>CM076851.1:18169045-19477536 GCA_039519185.1 Astragalus membranaceus | reverse complement strand
TCGAACACCGCTGATCAAAGACGACATCTACCAACTACTTCAGACTACGCATTAAGATCGGAAGTACGGTACGAAACAATTTTATTTCAAAAAAATCATCATAATCATAATAATATATATATATATATATATATATATATATATATATATATATATATATGACGATGGTGATTTAGTTTATTTCATATGTATTAATACATGATTTTGGTAAAAAAAAATGTATTAATACATGATACCGTAGCCATATGTTATTGTTAAAAGTGATAATGAATATATTATCGATGATGACGAGGGCAACAGGAACACAAAGGATTCATTATTAATATGTCAATTCTGATTAGGTTAGATATTTTCAAGCCATCTAACTGAAATGATGTTGTGTCTTATTAAATGGGCTGGATTGTAATTTCAAAAGTTGGCAATTTGCTTTTTGGTGTTGGGTGGGAGGTTTGGTAGCATGGCAATGGCAATGACATTCCATAATAATAGTGATTAGAGACATAGTTTTTTTTATCAGATTAGAGACTTAGTTTAAATAAATCGATGAAAACTGGCTTAGAATCATTGGTTTGACTAAAATTGACCACATAATCAAATGTGTCAAACTCGTTAAAAATATTTCAACTAGATCGCTTATATGCAAAAATCAATTATTTCGAGTAATAATCGTTTTATAATTAAAAATGCCAGGATCATAACCTTATGGGCAGTGTTTTAAAAATTGGCTCGGCCCGGCCGGTCGGACCGGTCTAACCGGGGGTAACCGAGTCGGTCAGCCCTCTGGATCAGAAATGCACTGACCCGCCCTAAACCGGTCGGACCGGTTTTTTTGCATGCGTTTGGAAATAGGTCTCGTGTTCGATCCCCATTGATGTTGTTGTGTTTTTTTTCATTTTGATTCTATATATCAATATATTAATACCTCCTTTCACAAACAAATACTATATAGTATATATTGTACTCAATAACTCGTTTAGCTTCCACAAAAAAAAATAACTCGTTTAGCAAAAAAAAACACCATATTTATTGAGTACATATTAATTTGTGTGATCTAAAATATATTAATATTATGTATGAATAAATTTAAAAATATTAATAAATTAAGATATTAATTTTTATATTTTAGTAGATATAAAATAAACATAGTTATTAATTTTACAGGTACGGAATTTATATTATATACTATATAGGTCTTGAAAATTCGCGAAATAGAGACCGGGTCCGAGTCATGCGGTCCCGGTTTTGGTCATGCGGTTCAACTGTCGACCCATCGGTCCGACCCTTGACCCAATGACCCGGTACCTTCACCGAGTCGATCACCGGTCCGAGTTTTAAAACATAATGGGACTCATATATCTGATTAGACCATTTCGATTTCAATTAATAAAATGGAGCGTTAAAAATGAGTGATAGAAGGTGTGCTGCTACAAATCATCTTTTATAATTACTCTTTGTTTAATTTAAGTAATAAAAATATTATTTTCATATAAAGTGTTCGGTACCTTGCGGTGTTAGGTGGACTGCAGTTGGTAGGTCACCTGCTGTCTGGCCGGAGGTTAGTGCGAGCCCGGAAGGGGTACCTACGAAGCCACTCCGACGCTCAAGTCAGTATTGAGAATAGGTGAGTGATTTAGCTAGGAATGAGAATCTACCTCTTTGTGGCAATGTGAGCCAATTTTTATATGGAATCGTGTCCATTATGAGCCGTCGGATTGATAGAGTTGATCTGAGCCATCCAAGTATGAGAGTCATAATTGGGCTTGCATATAGTGGATGTGGATCAATAGTGATTGGCCCAATCCAAGTCCAATTGCTGAATGGGCCTCTTGGTCTAGTCCAGAACAGTTGCCCCCCAAGCCAAGATTATTTCGAAGGATGGTCTTGGCTTGAAGGATTTCGTCGATCTGCCCGGAGTGTTGCTTTGTCTGTCTTATCGGGTTGCGTGAAAGACTTTCTTTGTAACGAACGTGTTTTTAGGTTTTTACTCTAGAGAGTAAAAATAATAAATTTTTAATGCTCATTTTACCCCCTATAAATAGGTGAGTCCCAATTATTTTGTCCACACTTGAAGATTTGTGGAGGAGTGAGTTTTTTCTTCCTTGGTAAGCATTTCATCCTCTTCCTTCATTGGGTGCCTTGTCGCTGTTCGTTGTTGTCTTCGTTTGTGTTGGCGCCCTCTAGGGCGCCTGGGTGCCGGCCTGGAGGCGCTGGGGCCGTCCTGCAAAACATCTTTTGGCGCCCTCTAGGGCGCCTGGGTGCCGGCCTGGAGGTGTTGGGTGTCGTCCTGCAAAACGTGTTTTGGCGCCCTCTAGGGCGCCTGGGTGCCGGCCTGGAGGTGCTGGGTGTCGTCTTGCAAAACGTGTTTTGGCGCCCTCTAGGGCGCCTGGGTGCCGGCCTAGAGGCGCTGGGTGCCGTCCTACAAAACCTGTTTTGGTGCCCTCTAGGGCGCCTGGGTGCCGGCCTGGAGGTGCTGGGTGCCTTCCTGCAAAACGTGTTTTGGCGCCCTCTAGGGCGCCTGGGTGCCGACCTGGAGGCGTTGGGTGTCGTCCTGCAAAACTTGTTTTGGCGCCCTCTAGGGCGCCTGGCTGCCGGCTTGGAGGCGCTGGGTGCCGTCCTGCAAAACATGTATTGGCGCTCTCTAGGGCGCCTGGGTGTCGTTTTGGAGGCGCTGGGTGCCGTCCTGCAAAACATGATTTGGCGCCCTTTAGGGAGCCTGGGTGGCGTTTTGGAGGCGTTGGGTGCCTGGCTTTGACACAAATTTTGGCCCCCTTTAGGGCGCCTGGGTGCCGTCTTGGAGGTGCTGGGTGCTGGCTTCAACACAAATTTTGGCGCCCTCTAGGGCGCATGGGTGCCGGTTTGGATTATGACTTGGCACCCACCTAGGCGCCCTCTTGGGTGCCGGTTTGCGCTAAGTTTTGCTGATCATTTCTTCGTTGAATTTTCAGGGCTTGCTTGTCGTCGAAGGAGAATTGTCTCTTCTCTGTTCTTGCCATTATCCCACGAATCTTTTTGCTGCTTTATTTTTACTAAGGTAAACTTTCCTGACCTTCAGTTTTTGTTTTTAGCTTTCTTGTTTTCAAATGTGTCTTGTTTCGTTGGAGTCCTCGGATGACCTCAGGAGAGGGGGTTGCCAACAAGTTTTGCCTATCTTGTAATCGCTTGTTCTTCCCCCTATCTTGCAGGTTTATGGCGAGAACGAAGGAGACCGCCCGGACGTATGGGTCGTATCTGGGTCCAATTCCTACTATCCGGCAGGCTGTTTATCCTGTAGGGGGAGGGCCGTCTGTGGTACATGATGATATTGTGCCTTTAGAGGAGGCGGGTGTGCCAGGCTTCGTTGTGGCCTCCTCCTCCTCCTCCTCTGATGATGGTGATGATGATGATGATGGTGATGATGATGATGATGATGATGATGATGATGATGATGATGATGAGCTTTCATCTGAGTTCGAAGTGGTGGAGATTGATGGAATTAATTATGACTGGGTTGCCCGTACCGTTCGATCTACTAGGAGTTTCTACCTACAGGGGAAGGAGCCCCCCCCCCCCCCCCCGCTATATCCAAGAGGCACTTGGAGATGACTGGCGGGTTGAGGTGGTTGATCCAAATGACAGGATCTGTAGGATTCCTGATGGTAGGAAATTCATGATGTTCCGTAGTGTTATTCATAAAATAGGGGTTTCTCCCTTCTTTACATCATTTCACCTGGGAGTTTTAAACCACCTTCAGTTAGCTTCGTCTCAACTCCATCCAAATTCGTGGTGCTTCGTGAAGTGTTTTGAGTTGGTGATGAAAGTCTTGAAAAGGAAGTGCAATTTAAGGATCTTCTTTACCATTTTCGAGGTGCAACGTCGTCAGGAATCCTAGGGCGGCACCACTCGTTATGAGTTCGTATGCTTGAGGTGTCGGTCAAGTTGTGCTTTCTTTCAAATACATTCAGATAGTCAACATGATTGGAGGTATAAGTATTTTTACCTCGTCCCGTCGAGTCAGGAAGCTGTTAACAGCATGGGTTTCTTTGATGAACAGGGGTGTTTGATTTGGGATAAGTTTCATTTTGGATGGTGTAATGCTAATGCCGATCGTACTTCTCAGTCTTATCGTGTCCTTCCATCTGAATTATCTGCGTCTGAGCTAAAGACATTAAGTATGCTCGAGGGAATCGTCAGTCGTTTAACTAGTACGCCAAAAAAGATTTTGTGTAGTGAGCTGTCTAAGGCTTCAACTATTGACGAAGCTATTGAGTTCTTAGGTTGTTTGTTAGGTTTTTTGAATCTTCATTTTCTTCTTCACGTTATCCTTCTTTTATGTCGCAGACCTTTTTCATTGTTGTCTTGCAGATAAGATGGCCGCCCCACTTTCCTTTGATGAAGTGGCTTCTTGGGCTGGGAGGAGGAAGCCTTTAAGTGCAGAGCTTAATGAGGAAAGCAATCCTATTCCCACCATACCTGCTGCTGCCCGTCCCTCCACGGGATCTCGCCTTAGTCTGGGAGCACCTAGCCGGGCTGGAAGAGATCTCTCTGGAGTGCGAAAGATTTCAATCAATGTTCGTGACAAAGGAGTTTGTGGGGAAGGGGTTTCTACCGCCCTGGGTGTGCAAAGTAAGTCGAAGCGTAAGAAAGGTTGCGCCAAGCGCCCTCCTGCTGTTGATTGTTCTTCCCCTGTTAGGTGTCCCCCTCCCGTGGCTGATTGTGAGGCCGAAATCAGCTTATCTGCTGATGAGCGCGATCATTTCTGGGAGCACCCTTTCGAGCTTGCCATGCGCATGGTCAAGGTTGGGCCAAGTCTGCACGCGAAGTGGGGGCTGAGAGGGGGCTTGGTTCTGGATCAGGTAGGGTAGTCCTTTTTCTTTACATGTCTGTTTGGGTGGCCTTACGTAGGGGCGAGCGAGGAGAGGGATCGCCTCATCGTGGACAAGAACAGGCTTCAGATGGAGCTACATGGAGCCCTAGAATCCGCTCGTCGAGCCAACGATTCTGCTCGCCATCACCAGAAATACAGAGAGGAGGCCTATACTGAGAGGGGCGGGTACATGAAGAGAGTGGAGGAGCTCGGAGTTCGACTCGAAAGTGTTCAGTCTGAATTAGAGAGCGCGAAGTAACTGAAAGATGAAGCTGAGGGTGCAGATGGTAGTCGGCACAGTTGTGGACTTTTCCTATGCTGCTTATGACAAGGCTTTGAGTCATGTTCAGTGTCTGTATCCGGACGCTGTTTTAGAGCCGAGCGTTCTTCAGTTTGATCACGAGGTTCGTGATGGGAGGATTGTCAAGTATCATCCCAACAAGGTTGACTTTGATGTCATTGCCTCCTGATCGTTTCTTTCAGTTCATTTGTTTTTGGCTATGTAATTTGTCTTTGTCTTGTTGGATTTCTTTCTGTATTTCGCTTTAAAGGGCCTTACCATTTCCGGGA
Organism: Astragalus membranaceus; assembly: GCA_039519185.1. Lineage (NCBI taxonomy): Eukaryota > Viridiplantae > Streptophyta > Magnoliopsida > Fabales > Fabaceae > Astragalus > Astragalus membranaceus. The sequence goes on along the minus strand of CM076851.1, from coordinate 19,472,123 downwards.
TGACCATATATGTTACATTTTGACTTATCCATGTTTACTTTTTGTCTTGTATCCTCAAGGTGCTGAGTTCAAATCCCCTCGGGGACAGTTGTAAAATGGTCATTAGTACCACTTTGATTAATAAAAATTTCCCCATTCCCCAATTTTAAAAAAAAAAAACTTTTTGTCTGGCTTGTTTCTTATCTTTATGACTGGTGCATGTTGGATGGCATCAGGCGTAAGTCGTGCCTTGCGCATCCGGATGTACAATACCATATCGCCTCGTGGTCAGGTTTACTCTGGGGGTAGTTTATCAGAACTCGGTCTGATTCTAACTCGCCCATCAGAGGTTTGACACATTTTAAGTCGCTTCGCAAAACGAGTAGATCGACTCGAGCCTCGGTTTATAAGGTAGCGCAAACGATCTCATGCTGCCCCTTTTTACCGTCGGGCTTTCACATTAGTTGCCTGGTCCCCCGCTGCTGGTGTCGGGACCTGACTTTCTATCATGCAAGTAACAGCAAGTATTGCAAAACGTTATCTTGAATCATTAGGATAAAATTTCATTCATTCACGCATATTAACGGTTCATGCTATTACATTGATTTATCATTCATGTTTCGTTCATACAACAAATTTCCTTAGTTTATCAGCGTTCCAAGTTCTGGGTATTGGTTCCTTGCTCAAAGTTTTCATTTTGAAAGCTCTGTTTCCGGTTTCTGCAATTATTCTGTATGGACCTTCCTAGTTAGGGGCTAACTTTCCTTGGAAGGCATTCTTCAAACCTACGTCTGCCCTTCGTAGGACTAGGTCTCCCACCTCGAAGGTTCTAGGGATCACCTTGGCATTAAACCTTGCAGCCATCCTTTGCTTGATCACCATGTCCTTCAACGCTGCTTTATTTCTAAATTCCTCTACGAAGTCCAACTCCTCTCGGAGTCTTTGCTCATTGGCTTCTGGAGGATTTGGGTGCTTGGTCCTCCAGTTTAACTCTCCGATTTCGACGGGTATGACTGCTTCTGTTCCGTATGCCATCTGGAAAGGTGACTCTCCAATTGATGAGTGCGGGGTAGTTCTGTAGGCCCACAAGACGTAGGGTAGTTCTTCCGGCCAGCAACCCATTGCTTCGTCAAGTCTCCTCTGTAATCCTCTCAAAATTACACTGTTTGCTGCCTCTGCTTGTTCGTTGGTCTGAGGGTGTTCTACCGATGTGAAGCGATGTTTGATGCCCAAGTCGGCCATCAGTTGCCTAAAACCTTTGTCTGTAAACTGTGTGCCATTGTCGGTGATGACTACCTCCGGTATGCCAAATCTGGTCATGATATTTTTCTTAAAGAACTTCATACAATTTTTTGTCGTGATAGTGGTCAAGGGCTCAACTTCGATCCATTTGGTAAAGTAATCGACATCGATGATTAAGTACTTCACCTGCCATGGGCCTGGAGGAAAGGGGCCTAAAAGGTCAATCCCCCACCACGCGAAAGGCCAGGGAGAGCTTAGGTATGTCAGATCGGATGAAGGGGCGACGTGCACATCGGCGTATCTTTGGCACTTGTCACATTTTTTTACGTAATTTTGTGAATCTTCATTTATGGTGGGCCAGTAATAACCTGCCCTGAGTGCTTTTGCTGCCAGGGCTCGTCCTCCTAGATGTTGCCCACAGATTCCCTTGTGGATTTCTGCGAGCACGTAGTCCGCTTCTGGCCCCTCTACACATTTTAATAGATGCATAGAGAAGCCTCTCCGAAAAAGTCATCCTTCAATGACCGAGTATGATGCTGCCCGCCTTCTTACAGAAGTCACTTCCTTTGCATCAGTGGGCTCTTGGCCTTTGAGGATAAACCGACGGATTGGGGTTATCCAATTTTAGCTTGCTTCAACAATGAGGATGGAGGTAGGCGATCCTTTGTTTAAGAGGACGCTAGAAGTGGATAGAGTTTCTTGAATGACGCTTCGATGGTTCCCTGGCGCTCTGGTGCTTGCCAGCTTAGAGAGTATATCAGCTCTGGTGTTGTCCCCCCTTGGCACATGCTTCACCTCCACCGTGCTAAACAATCCTAGGAGTCTGCGTACTTTAGCAAGATACTTCTGTAGTACCGGGTCATAGGCACCTAATGCTGCGTTGATCAGGGAGACAACCAGTAATGAATCTGTGCGGAGCTTAAGTTGTGTAGCACCGAAGTCTTTGGCCAACTGTAGGCCGGCTATGCAAGCCTCATATTCTGCTTGATTGTTGGATGTGGGGAATGAGAATGTCAGGGATACTTCAACCATTAGTCCTTCTGAGTTTTCAAGTATCAGCCCGGCTCCACTTCCTTTGCTGTTTGAGGACCCATCCATTTGGAGGGTATAACGCCCAAATAATTTAATTATTTATTTAATTAAATTATTTAGGTATTTTATTAGTATAGTCATATTAAAATAATTATATGGTGTTTTATTTAAATAAGGGAGTGGTGTTTAGTAACTATGCTGAGTAGTAGACGGGGGCCCGTGATCCAAGAGCCCAATGGCATAGGCGCATGAGTGAGAGCCTAGCTAGGGTTTTGGGATCATTTGCGCATTGTTGGAGAAAAAGAAAAGAAAAGAGAGAATTGCGAAGAGAGAAGAGAGGGGGACGGCGCACCAAGGAGGAAGAGGAGAGGAGCTCTGTTGCTGTGGTTCTTTGGAGTTGTCGTGCAAGGGGATCTCGTATCCGGCAAATCTAAGGTAAGGGTGGGTTCTATCCTTATAATAGGGTGTATGATGGGGGTTATGTGGGAGATAGGCTCTATGTTACCCTTTTGATGATGTTTGATGATTGATAAATAATTGTTTGGTGCTTTTGTATGTATTAGTGATTTATTGCAATTTGGTGTTGGTGATTTATCATGGTGAAAATCTGAAAAATATGTTCTTAGGCGCCATGGGCGCCATTGGTGATGTTGTGGTTGCATATGTGGTGTTTGATAGTTGTTGCGTCGTTGTTGTCTTGGTATTGCGCGCCATGGGCGCATGGGGTTTGTTCTTGTTGCGCGTGTTCTGTCCCCTGGGCGCCATGGGCGCCTTGGTCCTGTGTCCGTGTTGTTCCTGTTTTCCCTGGGCGCCATGGGCACCGTGTCTGGTGATTGTGGTGTAGGCGCAGGGGCGCCATTGGCGCCGTGTTGCCGTTTGTGTTCTGGCGCTGGCGCACTGGGCGCCATGGGCGCCGTGGTGTGTGGTTCTGTGTTGCGTGCCTGTGTCTGTTGCTGTTGAAGCCGCCCTGCTCCTGGGCGCCAGTTGCTGTGCTGTTGCTGTTTGCCTGTCTGTGTTGCTAGGTGCCCTGTCCCCGGGCGCCAAGACTGTTGTTGCTGATGTTGTACCATACGCCCTGCTCCTGGGCGCCAAGACTGTTGTTGCTGATGTTGTACCAGGCGCCCTGCTCCTGGGCGCCAAGTCTGTTGTTGCCACTGTTGTGTTAGGCGCCCTGTTCCGTGGCGCCAAGTCCGTTTGTGCTGCTGTTGTGCTAGGCGCCCTGTTGCTGGGCGCCAGTTTCTGCTGAATGATGTTGCTGTCACAGTAAACAAGTGTTGCTGTTTTTCTAAAAATTGATGTTGCTCTCACAGTGAACAAGTGTTGCTGTTTTTCTAAAAATTGATGTTGCTGTCACAGTAAACAAATGTTGTTGTTTTTCTAAAAATTGATGTTGCTGTCACAGTGAACAAGTGTGGCTGTTTTTCTAAAAATTGATGTTGCTGTCACAGTAAACAAATGTTGCTGTTTTTCTAAAAAAAATTGATGTTGCTGTCACCGTTTTCATGTTGCTGTTTTTCTGGAAAATCACTGTTGCTGTCACCATTTTTATGTTGCTGTTTTGCTGGAAAATCACTGTTGCTGTCACCATTTTTATGTTGCTGTTTTGCTGGAAAATCACTGTTGCTGTCACCATTTTCATGTTGCTGTTTTTACGAAAAATCACTGTTGCTGTCTCCATTTTTAAGTTGCTGTTTTTAAAAGCTATGTCTCTGTTTGTTGTAAATTGGTATTGTTCCTGGTGTCGTAAATTATCGTTGTCCTCGGTGTTGTAAATTGTCGTTGCCTTCGATGTTGTAATTTTATTGGTGTTTTTGGTGTCGGTGGTTGTTGATGCTACGGTCAAGTTGTTAGACTGCACTATAGGTGTTGGTGTTATTGGTGATGATGTAACAGGTGACGCGCCTATTTTATTGGCTACGGTGATAGGTGATGGGTCTATGACCACTTGTTGATATTGGTGATGTTGTGTCAATTAAGTGTCTATAGTTGTTGATTGTCTCTGGTGCATTGTTCATGGTGTCGCATATATTGCATATGCATTATTTTGGTGATGAAGGCTTCGGCCTTGGAGCTATAGGTGATGATGGTGATGCTCATACAGGTGATGATGCCCTTATTGGCTATTTTATTGGTGATGATTGGTACCACATGCATATACCCGTTGGTGCGGGTTGCATCTCATATATTTACTCATGATGTTATTCTTGGTGATTTGTAATTTGATGTTGTTGTGAAGCGGTTGATATAGTTGTCGTAACTCTAGCATATTGCCTATCATATATGCTATTATAATGTTAGATAACTCACCCCTTCTGTTTGAATGTTACCCCTATGTTGGTAACGTGCAGGTGATTGCGAGTGAAGGCATGTCTACCTTCGCTAGTTGAGTCGGTGTCGTCGCTCTGATACGTAGCACTCGGGGGGACGAACGCTAGTTTTTATTAGTTGTCTTTATTATTTAATTTTCTGAAGTTTACGGTGATGTTATGATTATTCGTTGAACCCTTTATTTTTATTCCGCTGCATGGTGATGGAGTTACTGTTATGTATCGTACTATTTTAATGGTGGATTTTATTTATTGACGTGTGAAGTTTATTGGTGTAAATGTGGCATCCCTTGTGGGTGTAGCGAAAAACGTTTTTGAAACTCTGATTTTTGTCAAAAATTTCCCTGGTAGAAAAGGGGTGTTACATTAGTGGTATCAGAGCAGTTTGGGTCTGTCCGGCCAAGTTGTCAAGTTGTTGTGTCATTGACGATCAAGTATTGTCAATTAGTTCTAACTGTTGTTTATAATTGTAGTGATTAGTTGAGATGGCTGGAAGGAACGATGCTGCTATTGCTGCTGATTGTTGTAAGAGATTGAGTCTTGTATTGTCTGCTATGAATGGAGAGATGGTTGTCGACACTCCAGCTAAGGGGTCGGCAACTACTTCTCTGGTGTGTTCTCAGTGTCCCTTGTCGATCTTCGACAGAGACTTTGTTGTGGATTTTGTTTGTTTGCCGTCGAGCGGATTGGATGTAATCTTGGGTATGAGCTGGTTAGAGCATAACCATGTCCATATTAATTGTCGTAGCAAGTCGGTGAGTTTTGAAGGAGGGGAGTCTGGTCTGTTATCCGCTAGTCAGTTGCAGAAGTTGATGAAGGAAGGAGTTCAGTTATTCTCGCTGATGGCATCATTGTCTGTTGAGAATCAAGCTATCATTGAAGAGTTGTAGGTGGTGCGCGAGTTTCCTAATGTTTTCCTTAATGAGATTCCAAGTGTACCGCCAGAGAGGGAAGTTGAATTCTCTATTGATCTTGTACCTGGTACCAGACCTGTTTCTATGGCACCGTACAGGATGTCCGCATCTGAATTGTCTGAGTTGAAGAAGCAACTTGAGGATCTGCTCGAGAAGAATTTTGTGAGGCCGAGTGTATCGCCGTGGGGAGCTCCTGTGTTGTTAGTGAAAAAGAAGGATGGTAGTATGAGACTCTGTGTGGATTATCGGCAGTTGAATAAGGTGACAATTAAGAACAAGTATCCACTTTCGAGGATAGATGATTCGATGGATCAGTTGGTGGGTGCTCAAGTATTCAGTAAGATTGATTTGAGATCGGGTTATCATCAGATCAAGGTGAAGGACGAAGATATTCAGAAGACGGCTTTTAGAACCCGTTATGGTCATTATGAGTATTCGGTGATGCCGTTCGGTGTTACCAACGCACCAGGAGTATTTATGGAATACATGAATCGTATTTTTCATACTTACTTAGATCGGTTTGTGGTGGTATTCATCGATGGCATTTTGATTTACTCTAAATCGGAAGAAGAGCATGCAGAGCATCTGAGGTTAGTGTTGGAGGTACTGAAGGAAAAGAAGCTGTATGCGAAGTTGTCAAAGTGTGAGTTCTGGTTGAAGGAAATGAGTTTTCTCGGTCATGTCATTTCTGGTAATGGTATTGCGGTGGATCCGTCGAAGGTAGAAGCAGTGTTGAATTGGGAAGCTCCGAAGTCGGCTACTGAAATTAGAAGCTTTATGGGATTGGCCGGCTATTATAGGAGATTCATTGAAGGTTTTTCTAAGTTAGCACTTCCGTTAACTCAGTTAACCTGCAAGGGAAAGGCTTTCGTTTGGGACGCCCGTTGTGAAGAAAGTTTCGTGGAATTGAAGAAGAGATTGACAACGTCTCCTGTCTTGACGTTGCCCAATCCGGAAGAGTCGTTTGTGGTATATTGTGATGCTTCGAAGATGGGTCTAGGTGGTGTGCTCATGCAAGGTGGGAAAGTTATTGCGTATGCGTCGAGGCAGTTAAGGGTTCATGAGAAGAATTATCCAACGCATGACTTAGAACTAGCTGTAGTGGTCTTTGTGCTGAAGGTTTGGAGGCACTATCTCTATGGTTCTAGATTTGAGGTGTTTAGTAACCATAAGAGCTTGAAATATTTGTTTGACCAGAAGGAGTTGAATATGAGACAGCGGCGATGGTCGGAGCTGTTGAAGGACTATGATTTCGGTTTAAACTATCACCCAGGCAAAGCTAATGTCGTGGCTGATGCTTTGAGCCGGAAGACTTTGCATATGTCGGCTATGATGGTTAAGGAGTTAGAACTGATTGAGGAGTTCAGAGATATGAGTCTGGTTTGTGAAGTGACACCTCAGAGTGTTAAGTTAGGGATGTTGAAGATTGGTAATGATTTTCTGAACAGCATCAGAGAAGCCCAGAAATCAGATGTTAAACTGGTAGACTTAACGGTCGGGATTGATCGATCTGAGAATGAGGACTTCAGGTTGGATTCCCAAGATGTGTTGAGGTTCCGTGGTAGGATTTGCATTCCTGATGATGCAGACATGAAGAGGGCCATTCTTGAAGAGAGTCACAGGAGTAAGTTAAGTATTCATCCGGGAGCTACAAAGATGTATCAAGACCTGAAGAAGTTGTTTTGGTGGCCTGGTATGAAGCGAGATGTGGCGCGGTTCGTTTATGCATGTTCGACTTGCCAGAAGTCAAAGGTTGAGCATCAGAAGCCTGCTGGATTGATGCAACCGTTAGAAATTCCAAAATGGAAATGGGATAGCATTTCGATGGACTTTGTGACGGGATTGCCTAATACTGCGAAAGGGTAAGATGCAATTTGGGTGATTGTTAACAGGTTAACGAAATCGTCTCATTTTGTTCCTATCAGCATCACGTATCCGGTGTCGAAGTTGGCAGAGATTTATATCCGGGAGATTGTGAAGCTTCATGGAGTCCCTATGAGTATTGTTTCGGATAGAGATCCGAGGTTCACTTCAGATTTCTGGAAGAGTTTGCAAGAGAAGTTGGGGTCTAAGTTGAGGTTGAGTTCGGCATATCATCCTCAGACAGATGGTCAGTCAGAGAGGACAATTCAGTCATTAGAAGATTTGTTGAGGGCTTGTGTTTTGGAACAAGGAGGTTCGTGGGATTCCCACCTTCCACTGATAGAGTTCACGTATAACAACAGTTACCATTCTAGTATTGGGATGGCACCTTTTGAAGCATTATATGGTCGGAAGTGTAGAACCCCGCTGTGTTGGTATGAGTCTGGAGAGAGTGTGGTACTTGGACCGAAGATTGTTCGAGAGACAACTGAAAAAGTGAAGTTGATTCGTGAGAAGATGAAGGCTTCACAGAGTCGACTGAAGAGTTATCACGACAAGCGGAGGAAAGATTTAGAGTTTCAAGCGGGTGAGCATGTATTTTTGAGAGTCACTCCAGTGACCGGTGTTGGACGTGCTTTGAAGTCGAAGAAGCTCACTCCTCGTTTCATTGGTCCTTATCAGATTTCAGAGAGAGTCGGGAATGTTGCATATAGAGTGGCTTTACCGCCTAACCTTTCGAATTTGCATGACGTGTTTCATGTGTCGCAACTTCGGAAGTACATTTCAGATCCATCTCATGTAATCCGCATGGATGAGGTGGAGGTACGGGATAATCTCACGGTGGAGACGATGCATGTACGAATCAAAGATCATGAGGTGAAAATTCTAAGAGGCAAGGAGATTGCGTTGGTGAAAGTAGTCTGGCTAGGAGCTGCCGGGGAGAGCGTGACGTGGGAGCTGGAAAGCAAGATGCGGGAATCCTATCCCGAGCTGTTTGAATCAGGTAAATTTCGAGGACGAAATATTCTAAGTGGGGGAGAGTTGTAACGCCCAAATAATTTAATTATTTATTTAATTAAATTATTTAGGTATTTTATTAGTATAGTCATATTAAAATAATTATATGGTGTTTTATTTAAATCAGGGAGTGGTGTTTAGTAACTAAGCTGAGTAGTAGACTGGGGGCCGTGATCCAAGAGCCCAATGGCATAGGCGCATGAGTGAGAGCCTAGCTGGGGTTTTGGGATCATTTGCGCATTGTTGGAGAAAAAGAAAAGAAAAGAGAGAATTGCGAAGAGAGAAGAGAGGGGGACGACGCACCAAGGAGGAAGAGGAGAGGAGCTCTGTTGCTGTGGTTCTTTGGAGTTGTCGTGCAAGGGGATCTCGTATCCGGCAAATCTAAGGTAAGGGTGGGTTCTATCCTTATAATAGGGTGTATGATGGGGGTTATGTGGGAGATAGGCTCTATGTTGCCCATTTGATGATGTTTGATGATTGATAAATAATTCTTTGGTGATTTTGTATGTATTAGTGATTTATTGCAATTTGGTGTTGGTGATTTATCATGGTGAAAATCTGAAAAATATGTTCTTAGGCGCCATGGGCGCCATTGGTGATGTTGTGGTTGCATATGTGGTGTTTGATGGTTGTTGCGTCGTTGTTGTCTTGGTATTGGGCGCCATGGGCGCATGGGGTTTGTTCTTGTTGCGCGTATTCTGTCCCCTGGCCGCCTTGGTCCTGTGTCCGTGTTGTTCCTGTTTTCCCTGGGCGCCGTGTCTGGTGAATGTGGTGTAGGCGCAGGGGCGCCATGGGCGTCGTGCTGCCGTTTGTGTTCTGGCGCTGGCGCACTGGGCGCCATGGGCGCCGTGGTGTGTGGTTCTGTGTTGCGTGCCTGTGTCTGTTGCTGTTGAAGCCGCCCTGCTCCTGGGCGCCAGTTGCTGTGCTGTTGCTGTTTGCCTGTCTGTGTTGCTAGGTGCCCTGTCCCCGGGCGCCAAGACTGTTGTTGCTGATGTTGTACCATACGCCCTGCTCCTGGGCGCCAAGACTGTTGTTGCTGATGTTGTACCAGGCGCCCTGCTCCTGGGCGCCAAGTCTGTTGTTGCCACTGTTGTGTTAGGCGCCCTGTTCCGTGGCGCCAAGTCCGTTTGTGCTGCTGTTGTGCTAGGCGCCCTGTTGCTGGGCGCCAGTTTCTGCTGAATGATGTTGCTGTCACAGTAAACAAGTGTTGCTGTTTTTCTAAAAATTGATGTTGCTCTCACAGTGAACAAGTGTTGCTGTTTTTCTAAAAATTGATGTTGCTGTCACAGTAAACAAATGTTGTTGTTTTTCTAAAAATTGATGTTGCTCTCACAGTGAACAAGTGTTGCTGTTTTTCTAAAAATTGATGTTGCTGTCACAGTAAACAAATGTTGCTGTTTTTCTAAAAATTGATGTTGCTGTCACAGTGAACAAGTGTTGCTGTTTTTCTAAAAATTGATGTTGCTGTCACAGTAAACAAATGTTGCTGTTTTTCTAAAAAAATTGATGTTGCTGTCACCGTTTTCATGTTGCTGTTTTTATGGAAAATCACTGTTACTGTCACCATTTTTATGTTGCTGTTTTGCTGGAAAATCACTGTTGCTGTCACCATTTTTATGTTGCTGTTTTACTGGAAAATCACTGTTGCTGTCACCATTTTCATGTTGCTGTTTTTACGAAATATCACTGTTGCTGTCTCCATTTTTAAGTTGCTGTTTTTAAAAGCTATATCTCTGTTTGTTGTAAATTGGTATTGTTCCTGGTGTCGTAAATTGTCGTTGTCCTCGGTGTTGTATATTGTCGTTGCCTTCGATGTTGTAATTCTATTGGTGTTTTTGGTGTCGGTGGTTGTTGATGCTACGGTCAAGTTGTTAGACTGTACTATAGGTGTTGGTGTTATTGGTGATGATGTAACAGGTGATGCGCCTATTTTATTGGCTACGGTGATAGGTGGTGGGTCTATGACCACTTGTTGATATTGGTGATGTTGTGTCAATTAAGTGTCTATAGTTGTTGATTGTCTCTAGTGCATTGTTCATGGTGTCGCATATATTGCATATGCATTATTTTGGTGATGAAGGCTTCGGCCTTGGAGCTATAGGTGATGATGGTGATGCTCATACAGGTATGATGCCCTTATTGGCTTTTTTATTGGTGATGATTGGTACCACATGCATATACCCATTGGTGTGGGTTGCATGTCATATACTTACTCATGATGTTGGTGATAATTGTTGGTGATTTGTAATTTGATGTTGTTGTGAAGCGGTTGATATAGTTGTCGTAACTCTAGCATATTGCCTATCATATATGCTATTATAATGTTAGATAACTCACCCCTTCTGTTTGAATGTTACCCCTATGTTGGTAACGTGCAGATAATTGCGAGTGAAAGCATGTCTACCTTCGCTAGTTGAGTCGGTGTCGTCACTCTGATACGTAGCACTCGGGGGGACGAACGCTAGTTTTATTAGTTGTCTTTAATTATTTAATTTTCGAAGTTTATGGCGATGTTATGATTAATTGTTGAACCTTTATTTTTATTCCGCTGCATGGTGATGGAGTTACTGTTATGTATCGTACTATTTAATGGTGAATTTCATTTATTGACGTGTGATGTTTATTGGTGTAAATGTGGCATCCCTTGTGGGTGTAGCGAAAAACGCTTTTGAAACTCTGATTTTTGTCAAAAAATTTCTGGGTAGAAAAGGGGTGTTACAGAGGGTCCATGCCGTTTCCACTGTCTCCTTGTGGTGCTGTTGTCATTTCGGCTACGAAGTCTGCCAATATCTGGGCCTTCATGGTTGGTCTTGTCTCATACTTGATCCCAAACTCTGAGAGCTCGACTGCCGATTTGATCATTCTCCCAGCCAGGTCGGGGCGATGGAGGATTTGTCTGATTGGTTGGTTGGTTCGAACTACCACTTGGTGTGCCACAAAATATGGTCTGAGGCGCCTGGCTGCAATTACTAGTGCCAAAGCAACCTTTTCAACCTTTTGGTACCTCAGCTCGGGTCCCTGTAACGTCTTACTTATGAAGTATACCGGCCTCTGACCAGTGTTAGTTTCTCTGATGAGTACAGCACTTAACGCTTCATCTGCCACCGCGAGGTACAGATACAAGGTTTCTCTTTCCTCTGGACGTGTCAAGATGGGTGGTTCGGAGGGGGTCTCTTTTAAAAGGGTCAGCGCCAGCTCTTGCTCGGCGGTCCAGTCAAATTTTGTTTCTTTCTTTAGAAGCTTGAACAAAGGTAGGGACTTATGGGCTGCTTTTGAAATGAAGCGGGACATCGCCGCTATCATTCCGGTGAGCTTTTGAACTTCTTTCTTTGTAGTTGGTGAAGTCATCTCGGTCACACCCCTGCATTTGTCAGGGTTGGCCTCAATACCTCTCTTAGTGAGATAGAAACCGAGGAACTTCCCTGCTCGAACTCCGAAGGTGCACTTCTCCGGGCTCAATTTCATATTGTTCTTTTGGATTTCCAAAAATACTTCTATCACATCTTTGAGATGGTCTGGATCATTTTTACTTTTAACTATCATGTCATCAAGATACACTTCGATTACCCGACCAAGTTGATTTTTAAAGACATTGTTCATCATTCTTTGGTAAGTTGCCCCAGCGTTTTTGAGTCCAAAGGGCATTACGCGATAGCAATAATTTCTTTGCTCTGTCATGAACGCCGTTTTCTCTTGATGAGGTTGGAACATTGGGATTTGGTTATACCCCGAGTACGCATCCATGAAGGATAATAAACGAAAGCCTGAGGCACTATCGACTAATTTATCTACGCTAGGGACGGGGAAGGCGTCTTTTGGACATGCCTTGTTAAGATCAGCATAATCAACGCACATCCTCCATTTTCCATTAGATTTCTTAACAAGGACTACATTGGACAACCAGGTGGTATATACTTAATTTCTTTTACAAAGTTCGCCTCTATGAGGTCTTTCACAGCCCTAGTGGCAGCTTCAGCTTTCTCTCCCTTTTGGACTCTTCTCTTCTGGGCAACCCACTTAGTCTTGGGATTAACAGCAAGATGGTGGCAAGCTACCTCGGGTGGTATTCCTGGCATATCAGCTGCTGACCAGGCAAACAGGTCAGCATTCTCCCTCAGGCAGATGGTTAGTTTCTCCTTGACCTCCTCGGGGAGGTCGGAGCCTATTTTGACAGTCTTGGTAGGGTCTTCCCAGTTGGACGGAGATGAACTCGCCATCTGGCTCAGGCATCTTCATACGCTTCTTGAGCTCCTTAGCGAGGGTAGAATCCTCCTCCTCTTCCTCACTGTCTGGATCATACCTGGCATTCACGTTTGCCAAATTTACCTCAACTTCCTTCCCAGATCCCTTGTCTGGGTCTCTTATTTCAGTGGTTTCTTTTTCATCGTTAATGATCATGTAGAAGCACCGGCGCGCTGCGCCTAAGTCCGCCTGAAGGCTCACAATCTTGTTTTCCAAACTATAGAATTTCATCTTTAGGTGAACCTTTGAGGTTACTGCCTCCAGCCTGCCCAGCGTGGGCCTCCCGATAATGCACTGGTAGACGGACTTACATGGGAGAACCAGGAAGGCTGTCTTGACAGTTCTGAATAAATGTTGTTCTCCATCGGGGTCTCCATAGGTGACCATCAACTCCAAGTGGCCCAGCGGCTTGGTTTTTGATCCGTTGAATCCGGTCAAGTCCCCCCCTCGGTAGGGAATCAGGTCGTCAGGGGAGATGTTCAAAACTTGCAGTAAGTCTTCAAAAATGATGTCCACTGAGCTACCCTGGTCGACTAGGATTCTTCTTACTTCAATATTGGCCATAATAGCAGTGTGAGCAGCGGGACGTGTTTATTTAGTTTTCCATCAAGCAAATCCTTGTCATTGAAGGATAGGGGTGGCCTAGATGGTCCCTCCCTAGGGGTTGAGGTTGATGCAACGCTTAGGAATTCCTTCCATTTCCTCTTCATTGACTTATTCGATCCCTAGTCATCAAGGGGGTTGCTTCCGTGAGTCACCATGGCCACTGACCTTCCTTTGGACTTTCAGGTGTCTTCCTTTTCGGTAGATTCACTGTCGTCATCTTTTGCCGCTTTGGCCACCTCGCCGATTGGGGCCTTACCCTTCCTAGGGGACCTGGACCTTCTCGCAGGGGATCGGGGTCTTTTGCGTGAGCTACTTGATTCTCCTTCCTTCTTTACATATTGCAAGAGTTTCCCTTTCTGAATCATTTCTTCAATATCGTCTTTGAGAGCTCGGCAACCATTGGTGTCATGGCCTCCGCTTCGGTGATGGCGGCACCATTTTTTCGAGGGATTCTGGCCTTCCCGTAGTACCAGAGGCTCTGGTCTCTTGACATTCTTAAACTCAGTGTTAGCGCATTCAGCTAAGATCTTAGCCCGAGATGCGTTGAGGGGGGTATGTTCGGCGAACCTGCGAGGTCACGCCTCACGATGCCCGCCTCCTGCTTCTTTTCGCTACCGGTTTTCTTGAGTGTCCCTCTTGTCGTCGCCGACCTTAGCTGCCTCATGGTAAGCTATATCGTCCTTTTCATAGTCCATGTACTTTTGTGATCTTTGAAGGAATTCACCAAAGTTCCTGGGTTTGTTGATCCCTACGTTAATTTGGAAAAGACTTCCCTTTCTTAGGCCATCTTTCATCCAAAATAACCTTTGTTTGTCTTCCAAATTTCGTACACATGAAGCCTCCTTATTGAAACGCTCTCTGTATTCTCTTAGTGTCTCGTCGTCACGCTGCCTGACAGCCCTCAGCACCTCTTCTGACTTGGGCTTCAGCCGGGAGGCAATGAAACGAGCTGTGAACATTCTTGCCAGCTGACTCCATGAGGAGACGGAGTTTGACTTTAGCTCTTGAAACCACTCTAATGCGGAGTTTTCAAGAGTGAGGGGAAAGACTTTACAGTGAACAGGCTCTCTGGCGCCTCTATAGCGCATCATCAGGGAGAAGTGTGCCAGATGGCGGTCTGGGTCTCCAGTCCCATCATACATCTTGAGCGCTGGCAGTTTCTCCAAGGCCCTTGGTATTGGGCACTCATCCACCTTCCGAGTGAAAGGTCCTTCATCGGAGAACCTCATTGAGTTATGAGGGGAGGCATCCTCGTAGTCCAAATCTTGATATCTGCGGTAATCGGGGGATCTCCTCAATGGCGACCCCCGGTGGCGTCTCTTGTGGGCTTTAGCCCGGCTCCTTGACCTTTCCCTAGAATTAGAGGAGGCACGCGAAGAGGTCCTAGAGTGGGAGTCGTCAGGCCAATAAGTACCATCTATCTGGTGGTGATGGAGGAGTCTCTGGGGGTGAGTCTGCCCCTCTACGCTTGTGACACCGAGGAGGAGAGCGGTGCACGTGCCTTCGCCTTGGGGGAACGATGGACGTGATGCCTTCGAGGGGGCGACCGATGGTGCCTTGAAACCACGGTTGTTTGAGGAGGGTTTCCCCAGTAAGGCGGAGGCTGCTCAGGCATGGAAGCCACACGCCTTTCAATTTTCCTTAGGCGTGCTTCCTGCTGCAGCAGGGTTTGAGTGTGATTGCACAGGAGATCCAGGAGTTGGTTCACGTTAGGAAGTTGGGCAGGCTCCTGAGGGGAGTTTGTCTACGAGATCTGGATGGGACCCTCGTCGGACTGGCTGGCGAGGTTGCCCTCTGACTGGGGTGTGGGCACGGCCATGCTTCGAATCTGGGGTCTACCTCTGGGTGCCATGGGAAAGCAGGAGGAAGTTCAACAAAGTAGAGATAATGTGAAAGATAGATATCTCCCACTGTGGTCGCCAATGTTCGGTACCTTGCAGTGTTGGGTCACCTACTTCCTGGCCGGAGGTTAGTGCGAGCCCGGGAGGGGTACCTGCAAAGCCACTCCGACGCTCAAGTCAGTATTGAGAATAGGTGAGTGATTTAGCTAGGAATGAGAATCTACCTCTTTGGCGCAATGTGAGCCAATATTTATTGGGAATCGTGCCCATTATGAGCCGTCGGATTGATAGAGTTTATCTGAGCCATCCAAGTATGAGAGTCATAATTGAGCTTGCATATAGTAAATGTGGATCAATAGTGATTGGGCCAATCCAAGTCCAATTGCTGAATGGGCCTCTTGGTCCAGTCCAGAACATAAAGTAATTTCGAGATTTTAAGTATAATTTATGGGCTTAAGCCCAATAAATTTATGGGCTTAAGCCCAATATTCCCGAGAATGATTGCTACTACAAATCATCTTTTATAATTACTCTTTGTCTACCTTTGGATGTCGATGAATATAGACAAGTATCCTTAAAAGTTAGAATCCCTAGGTCTTAGCTCAACATTTTTGATTGATGAAGACATGGTCGATCTACGAGTTAGGGATAACATAATACGTACATAGGAATTGAGGAATGCAGATCACCTTCTGATGTACGAGGTTCTACTTATCGATATAGGAGTTTGGTTTAATAGAGGAATTAATCAACAGTGGCTCAATGAGCATGGTAGCCAGTAGTGTCCAAGTGTAAAAGTCTTACTTTGGGTCAATGCTGATGTGGCAGCAATGACTCAGCATCTCATGTAATATAAATAGCGACACTGTAGCAGAATACAAGCACTACAACAGGAAAGGCCATTAGGGGCGCTTTTTTTTATCCATTGGTGGCGCTTTCAGGCGCGCCTAAATCTGGTGCTCCTGTTGCCAACCCTTCTACAAGAGCGCACAACAAGCGCCTCTAATTATTAGGAAACAGAAGCGCTAAAAAAGGCGCCCTTGTTGGTCTTAGCGCCTCTGACAATTAGGGGGCTCGCAGTAACAAGCGCCCCTGTTGGTCTTAGCGCACTTTGACAATCAGGGGCGCTTGCAGTTAGAAGCGCCCCTGTTGGTCTGACCAACATAAGCGCTTTTTACTGGGAGCGCCCCTGATTGTCAAGTGGGGGTAAGACCAACATGGGCGCTTCTAACTGCAAGCGCCCCTGATTCTATGTTTTCTTTTTAAAATATTTTTTCCTCTTTCTGGTATATCCAATATTTTGCAGCACATCCCTACTCTCATTTTCATCAACCAACAACAACCAATATCAACTCAACAACCAATATGAACCAAATTTCAAATCAACTAACCAATTGCAAATCAAATTCCAACTAACAAACTTATAAATCCATCTAATACACACACACACACGCACACACACACATAAAACCAGCTAACCAAAGTTAGATGAATTTCGATTTTCATTAATCAAACGGGCAACATGATGACACCACTCTCCCTTGATCTCACTAAGTTGGTCATCAGAAAATGGAGCTCCAACCTCATTTCCAGGAAAATACTGCAAAAATAAGCAAAAATAAAATAAAATAAAATAAAATAAACTTAGAATTAAGTGCTAAATGCTAGATATTGAATTACTTGTCAAAAAACAAACTATATAAATTACATACATTTTCTGGAATTTCCATTTGATTGTGAGTGATTATGTCCTTCATAAACTTCATAACGTAATACCCGCAATCATCATTGTTTGGTTGTCTGGGACACTAGAAATCAAAATAACAATTAATTATTAAAATGCGAACAATATTTACATGGATAAGAATATTGATTATAAACTTACCGTTATTACTATCCATTTTGTTTTATTGTTGACATTCCCATCTCTAGCCCTCCTCTCATTCGATCCCCAATAAGTCATCATACAACTGAAACATCATACATATAAATGTATTAATTAATCGAAATACATACATAATTTAAATGATGAAATATGCGATGTAACTAAATACACACCTTTCAAATACTCCTTTCACCTTGAGGTGGTTGGTATAATGACCATGACACGAATCCAAATAGAAAATTCTATTTCTTTTAGGATCGACTACCAACAATATCCAATGTGCCCTACAAAAAATTTGAATAACCAAATAAATAACAGATATTTCAAAAACACGTTATATATATATATATATATATATATATATATATATATATAGATTAAATTTCTTACCCTAAGTTGATGGGTGCCAAAAACAAGCTATCACAGCTTCTTTCATGTGCCAAAGCCAAGCGTCTATCGATATAGGCTTTTACCGCTTCGTTGTTTTCTTTAATCACTTTCTTCAAGTCTTTAACCATGGCTTTTGACATGTCTTTATCAAAGCGGACGTTGCGTAGAAAAGTACGTTCGGGGCACAAGAAGATAAATCTATGTGTTCATTTGATAACCTTATTTTATATAGGTTATTTATGCTCCTAATACTTAAGTTATGCTTATTTCTCAAGTAATATTAGTACTTAAATATGTGAATATATGATTACTAGGATAAATATAGGTTATAAGTCAATTCCTTAAAACTTGGGCATAGTTAATGTCTTTGTGAATATTTTTGATGTTTTGCTTTAGCGCTGCAGCGTGTGCTATCAAGGAAACGCTATAGCGTTATATGACGGCTGACCATTGAGATATTTGTGTGGCCACTTGAGGACATGATGAGTCACCACCCTTATCTTTTCCTTTCAGCTGGAATTGTTGACTTTCAAGTGGATGCTAAATTACACTTGGCGCCTCCTAAATGGAACCCATGTGATAGTTGTTGTATTCCATCATTACCACTTTTTGTAAAGTGCTTTAAGGATAATATCTAAGTCTAATAATCATCATGTAATATTATTATACTATTAAGACTTAGATATTATTTAGATTAATTAAGATTACTTCACCAAGAGGTAACTCGTAGAGACAAGTGTAGCGGCTGACATAGTAAACTTTCTGGTCAGCAAGGTGGTACCTGCTGAGATGACTTATCAGCAAAGAAGAAGGTTCTTCCACACAATGAAACAATATTATTGGGATGAACCTTTTCTATACAAGAAATGTCAAGATCAGTTAATGAGGAGATGCCTAGCAGAGGAAGAGCAAATGCAAGTGCTACAGCACTGCCATTCTGCACCAT
Source organism: Astragalus membranaceus (assembly GCA_039519185.1). Lineage (NCBI taxonomy): Eukaryota > Viridiplantae > Streptophyta > Magnoliopsida > Fabales > Fabaceae > Astragalus > Astragalus membranaceus. Next base: position 19,453,839 of record CM076851.1, on the reverse strand, counting down.
GTGGTGGGCATTTTGGTGGGGTTAGAACTGCTGCAAATGTATTGCAATCTGGCTACTTTTAGCCTTCACTTTTCAAGGATGCTCAAGACTTTGTTAAAAGATGTAACAGGTGCCAGAGAACAGGGAATATTTCAAACAAACATGAAATGCCTTTAACAAACATTCTAGAGGTTGAACTCTTTGATGTTTGGGGAATGGATTTCATGGGACCTTTTCCCCCTTCTCATGGAAACCTATACATTTTAGTAGCAGTAGACTATGTTTCAAAATGGGTGGAAGCTGTTGCTTTACCCAACAATGATGCTAGGTCTGTGAGCAAATTTTTATTGAAAAACATCTTCACTCGTTTTGGAACTCCTAGAGCCATCATAAGTGATGAGGGATCTCATTTTTGTAATAAACTAATTGAGACCCTATTGGCTAAATATGGAGTCAAACATAAAATAGCAACTGCTTATCATCCACAGACTAGTGGTCAAACTGAATTGTCAAATAGAGAAATAAAAAGAATGTTGGAAAAAATGGTAGGGCCTTCAAGGAAAGAATGGTCAATACATCTAGATGATGCTTTATGGGCCTACAGAACAGCTTATAAAACACCTTTGGGGATGTCCCCCTATAGGTTGGTTTATGGGAAGTCCTGTCACCTACCAATTGAACTTCAACACAAGGCCCATTGGGCTCTAAAAAAACTCAATTTTGACTACAAGAAAGCAGGAGATGCTAGATTGCTGCAATTGAATGAATTGGAAGAACTTAGGCATTTTGCCTATGAGAATGCAGCAATCTATAAAGAGAAGACCAAGGTGTGGCATGATCAAAAACTGATAAAAAGAGATCTCACAGAAGGAGGACAGGTATTGCTTTACAACTCCAGGTTAAGGTTGTTTCCTGGAAAGTTAAAATCCAGGTGGTCAGGCCCTTTTCAATTGATAAAAATATATAGCCATGGGGCTGTGGACCTCTATGATGTGACCACCAATACCACCTTCAAAGTGAATGGCCAAAGGGTTAAACAATATTTTGGTGAAAATGTGGTAAGGGACAAAACCACAATTGAGCTTAAAGATCTCTAATTTGAAAGAGAAAGTCTGGCTGCAGACTTTAAAAGCAAGCGCTCTTGGGAGGCACCCCAAGAATTTTAACAAAATTGTTATGTTTATTTTCTATGCAGGAAATTAGGATAAGCGCTGTAGCGGTTTCTAAGAACAACGACGCTGTAGCGTTTGTCTTAAATCAGGACTGGGTGAGGTCAAACAAAAAAATAAAAAGATCCTGCTCAGGATGAGCTGGCACTGTACCCCCATCCCTAGCCTGACAAGCACGTGCACCTACTCACCTGCCATAGTCAAATCAACAGTTTCATCTTCTCTCTCCCACTTCACTCACAAAACCGTAACTTTAATATCCACAACTCCCCACGCCACCATTTTCTTTTCTCTTTCTCTTTCCTTTATCGCAGAAACTGCTCGCAACTGTTACACTCACCACTCATAACTTCCACTCCTTCTTCTTCCTTCGTCCCAACACACACCAACACTTCCCAAAGCGCCCAGAAACAAATACGCAAAACTCTTAACCAACTATGACCAAAAAGCAAGCCGCACTCAAACGATCTGGTAAGGGAGCTACTAAGAAACCAGAGCCCTCAAATCCTACGAAAAACACCATGCCTAAGGCGACTCAAGATCCTCAAAGGTTCTGGAAGATGGATTTCATAGCAGAAAGAGGATTCAAGACAGAAAATGCTCCTGATGCGTTTTCAACCGCTGTCACATCGCTGGGATGGGAGAGCTTCATCAAGCATCGCAAAGATTACATGACATCTTTGGTACGAGAGTTCTATTCTGGCATTGACGAACCTAAGGAAGGAAAGCCTCAAACCCATTCACTAGTAAGAGGAGAAACTGTAAACTTCAACTCCAGAACAATCAATGATATCTTCCATTTAGGTTATCATGGAAAAGCGCTGGAAACTAAAGTTCTGAACTGGGGAGATGAGGAAATGGAAGCTGTTCGAAGAAGGATTTGTGTGGAAGGATCAACTTGGGAAAAATTTGGAGCTGAATACAAAATTAAAAAAGCCTATCTCTGTGAAGAAGCAAATCTGTGGTGTAGTTTTATCAAACACTCCCTGCTGCCAACATCTCACACAACATTTGTGGAGAAAGAAAGACTCATTGTCATTGATGCTATAATGGCAGGAGAAAAGATAGACGTGGGCAGATTGATAGCCAGAGAGATAGAGAAATGCAGAGTTAAAAAGGGAGGTAACTTATATTTTCCTTGTTTAATTTCTGAGTTATGTCTGGAGGCTGATGTAGAAGTAGAAATGAAAGAAGAAAGAAGATCCCCTCTTGGGGCATTTCCTTGCATTTTCAAAGTTAAGCAGAAACCTGCCGCTACAGCGTCTTCTGACTCTCAAGCGCTACAGCGCTTAGAGCTGAAGCAGCAGGTCCTCTGCAAATTTGTGAAAGAAAAATTTGACTGGGAAAAAGCATTGTATGCTCAAATATCCAAAGGAAAAACATCAATTCCCCCTCCTCAATTCCCTGATTGGCTGTTGGAAGAAGAGCCAATTAAAAAGCAAGAGAAAAAGGGAGTTAAGGCAGAAAAGAAAAAGGTTGAGGCTAGTCCATTAAAGAAAGCAAAGAAAACAAAGCCTAGCCCAGCCAAGAAAGTGCAAAAAGCTGTAGTAGAGGAGGAAAGCATGGATTCTGATGACATTGAGAACATTAGTGAGGAAGATGAAGAAGAAACAATTGCAGTAATGAAAGAAATGGAAAAGCAAGATGATGAAGAATCATCAGGAGAGGAAAGTGAGTCTGAAGAAGAAACTGAGAGTGAGGAGGAGGAGCAAGCTGAAGAAATACAATGTGATCCAACCCCAAGCCCAAAGAAACCAAAAACCACACCTTCCAAACCAACCCCCACTGCCAAAACAACCAATCCACCATCAACCCCTACCACCATCCCTGAACATACCAAACCAACACCTAAGAAAACACCTGCCAAGCAAGTAACACCAAAGAAGCCTGAACAAAAACAACCAGCAGCAAAAGAAAAACCCACTGAGCAGCTAAAGAAAATTTACCAGTCATACTTAAAGCCTAGAAGAGCCACAGGTGTCAAACTGGCTGAGTACCCAGAAGAAGGTATTCAGCCAGTAGGTGCTGCAGCAACTATGTCTGCAGTACCTAGTGACCCATTGCCTGAGGTGCATCTCACAGAAGAGGAATCTGAAAAAGAGGCTGCTGAGGAGCTGGTAAATATGCAGGATGAAAAAGAGTCAGTACTGGAAGAGCAGGTGGAAGAAGAGGAGCAAGACCAAACAGAAGAGGAAGAAGCAGAGCAGGAGTCAGACGCTGCAGCAGCAGCAGTTCAAGATGTAAGCGCTACAGCGCCACCAACCGCTGTAGCGGCTAAAATCCCTGCTCCACCTCAACCAAAGAAGAAGAAGGCAGAAAAAGAAGCCCCAGCACCTTCAAGAGCCAGTAAGAGGCTCAAGAAGGCCTAATAAGGCAAGAATTGTTGGCTTCTTATGCCGGTTATGTATTTTGTACTTATTTTGTACCTTATTTTGTTGTTGTTCTAAGGCCTCTCCCTTTCTTCTCAAGCAAGCAGTGAGGACACTGCTGATTTTAATTTCTGGGGGAGGACCTTATGGTTAACAGTGTTTTTAAATTAAGTACAATGATGTTTTTAATATTTAGTATAATTATGCCATGTGTTGCATGTGTTCCATGTTTTCGAATGTTTTGTATGCTTGAATGGGAAGTATGATTAGCTGCATGTTTTAAATTTCTTAGTAAGCAAAAGCTGATTCATATAGCCAAATATAAATAAGAATTTTTGAGTAAGCCAGCATTGTGTAAACAATGAAATGATGTTATTGATGCTTTTGCACAAAATCCAAGCTTAGTAAAGAACCTAGTTAGCTAGGAGTAATCTAAGGATGAAGTTAAGTTTTGGACAACCAAGGGTTAGTCAAGTTTTCATTAAAAATTGAGAGTGGTTTTAAAAGCTAAGTTTGGGGGTGCATCGGTTATGTTAAGGCTAGGATCAAAAGATGAAAAATTGGCCTTTGCAAAATGAAAAATAAAAATGAATGTGGTCTTGAAAAAAGTTGCAAAAATATCTTAAATAAATTGCTGAGCTGTTCCAAAAAGCATAAAAAGAAAATGCAAATAAGGAGCTCAGTAATGAAGATAGCATCTAGTTTTAATCATAAAATCTAGCGCTACAGCGTCTACGGACTTTGAAGCGCTACAGCGTTTGATCACTAGACCAAAAGTTTATGCACTGGCCAATAATCTGAAAAATGCCTAATTAAAGCCCTTTGCTGTGCTTTGAAGCCCCTCAGATCTTGTGTGAAATTGTTATTCCACTCTTCTTTTTGAAAGCATTCTTTGCCTAATCCAAAAGAAATCCATTCTTCTCAAACCTTAGAGAGATTCTGAAATTAACTAGGGACTAAGTTGAGCTTTGAAATCACACACTCACAACTGAGCAGTAATGATTCTATTTGGATTGTGGATCACTATGGTGTGTGAAAATAATAAGATTTAGCTTTTGATTAAATCCTGTTTAATTTAAAAGCTGCAGCTAGTTATATAAAGAATTTTATCTTGTTCAAGTGTCATTACTTGGGGACAAGCAATGGTTTAAGTTTGGGGGTGTGATAACCTTATTTTATATAGGTTATTTATGCTCCTAATACTTAAGTTATGCTTATTTCTCAAGTAATATTAGTACTTAAATATGTGAATATATGATTACTAGGATAAATATAGGTTATAAGTCAATTCCTTAAAACTTGGGCATAGTTAATGTCTTTGTGAATATTTTTGATGTTTTGCTTTAGCGCTGCAGCGTGTGCTATCAAGGAAACGCTATAGCGTTATATGACGGCTGACCATTGAGATATTTGTGTGGCCACTTGAGGACATGATGAGTCACCACCCTTATCTTTTCCTTTCAGCTGGAATTGTTGACTTTCAAGTGAATGCTAAATTACACTTGGCGCCTCCTAAATGGAACCCATGTGATAGTTGTTGTATTCCATCATTACCACTTTTTGTAAAGTGCTTTAAGGATAATATCTAAGTCTAATAATCATCATGTAATATTATTATACTATTAAGACTTAGATATTATTTAGATTAATTAAGATTACTTCACCAAGAGGTAACTCGTAGAGACAAGTGTGGTAACTGAAAAAAAAGGGACTACATACATACGTAGTAGCATCTCTCCATTAACACACTCTTAAGCTTTTATTTTTAGTATAGTTTTCAAGTCTTCATTCAAGGTTTTGCTCACGCCTCAACTTCATCTCTTGTATGCTACTTGGGATCATTGGAGTGCATCTTTTGCAACCATTCTTCTCTTGTCTTCATACGGTAATACATACTCGCAAGTTGTATTATGTTGATGGAACTTGTGATGAGCTAACTTTGTTGTAGTTGGATTGTTCTTGGTATGTAATGAACCTTGAGTAACTTTTGTATAATATTATGATGTTTGTGTTTTATTCCTTGTGTCATAATACTTTCAATCTTGGTTTGGGAATGATCAACTAAAACAAGGTAACTTTGTGGGTACAGACATGGTTCACAAAGAGAACTCAAGGAATGATATGAATGAAAACCCTTTAAAGACATTTAAAGGAAGCACTACTTAACTCTAGACATAGGGGAGTAGTAGTTCATAAGGCAAATGTTGTAAGAGCTTAATATACAGGGGTAAAACTTATTTAGAGCCTAGACATAGGAGTCTTGTAACATAGCCCTGACGAAAGTGACTGAAAGGCACGCCACCAAGGCGCTACAGCGTCTAAGGATTCTGAAGCGCTACAGCGCTTAACGCTACAGCGTCTAATATTATCTAACATTACTCTTGGGGACTTACATGCTATTGAGCTATCCAACTCACTTTTAATTACTACAAATTTAATCATGTTTTATCACAACTTATAATGTTTACAACTCGTCACTTTTACTTGTTACTTAATTCTTTTCACTAAGATTCTAATCACTTAAACTTCTTAGATTAATTCCAATCCCTGTGGGAACGAACTTTACTTATCAATATATTACTTGTTGCGATTGTGTATACTTGCACATCACCTTTTCGCACAACATCATTCCATGGGGATCATAATCTCATGGTACAAATACCTATAGTTAAAATGCATACAAATAAATTAACAAATAATAACAATAATAGTAATAATAATAATGATGATAATAATAATAATAATAATAATAATAATAATAATAATACCTGATGTATATATTAATAGTAGCCCCAGATGCCCACTTGTGATCATATACATCTTGTAGTTCCACATTTGAAAGGCAGATTTGATGGATATCTCCCAAGATGTCTCGATCAACCAATGCAGTTATCAATCTACACTCGTCATTGTTGAGGCATGAATCTTTAGATAACTGATAAATTTCTTAGAAGGGGGGGGGGGGGTTGGGATTGAACCTCCTTCCCTTTATCTACTTGCCGAGACACTGATTTCTTGCTAGCAATAGAAGGGGGTTGGGATTGAATCTCATTCTCGCTAGCTTCTCGCCTAGACACATGCTTCTTGCGACCAATAGAAGGGGAGGGTTGGGATTTGCCAACATGCCCAAAAATCCGAGATCTTGCTTTGTTTACCTATATTAGAAATATAATTAGTTATTAATATATGACAATAAGTCAATGAATTATTAACAAATATATTAATTGCACCATACATTGATAAGATTTGCTGGCCATGCCACAAAGGTGCCAAGTGCATCATTCACAGTCAACAAAGTCATCTGTGCAGTGTCAATTGGTACCGGCAATAATGCATCTTCCACAACAACAAACTCAACTCTGACTCTCACGTGATTTGGGGGCATGGGTAGATTGTGCAAGGTGGAGTCCTCATTGTTACAAACAAAGCCCTTTGCGACCGACGTAAGCGGGTTTGATGTATATAATTCACAATTGTTATTGTTACCCTAAATTAAATAATAACCAAATAACCAAATATTAATATCTACAAATGTAAAATGTAAAAAATAAAAAGACGGTCCAACAATAATTACCTCATTGGACGTAATATTGCAACTATCCCTGAAGCTATTTGGGTTAGGAGATGGTACATCATCAGTCCTTGGACCCCATATATCTTTTAATTCATTAAGTTCTTCCCGTAGCATCAATACCATGGCTTCCAACCGTTTTCTTTCTCTACTTTCTTGTGTCTCTTGTTTCTTTTGCCTCTTTGAACCCCAAAATACGGAGGGCCTTTAGAGGCGCTTTTTAAAAAGCGCCTCTAAAGGTCTTCCGTATTTGGGCATCAGGGGCGATTCTTAAAAAGCGCCTCTAAAGGGTGCGCCATTTTTTAACAATTCTGTTGTAGTGAAGCAAGCAATTCACAATGAATCAATTCAGTTACACTGATCTAAAAGTTAGTTAGATTCTAATATGGTATCATTCGCCTTTCACGTTCCTGTAACTGTCGTCTTTCTCGCGCCTTCAATCCACATCTAATTCTCTTCGTTGCATCTTCAATGGCAACTTCACCAGAATCCTCACCGGAGACCATTTCGTCGTCACCTGCTATCTTCAATCATGGAAGCTCCAACAAATCTTCTGCGCAATTCGTGACAGGACCAAAGCTATCAATCAAACTTGATGATAAGAACTTCTTGTTATGGAATCAGCAGGTTGAAGGAGTGATCACTACACACAAACTTCATCGTCTACTCGTCAATCCAGAAATTCCTCCAAAATTTGCTACGAACGAAGATCGCCTCAACGGCAAACTCACTGACGCTTATGAGAACTGGCTTGTGCAGGATCAAGCTCTGTTTACATGGCTATTGCCTACGTTCTCAGACACCGTTCTTCCTCGTGTGTTGAATTGTCACCATGCGCACCAAGTGTGGGACACCATTCACAAACACTTTTACGCACATCTGAAGGCAAGAACTCATCAATTACGTGCTGAATTGAAGAGCACGAAGAAATCTACTCGTAGTATCTCTGAGTTTGTTACAAGAGTTCGTGCGTTGGCTGTAACGCCCCAAAATTAATTAGTTATTTATTTAATTAATTAAATAAGGTTTATGTGATAGAAATAATATTATAATTATTATTTATTATATGTTAGTGTGTTGGTCCTTATTAGGAATAGTAATAGCGAATGGGGGGTGAGTTAGCCCATGAGGAATTCGCATGATGCTAAGTAAAAAGCCCAAGGGAATGATTGATTAGTCATATAAGGGATTAAGTTAGGGTTTCTCTCATATTAGAAACACAAACACATTAGAACGTGAGAAGAGAAGAGGATAGGCGCTAATAAGGAGAAGAAGAGAGAGAGAAGTCACGCCAAGGAGAGGGAAGAGGGCTAGGGTTTCATACATCCATCAAGCTAGGGTTGTGTACTCATCTAAGGCTAAGGTAAGGGTGTGGTTCTATCTCTATAATTGAGTGTATGAAGGGCTCTATGTAAAAAGGTTAATGGAACCCTAGGTGATTAAGTTAGAAAACCCTAGTTGTAGGAATTAAATTTGATTGATGATGAATGAATATGATTTGATGATGATTGAGCATGATTGATAATGATTGGACATGATTGATGATGATTGAGCTTGCTTGTTGATGATTTGAACCAAAAATTCTGTCCATAGGGCGCCATGGGCGCCAATGTTGCTGTTGCTGTGCTGGGCACCAAATTCTGTGCGTGTTGCTGCCTGGGCGCCATGGGCGCCGTTCCTGACAACTGTGCTGGGCGCCATGGGAGCCATCCTGTGTTGTGTGACTGGGCGCCATTCTGGGTGTGAAGTGTTCTGGCGCAGGGGCGCCAAGGGCGCCATGTTGGCTGTTCCTGTCCTGTTGCTGGGCGCCAAGGGCGCTGTTCCTGTCCTGTTGCTGGGCGCCATCTTGCTGTTGTGTGTTGCTGTCTTGCAGATTCCTGGCGCATGGGCGCCAAGGGCGCCAACATGGTGGCTGCCCAATTGTTGTTTTCTATGTTGTTCTGGCGCATGGGCGCCAAGGGCGCCAAGATGGTGGCTGCCCAATTGCTGTTTCAGGTGTTGTTCTGGCGCATGGGTGCCAAGGGCGCCAAGGTGGTGGCTGCCCTGTTGCTGTGGCTGTGCTGTCCTGGCGCATGGGCGCCAAGATTGGCTGCCCGGTTGCTGTTGTTGCGTGCTGTGTCTGGCGCAGGGGCGCCATGGGCACCTAAATCAGGCTGCCTCGTGCTGTGTCTGGCGCAGGGGTGCCATGGGCGCCAAAATCTGGCTGCCTTGTGCTGTGTTGTGTTGCTGGGCGCCATGGGCGCCAAGGGCGCCAGTTTGGCTGCCCGTTGTGCTGCTAGGCGCCAGTTTGGCTGCCAATTGTGTTGCTTGGCGCAGTGGGCGCCAAGGGCGCCAAGTGTGGCTGCCCAAATGTGAATTTCACGATTGTTGGTTAAAATGATGTTGAATACGTGATTAGGCCCAAAGTTGCCAAAATGTTGAAAGTTGCCAAATTATTGCGATGCTGCCAAAATGTTGAAAATTGCTAAGTTATAAATTGTTGACGACGAAGGTTGTACGAAGATGAATTTGCCTCTATTTATTGGCAGGTGATGTGTTGTAGGCCTACGACCAATGTTGCTTTCCGATGTTGTGCGTTGCTATGTAACCGTTGTTATTTGTTTGTGCATTTACATAGCGTCGCATGCATATCATGTTTTTACAATGGAGCTATGCTCAAACCACGACGACGATGTTGCGATGTTGATGCCCCTATTTACGGGTTTTGGATTATGGTACCACATGCATTATAGGGCGGTGGCCCTGAGTTGAGTCTCATTTCGCATTATGTGCATACTTATGTGATGGAGATGATGTTGACTGTCGTTAAATGATGAATTGATGCTATGACCTGAATTATATATTGTTTTTCATGTATCCGATTATATAGTGCGATATCTCACCCCTTCTGTTTGAATGTTACCCCAATGTTGGTAACGTGCAGGTAATCCCGAATGAAGGCAGTTCACCTTCGTTTGATCGAGTCGGTGTCGTCGCTCTGATATGTAACACTCGGGGGGAACGAACGCACGTTTTAATGTTATTTGTTTTGTTATTTCGTTGTTGGAGCTTTAAGCTGTTTGTTGCTATTTTGATGTTTTCTGAGCTGTCTTGAGTTGTTAAGACGCACGATGATTTTAATTGACTTGTTGTGAATCCGCTGCGAAATTACGAAGATGAATTAATTGGAGGACTAAATCGTTGTTTTACCGGTTCATCCAAAAGTGTTATATAACCGTTTTCAAAAGTGAATTAATATTGTTTATTGTTTTCACGAAGCAAATGTGGCACTCCATTGCGCGTTGAAAAAGATTTTATGAACTCTGATATTTTCGTATTATTTTACCGGGTAGAAATGGGGTGTTACATTGGCTGGCTCTCTCTCACTGCCATTGGTGACACAATCACTGATTCAGATCTCGTAGGTGTGGTGCTTGATGGTTTGCCTAAAGAGTACAATTCTCTCATCTTTGTTGCCTACAGCAAACCTGATTCCTTTGATCTTACACATCTAGAGTCTCTGTTGCTGGTTCATGAGGCTCAATTGGACAAGTTTCGCCAAGAGATCCCTCGGCTTGTTGCATCTGCGAATCTTGTTCACACTGCAGCACCTGGTGCCTTGCAAGCAGGCGCCTCTTCAAGCAACTATCCTCAACACAACAATCACATTATTGCTGGTAGACCTACTTGTCAAGTGTGTGGCAAATATGGCCACAATGCAGTCTCTTGCTGGTATCGTTATGATGAAAATTATGTTGCTCCAGCTCCTGCTACAGCTCCTGCTAACAATACTCAAGCCTCTGCTATATTCCCTGCGCCTGCTGTTTCTGTTGCAGATACAACTTCAGCTAATGCTCCTCAGGCCTTCACTACCTACACAACATTTGTTCCCTCTGCCAATGCTGATCTCACGTTTCCTATTGATGATGTAGCACCAGGTTGGTTTGCAGACACCTGTGCTTCACACAATTTTACACCTGAAATTGATAATTTGCATGAATTAACACCTTATCTTGGTAAACAACAAGTATTTATGGGAAATGGACAAAGTGCACCTATACACTCTATTGGTTCTACACTGTTACACTCTACTAAACACCCTCACTTCACCTTTAAGCTCACCAATGTTATTGTAGTGCCTAAACTCACTAAGAACTTATTATCTGTTGGTCAGTTTGCCTATGATAACAAAGTATTTTTTGAGTTTCATCCATTTGTTTGTTTTGTTAAATTACAGGCTTCTAAGAAAACCCTCCTCACTGGCCATAGAGGTGTTGATGGTCTCTTTTTCATTCCATATCTTCAAACAGCTCCTAAACAAGTCATTCCCAGAGCTCTAGTCACTGGCGTTTCAGAATCAGTCCCTCAAGTCAAGCCTACTACTACCACTATTGATAGTGTGATACTCAGTAATTTTTCTGTATGGCGTCATAGATTAGGACATGCCAACATTCATGCTGTTAAAAATGTCCTAAATCATTGTAATACTTCTATACCATCTAATAAAATGTTTGTGTTGTGTAAATCTTGTCCCATTGGTAAAGCTCGCCGTGTACACTCTTCACTTTCCACTACACCTCATCACACACCTCTTGAACTGATACAGACAGATCTGTGGGGTCCCTCCCCATCACCTTCTAGTAGTGGTTATCTATATTACATTACCTTTGTTGATGCTTGTACCAAATACACATGGCTATATCTCTTAAAACGAAAATCGGATGCTATAACAGCCTTTAAACAGTTTTATCAACTCACTAAAACTCAATTTAACACTTCCATTAAAGCTGTTCAATCAGATTCAGGGGGAGAGTTTAAGCCTTTCACACCTTATCTCACTGACCTAGGCATCATCCATCGTTTCACTTACCCTTACACCTCTCATCAGAATGGAACAGTAGCGAGAAAACACAGGCAGATAGTGGAGATGGGTCTCACCCTTTTATCCCATGCTTCTATGCCTATAACTTATTGGGATCACAGTTTCTCCACTGTTGTCCACCTAATTAACAGATTACCCACCTCTGCTCTACCTTCCTTCATCTCTCCCTATCATGCCCTACACAATAAACCTCCTGACTATCACTCTCTCAGGTCCTTTGGCTGCTCCTGCTTCCCTCTTCTCACACGCTATAATAAAAATAAACTCCAATTTCATAGTCAAGAGTGCATCAACTTGGGTCCCTTTCCTAGTCACAAAGGTTTCAAGTGCGTAAGTCATGATGGTCGTGTGTACATCTCTAAGGATGTCATATTTCATGAAACTGTTTTTCCTTACTCAAAGTTCCATAATGATCCTGAATCTTATCAAGCCTTCTACTCTCCCACCAATAAGTCTCACTTGTTTATTCCCACCTCTAGCTCATCTTTTCCATCTCAAACTACAACTAATTCAACCTCTGTTCCTATCTCAGCACCTCAGCCAGAGCCTCCAACATCCACTGTCTCTAGTCTAAACATTAATTCCTCACACCAAAGTCCTCCCCTCAGTCCTACACCTGCGCCCATAAATACCACCTCAACTCATCATATGGTCACTAGGTCCAAAACAGGTCATCTTAAACCTAAAGTGTTTGTAACCAGTGTTGAACCCACAAGTGTAAAGCAAGCTTTGTCCCAACCAGAATGGGTGGCAGCTATGAAGGCAGAATATGATGCTTTGGTGAAAAATAACACATGGACTCTCACTACTCTTCCCCCTCACAGAAAGTCCATTGGGTGTAAATGGGTTTTTAGAGTGAAAGAAAACTCATATGGCTCTGTTAACAAATATAAATCACGCCTAGTAGCTAAAGGATACAATCAGCTGCCTGGCCAGGATTATGGAGAAATTTTCTCCCCTGTAATCAAGCCAACTACCATTAGAATAGTCCTAACCATGGCTCTCACCTCTAAATAGGAAATTCAGCAAATTGACATTAATAACGCCTTTATAAATGGAGACTTACAAGAGGAAATCTACATGTCTCAACCCCCAGGTTTCACTCACTCAGACAAAACTCTTGTGTGTAAGTTGAATAGGTCCCTCTATGGACTGAAACAAGCTCCACGAGCTTGGTATGAAAAACTTCAACAATCCCTAATTCAATTGGGCTTTCAACACAGCAGATGTGACCACTCTCTATTTGTGTACCACAACAAGGGCATTCAGTTGTATGCTTTGGTGTATGTGTATGACATTCTAATAACTGGGTCCTCACCTCAATTGGTTCAAGATCCCATCACCAAGCTACAATCCCACTTTGCCCTAAAACATCTAGGTAAGCCAGAGTACTTCCTTGGGATTGAGGTGAAATACCTAACTAATGGTAGCCTCTTTCTAACTCAGAGCAAATACATACAAGATTTGTTATCAAGGGCAAAAATGGATACCAGAAAATTATCCAGATATGGCACAGATACTCTACAGGACCCCTCACACTACAGGTCCATTGTTGGTGCATTGCAGTATCTCACACTAACACACCCAGAAATCTCCTACAGTGCAAACAAGGTTTGTCAGTTTATGGCTAATCCTACTAATACACACTAGCGAGCAGTGAGACGTATCCTTCGTTACCTCAATGGTACGCGTCATCATTGTCTTCTACTTCAACCAGCTGCACTGGATATGCCCTTTTCATTGCGGGTCTATTGCGACTCTGACTGGGCCAGTGACCCAGATGATCGTCGATCTACTTCTGGTTCGTGTCTCTTCTTGTCGCTCAATCCAGCGCTGAAGCAACCTGTTGTCGCTCAATCCAGCGCTGAAGCTGAGTACAGAGCTATGGCGCATGCGACGGCAGATCTATTGTGGGTTCAATCGCTTTTAACAGAACTCAAGGTTGTCACTCAAAGCCCTCTTCTTCTCTGCGACAATCTCAGCACAGTGATGCTCTCACACAATCCAATCTTACATGCAGGTACGAAACACTTGGAACTAGACATTCACTTCGTGCGTGAAAAGGTGGCTTCGAAGCTTCTCACCGTGCAGCACGTTCCCAACACTCATCAAATCGCAGGCACACTCACGAAGCCTCTCTCTGCCCTGCATTTCACTGATCTCCGGCTCAAGCTCAAGGTGGTGCCCTTGAAGGGGGGTAATAGTGGAATTAATCAACAGTGGCTCAATGAGCACGGTAGCCAGTAGTGTCCAAGTGTAAAAGTCTTACTTTGGGTCAATGCTGATGTGGCAGCAATGACTCAGCATCTCATGTAATATAAATAGCTACACTGTAGCAGAATACAATCAAGCAATTCACAATGAATCAATTCAGTTACACTGATCTAAAAGTTAGTTAGATTCTAATATGGTTGTCATTGTCAAATTTCGAAATAGAAGTTATCGATCATCTTAGTCTAGCCATTTTCTCAACTTCAAAACAGTTGGGTCTTCCTTAAAGTTTTCCAAATTATTGTGAAGCCCTTGAGGAGACATTCACGCAACTCAAGCCTCGTCACAATGTTTAAATTTGATTTAGTCATAGAGTTCTTTGAAGAAAATTGGAATATGAAAGGAATCGAAGTGTCTCCCATTGTGGTCGCAATTGATCGAAAAATATACCTATATATGAGGTGGATGGAGCAAAGTGAGAAAGAAAAGGTAACGAAGGATCTCGATGGTGAAGACAATGGTGTTTGTACATGCAAACACTCTGATCCCAAAGTCAATATCAGAATAATATTTTGGGCTAATGAACTTCGACCAAGTTTAATTTATGAGTTTGGACCGCCGAAACATATACTATTTAAACTTTTTTTATAGGCTTAAACATCATTTACCCCCCTGCAAATATCACGTTTATCCATTTACCCCCCTACAAAAAAAACTTTTAAAACAAACTCTGCAAAATGTAACTGTATCCAGTTACCCCCCCTGCTATTAGTTTTGGCTAACAGCGTTAATATTTGCAGGGGGTAACTAGAAACACTTAATATTTGCAGGGGGTAACTACCCCCACTTAATATTTGCAGGGGGTAACTAGAAACACTTAATATTTGCAGGGGGTTAACTAGATCCCAAATGTCAGCCAAGTCAGCCTAGACTTAACGTTGTTAGTCAAAACTAACAGCGGGGGGTAACTGGATACAATTACATTTTACAGGGTTTGTTTTAAAAGTTTGTTTTTTGCAGGGGGTAAATGGATAAACGTGATATTTGTAAGGGGTAAATGATATTTAAGCATTTTTTATACTACAAGTTTGCATAAAATTCGTACTGTTGTTTTTGATTTGAACCATTATCGGCTATCTACGGAGTGTCCCAACGCATACAATAATGACATAACATATTAAATATATTTATAAATAAAAAAAAATCAGTAAAGGACTATTAATTTATCAATTCCATGTTTAAATCTGTGGTTCATTGATTGAACTAGTAACAGATTCATTAACTACCCCGGCCATAGGAGAAAAAAATTGAACAAACCAAACAGGTTGGTTGGAACTTCTAATTAAATTATCCATATATATATATATATATATATATATATATATATATATATATATATATATTTTATTATTTAAGGTTGAAGTTTTGGTTGATGGAGAATTCGAAACTAAAGTGGTTAGATTAGGTAGAGATGATGACTTGGTGGTGGGTGTATTATCCCTACCACAAAGTGGGTCCAAAACATCATCAAGTGGTTGGCTTTGCCTTTGAAGTAAAGATGAATGCGAAAGTTTCTCACTTTTATTCTCCCACTCTTCCTTTGAGATTAGAAGTCAAGTTTACATTCCTCATTCAATTCATTGCCTACTTTCAATCATTTGTAAGTTGAAAAAAAATATGCTCTCTCTCATTTGGTCCTTTCCCATTTCATGTCTGATGTCTCTATGAAATCTTCAGCTTATGGATGAAGGGGACATGTTGGTGGGTGAAGACTAGTGCCTTGATCAGTTAGCAGCTAATTCATGGTCCTTTACTCCTTTTTGAAAGTGGTATGTATCTATGGGACCACATGCCATGCCATGTGCTTCAACACCTATCCATACTTACTAGATTGGAGAGGCTAAAGGTGATTGAGAAAAAGTAGTGTCGTGGTGTTTGTTGGTACAAAAAAAGTTACGGAGAAAAGTATTTTGTCTCCTTCCAAAAATAGTTAATTAGAAAACAAAGTCGGTAGCGTTAATTTGTACATTAGCTATGAGTTAATTTATATACGAGGATAGACTTTTACGACTACAACCAACAGTCACGGATTTGCTAACAAGTGAGGGGGTTCAATTCAAAAAAAAAATTGAACTCTCTGAAATTATAATTTTGCACCCAAATACCTCACACAAATACTAAGCCAATTATTAGTTGTATAATATAATTTAAATATATTAAAGTTATTTTTAATTATATTTTTAGTGATTCATCTTTTTAAAAATTTTAAACTCCCTGACTCCGGGTCCCGGATCCACCACTGACAATCAACCACACTTTATGGAATTGTTGGTTACCAATTGACTAATTAGTGGTTACTAATTGACTAATTTGTTTTTAATGATGTGTCAACCTGTTATTGATAGATAGTGTAAAACACTTATACACGTATCGTGTATATAAATTAAATCATTTAAACTATTTTAAATCACTTGTCCACTTTGAGTTGAATTGACAATTTAAGTAATATGAAAACGTCAATTTCAAAGTTTGAATTCAAAAAAGACCGTGTGATATTGTGCGTGAGTTTATTTCTCATTTCATCTTCAATGTATTGCAATATGATATCGGTAAAATTTAAATGTTTGCTTTCTATGAATTAAAATGTTTATTTTGTTTTCTAATATCAGCTAATTAAAAGTGATAAAAATTAATTTGTATTAAATTTTAAATAAAATATTATAATATAAATCACTTCACTTTATATTCAATTTTAAACAAATTAATTTTATAACTTAACTATATTTTTACCTTGATTAATGAAATTATTACATGTTATCATTGAGGCGCGCGCACACACACACAGAAAGTCAATGCATTTCATCACAAATAAGGTGCTCAATACATGTTGAAATATTCTTTTCGACAAGTTTTTTTTTTCTTTCATGTTGAAATATTCTAAAAAATGTGGCAACTAGTATGTAACATCAATGCTCTTGCAAAGTAAATGGGGAACGATATTAACTTGTCATAATGCAAGTGACCTTGTAATTTTGACTCTCTTAAACTCTCATATCCAAAGTTAGTTTTATTTTTTAAAATTCCCCAATATCATCTACAACTATTTTACAATCTAATTCAATTATAACCATCTACATTAATTTAACCAATTTTTATTAGCTTCTTCAATTCTTGTGCACCTTTCTTATTTGGATAAGTGACAGAGAAAAGTAAGTTAAATAAATTCATACTTTGTATATACTAGTCCACATGAGAAAGGAGACTTTAATAATTAATTGTAATAACTTGGCCATCATGGCAAGGCAACAAGCATGGTGTTTATATATATTAATTAACAAGTGGCCTTATTAACGGTACCAACAAGGGACCAACATGTTCTGACAAAAAGATAAATCAAAATTTTGATGCCCCATTTGATATCTCCATAAATAAATTAAGCAGTAAAACAAGCAATCATGATTAGAAGTCATCAAGCTTGAACACAAAGTTTTCCCCAGCGTTTTGTGTAGTATTAAAAATATGCAGAAAAAGAAGTACAAACTGATAATTTAAAAGAATTTATGTTTGATAACTTCTTCGGAAACCTTTTGTTTCAACTGCTTATTTTTTTTAGATAAGCAATAATTCATTAACGGAGCATTAGGGGTGTTCAAACCCAAACAACATCAAAGGGTTACACATTGTTTAGGCATTGGAGTGGGTTAGTCCACCAAGAAGTAATAGACAAATTAGAATTACAACTCAATCTATAAATAAACCAACTCCACGTTAAGCTCTTGATGTGGGTAACAACTGAGTCTATAGAAGCATCCTCGTTCTTGAAAACAATTCAGTTCCGGGCCAACCAAATACCCCAACACGTTGTTAACCAAAACAAATACTTGGTTTTCTTTGCCCTCCTCCCCTTACATACCTTTCCAAGCCATTTGATATGCTCAAAAAGGTTCAACGAGGCATCATGCTGCACCCCAGCCATAAGCAAACCTGTTGCCATATTTCCATAGCAAACGTACGTGCAGCTCAAAAACAAGTGATGAGAGTCTTCACGGTGCTGCTGACAGATAGGACACAAACTGTCCGCTTTCGAAGTGATAACACGGCGATGAAAAAGTTGAGCATGCGTTGGCAGCAGTAAGCGCCCACCGAAAACAGTAACTTTGGACGGAGTAATGGTCCTCCATAACTTTTCTAATAAATTATGCAGCTCACCTTCCTGACCAGCAGCCACACCAGCTTCGGCCAGCAACCTGTAATACGATCTGACCGAGAAAAATTTAGTTGGCTCTAGCATCCATATCCAGAAATCATTTCTCGTCCGGTATGGTTTAACGTCAAGAAGAATCTCGTGAAGATCAACAGGTTCAGCAACACAAACAGAGTCATGAAGATTCAGCTGCTTATAGCATGTAACAAAAATACTAGGATTTTCTTTTTGGCGGTAATACTCACTAGGATTTCAAACATTATTATTATATTGAATGAACTTTTATAACAGGGAAGAAAATAGGTATTTATTTTACTTGAGAAATTAAAGAAAATATTTATAAGGAGAATGAAGCATTATCTTTGCTAATGGCAATGGAGATAAAAAATTTCACATTTTATGTGATTATTTTGGTTTTAATATTCGTAGGAGTCTCCCAAATTGTTCTGCTGTTTTCTTGTTCAAAAAATTGGTTTATGGTTGGAAAGCTTTATGAAGATACGCCTTGGGCCTTGGTGTTGCTAATGGATGGAGTGTGAGATACAATCTTGAAGATTAGTGTCGCTTGTCAAGAAGGGGTTACATTTTGCACCACATTTTCTCATATATTCACCCTCTGCAGGTATCCTAAATTCACCATTAACTATTAAGCATACGGTTCTAAGTGGTTACGAGTTAAAAGACTCTATATGGGTGATTGCAACCTTGGATTAGGGTTTTGATTTGGCGTAGGATTGAAGAGAAGCCAAAGCAAATGTATTGAATGTCGCCATGTCAGTGTCACGGGAAAGGACCGTCGCAGGCGAATGTGTTATATTCTCGCTACCACTAATGGACCTATGTGAAATTAAGGGATGCACATGCACCACATGAAAAATAAAAGTCTTCACTTTACTGTCACCAATTGAGTCTCGCTTCAAAAAATGAAGGAAATGATACATAATTCGTGATGGAGACGATGACTATAATAGATCTCACGAAAACCATTGTAACGACGAACCACTATTTAGAGGGCAGAGTGCAATAATGGGAGTGAGATGAGTACAAACTCAGAGTGGGGTGAGGGAAAATCATTTGGTAGAGGTAGAAAGAGAACACTAACAAGGTTTTGCAAGAGTAACCAAATATCTCAGGAGTGAAAGGGACGAAAGTGACGAAGGAGGAAAAAGGGAGGATAATATAAGTCTTTTCAATTATTGGGAGTAAGTTGTTAAACTATTTCTACATTATAAAAGTGACTCCATAATGTATAGAAATTTGTAGAGAAGATCATCATCCAATAAATAAATCACATTTATAATACCTTAAGTTAACTTTTGAGACACGTTTATTATACACGATGGAGTCACACTTCTTAATGTATGAATAGTCAAAATATTACTTCCAAAATGCAATATAAGTTCATAAACATAATTGTTCTGAAAGTAAACTTCAGATAGGGCTATTTTGGAAAGTAAAAAAAAAAAGGCTAAAGTGCTCCCTGGGGTCCTTTATCTTTATTTAAAGTAACGATTTGGTCCTTTACCTTTTTTTTGTCCCAAATCAGTCCTTTATGTTTTAAATTTTTGACACATAAATCCTTTTTTGTCCCAAATCAGTCCTTTATGTTTCAAATTTTTAACACATAAATCCTTTTTTTTGACACATAAATCAGCACTGTTAACGGAAAAGGATTTATGTGTCAAAAATTTGAAAGATAAATGACTTATTTGGGACAAAAAAAACATAAAGGACTAATTCGTTACTTTAAATAAAGATAAGGGACCCCGAGAGCACTTTAGCAAAAAAAAAACAAGCGCAACAATATGTGTGTATGAAAAAACTTGGGTGTAAAAAGCAACTCTCATCCAGAATTCTAAATAGGCCTATCTAGAAATGTTAAATTGGTTTCTCAAGAAGGTGAAGAAAAGGTTGTTATTTCAGGCCCACAAAAAAAAGCACAAACTAAATTGGGTTGCGTTTTTGGAACCGCCACCCTTATATTCCATACCCCCACCGTTTTTTTATTTCCATATTACCCCTGATGAATTTTACTCAATGGATTTATCTAATTAAAAGATAAATCCGTTTTGGAAAAATACCAAAACAGATTTATCGTTTAGTTAGATAAATCCGTTTTAATGAAAATTGAATAACAGAATTACCACAGAAAAATACAAATCTGTTATTATAAATTAACAAAACGGATTTACTTCAGGAAGGCATAAATCCGTTTTGTTAATTTACAATAACCTATTTATCTTTTTATTAGATAAATTGTTTAGAGAAAATTCAAAACGGATTTATCTAATAAATAGATAAATCTGTTTTGTTAATTTGTAATAACAGATTTATCTATTTATTAGATTAAACCGTTTTGAAAAAATTCAAAACAGATTTATCTGATAAAAAGATAAATCCGTTTTGTTAAATTTTAAATAAATAAACGGCTAAGATTTGATCAACGACGCAGTTTTGTTCGTCTTGGTAACTGTGCCCCAACGGATAGATTTTTAACGGTGTAGATCCCACCGACAATTTCAACGACACATAATCAATGACCATTGCTATAAAAACCCACACTCACCCTCATTTCTTTCACACCAACATTTCACTCTGATTTACTTCTTTCACACCCACACACTCCAAAATGAACACTTATTCCACTCAGTACTCAAGAGATAACACACTTACTGTTGTTCATCATCGTGGCGAAATCACCACAATAGAAGATGGTGTCTTTTTCTCATGTCCAAATCCTGTTTTAAGCAGGCTCCACGACGACATCACCTTTGCTGCTTTGAAAGATAAAGTAGAGCTTAAGGTTCAAGTGAAGGGTGATGACCGAGAGGTTACTAGTATTATTTTTCGCAAACCTGCTCGTGGATCTGATGGTCGCGTTTACTGGTCGTCCATGAATATTAAGACCGACGACGACGTACAAAACATGTTGAACATCCATGATGAGTATCCAGTATCTAAGTCTCCTGGAGCTGTACGTGAAGACTCATCAAAGCGTCAATGAGATTATACGTCATTGTTATGTTGAAGGACCAGGATATTAAGAACTGTATTTGTTTGTGTTATGTTTTACTTTTTATGTTTGGTTGTGTTGTTGTTTCAAACTGTATTTGTTTCTGTCATGTTTTACTTTTTATGTTTGGTTGTTTTGCTGTTTCAATGAAAATAAATTTTTAATTTAACTAGTATACACTACTGCAAAAAAGATATTTGGAATCGGTTATTGGCCTATTCGAATACTCCCGATTCTAAATGCGGGGACATTTTGAATCGGTTAAATAACCGATTCAAAATGTAACATTCAGAATCGGTTGCTTGCAACAACCGATTCAAAATGTGACATTCAGAATCAGTTGTTGCAAACAACCGATTCAAATTGCTTTTCCAGATACATGGTACGAACCTGACAAACAGGACATTTTGAATCGGTTATATAAACAACCGATTCCAAATGTCCTTAAAGAAACAAACATTTAAAATCGGTTCTTTATATAACCAATTCCAAATGTCCGATTTTCTTTTTTTTTACTCAATTTTTTTCCCATTCACACCTATTAACCAATTTACTTCCAGCAACTCATACATCAACTCACCAATTTACATACACTCATAATAATTCATATACTTCCATTAAACTTAAAAGTACTATAAGTACAAAATTCCACCAATTCATTAAACTACATAGTAAAGAAATCACAACTTTATCATAAGATATGGTAAGTGTGTTAATTACATGAGAATCTCAAAAATAACTTTAGCTCTCAAAGGTACTCTAACATAATTCCTAGCTGAGCAATATCTAACTCACATGAGAAAGCACCTCCATCACTTGTCACCACAACTCCTGATAATTTAGAGAGATAAAGAATGAGCATCCCTGTACCAAAAAAAGAATGAGCATCCAATAATTATCTAGTATTAATGTAACAGTAGGATGATTGACATAAAAGGGGGGGAAATAGAGTGCAAACTTTAATGCCCTACCATATAGAATGAAATGCTAGAGCATATGATATGAATTGACCACTTTCAAGGTTATATAAATATTAGGCACGCCATCATCCTCATCATCATAATAAATAGTGAGTCTCTTCATGAGTATAAGTATTCAAAGAGTTCAAGAGAGGATAGCGTTCAACACAGCACAACTAGATGACTCTATTCAACTAAATGGTTCCATCATCAACATAAATATACCAAAAGAAAAGGAGCTCAATTAGTACCTTATTGTTTAGTTGGACTAGATTTTCCCTAGCTCCCTGAGAAGGATGCAAAGAAATCCATGAGCACACATACATGAATACCTCAAACTGTTGGAAAACTTGACTTAGATCACATTATATTATAGTAGGATACAAAGTATAAACACTAAAATACATCAAGAATTATCAAAGCTGCAAGCTTTGTAATATAGAGAGATATTTTAGGTATTTAAAAGACAAAAATAAATCCCTAAATAGTAGTGCAAATGTAGGAGACTATAGGGGTTTGAATGCAGAGAATCTTACTTCCAAAATTAGGGGGTGGGGGTGCTGCAAAAAAATTAGTAGGGTATTAAAGCTACTAATTTTGTATAAACATTAGGTATTAACAGATCAATCACAAGCACTAAAGTTACAAACTATATAAACATAAAGTATAAGCAAAAATATATACACACGTGTCGATATAAGAATCCCTTTCTCATCAGTAAAACATATGAGGGGGGTGCTGCAAGAAGTTGACATAGATAATATCTCCCTTTCTCATCAGTATAACAGATAATAGCCCCCTCTATTAAGACCCCACTATTAGGCTGAAAAGTGCAGTTACCACACTAAAAACACAAGTTGATAATGCAACTAATAGTGTTTTTCAGACTATGAGACTGTATATATTGTAAGCCCAATAGGTTAAGATGTTGAATATATATTTAAGAATCCAAAAATCATGTGGCCCTCTTTATATCACAATATATACCATGTGGCTATAAGAGGAAGCATGTACTGTTACTACTGAGAATGGATTGCACATTACAACATCTAAACATCCCTAAACACCAAATGCATGCTATAAACAATAAACGGGGCACTTCAATTCCAAAACTAGAGTTAAAAATGCTCCAATCCATCAACAACCTCCAAAGCTTATCCCACTAAAGAAGGTTAACTATCTAAGTTTTAGATCGAGTTTTACCATCCCAAAATAATTCATACGTGCAACAACAAAGTACTCTTCCCAACAGGGGTTTTCACCACCAACTAAAGTCAATGAGCCCTACAACCAAAAATTATAAATGAAGTTAGCAATTAATACTCAATACAATTTGCAGTGAACTTTTAGTGAATTTGAATTAAGAAATATCCGCTAATTTCTAGCAGGAAACATTAATATTTGAGTCTGAATATTAGGAACATAGGGGGAGGAACATAGGCAGAAGGAAAACACTAGTATTAGTCCCACCTGTTGTATTGGCAGGTGCAAAGTCACGAACCAAATGGATAGTGTGATCTGCCTCCAAACCTATAAATACAAATTGAGAAGAAAGTTATATTCAGTCATTCATGAAATACTCCCAAAAACACCAAAGAATTCCCAAAAACAGCCAATTGAATAAACATTACATACATCACAAGACACAACACCAACACCAATGGATTATGGTAAACAACTAGTAACGAGTCATCAGAAATAGTTGGAATAGTTATTTGACCTGTATATCATCTGGGAAAGTAGCACTGGAAAGCAGTGTCTGCCTAAAACCAGGCTTAGGCATGTGCATCTGCTCCACAATCTTGCGTATTTGATGCTCAAAACCCATGTATAACATACGATCAGCCTCATCCAATGCAAGGAATTTGATCTTCTCTAAAGAAACCCTTTCTCTCTCTATCATATCAACCAAACGCCCAGGAGTTGCAACCAATATATCAACACCTCTCTCCAAATTGCGAAGCTGTTTTTTTTAATATTTCAGCACCCAACAATAAATTGTAATCACCACTATCATAAACCAGTAAACAATCAAACCACCAATGAGCACATTAAGAATGAACAAAACAGAACACAAACCTGGTGACCAATGGGAGCACCCCCATAAGCAACCTTAACTCCTGTTTGATATGCAAACTTGGTCGCTTCAGCATGTATCTAGCATTGGAAACAACAAAATCCACAACAACAACTAATGAACCCTAAATCAAACACTAAAATCTACTGATTCCAAGTTCAATCAACAATAAAACCCTAAAAAGTATGCTTGAATGATGCACAAATTACCTAGAAGCTTCAAACTATTGGTTCAGCCACTGAATGCCAAAGGAACATTGTAAAGAGCTGACTGACGCTTGTCGTGTCGGTGACCAACACGGACATCAACACATGACACGATATTCAGAGGAGGTGTCTGTCCTTCAGAAGTGTTCAATGACGCTCCTTATGTAGAGAAGCATGGTGGAGCCAAACAAATAAACCTTTCAACTTCTATAGTAAACTTGGAACTAATCGTAACTAACTCTAACAACTAATACTAACTAACTTCCTTGTGTTATGATTGTTTATAAAGCATATTTAGTGAAAGCATTTGGGTCAATTCTCTCCATCGGTTCATTGATATTCATATTTGTATTGTAGTGGCGCTTCCGCTTTTACATGTTCACGTTTTCTTGTGATCAAGAAAAATGTATGGAATATTTTTTCAAGATTGATTGAAAAACAATTAAATTTTGAAGATAATGTCCTTATAATTCTAATTGTAAGTTGTTTTGAAATTATTTCAGGGTACGAAGATCGAAATATAAGGTAAATTAATTCTTCACCACCATGGAATGGATTAGCTCCTTTCTAGATTAGAATATTTAAATATATAAATAAGTATTGTGGCTATCTGTAGGCTTTAATTAAAGCTTCATTTCAGCTAGAAGTAAACCCTTTTAAATTAATTGCAATTAGCATTCACATTCTTTCATTGTAAAGGAAACTTGCTTACAAAGTGGCAGCATCTGGATTGTTGGTTGTTGTTCTTGATCTTGTGATTACTTTCCTATTGGTGATCCTAAATTCGATAAACTTACATGGAAAAGGCTCATTGGTTAGTTTCCTACTCACAAATGCATTTTTTTTACTATATCTGATTTCATAATTGTTGGAGAATTGGCAACAAATCCTACATTGCTCTATTCTTGTATCTTTGCTTTCGCTTTGAAATACGTACGAGGCCTTGGACGATATCTCCTCATTGTCTTCTATGGTGGTGTTTTTCTTATTTATTTTTTGTGATATACACTACTAGAATTTTTGTCATTTCCTGCAGAATTTCCTGCGGATTTTCATTGAAAATTCGCAGGAAATGAGTTTCCTGCGGAATTTTCAGCGGATTAAGATTCCCAGTTATTTCGTTCGTGGATAATTGTTTCCTGCGGATTTTTAAATCGGCAGGAAATTTCTGCAGGAAATTCCTCAGGAAATTCCGCAGAAAATTCCGCAGGAATCTTCGCAGGAAGTTCCGCAGGAATTCCAAAGGAAGTTCCACAGTAATTCCACAGGAAATCGCAGAATTTTTTTCTTCAAACTAGCAGCAAATGTTATTGTTTTATTGTTTGGTATTATTATTATTATTATTAATGAAATTATTTATAGTCTTTGTTTGTGTTGTTATTTTACGTGTGTGTGTGTATATATATATATATATATATAGACACACACACACACACACACGTATATACACATTAATATGAGATGGAATACAAAAGAAAATAACTATGTAATAATACAAAACCAAAACCAATTCCATACAATAATACAACCATTCATTACATTTGTCCAATAATACAAAACTAATTCCATGATGGGTTTCCCTCCTCCAAGTTGCTACGTATAGCAAAAGCTGAATTCTTTCCACTTCTTGACCAACTGGCCTTTGCATTGAGAAAGATACGAGGTTTTGTCTGCACATACTAGTCACAAAGGCTAGTGTTAATTTGAACCAATGAAACAAAAGAAGAAAAGAAAGCTATTCAACTATGTTATTGACAGAAAGTAATTCAGCAAGTTTTCCTAGTTAGCAATAGAAAGCAGCAGGGACCATATACAGATTTTCATTAATTCTAATTGAGAATTTTA
This sequence comes from Astragalus membranaceus, assembly GCA_039519185.1. Taxonomy (NCBI): domain Eukaryota; kingdom Viridiplantae; phylum Streptophyta; class Magnoliopsida; order Fabales; family Fabaceae; genus Astragalus; species Astragalus membranaceus. The sequence goes on along the minus strand of CM076851.1, from coordinate 19,427,375 downwards.
AGTAATTCCACACTAAATAGAGCTGCAAAATCTAAATCTACCACTGACAGTTCATAATACTTGTTACAATCATTAATTGTATTTACTATTTTCAAATTGCAAAGAAATGATCATAGAAATGAAACTATTGTAAAATTTATACTATGACATTCCAGAATCAATTGCATCTAAATAACCAGTTAGTAATGCTAAAACAAGGAGAGTATACCGCAATCGGATAATTGATCTCAAGGAAGAAGAACCTGATATTAATGAGGGAAAAAATGAAGAAGCAAAATTGTCATGACCAAACTGGTGCAAACAGTAACTTCCACATTAGTTTGCCTCTCTGTAAAAAAACAGGTAAAAGAAAATGCATACTTTTCAGTTTAAGATGAAAAGTCTGCCAACTAGGCTCCACGTCACTCCACTCCCAGTGCCAAAAAATGTAAGGGTCGGCTACTCAGTTGTAAGGGACGGGCTGGTGTATGAGCGATGGAGATGCTCTAACGCTACCTAGCTTCTAACAGTCACAGCAACAGCAACAGCGTGGCAATTTTAGATGTACAGATAAACCTTCACAGCAGCAGCAATAGCAGATCCAAGAGAGGTTGAAACATGGCATGCCACTGCACAAAGGCGCCTACGTCTAGGTATCCTGTTCTGTCTCAGAAATTCTGTGACACCTACACAAGATGAAAATATTATCTGCATAATGCATCCATATATCAACTCATTTTAAAATCTAGTAAATGAGTTTAAACACCTAAGGAAGAATAATCACATAAGGAAACACCTAAGGAAGAATAATCACCTAAGGTATATCTACAACTATAAGGTATAACTATTGACAGACACAACTTGCCTAAATAAATAGAATCAAAACATTTGGGAAGACGCCTTTGTCTTGCTACATTTAAATGGAAGAAAAATAGCACCATAGCTTCAATAGTAATGCATTTGAATATATGAAGGTAAATACTAAACAACAGCTTTGCATAATAAGCATAACAAAAAGAAAAAGAAGAGCTGGAAAGAACAACCACAACCAATTCACCAATAAAAAATGGAGTGACCAAAGCAAACCATCCATTGACATACAGTAAAGTTCAGGATTACCACTTACCAGCCATGTAAGATTTCCCTTGCCATTTTTGCATGAAATGGATTCAAATAATCTGTGCAGTAAATTAGCCAGTCCCTCCATCAGTACACTTGAACATGCAAGACACAAATGATAGAATGGAAACACCAAAATAAAGTAAGATAAAATTTACAATCTGGATATACTAAAGAGTGGTTTTGAATTCCCTATACACTTCTGACTCCAAAATCTCTTTTGTCATTTCCCTCCAGGGTATGTTATTCTTCTCAGCTTTGCTGTCCATTCAAATAAAAAACGCATTATTAACCTTATCCAAAATAGTTCTACTCTACAAGTGAAAGCAAGTTACAGAACAACTTGTTCAAAATATGATGCAAAGTGGATGATGAAAAGCAATGCAACACATATACTTAATTCCTTCACCACAACCAAGCTTGACACTGTTGCAGGTGGTTGATGGATCAATGTTGAATAGGTCAAACTCTCACCATTAACACCAAAGACCTGCAGTTTCCCCGATTTTTACAACAACCACTAACAATACTCCATAAACAAAGGCAGGTTCTACAAAAAGAAAAGCCACTAACATCACCAGTGCTACAAAGGAAGGTTCCAATATATTAGGTTACCTTCACGGAAGAAGATAAGTCAGGATCCAACTTAGTTGTAGTGAAATCCAAGATCAGCGAAGTTGAGAGCACGATCGGAGAAGTGGAGAACGCAACTGAGAAGACGATCGGAGAAGATGACAGCACACGACGGAGAAGCGGAGAACCAGAGTATCGCGCGATTTCTCAGTTTTTCTGTTGAATCGAAGCTTCACAATGTTGATTTCTGTGCGATTTCTCTGTTTTTGTGTTGATTTCTGTTGAATCGAAGAGAAGAGAAGCTGAATCGAAGAAATCGCGCAGAAGAGACGATTACGCGGCGTGAGTGTGAGAGAGAGCAGTTTCGAAGAGAAAAAGAAACCTAATATCCCAAATCGTGTTTTTAATTTTTTAAAGGCTAAATTATAGTTTTGGTCCCCCTATTTTCAAAAATTCAGACATTTGGTCCCCCTATTTTAAAACTCAGACATTTGGTCCCAATTTTAAAAAATCAATGACATTTAGTCCCAAAAGGAATTTTCAGTTTTTTATGGCTAATAATCGAAGACATTTGGTCCCTCAATTTTAAAAAATCAAAGACATTTGGTCCCCCAATTTTAAAAAATTAAAGATATTTGGTCCCTCTTTGGACTAAATGTATTTGATTTTTTAAAATTGGGGGACCAAATGTCTGAGTTTTAAAATAGGGGGACCAAATATCTGAATTTTTGAAAATTGGGGGACCAAAACTATAATTTAGCCTTTTTTAAATAATAATAATAAAATAAAATAAATTCTAATTCCGTAAAAAAAGCTATTATTACCATTTTGAACTACTTAAAGACAGTAAAAAAGTGTTGGTTGAGTGGTTAAGAGGCTTTCATATCATCTAAGGTCCTGAGTTCGATTCCCAGTGTCTTTCATGAAAGTTCTCAGATATTTCCTGCGGAAATTTTCCGCAGCAAATTCTGCAGGAAATGCCGAGAATTCTAGTAGTGATAGTATATACGTATTATTATTATTACTATTATTATTATTATTATTATTATTATTATTATTATTATTATTTAGTCTAGGCAATTTTATAATATGCTACTCCTTTCATAATAAAATATAAGTAAAAAATGGATTAATCAAAGATGAAGTATTTGATTCAAAAATTGGACTAGAAGTATTAACTTTTATTGACTTATTTTTACTTATATTTTATTATAGAGGAAATATATATGTATGCGTATTTTTTGGACTAGAAGTATTAACTTTTATGTGGATTAGAAGTCGTCAGAGTCATAGTTGGTACTCTTTCTTTATACTCCCTCCGTCCCATATTATATGTCGTTCTAGCCAAAAAAAGTTGTCTTATATTACATGACATTTTATAATACCAATACATCATTAATGTTTTCTTTCTAATCATACCATTCATTTAATAACCTCTCTCTTTTCAATTGTATTAATTTATATTTCCAACGAGGGATAATTTTGTAAAGTAACTCAAAATTTATCTTTTCCATACAAAATTAACTATTTTTCTTAATTTGTGTGAAATAGTCAAAACGTCATATAATATGGGACGGAGGGAGTACATTCAATCATATTTACAACTTGTTTATTACTAGACCATTACCCGTGCGTTGCACGGGGAGGAAATTTTGTGAAAAATAAGATCATTAGTTTGTTTAGAAAAATGTATAGTACTTGCATACAAAATCATTACCCAAGATATTATTTTTTTGGTATGTAGACGAATTGGCTAGTGTCACCTAAAACTCACACAACAGAGATCTTGGGTTCAAACTCAATGATGATATCCGACCTAACAATATCGACATTTGTCAGTTGAGATAGGTCTTACAAATAATTATAATAATTTAATTAATAGTTAGATTTTGTTACATGTTTTGTTATAAAAGAAATGGCTAGTGTCACCTAAAACTCACTCACACAACTGAGATCTTGGGTTCAAACTCAATGATAATATCCAACTTAACAATATCAACATTTGGCAGTCGAGATAGGCCTTACGAATTATTATAATATTTTAATTAATGGTTAGATTTTGTTACATGTTTTGTTATATATAAAAATAAAATATAAGTATTAGTATAAATAAAAATAATTCTAAACGTTCAAATCATAAAAATTTGTTAAAAATGACATAAAATAAAATGAGCTACTTTTGCTTTCATTGAAGGAAAACAAAAACGTTATACAATTAATATCGACAAAAAAATATAAATTAAAAAGAAAACAGCAAAAACAATGAGTACTTTAAAAGAATAGAAATTAACAATTTCTTTAATTCAGCTTTTGGATGTTTCAATGCATAGAAAAGAAATACGAAAAGCTTCAAAAGTTTAGATGATTGATTGTGCACGAAAAATCAAACTAATTATTTATTTAATATTAATCCTTAAAAGAAATGCAAAGTTAATGACTGTCAAAGATGAGAAAACAATTACATTTCCTTGGTCACAATTCCTACCATATGAAATTCTTTAATTACACTAATGCCCACATTCGGCATTTGTGGTAGAATTATGTGTTGTACCATCTTCAAACGGCGAGGTAACTTCCAATGCTTCAATAGGCATTTTTCCGATAGACATGAAATGATAGATTTCCGAAAAAATATTAATTGAGAATTACAGATCAAATGGAGGAGAGGAAACATTGTTAGAACTGTTCAATGAGCAACTAAGAAATCATTGGCGGAACACAAAAGGCATAATGCCAAGAAACCTGAGAATTCTGGTATCGAACAACACACACCAACAAAGATAGAAAAAAGTTACAGTAGTATTCAACAATGGTGTATTAACCACAAAAACGCAAAAGAGAGAGGGAGGGGGAGAGCAGCGAATTATAAGATAACATATAACCATGGTAATGCATCGAAAGAAAACTCAAGTAGCAGCAATATATATAACAAAAGAAAACACATGTTCAGTATAGAAAATAAGGTTTAATTGCTATTATGTATGGCGGCTATCACCTAGAACAGAGAGGCTAGCTTCATGTTCAGTATAGAAAATAAGGTTTAGTTGTCTTTCACATTCTCAATCCAGCAACAAAAGATTATCTTTATGTATCTTTTTCTGACCATATAGTAATTCTCTGGAAGCAATACTAAGTATACCACAATATCATATATCAAAAGAAAAGAGCATAAGTAAAAGAGTAAGCAAAAAAAAATAGATGAATATAAGCTGGCATTCTAGAAGGCATATTTAGCTTTCGTTCACAACTCTAGAGAATGAAAAGACTGCAAAGAGATAAAAAAATATAAGCTAACTTTCTGTATCAGTGAAGCATTAATGGAAATGAGTATTGATCTCCTCCTGCCTGGGCTACCAAAATGACGTGGACGTTAGTGTTGTAAGTAATTGTTGTTGTTTTGGGCCTTTTGTATTTTTGGGCCTTCCATTGTAGTCCATGATATGGGTCTCTTGTTAGAAGCCCATTGTAACTAAGTGATATGAACACTGTTGGAATAAGGCAATTGATCAATCAATACAATTCAGTTTTGCCAAACTAACTGTTTTCGTTACCATTGGCATCAGAGCTCCAAGAATGGGGCCTGTTGCATCACCGTGAACCGCAGTTTCCGACGCAAACAACGGCGATGGCAGGCAAGGAGCATTTGAACAGAGCATTCGTTCAACCGGCAATTCCTCGATTTGATGGTCACTACGACCACTGGACGATCTTGATGGAAAACTTACTCCGATCGAAGGAGTATTGGGAGGTTGTGGAAAATGGAGTTCCACTGGTAGAAGCCAATGCATCGTAAGAACTCAGAAAAGATGCAGAAGAAGTGAAATTGAAGGACCTAAAAGCGAAGAATTACTTGTTTCAGGAGCTTGATCGTAGCGTACTGGAAACAATTTTGAAGATGGTACACATTATCTCTCTAGATCTAAAAGTTCTTTTTTTTTTCTCTACCCATTTTCTATTACAATTGATTTCTTCAATTTTCCCAATTTGAAGAATCGTATTCTGTTTTCCGAAATCCCTCAAAATCTTTCTATGTCTCTATTTATCCATTTCCTTTAACATCATTAGTGATTATCGTTGTACTTCAATGTATGTTGAGAGTATTGCACTTGGATGTTACATAATTACGCGTTGATAATAAATCAACATTTAGTTTTGCCAAGAATTCTCCAATTCATGGGAGAAGCAAACACATTAGTATCATTTGATCAAGTGAACATAGGTAAATTGATGCTATGTTTCAGATTACTAATATCATGACGGCCTTTTAAGACAGAGATTCGAGATGAGAAAGATGTTGAATTGTATCTTTCTAGATTTTTTTGGTTGAATCATCTTTAAAGACTTTGAATTCAGATAATTATGTGTTATAAGTATTTCAAAGTTAATTAATAGTTTCCTTAATTTAATTAGTGGGTGTTGGTTAAATATAATACCTAATCTAAGTGGGCCTTAACATTGCATGAATACTGGTGTGTTTAGTGCCAAGTTAACCTAAAGTGAATATAATTGATTCATTCTCAGTTTACTCTCTCTCATCATTTTATCTAATTTTCCCTAAACCTTCTGAGTGTGTTCTAGACTTCTAATTGAACCCTAGAAACAACAACTCTAGAAAAATGTAGGTATATATATTTCAATTTTCAAGATTGATTGAAAACATACATTTTGAAGATACTTTCAATATAAATCTATTTGAAAGTTGTTTTGAAACTGTTTCAGGGTACGAAGTACCAGCTCTAAGGTAAATGAATTCCACCATGGCTCCTTTTCTAGATTGGAATATTTAATATAAATAAGTATTGTAAAAATTTAACAAAAAGTGAAGCTTCTCACTTGTTTGTTGTTAAGAATAATCATCAAGATTTATGTAAAAAGCCTTCTATCATTATCATTTAATGCTTCATTGAAGCAAGAAACAAAGGCTTTGATGATTATTTTCTTGCAATTAGCATTGACATTCTCTCTTTAATTGTAAAGGAAACTTGCTGATAAATGGGGATTCTTGGTTGTTGTTCTTATTAGTCTGTTTGGTGATTATTTTCTTAGAGAGAGATTAGTTTGTTGTTAAAATAAATAGTAGGATTAGATGGTTTCTATTGTCTTAGAAAATGCCACTAATTCCTTGTGGACGATTATTATTTTGCGGCTCAGTTAAATTCAAAGTACCTCGCCTCACCTTACCTCCATGTAAATCACAATCACAAGTTAAGTGTGCTAGTAGATAACAAAGTTCCAAAGAATTTTTTAAGAGCTATGCTATATAGCCCGAGAGATTTCTCTCCCGAATTTCCCACCAAGGTATTTGATAAACCTTTCCTGCAAATAAACTATATAAAAATAAAAGCGGAAAAAACATTATATGGGTACTGATTCCACACCACACTCCTCCACTAATCTCGTTCTTTTCTGCAAGTTTTATTTGCTTCAATACTTCTCACCAAACATTTTAACAAAGGCGGTGGTGCTCATCAACGACAAAAAAGAGACGGTATTTTTTTGTTTTATCTCAAGCTTAGATTTACTCTTAACAATAATGATGATGAGTATGGCAACAATATTTCATAGTGGCAAGTAGTTGTGGAATTAAGGAAAATGCCAATTTCGGGAAACTTACACAAAGCATTTCCGATTTCCGGTGGCTAAAATTGATTTTGCCTGAACTGATTTTATAGAATTGATTTTAATTAAAAGTGAATTGAGTATAATATAATTTATGTTCAGATACTTTTATAGAAAAGTGATTTTTATCAATTCACGTTATTTGGATAGCAGCTCATATTAAAATTGCGTTTAGGTGAGTAATTACCAAAATGGGTTGTGACTTAAAATTATATTATAAATCTTACTAAAATAATAATTATTCAACATATAATTTGTATACTGTATATATACATTGTATCATGAAAAAAAATAATAAAAAATCAATTCATAATAATAATAATAATATAAATAGAACAGTTTTGACAGTCAATAAAATTATTAGATGATCTATTACTAAGAAAATAAAAGTAATTAAATATGTAATAGAAATAATGTACTATGTATATTTAAACTTTACTCGACTTACGGCCAAAAAAAATTTACTAGACTCTTTATTATTAAAGAAATGGGTTGATCTGAACCATAAAAAATGGGCCGATCTTTATGTACTTGCTGCAAATCTCAGTAGCAACAACCAAGGAAATACATGAAAAGTGGTTTTTCCTTTTGATTGAAGAGGGCAAAGTGGTTGTCTTTTCCCATTTTGGTCAAGGAAACAGCTTTTCAACTACTACATTCAGGCACGCATTTGGTGCTCCAACAACTCCACTATGAATCGTATGTGGTCCCCTACACTGAGGCACACCTCTGCCCCCAACCACCCCATTGCTTCACGCAACACCCGTGAATCGCCTCTGCAGAAGACCAATTCGCTTTTCTCTCACACCACAATAACACATACTGCATACACCACACTCTATAAAAGAGAGGAACCATAAAAAAAGATAAGGTGAAGATTCACAAAAATAAGAGAACAGAGAAATATCACACACTGTTTCTCTCTGGTAGTGCTGCATCCTCTCCTATTTCCTTGCTAGTCACATGGCCACTCGTCGCAAGACTGTCTCTCGACTTTTTTGTTCCTTAATATTTGATTAAGGATTTCAAGTTTTCTTCCTAATATTTTTATTATTAATAGAAAAATTAACAGGAAAAATATGAATATATTAAGGTGGAAAGATGGGTGGAATACACAAGATGAATGGGCAGAAAAAATAAGGTTTTTCTGCACTTTCAGCATGGTTTTTTTTGGTTTATTTTTTATTTATTTAAAATGTAATAATGGTATGTGGCTTCATTGTTTTTTACTCAGGCTTGTATTCATCAATTGTATAATTGTATATGGCCTCTTTTATTTATTTAACATCTGACTTTGCATATTTTAACATTTAATTTTTTTCTTAACTCTAAAATATTCTAAAACACAGTGCTTAGTGTCGTATTTTAAGTATTTTGTCACGAAATTAATTTTTTCCACCAAACCGGTTATTAAGAAAACGAACTTCGCGTATTTGAACTGTTAATTTTTTTTTTCAAACTCTAAAATACCCCGAAACATACTGATTAGTGTTGCACTTTATATATTTCTTGATTTGTGGGACCTACACACCCTCATTTCTACACTCATACCATGATTTGTGGGCTATACTTCCTATCATTTCCCTCTTAAAACTTACTTCCTAAATCACTTACATTCAATTTAGCCTTAAGGTTTAAAGATCTGTACTTCTAAGATAAACTCTGTCAAAACCAAGTTCATAATTATATTATAGGTTTAGATACAATTGCTCAAGTCTTTTGTCTACTTTCTATATTATCAACTTAAGTGTTAGGAAATTTATCATTATAATGTTCTTTTCAATTTGACAAGTGTCCCAATTTTTGGACAAAATGATCATTACCTCACTAAAAGACAAATAACCGTAAGTTTTTTGTAACTTTTGTCTATCCCTTTCTCTCTCTTTTTCTCTTTATATTTCTCTTTTTCCTTCACTCTCACGATTAAAATCCAAAAACACACTAAACCCATCTTCCAAGGAGGAAGGGGTGGGACGGGGCAACGGGAAACGAGACGATGGGCTGGTGCTTGGAGTGGCGACAGGGCAACACCCATTCAAATTTTTGGGGGAAAAAAACTGAAGAGCACATCTGAAAAAACAAGGGATCTGGTCTAAACAAAGGAGGAAGGGGTTGAAGCTAACTTCATTTCTGCAAACAAGCTTTCTTCTTTGACCCATCATCACTCTTTACATTTTCTTCACGTTTTTCAACTGATTTTCTCAACACAAACTCCATTTTCGGATCCTTGGGAACAATGCTACAAAGTTTATTCTTTAACAAGAGGCAAAAACACTCTTTTGTTAGATTATTATTACACTATTGGTGTTCATCACACTCCATTTTCATATATCAACTAATGCTATTTTAATATTTTGTATACTATGTATCACTCAAGCAAATGGAACAAGGTTGAGAGAGATCAAAACACTAAGAGTGCTACTGATTTGCAAAAAAAAACTGAAATATTTTTCTGCTGACCTCTGCTATTGAGATATTTTCACGAGAATGTTTTTCAAATGAAGAAGTTAGTGAAATGAAGAAGTATTGTGATGCTGCAAGTGGTTATTTTTAAGTAAACTTTTGATTTTTCATTTTGAATTACAAATGTAATGGCTACAAAGAAACGAAGTGTTTCTATTCTATAAAGTATTTTTGTTTGGCAAATATTATTTGAGTTGCCTAATACTTTTATCCCTCAATTCCTTGATTGTGTTAGGTCTGATTGTTTGTTATATACAATATTATAATTATAATAACCATTCGACTTTTAGTACAAATACAAACTGGGAAAAAGTACTATTATTATTATTATTATTATTATTTATATAAAAGGCTAAATTGCATTTTTGGTTTTTTATCTTTGATTTTGATTTCATTTTAGTGATTTATCTTTTTTTTCCGTTTTGGTCCATCATCTTTCTTTTCTGTGTCATTTTGGGCCTCTTTTGGTATTTTCCATCCATTAACTTAACAGACGTCACGTTGGCCGTTAACTGCTAACGTGGCGTCTTAAGTGATAGGACTGACTTGGAATTCAGTATGTGATGTGACAAATAGAGGACCAAATTGAAACTAAAAAAAACATAAATGACCAAATTGACATGAACACAAGAACTTCCAACAATATGGTTCTCTCACTTTTCACCCTAAACCATTCTCCTTTTTCCCAAATATCATAGAGTAATTGCTTAGTTCTATTTTAAATAAAAAAATATAATTCTTTAACTTTCGTTTCAAATCTTTGTGACATGTTTACTACGGTAACTTATTATTATTATTATTATTATTATTATTATTATTATTATTATTATTATTATTATTATTATTATTATTATTAACTCTTTGAGTATATAATATTTTTAGAGAGAGTATTTTTATTTTGGTACAAGAGTATGTTATTTTTTTAATTAGAGTGTTTTTTGGATTTCTCGTGTGAGGCCTTAATTAGTATTTGAATTAAATTTTGTATGTTAATTAGCTTTACGTTTTTTAAGTGGTCTTGAATAGAGAAGTATGTTAATAATGATCGAGTCTCAAAAAAGTGAATGACAACTTTGATTATTCTATTGTGCAATTTGCGGACGACATCATTCTTGTTGGAAAACATCGTGGAATAATCTTTGGAGCATTAAATTTATTCTTAGGAGTCTCATCGATATTAATGTGGAATAATCATTCTTGTTGGAAAATTGACCTTCAAACCGTGTGGGCTAAGGTGGGAGTTTGGCTTGGGTTGCAGCATTTTTCGGGTTCTAATATTGTGGACCACTTTCATTCTTTTGGTTCGATGTTTTCTAGAAAGAATGTCCACAAAACAAGATATATCATTTGGTTTGCAACTTGTTGGAGTATTTGACTTGCATGAAACAATTTGATTTTCAAAGGGGAGGATTTTATTTTAGATTCAATGGTATCTCACATTAAGTGCATATCTTGGAGTTGGTTTATCTATGGACCGAGTAGACGGTCAAATTACTTTGTTTCCTCATGGTGGCTTAATGCCTCCCTTTGTATTAACAATTTGTAATCCCTAGTACTCACTTGATTAAATCAATTGCTTATTGAAAATTTACCAACACTATTAGGGCTATTTGGAAACAAGAGGAATAAAATATGATATTAAAATAATGATCATGAAGCAAAAAAAAGACCTTGTACCCAAGAGAGTACCATTTTCACAATGACAATCTGAAACTCTTTCCAAAGTTTAACTCTAATTGGTAAATAGAATTTTGCAATTGATTGCAATAGTGTATTTAAAGATGTTTTTTGTTTGTGTTCTTATCTCATGAAATTTGACATTGGAAAGTGGCGAAAAACTCAAAACATTTTCAAAATATGAAAGTGTAGAGAACAATTGTATTTTGTAAAAAAATATAATATTTTTTTAATAACGATATTACAAAATATTATTTTTGCCCCCATTAAAGAATTTTTTTGAATCTGCCACTGCACTTTGGCATATGTGGACAAATAATTAAAAATAGAAACTAAAATCACAAATTTGCAGTATTTATCAAGGTAATCAAAACCGGACCGGACATTGAACCGGAAGAGGTGGCGGTTCAGGGGTTCTTGGGTTCAACCGGTTGAACCGGGGGTTCAACCGGTTGAACCGGGGGTTCAACCGGTTGAACCGGGGGTTCAACCGGAATTAATTAAATATATTATTTAATATTTTTATTATAATATATAAAGGATAAAAAACCATAATACCCAAAATTTCACACCACAAACAATTAAATTATGCTTAACTTAAGCTCAACAATATAATATCCAAGTCATTAGTTAAAGTTACACATAAAATTGGTAGGTATAAAAAAACTCAAAGTTTGACATGTTTAAAATATATATATTTTAATGCATTATTTAGAAAGAATCTAATGTCGCTTTATTTAGAAAAGATCACATCATGTAAGAAAATTGCAAACAATGAAGCTAATGTTGTTGAAAGGTGAATATCTAGTCCCACATCGGATGGCAAATAAGAAGAATGAGCTGTGTTTCTCTATAAATAGAGCTAGAGTGTGCACAGCAAAATATAAGTGAGATTCTTGGCTTTCATAATATATAAAATATATAAATAGAGCCCTGACACTCATTTTGTTTTACAAAAAATAGTTTAAATTTTTTTATTTCAGTTAAAAAAAATAAAAAAAATAAAAAAAATAAAAAAAATAAAAAAAATAAAAAAAATAAAAAAAATAAAATAAAAAAAAAAGTCATTTCTCAGAACCGGTTTCTGGCCGGTTCTTGACCGGTTCTGGCCGGTTTTGCCGGTTCTTGACCGGTTTTCCGGTTTTTCAACCGGTTCTTTGGCCATCCGGTTCTGGGGTCTAACTGGCGGTTCAACCGGTCGAACCAGCCGGTCCGGTCCGGTTTTGATTACCTTGGTATTTATGATCAAAGTGCATTTAAATATATTTTATAACGGGGCTTTTTTAATCTCCATCACTTTGAGGAAAAAGAAAACCTCCATAACATAAAAAACAGTAATAATAATTTAGATAAGAACGCACATGCCATTTTGGAATCAGCAAATCATATCATCATATAGTATAATCTTCTTACGTATCTGCAGTTGGAAAATGTAGTGATACTGGCCTGCAGTCATTTTTCAGCGCCAAACTCAGCTACTTTCCCTTTATTTTATGCTTTCTTTTATTTAGTTTTTAATTCTTTCTCCTATCAACTTGCATTCTCCTCAATAATTGCGCCCACTTCTCCCATATTAGGCAAAAAATCCACTGTCGCACCAAAAAAAATTTTTTTTACCAAAATAGCACACCTTTTAGATTATTTACCAAACTAGCACACATTTTATTTTTAGTCTAGAAGTCGCCCCCCCCCAAAACGACTTCTGAACTAAAAAATTTAATTTTTTTTTAAAAACTAGTTCAGAAGTCGCCCCCCAGGGTGACTTCTGAACTGTGTTTTTTAATTTTTTTATTTATTATATATTAATTTAAATTAATTTAATTTAATTATTTTAATTAATTTAGAAAATTAATATTGTTAATTGTAAATTAATTATTAAATTTTTTGTGAAAAAAAAATATTTGAACACGTTAATGTGTTTAAAAAGTAATTACGGTAAAAAATGAAGATATTAAAAATTGGAACAGAATTTAATATAGGATAAGAACAGAAATTAAAAACACAAATTGCAGAAATACAAGGATAGGAAATTTAAAACTCGAAGTGATTAACGTTGTAAATGATGACCAGTTCCACATGGTGGTGGTCGGCGATTACGGCGCGGACGCTGTTGTGCTGCTGGTATTTCTTCTTCAGCCGGGGTAGGGGCAGGTGGTTGTTCGTATTGGTGAAGTGGCCTTCACTATGATCATAGAACACTCAAACCACCCCTTCACTCTTCAACCAGCTCCAACCTCTCTTTCCAGTACCATTCTTCCCACTCCCACTGGTCTAGAGATTGTCCTCTCAAATCCCAAAACAAAAACAACAGTTACAAATCACTCTCTTCCTCAGTTCCCTCGATATACTACTGTCGTTGTGGTCATGGTTTCTTTGAAGTTCAAATCTCTGGCACTACAAGAAATCCGGGTAGAAAGTTCTTCGTTTGCCCCATCAAAAGGGTATCTAACTCACAACTTCAATTTTTCAACTTTTTAAGTTTTTGATTTTTGATTTTTAAACTAGCTTTCTTTGTGTTTGTGTTTGTATTTATAAAGTAATTACGGTAATAATCACGGTAAAAAATGAAGATATTAAAAAGTGGAACAGAATTTAATATTGGATAAGAACAGAAATGAAAAACACAAATTGCAAAAATACAAGGATAGGAAATTTAAAACGAAACGACAGGAAAATATAAAACAAGAAGAGGCAAACATGATTTAAACTACTTCTACTTCCACCATACATTGTCAGGTAGGGGCCATCGGATGACTGGAGGCACAATGCTACGGACGATGGAATCGCCAGACTCTCTGGTTTGAACGCACAATTCGAGATAAGGTTCAATCAAACCTTGGAAGCTCTCATGTTTCTCAAACATTTCACGAACATCTTTGTCTTTCTTGATAGGCACGGGGCACATCCGAATACGATTACGTGGGCCGCTAAAGATGTAGGGGGAGTTTGAAATGATACTAGTGATTTCTTGCTCGACACCATCTACGTGAAAATTATCCGTTAATTTTTCTTTCAATTCGGCGAAGGTGATGTTGTTCTTAAGCCTGAAATTTTTAGTTTTACTACCATGAATCACCACACCATGTTGTTCCCTGGACTGGTAAGTGCCTTGATAGTCAACTTTACAGGTGTGCGTAATGACTCTTTCCGGTATGGGTTCTTGTGGTGCGGGTGGTCTTTGTTGAAGAAGATGAATGACTTCTTCTGGAGTGCGTCTTGTGTCCACGTACAACTCTAAGATTTGTCGCCCCATGGGAAGTGTAGCATGATATTCCATCATTGTGTGGACGTCGTCGTCGCTGCGGATCTCCATAACTGAAAAATAGCCAGTCCCGTCTTCTCCATGTTCGTACTTTCGGTAACGTATACGCTCAACGTCTTTACGCCACGCTCCCTCTGGACGAATCTTCCTCTCAGCCTTCTCCTTCAGTTGGGCGAAGGTGATGTCCTTATTCATTCTGCAGAAGACATGGTTAGGACAACGAAAGACAACACCATGTTCGTCGGTGGTGACAATTCCACTGTGATGAAGGGCGGTTAGGAATTTGTCGTTTGAGTACTGGGTTTGGCACAACTGCCATTCCATTTTAGCGGGTGGGGCGATGGTTTTTGGGCAGAAGCAGAGAAGAGAAGATGACTCAGAAGCCAAGGGTAGGTTGAGGGTAAACTGTTGGTGTGAATGTTATTGTAATTTGAGAATGTATTTATAATAGAGGTGATCGTGTGCGAGCCGTTGATTTAGGATGATCATAACCGTTGATTGTAGGGTTTAGTGTCGGCAAAATCTAGGGCGTTAAATTGTGTCGGCAAAATCTTGGCCGTTTAATAATGTCGGCAAAATCTAGGCCGTTAAATAATGTCGGCAAAATCTAGGCCGTTCAATAAAATAAGACCTCAGCACTATGCACACTCTGCACAATGCACACTCTGCACAATGCACACTCTGCACAATGACATTTATTCACATGCCTTTGTTTGTTTTTAGATGTGTCATATTGTTGTCTAGTTTCAATTAATTTTTGACTATGTTAACAAATTTTAAAAAATGAAAAAATTGAATGACATTATTGTAGAGGTTCTGAACTAAATTATACAAGTTTCATGTAGGAGTCATTGAGTTAAATTTGAGTTGTAGAAGGAAAAAAATTTAGGTTGGAACAATTTTTTACTAAGTGTGGAAAATGATTTTTTAGCTAACTTTAGTTTAATTTTTATGTCTAACAACTTTTTTTTTAATTCTTTTAAACATTACACCTTGTAGACAAAGTATATTACTAAACTTTGGTCATGAAAAAAAAAATTAAAAATGTTTAAGTAAGGAAATTATTTATTAGAAAGTGTAGTGAAAATCATTTTTTAACCTAACCCTAATTTGGTTTTTCACCCAACTTTTTTTCCTTTTTTCCACTAATTTAATTTTTTCCCCATGTTTAAAAAAACACACTTGATGAAGTCGACCTAGGGCCATAATGGAGGGGAAATGATAATTTTGATTTTTGTTTTCATCCCTCTACAATAATGCAGCACTCTGCACAATGCACACTCTGCACAATCCTCTCCTCTCCTCTTCTGACTCTCTTTCCCCCTTGCACACAAAAATGGCTCCAGTTTTTATCACAGTTTTTTACAACGGTGTCGTTGAAAACACAAACACAGAGGGTGTTGTTTTTACGTGTGATAACACATGCCTTCTCAAACTAAAGTCTAAATTCACATTAGATCAACTTAGACAAGCCATTGAAAGAAAAACCTCTCCTGACCATTCAAAAATGGTTTCTAGTCTTATCTACCGTTACCCCACAACTCTCACAACTGGCCACAAATTTTACGGTGGTTTGCATCTAATTTCTAATGATGATGTCGATCTTATGTTAGAACAATTCAAGACATGTAAACACTTAGGTCTATCTACACCAGAAGTATATGCAGATTTGGTTGATGCTCCTTCAAACTACACACTCACCCAGCCAACTCAGGCGATTCCATCTTCTTCACAATTCGCCATACCTTCTTCTCAAACAGAAACCCCATACCCTGACTTCACTCCATCTACTTACCATCAATTCAATCCTTCATCATCACAGAGTCACCATGAATCCATTCCATCAGCCTCACAAAACCCTCTTGACCTAAACACCACCCCACCTATTAGTATACTTCATGGTGTGCATAACGAAGAAGTTGGCGACTTTAGCGAAAATGAGGATGATATTCTTCAGCGTGAAGACGCTGAGGAACCAATTGTAGCAACTCCCCACAATACTGTTGCATTCCATGAGCCTGTCCCACATTTTGTAAACATCACAGCTGACAACATGGAAGCTGATGATGCTGAGTATGGCCATTCAATGGACAGGAACCACGAGTTAGCTAATGAAGACCCCAACCAACTCCAGAAGGGAATGAAATTTGCCACAAAAGAATTAGCCCAACACTTCATACAGACATATCACCTCCACAAATCACTCGATTTTAGAGTCGAAGCATCTAATACAACTAGATGGATTGTTTGTTGTGTACACGAAAACTGTTTGTGGAGGTGTGTCGTCAGATTCGGTAAAAGGTCTGGCATATGGGAGATTACACAGTTGGAAGAGCCACATACATGTACAACAGGGACTCTTTCTCAAGATCACCGCCAGCTGACCGCGACCCTCATGTGTGACAGCATGCTTGAACTGGTAAAGTCGGATCCGACAATATCCGTGTCCGTGTTGATAGCACACATAAGGGCGAGGTACACATACCAAAGTTCCTACAGGAAAGCTTGGATTGCAAAACAAAAAGCAATCGAGAGGATCTATGGTAATTGGGAGGAGTCTTACAATAAAGTAACAATGTGGCTTCATGCTTTTTCTCACTACATTCCAAACAGTGTGTGCGACTGGGAGTACAAACCAGTCTATGAGAATGGCCAAGAAGTTTATGGCAAGGGTGTCTTCCACCGCATCTTCTGGAGTTTTGGGCCGTGCATCAAAGGCTTCAATTTTTGCAAGTCAGTTGTCTCTGTCGATGGAACATGGTTGTACGGTAGGTACAAAGGATGTCTTCTGTTGGCAATTGCACAAGATGGAAGGAACAACTGCTTCCCAATAGCATATGCAGTTGTGGAGGGTGAGACAGCTGATGCTTGGTACTTCTTTCTATCCCGTTTAAGAGCGTGGGTGACACCCCAGGAGGGTCTATGTTTGATATCGGATAGACACGAGTCTATCAAAAGTGCTGTTAGGCGGGTAGACAGCAGTTGGAAGCACGTGTTTTGTATTCGTCACATAGCACAGAACTTCATGAGACACTTCAAGAACACTTCGGCCAGGAAAGCTATGGTCAATATGGGTGAGTATTATTTTTTTATAAAAAAAACCCCTAATATTTTTTTCATAACTTCTTTACCAACATTATGTTTTGTTGCTTCAGCATACTCAATGACACAAATATCCGCCAATCACTACAAAGTCAAGATTGGTGGTGAAGTGGGTCCTGATGGAGTGGCTTGGGTTGAGGACATAAACCCCGAACAATTGATGCAGTGGTGCGATGGAGGTTACCGTTGGGGGCACATGACAACCAACCTTGCTGAGTGCATTAATAAAGTGATCAAGGGCCTGCGAAATCTCCCTATACATTCTTTGATAGCGGCCTCATATTTTAGGCTGAACGAGACTTTTGTCAAAAAGGGAACCCAGGCACAGGCAATGTTAGAGTCGGGAACTATGTACTCTGAAAAATTGATGGAAAAAATAGATCACAACCGAGCTGTCTCGAACACGCACAACGTGGCAATTCACGACCGTGCCCAAAAATTGTTCAGAGTGGAAGAAATTATACGACCACAAAGTGGGAGACCCGCGGGCACATTCGTGTTTAACTTCAGAGACATGACGTGTGAGTGTGGGGAATTTCAGGCACTGCACTATCCTTGTTCCCATGTGATCGCGGCATGTTCAAAAGTTAATTACGATCACATGGAATTCGTGCAACCACAGTACACAATGCAGTATGTTTATAATACATACTTAGAGGAGTTCCCACCATTGCCATCTGAGTTGTCATGGCCTGATTTCAATGGCCCAGAACTGCAGCATGATCCATCTAAACGGAGAGATAAAAAGGGTCGTCCACAGTCTACCCGTATTCGTACAGAGATGGATCAAAGAGAAAGGGGTAGTCGAACAAAGAGATGCGGCATTTGTAGAAATGAGGGTCACAACAAAAATAACTGTCCAAACCGCAATCTAGACTAGTCAAAAATAAATGTATTTATTTCTGACATGTTTTAGTATTTATGTTTGTTTCCGTTGTAGTAATATATTTTTCAATCAATGTAATCCGTGTTTTTTTGGTGTTTTTTCAATGGTCTTGATGTTGCCGACATTTTTGGACGCACGATATCTTACCGACACTTTAAATACATTAACGTGTTCAAATATTTTTTTTTCACCAAAAATTTAACAATTAATTTAGAATTAACAATATTAATTTTCTAAATTAATTAAATTAATTAAATTAAATTTATTTAAATTAATATATAATAATAAAAAAAATTAAAAAACACAGTTCAGAAGTCACCCTGGGGGGGGGGCGACTTCTGAACTAGTTTTTAAAAAAAAATTAGAATTTTTAGTTCAGAAGTCGTTTTTGGGGGGGGCGACTTCTGAACTAAAAATGAAATGTGTGCTAGTTTGGTAAATAATCTAAAAGGTGTGCTATTTTGGTAAAAAAAAATATTTTTGGTGCTACAGTGGATTTTTTGCCCCCATATTACTCTTTCCCTTAAATACAATGAACCAGGACTACCAATCATTTGCCTTTTCGTATATTTTATTCTTTGTTTTTTTTAAAACGTTCCCTTCATTTCTCTCTTTATCTCTTCATCGCTTCATCTTCTTCCTCCTTCTCTCTCAAATCGCACCTGTTCTCTTTGTCTTCCTTCATCTTCAGCGATGAAATGCAAAAAAATCGCAACACAAGATTCAGCTCCAAAATCCATAGAAAGAAAGAGACGGTTATATATATCACCCTCCATACCATCCAAGAGGCTTTGTATTTCATTTTACATTTTACATTTTTTTAGGGGGGTAACCGGATAAAATTACATTTTACATTTTTTTAACAAAACAGCAGGAGGTAACTGGATAACGTTACCGGAACTGATAACATTTGAGATTATGCAGGATTATACACGAAAGATCCTTTTTTGGCTCTCTCTTTAGCCCTATGTCTCTTATCCTTAGCATGTCCTTTTTTTTTTCAGGGGTAACTGGATAATGGGTATATTTGCAGAAGGTAAAAACTATTTAAATATATATTAGTAATTTAGTATTATTATTAAGTCTAGGCAATTTTATTAGAGTAAAGGCCCAAATTCGTCCCTGACAATTTTTTCGTGGGACGAATTCGTTCCTGACAATTTTTTTGAGACACATTGGTCCCTGACAATTCCAAAACGAGACACGTTAGTCCCTCCATCCATTTAACCGTTACCAGCACAGTAAACGTGGCCTACGTGGCACGTTAAGTGCCACGTGTCACGTTTATTTTGGGACAAATAAGTCCCTGACTTTACAAATTTGAAAATGGGACAAATCAGTCCCCGACTTTTTTGAAAAGGGGACAAATCACCCCTCCCCCCTCCGTTCCACTGTTCACCCCTCCCCCCACCGTGAACCCCTCCCCCCAGATCTGGAACTCATCTCTCTCTCCTCACTCACGTTAAATCTGGAACTCATCCTTCTCTCTCTCTCTCTCTCCTCCTCTCCATCTCCTTCTCACTCTCGCAGATCGCACTCCGCCTCTCGCAGATCTCACTCTCGCAGATCGCACAACCACCGCCTCTCGTAGATCTCGCTCTCCCCTCTCACCACCGTAAGCCATCACTTACCAAAACCTCACCGTAGGAACGAAAGGGATAGAAGAGAGGAGGGAGAGCGACGAGAGAGAGAGAACGGCGAGAGAGGGAACGGCGAGATGCAAAGAGAGAGAGAGAGGGAGGAGGATCGGTGAGGGGAGAACGAACCAGGGATGGAGGATCGGTGAGGGGACTAACGTGTCTCGTTTTGGAATTGTCAGGGACCAATGTGTCTCAAAAAATTTGTCAGGGACGAATTCGTCCCACGAAAAAATTGTGAGTGACGAATTTGGGCATTTACTCATTTTATTATATGCTATATCTGTATGCGTATTTTTAGGAACAAGTAGAAAATAATATCCAAGTAAATGGTTTATTTGGATTAAGCAAGCGGTCAGAGTCATAGTTGGTACTCTTTCTTTTATACATTCAATCATATTTAATAACTTGTTTGTTATAAGCATCTTATTAAACGAAGACAAATAAAAAAGTCATGTTGAACATGAAGTAATGCCAACTCATTTGACTCTGATTAGGAGGGTCGATCTACTAATACTTTTTTTTAGCCTAAATATATATTTTGGCCCTTTATCTTTGGGGTTGTGGTCACTTTGGCCCTTTATCTTTTTTTTTCTCATTTTAGACCCTCATATTTTTTGTGTGTGTCATTTTGGCCCCTGCCGTTATCATTTTGGCCCCTTATGTTTTTAATTGATTTCATTTTAGTCCCTTATGTTTTTAATTGATTTCATTTTGGGCCCTTATGTTTTTAATTGATTTCATTTTGGGCCTTAAAAATTTGCCTAAAAAAACATAAACATAACAGCAGGGGCCAAAATGACACACACAAAAAACATGAAGGTCTAAAATGAGGAAAAAAAAAGGGCCAAAGTGACCACAACCCCAAAGATAAATGGCCAAAATATATATTTAGCCCTTTTTTTTATAACATTTTTTATGCCCCCCAACACGAGCCTCTATACCCCACACCTATAGTGAAATACTAATTCCTATCACTTTTCCACATACATTCATTTGAGAGTAAGTAAGTTCGGAAATCCTCTCTCTACGGATTTACTTAAATCCGACCCAACGCATTTACCTAAATCCGTTTTACAAAAACTTTTCACACCCGATTTAGATAAATTCGTTTGAGTTTAGAAATTCTTACAACGGATTTAGCTAAATTTGTTTGCCTCTGGAAATTTTCACAACAAAATTATGTAAATCTGTTTGCGTTTCAAATATAGCTAACGGACTTATCTTTCGTGTGATAAATCCATTTTGGTTTTGAAATTTACAAAACGGATTTATGTTAAATCCGTAGTTACTTTTTTTTTCAAGCATACGTAACGGATTATGTTAAATTCGTAGCTATTTTTTTTTTCAAGCATACATAACAAATTTATGTTAAATTCATAGTTAATTAAAAAAGTATTAATTTTTTTTGAATTTTTGCAGTGCCTTACATTAGAGTCGGTGGCAGAATCCCAAGGAAATCACGAGGCTTGATATTGCGAGGGCAGTCGTCACAGTCGACTGGTGGTGAACCGAAAGAAATTCCGGTGAGTACACGCACTCAGGTGAGAATAGTCCGGCATGCTTCTGGCCGACATAGACGTGTCTGGGGATGAGAGGGCGCTGACCGAATAGATCAGTCGGACGCGGCTCCTGAGCAGGACATGGAGTCGCGGTATCACCAGACCTCAAAGAATGAGCTGGATCAGTAGCGGGGTGGACCAACCGTATGTTGGACCTATCGATGGTTTATTGCTTACAGGATTTGATGCTCACGTAGCATCAAAAATTCTTAGAGGACAGGTAAAAGCTATATAATATTTATATTAATTTTATTTACATAGTGTTCTTATATAAATTTATTCTAATAATTGTTTTCCTTTTAATTTATTCAGTTGCGCAAAAACTTTAAAGCAAATGGTAACAAAACCAAAAAACAATTGGCCCCTCTAGCTTAGACTATTGGCTTTTATCACTATATTGATCAGTCTGGTTTAGGGCCCATTGTATTTTTTGCTGTCCCTAATGTTACCATGACCTGATCACTGCTTTTGTTGAGAAATGACACCCAGAGACAAGCTCATTTCACCTACCATTTGGTGAAATGACAATCACTTTGGATGATGTGTCCTGTCTTCCTCACTTACCCCTAATAGGAAGGATTTACAGCTCCCCACCCAATCCTGTGACAATTGACACAGCCAATCAGCTGGCAGTGAATTTGTTGGGGGTCACTGCCGCTCAAGCTACAGAGGAGAATATAGTCACCAGGGGAGCATATTTCTAGTTTGATTGGGTACTAACGGTCTGCCAATATCACGTTGAACAGGGCCGACAAATTTTTGCTGTCAGGGCGTTCCTATTGCTTTTATTGGGGATGAGCATATTTTGTAGCAAGACTGGAAACAAGGTGGAGGCCAGGTGGTTGTTATTACTTGAGAACATAAACCAAACGGTTCATGGGCGTGGTGTTCAGCTTGCTTAGCATATTTGTATGACCAGCTGAACTATGGAGCTTATCGGATAGCCGTCAGTTAGAGGGGTACGCAACGCTGATCACGGTAATATTTACTATTTTAATATGTTTTATAACGAGTTTGTTTATTTTTATATACTGTTTTTAACTAGTTTATTTATTTGTATATTTCAATGTTGGATTTGAATATTATCCGAACATATGTGAGCAGGGTACCACTGGGGTATTATTAGGTCCACGTGCTGGAAGGTGGAAGAGGAGGAAGACTAATGTTGTAAAGCTTCAAGAGTATCGTAGGAGGTTGGATGCATATGACTTCTTATGACGTTATCTGGAGACAGTTTCAGGACCATCGAGATCTTAGAGAGGAAGACCCTATCTCTTTATACAGGGGCTTTATTACCAGAGAGGACATCATTGTACCCTACATGCCAGATAGGTGCCTTCGACAATTTGGATACGTCCAGGTCATCCTCGTCCTCCGCTTGAGGGTCACCCAAGCCATAAAGAGGTCATGATGTGTTTGTCCACTTGGTCTAACTGTGTTCAAGAAGTTATCAGCACAACTACTCCAGGCAGGGAGGTGGGTGAGTGTCATCCGACTTACTTGCCATGGTACTTTCGGGTATTAGTTCCCCATCTCATTGCAGCACCAGCAGGGATGGGAAGTGAAGAGAGACTGATGGTTATTGCTCAGCGGTTACAGATGTTGCTATAGAGTGGACGCATTCCTCGAGGCTGTTAGGAGTACACGCTTATCTGGGGACCCTTGATTTATTTTTGTAGTATTGTTTTTTAAACTACTGTGGATTATATCTTTGTTTGTGGTTGTTTTTAACATTGCGTGGTTCGATTACTAAAAGAAATTGGACTTTTATTCACTGCAACGACATAAATAGTCACGACTTGAACAGAAACATAAATAATACAAACATGACAACAACAACAACAACAACAACAACAACAACAACAACAACAACAACAACAACAACAACAACAACAACAACAACAACAACAACAACAACAACAACAACAACAACAACAACAACAACAACAACAACAACAACAACAACAACAACAACAACAACAACAACAACAACAACAACAACAACAACAACAACAACAACAACAACAACAACAACAACAACAACAACAACAACAACAACAACAACAACAACAACAACAACAACAACAACAACAACAACAACAACAACAACAACAACAACAACAACAACAACAACAACAACAACAACAACAACAACAACAACAACAACAACAACAACAACAACAACAACAACAACAACAACAACAACAACAACAACAACAACAACAACAACAACAACAACAACAACAACAACAACAACAACAACAACAACAACAACAACAACAACAACAACAACAACAACAACAACAACAACAACAACAACAACAACAACAACAACAACAACAACAACAACAACAACAACAACAACAACAACAACAACAACAACAACAACAACAACGACAACAAATACAACAAAGACAACAACAACGACAAACTTAAAAACAACAACTGAGTCATTGTCATTCTACTGCGACGGTCCCTGACTCAATAAGTAAATGATCTCCTTGACACCCCGGATCACCTCGACGTACAACTCCAAATGACCCAACATTTTGAATCACTAAGGGATGTCTAGCATTTTGCCAAACGTCATTGTTGTTCTTAACATCCATCTGTGACCAGGAAACATGCCCATCATCTCCTCGACTGGGTTTGCGATAGTAAATTAATACGCTCAACGGGTCGGTGCCATGCTCCCTGCTGTTGAACCTTACGCTCTACTTTATCTTTCAAAGCAATGAAGGTGAACATGATCTGGACACTCAAACCAGACACCATCTTCTTTTCTTGTGATTTTTCCACGATGGTGAACAGCGGTAAGTGTGTTGTCTCTGGAGTACTGAGTTGAATAAGTGTTCATTTTGGAGTGTGTTGGTGTGAAAGAAGTAAACCAGAGTGAAATGTTGGTGTGAAAGAAACTAGGCTAACTATGGGTATTTAGAGCAATGGTCATTGATTATGTACCGTTGATCAATAATGTCGGTGGGATCTAGACTGTTAAAAATCTATCAGTTGCGGCACAGTTATCAAGACGAACAAAAGTGGGCTGTTGATCAAAATTGTCGGTGGGATATTGGCTGTCAAAATTATTTCAGTTAAAAAATTAAATAAATAAATTATTAATTTTTAACAAAACAGATTTATCTCTTTATTAGATAAATCCGTTTTGAAATTTTTCATAACGGTTTTATCTAATAAAGAGATAAATCCGTTATGAAAAAAATCAACAACAGATTCATCTAATAA
This sequence comes from Astragalus membranaceus, assembly GCA_039519185.1. NCBI lineage: Eukaryota > Viridiplantae > Streptophyta > Magnoliopsida > Fabales > Fabaceae > Astragalus > Astragalus membranaceus. Next base: position 19,402,253 of record CM076851.1, on the reverse strand, counting down.
GGAGATAAATCCGTTATTCAATATATAATAACAGATTTATCTCTATATTAGATAAATCTGTGTTGCAATTTTATGTTAAACGGATTTATCTAATTAAAAGATAAATATGTTTTGGATTTTTAAAAAAAAGAGATTTATCTTTAATTAGATAAATCTGTTTAACAAAATTCACAAAAGTAAAATGGGAATAAAAAATGGTGGGGGTATTAGGGCTAATGGTCTGGGTATAAAAAATACAATGATCTACTAATACTTATTAAGGCCTAAAGCAAGAGACTTAAAAAGTTCTGTCATTTTACCTATACAAATAAAAAAATTGTGATAAGAGATGAGACGTTCTTGCGAAACACACTCTAATTGATTATATTTCTTTGGAAAAATTTAGCCTTACAAAACAAGGTTGACTAATTGGTCCATTTTGCCAACAAAGTGCTTAAAAATTGCATTAAATTTACTCAAAGTAGGATTGGAAGTTGAAACACAACTCCACAAAATTATGATCTGGGCCGGCCATTGGGCAGTTAGGCCTGTAATACTGCAAAGGGTCTCAGCTCAATGTCATTTTTTAGGGCCCAAAGTTAATCAGCAATTATATATATACTAGTTATTTCATCTATCATCACAAATTGCTTTATCATTTGTGGTTCAACATTAATTAATTCTCGTCGCTCCTTAGCTCTAGTTTGTGGTTCGAATCCCCAGTTTGCCTTTTTGCATTTAATTCTTTTGTAGGGTTCTGGGCTACATTGGTTGTTTTTTTTGTTACCATGTCATTGATGCACAGTTTTCACTGGTTTTGTCGGTGACTAATCTACGCCGGAAAACCTGGCTGGCTACGAGTTTCTGGCTTTGCCGGCCCGTGTGGTTCTCCCCTCCCAACAGAGTTTTTGCCTCACCCAAGATTCGAACCCGAGATCTTGGGGTGGGATCCAAGTTCAGTTACCACTTGGAGCAACCCTTGTTGGTTCTTATTTTTAATTGTATGTCTTCTTAAAAATTATTTTTTTAAAAGATAATTTGTTGATAAATTTCTTACGCGAACATTAATTTGTCTTAAAAAATGGAGTAATCTGTAGGGCCCAAATAGATAAAAATAGGGCCCAATTAGAGGCCTAAATTTTAAAAATATGGCCTCTAAATTGTTTGGGATGACCCTGATTATGATCACTCTATTATAATATATGTGAACACTCAATTTTTACCGGTATTTTTCAGTTTTTCGAAAAAATTACAAAAAGTAGTCGCTTTTTGGGTATTTTCGGGTTTTAGTTTTTAGCTACTATGCGAAAGCAATTTCTCTCTCCTCGGACCTCGTTTTGACGATCCGAACGGTGAAAGTGGAGACATATGTCCCACGAACCTGCTGTCAAAAAACGAAGATGATCCAACGGTTAACGAATCCGGAATCGCACCTTTACGGTGAGAGGTTTGAGAAAAACGGACCAAAAACTGCAGCTATTGCGAAGGCAATTTCTCTCTCCTCAGACCTTGTTTCGACGATCCGAACGGTGAAAGTGAAGATATATGTCTCACGAACCTACTGTCAAAAAATGAAGACGATCCAACAGTTAACGAATCTGGAATCGCGCTTTTACGGTGACAGGTTTGAGAAAAACGGGAATTGTGTTCTCTAAGTGGGAATTGCTTTCTCTATCTTGTTTTAGTCCCACATTGCTTGCAAGAAACAAACAACCCTATAGCAATTGACTATAAAAGAGGTTGAGAGGTGAAGGTTTGAAAAGGGGGAGATCATTGGCGGGTTAAGTGATCTTTTGGGTTAAGCCTTTGCGGCCCATTTCACTAAAAGCCCTGTCTTTGATCATTTAGTACGTTTTGAGTCGGCTTTCCGATTCTCAAAGCGGTTTTGCAGTTTTGGGTCAAAATGGTCCAGATAGGAGCCCGGTTTGCGGTTGACCTGGTCAGACTGCTCGGGCCGGTTCGGCATTTTTCGTGTTAAGGTTAGTCTTGTATTTATCTATTTTGTTTTGTTTTGTTTTTTGTTTTTTTTTTTGTTTTTGTACATATTTATTTATTTATTATTTTTGTATATATCTATTTATCTATTTATTTATTTATTTACTTATTTATTTATGTATATAGCTATCTATTTTTTTTATTGTTCGTTTTGTCATTTAAATACAAAATTTATTTTATTTTTTCTCTTTCTTCAAAAACTAAAAAACGATAATTAGGGTTTGACTTGGATATACATCCTATCAAGCCCGCAACTTTGATTTAAGGGTCTTTAGTTGTACAACTTGGACCTTAAATCCCTTTAAAATAAAAACCATAAAACTACAAATTAAATACGATTTCTATTTATCACCTATTTTATAAAAAACCCAAAATATAAATGGATTCGATTTGGATGTACATCCTGTCAATCCGGTTTAAGGATCTTTAGTTGTACAACTTGGATCTTAGACCCCTTCAAAAATAAAATCAACCAACCAACAAATTTTCAGGAAGAACTACGCGACTTTTGAGTCTCTCATTGCACCGGAGAGTACGTAGGCACGGGGCCTCCCTGTCAAAGTCAAAATAAAATGTTCTTAAATTAATCCTTTGTAAATAATTGTTTTTTTTTACTAAATCTTATTAAGTATTATTTTTTGGGTAAACAAATAATTAAACGACTTAATAATTATTGCACAAATCAAATTTAGGGTAACTGTCCTAGGACAGATGTGTTAGGGGTATAGTGAAACTAGTTTTCACTCATTCCCTTCGCATAACCGACTCCCGAGTCCAACCTAGTTACGCAGACCGATAATCTTAGGTTTAGGTTTTTCTCAATTTTTCGATTTAAAAATAAATTGGGTGGCGGCTCCTTAAATTATTATTTTCGAGCCGTCTACGTCGAGATCCAGGTCACGACAGATGGCGACTCCGCTGGGGACGGTGAGAGTCAAACCTATTTAGTTTGTTTGTGCAAAATGATTTTAAGGTACGCTTTGTTTACCCCTCCTACTTTATTATTTTTTCTTTGTATATATTTCATTTGATATTCTGTTTGACATAAACTCTAGGCTAGGGAACACTTGATATTATTGTCTGGTTGTATTTTTTGGTTAACATGCAGGTTCAATTTGGGTTTTTATTTTTAGGATTTGAGGTTTGTATTCTCCCTTCACACACTACACATACACCGTGAGCACACATTGAGAGTTGAGCTCACACCTGAGCCGCAAAAAAACACATAAGTTAAAACGAGGATAAGTGGGACTCATTTTGGATGTACATCCTATGTGACTTCCATGAATTCCTCATCTGGAGTACGATTCTTCTATGCGGGTATCCACATTTTGGATGTACATCCCGGTGTGTTTAACCTTCTAGAAGAGTACTTGACTCTAGAGACCTTAAATCTCAATAGGTTAGAACACCCACCTTGTGAGTACTCACAATAGAAGACCTTAGATCTGTAAGGCCCAATAGCATGGGCTAACCAATTTAGGTCACAAAGGGAGCTACTCTACCTCTTACCTTATTTTCCATAAATAAACAAGAATATCTTTTTCCCATAAAAAAACTTTTGGGTTTAGAAAATCACTCATCTTTTCCTACAAAATTAAAAACCATATTGCATTCCATGCATAAACAACATGAAAATTGCATTACATTTCATGCATAAAAAGCATAAAAAAAAACATGTTGCATTGTAAAAAAAAGTGCATTTCATGTAAAAAAATAGAATGTAATTAACTTTGTCTCGTTCACCACGTGTCTTTGAAAAGTATGCATTCATTTGCATTTTTCTTTGCATAAGTCCTTAGAAAAATATTTTTTTGTCTACATGTAGTGCACATCTTCATTTCATTGTCATCCATCACACTCATCATAAAATTTCTTCTTATTTCGTTTTCTCTTTGCATCTTTGCATGTTATGTATACTTTCATCAGTAAATAAAACAAAACACATTATTATTTGTCAATCCTCATAGCATTTCCCTTCAAATGGGGCAAAAAAAATTGGATTTCATTTCTTGCATTAAAACGATTAAAAAAAAGGCCATTACAAAACAGCGCATGTTGCATTTTAGGGCTTGCATGCATACCATGTATTCCATAACATATTGGTCTCTTTGACCCATTCTCACAAATTTTTCTTTAAGAAAATAAACAAAAAAGGAGTTTTAAGTTTTTGTGTTTGCGTCAAAATGGATGCCAATCAAGCTTGGGCTCGGGGAATTGCATCATTCTCTAGAGAGTTGTTGGGAAGATTAATCGTTAGAGTGTTAGAGAAGTAATGTGAGGAAGGTATCATGGGGCACAATACTTGGGCATATTGAAAAAAAAAGGGAGACATAAGGTTGACAACAGTTCTTGAAAAAATGGTCAAAGCAAGAAAAAGAGTGGCAAAGATGATTGTCGTTAGCACTTCTTTAATCATGTAGTTCGAAACCAAGTTAACTTAGTTGAAGTTGTATGCTAATGAATTTGCATGGATTAAAAAACCCATTTCCATCATTTCTCACCCATGTTCCCTTAAAACACTGACCCCTTTTCGAGTTCTTGCCTCCAGCGATAATTCTTAAAGCCCTTTTGGTTGTCTCATTCAAGGATGAACCGGTGAGCGAATATCGGATATCAAATGTCCATTTCCCAAAAAAAGCAAAGAAAAAAATAAAAAAGAAATCAAAATAAATGAAGAGCAAAGAATTTGTAAAAGAGTAGATGTTATTTCAAAATTAAAATTTTGCAAACGTGGAATCATGATTTCAAATGAAGAGTGTTCGTCATTCTCTATCCCAAACAAAAAATATCCCTTACCATCCCCTTTGGGCCTGTAACGTCCCTTCACTAAACCCTGGACAAGGATCGACACTACAATAGAATTTAGTGCATTCAGTTTTCCAAAGTTATGAAATCAAAGAGATGGTGGAAAAAGTTCAAAAGAAAAGAAAAAGAGAAAAATGAATAAAGCCCGCAAGACTGAAAGCAAGTATTATCAGTCTTGGCAAAAATTAGGGCACAAAAGAAAGAGTGATCAAAAAGCAGAGGGGGTGAAAAAAAGTAATAAAAATAAAAAAAAAAGTGAATCATATGAGGTCTGGGAAACACAATAGAAAGCTGAATGCACTAAAGATCCCTGATCCATTCCCATAACCCATAACCTAAAACCTTTCTTTGAGCCCTCTATTCATTTGTCTCCCATAGCATGTAACCCATACTCGCAAAACATTTCTTTGAACCTTCTACTCATTTCCTTTCCATAACCCATAATCCATGCCTGTAAAGCATTCCTTTAAGCCTCCCAATCAATCCATCCCGATAACCTGTTACTCATGCCCGTTCTTTGAACCTTCTAACCATCTTTCTTCCATAGCCCATAACTCATGCCCGTAAGACGTTTCCTTGAGCATTCTAATCGTCTTTCTTTCATAACCCATAACCCATAGTCACATTACAAGCCTCCAAAATCCCACTCTGATTGATGAATGATCGTTTTCATTTTCTTAATGTTAATTTTGAGATAAATCATTTGCTTCTTTTAAATTACTCTTTGCTCTAATAAAAAAGGAAAAAAAATCCCACTAGATTGAAAACCCGAAAGGGCGGTCTAGGCAAAAATTAGGGAGAATAAAAGAAAAATAAAGCCCGCTAGACTGAAAACCTGCAAAGGCAGTCTAGGCAAAAATTAGGGCACAAAAGGGGAATAAGACTTACAATGAGAAGCTTATGTAGTTCACTGGGAAATTTCTTCTACTTGGGCCACACAATAGTGTACATTTGGGCAACTTCGTGAAGGATAAGCTTGAGAGTCTCGAGAAAACCCCACACTGGGGCAAGTTTCGTAAGACCTTTAAGAGTCAAATGTTTCTTGTTACATCAGGTAGTATTCTCTCAGGGCAATGTCTTTCACCAGAATGAGGCAAAATCCTTACCATACCCTACATCCGTCAAGTTTGCGACACCAATGCACTCTTGTGAGCAACAACTTTCACCAGTACTGGGGCAAAACCTGTGTAAGACCCGTCATGAGTCAAAACTTTCTTTTCCACACCTGAGTTGTTTGAAGCAAAATCTTTGCAGGTCCTTTCATGAGTCAAACTTTGTTTGGTACACCCGTGTAGCCTTCTCTTGGGGCAATACCTTCTACTAACACCGGGGCAAAAGTGTTTGCATAACCGTGAGTTAGATTTTGCTTGCTACCTCTGGAAGTCTCCCCTATGGTAAAACTTGTTTCCAATACCCAGCCAATTCCCAGCAAGTCAGGCACCTCAAGTAAATGGAATCCCCAATAAACTCGAGGTTGCCATAATACCTTTTTTCCCTACCATCCTGTGTCGCCTTTGTCTTCCCTATGTTTTCCCTCCAAAATACCCTCCACTTTCAAACCAAAAATCCAAACCCAAAAAGTTCCAGCTCTTAAATACATGTGAATCCATGCATGCTCATTAAGTAATGCTTCAAAAATAGTCAACTTGGAATCAGTAATGTGATTTAGAGAGCTAATGACAATCAAAAAAAGAAGAGAGAGAAGGTCAAATTTGAGGGTGATTTGCTTGAAAGGAGAGATGTGGTCATAAAAAGAGAAAAAGGGCCTAAGCAAGTTAGCTGTGTTGAGGATAAACTTCCATATGAGGACAAGCTTGATTGGTTTCAAATAAAGCCTGCACAAAAAGAAAAAATTCTCAGTGAATCCAGCTTTCAAGACAAGTGCATCTTAATTTCAACTCAAGATCATGCATAGTTCACGCATTTCATGTCATAGTTTGCATACATTTCATGTCCATCATGCATTCCACTTCATGATTAGAATCATACATTTGTGTTCAGCACTTTGTAAATAAAGTAATAAAAAATAAGTCCTCCAAAGCAAGACGTGCATTGACACTGCTTTACTTCTCATGCCGATGGTTCAGCCCTGGCATTTCCCTTCTCATCCTCGTGCTATCGGTTCAGCCCTGGCACATTCTTTCATGCCGACGGTTCAGCCCTGGCATTGTATATTAAATTTCGTGCTAACGGTTCAGCCCTGACACTGCTTTACTTTTCATGCTAACGGTTCAGCCCTGGCCCTGTCTTTTAACTTTTTATGCTAACGGTTCAGCCCTGGCATTGTCTTTTAAATTTTGTGCTAACGGTTCAGCCCTGGCACTGCTTTACTTTTCATGCTAACGGTTCAGCCCTAGCATTGTCTTTTAAATTTCGTGCTAACGGTTTGGCCCTGGCACAGCTTTACCTTTCATGCTAACGGTTCAGCCCTGACATTGTCTTTTAGATTTCGTGCTAACGGTTCAGCCCTGGCACTGCTTTACCTTTCATGCTAACGGTTCAGCCCTGGCATTTGTCTTTTTAAATTTCTTGCTAACGGTTCAGCCCTGGCATTGTCTTTTAAATTTCGTGCTAACGGTTCAGCCCTGGCACTTCTTTACTTTTCATGCTAACGGTTCAGCCCTGGAATTGTCTTTTAAATTTCGTGCTAACGGTTTGCCCCTGGCACAGCTTTACCTTTCATGCTAACGGTTCATCCCTGGCAGTGTCTTTTAGATTTCGTGCTAACGGTTCAGCCCTGACACTGCTTTACCTTTCATGCTAATGGTTCAGCCCTGGTATTTGTCTTTTTAAATTTCTTGCTAACGGTTCAGCCCTGGCATTGTCTTTTAAATTTCGTGCTAACGGTTCAGCCCTGGCACTACTTTACTTTTCATGCTAACGGTTCAACCCTGGCATTGTCTTTTAAATTTCGTGCTAACGGTTTAGCCCTGGCACAGCTTTACCTTTCATGCTAACGGTTCAGCCCTGGCATTGTCTTTTAGATTTCGTGCTAACGGTTCATCCCTGGCACTGCTTTACCTTTCATGCTAACGGTTCAGCAGTGGCATTTGTCTTTTTAAATTTCTTGCTAACGGTTCAGGCCTGACATTGTCTTTTAAATTTCGTGCTAACGGTTCAGCCCTGGCACTGCTTTACTTTTCATGCTAACGGTTCAGCCCTGACACTATCTTTTAAATTTTCATGCTAACGGTTCAGCCCTGGCATTTGTCTTTTTAAATTTCGTGCTAATGGTTCAGCCCTGGCACTATTTGTTGCACCCCGAAAAATCCCGGGTTTGGGTTTCTCAATGTACAACGTGGAAAAATTTTGGAGCCGCCACCAACATTTTAATTTTAAGACCAAAACATTGAAAAAAAGTCTTTTGAACAAGGCAGATGGTCTTTTGAAAACTAGAGATATAGGTTCGGGGGTCGATTACGTGCGAGGAAGGTGTTAGCACCGCGCACGTCCTTTCTACCGAAAGGGAACCTCTAATTAAATGTGTGGTTTTAGCACTTGATTTGAAAAATATCTAGGTTTGCCTATTTATTGGAAGGATGAATGGGAAAACTTAACAAAAATTTTATTTTTGGGGGAAAAAAGGTTTTTTAGAAAAAAGTGCTTGACGGGACATGGCCCGCTCCTACGTATCTCCCGGTGTGATGGAGAATTCAAAGCTACGTAGTTCTTAGGTAGAAAATGTTTGTGTGTTGGTGTTTTTTAATATAGGGGTCTTAGGATTGTGTGATCTGTGTTGAAGGACCACTGGGGGTCTGAAGGAGCGCTGGGGCTCTGAAGGGCCGCTGGGGGCTGAAGGAGCGCTGGGGCTCTAACGGACCACAGTTCACTTATCCTAAAACGATGATTAACACGGCCGTACGACCGACTTAATCCCCTACTTTGAAAATAAGATTTTTGATTTTTTGTTTTATGAAAGAGATGTGTTTGTATTTTTTAATTTAGAAATTGTTTATTTTTGCGCTTGACAGGGGCGTGGCCCTGCTCCTACGTATCTCCGGGTGGAGAATCAAAGGCGACGTAGTTCTAGGATGTCTTTTTGAAAAGGTTTTGTTTTTTATCTTTTTTAGTGAGTTTTTGAAATAGGACGAGCATTAGCAAATGATTAAACTAGCAGAGGCTATGATGAATCACTACTAAATACTCAAAAAGAGAGAGTTGTGCCGCTAGTCAAACGAACAAAGGTTCTGATGGACTATTGATAACAACTCGTTTTTATTATCTTTTTTTTGAAAGAGATTTTCGAAAGGGATTGATTTGTACGATGATCAAACTAACAAAGGTTATGATGGATCACCGTTTATTATTCTTATGAGAAAAAGACATTGCCACTAATAGCTAAACGAACAAAGGTTCTGATGAGCTACTAGCAACAATGGGTTTGAAAATAATTCCTTTTATGAAAATGATTTGTTTATTGTTGCGAAAAGGATTTTTATTTGTTGCGCTTGACGAGAACGTGACTCGCTCCTACGTATCCCAAATGGGAATCAAAGCGACGTAGTTTTAATGAAATTTTTTTTTTGAAAGGGGAGGTTGAATCATCTGAGACCATCTTCACCACTTAGAAAATGATGCACTAGGCATAAGTGGGAATCATGTGGTTCATCATCAACAAGGACACTACAGCTAAATTAAATCACATAGGGCAATTTTGGCATGGATCAGAATGATTGAATTTTAACAAATATAAAAACAGAAATACCTCTGATGAAGGCAGATATTACAACTCTGAAGAACGCAAATCCCGACTAACCCTTGCAGGAGATCAGCTCAGACGGACCAACGGCGCGAATAGAGCAAAAATGAAGCGTAGAACTGGAAAAAGAGATTTGCAAGAGTTGTCTTCTCAGATCTCGTGAAAAATGTCTGGAGCAAATGTGTGTGTTTCTCTGATCTCGTGAGATGTGTCCCTCTCCCCCCTTCCCAAATGTGATTTGAGGCTGCCTATTTATAGGCTTAGGAAAGCGTAGAATTTTTTTAAAAAACATTTATTGCAAGGATGAATCGATTGTTTGATGAAGTGTAACAAGTGCATAATCGATTCCTTGCCTTTGAAAAGTCACATGAATCGATTCCAAGCTTAGTTAAAATAGTGGGAATCGATTCTTGGTTCCTTTGAAAACAAGAGGAATCGATTTTCAGGACCTTTTGCATAGGTGAAAATCGATTCTTGCTTTAGTTAAAATAGTGGGAATCGATTCTTGAGCCTTTGGAAATAATAAAGAATCGATTCTTGGTTCCTTTGAAAACAAGAGGAATCGATTTTCAGGACCTTTTGCATAGGTGAAAATCGATTCTTGCTTTAGTTAACACAATGAGGAATCGATTCATGGCCTAAGGAAAAGCTTTGAAAATCGATTTCAAGGCCTATGCAAGAAGAGGGAAATCGATTTTCAGGACATCCTAAATAGGTGAAAATCGATTCTTCACTTAGTTAAAACAATTAGGAATCGATTCATGGCCTATGGAAGAGTCTGAAAATCGATTTCAAGGCCTATGCAATAAGAGGGAAATCGATTTTCAGGACATCCTAAATAGGTGAAAATCGATTCTTCACTTAGTTAAAACAATTAGGAATCGATTCATGGCCTATGGAAGAGCCTGAAAATCGATTTCAAGGCCTATGCAATATACTATAAATCGATTCTTGGCCTTTGGAACAAAATAGAAATCAATCCTTGCTTTCCACAAAAATGCTTTTAGGTCTTTGCCATGCTTGCATAAAATATTTTCCAAAGCTTGCCATGCATGCACAACATATCTTTCAAAACCCTAATTTCTTAAAAAGTGCATTCTGACCCTAAAAATGATTTCAAAAACTTTGGAGCGGTTTCTAGGATCCAAAATGCATAATTTATTTTTGTGTGGAAAATTAGGGTTTGGACCTAAGCCAGACAAAATTGGGGTATGACAGCTGCCCCTCTTTATCTGAATTTTAACGAGGAATATGAATTGGCCGAAACATATTCCAAGGCAAAATGAAGATAAAGAATTCAGAAATTATACCGATTTTGTCCACTCTGGGAAACCCGAATTTTCCTTTTTTTTTTCTTTTTCTATTTTTGAATAGATGGGCTTGAGAACAAACGGGGAACGGTTAACACTTTGGCGCATTAACCGAGAGAGAAAATGACGGACCACTCGGGATCTGAAGGAGCACTAGGGCTCTGAAGGACCACTAGGGCTCTGAAGGACCACTCAGGGTCTGAAGGAGCACTAAGGCTCTGAAGGACCACTCAGGGTCTGAAGGAGCACTAAGGCTCTGAAGGACCGCTCAGGGTCTGGAGGAGCACTAAGGCACTGAAGGTCTAATTCGCAGCTGATGCTTGGCGCATTGATTGGAGTTAAACTGAAGGACCGACGAGGTCTGAAGGGCATGCCTAAGCCTGATGGACCAATGGGTCTGATGGAACGCAAACTAGCAACGGTACTAGTAAAACGGTCTGCTTGGGGGGGTGGCCTTTTCGGAGCGGCCAGGATGGGTCAAGATCAGATCCGGAACTGATATGTTGACCATGAAGGACGTCCACTGTGTCTTAGGCTGACACAACTAGTCTGAAGGACCACTCGGGGTCTGAAGGACTTACCCGCAGCTCGAATGCGAGGTGAAGTCTGCTTTTGAAGGGACACTTGGGTCCTGAAGGGATTCACGAATCCTGTTGATTGATTGATTGAAATGTTCAACTAAAGCAGACAGAAAAGTAAAATGGGAACTTGGCGTGCAAACAGAAAAGTAAATGGGCACTTGGCGTGCAAATAGGAGGGTAAATGGGCACTTGGCGTGCAAACAGAAAAGTAAATGGGCACTTGGCGTGCAGACAGAAGGGTAAAATGGGCACTTGGCGTGCAGATAGAAACGTAAAATGGGCACTTGGCGTGCAAAAAGCGGTAAAGAAAGCGGTAAAGAAGGAGCACTGAGGACTCAGGATGAGCGCGGAGGGCTCAGGATGTGCACAGAGGGTTCAGGAGGAGCACAGAGGGCTCAGGATGAGCACAGAGGGCTCAGGGGGGAGCACAGAGGGCTCAGGATGAGCACAGAGGGCTCAGGGGGGACCACAGAGGGCTCAGGATGAGCGCAGAGGGCAGATGCGGTTATGCAAATGTAATGCAGATGTATGCTACGTGGATGCATGTGACGCTGATGCATGCAATGCTGGACGCTTTTGATATTCTCTTTTGGCTTTCCTTGATGGTTGCTTTTTTTATTTATGAAGTGCGGGTATGCAAATGCAATGCTTGAGAGTTGTGAAATGCCTTGGTTTATTTGATGGAACGCTAAATTACGGACTTGACATTAGTCTGATTTAAGGACCACAACGAGTCTGGTTTATGGGCCGACAAGCCTGGTTTATGGAGCAATATGTGTCTGCATATTGGTCTGATTTATGGACCCTAAAGGTCTGGTTTAAGGACACAAAGCTCTGGTTTATGGATCACAATGATCTGGTTTAAGGACACAAAGGTCTGGTTTATGGATCACAATGATCTGGTTTAAGGACACAAAGGTCTGGTTTGACCGCATGGGATGCCAGTGTATGCAATGGAAGGCTTCGTTTTGTTTTTTCTATGAGATGCATGATGCAAATGCCATGATTGCTATTTTCTTTTTCTTTCTCTTATGATGAATGCAAATGCCTGAATTTCTCCTTTTCTTTACTTTATTATCATTATTTTCATGTCTGATAAATGCATGATTTTATGCATGACTGTGTTTGTTTATTGCCTCTTTTTTTTTTGCTTACTTTTTATTTTTGCTGGTTCAGCCAACCCACGACACTCATGACACGAGACTGAGGAACCTGTTGGACTTGCGGGGCTCACGGGCCGAGTGCATGTTGGTCTTGACTTTGCTGGTTTGAAGCAATCGTGGATGTAGTTGCTCTCTCTTGCATGATTGACTGATTTTGAGGATGTGCTTTCTCTCAGGACTCTTAAGAATCTCGTAATGATTTGCAATGCTCTATGATATATGCACATGTTTTACAGTTCAGGACCATCATCATCATAAAACGTTTATTTTGAGCAGAAAAAGCAGAAAATAAAAGAGTGAACAGATACAAGAAATTTGAACTTTATTAATGCGGAAAACGGTCGCACAAGAAGTTACGCCGATTGTTTATTGCATTTGAGAGTTTAAACTATAAAAAGACACGAAAAAAGAAAGGGAGAAACTAAACTCTGACTGTCCGTCTCTGTGGAACAGTGCCAAACATCTATGTCCTTGACCTTGACCACTCCCTCATCCAAGCTTGTAGGAGAGTTGTATGCCTTTCTTTACTTTTCATGCCTAAGTTTTTAGACCCTAATTTTTGCCTGGATCGCCCTTTGCGGGTTTTCAATCCACCGGGTCGCTCTGATTTTGCCTAGGCCTCCCTTTGTGGGTTTTCAACCTAGCGAGCTAATTCTTACTTGGCTTGTCTTTCTCTTTTTTTTTATATTTCTTTCAGGCATAATACTTCTTCACTTAATCTGAATTGACTGGATTCCCGAGATCTTCGCCGTCTATATTTATGAGTATCGGCGCTCCTCTGGAAAAAGCTTTCTTGACTTCATATGGACCGTCATAAGTGGGTATCAACTTCCCACGGAGTCAGTCTGGATAGGTAGGATATTTTTGAGTACAAGGTCTCCTTCGCCGAATTCTCGAAGACGGACTTTCCTGCCGAAAGCTGCCTTCATCTTTTGTTGGTACAACTGGCCATGGCGCAGGGCAGCAATTCCTTTCTCTTTAATGAGATTCGGTTGATCTAGACGAGCTTGGACCCTTTTTGCTTCTTCTAACCTGGCCTCCATGACTACTCGTAGAGAGGGTGTTTCAACCTTGATGAGAATAACTGCTTCTGACCCATACACTAGAGAAGAAAGGGGGTTGCCCCTGTATGATTTCAATGAATGTGAGTGCGACAAGGGATGAGATAGGTGTAGGGTCAATTTCCCCAGTTGTAGGAGGGGTGAAGAGCGACAGAATTTCCCCACTTGGCATATTGTAAACAAATTAATTTACTTGTCCTTGAGCTAAAACTTTGAGAAAACAACAGCAATCAATCATTGATCGGGATGGACCTTTCGGGATTGTGGTGTTTTGTGGAGGAGAGATGAGTAAGCTTAATGAAGCATTTGGGGCAGAGGGCAGGATGGATTTTATTCGGTATTGGCTGTTGATCGAGGTCAAAGGAGAGTGTTTGCGGTTTATGAGAGGAGGGGTGCATGGAAATGAGAAAGTGTTTGAAGGTTTATTGAGACGAGGACCTCTTGGGTTTTGTGGTAACATGTATCAACTCACTACTTACATTTCTTTTGTATTTTTCTTTTGGTTTTGGGATTTTCCTTTTGAATGATTTTTCCTTCTTTGACTTCTTCGTTTTCTTGAGCTTGGGTGAACTGATAAAGAACGATGCACTGTTTTTTCCGAGGTGGTCCTTGTCTAAGGTGACTTTTGGATTTTTGGCTTTTTCTTGGCTTAAGATGGGTCGGAAAGGATTATGTTTTTCTCTTTGGGATTTTCTAGGCTTAAGGTGGTTAGGAGAGGATTTTGTTTTTGGATATAGAATGGTAGTCCGACTTCATTTCAAATCATGATTGCTTATTTCCTCAAAAATTAACTCTGGGACAATAATTCACTTATTTTCATGCACTTGCCCTTCTTCTTTATTTCCTTTTTGCGCTCTAATTGAAGTACCCATCTTGACCTCTTTCTTGTTCTCAGCGATCCCCAAGTTGATCACTTTAGTGGATTCCCCGTGATGCTGAATAACCCTTTTTCCTTGCTTCATTAACCTTCTGGAGGATTTTCCCGGTCTTTCTCAACGTCCCACTCTGCTTGATTGATAAGGTGATCAAAGTCAAAATATGGACCGTTGGCACTGTTATTTTGAGAGACAATTGCTGCGGATTTACTTTTTTGCCGAGGCGAAAAAGCAGAATGGAAGGTGAGACATGGAGGCAAAAATAATAAAGAAAAGAAGAGACACATGAAATGAAAAGGAATTGATTTTTATTGATTGGAATTCAAAAACAACATTTTTATTGATGATGATGATTTAGAAAAAAACATGTGCGCCCCTAACAACTGGTCCTGTGGCCTTGGGCAGAGCCACAGGGTTGCATTACAAATGACTACTTTAAATCAAAGGTCCCAAGAGGATCAACAGCCTTTCAATTCTTCAATTCTTTCACCAGCACTGCAGCGACAAACCAGGTTTGCACCACCCTCATCCTTGATGACAGCAATTTGATCGTGTTGTTCCTCTGCCTCATCCCATCCTGTGGGCTGGATGTCTTCTATTCGGATTTGAGCACTCTCGGGAGCGTCATATCTGACCAAGTAGTCAAACTTTCCACTGGACTCCCCTAGGGTATCCCAACATCTCTCTTTCATAGGCACCGCTATTACTTCCTCATTGATTTCTTTTTCATCTTCAATATCATGGGTCCCTATCTGAACCACGCACCGATCTATCAGGTCTTGCAGGACTGACTTGAAAACTTCACAAGCACCCACACATAAAGGATCGGCGCATACACAGCCCTTCTTGATAACACCACGACGACACAACTCAGCATGTATATTTTCCAGAGGAGTCTGGATACACTTAACATCTTTTATCATTGTCTGCCCCACAGAATCCTCTACTGCATTAGCGGATGGTGTCCCATGTCCCGGTAGGGGGTTTGTAGTTGTACTGGGACTGTTCGGCTTGAAAGAGATCCAGTTGGCGTCAATCAAATCCTGGACTACATATTTGAAAGCCTTGCAGTCCTCCACCGTGTGGCCGACTCCTCCACTATGAAAACTACAAGTAGCACCAGCATTGTACCCCCTAGGAAAGGGAGGTTGTATAGGCTTCATGGGGCGAGTATTGACCAAATTCTTTGAGACAAGATGATTGAACAATTCAGTATAGGTCATTGGGATCGGATCAAAATTAGCACGCCTCTTCTCTTGATAGTTCTGGGCTCTGTAGCCCGAATTAGTTTGCTGCGGAGAGTTGAAAGATAATGGCACCGCCTGCTGTGGAGAGCTGAAAGATGGGCCTCCCCCTGCGGAAATAACATTGGTTTCCCCTTCTTTCTTCTTGGGGAAGTTGGGAAAGGGTTTCTTTTGTCCACTAGAATTGCCAAAACCTCCAGCAATCTTTCCGCTGCGCAATTCGTGCTCTAATCGTTCCCCAATGACAACCATATCTGAGAAATTGGACGAAACGCTCCCCACCAACCTATCATAATACAGCCCTGGAAGGGTCTCCATAAACATGTACACCATCTCTTTTTCAGTCAATGGCGGCTTCACCTGAGCAGCTATGCTCCTCCATTTTTGAGCGTATTATTTGAATGACTCTCTATCTCCTTTGCTCATGTGCTGTAATTGAGACCGGTCTGGAGCAAGGTCCATGTTATACTGGTATTGTTTTAGAAAGGCTTCAGAGAGATCCTTCCAACTGTGAACTTCGGAGGATTGCAGCTGCATGTACCAATCTAGTGATGCCCCAGTCAGACTGTCCTGGAAATAATGAATGAGCACCTTGTCATCATGAGCATAAGCGGCCATTTTTCTAACATACATCGTCAAATGGCTAGATGGACACCCGGTGCCGCGATATTTATCGAAGTCAGGTGCTTTGAATTTAGGGGGTATAACAACATCTGGGACAAGGCACAAATCTCGGGCATCCCTGACTCTAGTTCCTGATCCTTCCACAGCTCTTAAGCGCTCTTCAAGCGAGTGATACCGATCCCCATGCTGAGTGTTCCCAAACAAATGACCTTGTGGATAGTTCCCCGGACCGTGATAATAACCCCCATACTGAGCAGGGTTTCCCATATGATGGACAGCGTTCTGAGGGTTCACAGTAACTCCCAGAGTAGGACTAGGTGAACCTCTTGGCAGTACAATATCAGGACTAGGAGTATGAATTTGTGGTCCCATAGCAGCTCCACCAGGCATAGTCGTGACAGGTTGACTCGGCCCCACAGGAATAGCTTCAGCAGCAGGCGGCATATAACCCATTGGCATCCCCCAAGGATATATCGGTGCATTCAGATGACTCTGTCCGCTCGCCCCTGGAGGATGGGCAAAGTGACTGACCCCCTGTCCATAAGAAGTGTGAGTAGTTGTAACTTCAGCGGACACCGGAGGAGAAACGAAGGTAACAACCCCTTCGGGATTTATAACAGCAGCGGCCCCAGCAGTGGCCCCACCCCTCAAATTCTGTAGCATACTCATTACTTCAACCATCTGTGCTTCCATAGCCTCCACTTTAGTCTTCAAAGCTTGATTCTCTTGAGCCAGCTGCTCGGGGTTAAGAATCTCCACAACCGACTCATCTTGACCCAGGGGGTCCTCATTCTCGAGATGTTGATTGCTAGCCATCAATCTTGCTTGTAGACGGGTGGAGTATCGGTGTTGGCGAACCAGCTTGCCTTTTGTTTTTCTCTCTGATGATAGAACATTTTTTATGAGTACAAGTATGAATGCGTAAATGAATGCAATGCATATGGTTTTATGTTATTTTTGTATTTAGATGCATGAGGAATGCTGTATGAATTTTTCAGAATTTTGCTTATGTAATGCATGCTGTTATGATGTAAAATGCGGGTGATGAGGATGCTTGTTATAAAGACAGATATTTACAGGTGGGGGTTTTGAAATTTTAGGGCAGTATACCCTATATGCCACCTCATATAGGTATTCATGAAAGAGAAGGAAAAACATATTCTTTTTTTGATTTTGTTGTTTTTTCAAAAAAATGTTGGCGAAAATGAACTAAACTAGATGTAATAATGCAACACACAATTTTGGAAAAGCCCTTGTGACCTAAAAAAGAGGTGAGACCTATGATCTAGGGCAATTTAAAGGGTAATCCTCCCATGTAGCTCTATTCACTCCCTCACAAGGCCACCAGAGCTACAGTCCCTTTCACAAAATTCCCCACAAATGCAGCAAACTGCTAGGTGTGAGGCATCATGAAAGAGCACAACTCTGGTTGAAACTTTCGCAAGTAGCCAAACGGACAAAGGTCCTGATGGGCTCTCACTACTCGAATCCACTCTCCTAAGTTTTTGCAGACTTGGGTTATGGTCCCACTCAAAATACATAGTCACAGGGTATAAGTGTAGTGTGTGTGAAGGGCATTTCCTCAAAACTACCCCACCTGCAAATGAAAATCCAGACAGTCCAGACAATAGCATGTCGTCTACCCTAGGGTTTAATATCATTCAAATACAACTAACCTAGGGTACCAACAACAAACACATTACTTACTTCAGAAAGGGAGCTGAGAAGAAGGGACATGATAGAATTGGGGAGAGATGCATGAGCTTACCTTGAAGAAAAGGAGCAAAGAAAGAAGGGAACATGGGGATTGGAAGAATGCATGGGCATAAGCGATAAAATAAAGGGAATAAAGGATGAGACAGGGAACAACATAGAAGAAGACAAATGCATACGCCTACAATCAATGATAAGAAAGAAAGGCAAACAAGGTTTTAATCAAATCAACAATACATTTAAACTACACATTTAAATTAGTTAGGCTTGACCCTCGTCTTTTAAAAAGTGTTCCCCAGCGGAGTTGCCAGCTGTTGCACCCCGAAAAATCCCGGGTTTGGGTTTCTCAATGTACAACGTGGAAAAATTTTGGAGCCGCCACCAACATTTTAATTTTAAGACCAAACCATTGAAAAAAAGTCTTTTGAACAAGGCGGATGGTCTTTTGAAAACTAGAGATATAGGTTCGGGGGTCGATTACGTGCGAGGAAGGTGTTAGCACCGCGCACGTCCTTTCTACCGAAAGGGAACCTCTAATTAAATGTGTGGTTTTAACACTTGATTTGAAAAATATCTAGGTTTGCCTATTTATTGGAAGGATGAATGGGAAAACTTAACAAAAATTTTATTTTTGGGGCAAAAAAGGTTTTTTAGAAAAAAGTGCTTGACGGGACATGGCCCGCTCCTACGTATCTCCCGGTGCGATGGAGAATTCAAAGCTACGTAGTTCTTAGGTAGAAAATGTTTGTGTGTTGGTGTTTTTTAATATAGGGGTCTTAGGATTGTGTGATCTGTGTTGAAGGACCACTGGGGGTCTGAAGGAGCGCTGGGGCTCTGAAGGGCCGCTGGGGGCTGAAGGAGCGCTGGGGCTCTGAAGGACCACAGTTCACTTATCTTAAAACGATGATTAACCCGGCCGTACGACCGACTTAATCCCCTACTTTGAAAATAAGATTTTTGATTTTTTGTTTTATGAAAGAGATGTGTTTGTATTTTTTAATTTAGAAATTGTTTATTTTTGAGCTTGACAGGGGCGTGGCCCTGCTCCTACGTATCTCCGGGTGGAGAATCAAAGACGACGTAGTTCTAGGATGTCTTTTTGAAAAGGTTTTGTTTTTTATCTTTTTTAGTGAGTTTTTGAAATAGGACGAGTATTAGCAAATGATTAAACTAGCAGAGGCTATGATGAATCACTACTAAATACTCAAAAAGAGAGAGTTGTGCCGCTAGTCAAACGAACAAAGGTTCTGATGGACTATTGATAACAACTCGTTTTTATTATCTTTTTTTTTGAAAGAGATTTTCGAAAGGGATTGATTTGTACGATGATCAAACTAACAAAGGTTATGATGGATCACCGTTTATTATTCTTATGAGAAAAAGACATTGCCACTAATAGCTAAACGAACAAAGGTTCTGATGAGCTACTAGCAACAATGGGTTTGAAAATAATTCCTTTTATGAAAATGATTTGTTTATTGTTGCGAAAAGGATTTTTATTTGTTGCGCTTGACGAGAACGTGACTCGCTCCTACGTATCCCAAATGGGAATCAAAGCGACGTAGTTCTAATGAAAAATTTTTTTTGAAAGGGTTTGAAAGGGGAGGTTGAATCATCTGAGACCATCTTCACCACTTAGAAAATGATGCACTAGGCATAAGTGGGAATCATGTGGTTCATCATCAACAAGGACACTACAGCTAAATTAAATCACATAGGGCAATTTTGGCATGGATCAGAATGATTGAATTTTAACAAATATAAAAACAGAAATACCTCTGATGAAGGCATATATTACAACTCTGAAGAACGCATAGGTGAAAATCGATTCTTGCTTTAGTTAAAATAGTGGGAATCGATTCTTGAGCCTTTGGAAATAATAAAGAATCGATTCTTGGTTCCTTTGAAAACAAGAGGAATCGATTTTCAGGACCTTTTGCATAGGTGAAAATCGATTCTTGCTTTAGTTAACACAATGAGGAATCGATTCATGGCCTAAGGAAAAGTTTTGAAAATCGATTTCAAGGCCTATGCAAGAAGAGGGAAATCGATTTTCAGGACATCCTAAATAGGTGAAAATCGATTCTTCACTTAGTTAAAACAATTAGGAATCGATTCATGGCCTATGGAAGAGCCTGAAAATCGATTTCAAGGCCTATGCAATAAGAGGGAAATCGATTTTCAGGACATCCTAAATAGGTGAAAATCGATTCTTCACTTAGTTAAAACAATTAGGAATCGATTCATGGCCTATGGAAGAGCCTGAAAATCGATTTCAAGGCCTATGAAATATACTATAAATCGATTCTTGGCCTTTGGAACAAAATAGAAATCAATCATTGCTTTCCACAAAACTGCTTTTAGGTCTTTGCCATGCTTGCATAAAATATTTTCCAAAGCTTGCCATGCATGCACAACATATCTTTCAAAACCCTAATTTCTTAAAAAGTGCATTCTGACCCTAAAAATGATTTCAAAAACTTTGGAGCGGTTTCTAGGATCCAAAATGCATAATTTATTTTTGTGTGGAAAATTAGGGTTTGGACCTAAGCCGGACAAAATTGGGGTATGACACTATTTACTTTCATGCTATCGGTCTCGCCCTGACATTGTTTTTAATTTTCTACTATCGATCTCGCCCTGGCATCATCTCCTTTGAAATATAGCTTCGACATCGTACTTTAAAAAAAGAAAAAAAAATTCGTGGATTTCAATTCACATCGACAATCGCATATTTCACCGGTTAAAATTGAGGTTCGTATCTGTACTTATCTCTTACTTTGATAATACGACAAAACATGGAGAACATGGTTCTGTGTGTTATATCGTAAGAGAGTAAGCACAGAGGGGCAACTGTGAACACTCAATTTTTACCAGTATTTTTCAGTTTTTCGAAAAAATTACAAAAAGTAGTTGCTTTTTGGGTATTTTCGGGTTTTAGTTTTTAGCTACTATGCGAAAGCAATTTCTCTCTCCACGGACCTCGTTTTGACGATTCGAACGGTGAAAGTGGAGACATATGTCCCACGAACCTGCTGTCAAAAAACGAAGATGATCCAACGGTTAATGAATCCGGAATCGCACCTTTACGGTGAGAAAAACGGACCAAAAACTGCAGCTATTGCGAAAGCAATTTCTCTCTCCTCAGATCTCTTTTCGACGATCTGAACGGTGAAAGTGAAGATATATGTCTCACGAACCTACTGTCAAAAAATGAAGACGATCCAACGGTTAACGAATCCGGAATCGCGCTTTGACGGTGACAGGTTTGAGAAAAAGGGGAATTGTGTTCTCTAAGTGGGAATTGCTTTCTCTATCTTGTTTTAGTCCCACATTGCTTGCACGAAACAAACAACCCTATAGCAATTGACTATAAAAGAGGTTGAGAGGTGAAGGTTTGAAAAGGGGGAGATCATTGGCGGGTTAAGTGATCTTTTGGGTCAAGCCTTTGCGGCCCATTTCACTAAAAGCCCTGTCTTTGATCATTTAGTACGTTTTGAGTCGGCTTTCCGATTCTCAAAGCGGTTTTGGGTCAAAATGGTCCAGATAGGAGCCCGGTTTGCGGTTGACCTGGTCAGACTACTCGGGCCGGTTCGGCATTCTTCGTGTTAAGGTTAGTCTTGTATTTATCTATTTTGTTTTGTTTTGTTTTTTGTTTTTTTTTGTTTTTGTACATTTTTATTTATTTATTATTTATTTTTGTATATATCTATTTATCTAATTATTTATTTATTTATTTACTTATTTATTTATGTATATAGCTATCTATTTTTTTTATTGTTCGTTTTGTCATTTAAATACAGAATTTATTTTATTTTTTCTCTTTCTTCAAAAACTGAAAAACGATAATTAGGGTTTGACTTGGATGTACATCCTATCAAGCCCGCAACTTTGATTTAAGGGTCTTTAGTTGTACAACTTGGACCTTAAATCCCTTTAAAATAAAAACCATAAAACTACAAATTAAATACGATTTCTATTTAACACCTATTTTATAAAAAACCCAAAATATAAATGGATTCGATTTGGATGTACATCCTGTCAATCCGGTTTAAGGATCTTTAGTTGTACAACTTGGATCTTAGACCCCTTCAAAAATAAAATCAACCAACCAACAAATTTTCAGGAAGAATTACGCGACTTTTGAGTCTCTCATTGCACCGGAGAGTACGTAGGCACAGGGCCTCCCTGTCAAAGTCAAAATAAAATGTTCTTAAATTAATCCTTTGTAAATAATTGTTTTTTTTACTAAATCTTATTAAGTATTATTTTTTGGGTAAACAAATAATTAAACGACTTAATAATTATTGCACAAATCAAATTTAGGGTAACTGTCCTAGGACAGATGTATTAGGGGTGTAGTGAAACTAGTTTTCACCCATTCCCTTCGCATAACCGACTCCCGAGTCCAACCTAGTTACGCAGGCCGATAATCTTAGGTTTAGGTTTTTCTCAATTTTCCGATTTAAAAATAAATTGGGTGGCGACTCCTTAAATTATTATTTTCGAGCTGTCTACGTCGAGATCCAGGTCACGACAATATATGAGCTAAACTTATGGTGTGTTTGGCTTTGAAGGGAAAAAAGGGAAGAGAGAAAGAGGTGAGAGAGAGAGAGAGAGAGAGTAAGCAAAGAGAGAAAAAAGTGAGAAATAAAGTAGATTAGAGATGTTGTTCGGTTTAAGGGAAAGAGAAAGAGAAATAGGGGAGATAGAGATGCGTCTCTTAGTTTGTAGGAGAGAAAGAGAAAAGAGAGAAATGATATTACTTTTTTTTAGGAAAGAAATGATATTACCTTTAAAAAGACAAAACACCCCTAATCTAAAAACAATACATAGTTTATTTATTTGTTTAATTAACTAAATATGTATTTTAATTTTTAATTTAATTAACTTAATAGTTATTTTAATTATTTAATTAAATTAACTAAATATTTATTTTAATTAGCTAAATAATTATTTTAATCATTTAATTTAATTAGTGATGGTTATGAAAGTGAGAGTAAAATGATAAAAGCATAATTCTTAATCATTTTCTCTCATTTTCTTCCCACAATTGGAGAGATTGCAAAAAACGGTAAAACAATCACCCCCTTCTCTCTCTCTTTCCCATTCTCTCCCTCAACCAAACATGGGAAAATCACCCACTCTTCTCTATCTCTCTCCCTTATTTCACCTCAAACAAATACACCCTTAGAGAAAAATTGATTATTGAATAGATTTTTTAAAACTCAGCAATTTTTTTACAGTGAATTAATTTATTTATGATGATTTCAGTTAATTATTTCAAAATTACTGCAGTTATATTCTATAATTTAAGCCAAACATCACTCATATTGTTTTCAATTTCTTAACTTGTTTTAATGTTTTGGATTACCTTCTCCTTTCTTTGTTTATTAATTGATAATTAATGGTATAATAGTTAATCACAAAAGAGTCAAGGACCAATCATTGACAACGGATGAGACTCCTCCATGTCCATGCACTTTCTTCCATACAATATCTTATCGTTAAAACTTTTTATAATTAAAAAAGTTTTTTTTATAAGCAAATGTTAGTGGGGTGGGGAATGTTAGTTTCCTGGGTTTGAACCCTGGACCTCCTTCTTGCAACTTTACAACTCCTTCATGTCCCTTAGTTCTCCAACCGAGCTACCTTCCTGGGACTTATAATTAAAAAAGTTGCTTCTAAGGTGTGGATACGAATTACTCATTAATAAAATTGATGACATGGTATAATATAAAATATTATGAGTGATTCAGATTGTACTCATCAATATGAAATATCAATAATTCATAATATTTTACGTGACTTAGTTTTTTTTATAAGTAATGTTGGTGGAGGAGGGGATGTTAGTTTCCTGGATTTGAACTCAGACTCCCTTCTTGCATTTCTTTGATGCAGTTATTCGATATCTCTTAACTAGTCAACTATACTACCTATTTAGAATTATACCATGACTTAGTTTTTTTTTTGGGTACTTGACTTAGTTGATTTCTCTGAGAAATAAAAATAAAAAATTAATTGAAAGAGTGGGAAAATTGAGTGGCAAAGACGTACCCTCATAACGTGCCCGCAATAATACTCTTCCTTTAAAATCACACTAATTTCGAATATTATTTTTATTCATTTTTCTTTCTTTCTTTTCATTTTCGTCCCTTTACGTCTCTGTCTCTCTATACTCTCTGCATCTGCACCACAACCTTGTTCAACTTGGAACTCGGTACTTGGAAATTGAGAAGTACACATTATCTCTGAGATCCAAAAGATTTTATTTTTTCTCTACCCTTTTTCTATTACAATCGATTTCTTCAATTTTCCCAATTTGAAGAATCGTATTCTGTTTCCGAAATCCCTCAAAATCTTTCTGTCTCTATTTATTCACTTCCTTTACCATCATTAGTGATTTTCGTTGTACCCTATTCTCCAAGTTTAGTTTTTTCTGCTATATTCGGCGCCAAATTTTACTGGGTCTGTTTTTTTTTTGAGCTCTGTTCTTCCTTGAATTGAAGGCGTTCTCTTTTTGATTTGTTGCGGATTTGGTTTTCGTTTTGCATTTTGATTACCTCTTTGTGATAAAGGGTGTTTTTTTTTCACGAGTTTTTGAAGTGGAAGTGGAAGTTTGAGTGATCTGGATTTGAATTGAGAGGAGGGGTTTGTTGGATGCACCTATTTGGAGGGTTTTTTATGCTTTAGTTGCAAAGATGCTTCCTGATCAAAGAAAAAAGGTAATGTTACTTAACTGATAATTATATGGACGTTTATGTGTGTAGATTAGTTTTTATTGTACTTTTTTATTAATTTTTTGGGGAGATATTTGGTGGGTATTGAGGGTAGTGAGTTCTGTACCTGAAGTATATAGATATAATATTTACTCTTCATCCTTTAAAAATTGTTTGTCTGCTCTTTTGGTTCCCATGGACCATGGTATCTGAAGACCATTGCAATGGACCCCCTCCATATTTTGTTCATCTGATATTACAAAATTATTAACAACAAATTTTAATGCACCATTTATCGTTTATCCCTCTAAAATTTAGTTATGCTAAGTAAATGTCTTGAGGAAGTATCAAATTACACCCATGTAATACCTGGGCATGCTTACACCATTCAATAACATTTTACTAGATAATGTATTTTAAAATTCACCATTTGATTGAAAGTTACTATCTTATATAGATCATACCTATAAATTTTTATGTTAATCTAAAATCATTTAATGGTATAACAGTACTGAAGTATTACACTGGTGTAATTTGTTCCTAAATTATACTCTCTCTGGATCTATTTATAAGCAAAGAATGCAGTTTTAAGTTCATTGAATAACTTATGTATATGGTCTATAACTCTATATTATATACTAGATACATCAGTTATTCAATGAACCTAAAAACTGCATTTTTTGCTTATCACTCCAGAGGGAGTACTTACTTTGTTGGTGTTGGAGGGGGATTAAATCCTATGTACTCTTTGTTATGTGTGAACAACTATGCTGGTACCAATCATTTAAAACACTAGTATTTTACCCGTGCATCCGCACTGACGACACTTTATAATTTGCTACGAACCTATGAATATTTAGAAAAAGGAAAAACTCAATAAAGAGACTATATTTCAACTTGCTTAAAATACCTGTGTTGCAAAAAGTAAGAAGAAAGTCAGGAGTAAAAATCAGGAAAAAAGAAAATGAGATCTAATATAAAAACGCACCCCGTTGCCGCTCCCGTTGCCATTGTCGTTCCCCGTTGCCGCTCCCCGTTGCCATTGCCTCTCATGTTGCCGATCCCATTAGCAGTCTCTCGTTGCCACCCTGTTACCGATCTCATTGTCGCTCTCGTTGCCGCTCCCATTGCCGATCTCTAGTTGCCGCTCACGTTGCCACTTGTTTATATTTTCGATAGTGGTTAAATTTTTGTGGATAATTGTTAGTGGTTGGAAGGGGGAGAGAAGGAAATTAAAAAAGAATGAGAGATAAAAGAAAGTGAAGTGAGAGAGAGAAGAGTAAGGAAAATAAGAGAGAAAAAGTAAAAGTAAAAAGGAGAGAGGATAGAGAGAGAGAGAGAGAGAGAGAAGAGAGAGAAGTAAGAGTAAAAGTTGTACTTTTTTTATCTTTTTATGGGTCTTTTACAATTTTGACCCTAAAATGGGACACATGGTAAAATTGGTGAATGTCTAAAATTGAGATTTTGCTAACACCTTGTTTTGATTACTGTAGAGTAGATTAGACTACTTCTATCGTCCTTTGTTTATGGTTGGAGAATGCAATGCAAACACTGGACACTGATCTTGCAACTTTTTGGTATAAAAAATAATTAATGGAGCTTCATTCTGTTTTCCTTCTTAACAATATGTATGTTGGAGATCATTTTAGCGATATCCAAGGCTTTTGGGTTGGTTAGTATCTGTGTTAAGTAGTTTCGTTTGTTATGTTTATGCAGTCATCGGTGGATGTAGATTTCTTTACCGAATACGGTGAAGGGAGCAGATACAAAATAGAGGAAGTAATCGGTAAAGGAAGCTATGGTGTTGTTTGCTCTGCATATGATACACACACTGGAGAAAAGGTTGCCATAAAGAAAATCAATGACATATTCGAACATGTATCTGATGCGACTCGCATTCTTCGTGAGATTAAGCTTCTTAGACTTTTACGTCATCCGGATATTGTGGAGATCAAGCATATTTTGTTACCTCCTTCAAGAAGGGAATTCAAAGATATATATGTTGTTTTTGAACTCATGGAATCTGATTTACACCAGGTCATCAAAGCAAATGATGACCTGACACCAGAGCATTATCAGTTTTTCCTCTATCAGCTTCTTCGAGGCTTGAAGTATATACACACAGGTTATGATCATCTTTGCTAGGGGATTTTTCTCAGTTTGCTTTCCGTAGCATATTTACTTTTATTATTAAATTATGTGATGATTGTGGCTGATTTTAAACTTTGTATTGATCTTGTAGCTAATGTTTTTCACCGAGATTTAAAGCCAAAAAACATTTTAGCAAATGCTGACTGCAAACTGAAGATTTGTGACTTTGGTCTAGCTAGAGTGGCTTTCAATGATACACCCACTGCTATATTCTGGACAGTATGAATCTTTATCCCTGAAACTATCATCTTGAATATAACTCTCCTTTTCGATTCACCACACTTAGTTCCATTTGTTTGCTCACAGGATTATGTTGCAACAAGGTGGTATAGGGCTCCTGAGTTGTGTGGATCATTTTTCTCCAAGGTGCATATCATCATGTTATAACTATTATTTAAGATTCTTGATATGTTTTTGTTTGCTATTCCTATGCGTGATATCTGAGAGTTTGGGTTCATCTGTTTTCATCCTCCCCTACCCCCTATGCTTGTCCCTCTTGCAGTCTTGCTTCTTTTCTGAAACAAAATATGTTGAGACTTTTGTGCATTTTAGGGATCTCATAACTTTCAGGTTTTCCTTTTTATAAATAAACTGTCCAATCAATTTATGTCGACTTATATAGGCACATGAGACTGTTTATAAGATAATTGTTTTTCTCAAGCTTTTGAGAGTCTTGAGACTTGTGCCTGTGATCTTTACAGATTTTTATGAATAAAGAACTCATACGGTTGGATGTAGGTAACAACGGTGCCGAAAACATTGACCAACATCAATATTTTAAGGATATAGTAATCATTGCTGTGCTTAAGGATTTCTTTTTATGTAGTAGTTTATTGGCCTGCATGTGGAAATGGCATTGATGGCCAATCGGGGAATAGGAACGGTTTTCTTTGTTTACTTATTGCCATGCAAGTTATTTTCTTCCATATGTAGTGGTAAATTTAAATAGAAAATGTAACAGATTGATACATATTCTTTAAGTTAACTTATACTACATAGTACATATCAATTTTATTCAGTATGCAGTTGTTTGTGATTTATTTAGTCAATTTTTTTCCATGATGTATTTGTCAAGTAGTAGTTTTACATTGAGTTGTACTAAAGAATACATATGTTGCTCCAAAGTTTCTATTCATGCGGAGTATGGTTAATTTGTTAATAGCGAGAAGTTTGAATAATAATAATAGTACAAAATTTCAAATCATTTTCTCACATCTGATTTGCCATCTGCACGTTTATAGGATAAATACTCATTGCACCTTCTGAAGATTTGGCTAACTTGTTTGTCAAAAAAAAAAAGAAGATTTGGCTAACTTCGTCAAATATGGTTTAAAAATGTGTTTTGAATTTTTGATGTCTAACCGCATTCAACTCTCAGCCGGTCTATTCATTTTTACGCAGTCACTTTGTTTTTAGCAGGGGTATACAAGGGTATAGGAGAACAGTACTTCCATCAAATTTGCGTTATATTCTCATCTCTTCTATGATCACGTTTTACTTTGAATTACACTGTAAAGCCTATTCTGGATGCTTGTATGATTTCAACGTATAAAAGGAATCAGTGCCTATAATTTTTTGTTTCTTATGCTAATATGTTTTTTGAAACGTAGTTGGTTGCATGTTTATGCATATTGCTTTTGAACTATTCAAATTTTAGTCCTATCAAATAGTAGATTGATCATGTTTGTTATATGAAGATGTATAATGTTTTTATGCATCTGTTTATATCTTTCCGATTAATTATTCTGGACTTGGTAAATATTTATGATCGAAAACATTTTACTTTCCAGTATACACCAGCTATAGACATATGGAGCATTGGCTGCATTTTTGCAGAACTTTTAACTGGAAAACCTCTTTTCCCCGGGAAGAATGTTGTCCATCAACTCGACCTCATGACTGATTTTCTCGGAACGCCATCTCCTGAAGCCATTGCAAGGGTATGTTGCTCACCTTTATTTTTTGACCAATTTTATTTATTTTGTTTTGTTACATAAATACAACGTTGGTAATATATTAATAGGTACGGAATGAGAAAGCTCGGAGATACTTGAGCAGCATGCGTAAGAAGAAGCCAGTTCCTTTCTCACATAAATTTCCTAATACAGACCCCCTTGCTCTTCGATTATTAGAAAAAATGTTGGCATTTGAGGCTAAGGATCGACCTACCGCTGAAGAGGTTGAATCTTGTTTTCCAGCTATCTGTAGTTCACTTTCTGTTATATATGCTTAACAGGGTATCTTGTGTATAATAATGTCAGGCCCTAGCTGATCCATATTTTAAAGGCTTGGCCAAGGTTGAGAGAGAACCTTCTGCTCAGCCAGTTACCAAGATGGAATTTGAATTTGAGAGACGCCGGATAACAAAGGAAGATGTACGAGAGCTTATATACCGAGAAATATTGGAGTACCATCCAAAGATGTTAAAGGAATTTCTAGAAGGAGCGGAGCCAACAGGTTTCATGTATCCAAGGTATTGTGTAAACCTGTACCCAAATTTTTGTTTCACATCTCATTTCTTTTGCGTTGTTTTAAGCACTTTAAGAACACATTTGGTTATTGTTTTCAAAGTTTCACTTAATATCGCTACTTAACAGTTCCTAAATATCGACAACTAATTTCTGATTTTCAAGCATTTTAATTTGGATAGATTTATTTTAGTTGTTTGTTTATTTTTACCCTTAATTTATGTAATGTATATGGTCACCTTTTGATTTCACCCTTCTTTTCTCCCAACTTTATTTTGAGTAGTGCTGTGGACCACTTCAAAAAGCAATTTGCATATCTTGAGGAACATTATGGCAAAGGGGGAAATGTTACTCCACCTGAGAGGCAACATGCATCATTGCCTAGGTATCCTTATTTTATTACTGCTTTTTGGGAATTGCTGATTTCTTCTTTGGCCATTGTTCCTTTAACTTGACAAATGCCGATATAGAATATATAACCATTTATCTGCTTTGAAATCACCTATTGTCTCTGCTGATTTGAGGCTATACATGCAGGGCATGTGTCTTGTATTCCGATAATAACTCAATGCAGAGTACGGCCGAGGTCGCAAATGATCTATCCAAATGTTGCATCAAAGAAGTCGAGAGACCACAGGCGGATAGAAGTAATGCTATCGCTAGTGCTCGGTTTCCTTCACAAGCTCCTCAAAATATTCAAGGTGTTGCTGCAAGGCCGGGAAAAGTTGTTGGGTCTGCAATGCGTTACAACAACTGTGGGGTGGCAGTGACAGCAGAGGTCGTCGAACAGCGTAGGGTCATTAGGAATCCCTCTGTTACGGCTCAGTATGCTGCTTCGAGCTGTTCATATCCAAGGAGAAATCCAAACTACAAAAGTGAGAGGGAAGAAGATGACGACCGGATCGAAGGTTCAAATGGATTGCAGCCAAATCCTCAATACATGGCAAGAAAAGTTGCTGCTGCTCAAGGCGGAGCCGGTGGTCAGTGGTATTGACTTTGGATATATAGTTGAATATAAATACACCATATATTTGGCATAACCTTGACAATTATCAACCAATGAGAGAGCTTGAGATGCTCACTTCTACAGGAAAATGGTTCTAGTGGATGATTTCTTAAATCTAGCAATTTGCAGAATCAATTGGAAGTTTGGAAGGGTTAGCTTAGCAGAATCCAATTGATGATTTTCTTGCCCCGCTATTCTAATTTAACATGGAACATGAAAGGTTCGATAACTCATGAACTTGATGGTAGAGCAGTTACTTCATTGCAGAATTGAAGTTGTTATTTCTGTCACTATAAGATAATGTATTTTTTTTTATAGAAGAGAGTGATATGTAGTCAGAATTATAGTCTCTTGTCACTTTGAGTAACTTTATAGTTCCTAAAGAATTTTAATTCCTTCCAGCTTTTTCACGTGTAAACTTAACTGAATTTCATAAGTGCACTGTGCACTCTGATATCTCCTTGCAAGTCTTTTCTGTTTTCTGGCCTCTGATTCATTACTTCTTTCCATACCAAAGGATGTGTTTAGATTTCTATTACAGGCAAAGAACTCTATCGGTCTTTTGTATTTAAAACTCTAAATATTTTATATAAAAAATGGAATTAAAGGTATCTTTTATTTTTGACAAGAAAAATGATATGACTATTTACTTGTTTGTTTTAATGAGCTAAATTATGTGGGTAGTACATGCATAAAACACCATTAGTATTGTTCAAATTGTTCTTCACTAAAATATACACAAGTTATGCATGCAAGTTTTTCCCAAGTTATGTTTCCATGGAATTTGACTTTATTGTTTAAAAATGTCTTTATTTTAGATTAAATCTACCCAGATCGCAAAATTTGTAGTTGCCTATTCCAATGCTCTTACTATTCCGGTCTTTTTTATAAGCAAAAACAAGTCAATGAAAGTTGATGTACTTGGTCCAAATTTTGGACCAAATATTTTAACTTTTGTGACCAACTTTTACTTATAAATGAGACCTAAGGGAGTATTTCAGAATAATGTCTCCACTTCCTTTTCATAAACGTCAGTTTGAGGTGAAAAAGATATTTTCGAAACACATAGATAGTGTGTTTGGAAACATGACAAACCATTTAAACATACGACTAAGTAGAAGCTACGAATAGTAGTGTTGGCTCCGTCTCAAGTCTATGGAGAGACTATCATAGTTCCAAGCATGCTAAGAATCAATTAGCCAAATCGAGTTTGGTTTCAAATGTTGGTTCACACGTTATGTTGCAGCAAATCCACTTTTAATCATACTTGATTTGCAAAATGAGATTTGTTAATCAAACTTACATTTACAAAGTTTAACCCAAATATTAGAGTTGTCAAACTAGGTCTCCCGACTCAATGGGTCAATATGCAAAAACGGATTGGACCGGGCCAATCTAGTTATTGGGTTGTGTTTTTTGTAGCCCAAAATACTGAGTCAACTCGACCCAATTAATTTGAAACAAAGCAAGCCAAAAAAAAAGCATACAAATGCAACCCGAGTTTGACCCATAAGTCAATTAGGCTAGGCTAAAACAGCCTAGTTTTCTAGACTTCTGTTTAGTGAGCTAGCCTAACCCAAAATGTCGTCTCATTGGATTGGCCAGTTAGGCTAGGCCAAAATGGTTACCTCTACCTAATATATCATATATTTACTTAATTTTAAATGCGAGTAACTCTAATTTGGCACAAAACTTTACTCCAAAACCATATACTATAAATCCAAGTGAAGGGAAGGGACCCAACAAAAGTGTAATTAAGAAAAAGTTTAATCCCTAAACAAATGAAGAAGCCAAAAGCTGCAGTTGACCAATTGAGGATAAAAATACCCAAACATTCCTCACTACATACACTACAGCAGCAAATGCGATGAATATACTGTTACTCTGTAGTCGCGGCTTGACAGTTGATTTCAATTTTTGACCAACCCTCCCTCGTCTTCAACCTTCATCCAATGATTCGAAGGCTTCTCTGCTCTTCTCTCACCCACCTTCCAATTCCACCACTCCCACCCAAAACTAAACCAACCAATTTCTCCTTCCCTCTCTCACCCATTCTAAATTCAACCACCAAAAACCGTTGCTATTCTTCCCATATGGGTGATGCCCGCAGACCCTCATCGGTTCCCATCCCAACCCTCGACAAATCCAACCGTTCGGAACTCCTCCGCGCTCTAGAATCTTCTCTCGGTTCTTCCTTCAGCTCCGAACCTCTTTGCCCTAATCCCAATCCTCTCGTCATCGTCATCAGTGGCCCTAGCGGCGTCGGCAAAGACGCTCTCATTTCTCGTCTCCGTCACTCCCGTCCTTCTCTCCACTTCGTCATCACCGCCACCACTCGTCCACGCCGTCCCTCCGAAATCGACGGCAAAGATTACTTCTTCGTTTCCAAAGAGGAATTCTTGAAAATGGTTGAAAAAAATGAGCTTCTTGAGTATGCTCTTGTTTATGGTGATTATAAAGGTGTTCCTAAACAGCAGATTAGGGAGTTTATGGCGAAGGGATACGATGTCGTTTTGAGAGTTGATATTCAAGGTGCTCAGACGTTGAGGAAAGTGCT
This sequence comes from Astragalus membranaceus, assembly GCA_039519185.1. Classification (NCBI taxonomy): domain Eukaryota; kingdom Viridiplantae; phylum Streptophyta; class Magnoliopsida; order Fabales; family Fabaceae; genus Astragalus; species Astragalus membranaceus. The sequence goes on along the minus strand of CM076851.1, from coordinate 19,369,300 downwards.
TGGGAATTCGGCGGTTTTTGTGTTTCTTGTGGCGGAGAGTGAGGTGGCGATGGTTGAGAGGTTGGTTGATCGGAATACTGAGACGGCGGAATCGTTGCTTGTTAGGATTGGAACTGCTAGAGAGGAGATGAAGCATGTGAAGAATTTTGATTATGTTGTGGTTAATGCCGAGGGTAGGCTTGATAATGCTGTGAAGTTGGTTGAGTCTATTATTGATGCTGAGAAAGCTAAGGTCCGTCAAAGGATTCCTGTTATATAATAACTCTTATGCCTCTCAATTTTCAACTTCACATTCAATTTGACTTCCAGGTAATCATTCTTCTTGTTTTTTGATCTTCATGTTTTCTCTTGATTGCTATGATTTTTGAATTTGTTTGTATGATTTCATATCAATTGTGATATATGTTATGTTGTGTGGCAGTATGTTGTAGCATTATAAAGGACTTGAGGGTGTTTGGATATACAGATCAGAGATGAATTAAGTGCTTATTTGATGAGCTCTTATTCACGTCTTGTAAACAAGTGACCACTCGGTGTGATCGAATCGTATGAAAAATACTAATTTAATCAAAATAGCTTGATCCATTCGCCTCCGAGGGCGAGTATACATATAGTACATTGGTCTAGGTCATAATAATTGACCGTTAGGAGAATAATAAGGCGTGAAATCTGAGATCAGGCATTAATGGGAAGATTACGGTTACATATCGTAGGACATGACCCTTTATTAAGTTTAGGGGGGTATATTGACCGGTCGGCTAATACACAATTAATGCTATCTCGGCTACTTAGTGTTACTCTTCGACTATTCGGCCGGTTCTACGTGGGCGCATCACTAGGTCGTCTAATCCAAGTACAATACAACTCTTATAATGGATAAGCCGTGCCGGTGCCGTTTTTCTTCCTTATTCAATACTAATAAGCACATCAAAGCTTAAACTATTTCTACAATTGAGGAAGGAATGGGGTAAATTTTGCTTAAGCTATATAGCAAAGTTTATAAAAATAAGCCAAAAAGCCGTTAATAGACTTATCATAAGATCATAAGCTGTAAGCTGTTTTCAATTTTTGTAAGCTCTTCTACACACATCCTTAAGTGATTATCAATGTTGTCAAATGCGGATGGCCGAAATTTTGCCATATAAATGTGGGATTGCGAGATTACGACCTTTGGCGTTGCCATAGCAGGTGGTGCTTCACAATTTGCCTACGGTGGCTGGTACAAGATCTGCCACGCCATGGCCTCTATTTAGCAACACTGGTGGTGCTTATGTAATAAGATAAGTCTTAATAAGCTCATGCAAATGCTTCCTAACCTGAACACTTATCATTGAAACTTCATGAGTAACAATGTTATTTTATTTTATTGGCTAATGGCAGTGACATAGTGCTTTTAAGTTCGTGCTCTCTTGTAGTTGCAACCTAGGAGTAGAAACTGTTTGTATTGTTAATATTACTTTTTCCCTGTAGGTTTTATTTTATGACAGCTGATAAACTGGGGATGCTAGTAAAATTCTAATTTTTGAGGTCTGCTAATTGCCAATGACAAGCTTGGTGTTCCCTTATTCGTTTCCTACAATTGGTGTTGTCAAGGACAAATTGTTGGTAATGCTTGTGCCTTCTGGTGATTCTTGCAATGTGCCTTGTTGAATAGAAGTTTTTATTTCAATGCATACTATCATTTGTTTGTTTTATTCGTTGATCTGGTAGGATATATTTATGTTGAGAGCAAATTGAAATTAGTGAGTGAGAACAGTAAACTGAACTGAGATAGAAAGCCTTGATAACTCATGTAATTCTTCTAATGAAGTGGATCAGCAAGCCTGTGGCATAAACCTAATTGCAATAGTTTTAAATTCATGTACTTGGGTCCTACCTGTGCTGATTCATGCTTGGTAAAGGTTGAAAATTACAAATTTATTTCCATATTTTTTTGGTGTTTACAACGATGGTTTGTGAACGATTAAATACAGATCCTTGTGATTCTTATATCACTATCATTTCTGTTGTTCTTTTCTTTATTGTTATTTTCAAATTGTTACAAGTTTTGCTCCCATCAAGGGTATTCTTGATTTAATCACGTGCTACTTTTGAGTTTTTTTTTGACAAGAGTCCAGCAATCACCCAGGCATTTTTTCCTTTCCTGGTGTGGATTAGATGTGATGTCTCTATTTTTTCCCAAGTTTTTTTTGATGATAAGATAGCTTCATTCAATTGCTAAAAAAAGAGGTAACATTACAACCATAATCATCGGTATGGATTGGGGCATACCCCAGCCACTTAAACAAGCATAAACTAAGGTAGAAATACACATAGAATGATCAAGGCTCAAAGAGACTTCAACCCAAATCCTATAGCCAAAAACCCAGCCTAACAATTTCATCCACCCATGGTTAGGGGCAATTAGAGGGTGAGAATCCACAGTCTTTGTTCCTATCTAGTTACAGATCGTTTCTTTGGCTTGTATTGGCACGATTCGACTATTCACGGTCTTGATTTTACCCATGCTAAGCCAATGAGCAGGAATCAAGTGGTAAGTGGGGTTGGTACAAAAATTGGGGTCAGACACTAAAGAGTCTAGACACATCAAGTGCTTGCAAAAAACTGGAAGGGGCATTTCATCAAACATCTTAACAGCAACACAACCCTAATCTAGAGTGATATAATAGCTGCAACCATCACTGAAAATTGTACCCGAATCGGGAGGTTTTCGTGGAGGTCGATTGAGCACCTGAGCTAGAGGAGGGAGAGCTCCTTCTGAATGAGAAGAAATGAGCTTCACAGAGAGGGGATGGTCATTGCAATCCAACGGGAGACGCAGACACGGTGGCAGTTCGGCCAGTTGTCGAATCGATTGCTTCAAGAGCGAAACAAGCAGGGGAGTCCTCTGAGTGGGATGCGGGATGACTGTAGCGACTGAAAAATCCGGGAAAGGGATTCTTCGAAGTTCGAAATGAAGCCGCCACCAATGTTTAATTATAAGGGAAGACATTAGTAAATCCCTTTGAGTTGGATAAGGGTCCTTGAGACCAGATTTGGGTTCGGGAGTCGGTTATGCATGGGAAATGTATTAGCACCCCACGACATCCTTCCTAAGGAAGGTTGCCTTCTAATTAGCTGGGAAAAGAATGTTAATTTTGAAAATGTTAATTTGACCCTTTTTATTGTGAGTTAGAAAAGAAAAAGACGTAATAAAAATTATTTATTTTTTGTGCTTGGCAGGAGTGGGCCCCTGCACGTATCTCCAGGTGCGATGGAGAAATCAAAGCTACGTAGTTCTTGGGTAGAAAAAGTTTGTTTGTTGGTTTTTTATTTAGTGGTTTTAGAACTTTTGATCTGTACGGTTCATTCGTTCTAAAACGATGACTAACCCGGCCGTACGGCCGACTTAATCCTCTGTTTTTGAAAATAAGATTTTTTGATATTTTGGAAGAAAACGATTTGTGTATGGAGTAATTTGATTTTATTTGAATAGGTGTTTTAGGACCCTTGAGCCGTACGACCCATTCATCCTAAAACAATGACTAAATCGGCCGTATGGCCGACTTAATCCCCTATTTTGAAAATAAGATTTTTATTTTTGGAGTAAAAAGATTTGTTGTGTATTTGCATTTTTGACATTATTCATTTTTAATAGGTATTTTAGGACTCTTAAGCCATACGGCTTATTCATCCTAAAATGATGACTAACCCGACCGTACGGTCGACTTAGTACCCTAAAAAAAATGAAATGACGAGGTGGGTTGTAAGAATAAAAAAAGGGTGCAATTAGAAACAGGGGTTGTATTATTAAAAATGGGTGGTGCATTCAGCAGGAACCAAATTTTCGTTTTGTGGGTTTAGGGCTTGCGAAGTCAGGGCTTTTAGGGGGGGGGTGTTTTGTTTAAGACATAGGGGTGTGAATAGAAGACAGCATCTGATTTAAAAAAAAAATTAAAAAAAATACAACTTAACATACACTATAAAAGGCTTCTTCATTTTAACCTAACCCTAATTTTCTTATCTTCTACACTCTCCAGCTGCGCCGTTTGGCTTCTTTGAAGAGAGAGAAAAAATTTTGTGGGGAGAGAGAGGGTGATTTCCGGCGAGAGAGAGAGAGAGAGAGAGAGAGAGAGAGAGAGAGAGAGAGAGAGAGAGAGAGAGAGAGAGAGAGCGAGTTCGGTTATGGTGTGGTGGTACGACAAGAAGACGACGACGAGGGGATTCACGGCGAGCCTTACGGCTGTTTTGGGCGAACGACCACCGTCTACGGTGGTCGGAGCTAAAAGGTACATTTTTTAGTTCTACATTTTTTCCTCTTCTCTACTTCTCCTAGTCCTGACTCTCATTTTTCATGTCTGTTTCTCATTTTTTTTGTTTTTTTATTTTTGGATATATAGCTATAAAAAAAACTTGGATATATAGCTATAAAAAAAATTTTAAACTCTAACTTAACCAAGCCTATTGCTCCTTTTTTTAGAAGAGATTGGTTTTCCTAATTTTCTTAAAGAAAAAAGCTGTTTTAAGATAACTATAGGTTCGTTTTTTTAGTGACCGTTAATTATGAACCCCTTATCTTTTTATTCAGATGTTTCAGTTTTATCAATAAGTACATAAAAAACTGAACTATAACTTGTTTGATCAACCTTATTTCAAAAAGACTCATATAATTTAAACATACATATATTTTTAAAACAGAATAATGAAAAATAATTGGGATCAACCTTTACTCCAGATTCTGAAACAAACTCCTTTTGCTTACTGCTGTGACTACTGCTTCTCTGCTGCTTCTGTTCTGTTTGACTGCTACTGCTGTTCCCACTTGCTTCAGAAATTTTTGATGCTTTGTGGTTAGGGTTTCAGTGTGAAACCCTAAATTTTTACCCTGAATTTTCGTATGAATTTTCTCACAATTTGTGTGTGTGTGTGTGTGTGTGTTTTTTTCTCAATTTTTGTGTGTCTTTCACTGTTACTATTTCTTTGTTTTTATAGTGAAAAAAGAGTGGTGTAGGTGTGGGTGCTGCTGCAGGAGAGCAAAACTCAATAGAGGACAGCCACTGAGGAAAAAGGAGAGCAGTAAGGGGGTGGAGGCGTTGGCTGAGATGTTTTTGCCTAATATGGGAAAAGCAAAAGGATAAGGCGAAAGCATATTGACTCCATTCTCAAAATACCTTTCAGCTAGGGCAAACATAAGGGCAGCAGCGCCTGTCCCTTTTTTCTTTGAATTTATTTTAATTTTTTTGTACTATTTACTTTTTTGTAACAAATTTTAGCTTTTGATCATATTATATATGTATATAAAAAAACTGGAAAGCTTTGACTATCCAATTAGATCCCTTTATTTTGATTTTATTTGTTTTTCCATTTTTTGTTAAGAGAGAGAAAAAATTATAATTATTAGTAAATAAAAATAACAATAAATAACAAGCACCTAAATAGACATGCATACACGACAAGAAGCGAACATGGGCGCGCAACGAGAAAAAAACGCGTACACGATTAGAAATAACACACGCGTACAATGAGACATTTTTTTGGTCTTTTCAAAAATGAGAAAAATACTCGTCAAAATACCCAATTAATCCACCGGACAAAATTTGGGTATAACAATGACTGAGCGAACACTGGGGAGTAGATCAGCACGGGGGAGGATAGTCACCAAAAGAAGGCAAAGGCCAGGCCGAGGTGGCGGTGTGTGGTGTGTGAGAGGCGAGAGGGAGGAGAATTGGTAGGGTGGTTTAGGTGGGGTCAGGCGAGGTTTGCGGGGAGGAGAGCACTGAGGATGAAGTGAAAGGTTGAAACGAGGAGGCGGTGGTTGTGTTGGGTGATGGTCTGTGAAGGGGGCGGTGACAGTCAACGAGCGGTGGGGGCGACGTCCTCCAAGCAGGGAGGGGAAGAGACCTCCACAGAGGGAGGGGAGAAGGCCATGACAGCGCATGGGGTAGAAACCCTGACTGAACCAAGGGCTCGCAGGGAGGGAAACCCTAACAGAGCCAAAAGGCTCACAGGGAGATAAGTCAGTTGAGAGGTTATTTTTTCCCAAGTTACCGATAATGTGTTAGTGGTGAAAAAATCATTGTATCTTTATTGTACTACTAGAATTATTATTTTTATCAGTAGTTTCACCAGGTGGTGGTTACATATGTAGTGAGTGTTTTTGCCCAAAAAGTTAGAAAATTGGGGATGGCATTTATCAAATGTCAAGGTCATTATTAGAGGAAGGGGTTGGATTGCATACTTCGCTCAAGCAATCTTCGAATATACTGAGCTATTGTGGGAGCATTCTACTATGCAATTTGGGTTGGGGTTCCTATACCCTGTAGTATCTATTATGTGTAGGATTGTTGCCTCACCCCTCTTATTCGCCAAAAAGAACTTGCTAAGTGACTTTGTAACAAGATGAGTAGGATTGTTACCCTCTCCCCTCTATCTATATGTAGGATTGTTGCCCTCTCCCCTCTCCCTCCACTCGCTCCACTTGTACATCTTGTATACTCACTTTTAACCATCAAACTTGAGTGTGTTCCTCACAATAGTTTTGATCTCAACGTTCTTCTACGAGTATTGATTGGTGACACTTCCCTTGTATTTGTACCACTGTTAGCAAGAACTAACAAGACACGCCGCCTGACCTCCATTTTATCTGGAAGACTTTCGATACAAGGATCTCACATAGATACACCACTAAACTCATTGAGCTTCAATACTTGTCTTAGAAAATATATAAGTGAATTTGACACTAAGGGTGAGCATGAGACGGGTTATAACTAACCATAACCCTCAATTTTAATTCGGCCATTTTTTTGACTCTAATCCGCCCATAAACTTGATAAGTCGTGGGTCAATTTAGGATCAAGTTTAATTAAAATAGAACCAAGTTGTCTCAAAATATAAATAATATATTTTTTAAAATGTTGCTACATCAATTAGATATTATATATCTGACAATGAAATTTAATAGATAAGTCCTTGACATTTGCAAATAGGGGGCACGTTAGTCCCCCTGTTAGTCTTTTGTTACTGAGCTTTGTTTTCTTGCTGATGTGGTCCGTTATATGTCTTATGTGTTCCATTATTTTTATCTCTCCTATTTTAATAAGCAATGTCAGCACTATTATTACATACAATTTCTAAACGGGACACTTCAGTCCCTCTTATATCAATTGTAAAGTTAACTTCCAGGGTACCTTCTACTACTTTATTACGTTTATTCAAGCCTAGAAAATTCAAAGCCAAAAAAATGCCTTAAAGTTTCTTTATCTTCCTCTTGCTTCTCCAATGCAAAGACTTGGAAAATTAAACCCCAAAGTTGTGGCTGGGTTCCTTCATTTTGAACATCGGGAAGGTATTGAGAAGTCGGAGAAACGGAACCCCCATAACTAGATTGCACTGGTAGAATTAGATTGAAGCTTTTCAAACATGGGGTTAGGGTTCAAATGAGAAAAAAGACGGCGCCAATATAAATCAGACACAAGGGACCAAATTGCTCAAAATTATAAACATAAGAGACTAAAATGAGTCCATTAAAATTTGACTCACTTACATAGCCATATAAGCAATCTAATGGCCGGGTTAGCATTCAAACGGCTGAGTTTTAATGTAACAAAAAAATTAACGTGTCCTATGTTTGTAAACAAATGACTAGCTTTGATATTAATTATTCTTAGTGACTAAATTGGCACCAAAAGTTTTGCTCGATACAAAATTGTGTATTCACTAAAAAAAAGAACATATTCCACAAGCAAAATCGTATCCACATTAAGGCACCTGAAGAACCTAGAATTCTAGATATGATTATTGTGAGGTCCTTATTTTCTCCTTTCGCTTTCTTATGAAGCCCTCCCTCTTCTGTTTCTTTTTCTTTCATTTTTTCTTTGTCGCCTACGCTTTCAGGGACCCAACAACGAAAACGAAAGAAGAATGAAGGAGACCCCCATTTTGTTAATATATAGCTGATTGTTGCTTATTGGGACTCATTGAACCAAATACTGAGCTATCTCTATCTTCCCCTTTTGCTCGAAGAATTTATAAAACAATATATATATATATATATATATATATATATATATATATATATATATATAATAAAAAATGAAGTATGAAAATGAACAACTTTGATTCCTTTATTTAAAAATAAAAAATAAAAAATGTGCTCACTAATTGAATTACAATAATGGCAGAAAATGATGCAGTATGTGCTTGAGGCGGATTGGGATCCTCTCCATTTAATGGAGGGTTCCATTTGGAGAGAGAGTGACACATTAAATATTTTAATATTATTTTAAAAATAATATTAAAATATTCAATGTGTCACTCTCTCTCCAAATGGAACCCTCCATTAAATGGAGAGGAGCCTGATCCGCTTGAGGCTCAATGTTATGGATAAGGAAGTAGATATACATTTTTTTTTTATTATTGAAATAAGATGCATGAGCAACGTAATTAGCCAGAAGCTCCACGGCTTTATAAAGCAACTCGTTTTTCACAAAGACTTTTGAGTCGTATCATAATCTCTATTCGTGCACTCCAAGCGATAACCAGGTGTTTCTCCATAAGATACATCCTTTTAACAAAATAATATAGAAAACTATAAATAATGATAGGAAAATTGACATTCGAGTCTAATTTTCTTTTACTTTACTTTCACATGTTCAAATTTTCACATAAAACTTTCTGCAATTTTTCTTCTTCTTAAAACATAATCCAATTCTAGTAGTGAACACTTACATTTGCATATAGATTCTACCCTGAAGATTACTATTTTTTGGACGGTAAAATAATATCGTTTAAAGTTCCACTTGCATCGGTTGTAATAAGATGACAACGAAACACAATCCAGTTGGTAAGACGCTTCACCTATATATGGAAAAATGGAGAATACTTTTGATTCCCTTTAAAAAAGGAAATAAAAGTTGTTATGGTAAGACACTTCACCTATATATGAAAAAATGGAGAATACTTTTGATTCCCTTTAAAAAAGGAAATAAAAGTTGTTATAAGATGATTGGTATGTGTCAAAGCAAAAAGAGACGGAGACTTTATCCCAGAGCGTGAGGTTCAGCGGTTGGGGCTGAACCTCCCTTAACCAAGGGTCGGGGGTTTGATCCCCGCCTTGGGTACGAAGCAGTGTTAAAACTCTGGGTCAGCTGTCTTGCTCATCGAGGCACCTACAATGAGCGAGGGATTAGTCACTGTTGTCCGTGCGGTAGATACCCGAGTTTACCAAAAAAAAAAAAGTAAAAAGAGACGGATGGTTAGCAAACAAAATCTTTGACTTGTTACTACTTGCAGGTAAAAGATCCTCCAATCCAACAAAGCACAAAGGTGTGTGTGAACCCACTTCAGCATTAAACTAACCATTAATGGATAGTAAAGACGACAAGTTAATGACTTAAAATGCCAACTACACACTTCGCTTGTTGAAAGCTAACCCAAAACTTTCTAGAAAGAGAAAACCATTAAGCTTCACAAAAGAGAGATAGTGAAAGAAGTTAAGTTAACCCTTCCCCAAGTTACTAGGATTGCCACCAAAGCATAATAACCAACAAACATGCCACATAATAAGCGTGCCCTCTAAGCTCTCCATTCTTATTCATTCTATTCTTAAAGTATATAAATAAACACTTACCCTTTTGTCTTTGATAGATATACCAACACAAACATACAAACATTTTCCTTAAAGTTGCAAGCAACATATATTATTATGGATCATAGGCTTTGTGTGGAGGGAGAATCAGAATCAGGAGAAAAAAGCATTCATCTACAAGTTGGTGAACTCAGAAGGCTAAGTGAAACAACAAGCAAATGCAACTCAATGTTTGAGCCTAGAGGGCTTAGCAATATAGAAAAAAGAGATAGTGGTAATGATATTGATAAAGATAATTATAATTCTGTTGTTGAATCTCAAACAACAGTTAAAGCACCAGAAAAGAAGCTAACTCTTTTTGCATTAAGGCTCGCAGTGCTTGAAAAAGCAGCAACAGGTTTAGGAACTCTTGGTTTCATATGGGCAACAGTTGTCCTTCTTGGTGGTTTTGCTATTACCTTAGACAAAACAGATTTTTGGTTCATCACAATCATACTCTTGATTGAAGGGACAAGAATTTTCAGTAGGAGTCATGAGCTTGAGTGGCAGCATCAAGCCACATGGTCTATTAGTGAATCTGGAATGTATAGTTTCAGGATGCTGAGAACAAGTTCAAATTTCCTCCTTCAAAGTGTAAAGAATCTTTGCAGGCATAGGAGAGATAATGTTGAGGCTGCTGTAGTGACTCCAAGATATTGGGATACAACGAAGACGGGGACAAGGACACCAACTCGAACTTGGGCTAGCTCAGATGTTCCACTTTTACCATATGCTAAATGGTTTTTCCTTTCAAGGCATATCAGCAAGCTTTTGTATTGGCTTCAACTTCTTTCTGCAATGGCTTGTGTGGTTCTGTCAACAACAAAGCTTATTAGGCATAATTATGGAGAGATTGCCAAGGGAGATACCGATAAGAGGAACCGTGGATCTGCTTTGATAATATTTTATGCCTTGGCTCTATCAGAAGCTTTGCTGTTTTTAATGGAAAAGGCTTACTGGGAGTGGAAAATCAGTTATTGTGACCTATTGGAAGAAGTTAACAAAGAGTGTGAGTTGGGGCCAGTAGGGATGGTGTCCATCAAGAGATTCTTTTATGATGCTTATTCAAGGTGTGTCAATGGAAGCATATTTGATGGCTTGAAAATGGACATGGTATCTTTTGCTATGGACCTTTTGGCCTCAAACTCACCTGATGAGCAGCTCATTGGAGCGAGAATTCTTCGTCAGTTTGCAAATAGCGAGCGGTTTTCAGATGACACACTTCAAAAGATTGGAATTTCTATATCTGTGGTGGAGAGACTAGTTGAGATGTTGAATTGGACAGACCAGAAGGAGGAAGAGATTAGGCTTTCAGCTGCTGAGATTTTATCAGAACTAGCAGGCAAGAAGCAGAACTCTCTTCGCATTTCCGGGATACCAGGAGCTATGGAATCAATATCATCTCTTCTACAAACCAATAGGAATTGTTTACATGCAGCTGATGAAGTTGGAGAAAAGAAACTCATATTTGATCACCACAATTATGGTTTCTGGACATTTAACCATTTAGGACTACTCATTCTGAAGAAACTTGCGCGTGATCACGACAACTGTGGAAAGATTGGAAATACAAGAGACTTACTTCCAAAGATCATAGATTTTACACATGCTGAAGAAAGGCTGCTAAAGAACGAAAATGTCACTCCATCTCAAATTCTGACAGTGAAGAGATCTTTGCAGCTGGTGAAGATGCTGGCTAGCACAACAGGTACTAATGGGAAAAATCTTAGAAGAGAGATTTCAGAAGTAGTTTTCACAATCAGCAATATCAGAGACATTTTAAGGCATGGTGAGAGACACCCTTTGTTACAGAAACTGAGCATAGAAATTTTAACTAGTCTGGCATTGGAAGAGGAAGCAACAGAAAGGATTGGAGGTACAGGTGGAGTGCTCAAAGAATTGTTCAACATATTTTTCAAGCAAGACGTACCTGAAAATCAGAAAGGTGTAACAACTGCTGCTGGTGAGGCCCTAGCAATGCTGGCATTAGAAAGCAAGAGCAATTGTCATAGGATTTTGAAGGTGAAAGTGCTGGAATTGCTTGTAGAGGCATTGAAAGTTCCTTTGCTTCGCGTCAGTGCTGCTAGAATTTTAAGAAACTTATGCACCTATAGTGGATCAGAATGTTTCAACCAGCTAAAGGGAGTCACAGCAGCAGCTCCCACAGTAAGTCTTGTTTTATAGTATGTTTCTATTCTAACCAGCAAAAACTATACAGATGATAAAATAAAGAAAATCTTGTTTAATCTTTGATTATTTCTTAAACCTTCAGATACTTCAGGCAATCATGTCAGAAGAGAACAAGCTACAAGAAGTGATGGTTGGACTAGCAGCAAATGTTTTCACATTTATGACTTCTTCTGAATCAAGCACTATGTTTGAAGACTCTGGAATCACAGAAGCTGAACTGGCTAAAAAATTAATACAGATTCTCAAGAAACATCAATATCCAGCAACAAAGGTTCCGAGGATAAGGAGGTTCGCGATAGAGCTGGCGATTTGGATGATGAAAGACAAAGCAGAAAACATAAATACTTTTAAGCATCTGCAATTGGAAGAGGTGTTAGAGGGTGTATTAGAGACCACATCAGAGCTTGAAAGCTTTAATGTTTTCTCTGGTACGGTGGGATTGAACCGGCACAATACAACAATTCACTCACTGGTTGAGACAGCATTGAAGTTGCTGGAAGACAAGTAAAATAATCAAACACAGAACATCATTGCATGATCAGTATCCAGTTGTACATATTTGTGTGTAATTTTCATAGGCTGGCAAGCTAGCCAGACTCAATAATTTATTCATTATTTTTTTCTGATTCAATGTTATTATTTGAATTAAATTATCCACAGATTCCCTTGATATTTTGGCCAAAGTCATATAGACTTGAATCTTTCTTCTTCTGGCTAGACTGATTTAGGAAGACATAGGCCCTGTTAGGATAAACAACTTAATTAAGCGTTTATGCATAAGCTGTTTCTATAATAAAAGATAAAATAATGTTAAACTATTTTTCTATAAGCTATAAGCTATTTTCATAAGCTATCCCGGAGAGCTCATGGAAATTAGCTGAAAACAGCTTATGAACATGTCGTAAGCTCTTCCAAACAGTCTCACAATTGCTTATGTGAGTAGATAAGCCCAAATAAACCCATCAAAATAGGCCCATAAGCTGCATATATTGTCTCAACAAAGGTTCATAGTTCTATAGGTACCTCATGTTTTGGTGATATAGTTGAGACTTGAGACAGAAAATGAAATTATTCTAACACCACACCAGACAAGAAAAATATGACATAAATTGGCATTATTAAACGAAGCTAAAAAATTTTAACCTCTCCCAATATCTAAATCAACTACTAAAATTCTCTGACGGATAAAACGACACTTTCAAATGGAACCAAAACATCAAAAGTTGTCACATTAAGAATTGTCCCTGAATGCTGGTCTCGATCCCTATTCACTGACGAATTAATTACAAGTTGCTAGACAAAAATATTTGGTGGACTCCAGATAAACATGCTAGGCAATCACTTTGGAGACCACTCCTGCACCAACTGTTCTGCCTCCCTCTCTCAAAGCAAATCTTTGTCCTGTTAATAAACACAAATGATTATTGTGGAACTAAGAAACAAAGACAACCAAAAACAGTTCTAGCTACTGATTTCTGCAAATTCTAGACCTTCCAATTAATTAAAAATTAGTACTAGAGTTGGAACATGCTTAATCAATTTTGAGACATTAAGGAAATAATGGTTAGCCGTGAAAGATCAAAAATACAGTTTGAAGTAGCTGTTCTCGTTGAAATTGCGTTCGAGCAACCTTCTCCGATTAATTTAAGAGTATCAATTTAGGATAAGAATTTACTTATTCAGTAATTAATTCTAAGAAAGCTAGAGATGATAAGAAGAAAATAATATTTCTGTGATCTATCATAGATAGAACTTCATCATTGTCATCTATAGAATATATACATCTAGGATTGAATTGAACCTACCAATTTCAAGAGGAACAGGCAATATCAGCTCAAAATTTGCAGTCACATTGTCACCAGGCATAACCATCTTAACACTTTCAGGCAATTGCACCTTTCCAGTAATATCAGCAGTCCTCATGTAAAACTGAGGCATATAGTTAGAGAAAAAAGCAGTATGACGGCCACCTTCATCTTTTGACAGCACATAAATCTCTGCTTCAAACTTCTTATATGTTTTCACTGCACCAGGCTTGGTGACAACCTGTTATTTTCACCAAAAGAAGGTTTTTAAAAAGGAAAAGAAAAAAATGGGTCAGTATCATAAAATGAAATGGTAATATTCATTAACACTTTGAATCAGAATCAGTTTCACTCACCATTCCCCTTTGTACATCATCTCGCTTGAGACCTCGTAGAAGAAGTCCAACATTATCACCAGCCTACAAATGAACATATTATATCCATCAATCCAAATTGCAGGAACAAAAAAAAGAATGGACGGAAAGAGTTATATGATTTTACTCACTTGCCCTCTATCTAACATTTTCTTGAACATTTCCACACCAGTTACAGTAGTCTTCAAAGGTTCACCCTATACACAAAAAACTGATAAATACAAAAGCATAAAGCAAAACACTCATGGATATAATATGATATGATATGATATAACAATACATATTTAAGTTGCTTGTGTACCTGTGTTAGTCCCAATACTTCAACCTCTTCACCAACTTTGATGGTGCCTTGTTCAACACGACCAGTCACAACAGTTCCGCGCCCCTTCACATAAACCAGAACAAAACAGAATATATTGCATTGCATCATGAATAAGAATACTTTGATACATTGTTTTATGACATTTCTAGTTACCTGAATAGAGAAAACATCTTCTATTGGCATTAAGAAAGGCTTGTCAAGCTGTCTCACAGGATCAGAAATGTATTCATCAACAGCCTCCATTAGTTTTAAGATAGCTTTCTTTCCAAGTTCTTCATTAGTCCCTTGCAAGGCAGATAGAGCTGAACCTCGTACAATTGGAATCTCATCCCCAGGAAAATTGTAGAAACTAAGTAGTTCTGCAAAAAAAGTTGTTTTATCAAAGGATCCGCATCCATTTAGTAAAAAGGACATACACAAGAAAAAAGAAAGCTATAAGGTAACTCTTCATACCGCGAAGCTCCATTTCCACGAGTTCAAGTAGTTCTGGGTCATCAACAGTATCTACCTTATTTAGAAAGCAGACCAGTGATGGCACACCAACCTGACAAAAGGAAACAAACAAAACACTTTGTAATTATGGTCTTATTGTCTTGTTATGTAATTAGAGTTTATAAAAATTTACTTTTACATTACATATAAAGAAAATGAACTACGAACCTGACGAGCAAGGAGTATATGTTCCTTTGTTTGAGGCATTGGTCCATCTGGAGCAGAAACCACAAGGATTCCACCATCCATTTGTGCAGCTCCAGTTATCATGTTCTGTAATTTCGCCAAACAAATTATGAACTAGGACAAGACTCAGGGGCATTAATTCAAACATACAATCTTCAAAGTAATGCAAAGTTTTGTGAATATACCTTGACATAGTCTGCATGTCCTGGACAATCAACATGAGCATAATGCCTCTTTGCTGTCTCATACTCCACATGAGCCTGCAAGATAAGAGCTTTGATAAGCTCAAGAGTTTGTTTACAAAATATTAATACTAGAATGTTCAAAGAAGCAGAGGAATTCTATCTCTTACAGTAGCAATAGTAATTCCTCTCTTCTTCTCCTCAGGAGCCTTGTCTATTTCATCAAAAGCAATAGCCTTGGCTTTACCTTCTTCAGCTAGCACCTGTTCACAAAAATCAATTAACCTAATGTCCAGTGAATCACACAAATTTTATGCCAAAAGGTAGAAATTGGATTTGATCTCAAACCTTTGTAATTGCTGCAGTTAGTGTGGTTTTCCCATGATCTACATGTCCAATGGTGCCAACGTTAAGATGAGGCTTTCTGCAAAAAAAGAAACAAGTGATTAAAAGGGTTTACTTTAAATTGCGGTTGCAGTTAGGTTGCGATCGTTGATATTGCAGCAAAATGTGGACAAATGCAGGCAATGGCGTTGCAGAGAAATCCAAAACCGGCCGCAAATTGTGGCTGCGACCGCAATTTAGAACCATTACAATGTTTCTTCATGTGCATGAGGATGATGAGTGCATCCACGTAACGTAAGTTAAACACCAAAAGCAATGTATTGAGGAATTGAATTTTATAATCATAAATTAATCAAGTAAATAAATAATATAAAACGCATTGGCGTAACAGGAATGGAAAATGAAATGAGGGAGGGTTTTAGGTACGTTCGAGTGAAAGTGGCCATGGATCTGCGGAGAGAAAGAAGAGGTGCATGGTTGTTGGAGATGGTGCAAGTTCCACGAGATATGAAATATTGGAAAGAGAACAAAAGGCGTTTTCTGAGAGCAACGGAAGCCATAGCTGCAAAGAGAAGAAGAAATGAACAAAGAGAGAGAGATGAGTGTAGAAGTGAACTGAGTGTATGAAGAGTCGTAGGTTGTTAGTTAGTGATCTGATTGGAGGTGTGTTTAACTGACACCTCATCAACTGAATCCGCAAAAATATACTACGACCAAAATCTCGCAGCTGATAATTCATTCCACTCATACCTACCTGACCTCCCAATTTGGCACATCATTCATGCTGTTGCTTGTCAAAAAAGTAATACCTAAAAATACCATTTCAACTTGTGACCCGGCCTAATTAAAACCTACATTTTTTTGACTGAAGCCTAAAACCCTCATCTATCTATCACATAGACCAGCTGTATGTACATAATTCTCATTTCATCATGTTCAATGGCTTTTTAATTTCATCATATTCCTAGAAAAAAGTCTCTATTTTCATCATTAAAAAAAGAGAAGAAAAGGTCTATATAAAAAAGTATTAGAGAATTCAAAAAAATTTCATGCTATGGCTAGCACTAGACGTCGTCGTAATTAGTGTCGTCGTTGATGAGAGAGGATGGCTTGGTGGCAGAGTCACAACATGATTTAGGGGGTGTGGCGTGTTCATACTTTACTGGTTTGTTTGAAGAGGTGCGTGGTCATGATGGTCCGGTGATAGATGCATGAGTCAAAAGGTGGGTGAGGTGGATAACGATTTATTGGTGGCTCCCTTTGATATTGGTGAATTTAAAAAGGCTCTCTTCCAAATGCATTCAGATAAAGCTCCGAGTCCAGATGGTTTGAATTCCGCTTTCTTTAAGCGCTTTTGGAATTTGTGTGGCCCTGAGTTATTCCATTCGGCTGTCTCTTGGTTAGGTAGTGGTGAGTTTCCGGCTATGTTGAATGATGCTAATATTGTTTTGATCCCTAAAGTTGACAATCCCTAAAGCTGACAATCCCACTATGCTAATATTGTTTTGATCCCAAAAGAATGTTCTTCACTATCTCTAAGGTTCTTGCTAATAGATTGAAGAATGTTCTACACAAGTATATTTCAGCAGAGCAACCGGCCTTTGTGGCTAATAGATCTATTCTAGATAATGTGATGGTAGCCATTGAAACAATTCATCATATGAAGTGCAAGACGAATGGTAAAGTGGGGGAGGTGGCACTGAAGATTGATATAAGCAAGGCTTATGATAGGGTGGATTGGGGGTACTTGAGGAGTGTGTTGATCAAAATGGGTTTTCATGAGAAATGGGTGCGATGGATGGGCATGTGTGTCGAAACAGTTCATTACTCAATGCTTATGAATGGTGAGAAAGCTGGCTCTGTCTCTCCAGGGAGAGGACTCAAGCAGGGTGACCCACTGTCACCTTACCTTTTTATATTGTGTTCTGAGGGCCTTACATCTCTTCTTAAAAACTGTGAGGCTAGAGGGGATCTTCATGGAATCAAAGTGTGTCGTGGATCTCCTATCCTGACACACTTATTATTTGTAGATGATTGTTTCATGTTTTGCAGGGCGGATGATAAGAAGAGTAGGAAATTAAAGGAAGTGTTGGAAATCTATGAGAAGGCTTCAGGTCAATCTGTAAATCTCTAGAAGTCAGAAATCTATTTTAGCAAAAATACCAACACGTCAATGAACGAGTGTATGGTGACCAACTTGGGCGTGACTGAGTGCTTGGGTACAGGTAAATACTTAGGCTTACCATCCATGGTGGATCAAAGTAAGAAGCAGCTATTTGGTTATCTTCGGGACAAATTGGGGAAACGCGTGCATCAGTGGTCTGGCAAGCATCTATCCAAGGCTGGACGTGAGGTGCTAGACAAATCCGTTGCTCAGGCTATTCCGGCGTATTGTATGAGCACTTTCCTCATTCCTACGTCACTTGGGGAAGAGATGGAAAGGATGGTTAATTCGTTTTGGTGGGGTTCAAACCGTGGTGCTAGGCGTGGCATCAATTGGCTCAGTTGGGATAAGTTGACAATGAGGAAGGAATTTGGTGGCACGGGCTTTCGCCATTTTCATGGTTTCAATTTGGCTATGCTAGGGAAGTAAGGTTGGCGTTTGTGTACCAACACAGATGCTATAGTTACACGTGTCTTCAAAGCTAAATATTTTCCTAATGGGAATTTCATGGGGGCTTGCTTGGGCCACAATCCTAGTTATGTTTGGCAGAGCATCCACACTTCCCAGGCATTGGTTAATTTTGGAGCTAGATGGAAAATTGGGGATGGCAACAATATTAATGTTTGGAGAGACCCTTGGTTAAAAGGTGGGACGTCCGCCTTTGTGACTTCTTCTATACCTCCTGGTTACGAATCCTTAACGGTTAGTGGTCTTTTTTCAGCTGACGACAGACTTTGGAATATAAATCTTCTTACTCAGTTATCACTCCGGAGGGCAAAGCAAAATTTTTGGGAATTTCAATTCGGTGTAGGGAGGGTGAGGATTCTCTGGTTTGGAGCAAGAGTCGTGATGGTCATTATCTCGTTAAATCCGCTTACTACGCCGCTGAATGAGTTAATCGATAATACTAACATGCGACTTGCAGGTAATTGGAGTTCAATATGGAAGCTGAAAGTTCCTCACAAAGTTTGTATCCTTCTGTGGCGCTCAGCGCGTGGTGTTCTTCCTTGTCGTTACAACCTTAGAAGACGTCGCGTTCCTTGTCCGGGTACCTGTTCGATGTGCGATGGTGCTGATGAATCGGAATGACACTTATTCTTTGAGTGTCCGAAAGCAGTAGAGATTTGGAGAGCAGCGGGCTTTTGGAATGTTGTGCATCCGGTATTTATTGATGGTGAAGGTTTTAGGGAAGGTGTCTTCTGTATTTTATCATCACTACCTGATGACCAGAGGTGCTAGTTTGCAATGATGATTTGGTGTCTGTGGAAACGCCGGAATGA
Source organism: Astragalus membranaceus (assembly GCA_039519185.1). Classification (NCBI taxonomy): domain Eukaryota; kingdom Viridiplantae; phylum Streptophyta; class Magnoliopsida; order Fabales; family Fabaceae; genus Astragalus; species Astragalus membranaceus. The sequence continues at coordinate 19,350,356 of CM076851.1, read as the reverse complement.
TAAGGTTTGGGAGGGGATCGAAAAACCAGCTCAACTTTCGATTCAATGTTCTCTAGACTATTTTCTCGGTTGGCAGTACGTAAGCACAACGGGCTAAGTTACAGAAGCTGAAGCTATCGGGTTATTGGAAGCTATTAACTGGTTACGAGATTTAGGCACTCCTCGCGTTACCATTGAGCTTGATTGCAAAGCGGTAGTAGATGGAATCCGAGGGTTGTGTAGTTTTCAAACCGAATATGGCTCTATATTGCGAAGTTGTCATAGTCTATTATCTAGCTTTGAAAACTACTGTGTTAGTTTTGTTAGGAGGAAAGAAAACGTTGTGGCTCATACACTAGCTAGAGCATCAATGAATTATGCTAGCATCCATGTCTTTGATTGTATTCCTTCATGTATTGCTACTTTGATTATGAATGAAATACCATAAGTTTCTTTTGGTTAAAGAAAAGAAGTATTAGAGAAAAGGCAACATGTAACCTTCGCCTAGTAGACTATGACAGAATGAGTCTACAATATGTTGTAGTTCAAGTTTTTACTGGTTTCCTTAAGTAAGGTATAATGTAATCTTTTCATAAGTATTTAAAGACCTTAAATATATACTCTTCCTTGAAATGAAGATCGTCACCCTAAATTTTTCAACATAAAAAAGAGGGTATATGCTTTTAGAGTAGTCCGATGAAAATTTATTATTATACGTCTAATTTTTATATGCAATTACAAAATGGGCTATTTGTTGTCATGTACTTTCTGCCTATTTGTTGCTTACTCGGAAAATAAAAAATTCAAAAAGAAAATCAGTTATTTGCATTCAACCCTGATTAAATGTGCTAACTTTTAATATAGGAAACATTTCAAAGTAATCTATATATTTACATTCTAAGGGTGTGTGATGTCATCATCCATGCGGGCCCTCCCCCACTTTTGGCGCCAAATTTCCCCTCCCTCCCTCATTTTGGCGCCAAACACCCCTCTCCCCCCTCTTTTTTTTTTCGTTTTTAATATTTTCATTTTTTAAGAATACATTTAAATTTAAGAAAAAAATAGATCTATAGATAGGTGAAGTTTGTTTCTCGATAATCGGAATAGTGAAAAATGAAAATTAGTTTTGTGATAAATTATGTAAAGTGTGATGCTAGCCACTGTGTTTTGAAGTAATTTAGAGTCTGAAAAAAAAATAGTTGTTGGGTCACTGTGTTTTGTGATACTTTAGCGTTCGTAAAAAAAATTCATCTATTCAAATATGTTATCTAGTGTGTTGTTGTCTGAGATCTTATGTAATGTGATAATGCGTTAAACTAAAGTTATTTGATTATCTTTTTTTGTCTATATTTGAATGAATCAATTTCATTTGTGTGCTGATTTTTTTTTAAAAAAATTTAACTTCCATGGACTATTACTTATGTTTGAATTATAAATTCACGTTAATTTGTGTGCTGATTTTTAATTTATCCATCAAATTGTAATATCACAACAGCTAAGTACTCGCTGAAGCTTTGACCCCGTGCATCGCACGGGTCCCCGCGCTAGTGGGAACAAAAGGGCTCTTAAATTTATAATAAAAATGGGTTAATTTTGGTTTCCCTCCTCTCACCTAATGCTATCTTCCTTCACAAGCTTCGAACCTACAATAAGATTGAGTTTCCAAAATTATAATTTTTGATTGGGTACTAATCATACCAATTCTAAACTAATTGAATTCTATCTAAGTACAATGTAAAAGTAACACACTTGTGTTTGTGCAGATGCACGGTTCTTAGGGTGTTTGTTTTCATAAGTAAAAGTATATAACCCCCAAATTTAGTGAATAATTATTTTTCACTACTTGGTGTGTTAACAAAATCACTGTGCGGTTCCGAACCAAACGATGCATAAAAAATTAGTTCAACACTAACATTTTATACATCTTCAGCAATATAGACTCAATCCAATTCCAAAAAAATTCTTAAGCAATGGCGTTGAAGTATTTCCCAATTAATTCAAAAGAATATTCCCCGCCCAATCCGCACAAAATATGTAAACTTCCACCCTTCTTTGAGAACTGTCCATTGAATTTACTAAACTAATAGTTCCCAAATGCCACACCACTTTAGACAAACCCTTTTTAAACTCAGTTTCAACCTATCAACAATCTAAGGTATCCTCGTGCGATAGCATACCAATATTTAAAAATACATTAATTACGATATAGATAACAATAGAAATTGTAATTAAAAAGAAAATTATGGCAAACTTTACTCCTATGAATGGCAACGGGCAGGGGTGGGGAGTACTCCCCCCCCCCCCCCCCCCAAACAGTCTGTATTTAAACTTATGTATGTATATATTTATATATTATATATATTTTTTTGACAAGAATATATTATATATTTATATACTTTTATATATACACATATGCATAGAAATAAATTTTAATAACAAGTCAAATCGAAATTAAATAAAAAAAACGATGTATACCCGTGCATCCCACAGGTCATACACACAACACAGTAGTTACACTGACATTCATAAAAATGCATCTAGGGAAGTTCAAGAACATCATGTATAAGCATAAAGCCAATAAAGGAGAAATCCGGAAACCTCCCAATCTTGAACACAATTGTCATTCCCTCATCTTAAGAAAAGAAAGAAATCCAAAAACCTTTGTTCGTGGGTGTAAAACCACAAGTCCACAACAATCCTCACTTACAGTCAAAAAATATTAGCTAGATGATAATCTAGACAAGCTAAATATACATACACAAAACTTGTTTCTTTTGCCAAGCATTTTATGAACAACAAATATTTCCTCCTTATAGTAACAAAAAGAATGTATACTGTATAACCTCCTGTAGACAAATGAGAGTGTTATTTTAGCCATTGTGACTTTCTGAAGAAGTTGAAATCCCAACGACGCAATAAACCGTTCATGACATGGCCTGTTGGATTCCGAATGACAGTTAATGTGGCTTTAGTATTATGTGATATGTCAGTGTCTGATGAACATTGTGAGCTAACAGAACTATCACTATGAGAAGAGGTTTTTTCTGTATTGCTAGATGAAGTGTCTAGTGATGAATTTGAGTCAGCTTTCAAGTGCTCACATACATCAGATGCAGCTGCAGATTTTGTTTGGTCTGTTAATGTTAAATGCATGTTGTGTTTGACTGAAGAGGTTTCTGTCTCCATAGGTTTGGAAATCTCACGTGAAGAAGCATGTTCTACATGTGGATTGTCTTTCAATGACTCTATTACTGCTTCCATCAACATCTGAAACAAAATGGACAAATCCATAAAAACCAACAATTCATCTTTCATTGTATGTTGATGATGCAATCAAAAATTTTGTAAGCATGTGATAGCCAACAAGTAGACTCACTCTTTCTTCTTCTGCACTAGATTCAAATCCTGCAAGGTTATCAAGTTCATATTCTACATACTGATCATCATTCGACACGGTAGGAACATGGGGATCATAGAGATCGCCATTTGTTAGTTCAAAGCTAATCATTGTTGATGATGATGAGGAAAGATCATCAAATTTCTCTTCCTGTTGAACAAAAACATCATGCAAAATTAGTGAATCTAGTTTCTTTGAGTTTAATCACCTAACCTACTCCCTTCATGTCATGCCTCTCATTAAACCTTTTGTGTTAAATTTAGGCTTAACTGCACTCGGGTCCCCCTATTTTATCAAATCCACAATTTTAGTCCCCCCATTACTTTTTTTCACAATTTTGGTCTTCCAATTGTATCAAATCTACAATTTTAGTCCCCCGTTTTTTGTCTCGCAAATTTGGTCCCCCAATTGTATCAAATCCGCAAATAAATACAGACCTGCATCCTCATTGGTCTTTTTGGAAGGATTTGCTTAATGGCATCCACAGTGCTTGTTGATGGTTCTGCAATTAACAAAGAAACGAATAAGAGATTTACACAAGTGAGGACACTAAATGTAGGTAGTTGAGAGACACTAGGTATTTGAACCATGCCTTTGTTTTCAGATGATGGTTCATTGCCATAGCTTAATTCATGCACAGATCGCCAAACATCCTGAGTAAAACATTTGATTATAAAAAAATGTTTGGGAATGGAAGTTTTATATTCTGACCAAAATGGAGCTAAAGAGATGAATAATGGTGAATTTACCTTACCAAAGAAATCATTTGTAAAGTCAAAAAAAGATACCCCTAGTTCATCCTCTGGAGGTTGCAGAACATTGTTAAAAAAGATGTTTATGGAATCAAAATAACACTGAGGACGAGGAGAGTTGTGATCTCCGTCGAATTTTAGTATGTTTCTATCTCCCTGAAAAGCATAGGCAGCCATGAAATAAAGAGCATATAGCAACCTTGCTCTAAAGTAATCACGACTTACAAAATAATATGAACACTTACTGAAGCAGTTCAGCTATGATTTATGTTAAATCACATCAGTTTATCAAATTAATATGAAAAAGAAACAGAAAAAACAGAAAAAAAACAGACATATATACCATGTAAGCGTCGAGTATACGGTCTGAGTGATGAGGACGTATGAAATCGTCATCAATGCCATGTCCTAGTAGGGCAGGAACAAAACAAGATTTTGCTGCCTGCAATGCAAACAAATGATGAAGGAATACATGAAGACGGTTAGATAATTCATTCTTTCATCAAACAAACTTCTATAGGGAAAAAATCAAAAAGAAAAAATAACCTTAATGGAATTCAAGTCCATTATATCGAATTTCGCCTTCTTCAGGATTGTTTTTCGCATGTATTGAATTGCAAACTTCACCTGTAACAAGAGGTAGGATTACAGAAAGCAATGCCATGAATTTATAGTCTTTTACCAAATTTTAAGCAACTGTGCTTCATAGAAGGTATTCTGATTTACATTCAAAAATAGAATTCACTCACGGTGAATTTTGGCAGTCGGAATCTGTAAGTATCTACAAGTTCCATCATCAAATCAACCAAATCAGAGAAGGGACTGTCTAAAGCCATCCCTGCAATTGAAGGATCCTCAGCTCCATACATAAGGCTGCAAGCAATGACATCATCAGTGGCAAGAACAAAATCCATATGCACTGTAATATTGAATTGCTACAGCCCAATGTATGAATACTAATTGGAAAACTTTGATTTAAACTCATTCAATTGGTAAGGTCAAATGAAAACCAACCAAGTCACGGCGCCCATCGAGCGTCCCCATAAGCCAATCAGAGAGACATTTTCATCCGCCCGCAAATAGTTAACCACAGCCCTCAGATCCTCCTTCTGAAAACAGCAGAGAATGTTAAATGGACTTTGTAAATTGTTATACAAAATGGCAACAAAGCAAATGGTAATAATGCATATGCAAACGCAGAACAAAATAGAGATCAAGAAAGTTAACCTCTATAGTGACATTCAAACAGTTGTTGAGCTAGAAAACTTACTTCATTCCAACCAAGAGTGACATGTTCCCCTCCAGAAATTCCAGATCCCGAGAAATCAAGAGTAAAAACTGTAATATTTGAAGGAAGTAAAGCCATAGCAGCTTCACTAGCATCTACCCTGCATCCACTGCAATAGACATTGCAGAGTAATTGAAACACACAGTTTTATATGTCTCTCTCTTTTCACTCTCTCAACACTAACCAATAAAGAAATACATCTTGTCCTAGAGGTGGTTACCTGTTTCCATGGCAATATATTACGCACGGTAGAGGCTTTCCATCAGGACTGACTATAGGCATGTAATGACTGCATTGAAGAATATCACCACGGCTATTTTTGATCTGAAAAATGTTAGATATTACACTACAGCCTTATAATTCAGGTCATCAACTCAACTACATAGAGTTAATGTGATTTAGAGCCCGTTTGAATAAACAACTTAATTAAGCGCTTATGGCATAAGCGCTTAGGTATAAGTTGTTTCTATAATAAATGATAAAATAATGTTAGACTATTTTTCTATAAGCTATAACCTGTTTTCATAAGCTATTTAGGGGAGCTAATGGAAATCGGCTGAAAACAGTTTATGGGCATGTCATAAGCTGTTTCCATAAGCTCATCAAGATAAATAGTCACACAAGTGCTTATGCCAGTAGATAAGCCCAAATAAGCCGATCCAAACAGACTCTTATTAATAACAAAAGAATGATTATGATGGAAACAAACACGAACTAAGTATTAAGCACAAAAAGAATCACCACACTATTAAGAGATGCAAGTTGAGTACAATTCCAATACTAGTTCTGATATTTCTCTCATTTTACAAAACTTTCCATGTTTTTAAAATGCAATTAACACCTACTTCCATGTTGACATTCTAGATAAGATATACTTTTTGTGACAGCTCTTCAACATAGTAATCAAATAACTGTGGGGTGGAACAAATTATATATGAAACTGAATTTCTTTCAGGCTAAGAGTTATAGCCTCATTTACTATGAAATAAGATGCTTATAAAAAAAACTATGAAATAAGATAAAATTTTCAATGAAGTTCCATAGATCCAACCTTTAACTGACATAATGAACTTCAATTTTAACCTTACCTCCACATCCTTCCTTTGAAACCATTTTCCTTTAAGCATGAACTCATAATCCAATAGATCACTTTTTGGATCATATTCAGCTCTGCATGCCATAACAGTTACAATCATATTATCACAATAATGAGGCTTCTAGATAAAAGATATCAATCTCAGTTCGTATATATCAAGATTCAATCGCACCCAAAGACTAATAAAAATCAAAACTTTGTATTTCATTTCATTCAAATTGAAAAACAAGAAGCTTAAGCAGATACCCATCTAGGAATTTGAAGAGAAAAACAATTAAGAACCAAAAAAAAAGAAAAAAAGAGTAAAAAAAACACCTTGGTTGAAAAAGTTTCCCCAATAGAAAGAAATGATTACCTTGGTGGGCGAATGATGAAGTTGACAAGGGGTTCCATGTTTTCAAATGATCAAAGATGAAATATTTTTCAGCTATTAGAAGCAAATATATATCATAAATATTTGAAGAAGAAGAAGGAAAGAAAAAGCAGGTAAGGGAGGAGAGAGAAGAGAGAGAGGGTGACAAGTGAACTGACAACTGTGAGACAAAGAAGAATTAAAGAAGAAAAGCAGCGGAGTGACAGTGACCAGCCTCTATTGTCTTTTGTTCCCTTCCAACTATTCTGAACTGTGCTTCTTTTGATGGAAATAACAAAACAAAAGAAAACATTCATAATTAGAAACATGAATAAATAAAGAAAGAAAATGTTGTAGTTAACCCCAACCTAGCTAGCTGCCAATCTTCCAAGGAAGTTACAGATTGTTTTGTTTTGGAGCTTCTGGCCGGACGGAAGAAGGTTCCTATCTACGAAGTCTGGATACCGGATACGATATGGAATACGACACGATACGGATACGGGGATACGAATTTTTTTTGAAAATCAAGATATGACACGGCTGGGATACTTTAATAAAAAATTAAATTAAAATTTAAATATATAAAAACATAACAGAAAAAATAAAATAGAATAGAAACACAAATAGAAAAAAACAAAGATGAAAAACTGAAATATTGTATTTTATAGATATGAAAAAAAAAGGCCAAATAGATAAAAAAAAATCACACAAAATATATGGATGAAAGGAATAGGACAACCGACACACCTATGTATGAGTGACTAGTCATAAAAAGTAATGGTGGACAAGTAACTGAGACCACCCGAAATCGTATAATACGAATAGTCGGTGGCAAAAATAGATGACTTTTATAGACTAAGATATTCATATTAGTACGTAATTGGTCAATAAAACATAAGCATATCATTAGTCGATATATATTCATCACATTGTAGAAATAAATACTTGTAATCTTATCAAGTAGAGATAGTTACGTATATTTATCCCACGCATATCACAATGTATTATTTCTTCTATTATTGTATTACGAAAAAACATATAATTTTGTCTTTTAATTATTGAGGTATTAAAGTGTATCATATATGAGTGACAATCATGTGCTTAGTTGGTAAGAGGTATCGAAAAAGTATCTGAGAAGTATCCTTAGTTGGTAAGAAGTATCAAAGATGTATCTGAAAAGTATCGAGTCAAATATTTTTTAAAAAGAATTAAAAAATTATTAGATACTCTTTGAGTACGTATCGGGAAGTATCGGGTGCGTATCGATATCGGATACGTATCCGACACGGGTACGTCTCCATTTTTGAAGTATCGGGGTTTCATAGGTTCCTATTGTTTCATTAACAACACAATTCCAAATTCTATCCACAACTCTTTTAACAGCAAAAAACTGCTGCACTAATTCAAAAAACATATGCCACAATAGCGCTACTTTAATTTTAGAGTAAAGGCCCAAATTGGTCCTTGACAAATTTTTCGTGGGACGAATTCGTCCCTCACAATTTTTTCGGGACACATTGGTCCCTGACAATTCCAAAACGGGACACGTTAGTCCCTCCATCCATTTTGACGTTACCAACACAGTAAACGTGTCCTATGTGGCACGTTAAGTGCCACGTGTCACGTTAACTACCACGTTTATTTTGGGACAAATAAGTCTCTGACTTTACAAATTTGAAAAAGGGACAAATCAGTCCCTGACTTTTTTGAAAAGGGGACAAATCACCCCTCCCCCCTCTGTTCCACTGTTCACCCCCTCCCCCCTCCGTTCCACCAACTGTTCCTCTTCCTCCCCCCTCTCCCCTCCGTTTCACTGTTCACCCCTCCCCCCACCGTGAACCCCTCCCCCCAGATCTGGAACTCATCTCTCTCTCCTCACTCACGTTAAATCTGGAACTCATCCCTCTCTCTCTCTCTCTCCTCCTCTCCATCTCCTTCTCACTCTCACAGATCGCACTCCCCCCTCTCACCACCGCCTCTCGTAGATCTCGCTCTCCCCTCTCACCACCGTAAGCCATCACTTACCAAACCCTCACCGTAGGAACGAAAGGGATAGAAGAGAGGAGGAGAAGAAGAGAGGAAGGAGAGCGACGAGAGAGAGAGAGAACGGTGAGATGCGAAGAGAGAGAGGGAGGAGGATCGGTGAGGGGAGAACGAACCAGAGAGGGAGGAGAGAGGGGAGAGCGAACCAGAGAGGGGGGCTGTGAGAGAGGAGGATCGGTGAGGGGGGGAGGGGTGGAACCTTCGTTGATTGGGGATTTGGAGGTTTGGAGGTAGAAGACGATGAATAGTAACAGAGGACTGATTCATCTCTTTTTTAAATTGTCAGGGACCGATTCGTCCCTTTTTTAAATCTAACATGACACGTGGCACTTAACGTGCCACACAGGACACGTTTACTGTGCTGGTAACGTCAAAATGGATGGAGGGACTAACGTGTCCCGTTTTGGAATTGTCAGGGACCAATGTGTCCCGAAAAAATTGTGAGGGACGAATTCGTCCCACGAAAAATTTGTCAAGGACCAATTTTGGCCTTTACTCTTAATTTTATTTACCACAATAGCATTCTTTTACTATGTGCCTGAGAAGTTGGCTCTTAGGGGAGTGACTTCTATACTATAAAAATTTTATGTTTGTTAATTGCAAGGTTGAGAAATCGCCTCTATGGCCAACGATTTCTCACCTTAATTTTTTTAAAAAAAAATAATTTCATTTTATAAATGTTTTTTTGGCTTAAATACAGTTTTGGTCTCCCTATTTTGACCAATTCACGATTTTGGTCCCCAAAGTTTTAATTTGACGATTTTGGTCCCCCTATTTTCCCAATTCGCAACTCTCCGTTCTCTCTCTGCGCCTCTCTCTCTCTCTCTCTCTCTCTCTCTCTCTCTCTCTCTCTCTCTCTCTCTCTCTCTCTCTCTCTCTCTCTCTCTCTCTCTGCGCGTCTCTCGCTCTCTCTCTGCGAACTCTCTGGGGTGGGGGTGGGAAGAGGAACAGTGGAGGTGGGGGGGTGGGGGTGGGGGTGGGAGGGGGAACAGTGAAGGGGGGAGGAGGGGGAGGGAGAGCGACAGGGAGGGGGAGGAAGAAGAAGGGGGGGTGGGGGTGGGGGTGCCTACGTGGCAGTCTACGTGGACTGCCACGTAGGATGAGTGAGTCAAACTGAGTTTCAATTTTGACTTATTTAAGAGGGGGACTATGATTTTTCAAATTGGGAAAATAGGGGGACCAAAATCGTCAAATTAAAACTTTAGGGACCAAAATCGTGAATTGGTCAAAATAGGGGGACCAAAACTGTATTTAAGCCATGTTTTTTTTGACAGCTTCATTTTACAAATGTTAAAAATGTGAAATAAAAATTATTTATAAGTAAAAATCAGTTTAATTTTTTAAACTGGGATTAATTTAATGTGAAAAAAATAAATTTAACTTATAATTTTTATAAATAGTTTATTAATTAATTATACATAATTTTAATTAGTTATTTAAAACTAAGTTATTATTGACAGTTAAGTTAATGTAGAGGGTTACAATAGTTGTACATTTCAATCAACAAACAAAGTTTTATACATCTAGATAGTGCCCAGTAGCACATGTGCTAGTCAGCGATTAGGATGTGGACAGTGTTGATCACTACAAGAAAAATGCGTACCGAGGGAAAAAAATCCGCCGGAAAGGTTCCGAGCGAAAAATGCTTATTACCGGCGCCAGTACGTTTACGGCGGAAATTTGACCTTTCCGGTGGTTTTTTTTCGGTCGGTAAAGTTCCGGCGAAACATAGACTTTCTGGCGGATTTTTTTTACTCGGTACCTTTCCCGTAGATTTTTCGTGGATTTCGTGCATTTCCGACAGATTTTTGAGGCCAGTAATACACATTTTTCTTGTAGTGATCAACATCGTCCATGTCGTAATCGCCGACCACCACAATGTGCGACTGGGTACCATCTAGGAGTATAAAACTTTGTTTGTTAATTGAAATGTACAACTATTGTAACCCTCTACATGTCAATAATAACTTAGTTTTAAACAACTAATTAAAATTATGTATAATTAATTAATAAACTATTTACAAAAATTATAAATTAAATTTATTTTTTTCAGATTAAATTAATCACTTTTTAAAAAATTAAACTGATTTATACATATAATTAATTTTTATTTCACTTTTTTAATATTTCTAAAATGAAATTCATTTTTTAAAAAAATGAAGGTGAGAAATCATCATTGGCCATGGAGGCGATTTCTCAACCTTGCAATTAACAAACATAAAATTTTTATAGTATAGAGGTCCCCAAGGAGCCAACTTCTCAACCACATAACAAAAGAGTGCTATTGTGGTAAATAAATTTAAAGTAGTGCTATTGTGGTATATTTTTTTGGATTAGTGCCACAGCAATTTTTTTGCCACAAGGAACAATTATAGTTGGGCCCATTTTCAGAAATCATTTGTCAACTTGGTAAATATATCGACTGATTAGGAAATACGAAGACTTATTTTTCATAACTAAAAATATTATCTAATATAAATTTATACCAATTCACTAGATATGATTTTACCAATTTAGATATTTGTGAAAAGTGACACATATACTAATTAAAGATAAAAATGCCATTGATTCACTAAAAAATAAAAACAACTTTTCACTTTCTCCAACATTTTCACTTTATCTTTCCTCTCTTTTAACACTTTTTTCTTCTTACACTCTCTTTCTTCTTTTTTTTTTCTCTTTCTTCCTACACTCTTTTTAGTTTTTACTCATTTTCACTTTTTTTTACCAATCTTTTTCACTTTTTTCTTACACTCTCTTTCTTCCTTTTACTTTACTTTTACTTTTTCCTTAAACAATTCTTCTTTTTCTCTTATCACTTCACTTTAGGTTTTTAACTAAATTTCTAAATTTATACAAACACTACTCTACTAAAATTTTAACTATCACCTTTTTGGAAAAAATTATCACCTTAAAATTTTAATTTTGCTCTCTAAAATATGTTTATACTCTTATTGATAATCTACTATCAACTCTTATTGATAATTTACTATCTATCTTTTACTATCTACTATAATCTACTAATAAACTAAAATAGTCAATTGAAACTACGGGATAACTGCAATGATATATAAAAAAAACACGGGATTAATATTTGTCATTGATAATTAAAATTTTTGAAGACTTTTATAAACCTACTATCTAAAAAACAATAAGAATTAATGACTATTAAAACTATTGATTAATATTTAAAACCAATATTTCTTATTGATTATTTACTATCTACTATAATCTACAAATCAAATAAAAGAATCAATTAAAATTACGAGATAATTGCACTGATATATAAAAAAACACGAGATTTATATCTACTATAAATTTATACCAATTAATATTTAAAAAAAATATTTCTTATTGATAATCTACTATCTAACTTTTACAATCTACTATAATCTAGTAATCAACCAAAATAATCAATTGAAACTGAGATAACTACATTGATATATAAAAAACGCGGGATAACTGCAGTGATATATAAAAAAACACGGGATTAATATTTGCCATTGATAATTATAGTTTTTGAAGACTACTATAAACCTACTATCTAAAAAAACAAGAAAACTTAATGACTATTTAAACTGATTAATATTTAAAACACACGTGACAAATATTTGTCAATAATACCTAAAAAGGACAAATAATTGTCACTGATATATAAAAAAACACGTGATAAATATTTGTTATTGATAATCTACTATCTATCTTTTACTATCTACAATAATCTACTAATCAACTCAAATAATCAATTGAAACTATGAGATAATTGCACTAATACATAAAAAAACACTGGACAACTGCACTGATATATAAAAAAGTACAGGGATAACTGCAATAATATATATAAAAACACGGGATAGTTGTACTGATATATAAAAAAATGAGATAACAACACTGATATATAAAAAAAACACTGCACTGATATATAAAAACACACCGTATCAATGCACATATTGTTTTTAAATGATACTTTTACATTTTTAGTTTTAATATTTATCAATTTTTTATTTGAAACTCCTTTTTTATCTACTTTAAATTTTTCTTTATTTTCACGGGGTAATGTTCAGACTATTCAAATACTGTCTAAATTCATTCATAAAAATAACACGACAGCACTTGTGCGTATGCAAGTCATCATCTATATTTTACAATTGATTTTAGATTAATGAGATTTCAAATTAACATTTCTATTTTAGGTAATCGTGTCACGTAATGCGATCGGCCCGTGCGGATGCACGAGTATAGTACTAGTTAGAGATATAAAAGTAGATAACAAATGTACATAATGAATAGTATATAAGAGTTTATATCCTTTAACTTATCTTACTGAGGTTTTAGGTATAAATGTGGTCTAAGCATGGATAGAGATCACCGTTGTGATTCTGATCGTGATAGACGTGGACGACGACGATCTATCGTGTTGGTGGGATTTGATTTGGTCTAAGTGACAAGTCTAGTCATAGGTATACATACTCCCAGACGAGCAGACCTGTCAGATACTACGAGGCAGGCGATGTGCTTCGTTGATACCAACAATAACCAGTGAGACTAAGTAGGGTTGGGATATTGACTACTCCAGAAACATGGTCGTTTATACCAGCCTTGTGATGGTCCATATTGAGTGCAAGTTTCTTCTCTCTTCTCCCTATACACTTCTTTTTTTTCTCTACTCCATATTGAGTGGTTTATGAACCATATTAAGTGGTTTTCGAACCATATAGAAAGGTGTATTATCTCATGCAAAATTTCACCGTGGAGTGATATTTCGTAACAGCATACTAATAGCATACTAAGAAGAATCATAACTAAAGGAAGTAAAAGACTCTATCGTCTAAGTCCGACTAGGCCAAACTGCTCTGATACCAACTGTAACACCCCGGTATTTTCATTTAGTAAAAATACCCAAGTGTACCATCCCTAGAACATCAGAGATATATTTTCTGCTTAGACACTGAATATCACTATAAATTTTCGCTGAATATAAACCAAACAGTCTTATTCACAAACAAGACGATACGATTCTCAAACCATAAACCACCAGCAACTATAGTATTCAGTATCATATAAGAAAGCGGAAGAAAGATATAACACTAAAGACATAGTGTTGCAGTACATAGACAACAAAGGGAAACATAAACTTAAGCATAAAGCTAAGTCATCAGCAACCATACGAGCTCAACCTACTCGTGCCTCTGTGGTCCTCTCTTTCCCCGTTTCTCTGTAAAACAACAACATATAAACAATGAGATACAATCTCAGTGAGTTCTACCGAGACCCCTACTAACACTCTCGGTTTAATTATGAAACATTTTTGACTCAACACGGAATCGACTGCGTGAACGCTAACTCCCGATGAACCGCATTATTTTACACATAGCATTCCACCAACTGCGCGAACGCTAACTCCCGGGGAACCTGCTAGTACGACACCGACTGCGCGAACGCTTCCAAACCCGGCGAACCCCCTTACCAATAGTACATTTCCCTATTGGCACGGAGCCTAGGGTAGGGGATCATGACTGCCCCGCCTAGTATGTTAGTCCCATGGGTCGTCACCCAAATTCGATATAATATATATATATATATCTACTATCATATGAACTCCTAGTTCATTTGCATTAGACCTTTATTTGAACATTTAGTTCGCATCATAAACAAAATCTATGTTTGCTCTCGCATACTAGTTCATTTTACCTTTCAAATTGTATATTCAGTTAGCCCTCTGGATAAGCTTTCAAAACGCATCTTAGAACACCTCAATCGGGTTTCCAGATCAAAAGTTATCGCGAAAATAAAATCAGTGTACAGTTGCTGAAAAACTGCCAAGCATCGCGACGCGAACTGCTACCGTCGCGACGCGAAAAGAGTCAGAGACATTTTCGTTGCAAAAACAAGCCTGGTCGCGACGCGATGGATGCGTCTCGCGACGCGAAGGCTGCTGAGAAATGCAGATTTTTGCGGTTTCTCGCGACATCCGCTATTCCGCTCAATTCCGATTCTTGTTCTGATTGAAAACAGTTCAAACAACCATAAAAACAGATCCAATCAACATCACACAATCAATCAAATCAATCAAAAACTCAATGTAAACGAATTTTACCAAAATACGATATATTTCGAAATAACGGTTTTCGACTCAAAAACTCTCGAAACCAATCAACATAAAAATCATTGTAACACGAAATCATCCTAAGCGTGAGTAAAACTCACCATTGACGTGATAGTCGATACCGAGCCGAAATCACCGAGACTCCAAAAATCCCCAAACGGAAGCCTATGATCACCAATCCGCTTCCAACTTCGATTCGAGCGCCAAATCGCGTTCAATCTTCCTTGGCTTCGTTCCTAATCAAGTTTCAATCATCAATTTCATCCCATTACTCATAATTTCAACCAATCACCCTCTAAAACCCTGAATATTCGTATTCCACAAAAAGAGGAAAAAGGGGGTGAGGAGCTTACCTAGTTCTTGGGTTTTGAAGATGGAGGGGAGATGATGATGATGAAGTTTGGGGCTTTGGGGGTGAGTGATGCTTCCTCTTTCTCTTCTTCTTCCTTTCTTCTTTCTTCTCTTCTCTTCTTCTTCCTTTCTTCTTTCTTCTCCGTTTCTCGCTTCCTTCTTTCTTTCTTTCTCTTTTATTTCTCTAATTCCTTTCCTTCTTTTTCTTTTAAGTGGTGATATGGTCAAATGACCATATTGCCCTTAATCTCTTATTTCTTCCCCAAAACAGCCTTTATTCTGCTTTATTGGTTTAGCATTCCTGAGACAACCAAATAATTAACTTTAGCACTCGATAAGTACACAAATCAAGTACTAAAATAATTCATTTGGGTCTTCCTCCAAATAATTCGATTAATTATTTTGAGGATGTTACATTCTCCCCAAGTTGAAAGAATTTTGTCCTCAAAATTTAACAAAACGTACCTCATGAAAACAAGGATTTATGTGTTAAAAATTTGAAACATAAAGGACTGATTTGGGACAGAAAAAGATTTATGTGTCAAAAATTTAAAACATAAAAGACTGATTTGGGACAAAAAAAGATAAAGGACCAAATCGTTACTTTAAATAAAGATAAGGGACCCCGGGAACACTTTAACCCTCCCACGAAAGAAGCCAACCCACCTCAATCTCCCTATTATTTTCCTTCATTAGTTCACTCAATCTTCCTCTTTGTGACCCACTTCGGCTGAAGCAACCCCACCTCCATTCTCATTCTAAAACATTTTCATCTTTCATCTTTGATTTTATTCCTTTTTCTCTACCATCTCCCATCATCATTTTCATCAAGATAAACTCACCATGATTCCCTCTCACCACAAACTGTAGCCGCCACCTATCCTTTACTAGCTTTTAATTTTCTTTTCTTCTCCATTTCATCATCAACGCTAGTAGAAGAACAAGGCTTAAAGTTGCAGTGGAGTGGAGCTGGGAGGAATATCATCAACAAATTTTCTCCTTCAATTTTCTCTCTCGAACTGTGGCTCTCTCTCATTTGTGGGTGAGAAACTTCTTCATTTTTTTCCATATACTCGTAATTTTAAATTCAAAGCTTTGATAAAGTTGATTGCGGAACTTTGATCATATTTTTACCACATTATTTCTTTGAAATTTTGCATGGAAAATCAGTCACAAACCCCCCATTTTGATGGACCACACCATGGGCTATTGGAAAAGAAATTAGATGATGGAACGTTTTGATTTTTTGTTTAAGGAGTTGATCATTTCAAAATAGGAGAAAGAAGTTTCGAAAAAGAACAGATTTTTATGAGTTTTGAACTTAGGATCATCGATAGCTTTCAGAACTTTACAAAACAGTTTTGATCGCCATAAAAATCGAATCTTTGATATAAAGAAAAAAAATTTGTTCGAATGATTTTTTGGAATTAAAAAGGTTTAATTTTTACAAGTTTAGAACTTAGAATCGCTAAAAGTTTTCGTAAAGTTAACTGAGTATTTTTAATTAGGATAAAAATGAGATCCTTGATAAAAAAGAAAGTAGATTTTTAGTTTTTAATATGTTCAAATGATTTTGGTTAAAAATGTCTAACTTCGAAGATATTAAGTTGAAGTTTTGAAATTTTAAGAAAAATTTTAGGAGCAAAAGTTTGACTGAAAAGATCTTATTTTGCTCTAAAAGCCAAAATGGGTATGTTTAGTGTTTTTACGATTCTTCTTAACATACATCTCATTTTGAGTTGATTCTTAATGTTTTTTTAAAACTAGACATTCTAAGTTTTTCAAGAAGTGGTCATTTGCTCAAATCCGATATCATTTGCTATTGTAATAAAATAACTGAATTTTTGAGTTTGTTTTGGTCTTGGATGCATGTGACCTAAAGGTCTATGAATTGAATCCTAGCTAGGTGAAGACCATAGTTTCCACCTCTTGAACAAAATGATCAAGAGGAGGAAGACAAATAGAAAATTAGAACTCTGAGTTCCAAGTGTTGTCCAAATCCTACATGAAGGCTTAGGACCAAAGACCCAAATTGAACTAATACGATCTTACGTGTGAAGGTTGTTAAGTTACCGGAGAAAGGGAAATTGAACTGAGTAATTCAATTTTCTGAAAGAGAAGTGTTTCGAAAAACTCAAGGCGGTGCTCTCATCCGTTAAAGGATAAGAATACCGGCCCGGAAGACTATGCAAAGTGGAATGGGACGCTTAGTGTAGTTCTCTAAACTTTGAGCGCATCATGTTTAAAAGGAAATTTGTGAAAATTAGATTACTCAGTGATTGTCGTTATGTAACGAGACTTTCAAAGTTAAGTGTTGATCAGCGATGAGAATTTGGGGTTGAGTCTTAACTTAGATGTATGAATGTCTAGTACAAGATTCGTATTGATTATCTAGGTACCATCGAGGACCTAGAGTGTTGAGAGTGTAGAATGTTTTTAGGGCGTTGTTCCAACCCGGACGTGTTGTAGTCCCGTGTTGAAGACTGCCTGAGTAATTGCTGTAGGTCTGACGGGGAATCCAGATCTAGGTTACAAGGGACACGAAGACATAATCATGGTGTAAATGTTATGTTATGTCGTTGTTAATCTAACGGGGAATCTAGATCACAGTATTGGCCTAGGTGACGATCTAGTGCTATTCCATTTCATATGGAACCTTTGATGATAATCGAAGTGAGGAACGACTACTAACGTGGACCGTGATGTTCGTGTTTGACTAACCATATCTTGCTGAGTTGTATGACTTGCTATGAATTGATGTGTTTATTAATTATGTGAGTGATTCTTGTTATAATTACGTGATATTGCACATGTATATTATACGTATTAGTAAAATGCTTGTTCTTGTATTACGTATTATGTATCCATGGAATAGCTTGCGATAAACTCGTGTATAAGAGATTCACCTTGCCAGTTTGTTTGTCTACCCATGTTTAGGGTACACGAGTACAATGTTTCAGGTATATGGGAATGAATTCCATGGACGTGATCGAATGCGTGATTCCTGAGGAAGCGTGAAGAACGTCTCTATGAAGAAACAGTGAATTTTCTGGACTTATTAAATAGGTGTTTGGTAAGTGTCCATGTTTAGGTATGTGTCCAAAAAGGGTTGTGATCCCCTTTCTGGCGTCTCTGACTAGTAATCTAGATCAGTAGACTTAGAGTTTTATCTTAAGACCAGCTCATTAGATTGTGTCTTTAGTTCGGTTCTGAAATCGTTACTAAGTGTATTGTTTTTCAAGATGAATGTTGTATGCCTAATGGCGAAGAAAATTTTGTAATCAATGAGGAATGATTGTGTTGTGTTGTGGTATTTCAAAAAGGCATTTTTAACTGGTATCAGATTTTCTGGAAATACTTTGTGAAGTTTTGTTTTTAAAAAAAAAGTTAACCACAAAATTCGATATTGAGTGAGTCTGTGACACTCGGAGAGGGTGTTACACATATCATCTCATAACTCAATAAAATTCACATTTTCATTCAATAAAATAAATCAATTAATCAAGTAGAATTCATCATTCTTCACATTTTCTCAATAATCAACTAGCACATTCAATTAGACTTATTTATAATCACATAATCAAACAAATTGTAACATCCCAAAGTAGCTAAGTTTAATTTTCATGATTAGTCGATAATTTTAATAAATTATTGCTAATCGAGTTATTCAGTTGATGATCGAGTCAATAATTGATTGTTTAAACATCGCTTGAATACATGATTGAATGATATAATTAAGTGCAATTGTGTGTGTAACATCCCAAAGTGATTAATCTTGATTCATGAGATTAACATATGATTTCATTAATTGATTGGGTCAATTATAGTTGTTTGATATGATAATAGATGATTTAAAATTTCGTAAATGAAATATTTGGGTGATTTTATGCTTGTGAGATTAACTAAATGTGTCCATAAGTGATAATTATAGGGTAAGGTGTTAGGATTTCGGCAAGTGTACCGAATCGTTGCAAGTAATAGTAAAACAGTAAGAACCAAGTCGTATCCACAGGGATTGAGAGTTATTATTAATAAGCAAGTGTGGTAATTCTTAGATGTAAACAATTGAAATGGATTTGTATTTTATAGTAACCGTAACAGAATATTGGCAATAGAAATAAGAGAACCAAGCGATTAGGAAGCGAATCCTCTCTCCTATGCTATCATGTATGAACCTTCAATCAATTTCGAATTAATTATCCAACTTACCAGATTCAATTCAATTAATAGGTTAAGGACAATCCCTTGCCTCAAAACCCCTTTTCTCTAATGGAAAACCCTAATTCCTTAAGTGAATCACCATTAGACAAAGCATGAAACATAAGAATTAATGAACTCACAAACCCAATTCCATATTCCTATGATCATCAAGTTCGTGACCTAAAACCACAATTTCAGGCAAACATACCCATTTTCCAATGGTGAACATAAACCCTAAATCAATACAATTATCATGTGCAATTGTAAAGCATTAAGAACAGAGGTAAAGGCAATTGATAAATTGAATAACAACTAAATTAATCATAGCAAAGAGTTCACACGATAGTTTTGGGGAGATTCATCTCTCCCTAACCCTAGAGAATTACACATCATCAAAGGAATAAAAGACAAGATTAAAGAGAGTTTACACATGGAGGAAGACATTGGATCCTTCAATCCCTTGTTCCCAAGTGAAAAGAAGCTCCCAAAATCGCCCCTTGCTGCTGCTCAAAACCCTGAAATCGCACCTGACCCCCGTGCCTCTTCCAATCTGCAATTTTGCATAAAACTAGAATGTTTCGGCCAAGGGTCGCAACGCGACCCTTCCCCCTCGCGACGCGATGGGCCTGCCAATTGTTTGGTCGTGATGCGACCTTTCTTGGTCGCGTCGCGAAGACTGGCAGATCCTTTTCCTTCCTACTTTTCTCCGTTTCGTCACTAGGCAAGTGTTTGGTTCGCTAGTTGACGCCACATTAAATCGAAGGTCTTCCAACGCAATTACAATTCAACCAAATACATCCATCTACATTTATGCTAATTCCCTTGACCATTGACTGAAATAAGACTCAAATAACAGACATTTTGACTATAAACTGAACAACAATACACATGTCACGATGAGTCAACATAAGGGCAAAACAGTCTTTTCACAAGCCAAACACTTATTTGGTCACATTAATTTTTGCTAAACACTAAAAGGGACCAACACACACACACACACACACACACACATTCATATTGTTTTCAGTTTTTAAAACCAAGAAAAGAAGAGAGAAGGAGTGAGAGAGAGAGAGAGAGAGAGTTCGAAGAAAGGGAGATGAAGGACAGAAAATCCAACACAAACCCTCATCTTGAAAAATCTCCATGACCAAAATGGAACCTTAGCATCTCCAATAACTTCCTCTTCACTGAAACTTAGTGATTCAAGCATCCAATTTCAGAAACTTTGACAACCACATCTTCTCATCTCCATCTTGTTGAAGCCCTTTCAAGTTGCATGCAAGATCATGGGGTTGGAGTGAGCTTGTAGAGTGAATGCATGTTTGTTTTGAGAGCTACATTGTGATTAGCAACATTCAAAGAGTGGATTAGGAGCTGGGAATTCGAGTTTTGGTAGAGAGAAGCTTTTGTTCACTACAAGAATAATGGGATTTTCCGGCCAGGACTTTCCGGCAGATTTGAGGACTTTCCGGCGGATTTTTATCCGCCGGAAAGTTTCTGGCAGATTTTAGGACTTACCGGCAGATTTTATCCGCCGCAAACTTTTCCGGCGGATTTTGGGGTATTTCCGGCGGATTTTTTGGCATTTGCGGCGGATTTTTTAAAAAAATCGCCGCAAATGCCAAAAATCCGCTGCAAAAGCCAAAAAAAAAAATTTGTTATAAAAAAATCCGCCGCAAATGCCAAAAATCCGCCGCAAAAGCCAAAAAAAATTTCAAAAAATCCGCCGGAAAATTCGGAGGGAAAAAATCCGCCTATAAATAAAAATTTCTCCTACACTCCTCTCATTCTCTCATTTCACTATTTATTTCATTCTCATTCTCTTCTATATTTCTCTACATATCTCTCTTCTATATTTCTTATACTCTCATCTCCATAAATTTCTCTACATATCTCTCTTCTATATTTCTCCTTTCTTCTTCATTCTTTTTCATTCACTCCTTAATTCTTATTTCTTCTTACTTCTTTATTCACATTCTCTCCTATATCATTCTCTTCTAATATTCTCTTTCATTCTTATTCCTTCCTACTTCTACATTCTCATTCATTTATTTATTTTCATTCTTTTCTATATCATTTTTTGTCATATTCTACTTCATTTTCATTTTTTCTTACTTTTTATTAAAATACAAATTAAACATTAAAATTCGAAAAAAAATTCAAAAATTCAAATTTTTTACCACCGGTTTTTTTAAAAAAAAATTTTGGCTTTTGCGGCGGATTTTTGGCATTTCCGGCGGTTTTTTAAAATTTTTTTTGGCTTTTGCGGCGGATTTTTTTTAAAATTTTTTTTTCTAAAATCCGCCGCAAATGCCAAAAAATCCGCTGGAAAATGCCAATTTTTTTTTTAAAATCCTCCGGAAAATGCTTTAAAATCCGCCGGAAAGCATTTGCTGTGACCTGGCTACCGACGGCAAAAATCCGCCGCAAAGTCCAATTTTGCGGCGGAAATATGGCTTTTCCGGCGGATTTTGCCCGCCGCAAAATCCTGTTTTTCTTGTAGTGGTTGGTGCCTAGGATTCGAATTTGGGGTATTTGAGAAACTAGCTTGTGTTTGGAGTCTCATCTCTTGCTTGATTGTTGTTGCTCAGCTCATTTGAGGTGAGTTCTTACTCCGCTTTATGTTTGTATTGATGTATTTGAGGATGCATGTGATTGGTTCTGTTGATGGATGTGTTGATGGATGAATTTCATGCACAACTATTTCGTTAAAAACCGCCGAATTGGTCAATTAAGTGTTATGGTTGATAACTTGGGTATGAGATGCTACAACATGATTTAAATGTGTGTTTGATTGCATAAATTGGTTGTTTAAGCATGCCCTAGTGTTGTTTTGTACGGAGGTTGAGTTAGGAATTGTGTACGATAAGTATCGGAACCGAAGGAGTTGCCAATTTTCACGAAAAACTAATTTTTGAAAAACTGTCAAGGGAGCCCGGTCCGTGCGCCTCTAGGCCCGGACCAGGCTCCCAAATCTGTACCCATCTCTGTTTTTGCTTGAAAACAAGCCCGGTACGTGCGCCATAGAGCCCGGACCGTGCCAAACATTCTGTCCCTCTGTTTTTGAACCTTCAAATGCCATTCTTCTTGGTTCCAAACCTATCCCAATTCCTTCCTCAACCCTTCCTAATGGTAATTGAATAATAATATTATGGATTGGCCTATGTTTGAGGTGAGTATTGATAGCTTAAGATGTATGGTTGTATTCTTAAAGAAAACCGTATAGATTGTTATCGAGTGAGAACATGACCTTGTGTCGAGTAATGGATCTAAGTGTCCGAGTTAAAGCATAAAAATACCATGGGGATGACGATCCCGAGTAATAGCATACTAGGGGAGGGAAGTCATGAGCCCAAAACCTAGGCCCAAAGAAAGAATACTCGGTAATAGCTATTATCAGGTGGGTTCATCGGGGGAACCGTGTAGTGGTTGTCCGGTGTTGTGCTAAGACAAAGATAAAATTGTAGCTATTGAACTGGGCTACAAGAGAAAGATAAATAAAACACCGAGAGTTGAGTCATGAGGGGTCTCGAAAGAACTCACTGAGATTTTATCTCACTGTTTAATTTGTGGTGTTTTACAGATAAGCAGGGAACGTTCAAGCAAACAGAGAAAGAGTAGCTGCTGCACTGAGTTACTTGAGATTGAAGGATCCTCGTGATCGGAGTTTATGTTTTGCTTAGCTTGCCCTAGGGTTATTTCATATAACCGAGTTGTATTTCGATATTGTGACTTAGGATTTATTCGAAGTTATGTATAGTTTTTTATTTATTTTGATTCTGCTTTGGGATATTGAACAATAGTGTATGTTAATGTCATATAACTTGTAACACCCCAATATTTCTAACATGTAGATACATTGAAATGCACAGCTTAGCCATAATCAGAGGACACAATACCTGTTTAAATATTGAACGTACTAAATTTTTTTCCGAAACAAAACATAATATCTCAGATTCATCTGTCTTCATTTCCATGAAGTTTACTTGGTTCACAATTTAAAAGGAACACAGAGCCTAAGGTTCAATATCATAAACAGAGGAGCGGAAATGGGTTCATACAACTCATATCAAATATAAGTTACATAACCATAACAGAAACAACAAAAGAAGAATAATCGGAAACATCAAGACTACAAGTCTTCGGCTTCGCCATAAGCACGTCACCTACTCGTGTCGCCTTGTCTTCCTTTTTCCCTGTTTCTCTGTAAAAAAAACCACAATAATGATAGGGTGAGATAACATATCTCAGTGAGTTCTACCATGCCCCCTCACAGTCACTCGGTTCAATTATAACACCGTTCCAACATAGTTAAATTTATAAACTATTTGCGGATATACGTTCGTAGCCCATTACCGACCGTGCAACAGCCACAATCTCGGCATTTAATGTGCTATTAATTCGTTTTAAGCCTTGTAAGTTACTTTACCATTACAAGCTTACCAATCGAAACACCGACCGTGCAACAGCCACAATCTCGGTGAATCGTGCATTGAACTTAGCATAACATCGTCTGTGAAACAACCACAATCACGATAAACCCCCGTTAGTAACTATTCCATAACGTTTCCAGGGCCTAGGGTAGGGGCTCATGACTTCCCCGCCTAGTATGCTATTCGTTGGGTCGTCACCCAACTTGATATAATTTATATATCACACCCGCATTGGGCCGACTTCTATATTCGATATATTTTATATCTATCGTTGTTCTATAACCCGTTTTGATGAATACTATACAAGACATCCGGCGTTATAATACGGTACCAAGTTGTATACATAATCCAATTAGTTATTCAAAACATGTACTCACACACGATCTACTTTTCGGTTTTTCGAATATTTATACTTTCAAAACCTTTTCTTAAAAATCAAGTTGAACACCTTCAAAACAATGATTTTATCAAGGTAATATCATCAAAATTGGTTGGGAAGAAGATTAGAAGAGGTTTGGAATCGAAAGGAGCAACGAAACGAGAAATTTTCACCCCGAGACAGAACCACACGCACGGTCCGTGCCCTAGGGGAGCACGACCCGTGCGTGATGCACCAATTTAATTTCCCATCTGCGAAGATGGCGCACGGGTTGTGCCACAGGGGCGCACAATCCGTGTGCCCTGTTCTGTCTTTCGATTTCATTCTGTTTCTCTCGTTTCGCTTCTCCGTTCGCGTACAATCCCAATTCCGATCAAAAGCCAACCTTAAAACAGATAATATATATTGTATTCAAGCTCAAAATTCCAGTCCACAATCAATATAACTTATGCATATTTTTGTAAAAACCGTAATACGCGAGTAAACAAAAATGCCAATTGTTCAAAAACAGCAAACAAAACCCTAATCGTGAGTAAAACTCATCTAACGTGATGAAAATCACGCAAAGTCTGAAACACTTGGAGTTCAACGAAGTTCACGAACAATCGAATCACACGAACGGTCCCCGAATGTCTCTAACGTTCCAACGAGCTCGAAATCACTCCGAGGCTAGCTCAAACTCAAATCCAGAAACTCAAACATTCTTTCTTGCTTCTGAACTTCCTCCATATCTACTGAATCGATGTCTCTCGAAACTTTGACGACTCGAAACCGAAATTCGACGAACCGACATTCCAAACTCCACTTCTGTTTTACAGCATCAGCATGCAGTTTTGTAACAAATATATCTAGACCAATTCTCAACTAAAACCACTCAAAACAGTGTCCATTGTGTAGGGAATTTTGTCTAGTTTCATATGGTTCAAGTCGCACACTGTTTCGACGAGTATTCAGGGATTTATGGCTACAATACGGTGACTGGTTCAAAATCGGTACTATTTCAAAAGCAAAACTTGTAACTAACTTTTCTCCCTCAATACTCAGTCAAATGAGGTGGTTCTTGTGCCTAACCTGAATCTTTTTGAGTCTAGTTTCCAAAGAAATTAAAATGAGCTTCAAAGGAGGTCTGTGGTGAGATATACATCGACATTTCCAGACACTGCCCCATACGGGTTTGCTGCAAACTTTTCCAGCAACTTATACTTTTGATCAAACCTTCTCCAGGCTACCCACATTCTCCAGAAATTTCGAAATGTGGTTGGTGGATGTACTCTAACATGGTTATTGAACTTCAACAATTGATTATGAAGATTCAATAGCAACATGCAATGGTGTAATCTCCAACTTGGTCATTTGAGCTTGAAAATCCGAAAATGGCACCTTGAGAATGAGAGAGAATCAGACTTTGATGTTGGTACCATTAGATAGAGAATGAAAAATGGAAGGAGATGGAGAAAGAAGAACTTACATGCATCCACCTTTGAGCTTGGTCCTTCCCCCTCTTCTTCCTTTCTCTCCCTCACGGCTCCTCTCCCTCTCCATCTTTCTCTTTTCTGAAATTTTTGCAAATGTGGTGTTTGTGGGAGTGTGGGGATGCCAAGGTCAGCTGGGGGTGTTTTAAAAATGAAGGAAATGACAGTTTTGCCCTCATGTGCAATTCTCACTTAAATTCTCCTTTCTCTCACTTTCACTTCTCCAATTTTGTTTCTGATTTGCTAAATGAGAGTGTGGGAAAAGACCAAAATACCCTTGGCTCTTTAATTCATTCTAAACCGTTATTTTTGCCCAAGTTCTCTCTAACTTGCACCTTAATTTTTATGGTTTATCCACTAAATGTTGCTTTCTCGACTATCCCATATCCGAGTCACGACTTATTATCTCACTCAAATAGTTAAATCGTTCATAATTTCCATAAACTGAATCTTTAAAAATTTAGGGATGTTACATAACTTATGTTTAATGTCATTTAGTAATCCTTTTGAGAACTTTGGTTAATTAAAGGATATTGCGATGAATGTTTCATCGAGTTTAGATCATTCAATGTCTTAAAGTAGGATTAGTACTCTGATGTATGCTGATTATGGAAGTCTCAGTATTTCTTCTAAGGTTGAAATACTAGGATGTTACACAAATAAACATCATGCTTCCACAAATAATTATATCATTAAGTAAAGCATTTATAATCACTACAACAAAATTGTCAACCGGCGGCGGTTATTCTGCGGCGGTTTTGGTTGAACCGCCGCCGATTGTTCTTTGGGTGATTTTATTCTGCGGCGGTTTTGGTTGAACCGCCGCCGATTAATCAAGTTATCACAAGTGTCATTAAACCATAACAATTACATAATGCTAGTCAAATTCATTGTCAATCATCAATCACAAACCTTGACTTCAATAGATCCTATTTTAGGATCTATTCTCGACCTAGTAGGTCATGTTTTGGAATATTGCAAATATTATTTTTATGGCTAAAGTGCTCCCGGGGTCCCTTATCTTTATTTAAAGTAACGAATTAGTCCTTTATGTTTTTTTTGTCCCAAATAAGTCCTTTATCTTTCAAATTTTTGACACATAAATCCTTTTCCGTTAACAGTGCTGATTTATGTGTAAAAAAAAAGGATTTATGTGTTAAAAATTTGAAACATAAAGGACTGATTTGGGACAGAAAAGGATTTATGTGTCAAAAATTTAAAACATAAAGGACTGATTTG
The DNA here is from genome assembly GCA_039519185.1 of Astragalus membranaceus. Lineage (NCBI taxonomy): Eukaryota > Viridiplantae > Streptophyta > Magnoliopsida > Fabales > Fabaceae > Astragalus > Astragalus membranaceus. Next base: position 19,323,269 of record CM076851.1, on the reverse strand, counting down.
GCACAAAAAAAAGATAAAGGACCAAATCGTTACTTTAAATAAAGATAAGGGACCCCAGGAGCACTTTAGCCTATTTTTATTTTTGTTTTGTAACATATATTTATTTTTTATTACATTTCACATTTTATATTTTAATTATATTTTTAAAAGGTAAATGAATAAATTATATATTCTTATCCTATTCTCCTGATTTCTAACCCATCTCAAATTTAGGATAAATTTTTACTTGGAAGACATGATAGGATGAGTCGAAGGATTAAGTTATCATATCATGTTGGCTCAACAAACATTTGATCAGTGGTCGTACGCGGGTCAAAATAAATTAAAGGGTAAATATAGTATCAAGGTAAGAGACCTTGGTCGTCTCACGAGGACCTCTAACACCTGAAATTACCAAAATCGAGAACGAAATTAACAATATAAAAAAGGGGGTTTTTGAAGAACGATTTTTATTTGAGGTGTTTAACAATCTTAAAGTGACAATCGATTCACCGGTTTCCAGATGCGCGTCTCGGATTTATCATTGGTTCCAAGAATATTCGTGCAAGACTCGTTCAAGGTTTCAGTTCTTGATTGAAAAAAAACTAATCAAGCAAGCATGAATTAGTTTATACGAATTCGCACCGTTTTAAAGCAAGCGTCAAAACGTGTCCAATCAATCATGATGGTGAACAAGCGCCACTAAACACAATCAATATCATATCTGAATTCAATCAATTCTCTATCAATTCCTACTCGAATTAAATAAAACAAGCGATTAAATAACCTGAATAGTTAAGAGTTGCGAAAAACAGATTCACATATAAACAAACGTCATATATAAACGATTCGCGTATTGCAAATAAGCGGAATCTGGGTAGTTAAGCATCACACAAAGACGAAAATTTGCAAACAAAGAATTCAAATGTGGAATTGATAGAGAAGAAAGAACTGAAAACTAAAAACGAAATAAACGAATTAACATTAGACACCGAACCTCAAAATCCGTAGACGACAGCCTTTCACCAATGAATCAACTTAGGAGTTTAGGCTTTCATGGAGGCTAGAGCACAAAAGTTTTGTAAAGTGAATGATAATGTGTAAGATCCGTCAAAACGGCTGCTGACCAGCCAAATCTATACTAAAACGAAATACCTAATCCCCAAATGGGCTATTGGTTAAAAGCCCGTTAACAAATTAATATTCAGCCCAAAACCCGTTTTACGCAGTTTTCACCTTCAAGACTTCAGAACAAGGTTTCGAGCTCAGCAAAAGAATTGTAGCTCTGTTCCTTAGCTTTCCAACGCATGCTCGCACGCCTCAATCGGATAACCACAGACAAAGTTATGACCTGCAGAGTAGATAGGGGTCAATATGCAATAAAAACAAGAATTAATCTAGAAATTACTATATTGCTCAAATAAGACCCAAAATCTAGAAACGCGCTAAGACTTAAATATTAAACACAGAACACAATCAAAAATACCAAGTGCAAAGCTATAAAGAGTGCATTAAAATGCACTAATCAGAAGACATGATAGGATGAGTCGAAGGATTAAGTTATCATATCATGTTGGCACAACAAACATTCAATTAAATAGGATATGATAGACTTGTCATATCTTTTCTCCATATCCTGACCATCAAACACAAATTTTGTTTTATAGTTAAATTAATATTTTTCCAGATAATTGTATGTATGGAATATAAAAATAGAAATACTGATTGGAAAAAAAAATTAACCGTTAGTTAATACTTTTAGAAAGAAAAATCTCATGTGAATGATTAACAGTGTTTATTTAATTTTTAAGAAAAAAAGAAAAATGCTTCACAAAAAAGTTATACTGGAAAATGTTAGTATAAACGTATATTATCTCACTCTTAAAATAAAATATAATTTTTTGCATATGGGAATGAATAACAAGTATAAATTCACTTCTTTAAATAATAAAGTGAGTATGCCTTGTGACTAATCTAAATTTCACTTCTTTATGGGAATGAATAACAAGTATAATTTCACTTCTTTATAATTTTTTGCATATGGGAATGAATAACATTATAAAAGACTTCTCTAAATTTTATTTTTATGAGGATATTGATATTTCTCATAATTATTAATCAAATTTAGAGTATTTTTTTGGTAAACCCGGGTATCCACCGCACGAACAGCAGTGACTAATTCCTCGCTCATTGTAGGTGCCTTGAGGGGCAGGACAGCTGGCCCAGAGTTTTAGAGCATGCCTTGTGTTTAGTTGTAACAAAATATATAGAAAATGCCAAACATTAATTATATACAATTTCGTAATATCTTAAAAAATTTAATAAAGAAATTGGAAAGAAATACAGAAATTCTTAAATGATAAATCATCTAAAATCTCTATTATTATTATCTTATTTAAATAAACTTCTATGATTTTTTTAAATAAATAAACTTTTATGATAACTACCGATAAGTTTTTTTTTGTTACAATGTTTTTGGTGCGCAATTTTCACCGGCTTTGCCGATGACTAATCTATGCCGGGGAACCAACAGAGTTTTTACCACACCCAAGATTCGAACCCAAGACCTTGAAGCGGGATCCAAGTCCAGTTACCACTCGGACCAACCCTTATTGATAACTACCGATAAGTTGTTATCATATAAGTTTTTTAAAACAATTGAGTAAAAGAATTAACAGCAAATCCTTTTCAAAATCACAGTCATTATTTATAAAATAAACTATTTTGGGTAATCATTATTATAGTAACCCAATAAAAATATTACAATGAAGAAATATCTTGTAAAAATTTACACTTGAAGATAAGTTTTAAATTTTAAAGAAAAGAATAATACAACTAAAGTTGAATAATTGTAATTTTTATTTTTCTTATAATTTATAAAATTAAAGAAAATAACATTCAAACAATTTTTTTGATTTTTAGAATGAAAAATAAAAAATATCTTTCATAACTAATTGCTTGAAATCAAGTGTAATACGTGTTAAATATAGTAGTATGAATAAAATAATAACATTTATGGTTTCAAGATGAATGTCATTCATAATTTAGCACTTTGTATATATATTGGTATGTTTGGTGTGTTTGTTTAGTGCACCTGCAGTTGATGCACCTGCACCAGGAAAACAACAGTGCATCTGCACTAAATACATTTACAACAGGGCAACTGCACTAAGGTGCATATGCACCATCCTGCACTAAAGACAGATTACCCAACATTGGAAGCACCTCAATCCATACCAATGCATAAACACCTCAATGGCATCATGCTTAGTCACGAGTCACATGGAGGCACATGCAAACATGCAAAAGGAGGCGCCAACAATAGAAGACCATTATGAAGGGTCATTCATAAAGGACACATGGCCTTCCACGATTAGACCTCTCTTTGAGGTTGAGTGTTGGACTCAATTTCCTTCATCAAAGTTCTGAAAAGTAACCGTGGTTAAACCTCCTTAGGTTAACTTGATCCTCAAGCAAACCCTCACTTGAAGGAAACCTCCAAGGCTATATAAAGGCTTCCACTTCTCACTTGAAGACATCAAAAATTAAAATCCATTATCATCTCCTCTCTTGTATTTTATTTCACTTCATAGTTTTAAGTTAGTTGTTAGTTTGTAAGAAGGTAAGGAAGGAATTGACGACTTCTCCCTTCACTTCTTCATAGCGTTAGAAGGTGCAGGAAATCAGTGCATCTGCACTGCTGGGCAAACTTATGCAAGAGTTCTTCAATCGGTGTAATCTCTACCCTATTGGTATCTCTTGTACTTTCCATTATATCAACATGTTTTATTCCATTTATCTTTGCCTTGCAATGCATATTATGAGCTAAACCTTTTTGGTTGAGATTTTCTAACTTTATAATGAGCTTTTGAGTAAGTTATTGTGCTTTCAAGTGTCGTATGCATTTTGGTTATTGTGTTACACTACATCCATCTTATTTTAAGGTTGATCACTTAGAATAAGTAGAGTTATATTCACAGACATGGTTTATAACTAGAAATCAAGAACTAATAAGGGTGAGTGTTTTAATGAAGGCTTTGTTAACTTGTGTAATAAAGAAAACTTTGTTAAAACCATGTTAAGTCCTAGACATAGGATAACATAGTCCTTAGGGTACTTTAAAGCCTAGACATAAGAAACTTGTAACGAAACTCTGAAGAAAGTAGCTGAAAGACACATACTGATGCAGCTGCACTCAATGCATCTGCACCACATAAACACACAAAACTCTAAAAAGTGAATTATTTAGTGAAGACATCTCAACTATCATTCTCAACTGATTTCCTTCATATTTTCTTACATATTTACATTCTGTTTTCCCTAAGCATTAATATCCAAAATTGTGAGTAGTGTAGCTGCTCTAATTTATATCTTCTTAAACATTCAAGAGTTAATCCAATCCCTGTGGGTTCGATCTTTTATACTACTTGTCTGTGACTGTGTATACTTGCACATTATCTTTTCTCACACCAGATATTAGCGAGGGATTTAGCGAGGGAAATTCCGTCACTAATTAGCGAGGGAATTTAGTGACGGAAAATCCGTCGCTAATTTAGTTTTTTTTTTAAAAAAAACTGCTCTCTTTCTCTCAGACCTCACTTCTGTCTTTGTCTCTCTCAGACCTCACTTCTCTCTTTCTCTCAAGCTGCCTCTTTTCCAACAATTATTCACAAGCATCTTCAACCATATCTAACAACTGTAAGTGGCACCCAATGAATATTAGCACACAATCAATCAGGGCTAATTAATTATTCACAACATTCAAAACAGAAAACAATACTATGAGCATTCAAACAGAAAAACAACACTATGAACAGCCCTATGAAGCACCAAACAAAAAGCAAAATCATGGATTTTAAACATTCAAAAGAGAAAACAAAATCAACAGAGAAAACGAAAATAAAAAGAAAACGAAATCATGGATTTTAAGCAAGCATTCAAAATAGAAAACGAAAACAAAAACGAAATGGGAGAGATGATGGTTGGAATACCTGCTTTGATTATGAGATGATTGTTGCTTCTTCTTTGTAAACCAAGTTGTTGGAGGTTGAAGGAGAGAAGAGAAAAGAAAAATGAGTGAGAGAAGAGAAAAGAAGGAGATAAGAGAGAAGTGATGAGGTTTTCGGTTGTAAGTGAAAAAATAGAACTTAGCGACGGATCCGTTGCGAGGGAATTTTAAATTAGCGACGGATCTGTTCATTTCGCGTTTTCCAATATCTGCACAACTGTCACGTCAGCGTTAGCGACGGACAGTAGCGACAGAATTTTAAATTAGCGACGGATTTGAAAAGAAATACAGAAATTCTGAATTGCTAAATCGTCTGAAATCTCTATTATTATTTCCTTACTTAAATAAACTTATATGATTTTTTTTTGAAAATAAATAAACTTCTATGATAGCTACGGATAAGTTGTTATGTTATTCAGTTTTTTTAAACATTTGAGTAAAAAAATTGACAGAAAATATTTTCAAAATCACAATCAATCTTGTATTTATAAAATAAACTATTTTGGGTAATCAATATTATAGTAAACCAATAAAACCATTACAATGAAGAAATATCTTGTAAAAATTTACACTTGAAGATAAGTTTTAAATTTTAAGGAAAAGAATAATACAACTAAAGTTGAATAATTGTAATTTTTCTTTTTCTTATAATTTATAAAATTAAATAAAATAACTTTCAAATAATTTTTTTTTGATTTTTAGAATGAAAATAAAAAATATCTTTCATCAAATATATAGAATATATATACACATATATAGAGTATGCTAACAAAATATAAAGAAAATGTCAAGCATTAATTATATACAATTTAGTAATATATTAAAAAATTTACTCGAGAAATTGAAAAGAAATATAGAAATTATTAAATGCTAAATCGTCTGAAATCTCTATTATTATTTTCTTACTTAAATAAAATTATATGATTTTTTGGAAAATAAATAAACTTCTACGATAGCAACGGATAAGTTGTTATGTTATTAAGTTTTTTAAACATTTGAGTAAAAAATTGACATAAAACCTTTTTAAAATCACAGTCATTCTTGTATTTATAAAATAAACTATTTTGGGTAATCTTTAATATAGTAAACCAATGAAAATATTACAATAAAGAAATATCTTGTAAAAAATTACACTTGAAGATAAGTTATAAATTTTAAAGAAAAGAATGAGATATACGACTAAAGTTAAATAATTTTAATTTTTCTTTTTCTTATAATTTATAAACTTAAAGAAAATTCATTTCAATTTTTTTTTTGATTTTTAGAATGAAAAATAAAAAATATCTCTCATTATTTAACATATTAAATATACAATATCACTTTTTGACCAAAATAAAGGAATATCAAAAAGTGCATTTGTAACATCCCAAAATAATTAATAGAATTATTTGGATGTTAACCCAATTGAATTATTTTAGTACTTGACTGGTAAATTTATTGAGTGCTAAAATTAATTATTGGTTGTCTTAGGATCGTTAACCGGTTAATTCAGGGCAATGGCGATTTGGAAACAAAATTAGAGATTAAGGGCAATGTGGTCATTTGACCACATTACCACTTAATATATAAGAAAAGAAAAGAAAAGAATTAAAAGAAAGAAAGAAAGGAAGCGAGAGACAGAGAGGAGAAATGAGAGAAAGAAGAAAAAATGGGTTTGATGGAAGAAGAGGAAAAATGGGGCACCAAGGTTCTTCAAAACGTCTTCCCTCCAACACGAAAAATGATCACCGTTTCTTCCTCTTCAATTTGATACAAACATCACAACATATGATCCACTCTCCCTCAATTCACCATTTTCGATTTTAAGCAGAAAATGGAGGTTTTTGTGGTTCAAGCTCAAAGGAAAGCTTAGGATGGCGTTTAGGAGCGAGCTCGAGGTGGATTATGCAAATATTGAAGACCGATTTGGGGTTTTTGAAGAATCAAGAGGTTAGGGTTCAAATTGGGGGTTTATGTGTGAATAGTGATTGAAGGTTGAAGATGATGAATAGTGTTTGATGATTCAATGATGATTAGGAACGAACCCGAAGCGTATTGAGTGCGGAACGAAGTTCAATTTCGCGAATTGGAAGTTGGTTGGTGATTAGGGTTCGAATGGCGGGATTTCGAGAAATTCGGTATTTCGGTCAAAAAGATGTCTCGTGATCGGGTGGAAAGCTTTGGGAGCGGATACGGATGTCGCCGGAACGTGGAGTTGATTCGGGGAGCGTTCGTGTGGTTATGACGGAAAAGCAATTTCGCGGAAAGTCTCGGCTATTTGTGATTTTCAACACAATCGGTGAGTTTTACTCACGTTTAGGATTATTTCGTTTTACAATGAATTTTACGTTGATTAATTTCGAAAGATTTTGAGTCGAAAACCGTTATTTTGAAATATATCGTATTTTGACAAAAATTCGTTTATGTTGATTTTTTGATAGATTGTGTGATGTGGATTGGATCTGTTTTTATGGTTGTTTGAACTGTTTTCAATCGGAACAAGAATCGGAATTGAGCGGAATAGCGGATTTCGCGAGAAAACGCAAAATCTGCATTTCTCAGCAGACCGTCGCGTCGCGACCCGTCCCGTCGCGTCGCGACCCTTCATAAAATTTTGCAACGAAATATTTCTGATACTTTTCGTGTCGCGACGGAAGCAGTTCGCGTCGCGACGCTTTGCAGTTTTTCAACAACTGTACACTGGTTTTGTTTTCGCGATAACTTTTGATCCGGGAACCCGATTGAGGTGTTCTAAGATGCATTTGAAAGCTTATTCAGAGGCCTAACTGAATATACAATTTAAATGGTAAAATGAACTGTTTCTGAATTTATAAATGGTTATAAAAGCGGCAAATTAGTATGCGAGAGCAAACATAGATTGTGTTTATGATACGAACTAAATGTTCAACTATCGGTCTAATGTAAATGAACTAAATGTTCATGTGAAAGTAGATATATATATATATATATATATATATATATATATATATATATATATATATATATATATATATATATATATATATATATATATATATTATATCGAGTTTGGGTGACGACCCATGGGACTAACATACTAGGCGGGGTAGTCATGCACCCTTACCCTAGGCCCTGTGCCATTAGGGAAAGTACTATTGGTAAGAGGGTTCACCGGGTTTGTAGCGTTCGCGCAGTCGGTGTTATGTTAAATTGTTTGTTGTGCGATTCACCGGGTTTGTAGCGTTCACGCAGTCGGTGTTGTTCTGAGTTATAACAGGTTTGCCGGGTTTGTAGCGTTCGCGCAGTCGGTAATCTGTTAAAAGTTATATAATGCGGTTCATCGGGTTTGTAGTGTTCGCGCAGTCGGTGCCGTGTTAAGTTAAAACCAGGATTCACAATTGGACCGAGAGTGTTGGTAGGGGTCTCGGTAGAACTCACTAAGATTGTATCTCATTGTTTATATGTTGTTGTTTTACAGAGAAACATGAAAAGTGGAGATCCAAAAGGCACGAGTAGGTGGTGTTCGGATGGTTGCTGATGACTTAGCTTTTATGTTTAAGCTTATGTTTTTTCCCTTGTTATCTTTGTATCACAACTTTATGTCGCTACCGGATGGATGAGTTATGTTTTTATTTCCGCGCTTTCTTGTATGATATTGAACACTAAAGTTTGCTGATAGTTGATGGTCAGGGAACCGTTATGGTCTTATTTATGTTTAAGACTGTCTTGTTGATTATTCAGCGAAAAATTTATAGTGGTGTTCAGTATCTAAACAGGAAATAATATCGCTGATGAAGTTAGGAATGGTACACTTGGGTATTTCTACTCGTTAGAAATTCCGGGGTGTTACAGCATTGCTGTAATCGTGATAGGCCGTGTCATTGAGTGTTGTCAAGCTTCTTGCTCTATTTAATTCATGTTATCATTTGCTTTACTCACTTCTCACTCTTATTTTTAACTCTTCTCCTATCCTCAAAGTTATTTTGCATCCATTTCATTTCTTCGATGTCCACGAGCAGCACGGGCACTACAGATGGACCTTGTGTTCGTTTCTCTTTTCATCCTCTCACTAGTGCAAAAAAGACATTTAGCGTCGGTTAAATTGGACATTTAGCGTCGGTTTTCTCCCGACGCTAAATCGCCCGATGCTAAATGTCAGACAATCAGCATCGATTATTTAATCGACGCTAAATGTCACATTTAGCATCGGGTGTTCATATAACCGATGCTAAATGTCCATTTCATCACTGTTTTTGCTGTCTGAAAATGACATTTAGCATCGGTTATTTGAAACAACCGATGCTAAATGTCCTGAAAAATGACATTTAGCATCGGGTGTTTGAAACAACCGATGCTAAATGTCCTGAAAGTGACATTTAGCATCGGTTGTTCCAAATAACCGATGGTAAAAGTCATTTTTGATAAAAAAAAATGACATTTAGCATCGGTTGTTTAAAACAACTGATGCTAAATGTCTATTTTTTTAATTGGAAGCTGACAGTTTTGTCTTTGTAGCAGTACACTTACAACATCAACATACAATTCATTTAATTTCAAACATGCCTCACAAACATCACTTACAACATCAATTCATACAAGCTTCAAGCCATTCATTCAATATGAGATAATTTCTCAAATATTCACATAACAACCACCACTTCAACAACTCATAAACATTCAATTTCTAGAATACAACAACTCTTAAAAATTGAAATTAAACTTAGAGGGAACACAAAAAGGACACATGAATAAATCTTCTCTAGTTTACTTTCCTTTGACAACACCTCATTCTCTTCCAAGAAATGCTGCAAAAAAAGCACCTGTCCCCAAGAATGTAAACTTCAGAGACACCTGAACATGAAAAAGAGGAGAATTCAGAATCTAACTTGTTGATTCTTAATGAAGGGGTGAGCTAGTAGTTTACCTTGGAAACTTCATGAACTACTTGTTCAGTATTAATAACATCAATAGCATCTCCAATAATTACAGTCATTCAGCCTTTTAAACGCCAAAACAAACCCATCGTTCATGCACTCCTTGAAGACTATTCAAACCACCCCTTCCTAAAATATTCTTTGAACTGAAATAGTCTGTTGCATTGCAGCTCAAAGTTGAATACTGCAAAGAAACAACATAACACTATTCTTATTAAACATGTGCAAGATACTTGTTTCTCATGCATGCTATCCCCCTACCAGAATTACTAAAGATGTGCAAGAGATATAAGAGTACAGAGAAAGGAGAGGCTGGCATAAGTGACTTGCTCTGTCATAGCAAATATGCTTATAGCTATGACAGCATCAAGAGCACAAACAACAGCACGCCCACAAATGAATGTCACACGGCTGCAACTTATAAATAGGCTAATATCCAAATAACTCAATTGTCATTATGCATCAACCCAACTACTCACAACAAGCTATTTTTAACAATTAAAACCTCTACTTGGGCATTTTTAAACTAATGTATTATAATGGCTAAGTCTTCATATGATACATGGAAGAGAGAATACCTGCAGGGATAGAAATAATCCAGTGATATTTATGGCATTTCCCCTCAGCAGAGATGTTATAAAACAAATATTTTAGCCTTCCCGCGTCAAAGTTTTTTTTTACCATCATATTAAAGAAATGCTTGTTGCGCCCGAAAAATCCGGTTTGGGACTTTTCGTTTGACAACGTGGAAAAAGTTTGGAGCCGCCACCAATATTTTAATTTTAAGACCAAAACATTGAAAAAAGGTCTTTTAAACAAGGCAGGTGGTCTTTTGAAAACTAGAGATGTAGGTTCGGGAGTCGGTTAGGTACGGGGAAGGTATTAGTACCCCGCACCTCCTTTCTACCGAAAGGGAACCATTAACTTGATGTGTGGTTTGGACAAAAGTTTGAGTTTGAAAGCGGTTTATTCTACTTCTTTTCTTTTCTTTAGGAGTTTGTTTTATTGAAAACAGGAGGGAAGAAGAATATTTTTGGTTATCTTTGAAAATCAGGACAAAACAAAGATTTTTTTAAGAGTGTGCTTGACGGGACAGGACCCCGCTCCTACGTATCTCCCGGTGCGATGGAGAATTCAAAGCTACGTAGTTCTCGGTTTTTGGTTTTGAAAAAGGATTGAGCTTTCGCGAAGACCGAACAACAACGGTTAGAATGGTCTCGCTACTAACTCCTTTTGAAAACAACATCATCATTAACAACCTAATCGGCAACGGCGCGATTGGTGTTTAATGACAATTGGTTTATTTTTTGAGAAATGAATAAGTTTTCGAAAATGGGATAGAGCTTTTGCGAAGACCGAACAACAACGGTTAGAATGGTCCCGCTTCTAACTCCTTTTGAAAACAATATCATCATTAACAACCTAATTGGCAACGGCGCGATTGGTGTTTAATGACGATTGATTTATTTTTGTTTTGAAAGTAAAAGTTTCTTTTTGTTTTGAAATGATTTTAGGAAATGGGTTTTAGAAAAGGAGTAGAACATTTCAAATCAATTCTAAATCCATAACCAAATGCAAATGAATGAATAATACTCGAGCAAACATGAACATATCATTCATTAACCAAGATTAAACATGCCCATACAATCAAATGATTCAATTATTAAAGATGCAAAACAAAGTTCTCAAAGTAATTGTGTGTGTGCAAGAAGGATTGTATTTACCCTAATGGCTCTATGCTACAACATGCATGTAGACTTACGTCTCTATTAGGAGGTCATACAAGTGGAGAGGAGGGCACACAATCAAGTCAAGACATTTACATCGCATCAAGAACAAGTGAATACAATTGATTGTAAACATAGAATGAGCTTAAGTTAAATGATTGAATATGTAAGCAAGGATGCATGATTAGGTAAGCATGTAAGTGCATGAGTGTACAAGGAATGGATGCATAGCACTTTATTTATGAATGGATGGCATACAAGGATGCATAAGAGGATGCAAGAGATATAAGCATATAAGGATGCATGAGAGTGTCACATAAACTAAGTATGAATGAAGATGCATGAATGTGAAAATGTTTTGGGTATTTTCGCAAGTTGATAAGTTGTAAAACTTTAAGTAAGAAGTTAGTGAAAAGTAAAGTAAAAATGCATGAAGTAAATGGTAATTATTTAATGAGATGGTAAAGTAAAAATGCATGAGGTAAATGGGAAGTGGTAAAATCTTTTTATGTTTTAGTAAAAAAAATTAATGAAGTGGTAAAAACCAAAGTAGTAAAATATTTTTATGTTTTGGTAAAAAGTTAATGAATGGTAAAGTTAAATGGTAAAAAGTAAATAAACACTAAAACCAAGTTGAATCACATAGAGCAATCCTCTCACTTTGAGAAAAGTGCACAAGGCACTAGTGAGAATCAACTTGCCTATCATCAACAATTTACAATAAGCAAACTAAGACACAAGAATAAGTGGACACACAAACTAAATTGAGTCATTTCTAGCAATCTTCACCACTTAGGTCAAGGTGCACTAGGCACTAGTGGGAATCATATTGCTAGATCATCAGCCAACAACAAAATATAACATCTAACACTAAAATGAAATACTAACAACAAGATCAAACACCACCAAACAAAGAACAACAACACAATCAACTTGGAAATATTTTTAGATCTATAAGCATGCGAACCAAAAGAAACATAGATCCACATTTTATTTAATAAAAAAAAATCAAAATTAACACAAAGCAACATAGATCTATTTTTTGCAAGGATTCATATGATTAAGCAAGGAAAGTGCAACAAAATCATATCAACCCTAACTTTTATGATATGCGAAATGCTAAAGCCCATAAACAACAATTTTATTTATGAAATCTAGTGCAAAATATGTAAAGATGCAAGGGAAGTTATTCAAGTAGAAGAATAACTCCTTCAAGGCCAAGGACCCATCTCAAACACCCAAAGCTCCCTAAGTCTTTGTCAAAATGTTTGAAATGGATCCTCAAAGCAAACAAACAATCAAGAAGGAGTTTGGAGTAGAGGAGAGATTATGCAAGAAAATTAAATATAAGGTGCAAAGCTTCAAGGATTACCTCAAAACTACAAAGAAATGAAGAAGGAGATGATAAGCTCAAAAATTGCTAGCTCTTAGCAATTTGATGATGCAACCTTGAAGAGAATGGAAGGAAAGATGGTGATCTAACAAGAAAATGGAGGATTTGATGGTTGATTTTTGAAGAAAAATGGGTGAGGGAGAAGAGGATGGTTTCGCAAAAAGAGAGGAGAAGGGAGAAGCTTTGGTGTGCTAGGGTTTTGTGTGGGAGAATGAGAGGCTAAAGGACCAAATGAGAAGCCAAAAAGAAGAGGATCCTTAGGTGTGGGAATGAGGGGGTATTTATAGGATGAAACTAGGTCTAAGGGTAGTTTAGTCTTTGTGCTTTTAATGTGCTCTAGGATTGAGTCTCAATTTTGAATCAAGGGTTGAGATTAATCCTCACATGGATTAAGGGTATTGAAGAAGCACAAAATGAGGGTGAGGGAGAGAGGGAGGCGAAAATGAAGAAGGAAAAAAAAAGGAAAAGAAAAATGAATTTTCTTATTTTGGGAAAGGGATCTCATGTGAGGTAGGGTTAAGGGCATTTTAGGGATGAATTGTTACCAAAGAGGGAAATTTGTGTTTTCTTAGGAATAGGTTAGTGTAAGTGAGTGAAGTAATTTACCAAAGAGGGCAATGATTACAAAATAGAAGAGTGTGGAAGGGTTTGGAGAGAGAGAGAGAGAGGGGGGCGAATTTGAGGGGATAAGGAGGAACAAAAAACTTGTTTTTTTTTTGGTCTTTTTGTCTTATTTGAAGACACTTCCTTATTTTGAGTTTGAATTTTGGTCATGGGAATAAAAGTGCACCTATTGGAAATGTGTCACATATTTTTTGGGCACCATAAAATATTCCCTCTAGTCACTTATGACAGTAAAATTGTCATTTAATAATTGAGGAATATTTAATGGTCCTTTTTATTTTTCCTATGCACTAAAAATGGAGAAAATGCATGCTTAATTATTTTGGCCAAGGATTTTCTTTCTAAAAATTGTACAAATATTACCCTTGATAGAGTAAAATGTACTTTTTGTGGATGTGCATTTTTGGCGAGAAAATCATCCTGTTGTGAAAAATGACCAAAATACCCTTTTTGACTCTAAAACCCTAATTTGCCTAAAAAGTGCATTCCAACCCTAAAAATGATTTTAAAGACCTTGGAATGACTTCTAGGACCCAAAATGCAATGCATGATGCTCTTCATTCTTCAATTTATTTATTTTTTGTGGAAAATTAGGGTTTTGACCTAAGCCGGACAAAATTAGGGTATGACAGCTGCCCCTCTTTATCTGAACTTTAACGAGGAATATGAATTGGCCGAAACATATTCCAAGGCAAAATGAAGATAAAGAATTCAGAAATTATACCGATTTTGTCTACTTAGGGAAACCCGAATTTTCCTCTTTTTTCTTTTTCTATTTTTATTGGGTGTTAGCCCGAGGTGAATGCAATGGATGAATCGTCAACTCTCAGTAAGCAGGAAACTAAATGGTGCCAACCCTCAATAAGCTAGCGGAAAGCAATAAAGAAGGCAATAAAAAGGGAAGCAAAAAGGGTGCCGGCCCTCGTTAAGCCGGTGACGGAGGCTGCCTAAAGCCTTTTAACGAATCGCGAATGATCCGAGCTTGCACTTGGGCCTGGGAGCACGTGGGCTCCAAAGGGGTGGTCTTGCGAGCGACCAGGGGAGGGTACTATATCAAGTCTGGATCTCGATATTTCCCTAGGACTGCGCCATGTTTTAGGCTAACACAGCTATCCTCTTCGACTGGACCTATTGAGGTCAGGGGGACTTACCTGTAGCTCGAATACAAGGTGAAGTCAATCTTGCTGGGGACACGTGGGTCCAGAGGGGATTCCAAAATCCAGTTGGTTTCCTTTAGTCGGCCAATGCTTCCACACCGATCCAGGATGCCTGCTCCGGTTAGCGGACTTTTCTTCAGCTTTCTCTTGATTGATGATCAATACCATTGCACTGATCCAGGATGTCTGCTCAGGCTAGCGGACCTTTCTTCAGCTTGCTCTGATTGATGATCAGTGCCATTGCACTGATCCAGGATGTCTGCTCAGGTTAGCGGACCTTTCTTCAGCTTGCTCTGATTGATGATCAATGTCATTGCACTGATCCAGGACACCTGCACACGTTAGCAGATGCAAGACATGGTGCATGGAATATGAATGCATGCTATGCAAAATCCGTTATGCGAATGCATTACATGTGAGTGCATGCGATGTGATGATTTAGTGGAATGATGAATGCAATGGGATGCTATTCTTGATTCTTCGTTTCTTTTGTCAGCTTTCTTTTTTCTGACTGTTTGTTTTTTCTTGGCTTTTCATTCTTTGATCAGCTTTCTTTTTCTGATCGTTTGTTTTTTCTTTTGCTCTTTTGCTCTTTTGGCTTATTTTTGCTGGTTCAGCCAACCCGCGACACTCATGGCACGAGACTGAGGAACCTACTGGAATTGCGGGGCTCATGGGTCGAGTGCATGTTGGCTTTGACTTCGCCGTTTGAAGCAATCGTGAGTGCAATCGCTTTCTCTTGCATGATTAACTGGTTTTGGGGAATTGCTTTTTTCCGCGACCTTTAGAGTGTGTTTGGATGAGGCAATTTTATAGGGTAATGTAATTTAAGAGGGTAATTCAAATGCTTCAAACTAAATTAACTTGTTTGGATAATAAATATGGAGAATTTTCAAAATGAATGGATTTTATGAGGTATTTTTGTAAGACTAAATTTAAAGAATTTGAAATACCACCTAAAAATGAAGAATTTGAAATTCCTTTCTTGTGAAAAATGTTCTTTAAATTTTTTTTTTTTTGCACAATAAATTTCTTCAAAGAAAATAATTTTTGAAAAATACCAAATTGGTCTCTCTCTCTCTCTCTCTCTCTCTCTCTCTCTCTCTCTCTCTCTCTCTCTCTCTCTCTCTCTCTCTCTCTCTCTCTCTCTCTCTCTCTCTCTCTCTCTCTCGTCCAATTCATACATACATATATATATATATATATATATATATATACCTGCACTAAATGCAACAGTTATATATAATTAGTATATCGGTTTAAACTAATTTGAAGGCAACTGTTTAATTTGAAAGCAACTGTATTTAAAAGTAACGATTAAATGTATGAACATATTGTATTGTTTTTCTTACAACAAATTATTGTATTGTTGATCCATCTGTAACCGATCTTTTAAGATATAAGAAGTTTTGATCTTAATGATTAGCGATCAAAAAACGAAAGTAGCCTCCACCAAATCACTCTTTCTTTTTCTTTGTTTATTTTTTTATTTTGTTGACGATCCTTGAGCAGCTCTATTTCGGTACCCCATCATTCGATAATTGAACACGGCCCAAAAATATTCCAGCCCAACACGGGCCTGGTAGCCTGCTTTGTCACCTCTAACTCGGTAGGCCGGGACCAATTTATTCCCAATGTGTCAGCCCCGACATCTGGTGGGTCGGTCCAGTCGATCGTTGAACTCGCATGTCATTCGACCATTGGGTAAAGTGAAGAATTTTAAAAAAATATAAAAAAAATTACGAATTTTAATTACTCTATCCAAACAAGAAATTTTAAGAATTGAAGAATTCTACTTACCCCATCCAAACAAATAATTTTGAAAATTAATGGATTTTAATTGATGTATTTGAATTACATGAAATTTGAAATTCCCTTGAATTTTCAAATGCCCCATCCAAACGCACACTTAGGGATTTTGCAATAATTGTAATGCTCCATGATTTATGCACATGCTTTACAGGTCATCATCACCATCATTATAAAACGTTTATTTTGAGCAAAAAAAGCAGAAAATAAAAGAGTGAACAGATATGAGAAAGTTGAACTTTATTAATGTGGAAACCGGTCGCACAAGAAGTTACGCCGATTGTTTATTACACTTGAAAGTTTAAACTATAAAAAGACACGAAAAAAGAGAGAAGTTAAATTCTGACTGTCCGTCTCTGTGGAACAGTGCTAAACATTTATGTCCTTGACCTTGATCACTCCCTCATCCAAGTCCTCAGAGGAGTTGTATGCCTTTCTTTACTTTTCATGCCCAAGTTTTCTGACCCTAATTTTTGCCTGGATCGCCCTTTGCGGGTTTTCAATCCACCGGGTTGCTCTGATTTTGCCTAGGTCGCCCTTTCGGGTTTTCAACCTAGCGAGCTAACTCTTACTTGGCTTGTCTTTCTCTTTTTTCGTCTATTTCTTTCAGGCATAATACTTCTTCACTTGATCGGAATTGACTGGGTTCCTTAAATCCTCTCCGTCCATGTTCGTGAGTATCGGTGCTCCTCCAGAAAAGGCTTTCTTGACCACATACGGGCCGTCATAAGTGGGTGTACATTTCCCTCGGGGATCAGTCTGGATGGGCAAGATCTTCTTAAGCACCAAATCTCCCTGCTTGAATTCACGGTGCCGGACTTTCTTGTCAAAAGCTGTTCTCATTCTCTGTTGGTACAGCTGCCCATGACACAAAGCTGCAATTCTTTTTTCCTCAATGAGGTTTAGCTGATCCAGACGAGCCTGCACCCACTCTGCTTCTTCCAGTTTAGCTTCCATGAGTACCCGTAGGGATGGTATCTCAACCTCGATTGGGAGGACCGCCTCTGACCCGTATACCAGAGAGAAAGGAGTTGCCCCAGTCGAGGTACGCACTGAAGTACGATAGCCATGCAAAGCAAAGGGAAGCATTTCATGCCAATCCTTGTATGTGACCACCATTTTTTGCACAATCTTTTTGATGTTCTTGTTAGCTGCCTCCACTGCTCCATTCATCTTGGGCCGATAGGGGGAAGAATTATGATGCTGAATTTTGAACTCTGCGCACAGGTCCTTCATCATTTTGCTATTCAGATTGTTGCCGTTATCAGTGATGATCTTGTTAGGAAGACCATAACGGCAAATCAGATCCTTCTTCACAAATTTGGCAACCACTGAACTGGTTACACTGGAGTATGAGGCAGGTTCAACCCACTTCGTGAAATAGTCAATGGCGACCAAGATGAAGCGATGTCCATTTGATGCTTTGGGTTCAATGGGACCGATGACATCCATTCCCCACATTGAAAACGGCCAGGATGCAGTCAGAACATTCAATTTGGCAGGCGGCACATGAATGTGGTCAGCGTAGATTTGGCACTTGTGGCACTTTCGGACAAAGCTGTAGCAGTCACCTTACATCTGCAACCAGTAATAGCCCGCCCTTAAAATCCGTCTAGCCATAGTATGCGCACTGGAATGAGTTCCGAATGAGCCCTCGTGTACATCTTTCATGATTCTTTCAGCTTCTTCTTTAGCAACACACCTTAAGAGGACCATGTCATAATTCCTTTTGTAGAGAACCTCACCGCTGAGGAAGAAATTCCTTGACAGTCGCCGAAGAGTTCTCTTGTCATTTTCAGATGCCCCAGGAGGGTATTCTCTGCTGATGATGTACTGTTTGATATCATGATACCAAGGCTTGTCATCCGGCTCTTCATCTATGGCTGTGCAGTAGTGATGCGCAGGTAGACTCCGGTGCTGGATTGTGACATGAGTCAAGCTTTTATCACAATTGATATTGAACATGGATGATAAAGTTGCCAATGCATCGGGCAGCTGGTTTTCGCTTCGAGGGATGTGTTTGAAAGTGATTTCGTCAAAAGACTCCATCAACTCTTGCACATAAACACAATAAGGAATCAGTTTGGGATCTCTGGTCTCCCAATCGCCTCTTACTTGATGAATAACCAGGGCTGAATCTCCATACACATCTAGCCTTTTAACTTTCCATTCTAGGGCTGCTTGAATACCCAAGATGCACGCTTCATACTCTGCTATGTTGTTTGTGACATAGAAGCTCAACCTTGCAGTGACAGGAACGAAGCGATTGTCAGGAGATATTAACACAGCACCTGCCCCATGCCCCCATACATTTGACGCACCGTCGAAGATCATTCTCCACCTTTCACTTTCTTGGGACTTCCCCTCATCAAACAGTGCCATGATATCTTCATCAGGAAAATCATGCTGCATTGGTTGGTAGTCTGGAATCGGCTGACATGCCAAATACTCAGCAAGTGCACTACCTTTAACTGCTTTTTGTGTGACATACAGGATATCGTATTCTGATAATTGCATCTGCCAACGGGCAATTCGTCCTGTAAGAGCTGGCTTCTCAAATATGTACTTGATTGGATCCATTTTTGACACCAACCAAGTGGTGTGACTCAGCATGTACTGCCTTAAACGGTGAGCAGCCCAAACTAGAGCACAACAAGTCTTTTCCAGCATAGAATATCTTGTCTCACAATCGGTGAACTTTTTGCTAAGATAGTATATGGCATGCTCCTTTTTCCCGGATTCATCATGCTGCCCAAACACACAGCCCATTGAATTATCTAGCACTGTAAGGTATAGGATGAGAGGCCTGCCTGACACAGGTGGCATTAAGACTGGTGGATTCTGCAAGTACACCTTGATTTTCTCAAAGGCAGCTTGACACTGGTCATTCCACTTCAACTCTTGATTTTTGCACAGCAGTTTGAAGATCGGCTCACAAGTAGCAGTCAACTGGAAGATGAATCGGGAGATGTAATTCAACCTTCCAAGGAAACCACGGACTTCTTTCTTTGTTTTGGGCACCGGCATCTCGAGGATGGCTTTTACTTTGTCTGGATCCACCTCGATTCCCTTCTGGCTGACAATGAAGCCTAACAACTTCCCTGATCTCACCCTAAACGTGCACTTGGCCGGGTTTAACTTGAGTTTATATTTCCTCAACCGTTCAAAGAGCTTCTGCAGATTGACAATATGCTCCTCGTCGGTTTTAGATTTTGCGATCATGTCATCCACATAAACCTCAATCTCCTTATGCATCATGTCGTGAAACAGCGTGACCATGGCCCTTTGGTAGGTTGCACCAGCGTTCTTTAACCCGAATGGCATGACCTTGTAACAGAACGTTCCCCAAAGCGTTATGAAAGTTGTCTTTTCCATATCTTCGGGGTCCATCTTGATCTGATTATATCCCGAATATCCATCCATGAAGGAGAATAACGAGTGTTGAGCTGTACTATCCACTAAGACATCAATGTGGGGAAAAGGAAAATCGTCTTTAGGACTAGCACGATTCAGATCTCGGTAGTCAACGCACATTCTGACCTTCCCGTCCTTCTTCGGAACCGGGACAATATTGGCAACCCACTGTGGGTATTTGGCCACCGCTAGGAATCCGGCGTCGAACTGCTTTTTTACCTCATCCCTAATCTTTAGGGACATCTCAGGCTTCATCCTTCTAAGTTTCTGCTTCACAGGCGGGCATTCAGGTTTGACTGGCAACTTATGCATCACAATGTCAGTATCCAACCCAGGCATATCTTGGTAGGACCATGCAAACACATCCATATAATCGTGCAACAGCTGAACCAACTTCATGCGATCCTCATCATTCACGGCGGTACCCACTTTGACCTCTTTCTTGCTCTCAGCTGTACCCAAGTTGATCACTTCAGTAGATTCTCCGTGTGGCTGAATTACCCTTTCTTCCTGTTTCATTAACCTCATGAGTTCTGGAGGAGCTTCCCAGTCTTCCTCAACATCCCCCTCAG
This sequence comes from Astragalus membranaceus, assembly GCA_039519185.1. Classification (NCBI taxonomy): domain Eukaryota; kingdom Viridiplantae; phylum Streptophyta; class Magnoliopsida; order Fabales; family Fabaceae; genus Astragalus; species Astragalus membranaceus. The sequence goes on along the minus strand of CM076851.1, from coordinate 19,302,694 downwards.
CTTGATTAATATAGTGATCAAAGTCAAAATATGGACTGTTGGCACTGTTATTTTGGGAGACAATTGCTGTGGATCTGCATTTTGCCGAAGCGAAAAAGCAGAATGAAAGGCGAGACAAGCAAGCAAACAATAATAAAGTGAGGAAAAGACACATGAAATGAAAAGGATTGATTTTTATTGATTGAAATTCAAAAACAACGTTTTTATTAATGATGATGATTCTGAAAATAGAAACATGCTCGCCCCTAACAACTTGTCCTATGGCCTTGGGCAGAGCCACAGGGTTGCATTACAAATGATTACTTTAAATTAAAAGTCACAGGAAGATCAGCAGCCTTCCAATTCTTTAATTTTTCACTGGCACCGCAGCGTCGAACAAAACTTGCACCACCCTCTTCAGACTCAGAACCATCCTTGGTGACAGCAACTTGATTGGGATCCAACAAACCAACACTCACAAAACTTTGACTGATGTCGCAAATTGGAATCCTCTGGGGCCATGGATCCTGGCCTTTGGACTTGGCCAACCATCTGCCCCTTCGTTCATCTGCCATTTTTCTTCCTTCTTCCTCACTTGGGGTGTATCCCAGCCCGCAACGGTCCTTGTTTTCCTTCAGTTGAATGGGAGCTAGAATTCCCTGACCAAACTTTCCCAAGCCAGAACCAACCCTATATCCTTGGGCTAACATGATCTTAGCAACCATCTCCTCCTCCTTGGTCCTCTCAAATACTACATTGGCGATCTCCAAAGACTGAAAGGCTGTTTCCAAAGACTCTTCGGCAGCTTCCACATATTTGAACTCTGATGGCTTATTAACCAGAGTCTCTTCCTCACCAAATACTACCACGACCTGGCCGCCAACCACGAATTTGACCCGCTGGTGTAAAGAAGAAGGGATTGCTCCAGCCATATGGATCCATGGTCGGCCCAGCAAACAACTGTATGAGGACGTAATATCCATGATTTGGAAATTGATGTTGAAAACTTCGGGACCAATCTGGATGGGAAATTCCATTTCCCCCAGAACTTCCTTTTTGGACCCATCAAAGGCCTGCACCAGTGTCGAACTCGGCTTCATATAGGAGCAATCAACGTCTAACTTATCCATAGTTGACTTCGGCATCACGTTCAATGAAGACCCATTGTCAATTAGTACGCTGGCCAGCACATAGTCTCCACACTTTACCGAGATGTGCAGAGCTTGATTGTGTTCTTTTCCGCTTGAAGGCAACTCATCATCGGCAAATGTTAGGTGATTTGCAGCCACTATATTCCCCACAATCCCATCAAACTGATTCACTGTGATATCCTCTGCAACATGAGCCTCGTTGAGCACTTTCATCAAAGCTGTTCTGTGTGCCTCCGAGCTAAGCAACAATGATAGCATGGATATCTTGGATGGAGTTTGCTTTAACTGATCAACCACTCGATAATCACTCTGCCGGACGATCTTCAAGAATTCATCTGCTTCTTTTTCCGTCACTTTCTCTTGAGCAACCTCTGGCTCTTTTCCTTTTTCCTTACGGCCCCTCTATTCGGCCTCCTTGGAAGTTTCAGCTCGGAGAGTCTCAGGAGCATATACTCTTCCGCTTCTTGTGATCCCACTTGATCCCCCTATGTTGGTTACGGTAGGAGCACTTGGGGAGCATTCGACTGTAGATAGTGCAGTGTACTTCCACGGAACTGCCTTGTCCGACTTATAGGAAAAGGAGCCGGAACTTCAATCACTATTGGTTGGGCGTTTGCCCGCACCAATCTGGGATTGTAATTGTAAGGAATTTCGACAGGTCTTCTGGGTCCTCTACTTTTATCAGAATGTAGAGTCAACACTTCTTCTTCAACATCATGGGTTCTTATCTGGACCACACACCGATCCATCAGGTCCTGCAGGATCATCTCAAAGCTTTCACAATTCCCCACGCACGTGGAGTCAGCACACCCCTCTTCATGGCAACACCCCTTCTTAACCACCCCAACATGGCATAACTCAGAGTAGATAACACCCAACGGGGTCTTGATCTTCTGCACATCCTTTACCAATTGCCCAACGGAACTTTCTATAGCATTGGTAGCTGGCCTCTGATGACCTGGCAATGGATTAGTTGTTGTATTCGGGCTGCTCTGCTTGAACGGGATCCACCCAGCATCTACTAGGTCTTGCACCACATGCTTGAAGGCTTTACATTCCTCCACAGTATGACCGACCCCGTTTTCGTGGAAACTGCAGGTAGCATTAGCGTTGTAACTTCTGGGAAATGGCGGCTGCAGGGCCTTCATTGGCCGAGTGTTGATCAAGTTCTTGGAAGTCAAGTGATCAAACAATTCAGTGTATGTCATTGGTATTGGATCAAAACTGGTCTGTTTCTTGTACTGATAACCCTGAGCCCTGTGACTGTCACTGCCTTGCTGGGATGGCACAGGAGCAGAAAATGGAACAGTTTGTGGTGGAGGGGTACCAAAGGATGAACTTCCTCCCGAGATTACATTTGTTTCCCCTTCCTTCTTCTTCGGGAAATGGGAGTGAGGCTTCTTCTGATTGCTTGAACCACCAGAGCTTCCTGCATTACTGAGGTGATTCGAAATCTTCCCACTTCGGAGACCATGCTCAAGTCTTTCCCCGAAGACTATCATATCGGAGAAGCTAGTTGAAACACTTGTAATCAGCCGGTCATAGTAAATTGCTGGCAGAGTTTCCAAGAACGTGTACACCATTTCTTTTTCAGTCAAAGGAGGTTGGACCTGGGCGGCTAGGCTTCGCCATTTCTGGGCATATTCTTTGAAAGTCTCCCTTTCGCCCTTACTCATGTGTTGCAATTGTAACCTGTCCGGAGCCATGTCCATGTTATACTTATATTGTCTCATGAATGCTTCGCACAAATCTTTCCAACAACGAATTTCAGAGGATTGCAGTTTCATGTACCAATCTAGAGGAGCTCCAGCCAAACTGTTTTGAAAGCAGTAAATCAGCAGTTTGTCATCATTGGCGTAAGGACCCATTTTTCGGACAAACATCGTAACATGGCTCTCCGGACAGCCTGTTCCTCTGTATTTGTCCACTTCGGGAGCTTTGAACTTTGGTGGCAAAACCAAATCTGGGACTAAACACAGCTCACGAGCTTCCTTGGCTCTGACACCAACACCCTCCATTGCCTTTACTCTTTCTTCAAGTGCACGAATCGGGTCATTTGGCTGTGATCCCTCAAACATATGTCCTTGGGGGTGACTCCCCATACTGTAATAATACCCTCCAGGCTGAGGAACATTGTGAGGGTGTGCTGCAAGCCCCGGAGTAGGACTGAGCACAGCATGAGGACTAGGAGTTTAGATCTGCGGTCCTCCGGTAGCTCCCCCGGACACGGCGGCAGTGACCTGATTAGGCGCAACCATACTGACGGGGATAGGTCCAACAGTTCGCGGCATGTACCCAGCAGGCATACCCCAAGGATATCTTTGTGAAGTGTATTGATTCGGCCCATTCATTCCTGAAGCAAAGACGGGATGACTGACCCCGGATCCCGGAGGAATTGTGGCTGATATTGGAGGAGGAACGAAAGAAGTGACACCATCTGGACCCACGACGGCGGCACCTTCAGCAGCTGTCCCACTCTTTAAACTTTGCAGCATGACCATCATCTCATGCACCTGGGCCTCCATTGCCCCAACCTTATCCTTAAGCACTTGGTTCTCCTGAGCCAGCTGCTCAGGATTCAGAATTTGTACGCCCAAATCTTCATGTTCTGGATTACTTTCAGTTTCAATCTCTGGATGCCCTTGAGGATCAGCCATCAGCTTTGCTTGTAATCGGGTGAAGTATCGGTGGCGGAGAACCAGCTTGCCTCTCGTTTCTGTTGGTAGAACATTTTTATTAAGTGAAGGGGCAAATTAATGAATGCAATGCGTGCAATGCAGATGAGTGTTAGTTTTAGTTTGTCTTATGCCGTGAACCCCAACGTGTCATATCTTGCCATAGATTTAACAGTGAATTTTGATTTGTTTAGAACATAACAAGAGTGGAATCAACAAATGAAACAAACACGCCCCATACATTCAAATTCAAACAAGGACTTCAAGTCTTACATTTCAAAAAGTAAAATACTCAAATGGAAATAAAGGTCCCTCTAGGAAGAGAAAGTACAATAAAACGGAAATTACAAACAAAAGCTCAACTACATAGAGCCTTGAAAACTTCAGTTCTCTTCCTCTTGCTGCCTGTGGGGACTCTCCCAGTTTTCTCCCTGACTTCTTCAACCAAGGCCCTGCAGAACTCCACAAATTTGTAGACTGCTGGCGGAGTGTTGAAAGGAGACATCTCACACTCGGCCTTTCCTAGCTTCTTAGGCACACCTGAGAGAGCTTGGCTGGCCAACTCTGCAAGCTCAGAGAATCTAACCTTCCAATGCTGAATTTCATCTTTCAGCTCTATGATGACTGCCTGTTCCTCAATTCTGCCAAGGAGTTCAACAAAGCGGCGCTCCCAATACCGACTTTCATCTTTTACCTGCCTGTATGCATCGCTGATGTGCCGAAGGTTTCTTTTCAATTCGTTAGAAATCTCTTGCTCGTATCCTAGAGCTTGCTTATACTCTTTGAGGATGCTTTCCACTGAATCTCTTTCTTGCACCACACTGCTCAATTTGCTCTCCCACTCGGCTTGTAGCAAGCGGGACTCTCTTTTTGACTTGGCGAGCTGACTCCTCGTAGTCCTCTCTTCCATCTTTGTCTTTTCATACAGATCCCTCCATTGACTGACTTCTTCAATTGCCCTTTTTCCTTTCGCCTTCTGTCTCTTGATTTCTTCTTTGGCCGCTTGCAGATACCTTTGAGCTTCTACCTTTTCCTTCTCTTCTTCTTTGAGTTTCTTGTCCAACTCCTCAATAATAGCAGATTTGGAAGCATTATCTTCTTTCAATCTCGGGTTGCTCTGAGTTAACTTCTCTATCTCAGCTCGCAGGGATTTCTTCTCCTCCTCTGCTTTCATCAGGGCTAACTTGACATCCCCTAGTTCTTCAACAACCGGAGTACTAGAGTTTATCATCTCTCTCTCATTTTGCAATACCTTCTGATATGGCAGTTGGACACTCTGAATCCTCTCCTCAAGCCACCGAGCAAAAGTGATTCCCTTAGTCTTCTGAGAGATCTCTGCTTTTCCATAGCGAGTCACCATACCCCAAGCTTGCAAAACTTTTCTCATCAAACTGGCATCTTTTTGCCCTCCCTCATAGATGTAAAACGAGAATACCATCTCTTCAGTAGGCGCACTTCTCATAGGGTATCCTAATTGTCTCAGAGTCAAAGAGGGATTGTAGTTAATGCAACCCTTAGTGCCCATCAGTGGGACATTTTGAAAACCACCACAGCGGAAAACTATCTCAGGCCTATCTTCCCAGCAAGATGGGAGATACCAACGAATCAAGTGCTCATCTAGGCTCCCTAGAGACCACCACAGCGGAAAACTATCTCACGCAGTCGGTGTCGTTCTGAGTTATAACAGGTTTGCCGGGTTTGTAGCGTTCGCGCAGTCGGTAATCTGTTAAAAGTTATATAATGCGGTTCATCGGGTTTGTAGTGTTCGCGCAGTCGGTGCCGTGTTAAGTTAAAACCAGGATTTACAATTGGACCGAGAGTGTTGGTAGGGGTCTCGGTAGCACTCACTAAGATTGTATCTCATTGTTTATATGTTGTTGTTTTACAGAGAAACATGAAAAGTGGAGATCCAACAGGCACGAGTAGGTGGTGTTCGGATGGTTGCTGATGACTTAGCTTTTATGTTTAAGCTTATGTTTTTTCCCTTGTTATCTTTGTATCACAACTTTATGTCGCTACCGGATGGATGAGTTATGTTTTTATTTCCGCGCTTTCTTGTATGATATTGAACACTAAAGTTTGCTGATAGTTGATGGTCAGGGAACCGTTATGGTCTTATTTATGTTTAAGACTGTCTTGTTGATTATTCAGCGAAAAATTTATAGTGGTGTTCAGTATCTAAACAGGAAATAATATCTCTGATGAAGTTAGGAATGGTACACTTGGGTATTTCTACTCGTTAGAAATTCCGGGGTGTTACAGCATTGCTGTAATCGTGATAGGCCGTGTCATTGAGTGTTGTCAAGCTTCTTGCTCTATTTAATTCATGTTATCATTTGCTTTACTCACTTCTCACTCTTATTTTTAACTCTTCTCCTATCCTCAAAGTTATTTTGCATCCATTTCATTTCTTCGATGTCCACGAGCAGCACGGGCACTACAGATGGACCTTGTGTTCATTTCTCTTTTCATCCTCTCACTAGTGCAAAAAAGACATTTAGCGTCGGTTAAATTGGACATTTAGCGTCGGTTTTCTCCCGACGCTAAATCGCCCGATGCTAAATGTCAGACAATTAGCATCGATTATTTAATCGACGCTAAATGTCACATTTAGCATCGGGTGTTCATATAACCGATGCTAAATGTCCATTTCATCACTGTTTTTGCTGTCTGAAAATGACATTTAGCATCGGTTATTTGAAACAACCGATGCTAAATGTCCTGAAAAATGACATTTAGCATCGGGTGTTTGAAACAACCGATGCTAAATGTCCTGAAAGTGACATTTAGCATCGGTTGTTCCAAATAACCGATGCTAAAAGTCATTTTTGATAAAAAAAAATGACATTTAGCATCGGTTGTTTAAAACAACTGATGCTAAATGTCTATTTTTTTAATTGGAAGCTGACAGTTTTGTCTTTGTAGCAGTACACTTACAACATCAACATACAATTCATTTAATTTCAAACATGCCTCACAAACATCACTTACAACATCAATTCATACAAGCTTCAAGCCATTCATTCAATATGAGATAATTTCTCAAATATTCACATAACAACCACCACTTCAACAACTCATAAACATTCAATTTCTAGAATACAACAACTCTTAAAAATTGAAATTAAACTTAGAGGGAACACAAAAAGGACACATGAATAAATCTTCTCTAGTTTACTTTCCTTTGACAACACCTCATTCTCTTCCAAGAAATGCTGCAAAAAAAGCACCTGTCCCCAAGAATGTAAACTTCAGAGACACCTGAACATGAAAAAGAGGAGAATTCAGAATCTAACTTGTTGATTCTTAATGAAGGGGTGAGCTAGTAGTTTACCTTGGAAACTTCATGAACTACTTGTTCAGTATTAATAACATCAATAGCATCTCCAATAATTACAGTCATTCAGCCTTTTAAACGCCAAAACAAACCCATCGTTCATGCACTCCTTGAAGACTATTCAAACCACCCCTTCCTAAAATATTCTTTGAACTGAAATAGTCTGTTGCATTGCAGCTCAAAGTTGAATACTGCAAAGAAACAACATAACACTATTCTTATTAAACATGTGCAAGATACTTGTTTCTCATGCATGCTATCCCCCTACCAGAATTACTAAAGATGTGCAAGAGATATAAGAGTACAGAGAAAGGAGAGGCTGGCATAAGTGACTTGCTCTGTCATAGCAAATATGCTTATAGCTATGACAGCATCAAGAGCACAAACAACAGCACGCCCACAAATGAATGTCACACGGCTGCAACTTATAAATAGGCTAATATCCAAATAACTCAATTGTCATTATGCATCAACCCAACTACTCACAACAAGCTATTTTTAACAATTAAAACCTCTACTTGGGCATTTTTAAACTAATGTATTATAATGGCTAAGTCTTCATATGATACATGGAAGAGAGAATACCTGCAGGGATAGAAATAATCCAGTGATATTTATGGCATTTCCCCTCAGCAGAGATGTTATAAAACAAATATTTTAGCCTTCCCGCGTCAAAGTTTTTTTTACCATCATAATAAAGAAATGCTTGTTGCGCCCGAAAAATCCGGTTTGGGACTTTTCGTTTGACAACGTGGAAAAAGTTTGGAGCCGCCACCAATATTTTAATTTTAAGACCAAAACATTGAAAAAAGGTCTTTTAAACAAGGCGGGTGGTCTTTTGAAAACTAGAGATGTAGGTTCGGGAGTCGGTTAGGTACGGGGAAGGTATTAGCACCCCGCACCTCCTTTCTACCGAAAGGGAACCATTAACTTGATGTGTGGTTTGGACAAAAGTTTGAGTTTGAAAGCGGTTTATTCTACTTCTTTTCTTTTCTTTTCTTTAGGAGTTTGTTTTATTGAAAACAGGAGGGAAGAAGAATATTTTTGGTTATCTTTGAAAATCAGGACAAAACAAAGATTTTTTTAAGAGTTGTGCTTGACGGGACAGGACTCCGCTCCTACGTATCTCCCGGTGCGATGGAGAATTCAAAGCTACGTAGTTCTCGGTTTTTGGTTTTGAAAAAGGATTGAGCTTTCGCGAAGACCGAACAACAACGGTTAGAATGGTCTCGCTACTAACTCCTTTTGAAAACAACATCATCATTAACAACCTAATCGGCAACGGCGCGATTGGTGTTTAATGACAATTGGTTTATTTTTTGAAAAATGAATAAGTTTTCGAAAATGGGATAGAGCTTTTGCGAAGACCGAACAACAACGGTTAGAATGGTCCCGCTTCTAACTCCTTTTGAAAACAATATCATCATTAACAACCTAATCGGCAACGGCGCGATTGGTGTTTAATGACGATTGATTTATTTTTGTTTTGAAAGTAAAAGTTTCTTTTTGTTTTGAAATGATTTTAGGAAATGGGTTTTAGAAAAGGAGTAGAACATTTCAAATCAATTCTAAATCCATAACCAAATGCAAATGAATGAATAATACTCGAGCAAACATGAACATATCATTCATTAACCAAGATTAAACATGCCCATACAATCAAAGGATTCAATTATTAAAGATGCAAAACAAAGTTCTCAAAGTAATTGTGTGTGTGCAAGAAGGATTGTATTTACCCTAATGGCTCTATGCTACAACATGCATGTAGACTTACGTCTCTATTAGGAGGTCATACAAGTGGAGAGGAGGGCACACAATCAAGTCAAGACATTTACATGGCATCAAGAACAAGTGAATACAATTGATTGTAAACATAGAATGATCTTAAGTTAAATGATTGAATATGTAAGCAAGGATGCATGATTAGGTAAGCATGTAAGTGCATGAGTGTACAAGGAATGGATGCATAGCACTTTATTTATGAATGGATGGCATACAAGGATGCATAAGAGGATGCAAGAGATATAAGCATATAAGGATGCATGAGAGTGTCACATAAACTAAGTATGAATGAAGATGCATGAATGTGAAAATGTTTTGGGTATTTTCGCAAGTTGATAAGTTGTAAAACTTTAAGTAAGAAGTTAGTGAAAAGTAAAGTAAAAATGCATGAAGTAAATGGTAATTATTTAATGAGATGGTAAAGTAAAAATGCATGAGGTAAATGGGAAGTGGTAAAATCTTTTTATGTTTTAGTAAAAAAAAATATTGAAGTGGTAAAACCAAAGTAGTAAAATATTTTTATGTTTTGGTAAAAAGTTAATGAATGGTAAAGTTAAATGGTAAAAAGTAAATAAACACTAAAACCAAGTTGAATCACATAGAGCAATCCTCTCACTTTGAGAAAAGTGCACTAGGCACTAGTGAGAATCAACTTGCCTATCATCAACAATTTACAATATGCAAACTAAGACACAAGAATAAGTGGACACACAAACTAAATTGAGTCATTTCTAGCAATCTTCACCACTTAGGTCAAGGTGCACTAGGCACTAGTGGGAATCATATTGCTAGATCATCAACCAACAACAAAATATAACATCTAACACTAAAATGAAATACTAACAACAAGATCAAACATCACCAAACAAAGAACAACAACACAATCAACTTGGAAATATTTTTAGATCTATAAGCATTCGAACCAAAGGAAACATAGATCCACATTTTATTTAATAAAAAAAAACCAAAATTAACACAAAGCAACATAGATCTATTTTTTGCAAGGATTCATATGATTAAGCAAGGAAAGTGCAACAAAATCATATCAACCCTAACTTTTATGATATGCGAAATGCTAAAGCCCATAAACAACAATTTTATTTATGAAATCTAGTGCAAAATATGTAAAGATGCAAGGGAAATTATTCAAGTAGAAGAATAACTCCTTCAAGGCCAAGGACCCATCTCAAACACCCAAAGCTCCCTAAGTCTTTGTCAAAATGTTTGAAATGGATCCTCAAAGCAAACAAACAATCAAGAAGGAGTTTGGAGTAGAGGAGAGATTATGCAAGAAAATTAAATATAAGGTGCAAAGCTTCAAGGATTACCTCAAAACTACAAAGAAATGAAGAAGGAGATGATAAGCTCAAAAATTGCTAGCTCTTAGCAATTTGATGATGCAACCTTGAAGAGAATGGAAGGAAAGATGGTGATCTAACAAGAAAATGGAGGATTTGATGGTTGATTTTTGAAGAAAAATGGGTGAGGGAGAAGAGGATGGTTTCGCAAAAAGAGAGGAGAAGGGAGAAGCTTTGGTGTGCTAGGGTTTTGTGTGGGAGAATGAGAGGCTAAAGGACCAAATGAGAAGCCAAAAAGAAGAGGATCCTTAGGTGTGGGAATGAGGGGGTATTTATAGGATGAAACTAGGTCTAAGGGTAGTTTAGTCTTTGTGCTTTTAATGTGCTCTAGGATTGAGTCTCAATTTTGAATCAAGGGTTGAGATTAATCCTCACATGGATTAAGGGTATTGAAGAAGCACAAAATGAGGGTGAGGGAGAGAGGGAGGCGAAAATGAAGAAGGAAAAAAAAAAGGAAAAGAAAAATGAATTTTCTTATTTTGGGAAAGGGATCTCATGTGAGGTAGGGTTAAGGGCATTTTAGGGATGAATTGTTACCAAAGAGGGAAATTTGTGTTTTCTTAGGAATAGGTTAGTGTAAGTGAGTGAAGTAATTTACCAAAGAGGGCAATGATTACAAAATAGAAGAGTGTGGAAGGGTTTGGAGAGAGAGAGAGAGAGGGGGGCGAATTTGAGGGGATAAGGAGGAACAAAAAACTTGTTTTTTTTTTGGTCTTTTTGTCTTATTTGAAGACACTTCCTTATTTTGAGTTTGAATTTTGGTCATGGGAATAAAAGTGCACCTATTGGAAATGTGTCACATATTTTTTGGGCACCATAAAATATTCCCTCTAGTCACTTATGACAGTAAAATTGTCATTTAATAATTGAGGAATATTTAATGGTCCTTTTTATTTTTCCTATGCACTAAAAATGGAGAAAATGCATGCTTAATTATTTTGGCCAAGGATTTTCTTTCTAAAAATTGTACAAATATTACCCTTGATAGAGTAAAATGTACTTTTTGTGGATGTGCATTTTTGGCGAGAAAATCATCCTGTTGTGAAAAATGACCAAAATACCCTTTTTGACTCTAAAACCCTAATTTGCCTAAAAAGTGCATTCCAACCCTAAAAATGATTTTCAAGACCTTGGAATGACTTCTAGGACCCAAAATGCAATGCATGATGCTCTTCATTCTTCAATTTATTTATTTTTTGTGGAAAATTAGGGTTTTGACCTGAGCCGGACAAAATTAGGGTATGACAATGCTTCAAATATATACAATCATAAATATGTATTAATTGTAGCTAGTTGCATACCAGCATGCTCTGACTAGGCAAATTCTCTACCATTGCATTTGTTTTTAGCTAGTTCTCACTTTTGAGTACCTTGCTTCCAGCCCTAGCAGCCAGCAAGGATATTTTTACAGTCATTATTTATCTTAAAAATAAAAAAGAGGAAACAACAAAAGCAAACGAGGCATAAGCTTTATTTTACCATGACTTTAGCACCATTTCCTAATACAATATCCGAAGTGAAATCCCTATCAGTTGAGCTGGCAGCAACAGTGAGCAACCAAGGTGCAAGATATGTAGTAGAACCAATTCTTGAGTTCAACTTTTGGAGGAGGTTCTTTATAGAAACTTGGCATTGGAGCAACTTTGAATGTCATCTTCTTTCTCAATTTCTTGATCTCTTTTTCCTAGCTTTCCTACCAAAACCAGAAGAAACAATTTGTGAGAATAAGTTATAAACAGAAGATGAGCTGATAATGAGAACTCAAACTACATGGAACAAAATATCTACTGATTGGTTGTTTGCATTGATATTTAATACCTTTGATTTCTCTTGCTGGTTAGTTATTTCTGCTTCCTTTTCCTGAATTTTCTCTTCTAACTTTGAGAAGAACTAAAAGGAAAGGGATAAAATTAATATTAATATCTGTCACATTCAATATTATTATCAATAGTAAGGTTAACAATAACCTCTTTTCTCTTTTCAGCTCACTGAAGGAAAATCCAGAACCACTGTTTCTTCTACGAGGAGTAAGACTTCTGATAGCATATAAACAAAATTTTATGAATATTATCAAAATATTGTCAATGCCACAAGTTCAAAATCCTAATTAGCAAAGACGACATATAAATATAATCTAAGACTGAGAGTGTATAAATCTTACGAAGTTGTGGAATGAACATCATCATCTTCTTTATTCAGTTTTTCAGATTTTGCAGGGCTAGCTTGATATCTAATCAACAGGTCTGCAATAATGTAAAAAAGGATCAAAACATATGGAAATAAAACCCTAAATCTCACAGATCTAAACATACAGGAACCCAAACAATGCAAGAGAAACTTGCTACATTTCAGATGAAATCGCATAGGGAAACAATTTAAATGAATGAAATCGCATAGAAACAAAATCAAATCGAAACAAAGGAACAGAAACATAAAATGAAATGAAAGAAGCCAGAATCGAACAATGTCAAAAACTAAGAACAGTTAGAAACACAGAACTGTGGGTACCTGAACTGAAGGCAATGGCGACGGCGAGCAAGCTACGGCGAGCAAGCAACGGCGAGGGCGACATCGAGCAACCAATGGCGAGGGCGAGCAAGTTAGGGTTTCAAAAATTTCTCTGCACTGAAGGCGACGGCGAGATAGGCGACAACGACCGTGCAATGACGACGACGAGAAAAGAACTTAGGGTTCTCTGCGAAGCTCAAAGTTCTCTGAGAAGCTCGTAGGTTCCCTGCGAGTGAGAACGCGACGGAAGAGATGAGAGTTCAGAAGGCGACGGCGAGGGAAGAGATGAGAGTTGAGAGAGAACGCAAGTGAGTACGCGACGGAAGAGATGAGAGTTGAGAGAAAACTGAGAGTTCAGAGAGAAGAGAGTATGAGAGAACGCGAGCGTGTGTTGGAAAGATATAAAAAAATTGGACATTTAGTATCAGGTGTATTAAAACCCGATGCTAAATGTGTTTGACACACACATTTACCATCGGTTATTACAACAACCGATACTAAAGGTCTCTCACAATGCACATTTAACATCGGTTGTTTAAACAACCGATGTTAAATGTAGGCGTGAATGCTGAAAACTTCCATTTAATTGAAAAATTGCCACCGGTCACACATTTAGCATCGGGTTTTCAAACAACCGATGGTAAATGGTGCTTTCTAAAGTCAGTTTTGCACTAGTGTCTTCTTTTGTCTTAATTTTTTCCATCCTTCTTATTTTAGGTGCTTTATTTTGTTTTGCATCGATATGAAATATCTTGTAAAAAATTACACTTGATTGCATAGAAAAATGATATAATTGAACATATTCATCTATTTCCAATCAATTAAATATTTGTATTCGTTCCTTGTGCGAATATTGCTGTAGATCCTTTTAAAAACAACTTTTATTTTTGTTTGCATCATCGTATGAAAATTACATTTTGCATGGGTTGTCTATAAGTTTTTTCCTTCTGTGTAGCCAAACATAATGTCGTAGAGGTGGAAGTATTTGTTTCTTTATGTATTGGAGTTTCATTTTTTTTGAAGTTATATTGATATTTTCTTTCATGGACAGGAAACAACAAGGAACGACAATAGATCCTCAATTGAGAAATAAAATCGAGGAAGAGAAAATTATGTCAATTCAGGTGAGTTCAATTATTACTAAATCTTTGAAATGGTTTAGCTTTGTGTTATTGTTTTGCTTGAAAATTATTTTTTATATCCTCTTGATTTTTATTTGGATAATTCAACAATTCAAAAATTGAAAACAAATTGTCAAAATTATAAAATTTTATGGTACATCTTGACTGTCATAAATAATGGACTCTTCCCCTTACTTGCCAACAATTTTTCTGTCTACTTTATCGGCATTTTGGTGACACAAGTTTATTTTATTTTTTGTTTCAATATTTCCTTTAATTTTATATGCATGCAACATTGATAATTGTTGGTTAACTTGTGGTTAATCTTCATTTCCTTTCCTTAGGAAAAGATTCAGGCAAATCACAAGAAACTCGTGTGTCAAATTCGAGAGGTCATATCTCCATTAACAACAAAGTACTCATTACAAAATGAGGAAAATTCTCCTCAAATGCTTTCTTCAAGAATGGACCATCCTCTGCATAAGTTTTGTAACATCCCCAATTTAGCTAATTTCATTTATTAAAATAGTTAGGAGAGTTATGGGATAATTGAGTGATTAGAAATAAATTAAATGAGAGAGTGAGGTGTTTAGCAACTAGAAGGGTAAAATCGTCATTTCACCTCATATTGAAGATGTATCATCCGACGAAATAATAGATTGGGTCCTAGTCATGGTAGGATCATGGGAATGGTAGTTGAATTCCTAAGTCATATGAATTGATGAGTGCTTAATGAATTAAAATGGATTATGTGAGAATATGAGAACTAAGGGCAATTTGGTCTTTTACCACTCATTAAACCCTCGGCTCCAAATATTGTAAGCAGCCAACATCACCCTCTCATTCCTCAAATTCTGAAATTGGGAAAATAATGAAAGAAAGCTCAAAAGAGAGAGAGAGAGAGAGAGAGAGAGAGAGAGAGAGAGAGAGAGAGAGAGAGAGAGAGAGAGAGAGAGAGAGAGAGAGAGAGAGTGGGGCGACAAGAGGGAGAAGAGGGAATTGAGAGAATCTCCATGGATGCCATTGCATGTAGGTGAAACTAGCATCATCCTCTTCCTTTTTCCATCCTCTTTCAATTGATATCACCTTCAGCAACACTTTCCTCCTCCATTCCTTTTCACCATTTATAGAAGTTTGAAGCTTGAAGAACCAACAATGGAGTTTTGGAGCTTCTAAGGTCTTGCATGTAAGTCTTAGATACTTCCTTCTCCTCCATTTTTAGTTTCCTTTCCAATGATACCCTTGATGGAAGCTGAATCCCTCTCATTTTCATTTTGCCATTGATGGTCCTTGAAGCTCTTGGTGGAAGCTTTGGAGCTTTTGAGCTTGTGCATGTAATTTCGGAGCTCTAGGTGTGTTGGGTGAAGTTGGAATCGCAAGTTTGAAGCTACATTGTGGTCAGGAGCTATTTGGGAGCAATTTCAGTAGCCAAGGAACTTGGAGCTTTGAAAGAGGAGCTGATGTTTTCGTTTTGAAGCGGTTTGGTCGAATACGAGGATCGTTCGAGCGGTTTCGCGTTTCGAGCATTATGGAGTTCTCGGTGTTTTGTGATTTTCATCACAATCGGTGAGTTCTATACTCGCTTAGGGATTGTTTTGATACTGAGTTTTTATGTATTCTGAAATCGAGTAAAGTTTCCCTTCGTTTCGTTAATGTCGTCAAAAACCGTTTTCGGAGTTTGAAGTTTTACGGTTTATTTTTCAATTTATAACTTGATTGTGATTTTGGAATTTGGCATGTTATGATTGTTTGGACTGGTATACGTTGTGTAATTTTCAGTTTTTCAGTGGGAATTGGTTTGGACTTCGGATTGGAATCGATCTGAATTACGAAACGGACAAAACAAAGTGTAAATGCTGTTTTTGCACAAGGAGCACGGACCATGCGCCCCTTTCGCAGAGACATGATAAATGTTTAAAAAGTGAAGCACGACCATGCGTCCCTAAGCATGGACCGTGCGTGTCTTACGGGTTTTAAGTGTAGTTTTACTATTTCGTCGCTCCTTTTTATTCCAAATCAATTCCAAACTTTTTCTCAACCAATGGGGATGTTATATATTTCATATTAACATGGTTTTAAAAATGATCAACTTGGTCTTGAAGATTAAAAATGCTTTGATCGAATTGTGAAGATGTATGTTGTTATGAATGTTCGAATGATTGAGATTGGATGGTTTGATGACATGTTTGATGATGTTTGTACTGGTTATTGCTCTGAATTGATGTGATGTTATGTTTGGGAATCGATCAGAACAGATGTTGGAACGAACGGAATAGCCAAAGTTACACGAAAATGTATTTTTGAGAAACGGATGGTCACGCACGGACCGTGCGCCCCTGTGCGTGCGTGTGGTTCGCAGCTGTGCAATAAATTTTTAAAAAAGCGCATGGGTCGTGCGCCTTAGCGCACGGACCGTGCTTCCACCTCTTTTACCCCATTTCAAAACACGTCCTAGGCTATTCCGAACGGTTCCAAGTTCATTCTAATCCCTTCCCCGACCCTATGTATTGATGAATGATATGAGTTGAGCGATTTCAAGTCATGTTGAATGTTAATGATTTATATGTTGAGGTTATGTTATGTCAAGTATGCGTGATGGCCCGATGCGGGTAATATTGATTGTGATTGAAATAATAATGCTTGGACTGGATTGTGATGCTCCCTAAGTTATGTGAATGAATGTTAGTAACCACGAGTGAGGTAATGTCATGAAATAATAAAATGAACTATTTGTTCCTTGAGGTTGAGGTTGAGGATATGTTAAGTCTATGTCAAATTAAAAGAGACGGCCCAATGCGGGTGCAATTATATATAAATTATATAATCGAGGTCTAGGGTGACGACCCTATTGAGGTTAGCGTACTAGGGGAGGAGAAGTCATGAGCCCTATGAACCTAGGCCCCATGAGGGATCCTTGATAGAAAATGGTCAGTGGAATGGGTTCACCGGGATTTTTATGCAATAATGAACGGTGTTATGCTAAGCAATGTAAAAGAGGTTTTCACGTAGTCGCTTATTAGGGCTACGAGTTAAAAAGAGGCATAAAGAACCGAGAGAGTTAGTAAGGGGTCTCGATAGGACTCACTGAGATAATGTTTATCTCACCCTTCATGTTTTGTGGTTTTTACAGTGAACAG
Organism: Astragalus membranaceus; assembly: GCA_039519185.1. Classification (NCBI taxonomy): domain Eukaryota; kingdom Viridiplantae; phylum Streptophyta; class Magnoliopsida; order Fabales; family Fabaceae; genus Astragalus; species Astragalus membranaceus. The sequence continues at coordinate 19,285,646 of CM076851.1, read as the reverse complement.
GCAATGGCGATGAGGCACGGCTACGGTGCAACCTAAAGAAGATGTGAAGCTTTAGTTTAGGGTCTATGTTAATTCCCTTGTTGTCATTGTACTTTCGATGTTATGACTAGTATTGATATTAGAAGTTATAAATCGTTTCCGCTATTTCTGTATTGGATATTGAATACTAGGGTGATGGGAGGTTTATTTATTGCTATGAGGGATCGCTTGATGAAATTTTTTTATCAAGTTTTAGTTTGTGTTCAATATCTAATGACATGAAGTTATTTCTGATGTATGCTATGCTGTATATCTTGATATTTTCTATGTAAGAAAAACCGGGGTGTTACAAGTTTGCCGGTTTGTCTCAAAGTTTGGGAGAGGACAACCACATAGATAATCAAGATATATCATTTGTGGAAAGTATCAAGATTCCATACATTAAGAGATTGCCTCCAACAATAGCTAAACCTGTTAATGGATGTCACAATGGAAGAGCAGGTTAAAATTGCGAATTTGATAAAATAAGGGGATCAAAATTGCAATTAAATCTAATATTTTTATTGGTTTTTTTGGTTGGATATTTTTATTGGTTTACTATAATAGTGAATACCCCAAATAGTTTATTTCATAAATGCAAGATTGAATGTGATTTTGAAAAAGAACCGCCGTTAATGTTTTCACTCAAATGTTTTAGTAAAATAACAACTTATCATATAAGTTTGTTTCCGTAAGAAAATAATAATAGAGATTTAAGATGATTTAGCATTTAAGAATTTCTATATTTCTTTTCAATATATTTTGTAAAAATTTTAAGATACTACTGCATTGTATATAATTAATTAGTGCTTGACCTTATTTGTATATTTTGTTTTAATTAAAATTAAATATCCAAAGTTCATTCCTAGATAACCAATTTAGAGGAAAAAATAAATTTTGTAAAAAAAATACAGTGTGTTTGGGATACTTTAGGTATCGTGAAAAAATATGTAAAGCTGAATAGTTGATTTTTTTAAAACTCCAAAGTACCCAAAACAAGCTAATTAGTGTCGCGCTTTACATATTTTGTCACAAAATTATATTTTTTTTGTTGCCTAATTTGGTTATTGAGGATCAGACTTCGTGTATTTGAACTGCTCAAATTTTTTAGAAACCTTAAGGTACCCCAAAACACACCGGTTAACATTGTGCTTTACATCCATGTCTCACTCTCACACGCAACTTTATGCACATAAGTTTATCCACTCCACGCAATTCACCCATGGATTTGAAAAGTTCAATACAAGAAGGCCTAGGGAGTCTGGCTTCAGGAAAGTTGCTTGCAGCTTTGAATATGACCATTTTGCTAACGTGCCTCCAAGCATCATAAAGAAGAAATAAAATAAGAAACTGATCATTGACATCGAGAGGAAGTTGGGTTGCAACTTGCAAAGAACTTAATTGAGGGGTAGTTTTATGTTGAACATGGGTTCCAAAGAATTCCAACATTTTAGGCCACTATTCAAATTTGTTAGCGCCAAAATGAAATGTTAAATTTATGGTACCTTAAAAAATTACTAATATAAGGGATCTTTCATTAAGCTCAATTGCACCAAAGGTGAGAGATGGATTTGGGTTCAAGGGGAACTTGTGGATAAAAAAGAGGTCGTGTCAATCGTTCTTGTGTATGCCCCTCATGATCGTCGGGAAAGAAACGACCTTTGGAATGAGCTAAGAGTAATAAATTCCTCATTAGCATTGTTGGCAGTATCTATAAGGTCATTTCAAAGATTTTGGCTACTAGACTAAAAAACGTCTTGTCTACTCTAGTCGGGGAAACCCAATCAGCTTTCGTGGTAGGTAGACAAATTCTTGATGGTGCGCTCATTGCAAATGAGGTCATTAAGTGGGCCAAAAGAAGCAAGGCGGAAGTGGCCCTCCTGAAACTCGACTTCCAAAAAGCCTATGACTCAGTGAATTGGAACTTCATTGATCATGTTCTCGAACTAATGGGTTTTGGTAACACTTGGAGGAAATGGATTAGGTGTTGTCTATCTACTGCTACGATCTCTATCCTGGTAAATGGATACCCTACGGCCCCTTTTAAAATGGAAAGGGGCCTTAGGCAAGGCGACGCCTTGTCCCCATTTCTCTTCGTGCTGGAAGCAAAGATGTTCAATGTCTTGATGAAACGGGCAGCGGGTATTGGTGCTTTTGAAGGCCTAAAGGTCGGATCCCAAGACATTTGTGTATCACACTTACAATTCGCTGATGACACCCTAATTTTCTGTCCCTAGGTATCCCACTCCCAAAGAAGCTATCAACCTGGGAACCTGTCCTTACAAATATTCACAAAAGCTGGCAGGGTGGAAAGCAAAGCTTCTCTCAAGAGCTGGAAGACTAGTGATGATAAAGGCAGTTCTAAATAGTCTCCCCTTGTACTATATGAGTATCTTTAAGATCCCTAAAGGAGTGGTGAAAAAGATCATCCAGCTGCAACGCGAATTCTTTCGGCAAGGTAATGGTGGTGGGAAAGGGCCATCGCTAATCAAATGGTCCACAATTCAAAAACCAAAGAACCTTGAGGGCCTTGGGATCGACGACTTAATAATTAAAAATGCAGGGCTTTTGTTTAAGTGGTGGTGGCGGTTCTCCGAAGAAGGAAACCCTTTGTGTAAGCGAACAATGTGTTCAATCCACAACCTTAGTTCTGATATTGCGATTATCAACCAGTAAGACAAGGGGCTCAAAGGAAGCTTATGGAGAGACATATCAAAGGTGGCAAGCTGGGATGAGAATATTCAAAAAGTAATCTCGGAACGGTGGTGCAAAAGAGTGGAAGAAGGGAAAGATACTAAGTTCTGGCATGAATCGTGGATCAGGACATCTCCCCTTAAGTATAAATTCCCTAGGCTCTACTCTATCTCCCTGTAGCAAAATGAAACCATTGCAAATATGGGTTTTTGGGATGGTCTACACTGGCAATGGAACCTCGTTTGGAGGAGAAGTCCGTTCCAACGGGAAGCAGATCAATTTGATGTACTAATGGCAAGCCTCCCGGAAGTTCACCTCTCTAAAGACTCCAAAGATAGAACTTGGTGGCACTTCAATATGAAATGGGAATTCACAGTCAAGACATTTGTCAGAGCTTGGTGGAGCAAGAGTGTCGAAGGTACCAACAGAAGCGTCGTTTGGAAAGGCCTCGCTCCACCTAGAGCTGAATTACTGGTGTGGTTCATTTTGCAAGGTAGGTTGAACACAAAAGATAGACTTAGGAAACTTAAACTTTTAAGTGCAAACGAAGCCATTTGTCCCCTCTGCAACACGGAGGAAGAATCAATTCATCACCTATTCCTTCATTATCAGTTTTCCTGGAATCTTTGGGCAGGAGTGCTTCGGTGGTGGAACTTTCAAATCCCCATCAGTGATACTTGTGAGCACTGGATGGATGTCTGGCTCGGGTCAGTAGAAGGCTCCTTCCGGAGGAAACTATGGATCTCTCTACTTTATGTAGTCCTTTGGTCTATATGGAATATCAGGAACAAAGTTGTGTTTGAAAGCTCAAAGACGGCCTGGGTCCAAGAACTCTACCAGATAAAGCTTAGATTGGGTTTCTGGATGACAGGATGGGAATCATGATGCCCTTACAGCTCGAGTGATTTGGTGTCCAATCTAGTGGGGTAACATCATGGAAAACTACCCCTAAACCTCGGTTAAAATCAACTTGGGTACCGCCTCCTTCGAAAACCTGGAAGTGGAATGTAGATGGGTCGGTGAAAGGAAAGCCAGGCCCGACATGTATTGGCGGGGGTACTTCGTGATGAGAAAGGGACTATCCTAACTAAGTTCACTGCCTTTGTGGGAGTTAGGGATTCAAACGAGGCGGAGTTCTTGGCCTTAATTAATGTCGTCGAGTCATCTCTAGAAAAAGACTGGCTGAGGCGAGGGAGTCTAATTGTGGAGTCGGATTCGAAAGTGGCACTTTCATGGGTAAAATCTGGTTGCCCTTGGAAATTACGATTCTATGGTAATAAGTTGCGGAACCTACTCTCGGTCTTGGGAAATGTGTCCCTGGTCTATAAAAATAGAGAATCCAATGAAATTGCTGACAGCCTTGCTAAGGAAGGCTCCTCTCCGGGATACTCTTGGGTTAAGTGGTTTGACCACCCTTACGAGTTTACGTAGTTTGGTATCTACCGGGGCTGGCCCGGGTGCTTATCGGTTGTTTGGCGCATGGTCGGTGTTAAACCTGGGCGTGAAGACGGTTGTCCATGTATCCAACTTGCTGACGTTGAACTAGTATCCTTGATTGTCACTTTCCCTAGTCTTTCTTAATCTAGTTTTGTTGTTGTTTGCAAGTTGGTTTCCTTGTTATTCTTTGCAGGACCTTCCTCCTTCATGTGAGCGTTGTGCCATAGGCCCATGATGCCATTGTGCCAGTAATCCTTGTGTTTATTGCAGCAGACTATCGCAGAAAATTGACATGACCTCAATGTATATACATCTTGTTCTTTCCCTTATGCTGGTTTTAGATCAGTTGGTGTTGCTCATAAAGATACGGGTGATTGCATTCTCCATAGGTGTGCTTTATTCCTGTCTTGTAGGCGGTGAAGTCAACTCAGTAGTAAGCAATTATGGGAGGATAGAGAATTTTCTTCTCTCTTGTTGATGGCATTTTGTCAGGGCGTGCTCCCTTTGGATCGGTTTGTTGCAAAGCTCTTGTGAGGTGTTGTCTCGTCTTCTAGTATTCTCATCAGCATGTGCTTTCCCAGTTGTAGGGGTGCTTTAATGCCTAAGCATGCTGGTGCTCATAGTGTGATCATGGGTGAGACCTTGAATTGTTGCTACCGCAATCTTATTCAACTGGACGTATGCCTAGTAGCCATAGGGGAATAAGGTCTGTGGCAAAATCTTTTCAATTTAGGCTTGTTTAGATAGGTGTCCCAATAGATTAGTTTACTTTTCTTTCATTCCTTTCTGTCTTTGGTGCTTAAATGGAAAAATCAATACTGTAATCTGGTGTATAGCTTCTTCTCCTAGTGGAGAGTAAACCAAATTTTTGGTGTATTTTTATCTAGCTTTTTTGTAGTATGTGACAGCGTGGCCTCTACAATCCTTCCTAGAAGATGGGTAGAGTGACTTCACGGTGATGCTCAAGCTAGAATTTTTTAATGAAATCTAATTTATCGAAAAAAAAGTTAAATGGTTGTATTTTTCCCAACAACATTTTATATTGTTGACAAAACTTGTGTTATTCCCAACAAGTCATGTCGTTGCCAAAAAAATTGTTATTCACAACAACTTTAATTGTCATTGAGATCAGTCTTTTTTCCCCCAACGAGAATAATGTTGTTGAGGAAATTTTTTCTTATTGCAGCGAGTTAGAAAAATTGTTACTACAAGCATATATTTATCAACGAGTTTAAAATAGTCGTTGTCGTATCTATTTAGTCTTGTAGTGTGTTGTCACAAAATGAAAGTTTTTTTTTCTCTAAATCAATTATTGAAGAATAAATTTCGTGTATTTGAACACCGAATTTTTTTCAGGTCTTAAAATACACCAAAACGCTATAAATAAATAAAATCTGTTGAGAAATCGGGGTGGCTAGGCTCGATTTTTTACTTGTGTAGCAAAAAGAGTGCTACTTATGTACATAAAAGAAAAATAGTGCGACTTTGGTAATTAAAAAAAAGTGACAATTGTTTTTTTTTGCTGTATTCCTACCTGTGCAAGGCACGGATAATATTCTTAATCGGGTGAATCTATAATATATTGTTTTTTATTTATAAAAGTTATTATATAATACAATTAGTAAGCAATTTCTTTAATAAAGTATTAATTTATTAAAAAAGTATTATATATTTTGGTGTGTAAATGTAACATCTTAAATTTTAGACGTCCATAAAGTCCAGTATATTATATTTCGAGTCCAATCAGAGATACACAACTATTTAAGTTTTGATTAATTTGCTCGCTTTTAATATTCTTCAAAAAAAGTCACTTTAAATAAAAGAAATAAACCTTCATATAATATTTCCTCACAATCAATTGGTGGTTCAATAACTTTCTATAATCAAAGTTTATCGTTTAATCCAAACTTAAGAGAAGCATACATCCTAGTTAAATTGAGAAAGAATGTTACAAGAACACTTGGGAAAAACCCAAAGGGGTTCCCACTACAATCTATACAAATATGACCAACACATCGTCAAACGAATGAGATTACAATAATAAAGACATCAATTAGCCTTTTTCCTTTGACTTCAAATCGTCACCTGTTTATCAGTAAAAACACCACATAATAAAGAATGAGATTACAATAATCTCAGGTGAGTTCCTCGACGGTACCTCACTATACATATACTCACGATATCTTTTAGTATTTACCTATGATGCATCCCCCTAACGCAATAGACTTACATAATATAAATGCTACTACGTACATTGTGGGAAACCCGCCTTCAATATATTATCCTTAAACTAAACATCTTGGGCCTTGAGATAGTTCATGACACCACCCCAAGTACATCATCCATTCATTAGTTCATTTATTTATTTATATATATATATATATATATATATATATATATATATATATATATATATATATATATATATATATATATATATATATATATATATATATATATATATATATACACACACACACACAGGTGTAGTTCTCGCTCACGCATAAACTCATTGATCATTAATGAACCGTAAGCAATTCATATCATAAACAAGACATATAAGAGTTTAATCATAAATTAAGTAATGGAATTTGAGTTAGGGAGGGATTTAGAATGGAATTGGTACCCAAAAGAGTGATAAAAGAACCAATTTGGATAAAGTGGCAGAGTTAGCATAATCTGTTATCATAATAGATTAAGGTGCTGCAATTTTCAAAAAATTTGTCTCAGGTGCACTTTAATCTATTATGATAGTCCATTAAGATAGTGAACTGTTTAGAAAACAGTTTCAGAAGCACCTTAATAGATTATCATAATCGAATAGCAGCTGTTGTTCTGCATAAAAACTCTTTTAAAACCAATTTTTCAAGTGTTTAAGCATTTCTTTGGTACCAAAATCATTCCAAATCATCAACCAATATAAAAGACCATTGCTACCACATGATTAAACAACAAAATCAACATGAATCATGTTCCACATCAACAATTTCACTCACAATTTCAAGCATCATTCATCATCAATTTCACAACAAAGAAAGCCAAAGGACATATCAAGATTTCATAAAACAAAATCAGAGTTTAAACCTGTAACCAAGTCCAAAACTCACCAATTCAACTAGGTTTCAAGTATTAAAGTACTCAAAATCTTGAAATTAAAGAAAAGGGAAAAAGGGAAGGAGGAAACTCACATATGATGCTAGACTTTAAACAACAACTAGGAATTGCTCCCACCAAGACCAAAGACTTCAAAACTACAAGAAAAGCAAGAGCAAGCTTCAAGATGCTCAACTCAGAAAATGTGATGCCAAAAAGCCTTTCTATGATGCTCCTAGCTTCACCTTAGCAGGGACGGATCTAGGTGTTGTGAATTGGGGGCATTTGCCCCCACTTGAAAAATTATTTTGGTTGGGAATATATATAACAAATTTATTTTGCCCCCATAAAAAAATAAAGGTTGCCCCCATAAGATAAATTAAATGTAGAAATTCATAAGACATAAATAAAAAGGAACGTAAATTGGTACTAATTTTATCTTTTTTGCTATGTATTTATAGAAATTTAGGTATTTTAAGGTTTCTTTGTAATGAAATTATGTTCTTTGTAAAGTTTATAATAATTTTTTTAAGAAAATTTTATAGGCTATTTTTTTTGCCCCCACTATTGAAAATTTCTGGATCCGTCCCTGCACCTTAGCCTCTAAGCACACATGCAAGCAAACTCAGGCTCCATTTCAGCTCCTCACCCACACAAGATACACGAAATGGAGGGAAGAGTGGGGATATGAAATTTTTGTTTTTAGGTCTTTCTCTCTTGAACAACAATGGAGGTAGAAGTAGAGGAAATGAAAATGAGGAGTGTATTCTAGTGGGAGGAAGAGATGAAAGTGTAGGGTTCTATGTTTGGAAGAGTCACATGCAACTCAATTTAGAGCTTGAAGAGAAGAAGAAGAAGAAGTTTCAAATGCTAGAGAGAGAGTGATGCTGTTTTGAATTTTGTGGGCATTTGGAGAAACAATGGTAATGGAGAAGGAAGAGTAGCAAGATTGAGGATAATATGGTGTTTAGGTTTCAGCTCCCATTGTTCCCCTTTCTTTCTCTCTTTCGTTCTCCACACACTCTCTCTCTCTCAAGCCACTCTCTTTCTATTTCTTTTTAGGCTAAAGTGCTCCCGGGGTCCCTTATCTTTATTTAAAGTAACGAATTAGTCCTTTATGTTTTTTTTGTCCCAAATAAGTCCTTTATCTTTCAAATTTTTGACACATAAATCCTTTTCCGTTAACAGTACTGATTTATGTGTCAAAAAAAAGGATTTATGTGTTAAAAATTTGAAATATAAAGGACTGATTTGGGACAGAAAAGGATTTATGTGTCAAAAATTTAAAACATAAAGGACTGATTTGGGACAAAAAAAAGATAAAGGACCAAATCGTTACTTTAAATAAAGATAAGGGACACCGGGAGCACTTTAGCCTTTTTTTTAAAATGCTGAAATTATTTTTCAATCTAAAATGATATCAAGTTTCCCTCTTAAAAGTGAATTGTGGGTTAGTCAAATGGGTTGGGCTTTCGCCCCAAGCCCATGGAATGGAGTTTAAAGAAAAATTTTCCTACTGCAACCCCCATTTATTTCTAATCCCAAACCTAATCAGTTTCTCATTCTAGGGAAACATAAGAAATTAAAATAACTTACTAACACAAACAATCATTAAACTCCATCAAAATATATAAAATGCACAACCAAAGATATCTTTCGCTTGTTGACACCAATTAAATCAATCACTTGACAGTCAAAATAATCACAATTATTTTGGGTGTTACAGTAAACATATATCAATTTTGGTTCATCGCAACCTTGACGTCTTCCATTTTCGTTTCATACTATATACCATTTCTCTTTTTTTTCCCAATAATTTATAAAGTTAATGTAAACAAATATGTGTAAATGTAAAAAGGGGAAACACATTAAAATATCTTTCAAATCAAAGAAGTTGTTTCGACCTTTAGACCTTTGGAGCTTTTACATATTGACTTTTTTGGACCAACTCGAACTGCGTTCTTAAACGGTAAAAAAATGGGCTAAAAAATTGATGACTATAGCAGATGGACTTGAGTTAAGTTCTTTGGCTACAAGGATGAGTCATACAAAGTATTCTCTATCCTTTGACCAAAAAAAAAAGTATTCTCTATCTTTTGCAAACTAACTCAAAATGAAAAAAAAATGTTTTTCTATTACAACTATGATAAATGATTATGGTTTCAAAATGAATCTTATATTTTACCACTTGGTATGATCTCAAGACGATTATAAATCTATTGTAAAAAAAAAGACGATCTCGGCTTGGAGGGCAACTGTTCTAGAGTGGACCAAGGGGTCCCATTAGCAAAACCAGGAGGTGCACTTAGCAAGTAATATGGATCAGCCCAACCGATTCAGCCCAGATCCACCTCATGCGAGCCCAACATGCTTGGACGGTCAAGATCGACTCTACTCATCCAACGATCCACGAGAGGGCACAATTTCCTATAAATACAAGCAAACTTTACCCTAAAAAAGGTTCAATCTCTAATCCTCAGTACCTTCACTCATATATTCTATATACTGACTTGAGCGTCGGAGTGGCTTGCAGGTACCCCCCCCGGGCGCTCACTGACCTCCTGCCAGGGCAGCAAGAGACCTACCAACAGCAGCCCACCAAAAAGCTGCTCGGTACAGAACATTGGCGACCACTGTGGGAGATACCTATCTTTCACATCATCACTACTCGAACTTTTCTCTTGCTGCTCCATGGCTCCCAGAGGCAGACCCCGGGTTCAAAGCATTGCCATACCTGCACCCCCGACTAGAGGATACCCCTGAGGGCAATGTCGACAGCCTGCCTAAATAGTGCAACATCAGACAGCGCCCATGAGGGCGCCTGGCAACCATGAGGGCGCCTGGCTGGGCACCTTGGCAACATCAGACAGCGCCCATGAGGGCGCCTGGCACCCATGAGGGCGTCTGGCAGGGCGCCATGGCAACATCAGGCAGCGTCCATGAGGGCACTTGGCATGGCAACATCAGACAACGCCCCTGAGGGCGCCTGGCACCCATGAATGCGCCTGGCAAGGCGCAATGGCAACATCAGGTAGCGCCCATGAGGGCGCCTGGCAGGGGAACCCTTCCTCCAACAACGGTGACTTCGAGGCACCACCGGGGATCGCCATCGAGGAAATCCCCCGACCGTCGCAGGCATCAAAGGTACATGGACTATGAAGAAGACAACATGGCCTACCAAGAGGAGGCCCAGGTTGGCAGCATGAAGGCTGATCTGACTTGTTATGGGCACAGTACCAGCAAATGCAGCATCCCCAGGGATGACATTGAAAAAGGGAAGCTCGCCCAATACGTGAATGAAGAAGAGGATGAAACTCGCGACTCCGAATAAGGAGCAGAGCATCAGGACTCGGGCCTAAGGCTAGGCCTAGCTATGAATTTTGTTGTTTGAGCACAAAAGCAGAATACAAAGAAAGAAAAAAGGTCCAACTCCATAGTCGGAAGTGGAGCAAGACAAGTCTGAGACCTAACATACCATGCAAGGAGGGACTTCCTGGATCGTAGGGGGCAACCTCAACATTAGCTCAAAGTCAAGTTCATCTCTCCAAGTATGGGAGTCAAGGGTGTGATGGCGCGCTCATCTTTCTAAAGCAAAGCAGCCAAGTTCACGGCACCCACTCGGCAGGGACCCAAGGTATGAGACCAAGATGTCTTGGGTAGCAAGCACTAAGAAAGGCGCGGAAGTCAAGTAAATGACAAGACCATGAGGTCACAGACACCAGAGATACCCACCTACGAGGGTGATCTCTAGTCTGCAGTCCATCACTTCGTCCATGCTTATCCGATGGAGACGTGTGAGCATGCGTTGGAAATCTAAGAGGAAGAGCTACACTTCTCATGTTGAGCTCAAAATCCAATTCGGACGTCTCCGCACCCAGGAAAAGCGCCCAGGAGGAGGGCGCCAACATCAAGAAGCAGCATTTTGGCACAAGGCGCCCAAGAGGGCGCCAAAATCAGGATACATGGCACAAGGCGCCCAGGAGGGCGCCAGCATCAGAAAGCGGCGTCATGGCGCAGGGCACCCAGGAGGGCGCCAACATCAGGATGTTGCACTTTGGCTCAAGGCGCCCAGGAGGAGGGCGCCAACTTCAGGATGTTGCACCCTGTCACCCGGCACGCAGGAAGGGGTTCCAGTCTGTAGTCTGTAACTTCATCCATACTTACCCGATGGAGGCGTGTGAGCATGCGTTGAAAATCTAAGAAGCTTAGCTACAATTCTCATGTTAAGCTCGAAATCCAATTCATACGTCTCCGCACCCAGGAAGCGAAACAAGCTGACCGCACTCACAAGCTCGTGAGAAAATCAAATGGTGCACGAGCACGTGAGCAAAAAAACATAGTGCACGAGCACGTGAGCAAAGAGGAAAAGAAAATGTGGTGTTGCTCACCCATACTCACCATCAATCACCTCGATCAATGCAAGTCAGCGAAAAACACCAATAAACGAGCAGGATAATTGCTGTGACCTTCTGACAAAATTAGCAGACCCGACGACGGCACGAGCCATAAGGGCAACCTAACCTACGAGGGCATCCTAAACGACAACGTCAAGTCAAGACCATCCCCCAGGATAATCTCGACTTGGGGGGAAACGGTGGAACCAGGTCCATATCCACCAGAGGCACCACCGGGGATCGATATCGAACTTTGCCACAAGGCGTGAAGCGACTTTAAACGTGTCGCAACCTCTGACGGGCGAGTTAAATTCAGATCGATTCTGATAAACTGCCCCCAGAGTCACCACGAGGTGTTAACTTTGCCACGAGGCGCGAAGCGGCTATCAAGAGACGTCGCAACCTCTGATGGGTGAGTTAAATTCAAATCGATTCTGATAAACTCCTGTTAGAGTCTCTAGATGGGCGAAGCGGCATCGCAAATGTCGCAACCTCTAATGGGTGAGTTAAATTCAGATTGATTCTGATAAACTCCTGTTAGAGTCCATAAGGCGCGAAGCAGCATATCGAAAAGATCGCAACCTCTGATGGGTGAGTTAAATTCGGATCGATTCTGATAAACTCCTGTCAGAGTCCCTAGATGGGCGAAGCGGCATCACAAATGTCGCAACCTCTAATGGGTGAGTTAAATTCGGATAGATTCTGATAAACTCCTGTTAAAGTCCATAAGGCGCGAAGCGGCATATCAAAAAGGTCGCAACCTCTGATGGGTGAGTTAAATTCGAATCGATTCTGATAAACTCCTGTCAGAGTTAACATTGCCACGAGGTGATATGAGATTATACATTCAGATGGACAAAGCAAGGACTGGAACCCGAGCCCACCTCGCGCGTGCTAGTCATAGGAATGAGAATCAAGCCTGACAAAGACCTCATGATCAAATCACAAGAGGCTCGACCCTAGAACGGCTTCCGGATATAAACAACGAATGTGGCCAATCACTTTGTCGTAGGCAGCATAGAAGAATCTCCACCACCTCATGCTCAAAAATCAGAACATCATCAGAAGAGGACAAGGGGCAGAACAAGCGGTTACAAGACAGACAGGAAAACTTGCAGACGACCCCTCCCCTGAGGTTGGGGACTTCAACAAAACAAGACATGCCCGAACACCCCCTCCCCTGAGGTGGGGGACGTCAACAAAACAAGACGTGTCCTTATTAGATGAGTTTACAAGAATGATGTGGGTGGCACTTATTAAATTCAAGCATGAGGTGTTTGCTGAATTTAAGAAGTTTAAGGTGAAAACTGAGAAACAATGTGGACATCAACTGAAAATTTTCCAAACTGATGGTGGTGGAGAATTCAACTCCAAAGAGTGGAAAGAATTCTGTGATGAACATGGGATTGAGCATGAGGTGACTGCTTCGTATACACCACAACATAATGGTCTTGCAGAGAGAAGGAACGAGACTGTGCTTGATATGGCAAGGAGTATGTTGAAGGAGAAAAACTTACCTCACACACTGTGGGGTGAAGCCATTGCTACTGCAGCATATCTGCTTAATAGGTGTCCAACAAAACAATTGAAAGGAGTAGTTCCACTTGAGAAATGGACAAGAAAAAGACAAAGTGTTGGACATCTTAAAGTGTTTGGATCATTGTGTTTCAAGCATGTACCTGATGCAACAAGAAGAAAGCTAGATGATAAGAGCAAGATCATGCTACTTGTTGGTTACCACTCCACTGGTGCCTACAAGCTTTACTGCCCTATAAATAATAAAATAAAGATTAGTAGGGATGTTTTGGTGAATGAAACATAAACTTGGGATTGGAGTAAGTCCCAAGTGAGTTCTAGTGCTGAAACTACACTAGAAATTGCAGAAGATGATACTGCAGAGCCTACTGTTACTGATACAGTGCCAGTAGATAAGGTGCAGGATAATGAAATACATGATGAGCTGAACTCTGAGAGTGAATCAGAGGGTGAAAATGCAACACCAGTACAGGGTCAAAGAGTACAGAGAACTAGACAGTTGCCAAGAAGACTGGCAGAGTATGAGTTGATTCAAGATAATGCTGTGGACAGTGATGGAGAGATCATACAGTTTGCTCTACTGGTAGATGCTGAACCTGTCACCATTGGTGAAGCTATTAAGGAGAAACAGTGGGTGAAGGCAATGGAGGAAGAGCTTGAAGCAATTGAAAGAAACAATACTTGGGAGTTAACCACTCTACCTAAGAATAAGAAAGCCATTAGTGTGAGATGGGTATTCAAAACAAAGCTGAAACCTGATGGTTCAATTGCAAAGCACAAAGCAAGGCTGGTAGCCAGAGGATTCCTACAGAAACCTGGAGTGGATTACTGTGAAATATTTGCACCCGTAGCCAGACATGAGACAATAAGATTGGTACTTGCTGTAGCTACAAACAGGAAGTGGCCTCTGCTGCACTTGGATGTGAAATCTGCCTTCTTGAATGGTCCTCTACAAGAGGAGATCTGTGTGACTCAGCCTCCAGGTTTTGAAGTGAAGAACATGGAGGATAAAGTGTACAAACTGCACAAGGCCCTATATGGGCTAAAACAGACCCCTAGGGACTGGAACTTGAAGATTGATTCCTTCTTTCAGCAACAAGGATTCAAGAAGTGTGAACTGGAGTATGGTGTGTATGTGCAACACACACCTAAAGGCAATATGATCCTAGTTTGCCTCTATGTGGATGATATACTCTTGACTGGGAACTGTTCTTCTGAGGTAGATAAATTCAAGAAAGTACTGATGAATACTTTTGAAATGACTGATTTGGGCAAGATGATGTACTTCCAAGGGATGGAACTCTTGTACACAGCTAGAGGTACTATTGTACATCAATTGAAGTATGAAATGGAGTTGCTAAGGAAATTTGAGCTGCTGAATTGCAAGCCTGCAATTACACCAGCAGAAACAAATCAGAAGCTTAAAGCTGACAGTGATGGTGAAGATGTGGATGCATCTGTCTTCAAACAGTTGGTTGGTTCCTTGAGGTATCTATGCAACACTAGGCCTGATATATGCTATGCAGTAGGGGTGGTGAGCAGGTTTATGAGCAAACCAAAATGGTCACACTATCAAGCAGCAACTAGGATCCTTAGATACATCAAAGGAACTCTCAAATATGGAATTATGTTTCCATCTGATGCAGCAAACCCTGCTGCTGATTTACTCTGCTAGTCTGATTTTGATTGGTGTGGGGACAGAATAGATTGAAGGAGTACTACAGGATACCTGTTCATGTACCTGGGAGCACCAATTTCATGGTGCTCCAAGAAGCAACCAGTGGTTGCACTATCTACTTGTGAGGCTGAATACATTGCTGGAGCTGTGGCTGCTTGCCAAGCAATCTGGCTGATTAATCTGCTGCAGGAACTGAAGCTTGAAGTACATACACCAGTGAAGATGATGATTGACAACAAGTCTGCTATAAGTCTTGCCAAGAACCCGGTGCTGCATGGGAGAAGCAAGCACATAGACAAAAAGTTTCACTTCCTGCGAAATCAAGTTCAGAATGGAGTACTGGAAGTTGCTCACTGCAACACTCAGAGACAGCTTGCTGATTTGCTCACCAAGACTATCAGGACTGATCAGTTCATCAAGCTGAGAGATGAACTTGGAGTCATCACTTTTGAAAATATGCCTTAAGGGATGGTGTTAGATGTAATGCATATTGTTTTTTTTACTGCTTTACCATTTAATCTTACTGTAAAAGCATTTCTCATTTCATTTTCATTTGACTCTCATTTACATTTCGTTAAGTTTGTTAAGTAGCTTGTTTAGCTTTAAACTGAAACATGTACTCCTCTTGTAATTCAGTTTTACAATATAGCAAATAACTTCTTCTTCTACCCTTTTCTTGTTCTCTGTGTGTGTGTTGAGTGTGTGTGCAGAAATGGAGTTCTACAATTAACTCCAACATTTTGAAGGTTATGAAAATCTTAAGTCCATGGGAGATATGATAGAATAGACCAAGTTAATTAAGTAGAATGTAATTGATATGAGACACTTGCCTTATCATTCAAACCCAAAAGGAAAGAGGAGCCATCTCGGCCATATAATTCTCCACGTCTCTTTGCTTCTGAGTGAGAGACTAGTTCACCTGTGTACTCTCCTAAGTAATCATTTTTGTTAGCAGGGTTCTTAAATGTGTTAATAATTAGTGACGAAAACATATTTTGACGTTATTTTAGAATAAAAAAGCACAAACATCATTATCAGACTTGGCCAAAAGAATCTAACATATATATACCAATAAGGAAAAGGATATTAGACAACTATGTGTTGATTAATTAAATGTATATGAATAATAGAGAAAAATATCATACCCTTAACCCTTTGTTTTTTTGTCTTAAAAAGATCCTCATATTTCCACATTGACCATTTCCACAATGAGGTGGCTCCCCTAACGAACCATCACCACAACTATATATACAATGTCATATTTAAATGCATTATATATTCTTCTTCTAAGATCCATTCACTTGTGTCTAAAATGAATTTACAGAAAATTGTGAATTCCAATAGCTTAACTCCATTCAATTGTAATAGCGAAAGACACATGCATCTTCCTAGATAGAATAGATCCAAAGGTCAAAATTGATGATACTGGTGGTAAGTGAGATTCAATACATTTTACATGTAGTATAATTTTTGACACATGAAAAATAATGCGAAGAAAATTTAGGCCACACAATATCATGTTAATAACAAAGAAATATTTCCTAACCCAAAAATTTCGACAAATATCTGGGTCACATTCTCGTGCTGCAGCAAAGCATTGACATTGTTGAGAGTCCTCCCAAGTCTTAAGAATATTGAGAGTTTAAGAATAAATAAATAGGTAATACAAACACACACATGAACTCAATAGCCCAACTTCATCCATTTTGCATAACTATCTTGAAATCATCCTTCCTTATTAGGTCACAAAGAAATATAAACTGTAGAAGACCCCAATAATCAAAGGGAATAAGAATTCAAATTTTTTCAACTCGTAATGTTGCATTAAATTTCGTATGTGGGCAAAACATTTTACAACAGATAATATCTTCCTAACTTAATTTTCTTTCCTCAATGAATTCCATCCCATCTTACACTACATATATAAAAATTATTCGAGCATCTCGTACTCAAGACAAATAAAATCTATACAAAAACACAAGAATAAAGGGAGAGTACCACTTCAGCATGCATGTAGGTAGCCACTTCCTTGCAAGTCTTCAAGCCAGTAAGTAAGTTTCGGTATATAAGACAGCTGTAGAGAGTGAGTTGCAAATTAGCAAAACCTTAAAAAATAGGTAAATTCTTGGTTGCCTTTGATGATACTGGTGGTAAGTGAGATTCAATACATTTTACATGTAGTATAATTTGACACATGAAAAATAATGCGAAGAAAATTTAGGCAATACAACATCATGTTAATAACAAAGACCTATGACTCTATTTCTTGGAATTTCCTAGTCTACATGATGGAGAGGATGGGATTTGGCTCGGCGTGGATTAGGTGGGTGAAGGCTTGTGTGTGTTCTAGCTCCATGTCCGTGTTGGTTAATGGTAGCCCAACTAATGACATTAGAATTAGACATTTAAATTCAGGCGCCCAGATGCCTGACTACATAGGTAGACACGGTGGCAAACTTGTAAATAAGTGGCAAAACTCGCGAGTATTAAGGTCAAGCGGATACACGTCTGACGTCTAAAGTGAAGAAATAGTGAAAAAAATAAGACTTTAGAAGTCAGGCGTGTATGCGCCTGACTACATAAGTGACACGGTGGCAAACTTGTAATTAGGGGAGAATTTTTTTTCTGTTCTAATACTTTAGACGCCAGGCTTCTATTCTCGCTTGACCTCTAAAGTCCAAAAATAGAAAAAAAGAATTTCACTTGACCTTCTCTCTTTCGCGAACCCTAAGCTTCTCACTCTCACACCTTCTCTCATTCGCGAAGCTTAGCTCTCACTCTCAGAACACCTTCTCTCCTTCGCAACCCTTCTCTCCTTCGCGAAGCTTAGGTCTCACTCTCAGAACCCTTCTCTCCTTCGCGAAGCTTAGCTCTCACTCTCAGATGCCTTCTCACTCTCTCATTCTCTCATGTTCTCTGAACTCCCTCTTCTCTCACCCGATCTAGATCTGAACGTTTATGCGGCGCTCTTCTTAACTCCCTCTTCTCTCACCTGATGCTCTCGCTCTCTCACTAGTTCTACGTGTGCGCATCTTCACACCTCCCGTCACTAGTTCATCGCCTTCAGCCACCACCGTGATACTCCTAACTGCTATGGTTACTGATTGATTATGATCTTGTAGGTTTAAAGCTTGAAGTAGCTTCAGTTCTGCTACCAGTAATGATCTCAACAGGTAATCGTAAAAACCCCCTTTGTTTTTACTTTGATTTCTTCCTTAGTTTGTAACCCTAGACTTACAGACTCTCTCTGTGTTTCTTTCTTGTGTATGTGCACGATTGTTGTGTTCCTTTTGTTCGTAATCCTAAACGAAGGCCTACGAAGGTAAGAAATCACTTCTCTCAGTGATTTTTTTGATTTTTTTCTGTTTTGGACCCTAAGACTCTTAGGTTTTCTGTTTGTACAGTGAATGTGATGATTTCGAAAACTCTAACTTGGTTTTCTTGTTTAAAGATTCTTGGCAACAGAGAAGTTTGCTTAGAGTCTTGAAATGAAGGTAAATCTTTCACCCTTGTGAATTGTTGCCTTCGTAGGGCAATAGCAAATTTGTATTATTCTAGTCTTGTTATAATTTGTTTTTGATTACTAACAACTTGTTCATTGCATTGTGGTTCTTTTTGTGAATGTGGATTTGATGCTTTGTTGATATGGAACAGTATATTTGGGTAAGTACTTCAAATATTTGTGTAGTGTATGGTGTAGCAATTGTTTTAAACATGCTTTAAATATATTGTAGCCATTAACTTGTTAAATCTATTGATATCTTATTTGAAAAGACTATCTAAATGTTGCCTATGTGATTTTGTTTTGGTCTGCTCATGAATTTATTGTCTTGGAAAATAATCTACCATATGTGCCTTTTTTCATGATGTGAGAAACATTCTTGCCCACTTATTTGTGTAGCATTAAATGGTTTTCCTTTCCTTTCTTTTACTTGTAGTGTATGGGTTGAATAGATGAAGCCGTAGCTCAAAATTGCTACTGCTTTTGTTATTAGCTTGCTCTGGATTCAGCAATCATTTTGCGGTTAGTATCACAGTTCAGAATTCAGATAACATTTGGCAATTGGCTCTCCAGTTGTTTTCAGTAGCATACTTTAGTTATGCATTGAAATTTAGGAGCTTGTCTGCGTACAAGAAAAATATAAAGACATCGGCTTTTTTCATATGTTGGTCACCACATGGAGGCCATATTTCTGGAACATTAAATAATTTATATTGAGTTTTAGTTTTGCACTGGATTCACACATTACCAAACATTTGGTAGTTGACTCTCTAGTTTTTGCCATTAGTAGCAGACCTTCTGTACTGATATTTACGTGCAATTGCTGTATTCAATATATGGGTCATTGCATGGAATAAGTTATATTTAGTTTCATTTTTATGTTCCTTTTAATATAAAGTTTATGGAGTTTCCCAGTCCATGTTTTACATGTTCATCTTACCGATAGGGTAAAGCCAAACAAACGAAAATGCTTTGTGTGGCATTGTTTCTTGGCAGATGAAGCTTCTGATACATCTGGTCTAAACAAGTGGAGATGTAGATGTTCTTCTTTACAAGGGAGCCAAAGCTACCCTCTCGCTAATTGTTCTAAGTCATGTGATTGCCGTCCAGGTATGCTGTTAGTATTTTTATTGGAATGAGACCAGAAATCTCCTGATTAGTTTGCTTTTCTCTTTCTTTTATACCTCCTTTTATTTGATAACTGCTTTGCCTTCCATGTAGATGCTGAAGAGAGTGCATCCATATGGATATGCATATGTGATCCCAATGGCTTTCCCCATGTCGCAGCAGATGGTCATAGCCCTAATTGCTTTCATGCCTGCAACCGCACCTGGGGTATCTTTCTCTCTTTATTTTTTGTTGCTAATGTCTGCAATCTCAAAAGCTGCTACAATTATTTCTTCCTCAAACTGATTTACATGGACTAATGAAGAACCAGTATTATTGTACATAGAATCTAAATGCATGTTTACATACTAATATTTGCTTACTTGGTAGGTACAACTCTTATTCTGATGACGGATACAATATTTTAATACAATCTAAACTACTTACAGTATTTACAGTGTTTGACAACTTCAGTGCTAATGTAGTGGTTGATGGGAATACAGTGAATCTTAGTTTATGGGATACTGCAGGTTGGTCATCCTTCTTCTGATCTCACATTTCTATGTTTTTTTCTTTCTTAAAAAATGACAAATAGTATTAAATTTGTACCCCATATCAGACCTCCTGGTTCAACTCCTTAAGCTGTTCCTTAGCTCGCCAACCGAGTTCTCTGTTTAAATGCCAAATTTTGTGTGGAATTGAGTCTGGGTGAGGTTAACTGTTTAATGTTGTTGATTACAGGATAAGAAGATTACAACAGGCTAAGGCCTTTGAGCTACAGAGGAGCTGATGTGTTTTTGTTGTGTTTTTCTCTCATCAGTAAAGCCAGTTATGAGAACATGTCCAAAAAGGTTTTCTTTATTTTTCTCTATGCCTCATATTCCTCTTTTTTTTAGTGTAATAATGTTTTCAGTTGACCTTAGTATTATCAAATCTTTGAAAATATGTTTGTTGGATTTTTGACCAACAGTGGATACCTGAGTACATAACTTGTCTTGGGGATTTGTACAGTGTTTCTTCTTTGTTTGGTTCAGTCACTGAATAAGGTATGTACAGCTTCACTTGATTGACTTGTGTGTGGTTTGATAGTATTTACCTGTTCAGTCTTATCTTTGTGTTGATTGGTATTAGTATTCTGATTTTGGGGTTTTGTCTTATTGACCTGAACTCTCTAATTAATCTCAGCTCACCCAAATAAATTTCCAAATATTACTGTCTTGGGGTTTGTTGATCATTTGAGTTGGGCTTAGTTTCATGTTTAATCTTCATTTCTTGCTTCTATTCATTTTCTATTAAGTTTGTGTCTTATTGGATTCATAGTTATTGTTAGTGTTGCACTTTAGTTCTTGTTACTGTCAAATAAATGTTGCTAATATTATATATTTTTTGTCTGGTCTACAGAGAGAGATTGAGCCTATTCCATCACAGAAGACAGATGCGACAGCTGCATTTCTAGCTTCTCTTGAGGAACCTAAGCTTACAACTTTGGCAGAAGCAGGGAAGAAACCACCTAATAAAGAACAGGTATTTAAAAAAAGCTCAAGATTGTGTTTACAAATAATACTTTTGATTGTGTTTAAAAAAAAAGGAATTTAAGGCCTGTGGGCTGGGCTGGGCCCACAGGACTTTTTGGGGCTTGGGGCCTATATGGGGCTTGTGTTAGTGGGCCTTTAGGCCCTAGGGGCATGTGGGCTGGGGTTGGGCTGGCCCGCATGGGCCAAATTGACGGCTCTACTTGTGAATGCTTATTGTAACTGCATGCATGTGTTCTTTTTCACTCAGATATGTACAGAGAAGAAAACAATTCTGTCAGTTGAAGATATCATTTCTTTGATTGATGATAAGTGCGATGGAGTTATTGGACAGGTAATCAATAAATAATTACAAGATTTTGGTGTTAGGTTTTTTTTGAAACATGATCAATTTGCAAATTGACTGAAAGTCTAGCTTTTTTTTTTTAAAATTTCTTTTGAAATGATGATTTTGGTTAAGTGTGGATTTTTTTAATTTCAAGATTTTTGTATCCTGTTGCAGCTGACTGAAGATTGGGGAGAAGAATTGTTCTCTGCATTGAGCAAAGTGGGAGGCAAAACTTTCAGTAATATGGCGGTTGGTTATAATAATGTGAATGTTGATACTGCTAACAAGTATGGTGTTGCTATTGGAAATACTCCTGTAAGCTACTATTTCATTCACACTACTACTGTCACACTTACATCTTAAATGTCTGTGGTTTTTCTTTTTGTAAACTGTGAAGTTAAGTTAGAATTTATGCTTGGAAGAAGGATTCTTTTTAATAGAAAAATAGTAATTACTAGTACTGCAAAGATTACTAGCTAGTACATGCATATGTGTGTGATGTTTCTGAGGTGGTGAGGTGGTTGTATGTTGTACTATGGTGTGTGTATTTTATGAGGAATAGTGATAGTATTGAAGAGGAAGTTCTTTGTTCTAACATTAGTTTCATTCCTTATTTCTTAGATGGGAGTGTGGAATTAATTGGAGTATTACTGTACGGTCCAGGAAAATGTTCTTCAGTTCTACATTCCGTGAGAGATTCTGGTCTTCCCCTTGTTGATGACTGGACATGCTTAAAATCAATGGTAAAAACTAAAAACTAAAAACATAAATAAAGTTCATTGGTTAGTAAATGTGTTGTTTACAAATTATTAATATTCAAATTATGTTGTGCACTGCACAGGTTCGGATGTTTGAAACTCCTTGTGGGTCGCTGACTCAATATGGCATGAAACACATGCGAGCATTTGCAACAGCGGTGTTTCTGAAGGGTCCATGGAAGAGGCTTGTATGGCAGCATGTGGTAGCTATGATGCAGGGCTATTACATCCATCAAACAAAGGTTACAGTGCTTGATGATGTAAATACTTGTTGTGTCAATTGTAACCATACTGCTTTCTGCTCCTTGTATAAAACCTGTTATCTGTGATTAGGTATTATATTATAATTTGATATTGTTGTAAGATTGTGTTGATATAAGATTATAAATGAAAAAAAGTGTGTTAATGTTTGATTGTTTTCTGCCTTTCTTTATTCTAAGTTCAATTTGTTTGAATTTTTTTAAAAAAAAGTAATTTAGATTAGCCAACTATTAGCTGACTACCAAATAAATTTTTTTTAAAAAAAAGAAATTAACTTTTAAAGTCAGACGAGACTAAAGCCTGACTTTAAATCATAGTTACGAAGTCATGCAATAACAAAATGCTTGACTTTAAATCATACTTACGAAGTCAGACAAGAATAAATGCTTGACTTTAAATCAGACTTAAGAAGTCAGGCGATAATAAATGCTTGACTTTAAAACTGACTTACGAAGTCAGGCGAAATAAATGTTTGACTTTAAATCAGACTTAAGAAGTCAGGCGATAATAAATGTTTGACTTTAAAACTGACTTACGAAGTCAGGCGAAATAAATGCTTGACTTTAAAACTGACTTACGAAGTCAAGCGAAATAAATGCTTGACTTTAAATCAGACTTACGAAGTCAGGCTATCGCTTGACTTTAAAACTCCTGACATACAAAGTCGACTTAATAAAAGTCAAGCGGACGCCTGACTTTAAATCCCCTTTTCGCCTGACTTTAAATCCATTTTTTGCACTAGTGTATAATTTGACACATGAAAATAATGCGAAGAAAATTTAGGCAATACAACATCATGTTAATAACAAAGACCTATGACTCTATTTCTTGGAAGTTCCTAGTCTACATGATGGAGAGGATGGGATTTGGCTCGGCGTGGATTAGGTGGGTGAAGGCTTGTGTGTGTTCTAGCTCCATGTCCGTGTTGGTTAATGGTAGCCCAACTAATGACTTTCAAGTTGGTAGAGGCCTTCGTTAATGTGATACTCTTTCTCCTTTTCTTTTCTTGATTGTAGCAGAGGATTTGACGACTATGATGTCAAAGGCGGTGGAGGTGGGGTCGTTTGTTGAATATAAGGTTGATGGTAATCTCCGCTTTTCTATGCTTCAATTTTCCGATGACACCATTATGTTGGGGAAGGCAACATGGGGGAATTTGTGGTGTATCAAATCTATTCTTAGAAGCTTTGAAATGGTGTCGGGGTTGAAGGTTAACTTTCATAAAAGTAAACTTATTGGTATCAATGTGTCGGAGGATTTCTTAGAATCGGCTTCAACTTTTCTTCACTGTCGAGCAGAGTCTTTTCCATTCAAATTTTTGGGAATTCCCGTGGGCGCAATTCCAAGACAGAGTTCAACTTGCAAGACGGTTATTGATAAGATTCGGAGTAGATTGACTTTGTGGCAAGGGCGTTTCTTGTCTATTGGAGGTCAGGTAACTCTTATTAACTCCGTTTTAAATAGCATACCCCTATATTACTTGTCTTTTTATAAAGCGCCAAAGGTGGTGATAAAGACTCTTATTAAGCTTCAAAGAGATTTCTTGTGGGGGATCAAGGAGGATTCAAGGGGCATGTATTGGGTGGCTTGGGAGAAGATTTGTAGATCTAAGGAGTAGGGAGGGTTAGGTGTGAAGGATATTGAAATGTTTAATATTGCTCTCTTGGCCAAATGGAAGTGGAGGTTGATGTCGGATGAGGGTGCGCCTTGGAGGGGGTATTCTTTCGTATAGATATGGTGATTTGGGGTCTATTTTTTTAATGGTTCAACATCGGTGCATAGAAGGGAAGATTCTTTGTGGTGACGCGATCTTAGGTGTGGGGGAGGAGAGGTTCTCGGTGGGTTTGTTCGAATCAAATGTAAGACGGAGGTTGGGGGATGGTAGCAGAGTGATTTTTGGCATCATCATTGGCTTGGGCAACGTCCGTTGAAGATTGGGTTTGGCAACATTTTCAACAATTGTAATAATAAAACTGTGAGGCTGGCGGATCTAGGAGTTTGGCGTGATGATCATTGGCAGTGGAATTTTTCTTTTTTCGCAAGTGCTGGATTCTCATTTGGTGATGAAGTTGATGAGCTGTTGACGATTCTACGTGATGTTCATATGGCCCGTGGAGTTGCTGACCGATGGTGTTGGTTTATTGATCCGCTAAAATCCTTAACGGTTCGGTCTTGTTACCAATTTCTTTTGCAAGCCAATCAACTTTCAACCGTGGACAGCAGCAGGCCAGTTTCGACTCTGCAGAAATCTGACTTGATAGCGTTATGGAGGACTCGTATTCCATCCAAGATATTGTTGTTTGGTTGGCGTATATTCAGCAATTCTATACATGTTCGGTCCCTGTTACTTAGACGACATGTTATTCACTCGGAGGAGGATGCAGTGTGCGTTTTGTGTAGGTCTCACATTGAGGATTCTCATCAGTTGTTTTTGGCTTGTGATTTTTCTTTGAGGGTGTGGGGCGAGATTGGTCGTTGGCTGAATGTTCGAGTGCCTTGCCCATCTACTTTAATTGATCATTTTCTACACTATGGCGACCTTTGTACTAGTAAGAAAGCGAAGATGATCAAGCATCTTATTTGGCTGACAACTTGTTGGGGTCTTTGGCTATCTCGTAACGGTGTTTGTTTTAGAGGGGTAGAGCCAAATGTAGACTCGATAGTGGCCCAGGTGAAGTTCTTATCTTGGGGCTGGTTCATTTACGGGGTGCGAAAGAATTATTGTTGTATCCATCACTATGGTGGAATAATGCACTTTCATGTATAAACAACCTGTGATCTTATCCTTGTATTTGTGGTTTTGAGCACCCCTAGTGCTTCTATTAATGCAACACTGCTTATCGAAAAAAAAAAACAAAGAAATATTACCTAACCCAACAATCTCGACAAATATCTGGGTTACATTCTCGTGCTACACCGAGGCATGGACATTGTTGACTTCTAAATTGACCTTTGAAACAATAACATCCTCTAAATCGATTTCTACATAGCTTTGAACACCTAGAAGTAGAAAGCTAATTGGTCAATTTTTTGAAAAAAAATATTAGTTAACAATTAATAATTTCATCTAGGAAAAAATATAGTTTGCAAGTTGAAAATTAATGCGCATTTTAAGAACGATGAAAAGAATAAACAATTTTTATTTTTTTGGAAAAATTAACCTTTGTTAATAATGTTGTTTATCTCCTTTGGCTCTCTAAATAATTTCATTTCTTCTTTTATATTTTTAGTTTAGAGGATAGGAAACCATAATTGACAATCCATCCAAGTAGCTCTCATTACACTTGAACCTTTAATATAGATACCCCTTAAAGGTTGTTAAAGAAATAATTCAAATGGCCCGACACTTGTTTATGAAACATCCTACACTTATTCGATATGTTTCTTTACTAGAAAAAGGAGCTCAAATAAATGATACATACCCACAATATTTTTCACAGCAAGATTCGTTAAGAAGACAAGGACATTGCTTCCCACACATCCCTTTCACAAGGTGTATAGTGCTTAGGGGTTTGGTTATTCTCATTTATAACACTTTTTCACATAGATGGCAACCTTGATGGAATCTCAGAGTCCTATTAAAATAACTCGAAAAGCAATTTGATGTTATTTGAATAGAAAACTATAAATGAGTTTTGTTGAAGTTCATAAAAGCTGTTTAATAAGACAAGCACAAGATAGCAGTTAGAACTCCTCCCAAGTCTTAAGAATATTGAGAGTTTAAGAATAAATAAATAGGTAATACAAACACACACATGAACTCAATAGCACAACTTCATCCATTTTGCATGACTATCTTGAAAGCATCCATCCTTATTAGGTCACAAAGAAATATAAAATGTAGAAGACCCCAATTGTAACACCCCAGTATTTCAACCTTAGAAGAAATACCGAGACTTCCATAATCAGCATATATCAGAGTACTAACCCTACTTTAAGACATTGAACAAATTTAAACTCGATGAAACATTCATCACAATATCCTTTAATTAACCGCAGTTCTCAAAAGGATTACTAAATGACATTAAACATAAGTTATATGTCATTAACATACACTATTGTTCAATATCCCAAAGCAGAACCAAAATAAAACGATACATAACTTCGAAAATAAATCCTAAGTCATAATATCGAAATACAACTTGGTTATATGAAACAACCCTAAGGCAAGCTAAGGAAAACATAAAAATTGATCATGAGGATCCTTCAATCTCAAGTAACTCAGTGCAGCAGCTACTCTTTCTCTGTTTGCTTGTACTTCCCCTGCTTATCTGTAAAACACCACAAATATAAACAGTGAGATAAAATCTCAGTGAGTTATTTCGAGACCCTTCACGACTCAACTCTCGGGGTTTTATGTATTTACTTGTATCCCAGTTCAGTAGCTACTCTATCCTCGTGTAGCCCAGTTTAGCAACTACACATTTCTCTTGTAACCCAGATCATCAGCTACAATATTTTTTGTCTTAGCACAACACCGGACAACCACTGCACGGTTCCATCGACAAACCCACCCGCTAATAGCTATTAACGAATTTGTTTCTTGGGCCTAGGTTTTGGGCTCATGACTTCCCTCCCCTAGTATGCTATTACTCGGGATCGTCATCCTCATATATATATTACTCGGACACTTAGGTCCATTTCTCGACACAAGGTCATGTTCTCATTCGATATATATTCTATACGGTTTTTAAAACAATAACCATACACTATGAGTTATCCAAATTCATCTTAATAATAGCCAAACTATAGTATTATTGCTCAATTATCATTAGGGAAGGTTAATACTGAGTTGGATTAGATAGGAGAGGTACACTTGGATAGGCAAAATTGGAATATTTTAGTTTTAGAAAATAATCTGGGAATAGATTCACAATTATGGGAATCGATTCACAGAATGGGAACAGATTCACAGTCCTGGGAATCGATTCACAGAATGGGAACAGATTTACAATCCGTGAACAGATTCACAGTCCTGGGAATCGATTCACAACAGTGCAGTTTACAGAAAACTCAGTTTTTTTCGATAAATTCTCATTCTGATTGTTCCAATGTCTCAACCATCTAACTTCTAACCCGACTTCAGTTCATAATAGTACTAACCAACTACCAAACAACACATTCATAGAAAGTTAAGCATCAAAGCATCACACATTAACAATATCATCATGCAAACACATTAATACAATTAATTTCAGCCAAAATACATTTCATGTAAGCTTTTCATCAAACGAAAATTACTCAACGACACATGCAACAACACAAATTCAGAATTATCAACATGCATTTACCAATTTGATAATAGAAACACAACACGGGATATTAACTCACCTCGAATGAGCTGAGCAACAACAATCAAGAAAGCAATTTAAACTTGAAGTACTAAATGACTCCTAAAACCCCCAAAATTGAAATCCAAGACACCAATAACAGCTCCAAAGTGCTCCAATACTATCCCAAGCTTTCAAACCCTCAGACTTAAGCTTCCAAATAGACAATGTAGCTTCTAAGGAGTGTTAGATAACCCTCTGGCATGCGCTAGAATGATCTTCTCCTTCAAGCTCTCAATGCTCAAGAAACTTCAACAACGGTGAAGAAAGAATGTAGCTTCTAAGGAGTGTAAGACTTGGGATTTCTGATTCTGTAACTGGAAATAGATGGTGGAAACTAAAATGGAATGATGAGAGAGTGGGGTGAGCTATAGGAGATATGGAGATGACATGCAAGGAACTCTTCTTTTCTCTCTTCTTCCTCTTCTTCTCTTCGTGTTCTCTCTCTCTCTCTCTCTCAACTCTTCTCTCTAAAATTCAAAAACTGAATGAGTGTGTGTGTGTTGTGTGAATGTGAGTGAAGATTTTAATGAGCTGAAGGTGAAAAAGGTGGTGAAATGACTGTTTTGCCCCTACTCTCAATTTCTCACTTAGGACCCCCTTTTATCATTTAATCAATCAGCAAATGCATACAATTAACACAATTAAGCGGTTATAATTATCAATCATCTATTCATACCTACTCAATCACTCAATTAGCAATCAATTAAATAAAATTATCTACTAATCTCAAGAATTAGAATTAACTACTTTGGGGATGTTACACCAATAACCAAAGGGAATAAGAAATCAAATTTTATCAACTCATAATGTTGCATTAAACTTCCTATGTGGGCAAAACATTTTACAACAGATAATATCTTCCTAACTTAATTTTCTTTCCTCAATGAATTCCATCCCATCTTACACTACATATATAAAGATTATTCGAGCATCTCGTACTCAAGACAAATAAAATCTATACAAAAACACAAAGAATAAAGGGAGAGTACCACTTCTGCATGCATGTAGATAGCTACTTCCTTGCAAGTCTTCAAGCCACTAAGTAAATTTTTGTATATAAGACAGCTGTAGAGAGTGAGTTGCAAATTAGCAAAACCTTAAGCTCTTATTAAACAATAGTTTAATTAAGATGTTTACCCTTATGTCCCAAAAGTTTTATAGAATGAAAAGTAGTTTATAATCTATATTTACTGTCATCTTAGTATTTGTCAATAAATTACTGACGTTTTAAATACTAGCAACAACCCAAGTACTTAACTTGGTTCAGGTGTTTTGACTAGGGTAAAAAATATAAAGATCCATACCTGTTTGTCCCAAACATTTCTATTCCCTTAGAACACAGATCTCTCTCTAAAAGTTTCCAATTCGAAATAACAGGCATCTCATCGACATGCCATTCTTTTGTGACATCCATTAACTGCAAGAAAATGAAATGGGGACCAAATGACAATGAAAGAACACATCATTAAGTAATTACTTCCAATATATTTTAAACAAATCACACATCATAGAGATGCCATCACATTGTTTCTAGAATATACTAGTATCAAAAATAATAAAAATGTTTCAAATAGAATATCGACCATTTTTATGTTTTTAAATTGTAATAAATTGAATTGTTATATTCTCCACCAACCTTCACATCAAAAATATAAATTGCATATAATATTCAAGAAAAGAGAAGAATGATACCAGAAGGTAACAATTATCACTACATGGCTTCTTGTCGCCTTCAACTCCTGACCAAATTGACTGATTTTCGTTCTGTGAAGTAAACAATTATAAATAAATTTTAATGGAAACATGGGTTAAAAAAGATATCGGTCATTTCCTTACATGATATTTTAACGACGGTTGAGAACTACCATGTAAAGTACAACCAAGGATCTGCAATAAAAAGTAGAAAAGCATAGACACACAAGATATTTAGTATCATAATAGATACCATTGGTGATAACAAGAATGCTAAGGGGATAGGTTTTAGTATTTACTAAGCATTCACAACAAAAAAGGCGGTCAAAATCAGCCATAGCGTCACTCAAACTTTTATCCAAACATATAATGGTATCAGATCTATGTTCTCCACAATCCTCAAAAAGTTGTTCTTTTTGCTTGAGGTTTTCATACCTCTCCTGCATATTTTGAATAGAGAGTTGTTTAGTTATATCACTTTGTTATCCAATCAAAAACAAAATAATGCATAATCATTAGAGTTAAATTCTAAAAAATTCCATTTGGATGCAAAACAAAGTAAAGCGCCTAAAAGAAAACAATGGAAGAAAATAAGATAAAAGAGGAGTATATGGAAAGAGGAACAAACATGAGGTCTATCTGCGGAGCCCGTGGTGTTGGCGGGCATTGAAGAACTGAAATGACAGCAAAATAACTTTGGGGAAAGGAGGAGAGTTAAAGGAAAAGAGTGAGAAGTGAGTAAATGAAACAATAACACGCTTTAAATAGTGCAGGAAGCTTGACAACATTCAATGGCATAACGGATCACAATTATAGCGTAATTTCTGCCACTATTTAATACGTTATTTTCTATTCCTATATTTTGGTCAAAAAGTAGAACTGTATATTTAATATGTTAAAATATGAATGATCTTTTTTCCTTTTTCATTCTAAAAATTCAACCAAATTATTTGAAAGGTATTTTCTTTAAATTGATAAATAATAAGAAAAATTAAAATTAAAATTATTTCACTTTAGTCGTATATTCTTTTCTTTAGAATTTAAAACTTATTTTCAAGCGTAATTTGTTACAAGATATTTCTTTATGGTAATATTTTTATTGGTTTACTATAATAATGATTGCCCAAAATAGTTTATTTTTATTGGTTTACTATAATAATAATTACCCAAATATTTTATTTTATAAATACAAAATTGACTGTGATTTTGAAAAAAAAATTCTGTTAATTCTTGACTCAAATGTTTTAAAAAATTTGATAACATATCTCTTTGGTAGCTATGATAAAAAAAATTTAAAGAAAATAATTATAGAGATTTTAGACGATTTAGGAATTAACAATTTATGTATTTCTTTTTAATTTCTCGAGTAATATTTTTAAGATTTTAATATATTGTACATCATTGGAAAGATAAGATCAGTATCTACAACTTTCATGAAGGTATCAAGAGCAAATTCAGATTCAGAGATGGTCGGAAAAGGGCTGGAAGTCAGAACAGATGTGCTGTATGAAATTTTGAACATGTTGTAGTAAATTGGGCCTAACTCTCACATTTGTGGCCCAAATTGAGCAAACTTTGTGCCCAATTGAAGTTGACTCAAATGGGCACGTTAGGGATTACACAAAATTTCACTAAACCGACCCAGGAAGTGAGAAAAACGCAGAGAAACAGAGACACGAAAAGAGTGAAAAAAAGAGAGAAGCTTTTCTCTATTAGCTTTCTTCATCTTGGGGTTTCCTTTTACTTTCTTTCTTCTTCAACTTTATCTTCCATGAGTTATCTTTTCTCAATGGAGATTGTAATCAATCCTTGGGTTTTTGACAATCTTGAGGTATGACTTTGAAATCTAAGTTGTATTGTTAAATCCAATGTTAATGTAGTGTTTACTCTTCTCCTTTGGATTCTTGATTCTAGTGACGAAAACATATTTTGACGTTATTTTAGAATAAAAAAGCACAAACATCAGTATCAGACTTTGCCAAAAGAATCTAACATATATATACCAATAAGGAAAAGGATATTGGACAACTATGTATTGATTAATTGAATGTATATGAATAATAGAGAAAAATATCATACCCTTAACCCTTTGTTTTTGTCTTAAAAAGATCCTCATATTTCCACAATACAACATCATGTTAATAACAAAGAAATATTACCTAACCCAACAATTTCGACAAATATCTGGGTCACATTCTCGTGTTGCAGCAAAGCATGGACATTGTTGACTTCTACATTGACCTTTGAAACAATAACATCATCCGAATCGATTTCTACATAGCTTTGAACACCTAGAGATAGAAAAGCTAATTGGTCAATTTTTTTAAAAAAATCTGGTTAACAATTAATAATTTCATCTAGGAAAAAAAGTTTGCAAGTTGAAAATTAATGCATTTTGAGAACGATGAAAACCAAAAACAATTTTTATTTTTTTGGAAAAATTAACCTTTGTTAATAATGTTGTATATCTCCTTTGGCTCTCTAAATAATTTCATTTCTTCTTTTATATTTTTAGTTTAGAGGCACAGGAAACCATACTTGACAACCCATCCAAGTAGCCCTCATTACACTTGAACCTTTAATATAGACACCCCTTAAAAGTTGTTTAAGAAATAATTCAAATGGAATGACACTTGACTATGAGTTATATGAAATGTCCTACACCTATTCGATATGTTTCTTTACTAGGAAAAGGAGCTCAAATAAATGATACATACCACAATATTTTTCACAGCAAGATTCGTTAAGAAGACAAGGACATTGCTTCCCACACATCCCTTTGCATCCACAAGGTGTATAGTGCTTAGGCGTTTGGTTATTCTCATTTGTAACACTTTTCCACATAGATGGCAACCTTGATGGAATCTCAGAGTCCTATTAAAATAACTCGAAAAGCAATTCGATGTTATTTGAATAAAAAACTATTAATGAGTTTTGTTGAAGTTCATAGAAGCAGTTTAATAAGACAAACACAAGATAGCAGTTAGAACTCCTCCTAAGTCTTGAGAATATTAAGAGTTTAAGAATAAATAAATTGGTAATATACAAACACACACATGAACTCAATAGCACAACTTCATCCATTTTGCACGACTATCTTGAAAACATCCATCCTTATTAGGTCACAAAGAAATATAAAATGTTGAAGACCCCAATTGTAACACCCCAGTATTTCAACCTTGGAAGAAATACTGAGACTTCCATAATCAGCATACATCAGAGTACTAACCCTACTTTGAGACATTGAACAAATTTAAACTCGATGAAACATTCATCACAATATCCTTTAATTAACCGCAGTTCTCAAAAGGATTACTAAATGACATTAAACATAAGTTATATGTCATTAACATACACTATTGTTCAATATCCCAAAGCAGAACCACAATAAAACGATACATAACTTCAAAAATAAATCCTAAGTCATAATATCGAAATACAACTTGGTTATATGAAACAACCCTAAGGCAAGCTAAGCAAAACATAAAAATTGATCATGAGGATCCATCAATCTCAAGTAACTCAGTGCAGCAGCTACTCTTTCTCTGTTTGCTTGGACTTCCCCTGCTTATCTGCAAAACACCACAAATATAAACAGTGAGATAAAATCTCAGTGAGTTATTTCGAGACCCCTCACGACTCAACTCTCGGGGTTTTATTTATTTACTTGTATCCCAGTTAAGCAGCTACTCTATCCTCGTGTAGCGCAGTTCAGCAACTACACATTTCTCTTGTAGCCCAGTTCATCAGCTACAATATTTCTTGTCTTAGCACAACACCGGACAACCACTGCACGGTTCCCTCGACGAACCCACCCGCTAATAGCTATTAACGAATTTGTTTCTTGGACCTAGGTTTTGGGCTCATGACTTCCCTCCCCTAGTATGCTATTACTCGGGATCGTCATCCTCATATATATATTACTCGGACACTTAGGTCCATTTCTCGACACAAGGTCATGTTCTCACTCGATATATATTCTATACGGTTTTTAAAACAATAACCATACACTATGAGTTATCAAAATTCATCTTAATAATAGCCAAACTATAGTATTATTGCTCAATTATCATTAGGGAATGTTAATACTGAGTTGGATTAGATAGGAGAGGTACACTTGGATAGGAAAAATTGGAATATTTAAGTTTTAGAAAATAATCTGGGAATAGATTCACAATTATGGCAATCGATTCACAGAATGGGAACAGATTCACAGTCCTGGGAATCGATTCACAGAATGGGAACAGATTTACAATCCGTGAACAGATTCACAGTCCTAGGAATCGATTCACAACAGTGCAGTTTACAGAAAACTCAGTTTTTTTTCGATAAATTCTCATTCTGATTGTTCCAATGTCTCAACCATCTAACTTCTAACCCGACTTCAGTTCATAAACCAACTACCAAACAACACATTTATAGCAAGTTAAGCATCAAAGCATCACACATTAACAATATCATCATGCAAACACGCTTATCTAAAAAAACATGCAAACACATTAATACAATTAATTTCAGCCAAAATACATTTCGTGTAAGCTTTTCATCAAACGAAAATTACTCAACGACACATGCAACAACTCAAATTCAGAATTATCAACATGCATTTACCAATTTGACAATAGAAACACAACACGGGATATTAACTCACCTCGAATGAGCTGAGCAACAACAATCAAGAAAGCAATTTAAACTTGAAGTACCAAATGACTCCTAAAACCCCCAAAATCGAAATCCAAGACACCAATAACAGCTCCAAAGTGCTCCAATACTACCCCAAGCTTCCAAACCCTTGACTTAAGCTTCCAAATAGACAATGTAGCTTCTAAGGAGTGTTAGATAACCCTCTGGCATGCACTAGAATGATCTTCTCCTTCAAGCTCTCAATGCTCAAGAAACTTCAACAACGGTGAAGGAAGAATGAAGAGTGTAAGACTTGGGATTTCTGATTCTATAACTGGAAATAGATGGTGGAAACTAAAATGGAATGATGAGAGAGTGGGGTGAGCTATAGGAGAGATGGAGATGACATGCAAGGAACTCTTCTTTTATCTCTTCTTCCTCTTCTTCTCTTCGTGTTCTCTCTCTCTCTCTCTCTCAACTCTTCTCTATAAATTTCAAAAACTGAATGAGTGTGTGTGTGTGTGTGTGTGTTGTGTGAATGTGAGCGAAGATTTTAATGAGCTGAAGGTGAAAAAGGTGGTGAAATGACTGTTTTGCCCCTACTCTCAATTTCTCACTTAGGACCCCCTTTTATCATTTAATCAATCAGCAAATGCATACAATTAACACAATTAGGCGGTTATAATTATCAATCATCTATTCATACCTACTCAATCACTCAATTAGCAATCAATTAAATAAAATTATCTACTAATCTCAAGAATTAGAATTAACTACTTTGGGGATGTTACACCAATAATCAAAGCGAATAAGAATTCAAATTTTATCAACTCATAATGTTGGATTAAACTTCCTATGTGGGCAAAACATTTTACAACAGATAATATCTTCCTAACTTAATTTTCTTTCCTCAATGAATTCCATCCCATCTTACACTACATATATGAAAATTATTCGAGCATCTCGTACTCAAGATAAATAAAGTCTATACAAAAACACAAAGAATAAAGGGAGAGTACCACTTCAGCATGCATGTAGGTAGCTACTTCCTTGCAAGTCTTCAAGCCATTAAGTAAGTTTCGGTATATAAGACAGCTGTAGAGAGTGAGTTGCAAATTAGCAAAACCTTAAGCTCTTAGTAAACAATAGTTTAATTAAGATGTTTACCCTTATGTCCCAAAAGTTTTATAGAATGAAAAGTAGTTTATAATCTATATTTACTGTCATCTTAGTATTTGTCAATAAATTACCGACGTTTTAAATACTAGCAACAACCCAAGTACTTAACTTGGTTCAGGTGTTTTGACTAGGGTAAAAAATATAAAGATCCATACCTGTTTGTCCCAAACATTTCTATTCCCTTAGAACACAGATCTCTCTCTAAAAGTTTCCAATTCGAAATAACGGGCATCTCATCAACATGCCCTTCTTTTGTGACATCCATTAACTGCAAGAAAATGAAATGGGGACCAAATGACAATCAAAGAACACATCATTAAGTAATTACTTCCAATATATTTTAAACAAATCACGCATCATAGAGATGCCATCACATTGTTTCTAGAATATACTAGTATAAAAAATAATAAAAATGTTTCAAATAGAATATCGGCCATTTTTATGTTTTTAATTTAAATTGTAATAAATTGAAGTGTTATATTCTCCACCAACCTTCACATCAAAAATATAAATTGCATATAATATTCAAGAAAAGAGAAGAATGATACCAGAAGGTAACAATTATCACTACATGGCTTCTTGTCGCCTTCAACTCCTGACCAAATTGACTGATTTTCGTTCTGTGAAGTAAACAATTATAAATAAATTTTAATGGAAACATGGGTTAAAAAAGATATCGGTCATTTCCTTACATGATATTTTAACGACGGTTGAGAACTACCATGCAAAGTACAACCAAGGATCTGCAATAAAAAGTACAAAAGCATAGACACACAAGATATTTAGTATCATATATAATAGATACCATTGGTGATAACAAGAATGCTAAGGGGATAGGTTTTAGTATTTACAAAGCATTCGCAACAAAAAAGGCGGTCAAAATCTGCCATAGCGTCACTCAAACTTTTATCCAAACATATGATGGTATCAGATCTATGTTCTCCACAATCCTCAAAAAGTTGTTCTTTTTCCTTGAGGTTTTCATACCTCTCCTGCATATTTTGAATAGAGAGTTGTTCAGTTAGATCACTTTGTTATCCAATCAAAAACGAAATAATGCATAATCATTAGAGTTAAATTCTAAAAAATTCCATTTGGATGCAAAACAAAGTAAAGTGCCTAAAAGAAAACAATGGAAGAAAATAAGATAAAAGAGGAGTATATGGAAAGAGAAACGAATTAACATGAGATCTATCTGCAGAGCCCGTGGTGTTGGCGGCCATTGAAGAACTGAAATGACGGCAAAATAACTTTGGGGAAAGGAGGAGGGTTAAAGGAAAAGAGTGAGAAGTGAGTAAATGAAACAATAACACGCTTTAAATAGTGCTGGAAGCTTGACAACATTCAATGGCATAACGGATCACAATTATAGCGTAATTTCTGCCCCTATTTAATTAATACGTTATTTTCTATTCCTATATTTTGGTCAAAAAGTAGAACTGTATATTTAATATGTTAAAATATGAATGATCTTTTTTCTTTTTCATTCTAAAAATTCAAACAAATTATTTGAAAGGTATTTTTTTAAAATTGATAAATAATAAGAATAATTAAAATTAAAATTATTTCACTTTAGTCGTATATTCTTTTCTATAGAATTTAAAACTTATTTTCAAGCGTAAATTTTTACCAGATATTTCTTTATGGTAATATTTTTATTGGTTTACTTTAATAATGATTACCCAAAATAGTTTATTTTTATTGGTTTACTATAATAATAATTACCCAAATATTTTGTTTTATAAATACAAAATTGACTGTGATTTTGAAAATGATTTTCTGTTAATTCTTTGACTCAAATGTTTTAAAAAATTTGATAACATATCTCATTGGTAGCTATAATAAAATTTCTTTTTTAAAGAAAATAATTATAGAGATTTTAGACGATTTAGGTATTAACAATTTATGTATTTCTTTTTAATTTCTCCACTAATATTTTTAAGATTTTAATATATTGTATATAATTAATGCTTGACCTTTTAAATATATATATAGATAGATAGATAGATTGTTTCTATTAATTAAATACAAGGAATACGCTAAATTTGACTATAACTATTAGAAATATCAACTGTTGGTTGCCTAGGCAGTTTCAGGGACATAGAAAGTAGTGGTTAATTAATAGCTATTTAATTATTTGAATTTTTTTACTCGAATTATTATTTGAGTTGAAAAACATTAAATACATTTAATGATACCATTTCACAACATGTGTAGCTCTTTAAGAATAATTTTGTCTCCTTTCATTTATCATTTTCAATTTCAATATCCAATTCAAAGTACTCATTATTTAACCAACACCGTTGGCTCAATGACTTAATCTACCTTGGGACACGGGGTCGACTCGGTGTTCCTGGGTTCGATTCTCGCAGTGGACAAACTCGGTAGTGGCCAGTGCGAAATTTTATCCTGAGCACGAGCAGAGATTAGTATTTTGTTGAAAGCGTTGGGACACTCCGTGGATAGCCAATGGTCCATACCAAAAGTACTCATTTTTTAAATATTTAATAATACTTTGCATTAAATATTTAAGAAAGGAGTATTTTTCATTGAATATTGAAAATGATAGTAACTAAAATAAGACAAAATTATTCTTTTTTTTACAGAAGATAAAATTATTCTTAAAAAGCATTTACTGTGAAATAGAAGGAGCGACTACCTAAGAGGTTAAAGTATCATTATATGAATTTAATGTTTTTCAACTCAAAGAGTTAGCTCCAGTAAGAAAATTAAATAATGAAGTAGCTATTACTTAATGCCTTTTTTTAGTTACCACAGACTGTGCCGGTGACTAATCTACGTGTGTGTGTGTGTGTGTGTGTGTGTGTGTGTGACAACTAGGTCTAGCTCAGCTCTTAGCAAGTTTCAAAACTTCACCTAGCTAGAAAAAGGATGGTTTTCTTTTGGCTAGGCCAATAATTTTTCAAAAAGAAAAGTAGACTAACAACTTCAACATAAGAAATGGGGGCTTCAAAGCACAACAAAGGGCTTGATTAAGCATTTCAGATTATTGGCCAGTGCACTACTATTACAAGACTTCAGATTTATTGCTGCAGCAATTTGTGCTGCAGCATTTAACACAAATTGCTGCAACATTTAACACTTGACACACTATTTTGCTGCAAAGCCTATTTTTCATAACACCTTTTTTTTCAGATTTTTTTTCTTTATTTTTTTGATACATATTTTATAGGCTATTGCAGCTTTATTTACTTTTATTGAACTTTGTACAATATACATAAACACTTAGGCACTGACCATCCTAAAATCTTCATGCTTAGCCTTAATATAACTGATGCACCCTCAAACTTAGTTTCATACGCTACCCTAAATTCAGATCATCCTAAAATCTTATGCTTGGCACAACCTAGGTCTACCAAAATCTAACATAGCATCAGATCATTTTTAGCTTACTAAATTCCTACCTAAACCTAGAATAAAAGTGTGGGAGCAGTAGCAATCTATTCTTCTATCAAACCAGGCTACACTCACTCAATCTCACCATAATCATCATTAAGTCAGCCCAAAATGAAGCATAATCTCTTACTGATTTGAACAAAATACGACTAAACATACCTTTTTAAAAACAAACAACACATAAAAGGTTCTCCCCCCAACTTAAGACCCAGCAGTGTCCCCACTGCTCATGCAATTACTAATGGGAGAGACCTTAGACACAACAGAACTGAATTGAAAACATTTAACGCAAAACAGATTTTAAATCCTAAACAGCTGCTGGATGTTGTTACAGATGCTATAGCATCCAGCAGGATTATTGAAACATTACTAAATAGAAAACAAGTATTAAAAACAACTAACTAAACATAAAGAACTAAACCACAAAAGAGAAATGGTTAACTAGGAGGGACCCATGGTTTGTTGCTGGCTCTTGTAGCTTGGTGCTCTCTTCAGCAGATGCATTGGATTCTGCAGCATTAGATTGCTGCAGATCAGAATCAACATGGTGTTGTGCGAAAAGTAGTTTGTGCAAGTATACACAATCGCAACAAGTAATACAATGATAAATAGAGATCGTTCCCACAGGGATTGGAATTAATTTAAGAGTTTAAGGATCTTAACAACTTAGTGAAACATGTCAAGTGACAATAACAAATGTGAAGTTATAAACATGATAAGTTTGTTGTTAAAGCAGTAGTGAATTTAAGAAGTAATAAAGAGAGTTGAATAGTTCATATGTGTCATACCCCAATTTTGTCCGACTAATTGGAAAATCCCAAAAATTTTATCGCTCTGCATATTGTTCTAAACGCGGGTGTATTTGGCACTCTCGTGCAACAATTTTGTTTGGCATTCGTTGTTCTCAAAAAAAAAATCCAAAAATAAATAATGAAATAATAAATAGCGCAAGCGCGCGTTTCGTTTAGAGTCGTGTGAGTAATTGCGTCGGTGCACGTTTATCTTTACCGTTTTCTTTTTAGAGAAGTAAGGATAAAATGAGATCAGTTTTAATAACTTACGCGTGTGCACATTAAGTCCGTTACGTGTTCATAGTCTTAACGCGAGTGCGTGTTGGTTGCGAATCGTGCGCGAGTGGTTGCGTCGGTTCGTGTTGCTTTTCCCGCTTCTTTTAAGTGTTATTAGTAAAAAATAATAGTAATAAGATAAAATCAGTTTTTTATATTAGCTGTCCCCTTTTTTTTATTGTGTTACATATGTAGACAAAAAAATTTTAAAAAGCAGAATAGTACAAAAAAAGTCAGCTCTTTTATTTACATGAAGACAAGAAAATTTAATTACAAATAATACAAAAAGCAAAATACAAACACAAAAAAGTACAAAAAAAATAATGATAAAACCAAAAAAGGACAGCCAAGTCGCTGCTGCCTTGGTTGGTGGCTGTGGCTGGTAAAACATTTTGAGCTTCAAGCTCAGCCTCCTTTCATCACGCCCCTTTTGCTTTTTCCACTTTCAGCAAAAACATCTCAGCCTTTGCAGCAACCACCTCCACCCCTTTTGCTGGCTGCCTGCAACCTCAGTTGTTGTCTCCATGAGAAATGTTCCCCTGCTCAAATACCACACCTACACCACACAATGAGGATAAATGCAACAGAACAGAAATCAGGAAAGGGGAGGCACACACGAATACAGTGACAAAACACACATTCACAGAAAACGAAAAACAACAGTAAAATGGGGGGGATACAGAAGAAAAACAGGAGCAACTAGAAATACAGAAT
Organism: Astragalus membranaceus; assembly: GCA_039519185.1. Lineage (NCBI taxonomy): Eukaryota > Viridiplantae > Streptophyta > Magnoliopsida > Fabales > Fabaceae > Astragalus > Astragalus membranaceus. The sequence goes on along the minus strand of CM076851.1, from coordinate 19,245,283 downwards.
CAAAAGATCAGAAATCAAAAAAAGAGAAAGGAGGAGTTTGAAGCTCCGGCCACCCCATGGTGGTCGCCACTGTTCTCCTCCCCTTCGCAGCCACCATTTCATAGCCACCACCACCGTACGAACCGAAACCACCAACCACCACCATCCCACTGTCCCTCTTCACTGCCACCACCAGCACCCCTCCACGGCCCTCCATCTCAAACGGCCGGTCACCGCCGTAGCCTCCCCAAAGCGGAACCCCTCTTCACCATCGAAGCCAACCACCACACCGCGCCCATACGACCACTGATCCACCTCCTCCACCCACGAAATCACCACAGAACGCCTCCCCTTCACCGAAAATCGCCGCCGTCAACACCGCCTCCACCACAAACCGAACCGCGACCAAAAACCACACCCTCAAGCAGTCAGCGACTGAACCGAACCACGCCACCCACAGAAACCAGATCGGAGAAATAGTGGCTCGGTTGAGAGAGAGGGAGATTCAGTTTGATGTTGGCGCGGTGGAGGAGGAGAGAAAACGCGAAAATGGAGTTGAGAGAGAGTGGTTCGGTTACAGTGGGGAGAGGAGAAGAAAAATGGGATTGATGATTTGGAGGGGGTGAGGGAGTGATCCGCCGTGGAAGGAGAGGGAGAGGAAAATTTTTAGGGTTGGCTATTTTAGGGTGTGCGCCGCGTGAGGATGAGAGAGATAGAAATTAGGGTTTCTATTTTAGCTCAGCCTTTTATAGTATTAGCTCAGGGGTAATTTCGTCTTTTCGCGTTTTTTTATTTTCAGATCTCTATTTACACCCCCTCATTTTACTCCGCGCGCCCCCTTCTGAAGCCCATGATTATTTTTTTTGAAGCGCAGCCCAGCTTACAAAAAACAAGCTGGGCTCACTACCTGCACCCCAGTTTTAATAATGCAGCCCTCTTTTATTTACACCCTTATTTTACTACCACGCCCCCTGTTTCTTTTTTTTTTTTAATTTTGTTTCTTTCCCCTAAGTAAACCTTTTTTCTCACCAACCTTTTTTCCAAATAACGAATAATTGTTTTCCTAAACATAAAATTAGTTTGTTATTAATGGTCATCTGAGCTTAGCTTGTTTGACCGTTGATAACAGCTTTGGTTTTCAAACGAGCTATGAGCGACGACCACTCTGAGTTTTACTTGTTTGGTCGTCTCGAGTACCTCTCCCGATTTCAAAAATAAATAAAAAACACCAAACACACAAATTTTTCTACCAAGAACTACGTGTGATTTGATTATCTACCAGGAGATACGTAGGAGCAGAGGGCGGCCGACCTCTGTCAATTGCACTAATAAAAAACCTTTTTTTTTTCTCTTTAAATTCATTTCTCTCATTTTTTTTCTCAAAAAATACAAAAAAACAACTAGCCGTTTATCGAATCTTTTTATTTTATTTATTTTATAAGGGTAAAAGCATTATTTTTGAGTTAATAAATGTTTGCACATTTAGTTAAAAGGTAACCTTCCTTAGGAAGGATGTCGTAGGGTGCTAATACCTTCCCCACGCATAAACGACTCCCGAGCCTAAATCTGGTCCGCAAGACCCCTTTATCCACTCAATAGGGATTTTCCAATGTTTGCCCTTAAACTAAAACTTTGGTGGCGGCTTCATTCAAGAACTTCGAAGAATCCCTCCTCCGGATTTTTCGGTCGTTACAGCTGGCGACTTCACTGGGGACAAATTAAGAGAGTCTAGCCTAGTTAACTAAATGTGTAAGTTTTTATTAGCTTTATATTTTGTTTTTGCCCTGATGCTTATTTTATTTATTTATTAGCATTTCTTTATATTATTGAACCTTAGGGTAGACGACTTTTTTGTCATTAATATTGTACATCTTGTCCAGTTTGGTTAGTTTAGGTATTGTGCTCTCATCACACACCTCACTTACACTTTTGCACACACCTTCGAGTGGGGCCCTATACCCGGGTCTGCAAATAACCTAGGACGAGTGGAGATTATTAGTGACAGTCATTCTGGATTTTATATGTCTGACTCTCATGAAAGTCTCAACCGGAGTATGCTCTTTCATGGTATCCCACACCAGGTAGCTCGCTATCGTTGTGGATCATATCATGAAGGGGATTTTAGCTCTGGAGACCTTTGTGAGGAAGCGAATAGAGCCACCTGAGAGATTGATCACATAAGTGACCCTAGATCATGTTGAAAATCCCAATTTAGACATGACCCACCTAGGACACAGGGGCACTATACTTACCCTCTCTATCAATCTGGTTAGTTTTTCTCCAAAATTAAAATCACTCAAAAAAATTTTCCTTCATTTGCATGCATACGAGACGACATCATTCCTTTCATTCATCATACAAAAATTATCATAAAATAAGATCATTTTTTCATCATATGCATCACACTGCCATTTTCCTACCGTACCATTCATCATATATTCATAATTCATAAATATCGAAAAAAATCATCAAATAGTGTAGGCATCTTGTCATTTGCAACATCATTATTACAAATTGCATGAGACATTCTATAACATTTCGCTCATATTGTCATCATAGTCCAACTGCACAATTCCTCCATACATGCATCACTTCTCCATACATGCATCATAGTCCAAATGCGCAATTTCTGCATGCATGCACCATTTTATCCTAGTTGCATCATCTCTCATACTCATACATCGCATTGCTATTATAAAAATTTATTTTTAAATGCATCATCTTCATGCATCATAAAAAACAAGGACAAAAGTCATTTATTCCTATCCATCTCAAATGCATCAGTCCTTCAACATGCGTCAAAACAAAAATTATAAATATCTTCATTATTGCATCATTCATCACCCAATAGCATTTTGTTAGCTTTTTATTTTAGTTGAAGCATAAAAAAAAGGATAAACCATCACGCATTTCATTCATCTCCATTGTTGCTCATGTACAACAAACGTCCATATGTTCATGCATTATACTTTATTCAAAGAAAACACAAAAAAATCACCATTCATTCATACTAAAATCACTCTTCCATAAGCATTTCATTGTTATTGCACTATCATGCATCGCAAAGGTATCATTTTTTTCAAAATTGCATTCATCTTGTATATCCGTACATCAAAAGAATCTTACCCCCATATTATATAAAGGTTATGTGCATTACTCTTTTCCACGCATTAAGAAAAAAAAAGTCGCTGCGAGTGTCATGCATTTCGTTTCCTCGCACACAAAAAAGGCAATAGCATCATAGGCACCGGCATTTATTCATAATCATTCAAAGTCATGATCACACAGTGTAGGTACCACATCATTCATAAAGTCTTGAATTACATAAAAAAAAAAACATAACATCATTTCCCTCATGTGGTCATCCTAGTTTAAATGCAACAATTCCATATTCATGTGTCATTTCCCAAATAAAACAAAAAAATCATTTCATTATAATTGTATCATTTGTCATCCAATAAATCAAAAATAAGAGTCTGCATACATGTTGCACTACCTCTCGGAAAACGAAAATAATTGCATTAGAATCAAACATTTATTTCTTCATGCATTCGCATTTTTCTGGGCATTATATTTTGCTAGAAAAAATCACCATAGAATGAGTAACTTGTTTTCATATACATCTCGTTCTCATGGTACTAACATGCATATCATCCTCCAAAAAAATAAAGACGCTACATAGTTGTCCAACTTTCATCATCTTGCATACTCAAAATATACTATATTCGTTACTCCTCTTCATGCATAGAAAAATAAAAATGCATTATTCATCTGACATGCAAAATAAAAGAAAAATAATAAAATGATGCCACTTTCTTGCATTATTCACCATCATATTGCATTGCGTCTGAAAAATCATTTCGGATAGTCAATCTTTTCAAGCGATCATTCATTCACATTCCTCGCATCTGCATCAGGCAACATTAGTCGTTCATTCATACATTGCATTTTTCTTTCTTTTCGCGAAAAAGAAAAGAATAAAAAACATGGTCACAATTAAAAAAAATTGTGATTGAATATCTCATTTAGCATGCATTTCCATCATCAAATAATATAGGCATTTCATCATTTGCAACATCATGAAATGCATAGCATTCGCGCACCTTTTCACTCATCCAAAAACTGTTGTTTTAAATCATCCATACGCCATTTCATCCACACATCGTTTATATATCGTTTCAACATGCATCATTTCAAAAATTACGTCATCATTTTCGCATCATTCATAGATACGTATTTAGCATTTCATTCTGATACATGAAAGAGGCTCTGCATCGGTCACGTGCCGCATTGTCTCCAAAAATCATTTAGAATAACTGACCTTTTCCAAGTGATCATTCATCCACGCATTTCATGCATTCGCATTTGCATTTTCGTCATTTTTCACCATGTGTTCCTTCATGCATTAGGACACAAGGTGCGTTCAACTTGATTATTCTTGTTGCGTGAGCATAGTTAGTCTTTCAACTATAAAATAAAAAAATTATCATGCATTCATAATAGAATACGGTCATCGTTTTCATTATCATGGTACCAACCTGCATCTCATCATCTAGAAAATAACAAAATATCATATTTTTTATTTTTCATCTTGCATAAGCCACACGCCAAAAATGAGAAAATAATATCGCCTTGATATTATAAAAAAAAAATTACATTCATTCATTATTTCATTACTCCTCTTCATGCATCATGAAAAAAAAGAAACAAAAGTCATTCATTCTCATGCATCTCAAAAACAACTCCTTCATGCGTCATAAAGAACAAAAACAAAAGTCATTTATTCCTTTCACATCCATCTCAAGGGCGTTAATCCTTTCACATGCATTAAAACAAAATGAGGATTCGCTTCATTTTCTTCTATTCTTGCATTATTCATCATCCAATAGTTTTTTTAGCCTCTCACTCTAGTTGAACTTTAAAAAAAATAAAAAAATAAAAATCACACACTTGCTTAAGGTATCATTATGCATTCCATTCACCTGCATCATTGTCTGCGTACAACAACATCCATATGTTCATGCATTCTGCTTTATTCAAATAATTTTTTCCCAAAAATAAAAAAAATGAAGCTCATAAGTTTTTTGACATGCTGTTTGATGAGAGACGATGCCTTCTTGAAAATATATTTTAATTGATTCCTCTTCCTTGGAAAATGTGGCCACACCTTAACTTGATTCACCAACAACAAGTTCTTCACTCTTCATCCTACCACATTCATGGAAACCACCTACCCACTTAACCATTCAATGGAATTCACCAATAACTCATTCATCATCATGGTCACTATAATATTGACCGTATCGTCCTCAAATCCCTGCTCCCATAGGCTTGACCCTTGGCCACTGCACGCCCCACCAAGGGCATCAGCCAACATATATCTCACCCCCGTGATAAGAAGCTTAAATGTCTATTTTGTTAACTTGTGTGGTTTTAGCAATTAAAATTGTTCTATCTTAACCGATGTCAACTCTCTATGAAGCATTTGCAAAATAAATTAGCATGACATGTGTGCTTACTCTTGTTTGAGTCAGTTATACTATCCCCGTCTTTCCTTCATTTTCAAAACCAAATCCAACCATTCATAAAAGGCCCAGTCCCCACAAGGGCATTTCATTCGCTTTCCCCCAGTGATGAAATTTCACGAATAGCACTTTGTATGCTCCATGCTTGGGCAGAGTAATGATTACTAAGATTTTCTGCTAGCATTCTAAACACTCGTGCAAGTCCTTTGAGTAAAAAAAACAAAAGAAACCCAAAAAAGAAAAGCCCGTTAGGTTGAAAACTCACAAGAGCAATCTAAGCAAAAATTAGGGCATAAAAAAATAATAATAAAGAAAAAGCAAATATATTAAAATGAAGTTTTGTCCTATAGGCACAATTTCAAGAAAATAAGCAATCATGATTTGAAGTGGAGTTTAGCCATATCCAAAAACCAAAAAAGAGAAATACCCTTTGCCACCCACTTCGAGCCAAAAAAAAACAAAAAATTTCAAACACCTTAGACAATGATCAATCCCATATCTAACAGCTCGCTCAGCTAGAAAAAAAAGATCACAAAAAAAGAAAGTGAAATTCAAAAAAGATGATTGAAAAAGAAATCCTCAAAGAAAAAGACCAAAGCGGTCGAAATTGTGAGCTGATACTTCACACCATCGAGCATATAAAAGATCATTGTCTGAAATAAACCCACAAACACTTCCTTTGGCCTAAGCGTCCTATCCTCCATAAACCCTCAAATGCGCTACAACCCTAAAACAGGTTCATTCTACCGTGAAGCGCATAAAAGATTATTTGTCTCAACCAACCCCGAACACTCTCAGGAGCAAAGTAATCATTTCCTTCATGAATCATTAGCCATATTACAATCCTAAGGCCTATTCTGATCAGTGATTGGTTGCTTCCATTTTTCTCAAAGCTTATACTATAGGACAAAATAATCAGAATAATTTATTTGCTCAAAAAAAAACAAAGAGAAAAATATTATTACAAAAGAAAATAAGAAAAAAAAAACTTAAAAGGGCTTGCACGCTCGAAGTTCATCAAGAGAAGATAACAGTGATCATCAACAAAGTGAATTTTCATCGAACCAAAAACTCTTGACTGTCTTAGCTTGTGGAATCCTTCCCAAGGAAAACCACAAATCCCTACTAAGACAGTTACTTGACCTATCATATCAAAATGGGGCAATACCTCACCCCCCATTCCACTCAAACTCGGGGAGATTTTTTTTAGCATCCCCAAAATACCCTCATCTTTCATCCCGTTCATATACTACACTCATGTAGCCGTACCAGACCAATTTCCAAACAGTGATTCTAACTTTACACCCTGTCACAATCCCACTCGAGATGGGACAATCTTCACCTTTCATGGATTGAGGCAACCTTGTCCTCTTGTAGACCGGGGCATCATATCCCTTGGGCCGAAAGAATCCTTTTGCCTCCCATTCCATTCATTTCTAGTCACGCGTCCCCCAATACCAGCATATTTCCCAATCCCTCAATCAGTCTATATCCTTAGTTGTCATTGTCCTCCTTAGTTTCACTCCCCACTATTTGAAGTCAAAATTGGGGCAATCAAACATTTTTTACCTTGGGGCGAGCTTATCTCTCATAAGTTTGAGCCAATAAACCTCATCCTCCACTCCACTCATGTGTCACACTTGACTATACCCTATATTTCTTGAACCCTGAGTCAACTGGCACATTCATTTGCATTCGCACTGTTTTTCATATTTATTAAGCAAATGCTCCAAAGAGAGAGACACACAATAATGACAATCCCTCTAAGTTAACATCTTAGACTTGAAAGCTTAGCCATCATGGGTCATCATAACCAAATGAGAACCCATCTGCAAATACACATCTCGATTTCTAGAAAGGGCTAATACATTGCTGCAAGCCACACTTTTCAAGAGGACAATCTTGAGCTTACCAGAGTTCAAGTCCAAGCCATCAAAAATCTTTCTTCCAAGGAACGATCAATTCAAAATGTTCAGCTCTCTGTTTCCAACATCAAAAGTTTCGTTTCACATCAAACATCTTTGCATCCTTACAAAACAAAAAGTGTTGTTACCAACAAATCATGCATTAGACATGTCCTCATTATTCTAGAATTAAACCCTGCATCTGATCATACTCATTACCACTCTCTCATGCAAGTATTGTACATGCATCCACATTCAACTTGTTTTTGCCTACACAATTTTGTTTCTTTCGCATTACGCATTGTGTATCCATACATGCATACCCATACATAACATGTATTGCTTCAATAAAAAGCCGAATGTCGGTCTCATTATTATCCAAAGTCTGTCTGCATCCCAATCAATCATATCATAACATCGCACCATGCATTCATGCACTTCCCTTTATTCACCATGGCGTTTGCATCAAAATATTACATATCTATCATATTCGCATTCTCATTTAATGCATTCATCAAATACCAAAAAGACAATAAAGCGAAAAGACACAAAAAAAAAAGAAGAAAAAACCTCCCACATCCCAACAAACATCCAATCATTGCACCATACAACATCAACTCATGCGGCTACCACAATCCTCCATCTAAGCATTACGTGTGCACGTTCATTCATTCATTCACTCATTCATTTATTCATGAAAAGGGGCAAAACAAGAGAAAACCAAAAAGGCAAAAATCACCCACATTGCACCCGTTACTCCCACCAAAGTATAGATCATTCCATCATGCAATCAACAGTACATTTGCATTCGCATGTTATCTGCATCCGCATCCACAACTTATCAATTTCTGTTTCCGACCAACTTCAACATCCATCATTCACGGGCCTTTTGTAGTCCATTCACTTTCGCATTGCACATTCATCACATTGCATACCTTTAACACTTTTGTGCTTCGATAGACGTGCCAAGTGCCGGTCTCATGGTTGCCAAAAGCTTTCTACTTCACCAATCATATCATTTTCTATGCATTCATGTGTTTCCTTTATTCACCATAGCATTTGCATCAAAGTATTACATTCGCATTATATTCACATTCGCATTGCATGCATCAAGAAAAGAAGCAAAATAAATAAGGAAAAAGCAAAAAGAAAAATCCACCCATTACATTCATCGTCACACCAAAAATTAATCACTACAGTCATATTCACATCTCATTCACCGTTGTCAACTTTCTCATTCCATCAGGTTCAACACCCATGGTATACCCATTTCATTCATCATCTCACGTTCATCACATTACATACATGACATTGTTTGCTTCGATAGATGTCCAAGTGCCGGTCTCATCGTTGCCCCCAAAAAAGAGTTTTTTTACATTACTAATCATATCTTTATACCATGCATGGCATTCACGTCAAAGCATTACATTTGCATCCCATTCACACTTTGCATTTCATACACTCATATACCAAGAGAAAAAAGAGAAAAGCAAAAAACAAAAGGACAAAAAGAGAAAAACCGCTCATTCCATTACAGCCATCATTCCACCAAAATCAATCAGCACGACCACATTCCTACTTTATCTGCATTCACACACGTTGTTCGTCGTCCTCCATGTCCCATCAACTTCAACTCACAGCATCTGCCACACTTCATTCACCCCATCGAACACTTACCATTTCACATACCTATATTGCACGCAGACATCATTCATTGCATTTTTAGACATACCAAATATAGATAGCTTTTCCCTTCTCAGGTAAATGTATTCATTAGGTGTGTTCTAGGCAAGTACGCCATCTGTCAATCCCAATATTTTGTTCCCCCAAAGTCAGCACTCCAAATGCTGGTCTCATATCACAATTCAGAATCTCAGTACCCCTCCAGACCCCCAGCGGTCCCTCAGAGCCCAAGCGCTCCTTCAGACCAACAATGGTCCTTCAATCCAGATCGCACGTCGCGTTATCGAGCAACCGACGGATCATCCGGCCCCAGGCCCTTCAGACTAGCTGTGTCTGCCTAAAAAACACAGTGCACGTCCTTCGAGGTGCGCAAATCAGGTCAACGACCTGACCTTGCCCCCATGGCCGCTCGAAAAAGGCCACCCCCCAAGCAGACCGTTTTACTAGTACCGTTGCTAGTTTGCGCTCCATCAGACCCATTGGTCCATCAGGCTTAGGCATGCCCTTCAGACCTCGTCGGTCCTTCAGTTTAACTCCAATCAATGCGCCAAGCATCGACTGCGAATTAGACCATCAGAGCCCAGTGCTCCTTCAGATCCCCGGTGATCCTTATTTACTTTTATTCTATGTCAACCCATTATCTTTCAATGATTTCTAAAAAATAATCTTGACAAAATTAGTGTCTTTTTATCTTCATTTCTATTTTACTCGGGAAATTTGGAAACTCTTCATATTTCCTAGTAAAATATAAATAAAGAGGGGCAGCTGTCATACCCCAATTTTGTCCGACTAATTGGAAAATCCCAAAAATTTTATCGCTCTGCATATTGTTCTAAACGCGGGTGTATTTGGCACTCTCGTGCAACAATTTTGTTTGGTGCTCGTTGTTCTCAAAAAAAAATCCAAAAATAAATAATGAAATAATAAATAGCGCAAGCGCGCGTTTCGTTTAGAGTCGTGTGAGTAATTGCGTCGGTGCACGTTTATCTTTACCGTTTTCTTTTTAGAGAAGTAAGGATAAAATGAGATCAGTTTTAATAACTTACGCGTGTGCACATTAAGTCCGTTACGTGTTCATAGTCTTAACGCGAGTGCGTGTTGGTTGCGAATCGTGCGCGAGTGGTTGCGTCGGTTCGTGTTGCTTTTCCCGCTTCTTTTAAGTGTTATTAGTAAAAAATAATAGTAATAAGATAAAATCAGTTTTTTATATTAGCTGTCCCCTTTTTTTTATTGTGTTACATATGTAGACAAAAAAATTTAAAAAAGCAGAATAGTACAAAAAAAGTCAGCTCTTTTATTTACATGAAGACAAGAAAATTTAATTACAAATAATACAAAAAGCAAAATACAAACACAAAAAAGTACAAAAAAAATAATAATAAAACAAAAAAAGGACAGCCAAGTCGCTGCTGCCTTGGTTGGTGGCTGTGGCTGGTAAAACATTTTGAGCTTCAAGCTCAGCCTCCTTTCATCACGCCCCTTTTGCTTTTTCCACTTTCAGCAAAAACATCTCAGCCTTTGCAGCAACCACCTCCACCCCTTTTGCTGGCTGCCTGCAACCTCAGTTGTTGTCTCCATGAGAAATGTTCCCCTGCTCAAATACCACACCTACACCACACAATGAGGATAAATGCAACAGAACAGAAATCAGGAAAGGGGAGGCACACACGAATACAGTGACAAAACACACATTCACAGAAAACGAAAAACAACAGTAAAATGGGGGGGATACAGAAGAAAAACAGGAGCAACTAGAAACACAGAATCAAAAGATCAGAAATCAAAAAAGAGAAAGGAGGAGCTTGAAGCTCCGGCCACCCCATGGTGGTCGCCACTTCTCCTCCCCTTCGCAGCCACCATTTCATAGCCACCACCACCGTACGAACCGAAACCACCAACCACCACCATCCCACTGTCCCTCTTCATTGCCACCACCAGCACCCCTCCACGGCCCTCCATCTCAAACGGCCGGTCACCGCCGTAGCCTCCCCAAAGCGGAACCCCTCTTCACCATCGAAGCCAACCACCACACCGCGCCCATACGACCACCGATCCACTTCCTCCACCCACGAAATCACCACAGAACGCCTCCCCTTCACCGAAAATCGCCGCCGTCAACACCGCCTCCACCACAAACCGAACCGCGACCAAAAACCACACCCTCAAGCAGTCAGCGACTGAACCGAACCACGCCACCCACAGAAACCAGATCGGAGAAATAGTGGCTCGGTTGAGAGAGAGGGAGATTCAGTTTGATGTTGGCGCGGTGGAGGAGGAGAGAAAACGCGAAAATGGAGTTGAGAGAGAGTGGTTCGGTTACAGTGGGGAGAGGAGAAGAAAAATGGGATTGATGATTTGGAGGGGGTGAGGGAGTGATCCGCCGTGGAAGGAGAGGGAGAGGAAAATTTTTAGGGTTGGCTATTTTAGGGTGTGCGCCGCGTGAGGATGAGAGAGATAGAAATTAGGGTTTCTATTTTAGCTCAGCCTTTTATAGTATTAGCTCAGGGGTAATTTCGTCTTTTCGCGTTTTTTTATTTTCAGATCTCTATTTACACCCCCTCATTTTACTCCGCGCGCCCCCTTCTGAAGCCCATGATTATTTTTTTTGAAGCGCAGCCCAGCTTACAAAAAACAAGCTGGGCTCACTACCTGCACCCCAGTTTTAATAATGCAGCCCTCTTTTATTTACACCCTTATTTTACTACCACGCCCCCTGTTTCTTTTTTTTTTTAAATTTTGTTTCTTTCCCCTAAGTAAACCTTTTTTCTCACCAACCTTTTTTCCAAATAACGAATAATTGTTTTCCTAAACATAAAATTAGTTTGTTATTAATGGTCATCTGAGCTTAGCTTGTTTGACCGTTGATAACAGCTTTGGTTTTCAAACAAGCTATGAGCGACGACCACTCTGAGTTTTACTTGTTTGGTCGTCTCGAGTACCTCTCCCGATTTCAAAAATAAATAAAAAACACCAAACACACAAATTTTTCTACCAAGAACTACGTGTGATTTGATTCTCTACCAGGAGATACGTAGGAGCGGAGGGCGGCCGACCTCTGTCAATTGCACTAATAAAAAACCTTTTTTTTTTCTCTTTAAATTCATTTCTCTCATTTGTTTTCTCAAAAAATACAAAAAAACAACTAGCCGTTTATCGAATCTTTTTATTTTATTTATTTTATAAGGGTAAAAGCATTATTTTTGAGTTAATAAATGTTTGCACATTTAGTTAAAAGGTAACCTTCCTTAGGAAGGATGTCGTAGGGTGCTAATACCTTCCCCACGCATAAACGACTCCCGAGCCTAAATCTGGTCCGCAAGACCCCTTTATCCACTCAATAGGGATTTTCCAATGTTTGCCCTTAAACTAAAACTTTGGTGGCGGCTTCATTCAAGAACTTCGAAGAATCCCTCCTCCGGATTTTTCGGTCGTTACAATATGTTATATAAATTCCCTAGAGTAAAGCGCTATAGCGTTAGACGCTGTAGTGTTAAGCGCTGTAGCGGTATGGAAGCGTGCCTTTCAGTCACTGTCGTCAGGGTTTTGTTACAAGACTCCTATGTCTAGGCTCTAAATAAGTTCACCCATGTATAATGAAGAACATACAGCTTTTACCTTATGAACTATTACTCCCCTATGTCTAGGGTTAAGTACAAGTTATCTAAATATCTTTAAATAACCTTTCATTCATATTATTCCTTGAGTTTTTATTCATAGACCATGTCTGTGTGGATATCTTGCACTGCAGGTAACTTATATTGCAGGTTAGGTTTTGATGATGAAAAAGACAAAGCCAAAGTTGATGGCCAAAGTTGATGAAAGTGATAAAGTATCTAAAAGTCACAATCCAAGACAATCAAGCTCAAGAATTGGTGTCTCAAGAAATAAGGGCAGTCCTTAGGGTTTGGGGATTGTCTTAGGAAAAAGTATAAGCTCTTCCGAGGGTCATGCAGCTCATCTCTCAAAGCCTCGCGTCTTCACTAGCTTTCCAAATTGCATGCATGCACACGTAAACTTAAAAACCATTTTGAAAAAGAAAGAAATCTATTCACTACTTTTAACTAAACATCAAAATCGATTTCTAACTCAATATGAAAGTATATAATCGATTCCTAAACTCCCTTTCAAAGCAAAGAATCGATTCATATTGTTTTTACTAAGTATACAATCGATTTGCATCTCTTTCTAAACAAGCAAGAATCGATTATCATATTTAGGACATTCAAGCACATAATCGATTTTCCCATTAAACATACTCAAGCACATAATCGATTTCATCTTTATGTTAAGGAAGCACATAATCGATTTTTATCTTTTAAGGAAGCACAAAATCGATTTCATCTATTTTCAAACAAACACATAATCGATTTCTCATCCTAGATCTAGTTAGGCAAACAATCGATTATCATTCTTAGGCAAGCCAGGCACTTAATCGATTCTATCATCTCCATAATTATTTCAACGGCTATATTTTTCTCATAGCCTATAAATAGAGGCTTCATACTTCACAATTTTATACAACCCATTTTCACGAGTCAAAATCACATTTGAGAAAAACTCTTCATACTTTTATTTCTGCTCTTCAAGCAGTGTTGGTCCGTCAGAGCTGATCTTTCGCAAGAGTTAGTCAGGGGTTGGAATCTTCAAGTTGTATTATCTGCCTACGTAAGAGGTATTTCAGTCTTTAAGTTTGTAATTGTTTATTTGTTGTGATCTGTACTAGGGAGTGGGGTATCTCTCTAGGGTAGCTGTTTGGACTAGTGTTGCACCCCGAAAAATCCTTGGAGGGATTTTTCTTCGCACAACGGGATTTTAGAGTCGCCACCAATATTTTTTAAAGGTAAAACATTGGAAAAACCTTTTTTGGAAAGCAATGGTCTTTGGAACCATTAGATTTGGGTTCGGGGGTCTAATTACGTATGGGGAAGGTATTAGCACCCCATAACGTCCTTTCAAAGAAGGGTTACCTTAATTACATATGTGATTTGCAAAGTTGATTCGGAAAAATGCTTTGTTTTTACCTCTTTTGTTGATGACTGACTTAATGAAAAATCTTTAGTTTTCGCGCTTGATGGAGGGGATCCACTCCTACGTATCTCCCAGTGCGATGGAGAATTCAAAGCAACGTAGTTCTTGTTTTTGAAAAATGTTTTAATCTATATTTACTGTCATCTTAGTATTTGTCAATAAATTACCGACGTTTTAAATACTAGCAACAACCCAAGTACTTAACTTGGTTCAGGTGTTTTGACTAGGGTAAAAAATATAAAGATCCATACCTGTTTGTCCCAAACATTTCTATTCCCTTAGAACACAGATCTCTCTCTAAAAGTTTCCAATTCGAAATAACAGGCATCTCATCAACATGCCCTTCTTTTGTGACATCCATTAACTGCAAGAAAATGAAATGGGGACCAAATGACAATCAAAGAACACATCATTAAGTAATTACTTCCAATATATTTTAAACAAATCACACATCATAGAGATGCCATCACATTGTTTCTATAATATACTAGTATCAAAAATAATAAAAATGTTTCAAATAGAATATCGGCCATTTTTATGTTTTTAAATTGTAATAAATTGAAGTGTTATATTCTCCACCAACCTTCACATCAAAATATAAATTGCATATAATATTCAAGAAAAGAGAAGAATGATACTAGAAGGTAACAATTATCACTACATGGCTTCTTGTCGCCTTCAACTCCTGACCAAATTGACTGATTTTCGTTCTGTGAAGTAAACAATTATAAATAAATTTTAATGGAAACATGGGTTAAAAAAGATATCGGTCATTTCCTTACATGATATTTTAACAACGGTTGAGAACTACCATACAAAGTACAACCAAGGATCTGCAATAAAAAGTAGAAAAGCATAGACACACAAGATATTTAGTATCATAATAGATACCATTGGTGATAACAAGAATGCTAAGGGGATAGGTTTTAGTATTTACTAAGCATTCACAACAAAAAAGGCGGTCAAAATCAGCCATAGCGTCACTCAAACTTTTATCCAAACATATGATGGTATCAGATCTATGTTCTCCACAATCCTCAAAAAGTTGTTCTTTTTCCTTGAGGTTTTCATACCTCTCCTGCATATTTTGAATAGAGAGTTGTTCAGTTATATCACTTTGTTATCCAATCAAAAACAAAATAATGCATAATCATTAGAGTTAATTAAATTCTAAAAAATTCCATTTGGATGCAAAACAACGTAAAGTGCCTAAAAGAAAACAATGGAAGAAAATAAGATAAAAGAGGAGTAAATGGAAAGAGAAACGAACATGAGGTCTATCTGCAGAGCCCGTGGTGTTGGCGACCAGTGAAGAACTGAAATGACGGCAAAATAACTTTGGGGAAAGGAGGAGAGTTAAAGGAAAAGAGTGAGAAGTGAGTAAATGAAACAATAACACGCTTTAAATAGTGCAGGAAGCTTGACAACATTCAATGGCATAACGGATCACAATTATAGCGTAATTTCTGCCACTATTTAATACGTTATTTTCTATTCCTATATTTTGGTCAAAAAGTATAACTGTATATTTAATATGTTAAAATATGAATGATCTTTTTTCCTTTTTCATTCTAAAAATTCAAACAAATTATTTGAAAGGTATTTTCTTTAAATTGATAAATAATAAGGAAAATTAAAATTAAAATTATTTCACTTTAGTCGTATATTCTTTTCTTTAGAATTTAAAATTTATTTTCAAGCGTAAATTTTTACAAGATATTTCTTTATGGTAAAATTTTTATTGGTTTACTATAATAATGATTACCCAAAATAGTTTATTTTTATTGGTTTACTATAATAATAATTACCCAAATATTTTATTTTATAAATACAAAATTGACTGTGATTTTGAAAAAGATTTTTTGTTAATTCTTTGACTCAAATGTTTTAAAAAATTTGATAACATATTTCATTGGTAGCTATGGTAAAAAAAAAAATTTAAAGAAAATAATTATAGAGATTTTAGACGATTTAGGAATTAACAATTTATGTATTTCTTTTTAATTTCTCGAGTAATATTTTTAAGATTTTAATATATTGTATATCATTGGAAAGATAAGATCAGTACCTACAACTTTCATGAAGGGATCAAGAGCAAATTCGGATTCAGAGATGGTCGGAAAAGGGCTGGAAGTCAGAACAGATGTGCTGTATGAAATTTTGAACATGTTGTAGTAAATTGGGTCTAACTCTCTCATTTGTGGCCCAAATTGAGCAAACTTTGTGCCCAATTGAAGCTGACTCAAAGGGGCACGTTAGGGATTACACAAAATTTCACTAAACCGACCCAGGAAGTGAGAAAAACGCAGAGAAACAGAGACACGAAAAGAGTGAAAAAAAAGAGAAGCTTTTCTCTATTAGCTTTCTTCATCTTGGGGTTTCCTTTTACTTTCTTTCTTCTTCAACTTTATCTTCCATGAGTTATCTTTTCTCAATGGAGAGCTAAACTTGTAATCAATCCTTGGGTTTTTGACAATCTTGAGGTATGACTTTGAAATCTAAGTTGTATTGTTCAATCCTATGTTAATGTAGTGTTTACTCTTCTCCTTTGGATTCTTGATTCTAGTGACGAAAACATATTTTGACGTTATTTTAGAATAAAAAAGCACAAAGAAAAGGATATTGGACAACTATGTATTGATTAATTAAATGTATATGAATAATAGAGAAAAATATCATACCCTTAACCCTTTGTTTTTGTCTTAAAAAGATCCTCATATTTCCACAATACAACATCATGTTAATAACAAAGAAATATTACCTAACCCAACAATTTCGACAAATATCTGGGTCACATTCTCGTGTTGCAGCAAAGCATGGACATTGTTGACTTCTACATTGACCTTTGAAACAATAACATCATCCGAATCGATTTCTACATAGCTTTGAACACCTAGAGATAGAAAAGCTAATTGGTCAATTTTTTTAAAAAAATCTGGTTAACAATTAATAATTTCATCTAGGAAAAAAAGTTTGCAAGTTGAAAATTAATGCATTTTGAGAACGATGAAAACCATAAACAATTTTTATTTTTTTGGAAAAATTAACCTTTGTTAATAATGTTGTATATCTCCTTTGGCTCTCTAAATAATTTCATTTCTTCTTTTATATTTTTAGTTTAGAGGCACAGGAAACCATACTTGACAACCCATCCAAGTAGCCCTCATTACACTTGAACCTTTAATATAGACACCCCTTAAAAGTTGTTTAAGAAATAATTCAAATGGAATGACACTTGACTATGAGTTATATGAAATGTCCTACACCTATTCGATATGTTTCTTTACTAGGAAAAGGAGCTCAAATAAATGATACATACCACAATATTTTTCACAGCAAGATTCGTTAAGAAGACAAGGACATTGCTTCCCACACATCCCTTTGCATCCACAAGGTGTATAGTGCTTAGGCGTTTGGTTATTCTCATTTGTAACACTTTTCCACATAGATGGCAACCTTGATGGAATCTCAGAGTCCTATTAAAATAACTCGAAAAGCAATTCGATGTTATTTGAATAAAAAACTATTAATGAGTTTTGTTGAAGTTCATAGAAGCAGTTTAATAAGACAAACACAAGATAGCAGTTAGAACTCCTCCTAAGTCTTGAGAATATTAAGAGTTTAAGAATAAATAAATTGGTAATATACAAACACACACATGAACTCAATAGCACAACTTCATCCATTTTGCACGACTATCTTGAAAACATCCATCCTTATTAGGTCACAAAGAAATATAAAATGTTGAAGACCCCAATTGTAACACCCCAGTATTTCAACCTTGGAAGAAATACTGAGACTTCCATAATCAGCATACATCAGAGTACTAACCCTACTTTAAGACATTGAACAAATTTAAACTCGATGAAACATTCATCACAATATCCTTTAATTAACCGCAGTTCTCAAAAGGATTACTAAATGACATTAAACATAAGTTATATGTCATTAACATACACTATTGTTCAATATCCCAAAGCAGAACCAAAATAAAACGATACATAACTTCGAAAATAAATCCTAAGTCATAATATCGAAATACAACTTGGTTATATGAAACAACCCTAAGGCAAGCTAAGCAAAACATAAAAATTGATCATGAGGATCCATCAATCTCAAGTAACTCAGTGCAGCAGCTACTCTTTCCCTGTTTGCTTGGACTTCCCCTGCTTATCTGCAAAACACCACAAATATAAACAGTGAGATAAAATCTCAGTGAGTTATTTCGAGACCCCTCACGACTCAACTCTCGGGGTTTTATTTATTTACTTGTATCCCAGTTCAGCAGCTACTCTATCCTCGTGTAGCCCAGTTCAGCAACTACACATTTCTCTTGTAGCCCAGTTCATCAGCTACAATATTTCTTGTCTTAGCACAACACCGGACAACCACTGCACGGTTCCCTCGACGAACCCACCCGCTAATAGCTATTAACGAATTTGTTTCTTGGGCCTAGGTTTTGGGCTCATTACTTCCCTCCCCTAGTATGCTATTACTCGGGATCGTCATCCTCATATATATATTACTCGGACACTTAGGTCCATTTCTCGACACAAGGTCATGTTCTCACTCGATATATATTCTATACGGTTTTTAAAACAATAACCATACACTATGAGTTATCCAAATTCATCTTAATAATAGCCAAACTATAGTATTATTGCTCAATTATCATTAGGGAAGGTTAATACTGAGTTGGATTAGATAGGAGAGGTACACTTGGATAGGCAAAATTGGAATATTTAAGTTTTAGAAAATAATATGGGAATAGATTCACAATTATGGCAATCGATTCACAGAATGGGAACAGATTCACAGTCCTGGGAATCGATTCACAGAATGGGAACAGATTTACAATCCGTGAACAGATTCACAGTCCTGGGAATCGATTCACAACAGTGCAGTTTACAGAAAACTCAGTTTTTTTTCGATAAATTCTCATTCTGATTGTTCCAATGTCTCAACCATCTAACTTCTAACCCGACTTCAGTTCATAAACCAACTACCAAACAACACATTTATAGCAAGTTAAGCATCAAAGCATCACACATTAACAATATCATCATGCAAACACGCTTATCTAAAAAAACATGCAAACACATTAATACAATTAATTTCAGCCAAAATACATTTCGTGTAAGCTTTTCATCAAACGAAAATTACTCAACGACACATGCAACAACTCAAATTCAGAATTATCAACATGCATTTACCAATTTGACAATAGAAACACAACACGGGATATTGACTCACCTCGAATGAGCTGAGCAACAACAATCAAGAAAGCAATTTAAACTTGAAGTACCAAATGACTCCTAAAACCCCCAAAATCGAAATCCAAGACACCAATAACAGCTCCAAAGTGCTCCAATACTACCCCAAGCTTCCAAACCCTTGACTTAAGCTTCCAAATAGACAATGTAGCTTCTAAGGAGTGTTAGATAACCCTCTGGCATGCACTAGAATGATCTTCTCCTTCAAGCTCTCAATGCTCAAGAAACTTCAACAACGGTGAAGGAAGAATGAAGAGTGTAAGACTTGGGATTTCTGATTCTATAACTGGAAATAGATGGTGGAAAATAAAATGGAATGATGAGAGAGTGGGGTGAGCTATAGGAGAGATGGAGATGACATGCAAGGAACTCTTCTTTTATCTGTTCTTCCTCTTCTTCTCTTCGTGTTCTCTCTCTCTCTCTCAACTCTTCTCTATAAATTTCAAAAACTGAATGAGTGTGTGTGTGTGTGTGTGTGTGTGTGTGTGTGTGTGTGTGTGTGTGTGTGTGTGTGTGTGTGTGTGTGTGTGTGTGTGTGTGTGTGTGTGTGTGTGTGTGTGTGTGTGTGTTGTGTGAATGTGAGCGAAGATTTTAATGAGCTGAAGGTGAAAAAGGTGGTGAAATGACTGTTTTGCCCCTACTCTCAATTTCTCACTTAGGACCCCCTTTTATCATTTAATCAATCAGCAAATGCATACAATTAACACAATTAGGCGGTTATAATTATCAATCATCTATTCATACCTACTCAATTACTCAATTAGCAATCAATTAAATAAAATTATCTACTAATCTCAAGAATTAGAATTAACTACTTTGGGGATGTTACACCAATAATCAAAGCGAATAAGAATTCAAATTTTATCAACTCATAATGTTGGATTAAACTTCCTATGTGGGCAAAACATTTTACAACAGATAATATCTTCCTAACTTAATTTTCTTTCCTCAATGAATTCCATCCCATCTTACACTACATATATAAAAAATATTCGAGCATCTCGTACTCAAGATAAATAAAGTCTATACAAAAACACAAAGAATAAAGGGAGAGTACCACTTCAGCATGCATGTAGGTAGCTACTTCCTTGCAAGTCTTCAAGCCATTAAGTAAGTTTCGGTATATAAGACAGCTGTAGAGAGTGAGTTGCAAATTAGCAAAACCTTAAGCTCTTAGTAAACAAGAGTTTAATTAAGATGTTTACTCTTATGTCCCAAAAGTTTTATAGAATGAAAAGTAGTTTATAATCTATATTTACTGTCATCTTAGTATTTGTCAATAAATTACCGACGTTTTAAATACTAGCAACAACCCAAGTACTTAACTTGGTTCAGGTGTTTTGACTAGGGTAAAAAATATAAAGATCCATACCTGTTTGTCCCAAACATTTCTATTCCCTTAGAACACAGATCTCTCTCTAAAAGTTTCCAATTCGAAATAACAGGCATCTCATCAACATGCCCTTCTTTTGTGACATCCATTAACTGCAAGAAAATGAAATGGGGACCAAATGACAATCAAAGAACACATCATTAAGTAATTACTTCCAATATATTTTAAACAAATCACGCATCATAGAGATGCCATCACATTGTTTCTAGAATATACTAGTATAAAAAATAATAAAAATGTTTCAAATAGAATATCGGCCATTTTTATGTTTTTAATTTAAATTGTAATAAATTGAAGTGTTATATTCTCCACCAACCTTCACATCAAAAATATAAATTGCATATAATATTCAAGAAAAGAGAAGAATGATACCAGAAGGTAACAATTATCACTACATGGCTTCTTGTCGCCTTCAACTCCTGACCAAATTGACTGATTTTCGTTCTGTGAAGTAAACAATTATAAATAAATTTTAATGGAAACATGGGTTAAAAAAGATATCGGTCATTTCCTTACATGATATTTTAACGACGGTTGAGAACTACCATGCAAAGTACAACCAAGGATCTGCAATAAAAAGTACAAAAGCATAGACACACAAGATATTTAGTATCATATATAATAGATACCATTGGTGATAACAAGAATGCTAAGGGGATAGGTTTTAGTATTTACAAAGCATTCGCAACAAAAAAGGCGGTCAAAATCTGCCATAGCGTCACTCAAACTTTTATCCAAACATATGATGGTATCAGATCTATGTTCTCCACAATCCTCAAAAAGTTGTTCTTTTTCCTTGAGGTTTTCATACCTCTCCTGCATATTTTGAATAGAGAGTTGTTCAGTTAGATCACTTTGTTATCCAATCAAAAACGAAATAATGCATAATCATTAGAGTTAAATTCTAAAAAATTCCATTTGGATGCAAAACAAAGTAAAGTGCCTAAAAGAAAACAATGGAAGAAAATAAGATAAAAGAGGAGTATATGGAAAGAGAAACGAACATGAGGTCTATCTGCAGAACCCGTGGTGTTGGCGGCCATTGAAGAACTGAAATGACGGCAAAATAACTTTGGGGAAAGGAGGAGGGTTAAAGGAAAAGAGTGAGAAGTGAGTAAATGAAACAATAACACGCTTTAAATAGTGCTGGAAGCTTGACAACATTCAATGGCATAACGGATCACAATTATAGCGTAATTTCTGCCCCTATTTAATACGTTATTTTCTATTCCTATATTTTGGTCAAAAAGTACAACTGTATATTTAATATGTTAAAATATGAATGATCTTTTTTTCTTTTTCATTCTAAAGATTCAAACAAATTATTTGAAAGGTATTTTTTTAAAATTGATAAATAATAAGAATAATTAAAATTAAAATTATTTCACTTTAGTCGTATATTCTTTTCTTTAGAATTTAAAACTTATTTTCAAGCGTAAATTTTTACCAGATATTTCTTTATGGTAATATTTTTATTGGTTTACTTTAATAATGATTACCCAAAATAGTTTATTTTTATTGGTTTACTATAATAATAATTACCCAAATGTTTTGTTTTATAAATACAAAATTGACTGTGATTTTGAAAAAGATTTTCTGTTAATTCTTTGACTCAAATGTTTTAAAAAATTTGATAACATATCTCATTGGTAGCTATAATAAAATTTCTTTTTTAAAGAAAATAATTATAGAGATTTTAGACGATTTAGGTATTAACAATTTATGTATTTCTTTTTAATTTCTCCACTAATATTTTTAAGATTTTAATATATTGTATATAATTAATGCTTGACCTTTTAAATATATATAGATAGATAGATAGATAGATAGATAGATAGATAGATTGTTTCTATTAATTAAATACAAGGAATACGCTAAATTTGACTATAACTATTAGAAATATCAACTGTTGGTTGCCTAGGCAGTTTCAGGGACATAGAAAGTAGTGGTTAATTAATAGCTATTTAATTATTTGAAATTTTTTACACGAATTATTATTTGAGTTGAAAAACATTAAATACATTTAATGATACCATTTCACAACATGTGTAGCTCTTTAAGAATAATTTTGTCTCCTTTCATTTATCATTTTCAATTTCAATATCCAATTCAAAGTACTCATTATTTAACCAACACCGTTGGCCCAATGACTTAATCTACTTTGGGACACGGGGTCGACTCGGTGTTCCTGAGTTCGATTCTCGCAGTGGACAAACTCGGTAGTGGCCAGTGCGAAATTTTATCCTGAGCACGAGCAGAGATTAGTATTTCAATGAAAGCATTAGGACACTCCGTAGATAGCCAATGGTCCATACCAAAAGTAAAAGTACTCATTTTTTAAATATTTAATAATACTTTGCATTAAATATTTAAGAAAGGAGTATTTTTCATTGAATATTGAAAATGATAGTAACTAAAATAAGACAAAATTATTCTTTTTTTTTTACAAAAGATAAAATTATTCTTAAAAAGCATTTACTGTGAAATAGAAGGAGCGACTACCTAAGAGGTTAAAGTATCATTATATGAATTTAATGTTTTTCAACTCAAAGAGTTAACTCCAGTAAGAAAATTAAATAATTAAGTAGCTATTACTTAATGCCTTTTTTTAGTTACCACAGACTGTGCCAGTGACTAATCTACGTCTGGGAACTTGGCTGGCCACGAGTACCCGGCTTTGCCGGTCCATGTGGTTCTCCCCTCCCAACGGAATTTTTGCGAAACCCAAGATTCGAATCTGAGACCTCAGAGTGGGATCCAAATCTAATTATCACTTGGACCAACCCTTGCTGGTGCTATTAATTAATGACTAACACTACTTTCTAAACAATTTTAAATTTATAATAATAACTATAACATATCTCTCTATATTATATATATATATATATATATATATATATATATATATATATATATATACACACACACACTCACATAAGGAAGTAACATTTTTAAACTTTTTGTATTAGAAGTAAGTTGAATAAAAGAGTATAATATATTTAAAGTATTTTTTGCTGATATATTTAAAGTATTATTATATATGTTTAAATATTTTTCTCCAGCCAAAAGTCGATAGTACTGACGAGTTTTTGACGGAAAAAAAACCATTGGTAATGGACGAGTCAGTAATAGTTTCCGATCGAAATTTTCGTCGGTAATGATTTCCATCGGTAATTCCTTTAGTAATATTTTGCCAATTATTATCGACCAAAGTTTCCGTCAGTAATACATGTTGTCGATAAATCTGTCGGTAATAACAGGCAAAATGTTACCCACGGTTTTTCTAACGAAATCTTTGTCGATTACGTAGAACAAAATATCCAGATTTTACCTATTATGTTCCTTAGCCTTAACAGTGTTAAAAATTAGAAGACCTATCTCCACACCGGGGTATCGACCTCTCTGGCTTCAACGGTTCAAAAACATAACCCATGGGATACCTTGACCTGATGGTGACCTACGGGATAGACGAGCCAGGAAAATCATGTATGATGAAGACCCCCTTCTTGATGCTACCCTGCAAGTCGATCTATAACTGCATCACAAGTCACCCCACTTTAGGCCAGTTGGGTGCCGTTGCGTCGACAGTACACCTAAAGATGAAATTTTATTCCACCGAGGGGGAAGTGATAACCCTAGACGCCAACTTAGCATCGGCAAAGCGATGTCATTTCCTCTTGCTGAAGTCGGATGACGAATATGCCGGGTCGAAAGAGACCTCAACAAGAAGTGTACCTTTTGATAAATAAATAAATAAATTCGAAGACCCCGAGCTCCACTCTGAATTACATAATAAATAAAATGTACCTTTTGATTTCAAAGTACGAAAAATACTAAGATTGTTAACGTTGTATGTTTTTCAATTCAATAAACAGGTCAGAGTTTTTCGGCTTTCGCTACTGCCCTAATGATTGCATTCAGGAACAACTTCTGATTTCACCACGGTGGCCCATTGATAGCCACGCCCTCCTCAGCACAAGCTAGATCAGGCTGTGACCCGTAAGCTTACACTGGAAAGTTACGTGGGGCTCATCCCTCGGCCCTAAATTGCAACCTTAAAGGAAGCACCCCCTTCAGCCGAGCTCGATCAGGTCGTGACCCGTAAGCAGGTTGGAGGGATTGACTCCCCCCCCCCCCCCCCCGCGCCGCCATTTTTTGGGGGAGGGAGGAAAGCCCCGACGTATTGCACTTGTCGTTTTGCAAAGAAAAATAAATCAGAAGACGATAAAGATGACAAACAAGTCGGCATTCATTGACAAAAAAAATAGTAAAACCGGATTTCAGCCGGAACCTCGAGTTTAATGGTTAAAGTGGCCGACTCTAGGTTATCCTGAAGCCGACCTTACAATCAACTAAGAAAGAAAAGACAAAATACAAGGAGCTAAGGGCAAGGTTCAGCTCGAATCTCGAAGGTCGGTCGATCCTTCGAGAATACCACCGCCTTGCCTTCGTGGAATTTGCAATCCTTATCCAAGCCCTCCAGGAGAAGGTCGAGTCCGGGGTTCACACATTGGACTTGTGCAAGAGCGTTTATGAACAAATCCTTTGCAACCTGCTCGGCTATCTTGATGACCTCTTTCCTCCTGGCCACAGCTTTCTCCCTGCCGACCTCAGTCGCCTTCAACTTCACCTCAAGCTCCTCCACAGTCTTGGGAAGATGCATCAGTATCTGAACCTGCTCCTCAAGCCCAATTATCCTTTGCTCAGTGTCCTCCTGTTGTGTGAAAACAATATGTGCAAGTATACACAGTCGCAACAAGTAATAAAGAGTAAGTAGAGATCGTTCCCACGAGGATTGTTGAGTTCTTTTCTATATTTAATTAGCAAGCAAGCTAGTGAGAAAAGCAAAGTAAAATAACAAGTTGTAGAACCCAATTTTATCAACAAACAGCAAGTCAAATAAAGTATTAGTAGAAATCCAGAATGAGAGTAAGTTGGGACTGCCCTCACTATGCAAATTCATAATAATGGTCTAATGTTGTATCTGATGCTGCAGCACTAGGTGCTGTCGCAACAGTTGCTATTCTTTCAAATACTTTCACTAGGTTTTCGCTACAAGAGCCTATGTCTAGGCCCTAAATAGGTTTACCCTAGGCTACTTACGCACCCATAGTGTTCACCATATGAAATTTGCCCTCCTATGTCTAGGTTTTAAGCAAGGATTATTAAAGGGTCATTTACTAACTACTATCCATATTATCCTTTGAGATCAATTTATAGACCATGTCGGAATCTATAAATGGTACTTATATTTAGGTGATCAAGTCTAAAATAAGTTTGGAAATAGTATCACGCAAAGGATAAAAATGCTAAACATCAAATACATGCATTAAACACACTAAGACTTCATTACATAGATCAAAGCATCCCAACTAAGAGTATTTAG
Source organism: Astragalus membranaceus (assembly GCA_039519185.1). Taxonomy (NCBI): domain Eukaryota; kingdom Viridiplantae; phylum Streptophyta; class Magnoliopsida; order Fabales; family Fabaceae; genus Astragalus; species Astragalus membranaceus. The sequence continues at coordinate 19,219,112 of CM076851.1, read as the reverse complement.
CTCATGATGAGCAAACAACACAAGAAATACAACTTAAACATAATGTTTAAAGCCATAAATGCGAAAATACAAAGAATAAATATAGTAAGAAGTCGTATACTGAAGATTGACTCCAAGAACAGTACCATGGAGGTTCAGATCAGCTCCCAAATCCACAAAAATCTTCAAGTAATTAAGCTTCTGTATTGCTGCAGCATCACTCCAAGCAATGGTGTTCCCACTTTAGTGATTTAAGGTAGCTTAATACTAAAATGGAGGAAAAGTTATTTCTATACTTTTCCTCCTCTAAACCAGCACACAAAATGAAGATGAATGTAGTCTTTATATAGCACTAGGGTGCATGATCCAAGAAAACCCTAATTTGGAGGTGTCATTTGTCCTTATGCGTGCCCAAAAGTACATGTGCCCATTAAAAAGGTGGAATATTCTTTGTCCAGGTGCTGGCATCCTAGGTGGTGCGCCTGTCCTTGCTTGACAGCTGTAATGCGCTCAAATCAGCGCTTCCAGTATTTTCTCTCTCATCTGTCGCAGGAGATGATGCTGCAGCAATGAAACACACACATAAAAACACAAAATGGGGCACCAAATTGCCAAATGATCGCAAACCAGAATTAATTCTTCTTTTACACTAACAACATATTTTAACTAATTAAACACAATATTACTTTAAAACTCACAACAATTTAAGCTAAGAAAGCATAAATAACTCTTATAAATAAGAGTTATCACACCCCCAAACTTAAACCATTGTTTGTCCTCAAGCAATGACGCTTGACAAAGAACAAACAAACACAAACAAGGAAATATCCATCTGCACAAATTGAATCAAACTGATTTTCAAAGATGCTCAAGTTGGGCGTAAACTTTCAGATCCTTAATTACTCACATACACCTTAAGTTTTCAAGATTTCTAGAATTACCAGCTGCTCAAAGTGTGTGTGTGTGTGTGTGTGTGTGTGTGTGTGTGTGTGTGTGTGTGTGTGTGTGTGTGTGTGTGTGTGTGTGTGTGTGTGACAACTAGGTCTAGCTCAGCTCTTAGCAAGTTTCAAAACTTCACCTAGCTAGAAAAAGGATGGTTTTCTTTTGGCTATGCCAATAATTTTTCAAAAAGAAAAGTAGACTAACAACTTCAGCATAAGAAAGGGGGGCTTCAAAGCACAACAAAGGGCTTGATTAAGCATTTCAGATTATTGGCCAGTGCACTACTATTACAAGACTTCAGATTTATTGCTGCAGCAATTTGTGCTGCAGCATTTAACACAAATTGCTGCAACATTTAACACTTGACACACTATTTTGCTGCAAAGCCTATTTTTCATAACACCTTTTTTTCAGATTTTTTTTCTTTATTTTTTTGATACATATTTTATAGGCTATTGCAGCTTTATTTACTTTTATTGAACTTTGTACAATATACATAAACACTTAGGCACTGACCATCCTAAAATCTTCATGCTTAGCCTTAATATAACCGATGCACCCTCAAACTTAGTTTCATACGCTACCCTAAATTCAGATCATCCTAAAATCTTATGCTTGGCACAACCTAGGTCTACCAAAATCTAACTTAGCATCAGATCATTTTTAGCTTACTAAATTCCTACCTAAACCTAGAATAAAAGTGTGGGAGCAGTAGCAATCTATTCTTCTATCAAACCAGGCTACACTCACTCAATCTCACCATAATCATCATTAAGTCAGCCCAAAATGAAGCATAATCTCTTACTGATTTGAACAAAATACGACTAAACATACCTTTTTAAAAACAAACAACACATAAAAGGTTCTCCCCCCAACTTAAGACCCAGCAGTGTCCCCACTGCTCATGCAATTACTAATGGGAGAGACCTTAGACACAACAGAACTGAATTGAAAACATTTAACGCAAAACAGATTTTAAATCCTAAACAGCTGCTGGATGTTGTTACAGATGCTATAGCATCCAGCAGGATTATTGAAACATTACTAAATAGAAAACAAGTATTAAAAACAACTAACTAAACATAAAGAACTAAACCACAAAAGAGAAATGGTTAACTAGGAGGGACCCATGGTTTGTTGCTGGCTCTTGTAGCTTGGTGCTCTCTTCAGCAGATGCATTGGATTCTGCAGCATTAGATTGCTGCAGATCAGAATCAACATGGTGTTGTGCGAAAAGTAGTTTGTGCAAGTATACACAATCGCAACAAGTAATACAATGATAAATAGAGATCGTTCCCACAGGGATTGGAATTAATTTAAGAGTTTAAGGATCTTAACAACTTAGTGAAACATGTCAAGTGACAATAACAAATGTGAAGTTATAAACATGATAAGTTTGTTGTTAAAGCAGTAGTGAATTTAAGAAGTAATAAAGAGAGTTGAATAGTTCATATGTTATATAAATTCCCTAGAGTAAAGCGCTATAGCGTTAGACGCTGTAGCGTTAAGCGCTGTAGCGGTATGGAAGCGTGCCTTTCAGTCACTGTCGTCAGGGTTTTGTTACAAGACTCCTATGTCTAGGCTCTAAATAAGTTCACCCCTGTATAATGAAGAACATACAGCTTTTACCTTATGAACTATTACTCTCCTATGTCTAGGGTTAAGTACAAGTTATCTAAATATCTTTAAATAACCTTTCATTCATATTATTCCTTGAGTTTTTATTCATAGACCATGTCTGTGTGGATATCTTGCACTGCAGGTAACTTATATTGCAGGTTAGGTTTTGATGATGAAAAAGACAAAGCCAAAGTTGATGGCCAAAGTTGATGAAAGTGATAAAGTATCTAAAAGTCACAATCCAAGACAATCAAGCTTAAGAATTGGTGTCTCAAGAAATAAGGGCAGTCCTTAGGGTTTGGGGATTGTCTTAGGAAAAAGTATAAGCTCTTCCGAGGGTCATGCAGCTCATCTCTCAAAGCCTCGCGTCTTCACTAGCTTTCCAAATTGCATGCATGCACACGTAAACTTAAAAACCATTTTGAAAAAGAAAGAAATCTATTCACTACTTTTAACTAAACATCAAAATCGATTTCTAACTCAATATGAAAGTATATAATCGATTCCTAAACTCCCTTTCAAAGCAAAGAATCGATTCATATTGTTTTTACTAAGTATACAATCGATTTGCATCTCTTTCTAAACAAGCAAGAATCGATTATCATATTTAGGACATTCAAGCACATAATCGATTTTCCCATTAAACATACTCAAGCACATAATCGATTTCATCTTTATGTTAAGGAAGCACATAATCGATTTTTATCTTTTAAGGAAGCACAAAATCGATTTCATCTATTTTCAAACAAACACATAATCGATTTCTCATCCTAGATCTAGTTAGGCAAACAATCGATTATCATTCTTAGGCAAGCCAGGCACTTAATCGATTCTATCATCTCCATAATTATTTCAACGGCTATATTTTTCTCATAGCCTATAAATAGAGGCTTCATACTTCACAATTTTATACAACCCAATTTCACGAGTCAAAATCACATTTGAGAAAAACTCTTCATACTTTTATTTCTGCTCTTCACGCAGTGTTGGTCCGTCAGAGCTGATCTTTCGCAAGAGTTAGTCAGGGGTTGGAATCTTCAAGTTGTATTATCTGCCTACGTAAGAGGTATTTCAGTCTTTAAGTTTGTAATTGTTTATTTGTTGTGATCTGTACTAGGGAGTGGGGTATCTCTCTAGGGTAGCTGTTTGGACTAGTGTCGCACCCCGAAAAATCCTTGGAGGGATTTTTCTTCGTACAACGGAATTTTAGAGTCGCCACCAATATTTTTTAAAGGTAAAACATCGGAAAAACTTTTTTTGGAAAGCAATGGTCTTTGGAACCATTAGATTTGGGTTCGGGGGTCTAATTACGTATGGGGAAGGTATTAGCACCCCATAACGTCCCTTCAAAGAAGGGTTACCTTAATTACATATGTGATTTGCAAAGTTGATTCGGAAAAATGCTTTGTTTTTACCTCTTTTGTTGATGAATGACTTAATGAAAAATCTTTAGTTTTCGCGCTTGATGGAGGGGATCCACTCCTACGTATCTCCCGGTGCGATGGAGAATTCAAAGCAACGTAGTTCTTGTTTTTGAAAAATGTTTTATTTTGGAAAAGTGTTTGGTTTTTTAAAGGAAAAATGTTTTGGGTTTGTTGTGCTTGACGGAGAGTATCCGCTCCTACGTATCTCCCGGTGCGATGGAGAATTCAAAGTTACGTAGTTCTGGGTTGTCTAGAAAAAGGTTTTTGTTTTTTATCTTGTTTAATTGTGAAAATTGAGCTTTCATGATGATCAATTGAGCAAAGTCTCCAAGTGACCACCATTAGCACTCCATTGTTAATAATCATGCAAGCAAAGGCTTCGCAAGACTACTAACAAAGTTTTTGATTTAATGAAAATCTTTAGGAAAATTAGGCATTCATGATGATCAATTGAGCAAAGGCTCCAAGTGATTGCCACTAGTACCTCATTGTTAATGATCATGCAAGCAAAGGCTTCACAAGACTACTAACAAAGTTTGATTTTGAAGAATTTTCGCAATTGGATTGATTCTTGTTTAGGGAATGATTTTGATGCTTGAAAAAGCTTTTGATTGAAAGTGGACCTAGACTACACACATTATGACACGATACATAGATAGGCAAGGAATGAACCCAAGTTGAACATTTTGGCAAAAATGCAGGAATGGGCAAGAAAATGAACCTAAGTTGCACATCTTATTGAAGATGCTAGGCAATGGGATGAACCTAACTAGGCATTTATGACACAATATGTGAATAGGCAAAGGCATTTCAAAGCACAAGTGATATCAAACTTCTAATGAATCACTTGCAAAACCCTAAGGATTTCACATCAACATTAGACATAAGAGCATTTCAAAATGATTTATAAGTTGTTTTTGGCAATCAAAGCAATTGGTAAGGAAAGGAAACCTAAATTTGCATTCTTGTTCACTAGGAATCACAAAAGAAATTGAATCCTCTTAGGCAATCCTCAACACTTAAACTGTGCATCAAAGCACAAGTGAGAGTCCTCTTGCCAATCATCAACATAGGGCATGATTTGCAAGCAAATTCATGAGAACAACAAGTTTTAAGCAAACAAACATCATAATCAAGGTTCAATTCCAAGTAATTGCAAGATTAGACAACCAACTCATCAAAAATCTCATAAACCCTAATTTTCTCTAATATGCGAAACTAACTTAACTTCAAATCATCATTTTATTCATGAAAACAACAAGAAAATGCAAGAGAACAACATAGATTGAACTTTTGGCAAGGATTCATATGATCAAGCAAAGAAATGCATAACAATAACACAAATCCTAATTTTCCTCAAATATGCGAAATGAAGTAATCTTCAAATCATCATTTTATTCATGAAAACAACAAGAAATGAGTGAAATAACAACAACACACAATTTATTCTAAAGGAGAGAAACATTCCAAGCACCCAAACCTCCCGAAGTGTTTGTCAAGATACTTGAAATACATCTCTCACTCAACAACAACAACTATGCTAACATTATGACATTAAAATGCAATGGGATGCCAAAATGAAGTGATGATTTACATCTTTGATGCTAAAATTGGAAGATGATGCTAGGTTTTAAAGTATACCTCAACTCCAAGCTAGAATAAGGAAGGAAATGAGATGAATGAATGCAAAAACTCCTTTAATCTACTCTTCAATCTTCAACTTTGAACTTGATCCTTGAATTTGAAGGTGAATCTTTGAGAAGAATGCAAGAAGAATGGAAGATTTAGTGTAGGAAAGGTGTTTTAATGGATGATTGAGTGAGGAAATTGAAAAAGATGAGGTGAGGGAGGGGAGGAGATTTCGAAAGTGAGAGGAGAGGAGGAGGTTTTTGTGCAAAAAATGAACTTGTCTTTGTATTTTGGGAGAGTAGGCTTATATATGGTCTTGGGTGAAATTAGGGTTAAGGGTAGAATAAAAATGGGATGTTCTATTTTAAGTAAGTTTGCAATTTCTTATGAAGGAGTGAGTGTGAGAGGATGGTGTCATTTACAAAAAAGGGTATGAGTCTTCATGAGAGTGTGTGGGAATTAGGGATGTGTATGAAATGGGTAGGATTAGGGATAGTACAAGAATATTCTTAAGGAATAATTGTACAATAGAAGAGTGTGGAAGAAATTGTGGAGAGAGAGAGAGGGAATTCGAAATTGTGCAGAGAGAGAGAGGGAATTCGAAATTGTGGAGAGAGAGAGAGAGAGAGAGAGGGAAAATTGCTTCTCCTTTTTGGTCTTTTGTCTTATTGAGGACACTTTGTACTTTTTATTTGAATTTTGAATTTTTGGGCATGCAAATGATAGTGCACCTATTGAAAATGTGTCACATATTTTTGGGCACCATAAAAATATCCCTCTAATTATTCATGACAATAAAAGTTGTCATTTAATAATCGGGGAATATTTAATGGTCATTTTTCAGCTTTCTTGTGCAATAAAAATGGGAAAAATGCCTTTTAATTATTTTGAACTAGGATTTTCTTCCAAAAAATTATACGAAAATTATCCTTGATAGAATAAATTGTATTTTTCATCCTTGACTTGGTTTAGTTCAAAAATAATTAACTTGCTCTCATTTGAATGCCCACATATATTGAAACATGCACTATTTTATTCCCTAAAATTCTCAAAAATTAATAAAAATGTTTTCTTTTTTTTTTGGGTGCCAAAAATTAATAACGATCAATAAATGGCCTTTTTGAAGATTAAAATGCATGCCAAATGGCAAGAGCAAAAGGGAAGCTCACGCAGTTACGACTGGCGCGTGCGCGTAATTCAAATAAAAATGTGAGATAGGGGACAAATACACATAAATGCGAAAGTCCATTAACCTACACAAATTATGAATTATCCTTATTGTTTCCATTTTTGTTTGAAAAAAGGTTTTGACTTGGGCGGACAAAATTAGGGTATGACAACTAGGAAGTGGGGTATCTTTCTGGGGCAGCTTGTTGTAACAAGGGTGGGGTATCTCTTGTTGTATTGTGGTTAGATTTGAGGGCTCTTCAATAGGTGGGGTATCCTAGGTGAAGAGTGCCTGAGTATGTAAAGGTTTCCAAGGCACCCGTAAGCCTTGTTGTGTTAGTGGAAAATCTCACAAGGGTGTGAGGACTGGACGTAGGTCACTGGGAGGTGACCGAACCAGGATAAATCTCTGTGTGCTTTATTGCTTTATTTTCTAATTCCTTCGCTTCCACTTAACCAGCGCGAAAATTAATCCAAGTCATTGAAAAGGGGAAAAAGTTTTCAAAAGTTTTTAAATCTCAATTCACCCCCCTCTTGAGACTGAAGCCACTTTGCAACAGTCTGTACCTATGAATCTACTTATTTTAGTTGATCATTCCCAAAACAAGTTTGAAAGCATTATGACACAAGAAATAAAACGCAAACGTCATAACATTACATAAACTTTACTCAAGGTTCATTACAAACATGAGAACAATCCAACCACAAAAGTTTAGCTCATGACAAGCTTCATCAAAACAACATAAACTAAAAAGATTATGCTACCGTATGTGAGCAAGAGAAGGATGTTTACAAAAGATGCACTCCAACAATCCCAAGTCATACACGTTGAATGATGCTTTGCTGTGAGCAAACCGTAGGTGATGTATGAAACTATACTAAAGTTTAAAGCTTAAAAGTAGAGTAACAATGGAAGAAGTCTAAAATGTCAAGTTAGGTTTTTTCTCCAAATCTCCCTACTCTCTTCTTTCTACGAATACTATCTATATATGACTAGAAGAAGATAATGCTTAGATATTATCTCCAAATACATAAAGTGGCTTTACAAAAAGCATTGATTAGAATTATCACCAACTATCACTTAAACTCCAATTAGGAAATGCCAAGTGTCTTTTTGAATCCACTAGGAAGTACCTATGTCAGGCTGAGAAGAAGAAGATCAGAGTGATGACTCATCAATCAGCAAGTGGCTTCGTAAATATCTAATTGGCCAACCGCTCCATAGCGCTGTAGCGATTACCGCTGCATAGCGTCTACCGCTGCAGCACTCAAGTAAAACATCAATATATTCACAAAGGCACCTATTATGCCCAATATTTAGGAAATCAACTCTGAACCGACATCTATACTTTTAATTACAAATTTACATATTAAAGTAATAGAATTACTAGAGAACTTCCTTGGATTTAAGTGAGAAGAGCACAAATAACTCATATAAATATGGGTTATCACATGGTCAACATCAACTTCTGGCTCTTTACTCACAGGAGGCTCCTCTCCAAGATGCATCTGAGCCAATGTCTTGGCTACTAATTTCTTTTGCAGCAATACTTGGCCTCTTTTGATCACCAATTTTTGTTCTTACAACTTTCTTTGGTGCTGCAACAGATGCTGCAGCACTGCCTACGGACACTGATGTTGTAGCACTACCTGTGACAGCATCCACTCTTTGCACTTTAGTTTCCACTGAACTTCGTGTTTTCTCTTCGGAATGTTGAGTTTTTGGTGAATGTTTCTTTGGCGAGGGCTGAGGAGGTTTCTGTTTTGGTGGGGGAGGTTTTCTTAGAGATGGGAAAGGTGTTGGGATAAGGTTTGATGGTTTGGCTTGTGGTGGAGGTGGATGAAGGGTTGGAACTGTTAAAAGTGGGCTTTTGTGATGGAGAATGTGTTTTCGGTGGAGGGGATGATTCTTTGGTTGGTGATGGTTTAGGTGAAGGTGTGGTGGAAAGGTTTTGGGTGGGTGGTGATTGGGTAAAAGATCGTTAACAAGGTTTAAATGATGAGAAAGAGAAAACACGCAGCCAATTAATAGAGGTGATTGCCAAATCTGCCACATTGGCATCTGAAACTCCATTTTGACTTTTTGACCACATACTCAACACCTCAGCAACAGGTGACACCTCAGCAACAGGTGCTGCAGCACCACTTCAGCAACAGGTGCTGCAGCACCACTTCAGCAACAGGTGCTGCAACACATGGTGCTGCAGCACCAAAATTCTATATAATTGACAGCACATACCACAAGACCACTTATTCATACCTGAAAAAGTAAAAACAAAAACACACAAAACACAATTAGTCCTAAAAATCTGGGTTGCCTTCCAGTAGCGCTTAATTTATAGTCTTTAGCTAGACTTGGCCTTCAAAACCCAAGTTAGGGTGGATAATAGGACAAGAAGAAAATGTCATACTTCCGCTTTCTCCTTTTTGTTAGAAAGCTCGTGTATTTGGCATAAGGAATCAAGTGTTCCCATACCCCAATCAATAAGCATTTGGGATAGGGATTCCCCCTCTCTTGAAAAAATTGAAGCTCATTTTGCGGATGACTCTTTTCTTCAATTACCAAGGGTTGAGTCTCAATTGTCACATGATTCTTTTCATACCCCAACCTTGGTTTTTCTTTCTTGTCACTATTTTTGAATTTTTCTAGTTCTACAACTAAACAAATTCTTTTTTTTTCTTCCACTACTTCCAAATGACCACATTCATTTTCACACTCTACACTCTTTTCATCCTTTTGCTCAACCAGCTCCTCACTACAGCTCTCTTCAATATAAGAATATGGAAGCTATAATGGAGCATCTCCATTGAAACAATGTTGTTGAGCATTTTTTTTCTTGCATAGAGTAAAAATCCCAATGGTCCATGGCTTAAAGTGAAATTTTTTTTTTCACAATAACACCAAGCACAAACGAAACACATTACAAACACAATACAAAATAGAAAAAAAAATTGCGGAAAAACAGAACAAACTAAATAAAAGAATCAAAACTAACTAAACTTACTAACTAACCCATAGTTTTAAAAATCGGCTCGGCCCAGCCGGTCGAACTGGGAACCAGGGGGTAACCGAGCCGGTCAGCTTGGTGGATTGGAAATGCAGCCAACCGGTGAAAACCGGTGTGACTCGGCCGGTTTTTGAGAAAACCGGTGATCCGGGTTGACCCGGACCGAGTTTTGTGTGTGTTTTTTTTTATCAAAACGACGTCGTTTAATCTGTTTCTTTTGCTCTTTTTCATCTTTTTATTTTCCATTATTGCATTATTAGCAAATACAAGCACCATATTTGTTGAGTACATATTAATTTGTGCGATCTAAAATAGATTAATATTATGTATGAATAAATTTAAAAATATTAATAAATTAAGATATTAATTTTTATATTTTAGTAGATATAAAATAAACATAGTTATTAATTTTACATGTATGAAATTTATATTATATACTATATAGGTATTGAAAATTCGCGAAATAGAGACCGGGTCCGAGTCATGCGGTCCCGGTTTTGGTCATGCGGTTCAACCGTCGACCCTTCGGTCCGACCCTTGACCCAGTGACTCGGTACCTTCACCGAGTCGGCCACCGGTCCGAGTTTTAAAACACATAGAAAATAACTATCATAATCCTCGGCAACGGCGCCAAAAACTTGTTGTGTGAAAACAATATGTGCAAGTATACACAGTCGCAACAAGTAATAAAGAATAAGTAGAGATCGTTCCCACGAGGATTGTTGAGTTCTTTTCTATATTTAATTACCAAGCAAGCTAGTGAGTAAAAGCAAAGTAAAATAACAAGTTATAGAACCCAATTTTATCAACAAACAGCAAGTAAAATAAAGTATTAGTAGAAATCCAGAATGAGAGTAAGTTGGGACTGCCTTCACTATGCAAATTCATAATAATGGTCTAATGCTGTATCTGATGTTGCAGCACTAAGTGCTGTCGCAACAGTTGTTATTCTTTCAAATACTTTCACTAGGTTTTCGCTACAAGAGCCTATGTCTAGGCCCTAAATAGGTATACCCTAGGCTACTTACGCACCCACAGTGTTCACCTTATGGATTTTTCCCTCCTATGTCTAGGTTTTAAGAAAGGATTATTAAAGTGTCATTTACTAACCACTATCCATATTATCCTTTGAGATCAATTTATAAACCATGTCTGAATCTATAAATGGTACTTATATTTAGGTGATCAAGTCTAAAATAAGTGTGGAAATAGTATCACGCAAAGGATAAAAATGCTAAACATCAAATACATGCATTAAACACACTAAGACTTCATTACATAGATCAAAGCATCACAACTAAGAGTATTTAGCTCATGATGAGCAAACAACACAAGAAATACAATTTAAACATAATGTTTAAATCCATAAATGCGAAAATACAAAGAAGAAATATAGTAAGAAGTGGTATACTATTGACTCATCGTCATATGTATATTGTTGTTCAGTTTATAAGCCAAAATTGCTGTTATTTGATTGTATTTCAGTCAATTGTCAGGGGAATTAGCGTAGATTTAGATTGATGTATTAGGATTGAATTGTAAGCTATTTCACTCATCCCTAGTGCCTATTGCAATAGAAGACCTTCAATTTGATGTGTCGTCAACTAGCGAACCAGACAGCTTGCCTAGTGACGCAACAGAGAAAAGAAGGAGAAAAATCTGCCATTCTTCGCGTCGCGAGCAAGAGGCTTCGCGTCGCGACCAGGCATTTTTCAGCACCATCGCGTCGCGTTGGAGTCGCATCGCGTCGCGACGAATGATAGAAAGTTTGGCATTTTAAGCGAAATTGCAAAGTTTTTTGGGAACAACTTCTTGGATGCGAAAATAGGGTTTTGGAGCTGCAAACAAGGGCAAGAATTGGAGCTTCTCTACACTTGGGAACAAGGAATTGAAGGATCCAATGTATTCCTCTTTGTGTAACTTCTCTTTAATCTTATCATTCATCACTTTGATTATGAGTAGCTAGTTTTCTAGGGTTAGGAAGAGATGAATCTCTTCAAAACTATCATGTTAACCCTTTGCTATGATCAATTCGATTATTATTCAGTTTAACAATTGCCTTTACCTCTGTTCTTACTGCTTTACAATAATATCTGTTGTTTTATTGATTTAGGGTTTATGTTCACCATTGGAAGATGGGTGTGTTTACCTGATATTGTGGTTTTAGGTCACAAATACGATGATCATAGGGATACGAGATTGTGTTTGTGAATTCGTTAATTCTCATGTTTAATGCTTTGTCTATTGGTGATTCACTTAAGGAATTAGGGTTTCCCATTAGAGAAAAGGGGTTTTGAGGCAAGGGATTGTCCTTAATCTTATAATTGAATTGAATCTGTTAAAGTGGGTAATTACATTGAAATTAATCGAAGGTCTATTGCATGATAGCGTAGGGGAGAGGATTCGAATCCTAATCATTTACTCTCAGATTTTATTTACCAATATTCTATTTTCAATTACTATAAGTTATAAGCTGTCTCGATAGCTTTACGCCTAAGAATTACCACATTTGCTCAGTGATAATAACTCTCAATCCCTGTGGATATGACTAGTGGTCCTTACTAATTTACTATTACTTGCAATGATTCGGTACACTTGCCGAAATCCTAACAAGTTTTTGGCGCCGTTGCCGGGGATTGTTGATTTCATTATCAACAAGGCAAAGGAGTTAATTCTTAGCGATTTTTGTTTTATATTTTTGTTTCTATTATTTTAATTCTGCTACCCAGTGACTTTATAGGACTTGTTGACAGTTTTTTTAGTGTTTCAGAGATTTGTTTATGCGGGGCAAGAATTCACAAGATTTGTTGTTTGACCCAGAGATTGAAAAGTCAGAAAAAGAAAATCGGAAGAAAACTAAGCTAGCAAAGCAACAAGCTCAGAGAGAGTACCAGGGTCACTCAGTTTCAACCTCTATTCTAGAAGATTCCCTAACACAAGAGGAAGTAATGGCTGAAAATCCACCCCCAAGGCGCACTCTCAGTGACTTTGGGAGAAGAAATCAGGGCGCTCAAGCCTACACCTTTCAACCAGTGGGAGCTACCTCATTTGACATCAAGTCTTCTGTTCTCACTGCCTTGAAATCAGAGCAGTTTTCAGGGTCCGATGCGGAAGACCCCAACCAACACTTGTTCCAGTTCTATGAGATTTGTGGAACCACACACCCTGAGGGAGTTGATGAAAACTCCAAGAAACTGTGCCTGTTTCAATTCACCTTAACGGGTCGGGCAAAGGATTGGTTAAATACGATCCCAGCAGGAGTTGTCAATACTTGGAGCGATCTTGAAACTAAGTTCTTAGAAAGGTTCTTCCCAATCTCAAAGTTCATCATGAAAAGGGCAGAAATCTCAAACTTTGAACAAGGGGATTCAGAATCCCTATATGATTCCTGGGAAAGATTTAAATTGTTATTAAAAAAATGTCCAGGGCATGGTATTGATGATTTTCTACAGTTGCAAACTTTTTGTCATGGATTGTGACCTCAGACCAGGATGATGTTAGATGCCTCAGCAGGAGGGTCTTTAGGTACTAAAACCTGGGAGGAAGGAAAACAGCTCGTAGAGGATATGGCTTCGAATGAGTACAGGATTCAAAATGATCGTGGAGCTGTAGGTAAAAAGGGTATGTTGGAGTTGGACTCTAATAGTGATGTGTTGGCCCAACAAAAGCTAATGTCTATGCAGGTTGAAGCTCTTACTAAGCAATTAACTACAGCTTGTGAAGTTGGTTCAAAAACTCAAGCAACCGCTCAAGCAGTGCAAACGGGTGGGTGCAACTATTGTGGTAGAGAACCCCACGAGGGTGATTGTGCATCTCATGGAGAAACTATTGAGCAGGCCAGTTATATGGGAAACTTTCAAAAACAAGGTGGGAACCCGTATTCTAACACCTACAATCCTGGGTGGAAGAATCATCCCAACTTCTCTTGGAAGAATAATGAGGCCTCGGGTTCAAACCAACAGCAGTCTCAAGCACCTGCTCAACAACAAAAGAACCATTCTCGTTTGGAAGATGCTTTGACACAGCTCATGCAAATGACCAAGAACACTTTCCAATCCCAAGAACAAGCTATGAAGAATATGGAGAAAAAGCATGAGGCTTCGATGAAGAACTTGGAGATTCAAATTGGTCAGTTGTCGAAGCAGCTTGCTGAAACATCTAATAATGGTTTTCCTGCTAGCACTATTGATAACCCTAAGAATGAGAGTTGCAAAGCTATTTCATTGAGGAGTGGTAAGCAGTTGAACCCCATTGAAGTGACCCAACCCAAGCCTAGAGAGGAGGGTAGTGAAACTGAGATGTTGAGGGAGGAGTTGAATAAGAAACATGAAGAGGTTGAAAATGAGTTGAGTGAAAAAGAAAAGGAAAAAAAGAGTGAAAAACATAAAAGTGAGATGAGAGAGAAGACCCGGGTGATCCCACCATATGTGAAGTTGCCCTATCCAATTTTGAATAAGAAGAAAGAGAAAGAGGAGCAATTCACTAAGTTCATGGAGATTTTTTCCCGTCTCCAAATCAACATTCCTTTTGCAGAAGCTTTAGAGCAAATGCCCATTTATGCAAAGTTAATGAAGGAATTGTTGACCAAGAAGAGGAGATTCAAAGAAGATGAAACGGTGGCTCTAACCGAAGAGTGTAGTGCCATTATCTAAAGGAAGCTTCCTCCAAAGATGAAAGATCCCGGAAGTTTCACCATACCTTGCACAATTGGTAACTTGACAATAGGCAAGGCTTTGTGTGATTTGGGAGCAAGCATTAATCTGATGCCCTTGTCTATGTTGAAGAAACTTGGAGGAGGTGAGGTGAAACCAACGAGGATGTCTTTGCAACTTGCTGATAGATCTATAAAGCACCCTTATGGAGTCTTGGAAGATGTTCTGGTAAGAGTTGATAAATTTGTATTTCCTGTTGATTTTGTGATTCTTGACATGGAGGAAGATGCAGAGGTACCACTTCTCCTTGGTAGACCATTTTTAGCCACTGGGCAAGCCCTGATAGATGTACAACAGGGTGAGCTAATTCTAAGGTTCCAAGATGAGAAGGTGGCTTTTAATGTTTTTGAAGCTATGCATGCGCCACCCGGATGACCAAGGTAAATGCTTTAGGGTGGATGTGATTGAAGACTCAGTGCAAGAAACCTTTATACATGATTCACCCTCTCCTCCATTAGAGAAGGTAATTGTGAACTCTATTGAGGGGTTAGATGAAAATTTGGGTAGTGAAATAGAAGACTGCATTCTTCAGTTTGAAGCTTCACAGGTAGAAAGGGTCTTCAAGAAAAAAGAAGAGTTGAATAGGGGGAGAGTCCAGTAAAAAGGAACTCCAGAATTGAAACAACTCCCCTCTCATTTAAAGTATGTATTCCTTGGGAGTGATGATCGACATCCAGCTATCATCAGTAGTTCTTTGACCAAGTTGGAAGAGGAAAAACTGATGAGAGTGTTGAGAAGTAACAAAACTGCTCTAGGTTGGACTATCTCTGACCTTAAGGGGATTAGTCCGGCTTTTTGCACGCATAAGATCAAGCTCGAGGAAGAATTCAAACCGGTGATTCAACCACAACGAAGATTAAATCCTACCATGAAAGATGTGGTGATGAAGGAAGTCTTGAAGCTCTTAGACGCCGGGATGATTTATCTCATTTCAGATAGCTCGTGGGTGAGTCCAGTCCATGTGGTTCCCAAGAAGGGTGGTATCATAGTTGTTAGAAACGAGAGGAATGAGCTAATTCCTACTCGCACACTCACAGGGTGGAGGATGTGCATTGACTACCGGAGACTAAACCAAGCCACTCGGAAGGACCACTTCCCATTACCATTCATGGATCAGATGCTGGAAAGATTAGCTAGACAAGCTTTTTATTGCTTCCTAGATGGATACTCTGGGTACAACCAAATAGAAGTTGATCTTGAAGATCAAGAGAAGACCGCTTTTACATGTCTGTTTGGTGTGTTTGCATATCGGAGGATGCCCTTCGGCTTATGCAACGCTCCCGCAACTTTTCAAATGTGCATGCTTTCTATATTCTCTGATATGATGGAAAATGCTATTGAGGTATTTATGGATGACTTTTCTGTTTTTGGACCGTGCTATGATTCTTGTTTGTCTAATCTTGATGCAGTTTTGAAGAGATGCACTGAAACCAATCTAGTTTTGAATTGGGAAAAGTGTCACTTTATGGTTCAAGACGGAATTGTTCTTGGCCATAAGATCTCGGCAAAAGGTATTGAGGTTGACCAAGCAAAAATTGAAGTGAGAGAAAAGTTACCTCCTCCTTTGAATGTAAAAGGAGTGAGAAGTTTTTTAGGACATGCCGGATTCTATCGACGTTTCATAAAAGACTTCTCCAATATTGCAAAATCTTTATGCAATCTACTTGTTAAGGAGAATGAATCCGTTTTTGATAATGACTGTCTTTGTGCTTTTAATGTATTAAAGGAAAAACTGATTTCTGCTCTAGTCATTGTAGCCCTTAACTGGGATATTCCCTTTGAGTTAATGTGTGATGCTAGTGATTATGCAGTGGGTGCTGTGCTGGGGCAGAGATCAGAGAAATTTTTTCATGCCATATATTATGCTAGCAAGATTTTAAATGAGAATCAGGTGAATTATGCAACAACTGAAAAAGAACTACTAGCCATAGTATTCGCATTGGAAAATTTTCGTTCCTATTTGGTTGGATCTAAAGTGATTGTTTTCACTGACCATGCTGCGATAAAATATTTGCTAACCAAGGGCGAGTGTAAACCTCGACTCCTTAGATGGATTTTGCTTTTGCTGGAATTCGACTTGGAGATCAAGGACAAAAAGGGGAGCGAGAACGTTGTCGCAGATCATTTGTCTAGACTGGATAACAAAGAAGTGACTGCTCGGGAGAAAGAAATCCTTGAAGAGTTCCTCGATGAGAAGTTGTTTGCAATCGAAGAGAAACCGTGGTTTGCCGACATAGCAAATTACAAGGCAGGCGGAACAGTCCCAAAAGACTTCACATGGCAACAAAAGAAGAAATTCCTCTGTGATGCCCAACATTACCTTTGGGATGATCCCTTTCTCTTCAAGGTTGGGACGGATGGACTTCTTAGAAGATGTGTTTCTGGTATTGAAAGTCAAAAGATTCTATGGCATTGTCATGATTCTCCATGTGGAGGTCACTACAATGGGGAACGCACGGCAGCAAAGGTACTCCAATCTGGTTTCTATTGGCCATCCATCTTTAAGGATGCGCAAAATCATGTAAAAAGTTGTGACAAGTGCCAAAGGACTGGCAATATTTCACGTAAGGGGGAGATGCCATTGAACCCTATACTTGAAGTAGAAGTGTTTGATTGTTGGGGCATTGACTTCATGGGACCCTTCCCACCATCTCATTCGTGTCAATATATCTTGGTGGTGGCGGTGGACTATGTTTCTAAATGGTGTAACAAGTCCTTATTTTATTTTTATTTTAAAGTCTTTATATTAATTTCAATATTCAAAAAAAAGGGGGGGGGGGGGTCGCGTCGCGACCCCCACGTATCGCGTCACGACGGGATCAAAAAATTTCAAAGCAGAAGTTTCTGCCACTCATCGCGCCGCGATGAGCATGCTTCGCGTCGCGATGCGAAGTTTCCTCCTTAAAACCGTTCAGCAACACACATCCCAGCACTTCTCCCCCTTGTGCACGCGAATAGCAACACTTTCCCCTACCCTTTCACGGTTTTGGTACATTGTGGTGGTGGATTAACACAATTTGGCACGGATTCTTCCTAGTTCAACATCTCCAGGTAACTATGATCTTCAATCTCATGAATGAATATTCCAATTTTATTTGGTCATGTAGTTGATTTGGGGGGGTACGAATTGTAGGGGTAGAAGTAGAAATAGGAAATAGATGATTGTTCGACTCATCTTAATTTACATGATGATGTTGATGCTTTGAAACAGAGGAAGTGTAGTTGGAGCGGAGTAGAAGAAAAAAAATTTCTCTTTTGATGGTGTAGTTGAGGTGTTTGTCAAAATGTCCCAATGAAATTGTAGTTGTAGGCCAAGTGTTTGATAAAATGCCCCAATGAGTTTTTGCTATGCAGGCCAAGTGTTTGTGAAAATGCCCCCAAAGAATTTTTGTTGCTTGAATGTCGCTCTAGTTGTGTCAATACCTATGGAACTCTAAGTTACATGATTCAGTGTTGAAATTGAGCATGATATTTTATTTGTGTAAGTTGGCCATAACATGCAGTTGTGTTTAAGAAGGATGGTTGTGTTGTGTTGTGAAAGTCTCTGTTGTGGAAATTATTAATGCAATTGTTGAGTGGAACCTACATCAATGGTTCCTTGAGAACTAATAAAAGTTCTGCAGGAATTTTTTTTAATACAGGTGTGCAAATGGGAAAGACAACCAAGGCCGGTCCTACAAAGAGAAGGCGGGGGAACCCAGAGAGGAAGAACCCTCATTTGATGCCGACAAGTTCAAATCAGCCGATCATGAGAAGCGGTACCGGAGTGTGGTGAAGGGAAAGAAGTTCAACCCGGAGCGGGCTTTTGATCTAAGCACGGGCGAATTCCCTATAATAAGCTCCACGCTCTGGGAAATGGGTTGGCTCACTCGCAGAAGTTTGTGCCGCCACATTTCCTTCTCCCTATTTGGGATTTTCATGTAAACATCGAAGAAGTTTGTGGGTCTCTGGGTTTAATGTTGAATTTGAAACTTGTGGGTTTCTGGGTTTAATTTGAGATTAGGGTTTAATGTTGAATTTGAAATTTGTGTGTTTCTGGGTTTAATGTGAAAGACGAGGAACAATCGAACCATAGAAGAAATAAAGAAGCTAGAGAAACACATAACAAAAGATTTAGAACGAGAAGAAAAAACTTAATTGATGTGGTTTTCTTGTCAAATAATACACACGATATTGTTTACGCAGTTCGGCCAAACTCTGCCTACGTCTGCGACTACAGAGTAGCTGTAGTTCCGTTTTATTGATTATTTCTCCGTCATCCTCAATACCAAATACAATAGAGTTTAAATAGTCTTCTCTAAGAAGACCTAACGGGCCTGGACCAAAGCATAAGCATATAAATAAATCTACACAACTACTATTTACAGCTTTCTTATTTTCCTTATTCACATCCCCCCTCAAATTGATGCGGGTCATCAAGGAGCAACAATTTGCTGACAAGAAACTGATGGCGTGGAGAAGGAACAGCTTTGGTCAAAATGTCTGCAAGATGAAATTGAGTATTGATATGAGGGATGGATATAACGTGATTATCATAGGCTTCACGAATTGCATGACAATCAACTCCGGATTTGCAACAATCTGAATGGCACTTGTATTGTCAACATAGAGAGATGTCGGTTCGGTTTGAGTAAATCCAAGTTCACCCAAAATTCCACGAAGCCAAATTATTTCGGAGCATGCCGTAGACATAGCACGATACTCCGATTCGGTTGAGGACTTAGAGACTCTCGCTTGCTTTTTACTTTTCCAAGAGATCAACGAAGAACCAAGAAACATGCACCAACCAGTGACAGAGCGGCGAGTGTCGGGACACCCAGCCCAATCAGCATCACTGTAGGCACTCAACGTAAGGGGGGTTCCATTAGGAAAGAATAAACCCCGTTGAGAGGTACCTTTCAAGTAGCGAATTATACGACGAACCGCTGCCAGGTGAAGATGACGAGGAGAATGCATGAACTGACTTACTTGCTGAACAGCAAATGAAATATCTGGTCGTGTAATGGTCAAGTAGTTAAGACTACCCACGAGCTGTCGATACAATAACGGATCAGTCAAAAGTTCTCCCTCGTCACGGTGGTATTTAACATTAACTTCAAGAGGAGTATTCACAGGATTAGCAGATTCGAGGCCATCCATAGCAATAAGGTCGGTGGCATACTTATGCTGATGGAGAAATATGCCCTTAGAAGTAGAATGAACCTCCAGTCCAAGAAAATAATGTAACAGACCAAGATCATATCATCAACATAAAGAAGGAGAAGAACAATGCCCGTAGATGTGCGGTGAATGAACAAAGACGAATCATACTGACTTTGAGTAAAAGAGAACCCAAGTAGAGTGGAACGGAATTTCGCATACATGCTCTAGGTGCCTGTTTCAAACCATATAGAGATCGTTTGAGCTTGCACACCCCCTTAGATGAAGAGAAAATGCCCTGAGGGGGATTCATATAAATATCTTCAGCCAGGTCTCCATGAAGAAATGCATTCTTGACATCCATTTGGTGGAGAGACCACCCATTAGAAGCAGCGATAGAGAGCACCATTCTAACAGTAGTCATTTTAGCAACTGGTGCAAATGTCTCATCATAATAAATACCATATTCCTGCTTGTTGCCTAAAGTAACCAATCGAGCCTTATACCGATTGAGAGATCCATCAGAATTCAATTTCACAGAATAAACCCATTTACAGCCTATGGGTTTGATACCAGGAGGGCAATGAACAATATCCCAGGTGAAGTTGTCCTGAAGGGCCTGAAGTTCCTCATTCATGGCATTTACCCAAGACACATTGTAGCGACCGAAAAATCCGGAGGATGGATTCCTCGAAGTTCTTGAATGAAGCCGCCACCAAAGTTTTAGTTTAAGGGCAACTTTTTGAGAAAAATGAAATAAATGAATTAAAAGAAAAAAGAAAAAAAAGGTTTTTTATTAATGCAATTGACAGAGGTCGGCCGCCCTCTGGTCCTACGTATCTCCTGGTAGAGAATCAAATCACACGTAGTTCTTGGTAGAAAAAGTTTGTGGGTTGGTGTTTTTTATTTATTTTGAAATCGTGAGCGGCATTCGTGATGACCAAACAAGTAAAACTCAGAGTGGTCATTACTCATAGCTCGTTTGAAAACTAAAGTTGTTATTAACGGTCAAACAAGCTAAGCTCAGAGTGACCATTAGCAACAAACCATTCCTATGTTTAGGAAAAAATTTATTCGTATTCGGCAAAACAATAGGTTTGTGAAAGAGACTATTTATTCAGGGAAAAGAAATTTTTTTTTTAAAAAGGGAAACAGGGGGTGCAGTAGCAAAATGGGGTGTGATTTGCAAAAAGGGTTGTATTTTTAAAGTAGTGGGTGCAGAAGACAGACCTAGTTCGTTTTCTGTGAACTGGGCTGTATTCTAAAAGGTGGGCTTGCGCAGGGGGATGCAAGCTATTAAAACAAGGAGTGCACATAGAAACAGAGGTTGTATAAAACAAAAATAGGGTGTAAACAGCGAGCCCAACAGGTTTTTTTTTTAGGCTGGGCTGCGTGGGGGATTAACACAGTAAAAGGAGGGGTGCAAGAATTAGGCTGACATTTAAATTTAAAATAAAATAAATATTAAATTAAAGGCATATAATAGGATATTTTTTGACTAACCCTAATTTCACTCTTTTCTTTCACTTGCAGCGCCGCTGCTAAGAACAAAACAGAGGGAGAGAGGGAAACGCGAAAAGAAAAGGGAAAGCGGACAAGGGAGAGAGAACTCACAGGGAGAGGGGGCGAACGAAAGAGAGAAAGGGAAGATCGGAGTGACGAACGGAGAGAGGAAAAGTGAGAGGGAGGGAGGAAGACCGGTGATTCGCGACGGTGATGGGGTGTTCCACTGCGGTGGCGTTCGGTTTTGCGACGGCGACCGTTTGGGGAAGACGACGCCAGGGGGTTCGCGATGGTGAGGAGATGCGTTCGTCGGTGATGGTGGCGGACTGAGGGAGGTGAGGAATGGACGGTGAGGGAAAGGGAAAGACAGAGGGTCTGCCACCGTGGTTTTTTTTTCCGGTCGATCTGGGTTTGCGAGGGTAGTTTTGGGTTGCTGACGGTTTGAAGGTGGTTGTTGAAGTCGTTGGTTCACAGTGGTTTGGTGGTTCGGTTAGGGGCGTTCGGTGGTGGCTCTGTGGGTTGCGATGACTACGGTGGTGGAGATGGCGAGGCCATGGCAGTGATGGCTCGTAGAGGGGAGGTGTGGCCGTGAGATTCAGTTTC
The DNA here is from genome assembly GCA_039519185.1 of Astragalus membranaceus. Taxonomy (NCBI): domain Eukaryota; kingdom Viridiplantae; phylum Streptophyta; class Magnoliopsida; order Fabales; family Fabaceae; genus Astragalus; species Astragalus membranaceus. The sequence continues at coordinate 19,197,386 of CM076851.1, read as the reverse complement.
TGTGTTGGTGGTTTGCAGCGGCGGCGACGGAGGCGTACGGTGGCCGGAGGCATACGGTGGCCGGAGGTAGTCTACATTTTTTTATCCCTGACTTTCTCTTCCACTCTATCAGTTTCTGCCTTTTCGTTTCTGAGCTTTTTTGGTTACTGTCTATAACAGTGTGTGCCTCTGTCTGAATATGAGTCTGCGTAGGAGGGATTCTTCGAAGTTCTTGAAATGAAGCCGCCACCAAAGTTTTAGTTTAAGGGCAAACATTGGAAAATCCCTATTGAGTGGATAAAGGGGCCTTGCGGACCAGATTTAGGCTCGGGAGTCGTTTATGCGTAAGGAAGGTATTAGCACCCTACGACATCCTTCCTAAGGAATGTTACCTTTTAACTAAATATGTAAACGTTTATTAATTCAAAAATAATGATTTTACCCTTATAATGATAATAATAATAAAAAAGGAAGACTCGATAAACAATTAGTTATTTTTTGTATTTTTTGAGAAAAATGAGATAAATGAATTTAAAGGGAAAAAAAAGGTTTTTTATTAGTGCAATTGACAGAGGTCGGCCGCCCCCTGGTCCTACGTATCTCCTGGTAGAGAATCAAATCACACGTAGTTCTTGGTAGAAAATATTTGTCGGTTGGTGTTTTTATTTATTTTGAAATTGAAAGAGGTATTCGTGACGACCAAACAAGCAAAACTCAGAGTGGTCGTCACTCATAGCTCGTTTGAAAACTAAAGCTGTTATTAACGGTCAAACGAGCTAAGCTCAGAGTGACCATTTGTAACGAACCATTTCTATGTTTAGAAAAACATTTATTTGTTATTTGGAAAGAAAAAGGTTTGTGAAAGAAAATATTTATTTAGGCAAAAGAAATATTTTTAAAAGGAGAAACAGGGGTGCAGTAGTAAAATGGTGTGTGCATTTAGAAGCAGACGGTTGTATGAGCAAAATGGGGGGGTGCATTTAGCAGCAGCCCAGCCCACTGTAAGGCTGGCTTACCCACGAAATTGTGGGCTTGCCTAGGGGTTGCAGCGATTAAAATGAAGGGGTGTGAGAAGTAGGCACAAAAACTACTATAAAAGCCTAATTAAAAAGAAAACCCTAATTTCCAAACCCTAAATCCTCTTATCTCTCATGGCGCCGCACCAACTCACCCTCACTCTCCAACCCTAATCCTGATTTTCTCAGCATCGATCGTAAGCTTCCTCTCCCTCACGAATCCTTCTCTCTTTTCTTTCTCTCCTCACCACCGTTCGTTTCCCTCTCTTTCTCAACCCTACTCCGTTTTCATTTTCTTCTCTCCCCATAACCACCAAGCCCGATCGCCTTTTCCTCCCCTCTCACTAGTTCTGATTTCACGCGCTAACACCTCGCCGCCGTCGATGACCGGAATAGGGAGTGGGGGTGGTGAACGGAGGAGAAAGGAGAGGATCGGTGGTGATGGTTCAGTTGTTGATGGTACGGTGGTGATTTGCGACGCGGAGGGGGTGGGTCGTAGTGAGGGAAAGACAGGGAGAGCGAAGGGGGAGAGAGAGGTAGTTGTGGGAGTGATTTCTGTGTTGATTGGGGAGGTGGTGACTGACAGTGGAGACGGTGGTGGTTCACGGCGAGGAGTGGCGCGAAGTGATGGTGTGGGGGGGATTCTGTGGTGGTGCACGGCGGCGACCGCCACAGAGGGCTCAGTAGCTTTCCCTCTCTCTGTTTTCTGATTTTCTGGTTTTTGTTTTCGGTTCTGTCTGTCCCTCTTCTCTGTTTCTCAGCTGAGTTTTTTATAGAGTAGTAAATTAACGGGACAAATTTTGTTGTTATGATTTTGCAGTGAAATCAGAGTAGTGGAGACCATTGCTGCACCCATAACAACAATTGCAGGGCAGTGCCTGAAAAGCATTTTGGTCTCAACCAAAATGGAGTAGAAAATAAAGAGCAAAGGGAAAGAGGCTTGGCTTGATGCTCAAAAGGATTTTCTAATAGTGCATCAGCAAGGACAGCAACTTGTGCTGCCTTGCTTTTTTTTAGTTTTTGCTTTTTAATTAATTTTTTGTACTATTTTGTATTTATTTTTTTGTCTATACATGTGTACTAAAGTTGACTTTGTAAAAAAAACTGATTATAAAAAGCATTTATTCACAATCTGATTTTTATTAGATTTTTAGAACAAAATTAAACCGAAAACAACGACGAAAAACATACGTACACGACGAGACGCGAACGCGCGTCCACAACAAGAATACGCGAATTTGCGTACTAGAATAAACACTCGTACACAACAAAACGCGAACACCTGTCCGCAACAGGGACTAAAATGTGTACGTTATTAACAATAGCACACACGCACCAATGAGAAGTAACACGCCTATACATGACTGGGAACGACACACATAAATGTCAAAAACAATATTTTGGATTTTCTAGTAAGCTTTAAATTAGCCGGACAAAATTAGGGTATGACACACATCTTTAACAGCCTGCGAGTAACAAGTAGGAATAGATGTGCCAGATAGAGAAGCAGTTAAAGCAGTATGAGAGGAACTAAACCTGTCTGGGGAATATCTGTCAGGTGCTCGAGACGTTCTACCAGAACGCCGTGGTGACGGTGGTATAGGGTCAGAACCAGGATCAGGATCGGGATCAGGAGCAAGATCAGTGTCGGAAGGGGAAGTGGGAGCGGGTCCTGTTTTATCAAAAAATTGCGGAAGTATAGCAATATCATTCAAACCAGGAGAAGAGTAAGCAAACATAGACTGATTATCAAAAAATGTCACATTCCTAGAAATGCGAAAACGACGGTTAGAGACATCATAACACACAAAACCCTTATGAGACTGACTATACCCCATAAATGCACATTGGACAGATTGTGCTCCATGTTTATGTCTTTCAATGGATGGGAGGTGCACAAAACATACACACCCAAAGGTATGTAAACGACTGTAATCAGGCTGAGTTTTAAAAAGGCGAAAGTAAGGAGAATCAAATCCAATCACCGTGGAAGGAAGACGGTTGATCAAAAAGACAGCTGTGGAAAGAGCCTCCACCCAGAATTTGGATGGAACAGATGCCTGGAGAAGTAAGGTACGTGTTACATCCAACAAGTGACGATTCTTACATTCTGCAACACCATTTTGCTGAGGGGTATTGGGACAAGATCGTTGAGACAGTATACCTTTTTGCTGTAAGAACTCCTGAAACTCATGAGACATATACTCACCACCTGAATCAGACCGAAGAATTCTAATAATGGTTTGGAATTGATTTTCAACATACATCAGAAATTTCTTAAACATAGAAAACACTTCAGATTTAGATTTAAGAAAATAAATCCAAGTAAAACGGCTATAATCATCGATAAAGGTGACAAAATATTTGTAGTGAGCGTGAGAAGCAATAGGAGAAATCCCCCAAACATCACTATGAATCAACTCAAAACACGTAGAAGCACGATGTGCACCAGACGGAAAAGGAAGGGTTTTACTCTTAGCTAATTTGCAAACAGAACATAAAATAGAGGTACTAGAATCTATCAATTTAGTACCTAACACACCAGTCTTAAATAAGTGAGACAAAACAACAGAGTTTGGATGGCCCAATTTCCTATGCCAATCCTCACATGCATTCAAAACACTATTACAAGCAAGAGATAAATGATTTGAATGAAACTAGAGTGGAAACACTCTTCCAACTTTAGGCCCATTCGCGATCACCTTCCCTGACACCCGATCCTGCACAAGACAACCATCCGGAGTAAGATTAACATCACAACCTTCATCCACTAATTGACCAGCAGACAATAAATTTGAGGCAAGCCCAGGTGCTACCAGCACATTTCTAAAAGTAGAATTTATGTCACCAACATTTGTTATAGGAAGGGTACTACCATTAGCAATTTGAATTTTTTGATTACCAATATAAGAACGTAAATTGTGCTGGAGTTCAGAGGAACCCGTCATGTGATTCGATGCACCAGAGTCAAGTAACCAAGCAATGAAAGAAGACATACCAGCATTACCCAAGGCAGAAAGAGCAGATAGTACCATTTGTTGAATTAACTCAGGCTGAAGAGCACCACCATCAGACGCAGCAGGGATGGAAGGACCAGCAGCAGAGCTAGATGCACCAGTGGTGGAAGGACCAGCTGTAGAGCTAGTAGTGGCATGGAATGCCTGTACCGGACGCTTAGTCGGTCGAGGAGGACGCGTGGGACATGCAGAGATGAGATGACCCTGCTGTTTGCAGTAATTGCAAAATTTCTTAGGACAACTACGAGCAACATGTCCAAATTGTTTACAACTGAAGCATTGAGTTTGGCGCATATCACGGCCCACGCCTCTATTCTGCGCAGCATATGCAACTGTCACCGGTTCAGAATGGACGGGATCATGAATCATGTTTCCTTGAGTATTAAGACGCTGTTCTTCCCTGAGCAGTTCACCAATACAGGTATCTAAGGAAGGAACATGGTTCCTATTCAGCAGAGCACCTCGAACGGCCTCAAATTCCGGACGAAGTTTCATGAGAAATTGATCCCGTTTACTAGTATCATAAACGTCACGAACGGCCGACAGAGACGCCTTGGGAACAACAGCATATATAATAGCAGAGTGTTCTGTCCATAAATTTAAAAAACCAGAATAATATTCTTGAATTGACAAAGTACCTTGTTTGTAATTGGCGATCTCTAACTCCAATTGAAAACGCTTGGCTGTATTGTCCTGGTTGTAAATACGCTGCAAATAATTCCATATTTCCCGAGCAGTTGAAAATGCTCACAAATTATTGATCATCTGAGGATCAATAGTACTGAGGATCCAAGAAATAATCTGAGCATCTTGGACTTCCCATGCGTCTAAGGCGGGTTTATCTGCTGGCGCTTTAGAGACCCCATCAAGGTGACTCCATAATCCTTTTCCTTTGACATACATCTTGAATTGAAATTCCCAAGCAGCATAATTCTTGCCAGTAAAGCGAACACAAAAATTATCTCTTCCTTCCGAAGCCATTAAAAAAAATCACTGTAGCTTGCAATAATAGTAATAATATAGGAACACTCAAAGTCAAACAAAAAAACAGCACGACACACACCCAAAGATAGGAATGGCTGGAAATCACAATCAACGGAAGGAACAGTGGTGCACCAGATCCCACCCTACCAGCAACGCACAGTAGCGCACACCCTGAAAACGCGAACAACAGCGCACAGAACGACGGAAACGACGAGGACGGAACGACACGGCGAACAGCGGCGTGAAGAGAACGGCAACGACGCAACCCGACGGCGCAAAGAAGAGGAACCGATCTTCGCAGCCCAGATCAGATCGTCGCAACCCAGATCCTTACACCCTTCGCAAACCTAGATCCAACACGACGGCGGAACCAAGAAAAACGAACCAGTGATTCTAAACCAGGAAACCGAACCAGGAACCACGAATCACAGGGACACGACCCACGGCGAACCAAAAAACTCAACGATTCTGAACCAGGAAACCGAACGGCGAACCAGGACACGACGGCAAACAGGGAGATCCACGAAGAAACCGACCCGAACATAACAGAACCGAAACCGAACAGAACAGAACAGAACCACGGACCCGAACAGAACCGACCCGACCCGAACGGAACAGAACCCAAACAGAACTGAACCACGAACCCGAACAGAGATGAACAGAACCGAAATCACAGGGATGATCGCAACCCTACTGATACCATGTCAAATAATACACACGATATTGTTTACGCAGTTCGGCCAAACTCTGCCTATGTCTGCGACTACAGAGTAGCTGTAGTTCCGTTTTATTGATTATTTCTCTGTCATCCTCAATACCAAATACAAGAGAGTTTAAATAGTCTTCTCTAAGAAGACCTAATGGGCCTGGGCCAAAGCATAAGCATATAAATAAATCTACACAACTACTATTTACAGCTTTCTTATTTTCCTTATTCACATTTCTTTCGTTCTGAAGATTAAAAAAAAAATTACTGTAGCTTGCAATAATAGTAATAATATAGGAACACTCAAAGTCAAACAAAAAAACAGCACGACACACACCCAAAGATAGGAATGGCTGGAAATCACAATCAACGGAAGGAACAGTGGTGCACCAGAGCCCACCCTACCAGCAACGCACAGTAGCGCACACCCTGAAAACGCGAACAACAACGCACAGAACGACGGAAACGACGAGGACGGAACGACACGGCGAACAGCGGCGTGAAGAGAACGGCAACGACGCAACCCGACGGCGCAAAGAAGAGGAACCGATCTTCGCAACTCAGATCAGATCGTCGCAACCCAGAGCCTTACACCCTTCGCAAACCTAGATCCAACACGACGGCGGAACCAAGAAAAACGAACCAGTGATTCTGAACCAGGAAACCGAACCAGGAACCACGAATCACAGGGACACGACCCACGGCGAACCAAAAAACTCAACGATTCTGAACCAGGAAACCGAACGGCGAACCAGGACACGACGGCAAACAGGGAGATCCACGAAGAAACCGACCCGAACATAACAGAACCGAAACCGAACAGAACAGAACAGAACAGAACCACGGACCCGAACAGAACCGACCCGAACGGAACAGAACCCAAACAGAACTGAACCACGAACCCGAACAGAGATGAACAGAACCGAAATCACAGGGATGATCGCAACCCTACTGATACCATGTCAAATAATACACACGATATTGTTTACGCAGTTCGGCCAAACTCTGCCTACGTCTGCGACTACAGAGTAGCTGCAGTTCCGTTTTATTGATTATTTCTCCGTCGTCCTCAATACCAAATACAAGAGAGTTTAAATAGTCTTCTCTAAGAAGACCTAATTGGCCTGGGCCAAAACATAAGCATATAAATAAATCTACACAACTACTATTTACAGCTTTCTTATTTTCCTTATTCACATTTCTTTCGTTCTGAAGATACCAAGTCAAGCTTAAGAAGAAAGATGAAGGGCTACAGAGGCGTTTGTCTGTTAACATGCAAGATGCGAATAAAAGGGATTTGGTGGAAGGGTTGTCAAGTGTGGGAAAACCTCTTGAGATTTTGCTGAGTGGGAGAGTTTGGGGAAGAATCAGATAAGGTGTCTTAAAGGGGCTCTAGAAGAACCTAGTTGTATTATATGGGTTTGAAGCTTTTGGAGAATTTGAATCATTGTCTTATCGCGTCTTGTTACTCCTTTTCCTTGTGAAGCTTTGATAGAGAATTTGAATCTGCTTTGGATCTACAATTATTCGGTTGCTCTCCTACCTTCTCTCTCAATGGTGTGTTCTTCAACATATAGATTGAGATGCGAATGATTAGTGAGAGAGATATGAGTTTTGGTTGAAGATGGTGGTGATAGAGAGGAAAGAGAATAATGGGGAATAATGAAAAATAAAAAAATAATGACTTAGCTGCCAAATAAGCATTTAAAATAAACTAAAATGAATATTAAATGACACATCAAAATTTCGTTATACACATCAGTTTTTTTATAACATCTAACTAACAGAATGACGTATTTAAAAAAAGTTATTTTGAAGAGAAAAACATATTTAAACAAAAAAAAAATATGATAGTCGGTTAAACATCAAAATCAAAGAAGAATATGATTGTAGGACAAAAAAAAGTGAGACTGTGGAGCAAAGTAATCAAAACCGGACCGGACCGGCCGGTTCGACCGGTTGAACCGGGAACCGGACCACTGTCCGGTCCAGTTAGACCCCAGAACCGGATGGCCAAAGAACCGGGTGAAAAACCGGAAAACCGGAAAACCGGTCAAGAACCGGCAAAACCGGCCAGAACCGGTCAAGAACCGGTCAAGAACCGGCCAGAAACCGGTTCTGAGAAATGACTTTTTTTTATTTTATTTTTTTTTTTTTAACTGAAATAAAAAAATTTAAACTATTTTTTGTAAAACAAAATGAGTGTCAGGGCTCTATTTATATATTTTATATATTATGAAAGCCAAGAATCTCACTTATATTTTGCTGTGCACACTCTAACTCTATTTATAGAGAAACACAGCTCATTCTTCTTATTTGCCATCCGATGTGGGACTAGATATTCACCTTTCAACAACATTAGCTTCATTGTTTGCAATTTTCTTACATGATGTGATCTTTTCTAAATAAAGCGACATTAGATTCTTTCTAAATAATGCATTAAAATATATATATTTTAAACATGTCAAACTTTGAGTTTTTTTATACCTACCAATTTTATGTGTAACTTTAACTAATGACTTGGATATTATATTGTTGAGCTTAAGTTAAACATAATTTAATTGTTTGTGGTGTGAAATTTTGGGTATTATGGTTTTTTATCCTTTATATATTGTAATAAAAATATTAAATAATATATTTAATTAATTCCGGTTGAACCCCCGGTTTAACCGGTTGAACCCAAAAACCCCTGAACCGCCACCTCTTCCGGTTTAATGTCCGGTCCGATTTTGATTACCTTGCTGTGGAGTAGTAAGGTGAATTCTCAACCGAGAGGGTTAAAGATTCATGCTTATATATTTATTTATATGGTCATTGTGATCGCACGTAATGCTGTTATCTTAGCATGTGCACACTCCAAGAAATCACGAGTTTTTTTTTTCATAATATTTTCTATTCTCTTTTCCTTAGCATGTGCACACTACAAGAAATCACGAGTTTTTTTTCATAATATTTTCTATTTATTTATCTCTTTTCCTTTTCATCTTAAAAGCTGCCCAGCACCCTTGCCAAATATTCTGTCAAGTGGTCCCTGCACTGCACCTTGCATATGCATGTTTTAGCTCGTGAATTGATCGTTTTATCAAAGAATCCATATATAATATTCTAGGTAATTACTTTTTTTCTTACCCAAAAAATGTAATTACTATATGAATTTTGTATCTGGTACATAAAATGAATAATCTCTCTCTCTCTCTCTCTCTCTCTCTCTCTCTCTCTCTCTCTCTCTCTCTCTCTCTCTCTCTCTCTCTCTCTCTCTCTCTCTCTCTCTCTCTATATATATATATATATATATATATATATATATATATTATACATAGGAAGTACAAGGAGTACTTCAACTCATTACATTTGGGTGGTATTAACCACTTTGAAGTCAAACCAAATGCGAAATGACAATTCGTATGAATCCTACTAATAAACCAACTATGTGTGATGTTTTGATACAATTTAGCACCCTTGAAACTTTCCCTATACTATCCTTAAACAATATGTACGTTATTCTTCATAAAATACACCATGTTGTGGCTAACCAAAACATTTTTTTTTTTACCTTTTTAACTATCCTTTCTATGATCAAATTTTTGAATTGTAAGTGGTCGAGACTTTCCTGCATTGTCGGATTTGTAAGGCCCAACCAGTCACACATATGTTGTCAAACCTTCACGAAAAATTCGCATGAGAAAAATATATGATTGTGAGATTCCTTCGCAGAAAATTGCCAAGTTTGCTTTTACACTAAAATTACCATTTATCACAAATTTGTACTTATTACAGCTTTGGTATCTTCTCTTAAATTGTGCAAATTAGGTTTTAATTTTTTTTCCTCAAATTACAATTCAAACTGATCAGTTGAAATGGTTGTATGTTGTTGAAGTCGATTAGTAAAGGTTTGGAACTAAAATGTGTAGTATTTTGTGTCCCAATCCTCTACTGCAGTGCTGCATCTCCAGCGTAAGAAATAAGAGTTGATGAGAGAGAAAAAAAGGAAACATGTAAACAATAAAAAGAGATAAAACAATTTAAGAGAGATAAGAATAAAAAATGTGTTGTGGAGAGGCGCTGCAGAGGAAGAGCAACAGAGAATCCAATTTCGTAGTATTTTTCCCTCAAAAGTTTAATAACACACGATTCCTTTAGAGAAGAGTTAATGTCAATGCCCGATAAGAAATATACTTTTTGAAAAAGCTAGACACAAAAAGTACGCACGTACCTAAGAGTAAATTGTTAGGTATATGAGGTATGTCACTTTAAATTGAATAGCTAAGAAGGGTTTGTAGAACAAGGTATCACAAAGCATGCCAAAAAGAATCTTTTATAAATAAATTAATAAAAATGTTAGTTGTTTATAAAAAATTGTTACTTTGTTAGTAGTTCCAAGACCATTGGTTTAACTCACTTTGTATTTCTAGAAACACGGTTTAACATTAACTCGGTTTTTTGCATTATCTTTTATATATAAAAGTAAGATACAAAATTTGATGTTTAGGCGGGAAAAAGTCCGGCAAAACTGAAGTTATTTTGGTCATTAAAAATAAAAATAAAATATATGATAGATGAAAAGTCACAATTGATGATCATAATTAAGTCACATTAATGACCAGCAAAAACCTTGAGACTTGAGAGCATTGATTGAAAGACACATCCTCCATAAAAAGTAAGGCACAAAGTGTCATAGAAATGTCCATTCACATCCCATGAAGTTTTGGGATAATACAATTAAATTGAGCCTTAACTAATGGAAAGAAAATAAGGGAGATTTTGTAGTTTTTCAAGCTATTTTTTAATGTTGTATTTAGTCAATTTTTTTCACAATTGTTTTCTTCATTTCATATATTTTACTTTTCTTTTGTTTCTATTCTCAATGAGGCTAATCAGTGAGTATAGTAGCAATAACTATAAATTTATGTTAGTTTGCCGCATATATATTATATGCTAATTCCCAATGTCACATTAATATCAACATTTAGCTCCCCAAGAGTTTGAAAATTTTGAGCATCAAATAAGGAAATGATGAGTATCAAATATCAGCATTATTTATGTTCCTTTTTCTTGCTTATACTTTAGCAACTCTTTCCTAACTTGCATGTATTTTGAGTATTTTTTTTCATTTGTCATTTCATTTCTTTAGATTATGAAGATTTGTGGGTTGATTTTCCTGAGGCTTTTTTTTTGTCTGTTACTAATTTTATTTTTCATTATTTGCGGTTACTCTCTGGATCACGTCTATTTACTTTTTTTGAAGAGCATGGGAGATTGTTTACACAAAAGAAATGGTTGCTTTCTGTTGCCGCAACCCATGCGCAAAATATGCTTCTCCCTCCACCACCGCGTTGAAGGTAAAGCACCATGAGAGAAGAAAAATGATCAAAGGATCTCCGTGAGGTGCGACGCCATTGTCCCCGGTCTACTTCTCCTTCAGGTCTCATCCTCCTCGCTCCCTCTATTGTGTTCGTTTATAGGCGTTACATTTTTCTTATCCTCTCTCTATTTTTCTTTTAGTATTTATCCTCTCTTTATTTTGAGATTTATATTGTTTAGAAAGTGGATTGTTTTCTCTCTGTTTTGCAATTTGCGTTTGTTTATAGTATTTATCCTCTCTTTGTAGTTTGTGTTTGAATATTAATTGTGAATTGTTATTGCCAATTGTTTGTTTTATATTTTTAATGTCCACGGTTTTTTCAATTTCCCAACATTTAAGTGATATATCGTAGTTTATGTTTGGGTATCTAAGGCTATTCAATAAGAATTAGGTTGCTTTTAATCTCAAAAAAAAAAAAAGAATTAGGTTGCTTTAGTCAAAATATTGGATAACAAAAAGTCATATTCTTATTTTGAATAATAATTAAGGTTAGTCAGCAATGTGGGTGAATTTTTTTTTGGGAATTTGATTTAATTATTACATGAAGGCATAAATTCGTAAACATCTTCACTTGTGACTCTTCATTTCTTGAGAGGCATTAATGGTTCTATTTTTTCACGCCCAATGAAGAGAGATAAGAGGGCGTTTCCATTTGTGTTTAGTTGAACTATCTTTTCCTTTTCACTTCAGCAAAATTTCTTTCTAAATGTTGTGAGATCACGAAACAATTTTTTCTCTGTGAAAGGAGGTTCTGTAGCGCGATTTTGGGGTTTCATTAGGGGTCGCAATTTCTACCTGTAAGTGGAGGAGATCCCCATGGCGACTGGCCCATTCGAGGCCCCACTAGCGGATAATTTTTCCCGTGGGGACGAGGATCGGGGAGGAAAAGTCCCATAGGCGGGGATTGGGGACAGTGATATGGGACAATTTGCAGAGGCGGGGAAGGGGGAATAATCCCCGCCCCATTTCCATCACTAGGTTTGATTGATCTCCTATTCTTGCTAGAATCTAATGCTGAAGGGCAATTTTGGGAGCTCTATGTGAAGAACTCTGATGAATCTAGAACAAGATCAGGGGCAGAGAAAAGTTTGGGGGATGGGGACGGAACCTACCATACCCCTTAGGGGACAGAGGCGGGGAGGGAATTTTCTCATAGTGGAAATCGGGAGCGGAGACAAGGAAAAGTTTGTGGGACGGGGATAAGGACCACGCCCCTGTGGGGACTGGGCGGGGGGAGTAAATCTTCATATGACATATATTAAGGGCGGGGAGCGGGCGAGTACTCCCCGCCCTTAATAGATGTGAAACAACTTTTTGACGTATAACTATTTTTTTGGGTAAACCCGGGTATCCACCGCACGGACAGTAGTGACTAATCTCTCGCTCATTGTAGGTGCCTCAAGGGGCAGGACAGCTGGCCCAGAGTTTTAACGCTGCTCCGTACCCAATGCGGGGATCGAACCCCCGACCCTTGGTTAAGGGAGGTTCAGCCCCAACCGCTGAACCCCACGCTCTGGGTTTTTGACGTATAACTATATGACAATGGTTGTTAGCTATATCAATTGTTATTTATTTTATACAATTGTATCTTGTATAAAAATAAAATAAGCAACAATTATATATTTTTGTAGTCTTTTGAAATATTTTTATTCTTTTACTTTGCTATAATGTTAACTAATTTTGGTATATGTAGATGTCAATTGGAGATAGCTGGAAATTAAATGACAGATGGGAAAACACATTCTCTTACATGGTTTCATCTATATGTATTTGGGTTCAGTTTGTTCTTCCACATTGCTTTTTAATGTTTCATCCATTATTTTTAATACATCTAACATAGTTTTGAATACTATTCATGTTCTCATTTACGTTAATTTAATGTATCAGTCATGTACCATGGTTCCCTCTGACATTGTTGTGTAACTCTTCCATAGTTTTTTGATGATGAATCATGTTGTATACAATTTTTGGAAAGTATCAAAACTACAATTCTTTTGGTAAGCATCGTACAATTTTATAAAAAAAGAATAATTTTATTGTCCACAAATTTTTTTCCGCAATGGTCTAGTTTTGTTTAAAAATCAAAACCGGATTGGAAATGCTTATGGTAAACTTTTCCCTTCCGAATGTTCTAAACTTCTAATGAATTTGCTTGTGCTATTAAATATGCATGGGTGCTTTGATAACTCTATTTTATATAGAGTTATTTACGCATCTAAACCTAAATAATTGCTCAGTTCTAAGTAAAAATATATAGTAAATAAAGTTTTATAAATAAAATAACAACATTCAAAGTTAAAAGAGGGTTATGCATATAACTTAGCATTTTGCATATATTTTGGTATTTTTGATGTGTTTGTTCAATGCACCTGCATTCGATGCACCTGCACTCAAAGCAGACTACAATGCTTGAAGAAATTCTAGAACATCAAGATGCTCAAGCACTCAGGTGATGATGTCATGCTTAGTCATGAAACAACATGCAAGTCACAAATTTCGGCGCCTACCATAAAAGATAGCTTTGAAGAGCCACTCACCTAGGGACACTTGGCCATCCAATAGAGGACCTCCCTTCTTGGTTGAGTGAAGGATTTGCATTACTTTTTGGGCTGAAGTGACTAAAGGCAACCCTAGCTTTGTTATCAAGCAAACCATCTTGTGAAGGAAAGCTCCACTTGAAGCCTATATAAAGACCTCCATCTCTCATCTCTTTCATAACACACATTCCGTACACTAATATAGATAGTTTTAAAGTAGTCTTTCATTCTCTTGTAAGAAGGCAAGAAAGAAATTAACTTCTTTCTTTACTTCCACACAAGTACGTAGTGCTGGCTGAATGCAGTGAAGTGAATGCTCCCGCATTGCTTGGCAACTTCATGTAAAGGAACTCACCCCGTGTAATTCTTACCTTGTTGTTTTCCTTTTGTGATATCAAATATATGAATATGATCTATTCTGTTTATATATGTCTTGTAATGTCTAGCATGAACTAAACTCTTTTAGTTGGGATGTTCTAACCTTATAATGATCTTTTAAATAAGTTATTGTGATCATATGTGATGTGTGCATTTTAGTTCTTGTTTTATACTTCTTTCAACACTTATTTTGAGATTGATTCACTTAGAACAAGTAGAGTTATAAATACAGACATGGTTTATAACTAGAACTAAAGAACTAATATGGGTAAGTGTTTTAATTAAGGAAACTTTGTTGAAATCATGCTAAAAACCTAGACATAGGATAGCATAGTCCATAGGGTGATACTGTGGGTACTTAAAATATAGGAGTGAACTTATTTAGCAACTTAGACATAAGAACATCTCAACTATTATTCTAATGCAACAGCATTTAGGGCACCTGCATCACATATAAACACAAAACTATTGAAAGTGACTTATTTGGTAAAGAACATCTCAACTATCATTCTCATTTGACTACATTCTCCATTTTATTTAGTTGTTTACTTTCTTTCTCCACACCATCACTATTGTTTGTTACTTGGTTTCTTAATACTAATTTCTCTATTTCACTTTATTACTTGTTGTCGACTGTGTATACTTGCACATCACTTTTTCGCACACCATGCTTCTAGGGTGAGTGAGCAAATCGAATCCCTCACCGGTGAACCACTAAAATTGACCGTGGGGTACTGGGTAAAATTCTATGAGTGGTTAAGATTAAATCAACCAGTATTAAATCTCAACCGTTGATGAATTTTTATACTACATCCCACGGTCATATTTAATGGTTCACCGGTGAAGGATTTGAGTTGCTCCCTCATCGTAGAAGCACCCTTAAATATGTACTTGATGTAAAATTTTAATGTCAGGTGTTAAAATAATTTTTGAAGCAATAATTTGTGGTGGATCCTATTCTGCCTTTGGTTTAAAATAATTTAATTTTTAAAGGGATATTAATTTTTATACCCCCCCCTGACTCCTATATATACCCCCACAAATTTAATAAATCTCTATTTTACCCCTCTTAACTTTCTACTATTCGGATTTATCTATTTAGTAGTTAATTCGTAGTTAAAAAAATTGAAATACGGATTTATCAACTAAATAGATAAATTCGTAGTTAAAAAATCAATTACGAATTTATCTATTTAATTGATAAAATCCGTAATTGATTTTATAACTGCGGCTATATCTATTTAGTAGATAAATTCAGAGTTGATTTTTTTTATTTTGTAGTTGTGTTTTTGTAATTCTTGTTTCTTATATTTTGTAATTTGATTACGGTGCCCCAAGTAGATGTAGAAACAGCAAAATTATTCCACGCTGTCATGGAGAAGGTTATATGAAAACCGATTTGTTTGCCTAGTTATTTAACAAATTATAGTGGGCTGTTGATTAAAATTGTCGGTGGGATGTTGGTTGTCAAAATTATGTTGTTAATGAAGAGTGATAAAAATTAAAAGTAACCAATTAAATAAAGTAATTATAATTTTTTTAAAATTTAATATAACTACAGATTTATCTATTAAATAGATAAATTCGTATTTCAATTTTTTTAACTAGGGATTTATCTATTAAATAGGTAAATCTGTATAGTATAAATCATATAGGGTAAAAAGAGAATTTGACAGGGTATGTGGGAGTATAAGAGCCAAGTGGGGGGGGGGGGGTATAAAAATCAATATCGGTTTTAAAGTCGTTGCTTCTTATTTTTTATACAACGTCGCCGCATCTTTTAAAAATGATACTAAACAATAAGGGTATAGAGGACTCATCCGAGGACTCATCCCAACCTGCCCCATACTTATTCCACTCCCCCTCCTACTCATCACACACCTCCAAACCCTGCAAAGTGGCCAAATTACCTTTAATGAACAAAAAACTTCCATGCGCATCCTTTTTTCTGCCTTTCGTTAGGTTTGGCACATTGATATCGTACCAAGTACGGTATCATAGTACCGTGGCACAATTTTTGCCAAACAACCCCCCTTTGCAGGATTTTTTGCAGTTACGACACTATGATTTCGAACCGGCACGGTATCATAGTGTCGCACTCACTAAATTTATTTTTTTAAAAAAATTGACAAAACAAGGTACGGTACTATAGAACCGTACAGGTTTGGTACTATAGTGTTGGACCTGTGTTTTCCAAAAAAATTCAAACGGTTCGATACTATAGTACTGAACCATTCTTAAATGCAAGAAAAAAATACGACAAGTCAATAACAGAGAAAGAAAGAAAGGGGAGATGGTGAGAGGGAGGTGGTGGTGGTGAATGAGAAGAAAAGAGGGGAGAAGGATGTGGTTGTAGTGGTTGTGGTGAGAGAGAAGGAGGTGGTGGTGGTAGTGGGAGGTGGTGGTGGTTGTGAGTGGGAGGTGGTGGTGAGAGAGAGATCGAAGGTAGTGGTGGTGGTGGTTTTGAGAGGGAGTGGGAAGGTGAAATAGGGAGGGGGTGTGAAGTGAAGAAGAGGGAGGGAGAGTCTGGGAGAAAGGGGTTTTGGGGAGGGTATTTCTGGAATATTTGAGGTTTGGGGGTGTGTGGACTCATAGGAGGGGGAGTGGAATAAGTATGGGCCGCGACCTATACTCCTTTTGTTGAGTTTAAGGCTTACACTTACACAAATTAACATTAGGAGCCAGCAAAGACTCGTAGTCGCATAGCCCGACCACATAATAATAATGATTACAATTGAGCTAATCGTGGTTGTTCATTATGCCAAAACATCTTGACACTTAGGACTTAGGAGTTGGGACACAAACATTATTATAAATTATGCTAATACTCAAATTGACTTTAACTATCAACAATGATTTGGTCTGAGCCGTAACTGGGTTTAGATCCCCTAAGGTCTCGAGTTCGAAACGATTGACCTTAACTAGTAACCTTTATTGTTTGGAACAAATACTTATTAAAAATATAAAAATCCAAAGAATATGTTTAAATTGTTTGTTTTCATCGCCTCAAATAGGCACATCAGAGACGCAGCGAACCTAAGATCTAAAACAAGCTTTTTTTTTTGTGGAAACTAAAACAAGCTATTAAATACAAAAAATGTCAACACAAAATTTCTTAATCACCATGATTATTATAATTCCTTTTAGGTCTCTTTAGTACCGGTAGTACCAATACTTTCTTTAGCACACTTCATCCAACACTTTCTCAATAATTAATAAGATTCGTTTAGGTCTATCACTTTGAAAATGAAACTTGCTAAATTAGTGACACTCACGTGAACTTATTTCAAATCATTAAAAGAGTATTGGACAATTGTCAAAAAAAAAAAGAGTCTTGGACAAATAGTACTAAAAATAGTATATTTTTTTATTGTTGTGTCATTGCATCTACCCACTAATGACTAATATATGACCTAGAACCTAGGTGCCCACGTGTTACTCAAACTTATCTATTTATGTGATTCTTCTCTCTCAATTGACAAATTTTTCGTGGGACGAATTCGTCCCTCACAATTTTTTCGGGACACATTGGTCCCTGACAATTTCAAAACGGGACACGTTAGTCCCTCCATCCATTTTGACGTTGCCAGCATATCCAACGTCTCATACGTGGCACGTTAAGTGCCACGTGTCACGTTAAGTGTTTATTTTGGGACAAATAAGGCCCTGAATTTACAAATGTAAAAAGGGGACAAATCAGTCTCTAAAGTGGTTTTCATCAATATCAAAACAGTGGTTTCTGAAACCAGAACCAGTGTTCACCATTGAAGGAGGAAGGAAGCACCAGGACGCAGCTGAGAGAGAAAGAACGACCAGAAGGTAGGTTTTGTTGACTATTTTTTGTTTTGATTCATGATTCGTGTGTGATTTTTAATTCCATTTTATATTCTGATTTCTATTCGTTCATTGGTCAACAAAACCTCGTAGGCAGTCATGGATCTCAAACTACTCACTTTTATT
Organism: Astragalus membranaceus; assembly: GCA_039519185.1. Classification (NCBI taxonomy): domain Eukaryota; kingdom Viridiplantae; phylum Streptophyta; class Magnoliopsida; order Fabales; family Fabaceae; genus Astragalus; species Astragalus membranaceus. The sequence continues at coordinate 19,179,447 of CM076851.1, read as the reverse complement.
CTTGCGATTCAACAAATACTCGTAGGCATTGGAGTGGCCCAAGATGTTGTTGTGGGTTAAAAGCTGATGTAACCCTTTCAAAGACAGCAGCAAACCCCAATAGAGAGTTTTTTGGGTGCCCTAATTTTAAGGTAATTAAGCTGTAAATGTTAATTCTGTTTCCATTACTTTGCAGATTTTAATCATAGTTTTTTATACAATGCAGAATCACATGCCAAATTGTAAATGTTTCATATGGGTTGATGAATTCTTTGAGACCCATAATCAGATTGACCTCCAAGAAACTAAAATCATTCAATTGGAAAAGGAGCTAGAAGCGATGAAAAATCATATGTACGAAGTTGAAGTGAAGATGGATGCAATGCAAATTAAAATGACTGAAATGATGCAATTGAAAGTGCAAGGAGCTAATGGGTGGAAACATTATGTATGGATAGTTGGAGTTGTGATTGTTGCTATTTTAGTGATTCTAATATTGAATTAGGAAATATTTTTAGCTTATGTTGTTGTAATGAACCTTAGCTTGTTAGACTATGGCATGATTTGCTATCTTGTTGTAATGAACCTTATGTTGTTGTAATGAACCTTATATTGTTGTTTGATTTTAAATTGTTGGTGTTGTTGTTTCTATCTAAAATTGGTGTGTATTTGTGTGTGAAGTGGAAACTAAAATAAATGATATAACTGAAAGAACTGGAAACTGAAATCATACAAAGGAAACATCAATTAGAAAGCACCATTTGTACGTTCATTAGTGCACCAAAATAAACTACAAAAGCACTATTTGTTCATTAGTTACATATTCTCCAAAATAAACTACAAATCATCCCCTAGTTAGGCCTAGATGGTCTGTATCCAGGAGTAGGCATGAATCGGAAATTCATGTTTGCCATCCATTTTTCATCTTCATTCTGAGAAACTGCTCTTGGAGGTATAAAAGGCCTAATAGGAGGTGGTCGAATTGCTGGTATACCAACTGCTGAAGAAGGAAGTGGGTTGAAAGGTGGAGGTGTTGATTGCGGTCTCATTTGAGCATGTGGCCTAATTGGTGCTGGTCTTATAGCAGGTGGTTCTGGTTGTAATTCCTGAAATAGAAAAATATAGGCCAAATTAGTCCCTCACTAATATAAAATAGGCCATATTAGTCCCTGACAAATATCAAAATAGGCCATATTAGTCCCTGTTAATACAGACATACAGACTGATAACATGTACTAACAAGTTACACAGGTACTCTATTAGTTCAATATACCAGAATGATAGCAGCAGGTACTCTAGAAATTGTAGATATTAATACCTGTGTGACAACTTGTGGCTGTGATGGGGTTAGGCTAATTTTATCTTGAGTAGGTTGTTTAGCCACTCTAGCTTTCTTTGCAGCTTTCCTTTTGACATATCCAGGTTTAGCAGGTCCTTTGCATGTCTTTTCATAATGACCGGGTTGAAGACACTTAGTGCAGGTTGGCCTGTACCTCTTTTTAAGCTTCTTTCCACCTGGCACTTCTTCAGAAACCGCATCCTTTCTTCTATGTTTTTTGGGCCTTCCAATAGGCCTCTTTAGTGGTGGTGGCTCTGGTTTAGGATGTTCACTAACAGCCCAATATTATTCACTATTGACAGGTTGAATATAGTGCTCTAAGTCAAGTGTCTTTATTTGATAAGCCTTGTCATTGCTACCCTGAGAACAATATGCAACCCATGGACAATCATTATCCTTACAAACAGCCCTAGCCCGATCACTATCATTCTTCTTCCACACAAATTGCCTTCCAAGGTTAATATTATAGTCTTTAACAGCATTCTTGAAAATCTCCAAGTTCTCAAACTCCATTCCAAGTACTAGGTTGACTTGACCAAATGTAGTGGACTCCCTAAACATTGGAAAAATTGGCCTTGAATTCCCCTCATCATCTGTTGAAATTGGAGTCCTCATGCCCTCGGAATACGAAGCATACCCATTGATTTCAAATGACATCCTTCTACTATAATCACTACCCTCTTCTACTACCACAACATCCTTCTTTTTAGAACATTTCTTGATTGGAGAAGCTGATTTTTTCTTACCGGAAAGTTTTCAAGTTCACCATCAAGAATTTCTTCCAAATCAGTGTCATCACTCTCATTATATTGAGTCGAAATGTATGTGGAATCCTCTGAAGTTTCAACTTCGCCTAAGACCGATTTGGTACCTAAATCCTCAACATCCTCTGAAGCAACATCATCAACTAAATCCTTCACAATTGGGACATCCTCCACACTGTTGGTACCTAAATCCTCTACATCCCCCACAATCTTGGTACCTAAATCCTCCACATCATTCCCTGTGACAAGCTTGGTACCTAAATCCTCCACAATATCAACATCCTCCACAAGCTCAACATCATTCAACCCTAACACCGGATGCTCAATATATAAATGAACACTACATTCATTTGACTTCATTGATTTGATTGCTGCCTCACACATAAGATTGATGTCCTTGTCACAACTTAGTTTATTTAAGCCATTATTAAGGCAAGGATAATTCGGATGCATCCAATACATTGCCGTCAAATCGTGATAGCCCAAAGACTTAAATAACTCGACCAAATCGAAATAGTTTACCAAATCAATATCCATTGGAGGCACACTATTTACTGTACCACCTACATAAAAGAGTTTCCGATTTTCATCTCGTACAAATTTGCCTTGGGTGTGATAATAGAAGGTGATATTTGTTGTCATCTACAAAACAAAAGACAAAAAAAACAGCATTCTTTTAGCTTTGTTGGGGTTATTAAACAATTGCACATCAAGGACCACATACAACTTCCAAAATACACAAACATTAAACAATTCAAAATCAAGTCAAACAAGGACAAAATACATAGCATTAAACAACTCAAAACCATTGGAATTACGGTTTTCCTCTTAAACAACTCAAAATCATGTGGATCAGTAAACAAATCAAAATAAGGAAACAACTAAATAACCTCTTAAGTTAGGGTTTTTCTCTTAAATAACCTATTAGAAACGAAAATGGTGGGAGAAGATGAAAACCACGAAAAAAGAAAATCAAAGAACAGATAAAAATCAAACCCTAAAAACCTAACCTTTGCGAAAATGGTAGAGAGCCACGGGCAGCGGCGTCCAACGGCGTCAGAAACAGCAGTAAAATGGTTTCTTCTTCTACGGCGTCACTTCTTCGTTTTTCTTCTTCTGCGCTTTCTCTCTGTCTCTGTGAGAAACAGCAGTAAATGGTTTTCTGGTTTTGAATACCAGATACCACTTTAGGGACTGATTTGTCCCCTTTTTACATTTGTAAATTCAGGGACTTATTTGTCCCAAAATAAACACTTAACGTGACACGTGGCACTTAACGTGCCATGTATGAGACGTTGGATATGCTGGCAACGTCAAAATGGATGGAGGGACTAACGTGTCCCGTTTTGGAATTGTCAGGGACCAATGTGTCCCAAAAAAATTGTGAGGGACGAATTCGTCCCACGAAAAATTTGTCAATGACCAATTTGGGCTTTACTCTAAAGTTTTTGTCACGCCCAATTACCGTTGAGACCAATGATTGTATGTTACTAAAGAGAGTATTGTTTGTTACCATTCTCTTTCTAAAATATAAGATAGAAAAAGAAAAGCATGAAAATTGAAAACCTTATCTAAAATATAAGAAGAACAAGCTTTCTCTTGGTGATCTTTAAGGGACGAAAAACGAACTTGATCCACTCATGGGACACCCCTATCGGTATTAGAATAGCCAAGAGACTCTTTCTTTAGCCACCAACCCCTATCTTCCACAAGTCTTTTTACACTTAGTTTCCCACACTCTCTGTGGGTCTGTGACACACTCACTCACTGGGCGCATTTTCCATTGAACCCACTTCCAAAGCTTGCAGCTTTAGCCATTTTTCTACTCTCTATTGGTGAGTTTCCCTCTGCTATTTCATTCAAACTCTGTTTTCAGTGGCCAATTGCTGCTATGAACCTCATTTTCCCCTCTTTTTTAAGTGTATTTTGTTTGAAAGTGTAACCCTTCCCTATGCTTGTGAACACCCCCTTTGTTATAAATGAAATTTAAAATGGTTCAAAACTCAATAGACGGGCTTGTTGAGTGCTGAGCTTTTTTGTTTTTAATTCAATTGAGTGCTGAAGTTGAGACTGTGGTTTTCTCACTTTTCAATTAATCCCAAAATTCTATTTTTGGGGTCAAATAATGCTTCTAAGGGTGGGGGTTATTTTAGGCATTTTTGCATGTCTCTTCTTCATTCATCTGCATACTGTTAAAAAAATAGCTCACTTTTTCATCATTATACTTATTCTAGTAATGATTATCAAAGAAGTTGATATCTTCTAGTTAAGCAAATTGATATTTAGTAACAATGAAAATTGGGTCACTGTATGTTATGATTCATTCAGGGGAAACATGATGTGATTAAAGACAAAGTTCTGTTGTTTGATCATAACTATTGATCATTTGTTGGATAAACATATTTTGTTTGACTATCAAAGCATCCTTGCACATCTTGAATGGTTATTTATTTTTCTGTTGGTCTTTTGTGTCTGATCTGATATTATGCAACTTACATCTTATTGATAATAGATGTTATTTTCTGGATCATAATTCTCTTTTGTGCTTCATCATAATGAATAATGATAGTATGTAGTCAACACTTATTCTGGTCTCTCTGGGATGGGTAGGTAGGGGAATGATTTCATGGCAACATTTTGTTGAGTTTTCAGTTAAAAAAGAAAATATCAGAAAAGGGCACAGATTTTGACACTTCACTCACTAAATTTGGTTTAAGAAGGATTTGAAAGTTGCTTTAGAATGATTTTATTCATGTGTGGCTTCATTAGCCAGCATTTGAGAATGGTTGCAGGACAGAGGATAAGTATGATGCATTAGATTATAATGTTGAAAATTTTATTGTGCTATGATTTGATTCCTTTTTGGTTGGGGCTTCTCATGACTACTTTATGTTGTAAGAAGCAGAAACATGGCACAGATTTTGGCACCCTCTACACAATGGCAGATGAGAATCACAAAAACCTCTCCGAGTGCAAGCCCAATGACATCAAAGATGTGGAGTTCTTTATTGTTGAAACAGAATAAGAAAGCCGCACGTGCCAGTTCTGCTAAATTTAGAGTATTGGCAATCAAGTCTGGTGATAGCACCATCAACAGGCTAGATAATCTACTTAATTTGGACATCACTCCATTCACTGATAAGATAATTGCTGAATACATCTGGTATTTCATTCTACTCTGTCCAATTTTTGTATCTCATAATCTGCCTAATCAGATAATTAATAACTATTTCCTTTTGTTAGAGGGTACAAGGTATTTAAAAAGTGTGATACCTTTTCTGAAACAGGATTGGTGGATCAGGAATCGACGTGCGCAGCAAATCAAGAGTATGTTATTTATAATTTTGTAAACAGGCTAAGAGAAAGTATTCCTACCGTTGTTGTCGTTTTATATATCGCGTGCTAATCCTATATATATTCATGTTTTCTATTCAAAGACCATATCAAAGCCTGTTGAGCATCCTTCTGAGCTCCCTAAATGGAACTATGATGGATCTAGCACTGGACAGGCACCGGGTGAAGATAGTGAAGTAATCCTATAGTAAGAATTTCTGTACCCATACTTCTATCAATGTTGCTAATTTACTGCATCATGCATGCCACTGCAGTTTTAACATTAGTCTTTTTTCCCCACAGTCCTCAAGCAATTTTCAAAGACCCTTTCCGTGGTGGTAACAATATTTTGGTAAGAACTGTTATACTTGAAATCTGTTTCATGGCACAGAATAGTATGAAGTTAATTCAATTATTTTGTTTTGCAAAGGTCATTTGTGATGCTTATACACCACAAGGTGAGCCCATCCCTACAAACAAGAGGCACAGAGCTGCTGAAATCTTCAGTAACCCAAAGGTTGAGGCTGAAATTCCATGGTATATATCGTACCCGTCTTTATAAAGTTAAACCCAATTTTGTGATGATAAATTGCATTATTCAAGAATCTATTTATTTATTTTTGGTTTAAAACTACCACTATTGTTGGGTGCTACAAAAATATGATTTGGTATTCAATATGAAATGTTCTGTGGCTTAAAAGAAAGATATGCGATGATATATATCAAATTAGATAGTTTTCCTTCTTCATTTAATCACTTGCTCAAATAGAAGATAACTGAACTTTTGATGTTGAATTATAATCTTAACAGAAAACATGCTGATGTTGTATATTGATTGTTCAAAGGTATGGAATAGAACAAGAGTACACCTTACTTCAAACAGATGTGAAATGGCCTCTAGGTTGGCCCGTAGGTGGATATCCCGGTCCTCAGGTAATGCCACTTCTATTGGATTTCATTTCACATTATACATGAATTTGTGAATTTCAAAAAGAGGAGTTAATGAGTTATTCCTTCATATATCAGGGTCCTTACTACTGTAGTGCTGGGGCAGATAAGTCATTTGGACGTGATATATCTGATGCTCATTACAAGGCTTGCTTATATGCTGGAATTAACATCAGTGGCACCAATGGGGAGGTTATGCCTGGACAGGTAAATCTCTGGCCGTTCTTTTTGCTTCAAGGCTTATAATATCTGAGCTGTTTTTCTCACTATTTTTTTATGAATATTGCAGTGGGAATATCAAGTTGGTCCTAGTGTAGGTATTGAAGCTGGTGATCATATTTGGGCTTCAAGGTACATCCTTGAGGTAATTCAATTAACCTAAGGTTAATATATAACTATTAGAATTTGATTTTAGGCCTAAAACCGAAAGCTAGCTCATGAAGTGGGTTGCCCCCAACTTATAACTACTAAGCAGGTTATATCACTATACAATTGCGATTTGAACACTCCCCTCACGCCCATGACTAAACATTTTGGAGTTTGACTTGATATAACAGCCCAATAACGGGCGGCCCAACAAAAGTATATTAGGTAGACTCTAATATCATCTCAGAATTTGGGTTTGAGCATAAGTCAATCCCAAAAACTAGCTCAGTGAGTGAGAGTTTACCCCACTTATAACCATTGACCAAGCCATATCACTATTCGATGTGGGACTTCCAACATGTAACATTGGACTATTTGATACAAAAAGGCTAAGCCTCTGAAACAATCAGTCAGAAAGGCTTTTAGGTCAATGATAATGTCTTATTTAAGGCATCGGGTTTTGTGTGTTCTCATTCATGTGCGGGTGGATTTTAAGAAGTGGCTGTTTGCACTAAAGCTTGATTTATAATATTGTGTCTTTAATGTGAATTGTAACATTTACTTGTAGTTATGCATAATTTTCACCAGACAATTATTGTCTGAGATCTGAATATCTTTTTTAACTCATTCCTCTTCAGAATACACCCTAAATTAAAAAAAAATATTTATCTTTAATCTATTTTATACAACACACTCTTAAGTATCTCTAAAGTTTTAAAATCCTGAAAAGTAATTAATTAATTCAGCATTCTTAAGATCAAGTTTGAGGGTAGGTGAAAGTTCTGTGCTTGTTCTCTTGTCCCTTATCCAATTTTGTATCTTCTAAGCATTTTGTCTGTTTTGACAGAGAATTACTGAACAAGCTGGTGTTGTGCTCACCCTTGATCCAAAACCAATAGAGGTATCATAATAGTTTAGTTGACATTATTTCTTATTCGATGTAAATTATTTATACTAATTGTTTTGGTTTTAACCTTGACAGGGTGACTGGAATGGTGCGGGAGCCCACACCAATTACAGGTATTTTAACATGCTTTTGTCTAAATCATAATTGCATGTGCCTTATTATTGACTTCTTAAATTACCAAGTTGATGAATATCATTTGATTTTCAGTACAAAGAGCATGAGGGAAGAGGGAGGCTTTGAGGTAATAAAGAAGGCAATTTTGAATCTGTCTCTTCGCCACAAAGTCCACATTGAAGCATATGGAGAAGGAAATGAGAGAAGGTTGACAGGAAAGCATGAGACAGCCAGCATTAACACATTTTCTTGGGTACTGCTTCAAAAAATTTAATACTTGTTTTTGTTATAGACAGTTTTCAAACATGAAGTATATTGTCTTGTGTGAAACATCCTCATTAAATTGAATATGCAGGGAGTGGCTAACCGTGGGTGCTCAATCCGTGTCGGAAGAGACACAGAGAAGCAAGGAAAAGGTTAGTCACAAACAATCATTTAATGCAATTGTTAGCATTTAGACATCTTATTCCTTCTGCATAATGGGAGACTGATAAGCATTATTATGATTTCTTAACCATGTCAATGCAATAACTTAAGCTTACCTTTCCTGTCCTCTTGATTGTAGGTTACTTGGAAGACAGGCGCCCGGCATCAAACATGGACCCATATGTTGTAACAGCATTACTGGCAGAGAGTACATTGTTGTGGGAACCAACTCTAGAGGCTGAAGCTCTTGCAGCTCAGAAGATAGCATTAAAGGTCTAAGTCTATTGATTAATGACATTCTAGTTGGAGGCCATGGTTTGTGCTGAGTTGGAATGCTCTTTCGCTTTCCTTTTAGATTATTTCTTTATATTATGGAGATCTTGTTTGGACAAAAGAGGTTCTCATGTCCAGTTAATGGTTATCAGATGAATGACATTGTATATCAAATATTTTGTTGGTTATGTTTGCGTATGCACAGAATTACATTTATGCTTGATTATAATCTGTGTCTATTTGGATTTGCTTTTTTGAGTAAACTAGTATTTTACCCGTGTATACGCACGGGTGTGATATTGTATTTGTTATAATTTTCTATGAAATTATAAATATGTTGAAAGTTGCAAAATGTTATAAAAGAAAAAGGAAAAACTCGATAAAAGGCGATATTTCAAATTTATTAAAATAGTTTTGTTGCAAAAGTTAAAGGCTTAATTGCAGTTTTGGTCCCCCTATTATGACCAATTTTCGATTTTGGTCCCTGAACTTTTAATTTGACGATTTTGGTCCCCCTATTTTCCCAATTTGAAAAATCAAGGTCCCCCACCCCAATTTTGACTCAGTTTGACTGACTTATCCTACGTGGCAGCCCACGTGGACTGCCACGGAGGCACACCCCCCCACCCCACCCCCCCACCCCCCCACCCCACCCCACCCACCCCACGCCCACCCCACCCCACCCCACCCCACCCCACCCCCCACCACCGACCCCACCCCCACCCCACCACCCCACCCCAACCCACCACCGAGAGATCTTCGCGCAGAGAGAGGGAGAGAGAGAGAGAGAGAGAGAGAGAGAGAGAGAGAGAGAGGAGGGAGAGATCTGCGAAGGGGAGGGAGAGCGGAGAAGGGAGGCGACGAAGGAGGGGGAGGGAGAGCGGAGAACGAGAGCGAGAACGATCTGCGACGAGAGCGAGAGCGAGAGCGAGAGCGAGAGCGAGAGCGAGAGCGAGAGCGAGAGCGAGAGCGAGAGGGAGAGGAGGTGCGATGCGAAGGGGAGGAGGGGCGAAGGGGAGGAAAGGCGAAGGGGAGGGGGTGCGAAGGGGAGGGGGGAGGTGCGAAGGGGAGGGGGTGCGAAGGGGAGGGGAACAGTGGAGGGGGGAGGGGAAGAGGGAATCGGTGGTGAGGGGATGGGGGAGGGGAACAGTGGAGGGGGGAGGGGAAGAGGGTCACGAGGAAGAAGAAGGTGGGGTGGGGGGGTAGGGGGTGGGGGTGTGCCTACGTGGCAGTCCACGTGGGCTGCCACGTAGGAAAAGTCAGTCAAAATTGGGTGGGGGACCTTGATTTTTCAAATTGGGAAAATAGGGGGACCAAAATCGTCAAATTAAAAGTTCAGGGACCAAAATCGAAAATTGGTCATAATAGGGGGACCAAAACTGCAATTAAGCCAAAGTTAAACTAAAATCAACATTCTCCAAAAGGAATATGCCCCATTTTAAAAAAAAAAACTAAAATGATGTCAAATTAATACTTTTTAAGATAACTTTTAGAGATAGTTTAGTCTATATCAGAGACGTATTTGACTGACACTTGAGATTCTGAAGGACTAAACTGGTATACCTTTTTTGGACTAAATTAGATTTCACATTTTTTATTGGTAACCACTTTGAGTATTTACTCTATTTTTTTTCCTAGAAGTAAACTCATTCAGCTGATGTTCCTTGGAAATAGCATGCATTCAAATTTTCACTTGCAATTTTTTGTTTGATCTGGGACTAAAGTTCAGTTTTATAAATTTGAATACTACCAAACCATGTAAAGAATAAGGAACATTACATCAAACAAGCAAGTTGGTAAGTATTTGACTCATATCTCATAAGGATAAATCTCATTGTGGATTCTGAAAACCTCAATGGTGGATAATATATAAGTACATTCGTAAGTGTCGTGTGGCGGGTGTCAGTGCGACAATATGTTATCCATTTAGCACCAACTTAGTGTCAAGCACCAAAAGTGCAATCAGAAATATAAGTGGATATCAAAAGTTGAAGAAAAAATTACTAGGAACTACAAATGAAAATTTCATATTTTATAGGAACTAGAAATATATCTAACCAAAAAAATTATGAGTCAAGCTAAATATGTTTTAAAATTGAAATAATATATTTATCAACCAATTTATAAATAAACTTATTTTTTTAGTAAGTAAATAGGTAAATATTTATTTAAGTACCTCTTAATTCTAAAACATAACTTAACTTGACTAATAATTTTTTGAAAATAAGTCAATCCATACAATTTTAAAATCATTTATTGATAATTTTCTTAAAATTACCTTTAAAAAATTGAGGTAACCTAAATAATTTAGGTGAAGTCTAATGCAGGGTGAGCCATATAAAGTCATCTCCCAAACTCAACAAGGATAAAAAGGTTCAAGTTGTGTTTAAGCAGAAGGGTGTGATTTGTCAAAAAAAAAAGAAGCAAACGAACTACTACTGTACTAAGTTGCTTGGGCCCCTTAAGCATTTGGTCAGGGGTTCGATCCCTGGCCGATGTGTATGGAGAGACATCGCTTGGGAGATGTCAGTTTTTAAATGAACTCTAGTACAGTCTCCACAGTCGCCGTGGAGGATACCCGGGTTTACCAAAAAAAACGAACTACTGCTTTTAATTTGTAGCATCTCATGCATTAAAAAAAGAAAAAAGACATTCAGCTTCAGCTCCTCAATTCTGGTAAGCTATATCAAAAAGGGAAATTCGCAAAAAAGGGGCATTTGTAGCATCTCATGCGACATGCATTAAAAAAAGAAAAAAGACATTCAGCTTCAGCTCCTCAATTCTGGTAAGCTATATCAAAAAGGGAAATTCGCAAAAAAGGGGCATTCGGAGAATCGAACTCTGGACCTCTCGCACCCAAAGCGAGAATCATACCACTAGACCAAATGCCCGGTTGTGATTGTATTTGTTTCTTTCATATTAAGAAACCAGTATATTTAAAGATTAATTTGCTAATGACAGACAGGCCCTTCATGGCTTCGTTTGCCTTAAGTGTGAGTCCTATAAATAATAAGAAAACGGGGAAGTACTAATTTACTATTCTAAATGGTTTGTATTATACATGGTTTATATGTCAGTTTACTTTTTATCACAAATATATTTGTATGCTAATTCTTAAGGGGCACTTTTTTTTTCCTCCTCATTAGACCCCATACCCCCATTTTACCATAAATCTCTAAAATACTTTTAATTTTTCGTTAAAAAAAATATTTTTTAAAAATTTCAGGAAATACATTTTCTTGAGGTATTTCCGGAAAACCCATATTTCTGTCTTCAGGAAATATATATTTTTTAAATTAAAAAAAATTACGCGAAATAATTAAATGTAACGAAACTCGCTAAACTAATAAACAATAATAATACAGTATCAATACAGTAAAAATACAAAAAATAATACAACGAAATGTCCAATAGTTGTAAAGCAGCCAACAGACTATCATAGACATCCCCAGAAATGCCGTCGACTGCCAAAAGACTATCATAGACATCCTGGACATGCCTAGCTGCTCTCTCCATCCTGGACTCTAAGGGAAGTGGACCAACATCCTCAGCAGCTGCAGGTGCATCCTCTGGAGGCGAAGGCGTAGCTAGAGGTGAAGGCAGAGCCGGAGTCAGGCGGGGAATGGACACCTGCAAGTACCATGGTAGGTACTCGTCATCACAAGCACCCTGGACGGGTGTCCGTCGACCGCTGTCCCTGAAAGCCCGCGCTGGGGACTGATAGAACATCAGCTGCTGTACTATGAACTCTGTAGGTGGACGTGGGTCCGAAATAGGTGGATCAGAAATCTGCTGGGCATATCCAAACTGCCAACGGACCTTGTCTGGCATATAAGGCACAACCACATCCCCCCACAGCAGCCAACCTCTGAATAATGAAATGTTGTGAAACCGGAGGTACTGTCTGTGGTCGTCCCAAGGACTCCATATGACCTGCTCCCTCTGCAAGTCATCCAGCAGCTGCCGAAACTCTGGAAGCTTGATACTATCGCACTTCTTGTTCGCCCACCTGCTGCAACGTGGAAGTTCACTGGCACCGAAGTCTTTCCGCACCACGATGGTGGGGAAATACTCATATATCCAGCACTAAAATAATTAAAAAAATAAATAAGTAATTATATAAATAAAAGTAATTAAAAAGAAATAAAAATAATTAATTAATTAATTACCTGCATCAGAGAAGCGTATCCGCCAATCTGCGACGTCTCCCAGTAACAAGCATCATTCAGCTGCTCGTAGAGAATAGCTAGAGCAGCTGGACCCCAAGCCCACTGGCCACACAAGTCAAAGTCAGAAAATAAGAGTCAGCCACTTGACAGGGACATATGTGTGACTCTTGTCGGCAAAAATGGTGTTGCCCAACAAGTGTAGCAGATAGCACTGTACCGCCTGATCAAGATGGCCGCGCTCCATGTTTTGTGTGTTTGCAGCCGTTAAGAAAGAAAATCGGAATGCCGATCCCCTGTTGAACTGACACTCTGCCCAGCAGACTGTGTGGTCTATGCCCAGCAGGTCAACTCCAGCCCGAATAGCATCGGCAGTGTCAAAATGTGGCCGATGCGCCAACGGTGTGCCGGTGATCGGCAAGTGGAGCAACGTGGACACATCGTCCAACGTCATTGTCATCTCCTCCCACGGCATGTGGAATGAGCTGGTCTCAGAATGCCACCTCTCCACAAAATGGTTGATGTTGCCGAGAGGTGTGATGTCCAGCTCAAACAGATGCGCCTGCTGCAACCATCCTGTTATATGTGGGTGGTGCTGCTGAGGTCTCATTTTCAGTATCTTCCCCCATGAGAAGCAACTTTAATCTTACCCTGGTTCTGTAAAAAAATAAAAGTAATTAATAAATTATTAAAAGTAATTAATTGTTAAAAAATAAACAAATTATTAAAAGTATTACCTCTCCCGTCTGTAGTAGTCTGTGGACGCAGTGGACATGCAATCGGTGTTTAAATGGAAGAGTTATCTGCATTTATACGTCGAAGCCAGAAGGACCGTCGCTGAAACCCTTCGTCGTTTCACTCCACCACCTCAGTAGTTTCTATTATGTTTTCGTTTTGTTTATTGTTGCAAACTGTTATTTTAAATCAATGTAGAAGGCGTTTTTAATTAAGCAAATAAATGTTTCATTTTTTATTTTTGCACTCCGGAAACACCATATTATATGATAAATTCGGAAGGCAATTTTAAGGGATTTCCGGAAATACATCAAATTGGGATAAATTCGGAAGGCAATATTGAGGGATTTCCGGAAATACCTCAAATCTAGATAAATCCGGAAGTATGTTTTTTTGATTTTTCGGAAATATCGCATTTTACGGTATTTCCAGAATCAAAAAAACATACTTCCGGGTTTATCTAGATTTGAGGTATTTCCGGAAATTTTGTGGATTTCAGGGGTAGTTTCGTCCGTTTGGTCATTTAGGGGGATATATGGTATAAGAGGGGGGTACCAAAAAAACATCCCTCTTAAGGGTGTGTTTAGGAGTTTGGAGGGGAGGGGAGGGTATTGAATTAATACCCTCTAGGAGAAAAATTATCTTCCTAAACCCTCCCAAACCTCTCTCCTAGTCTATTTTTGTAGCCCCTCCAAAATCCTCCAAATTTGGAGGGTTTTGGAGGTACTCCAAAAATAAACTAGGAGAGGGGTTTGGGGGATTTAGGGGGATAATTTTTCTCTCCATTACCAAAAAATTTACACTATTAATCTCATGCCCTCCTCCTCTCCCCTCCCCTCCCCTGCAAACTTTCCCCTCCCCTCCAAACTTTCAAATAGATCCTAAGACAATGTTAATGACAAGATTTATTTATATTAAAAAGAAAATGTTAGTGCATAGGTGAAACACTTCATAGTGTAGCACTACCGTAGCAACTTCAATATTTAAAATTCTTAAAAGTGCAAATAAGATTTTTCAAGCCACACTTCACTTTTATTCAAAAAATTAAGGCTTTGTTTGAATGTTTAAAGAAGCTGGAGGGAGAGCAAAAGAGGATTTCTTACTTGAAAAACTAGCATAGCTTTTTACGTTCTCTCTCCGACAATCACTCTATGATTAATTGCTATTCATATGAGTTTCACTACTTTGAAAATAAGACCTCATTAACTTAGCGTGATCTGCTTGAATTTTAACCAATCATAAAATGAGTGTTGATAGGAGAGTGATAAAGAGAGTACTGCTAATACATCTCTTTCTTACCATGGTTGATAAAATATATTTTTTAGAGAAAATAGGAGGAATTTTTAATTTATAGTATTATAAAAAAAATGTTTTGGAGAATTTGTAAGGCTCTCATAAATTCTCCTTCAATACATTTTTTTTAGTTCTCCTATATATTATGAAGAGAAATAAACTTTCATGCAATGTGAGAGACTATTCTTCATTCCCTTTTCCCTTTCCATGAGAGATAAAAAAATATTGAAAATTATTTTGGGAGACTCTAACCCGCAATAACCTAATTTTGGCGGACTTAAATCATGTCTAAGCCAAAAATTACTTAAGATTACCGACAAATTTAACTTTTTTAATTTTATTTGGGGTAAAACGTCACTTGGTTTTTGAAATGCCAGGCGCTATCAAACTAATTGTATCAAAATTGCACTTTAATCCCTAAAATTTGTATGTTACTCAACATGAATGAGGTATGAGTCATGACCACCAAGTATCATGCAATCTAGCTAATTGTAGCCATGATGACATGGGCCAACCGTATTATCATGTCTCTAGTCTTTAGGCTATAATGGGAGAGGCTATGAAACCTATGTAATGGTGCTTTTTGAGGAAACCCCACCTCCTATGAGTTGGATGAAATATCATAAGACCTCGTTTGGGAGCAAACAACAATGAAATGAATTGTGGAGACCATTAGGAGTGAGCATGCACGAATCACGATACCTCAACCTAAAGGCTGAAGCACCAAGGTCTATAGCCCTCACAGCGAGTTTAAGTTCCCGCCTAAAATCGGGAGAAATCTAGGAGACTTTACTTCCTTTATACTTTACTTTTCCACCTAAACATCATATGATAGTTACACTAACGGATTTGACGCTAGCGATTACTCCCTCTATTCCATATTATAGGACTTTTTAGCCAAAAAAAATTGTCACATAATACATGACTTTTTATAATCTCAATAAAATATTAATGTTTCTTTCCTACCATACCCTTCATTATTTAATAATATTTCTTTCATAACTCTACTAATTTATCTTCTCAATGTCATTAATGAAGGTTAATTTGGTAAACTAACTCACAATTTCTCTTTCCCATACAAAATTAACTATTTTTCTTAATATGTGTGAAATGACCCAAAACGACATATAATATGGGACGGAAGGAGTACATTATTGACGTTAATCATGACACATTTCGATACCATAACAAATGACTAGAGACAAAATGTTAAAATATGCATAGATGATCTATATGATAGAAACTTACAATGATGCAATGGTAAATTTTGAAAAATATTTATCTAGAAACTTACAATGATGATCTATATGATAGAAACTTACAATTTTGTGTGCTTGTATTCTTTGATGGGTGTGTAGAACACCTTTAATGCAGATAGTGAACATTGATGATGATTTCATTTTCTATACTATTGTTGATTTTTTTTGTTACTATGTCATTGGTGCGTAGTTTTCACCGACTTTGGCGATGACTAATCTATATCGGGGAACCTGGCTAGCTACGAATACCCGCTTTGCCGGCCCGTGGTTCTCCCCTCCCAAAAGAGTTTAAAATTGGCTTGGGTGTCCAGGGGAAATAGGCCCTGAATAATTCGGAGTTCAGCTAGGAGGTAAATAAACCTCGACTCCAATTGATTCCATCACCTGAGATCGAACTCGGTATTAGCCGAATCTACTCCTTTAAATGGAGTGCATTAACCATTTGCACCAAACTATATTTTGATTCCAAAAATGGAGTTAAGAGTGTCGTAAATTGCACAAGTGTAGATGCTCTTAAAGCAACTCGAATGAGAGTTCTTAAGATTTCTTAATAAAATAATAATTTAGAAGAAAAAATATTGTATTAATTATTTAATGAAAAACATCACCCGTAAACTTAGAACACAAATTGAAAAAAATTAAAATAAGTTATATTTTTGTCAGACTCATCCTCGACCCTAAATTTTTTGGAATTGGATTCTCTATTTTTAAGACGAGAAAAGACACATACATTTATCTCTATGTCTCTCATCACTTATTTGCTCTCTTGTATTTTTCCTCATTTTTATATTCTCTCTAGCCTAAAATCATTTTAAAGTTATGTACTTTTTCTGTCATAAAGTTAGAGTAGCAACAACATGGTTAATGGTTAATGGTAATGGCTCTTAAGTATCAGAATTAAGCTTTGTTTTGCAAAATATAATGGATAATGGATAAACTATTGGATAGCGGATAAGCTAGCTTATAGTGGATGAGCTTATAACAGATAAGCTAGTGGATTAAATTTAAAGTGTTTTGTAAAATTAGTGGTTGAGCTAGCTTATAAATATAAAATGACATAAATAGACATTTGTAATTAATATTTAAATATGAGAAAGAATTCATTTAATGGGGGATAAATAAATAATTTAATTAAAATAACAAAGATAAAACTGAGAGAAAAAATAAAATGTTATAAATTATAAGCTCAAACACTACTTTAATTAGGGTTTAAAAAAACAATATAAGCTATTAAAAAATACTGTAAGCTTGTCTGGCCAAACAAAATTATAAAACCGCCGTAAGTTATCAGCAATGAGCTACCGGCGAATTAGCACTGCAAAAGTCACTTCACGCACACATTTATTCAAAAGCCATTTGGAATTCAATTTGGAATTCTATTGAACACATTTATTCAATAGCATTGCAAAACAAGTTCCTTCCCAAATCCTTTGGGATTCAATTGGGTGTGAAAAAAAGAGCAATTCTTGCATGAGACCCACACATACGCCTTTGCTCCTTCCATCTTCTCCTCCTTCTTCAAAATCAACACTCCCATGAACTGTAACCACGCCACCTTCTTCCCTTCGGTTGCTTTGCGCCCACCACCACCCGTTCTTTTCCCAAAACGCCATTGTACCCTCCCTGTACCAAACAAAACCCTTTTGGCTGTGAAGTTGAAGAGAAAAACAATCCTTGTAATCAGAGCTTCAAAGGATGATAATACTCAATCACCAAATTGGACCAAGTGGCTCCCTGCAGGAGGCTCTTTTGCTGCAGATAAAGTTTTCAGATTGATTGCCGGTGCCACCGCTAGTCCTATTGGCCAATTCGTATCTTCCCCCACCACTTTTCTTCACTCTATTGATCCTCGAGTCAAATTGGTAAGTCAAATCAGTTAATCACTCCAGGGTTTTTAGTTTGAATCAAAATCTGTGTTTTTATGTGTTTATCCATGCTTGTGCATTCTTAGGTGTTAGTGTTATAGCATGATTGGATTGCTGAGTGTTTTAGTTTTGGGTTTGCAATAATTTTGTAACCATAAGAGAGTCAAAAATAATGAATTTCTCTCCTGTAATGTTATATCCAGTCCTTTAATATTAAGCATTTTTAAAAAGTTATAATCTTGTGATGGCTACTATGTATTCCTAATTGAACATTGTGTGGGGGGACAACAGAGTGTTATTTCCAATAGTTATAAATGTTTATTTCAAGTCTGTTCATTGACTATATCGCTTTGGTGGGATACTGTATGATACTGCTGATTGTAGTTTTTGATTTTTGTCATGTTTTTAATAGTCTTTGGTAGAAATTGATGCAACAACTTGCTAGTAATTGAAATTTGAAACATACAAGATAGAATCATCTGGTGAGCCAATTTGTATCTGTCTATGATTTGCAAATCTCCACTTTATTCATGATCATCTAAGGGATTAGAGAAAGTGTTGTGACCATTTGAGATACTGGAGTTGTTATTGATACATGTTGGACTGCTTCTGGTGAAGGGCACAAGACTAGCAATGTCAAAGTTCTTATCATAGCTCATAATGGAAATCGCAGCAATTATTAGTAGATCATATTTATATAATTTGTTCTGGTTGCTTGGTTTACATATGCTTGTAATCTTTGGTAATCAATCTTTCTGATTTTACAGGTATGGCTTTTAGTGCTGGTTGTTCTACCGGCAAGGTCACATATAATTATGCGATTTGGATTAGTAATCTACTTGACTTTGCTTTCAATCTGGATATTGCCAAGAAATGCTTGGACTGTGAGTAATTGTTAATCCTTGTCTTATCCACCGGTTCACTAGTTTTTTCGTTTTTTTTTTATTTTAAATCTTTCATGTTTTCATTGCTTTTTCTTACCCTCTGGTTTCGTAATTCAGGACATAGTTTTTCTCACTGCTAATGCTTGTTTATGATTCGAGCTAGCTTATACCTTCGCATAATTAAGTTGGATTTTCTTTGTATCAAGTCAGATCTACTGTGGCAGCTGGCTATTTGTTTACAGTTGTTTTCATCCTTAAATGTTGTGTTAATTTGGGAAATTTCTTGCCTAACTTCTACTTGTAGGATCAATTGGGTCGTGTTTATTTGATATCAGGATTGTTATTTATAACATTAGGGCTGGGTTCAGATGGTGTGCCGGCACTTGTTCAGACGAGAACTCCACCACCTGCGGTGACGGGGCTTCCTAATCTCCCTGTATCTTTAACAGGTTATTCATATGTTATCACAAAATTAGGTCCATTAACCTTTACGAGGAAAGGCTTATCTGTAGGAAGCACTGTTGCATGTTTAACTTTTACAGTAAGTTGCTTTCTGCATTTATGCCTTTACTTTTTATTTACAAAAGTTGTTTTTTTAAGTCATTTGGCAAAAATAATGCTCTGAAAGGTATTTTTTATGATTCTGACAAGAATTCGGTCCACATTTCTTTGAAAGGTATTTCAAAGTGCAAGTCTCTGCCTCACAACCACAACCCCAGAACAGCTAGCATTTGCATTGCGCTGGTTTATGCTTCCTCTCAGATACATAGGTGTATCTGTATCAGAAATTGTGCTTACCCTTTTACTATCATTGAGATTCATCAGTCTAGTTTTTGACGAGGTAAGAAGAGTAATCGGTTTAACGTACATACACATGAATTTGGTAAACATGATACTGATCCCAGTTTGTTCTACAGATAGGTTGATTTAATTGTTTCAAAAATATATCTTCCATCACTACTAAAACCACCACACAACTAAAATGTTAAATTATTACTACTAAAACCACCACACAACTAAAATGTTAAATTACAAGGAAAATAATTGGTGGAGTTTTAGGGCTTGGCATATGTTAACTCATATGGCTGGGCACCAAAGAAGTCTATTTTGGGTTGTAATTGAATCATAATACGTCGTTTTCACCTTTTATTGACGATTATTATTATTTACTAAAATGAACGACACGTTTAAAACTTTGATATAAGCAGTGTTCTAAAGTATCTGAATAACTGGCACTAGCTCTGTCGTGTTGCACGAAATTAGGGTTTTTGATGTTGCAGTATTGGTTATATGAGTCATGATGAGTTAGAAAATGGGAGTATTACTGGTTTTACTTGTTGATAGGATGTGTTCCTATAAGAAGTTAATGAAGGCAAAAAGATCAAAATTATGGATGTTATGAGGCTGTAATGATATCTTCGGGGTTTTAATAATTCTAAGGTACATTCAGACAAGAATACGATAATATTTTGATTGATGAAGTTTTGAATTACTTTTGCTGATCTAATTAGATTTAGATTTAGCAAAAGCAAAAATAACACAACTGGATATTAAAAATTTCACATACTGAGCAGGTTAGCCTAGATATTACCCTAAGTGGAATGCATAACTATATGATAATAGTATATATTATAATCAATAAAACCTATGAAACACCATTAAAGGAAGTGAAATTGGACATCCAGGCAGAAACTGCAATCAATAACTAACCCAATTTATCCGAAGCTATTAGACTAGTTTTTCATTTTCCCTTGCTTTGCCAATTAAGTAGCCAGATTATTTGTTTGCAGGTTCGGAGCATTGCTTTGGGAATTGTATCTCGTCGGGTAAATTGGAAAGAGCTGACTGTTATGGAGACAGTTGATAGTAAGTAAATATTGCTAGCTCTTCCTCTTGTTCTTTTCTGGCATCATAAAGAAGTATTGTTCTGTTTTCTAATCACATATTGCTGTTTCAACCTACTACAGATGGGCATTATCTTGATAATGATTGTGCATAAATCTATTTTAGATTTTTAAACTTCACATTTGATTTGACAAATTGTCTTGTCATTAGATGATGTGGAATTAGTTATCTGTTTAACATGATGATCTGTTTAACATGATGATGTGGAATTAGTTATCTGTTTAACATGATGATGTGGAATTAGTTATCTGTTTAACATGATTTGACAAATTGCACTTAGAACTGAACATTTGGACTGGTTTGTGACATGGTATTGTTACCTTATATGTCATGTCAGTATAATAACCAATGCCAGTCCAGATCCTGAACAAAATAACTGAAGGCATGGAAGTTATCCGTTCTTTTCTTTTCAATGGTACTTATTTGGATGCTCTTTTTTGAAACTCAGTTCTCTAACTGTAAAACTGTTTTGAATTTAGTTAAAATGATTTTCCGATAGACTTCATGCTTTTACTCTAAAATATTTCTTCATTGTCATGATGTTTACTTTTCTTTCCCTTTATATATGACTTTGCAGTTTTCTTTAACTACTTCCGTCGCATCTTCAAAAATATATTCAGCCATGCAGAGCAAATTTCTCAGGTTCGTCATGCAATGTCTTGTCTTCTTCCGCTTCTGCTTTGTGGTTGTCGCTTGAAGTGCTTCAGCTTTGTATCATAAATTCAACTCACTCTATTCTACAACTGTTAAAAACTTAAATAACTGGATAATTTTTATTTGAATTCATTAGCTATTCAAATGGTTTTACATCATGCTTAGACAAAATATTGCTTTCAGTTGTGATATATGAAAAGTAAAATACGATTATCAATTTGCCTGTGTTGATTAATGATTAAATAGTTTGAAGTTGAGCAGTATGTTGAATTCTTTAACAGTGCCGAGCAAAATTTACTTCTATTAAATTAGCCTTACACATTACAGAAAATATTTGTAGTTTATGTTCTGATAATTTAACTTAAATAACTGCAGGCTATGATAGCGAGAGGTTTTAAAGGGGACGTCGACACTCATAAAATATATTTCTTGTCAGAATCATCTTTGGGGATGGCAGATTTTGTATGCTTGTTGTGTTTGACAATTGTCATAGGAGCTGCTCTCATGTCTGAGTACTACCTTGTATAATTAATGAGATATGCCACTCTTGAATCGGCAAGAGCATTTTGCATTCACATTTGTATGTCTGTATTTAATTATATCATTCATTCTATTACAGTTTTGCAATTGTTGTAGAACTCATTTCTAAGTTTATTAAATGTGTGAGTAAGAAAAACAGAATAGAAGCTAACTAACTCTTAACAGATTGGGGCAGTTATTAACTAATGCTTAACTAACTATTGTCGTACCCTAATTTTGTCCGGTTAATTGAAAAATCCCAAAAAAAAAGTTTTATTATCAGGCGCGCTCATCATGTGCAGATATTTATTTTGATGCTTATCGTTGTTGCGAAAATACAAAAAATAACATCATTGAAAATCAAATAAACATCAAGCTGAATAGTCAGAGCCATTTTATTACAAATTCTTGTTACACCCAAACTGTAAAAAAACGAAATAGTACAAAAAATTTAAAATAAATCCAAGGAACATTTCAGCCTCCACCCTTTTTGCCCTAGCTGAAGAATATTCCTAGAATAAGGTCCAATATGTTGTCCTTCCCTGTTGTCCTTCCAGCCAGCTGCATGTCCTTCATATGCCAGCTATTGTCCTTTCTTTTTCCTGAATTGATGTTGTCCATGGTGCCCAGAATATTCCTCAACACCTACACCACAATTTCACTATAAATGTGAGTGAACAGTAACGTTTGCGGAGGAGGATACACACACAGAGACTGAAAAAACACACCAAGCACACACTGTCACTGAGGGGGATTAGAAAAATAAGAGGGAGAACACGGATCACCGAAGAAATACAGTAACGTAGGGGGAAGAAAACAGAGAGAGAGAGAGAGAAGAGGACTCCACCGAATACCATCCATCTCTCGGCCTACCTCTTCTCCCCTCGAAATTCTTTTACATCTCCTTCTCCAAGCACCATGTGACACCGCCGTAGCCACACCGTTAACCACCCTTAACACCACCATCAGAACCACAACACTCCTCAACCTCCAAACCGCGACCATAACCACCGCCCAAGGACATCAACCGAACCACCATCGTGTCTTTCTCCATCCTCGCACCAACATCACTGACCCAACCACCGTCTGAAACACCAACGACCATCACCAACACCTCAGCCACTCAAAATAACCACCTCGACCACCACAACACAGAACCAAACCACCACAACTCCGTTTCTCCCCCTCATCGTGCCCCTCCTTCTCACCACTGTCAACCAAATCACCGTCTCTCCGTCAAACCAACCCACACAACACAAACCTAAAAAGAAAATAGAAGATCTGTGAGAACAAGGAGAGTAGAGGGGAGAAGGGATCAAAACCGCAGAAAATAAAAAAGGACGCAGTAGAACTCACCCTCTGATTCTGGCCACCGTACACGGTGGCCGTTGGCCGTGAACCATCAAAGGCGCCTCCATCTTCTAGTTTCATCTCCATCGCTGTCAACGCCGTCACGGTGTTCGTCCCCACAGCGAACGTGGCCGTCATCACAGCCACCCCCGTCACCACCGCAAACCGTCGACATGGCATCACCGACGTCGTTTT
The DNA here is from genome assembly GCA_039519185.1 of Astragalus membranaceus. Classification (NCBI taxonomy): domain Eukaryota; kingdom Viridiplantae; phylum Streptophyta; class Magnoliopsida; order Fabales; family Fabaceae; genus Astragalus; species Astragalus membranaceus. The sequence continues at coordinate 19,156,173 of CM076851.1, read as the reverse complement.
CGTTCTCTCCAGGAACGTCGTCGTCAACCCCACCATCGTTTTCGTCGCCGCACCACCAGCGGACTAGCAAGCTCCGCCGCATCGCCAGCGAACCAACAAGCCCCGCCGCACCAACGGCGAACCACCACACCTCCACGGTTCTGCCATGGCGTTCGTCGCCGTCACTGTCGCACCATCACCGCTGCTGGCGCCGTCACCATCCCTCACCTTGGTTTTGATCTCTCTCTCCCTTGCCATTCTGTTTTCTCTCACTCACGGCTGCTGCCATTTCCCCTTTCCTGTGTGTGTGTGTGTTTGCTTTTGAAATTAGGTCAAGTGGTGGGTGTGTGTTTTCATTTTAAGTAATAGGCGTGTGTTTTATTTAAAACCATCGAGACCCTTCCATTCCATCACTGTTAGCTTATTTCTTTTATATTTATCTACTTTAGGCAATCATTTTTTTATTTTATTAAATAACCCATTTTTTATATAAGTCAAAAACGTTTTCTACTTGCTTCCTCCTATTTGTTCTTAGCCCTACCCCCTTTTTTATTTTCTATTTCTCATTTCTTTTGCTACTTATCATCAAATTTTGTTCATCATTTTATTTATTTGTTCTTAAATAAATATTAATCACTTTACACCATACATCCTTATGTTTCTAATTCATTTGGGTCTAGGTTTTATCTCACTCGTTTTACTTTCACTAAACAATGAGCCCAACTCATCTTCACACATTTTATAAATCAATGAGTCTAACTCATCCTCACACATTTTTACAAACCAATGAGTCCAACTCATCCTCACACTCCTAACTTTTTTTTAGATGATGTTTCCAAGCAAAGTCCTAGAACTACGTAGCCTTTGATTCTCTACCAGGAGATACGTAGGAGCAGGGCCATGCCCCTGTCAAGCGCACAACTAAACAATTTCTATTACCTTTCTTTCTTAATTCATTTTTTACAAAAAAAACCTATAAAAATAAATAGATGAATATTTCATTTACAAAATGTAAATAGGGGATTAAGTCGACTGTACAGTCGGGTTAGTCTGCTTTTTAGGCCACTAATGAACCGTTACGGATCAGGTCCTAAAATCCCTATTTAAAATAAATAATTTCTAAATTAAAAAAAATGCAAACACATCTCTTTCATTTCAAAAATCAAAAAATCTTATTTTCAAATTAGGGGATTAAGTTGGTCGTACGGTCGGGTAAGTCATCGTTTTAGGATAAGTGAACTGTGGTCCTTCAGAGCCCCAGCGCTCCTTCAGCCCTCAGCGGCCCTTCAGAGCCCCAGTGCTCCTTCAGACCCCCAGTGGTCCTTCAACACAGATCACACAATCCTAAAACCACTGTATTAAAAAACACCAATCAACAAACATTTTCTAAACAAAGAACTACGTAGCTTTGATTTCTCCATCGCACCTGGAGATATGTAGGAGCATGGGCCCACTCCTGTCAAGCACAAAAAACTAAAATTTTTATTAAGTCTTCTTTCTCTTCAATTCACAATAATAGGGTAAAATAAACATTTTCAAAATTAATATTCTTTCCTACAACTAATTAGCAGGTAACCTTCCTTTGGAAGGATGTCGTGAGGTGCTAACACCTTCCCCATGCATAACCGACTCCCGAACCCAAATCTGGTCTCAAGGACCCTTATCCATTCCAAAAGGGATTTTCCAATGTTTGCCCTTAAACTAAACTTTGGTGGCGGCTTCATTTTTGAACCTTCGAGGAATCCTCACCCGGATTTTTCGGTCGCTACAGCTAGTGACTTCACTGGGGACATTTTAGAGAGTCAAGCTTAGTCTAATTAGTTGTAGGATTAATTGTTGATTTAATGTTTATTTTTATCCTATCCTTTTGTCTTTTATTCTTGCATATTATTTTATTTTCATGTGATATGTAAACCTTAGGATAGAAGACCGTTATATTTGTTTTTGTGATTATTCTTTGATTTTATTGCATATTATTTTTATGTGATGTGTGAACCCTAGGGTAGAAGACTATTATTTTCTGTATATGTGTTTGTTTGTTTTGCAGCTAGGGTAAATTTAACATTTTGCTCCTTCACACACTCCACTACCACACTTTTGCAGCTAGGGTAAACTAAGTTAGAACGAGACTGCGTAGTAATGGCCCTCTGGATGTACGTCCAGCTCGGTGGTTACGAAAGTCTCACCTAGAGTTTGGTCCCTTCGAGGGTGCTATCACTTCTAATAGCTTGCCTATTGTTGTGGCTAGCGTTCTCAAACGGGGTCGTTGGCTCTAGGAACCTTATTAGGACCTTGTAGAGCTACCCTTTGAAAGGTTCACTCAGTAGAAAGACTCTTAGATCTATTCTCAAAGGAACCCTTTTTAGGACACAAAGGAGCTTCATCCCGTCGCATTCAAACAAGCATAGATACATTTCCTTCCCATTTTTTTTGAAAAAAAAAAAAACAAAAATCATATTTCATTTGTTCTAGCTATTTTCTTTTCTTGAAACATGTCTCATGCATTCTTATTTTATTTTGCATATAATAAAAACAAATCTCTAAATATATCGTTTTCCATACATTTCAATGACCGCTGGGGAATTACAGAACTTTTTAAAAATGGTGGATGAAAGTAAAATAAAAAACCATTTGAAAGTCAGACCCTATACTTTAATAAAAAGTTTTGGATTCCCCGGCGAGATGAATAAAACCATACATTCACATCTCACGCACATTCGTTCATTCATTCAAAAGCGATCTGGTTCATCAATACTCATGCATCTGTCTTCCCGTTCCAAAAACAACAAAAATATTTAAAATCATGTCAAGCATCATGTACTCTTTCCTTTCTATGCATAAAAAAAATCACTGCGAGTGTCATGCATTTTATTTCCTCGCACAAAAAAGAGTAATTTTTAGTCATATAACATGAGCATCTCAACATGCACTGACATTCATACATAATCATTCAAAATCATTATCACATAGCGTAGGCATCACATCATTTGTAAAGTCATGAATTACATTTCAAAAAAAACATATCATTCATACATCATTTTTCCTCATGTTGCCATCCTAGTTTAAATGCATCAACTCCATGTACGTGTATCATTTTCCCAAATAAAATAAAAAAATCACTTCATTATAATTGTATAATTCGTCATCGAATAAATCAAAAATAAGAGTTTGCATACATGTTGCACTACCTCTTGAAAAATAAAAATAATTGCATTAGGATCAAACATTTATTTCTTCATGCATACATGCATTTGCATTTTCCATACATATCCGTCATCATGGGCATTATATTTTGCTAGAAAATAAAAAAATCACCATAGAACGAATCACTTGTTTTCATATACATCTCGTTCTCATGGTACTAACATGCATATCATCATCATCCAAAAAAACAAAGACACTACATATTTGCCCAACCTACATCATCTTGCATACTCATAAAGAAAAAATATACTATATTCATTACTCCTCTTCGTGCAAAAAAAATATAAAAATAAAAACAAAAGCTCTTCATTCTTAACCACCTCGAATGCATTAGTCATCTTGCATGCATCATTTCCAAAAAAAAAAGAAAATAAAAAAATAATGCCACTTTCTTGCATTATTTATCAGCATATTGCAATGCCTCCGAAAAATCATTTTTGGATAGTCAATCTTTTCAAGTGATCATTCACATTCCATGCATCTGCATTATGCAACATCATTTGTTCATTCATGCATTTTTTTATCTAAAAAAGAGATAATAGAAAAAGCCACGAGCACAATTAAAAAATTGTGATAAACATTGGTATATCTCATTTAGCATGCACTTCCATTCACAAAAAAAATCATCATCAAATAATGTAGACATTTCATCATTTGCAACATCATGAGATGCACATAAAAACATATCATTCATACATCATTTCACTCATCCTAATAAATAAATAAAAAAACCGTTGTTTCATCGATCATTCAAACGTCATTTCATTCCCCGTTTCAGCATGCATCATTTCACATAAATTATGTCACATGCTGCATTGCCCCCAAAAAATCATTTAGAATAATGGGTCCTTCCAAGTGATCATTCATGCACGCATTTCATGCATTTACATCTGCATTTTCATCATGTGTTCCCTCTTGCATTAGGACACGGGGGCATGTAATTCGATTATCCCCATTGCATACGCATAGTTAATCTTTTTTTCTTTTTTTTTTTAAAAACGTCATGCATTCATAATAGAATAAAGTCGTTGGTCTTTTCAAGTGATCAGTTCCTCCATGCATTTCATACATTTGCATTTTCATCGTACATATCCATCATCATGTGTTCATTCCAAAAAAGGGGAGCAAAAAACGTAACAGTATTTCATTATTCTTTCATCATTCATCATCAATTGAAAAACATTTGCATCATTATCATGTTGCAATGTCATTTACAATAATTGTTTCTTTGCATACTTGACATAGCATTTCATTAGAATCAAACAATCATTTTTCACTGCATATGTGTCGTTTTCTAGGAAAAAAAACAAAAAACATGTCATCACTCTTTTCATGCATCATTGAGCATCAATGAGAAACTTTGCACCTGTTACATGCTGCATTGTCTCTTAAAAAACCAAAATCCTGTAAAATAATTATTCCTTTGAACATCTTAGATGTCACTGGAGTCAAACAATCACATGCATTTCATGCACTTACATCTTCATCATCCATGTCCATCATCATGTATCAGTTCATCTATCACATTTTGTTTCATTTTCTAAAAAAAACCATGAGCATATTTTTTTTTCAAAATTGATGAGATGAGGCGAAATTGATTATTCTTCTTTGGAAAAGTTTAGGTTAGCTACAAACTCAATGTTTTTTCAGACACCCAACTTTCAAAAAGGAAGCTATTCACTTTTTGCAGCTCGTTCACAATTTTTCTTCAGCAAAATGACGCATCTCATCAGTCCCATGACAAATGATCCAAATGGTCCATTTTGTTAACAGATGTGTTATCAAAAATTTCTCCTATCATGTCACTGACTATGTTAATTGTAACACCCCATTTCTACCCGGTAAAATAATACGAAAATCAGAGTTATAAAAATTTCCAACAAATAAATGGAGCGCTACACTTTCAACTAAAAACAAAACAACATAATCAATTCGCCTGTGAAATCAGATACATAACACGCTAACTTGGATGAACCAATAAACAAATCCTTTTAGTCTTTAAAACAAGTCAACTTTCAATATTACGAAGCAGATTCACAACAAAAGTCAATTCAAAATAATCGTGGCATCTTTAACCAACTTAAGACAGCTCAGATTTAGCAAAACTCTTAATAGTAACAACTTTTAGTTTCAACAATAAAAATAACATAGCAAATGAGGAAAACAAGTGTTCATCCCCCCGAGTGTTACGTATCAGAGCGACGACACCGACTCGATCTAACGAAGGTAAGAAGCCTTCATTCGTGATTACCTGCACGTTACCAATAGGAGGGTAACATTCAAACAGAAGGGGTGAGATATCGAACCATATAATAGGACATATGAAAAACAGTATGTTAGAATCAGAAAATATGAATTCACCACTTCGCAGCCCTCAAAAAACTTCAATCAATCACAAGTCATCAACATAATCACTCAAGTATGCAATATGAATGCGACTCAATACTATGCACATGCATGTGGTACCATTGGAGAAGAACTCCCGTCGTCGTCGTAAAAATCTGCCAGTAAATAGAGGCATCAACAAGGCGTAAGCCTTCACGTCACGTTGCCAGTCCAGGCCATCGTGTTTTGAGCATAGCTCCAACATGAAAATGTTATGTATGCGACGCGATGTGAATGCACAAACAATCAACAATGATTACATAGCAACACACAACAACAACGGAATTCAACGTTGGCCATAGGCCTACAACATAATATCTTGCCAATAAAGAGAGGCAATCCAACCAGATACATGTCGCCAACTTCACACAATGGTGATCACAACTAGGTGCAACATCATCAACAAATCAACAACTGAGCCAACAATTTAGCAACTTAACAAGTTAACAGTTTCACAACTCAACCAACAGTTAACAACTCAACAAATTAACGATTAACAATTTAACGACTTAACCAACAATTAGCCAACCGTGGGCCTAATGCGCCTAAAGCGCCCAACAACCCACAAGACGGCGCCCAATGCGCCCAGCAACCAACAGGACAGCCACATACGGCACCCAGGAAACAACAGGAAACGGCGCCCTATGCGCCCATGGCGCCCTTCGCGCCCAAGAAACAACAGCAACGGCGCCCTATGCGCCCAGGGACCCAAATTTTGTGCATCATTGTGTTCAAAAACCCCTAAACTGATTTCAATCATCAACGGATATATTCAAACATTGACAAATAGTTTTCAAACATCAACAATAGTTTTCAAGGATTAAACAAACACATAGGATCCCTTATTTTCCCACATAAAGCCCTTCATGTACCCTATTATAGAGTTAGAACCCCACCCTTACCTGGTGATAGAAACTTGCGCAGCCACTAATCAGTTGTTGTTTCCCCTCAAACTAATGTTCAGCATCAAGTGAAGAGTGATTGGAGTATGACATTTAACTGTCCATATGCAGTTAATCGAATGATGCAGAACAAAGCCTTTGATCGGTTAATGTAAGATGAATGTGACGAATATCTGAAATGCAAAAGCCACGGAAGTGTGAACTCTATTTATCGGAGATGGCAAATGAAAGTTGAATGATGAATCACGCAAAAGGAGTGGAATGTAGCACCATGAAGGTTTAATATATTAAATAGTGATTGATCAAAAAATATATTACATAGTGAGACTTGAGACGACAACCAAATTGTAAGGATTCAAATCCTTGGACATATGTCATACGTGGAGGCTTTATATTAAGAATTAAGAAATGAAACTAAAGACAAACAAATGATAAAGAGTTATCTTGTGCTACACGTGAATACACCGAAGCATGAGAGAAAGACATCGGAATGCTCATAGGAGGAGAATATTGTACGTGAATAGTTTTGCACCGGAGAAGATAAGAGTAACAGAATTTTATGTTTGGGGCTGCGGCTGACTTCATGAGGGAGGGAAGAGAGAGTAGGAATTAGGTTAATTCCGATAAATGGGTCTCCTCATTAGAAATTATAAAAACCAGCCCAATGCACGAGAGTACCGTAAAAAGTGAAACTAGGAGACTGGCTAATAAAAATCCAAAACTCGCTCAAATTATTTCAAGGTATTCTATCAACCACTAAAGCTAAATTTAACCCTTTTATAATAAAAATAGTAATACCAAAATATTGATAATTTATAGATATAATTATTTATAATATATAAAAAAATCAAAATAAGAAATAGTTCCTTCTAATCAAATGAAACTAGTCACATTTTGTTTAAAAATCGAACGTACACTAAAATATCACAATAAATAATATGATGTATATACATGTAAAATAAAATAAAAAAATAAGAATGTTGAAATTGGGCTGTTACATTAACTCTCTTTGAAGCATTCGTATAGTGAACTTGTATGCAACACGCATTTACTCTTGTTTGAGTCAGTTAGTGTCCATATCTTTCCCATCATCATTCCTTGTTCATGTCCAGTCCCACCCCGACCATCCCATAAGGTGCATGTTCTCCACAAGTACCTAGTCAACTATTTGGTTGGTTCCCAATGATGAAATTTCATAAACTAACACTTTAGGTCCCCATGCTGGGGCAAATTTGTGATCACTAGATATCTTGTCAACATTGTATTCCCTTGGTGCAAATCCTCTACAAAAAAAAAACAAATAAGCCTGTTAGGTTGAAAACTCGCAAGAGCAGCCTAAACAAAAATTAGGGCAAATAAAAGAAATAAAGAGAAAAAGAGCGGATATATCAAAATAAATAATTTTTGTCCTTGAATTAATTTTTGAGAAAAACGAGCAATCATGATTTGAAATGAAGTTTGGTCGTCTTCCCGTATCCTAAAAAAAAGGTTCTTTACTACCCCTTTGAGCCAAAAAAAATCTTTCAGTCACCCTAGACAAGGATCAATTCCACAGCAAAAATGGTGTGTCACTTTTATCAGCCCACTCTACTCACATAAAAAATGGTGTGTCACTTTTATCAGCTCACTCTACTCAAAAAAAAAAGAAAAAAGAGCACAAAAAAAGGATTGAAAAAGAAATCCTCAAAAAGAAAAAAGCAAAAGCAGTAGAAATTGTGAGCTGATACATAATATCACCAAACACAGAAGATATCCTTGTCCGAATAAACCCACAAACACCTCCTCAGGCCGAATTATCATTTCTTCCATAAAACCCAAATCATTGGCCTCAACACTTCTCTGAACCTACTTATCTTTTAAAAGGTCATCGTATCAATAAACCATCAAACACCTCTCTGAGCCCACTTGAGTCTATACTCCACAAGCCCATAACCATTGACCACATTACCCATAACCATTGACCACATTACAACCCTATAAAGTCCATTCCAATCAATGACTGATTGCTTTTGTTTTCTCAAAGTTTTAATTTTAGGACAAATAAGTTTATTTATTTACAATATGTTCGCTAAAAAAAATCAAAAAAAAAGAGAGAAAAAAAGAAAAAAAAAGGTTTAAATAGTTATTACCCCCCTGCAAATATAGCCATTATCCAGTTACCCCCCTGCAAAAAAAAGGTTTAAAAAACACCTTGTAAAATGTAACGTTATCCAGTTACCCCCCTGCCGTTAAATTTTCTGTTAAAATATGTAAAATGTCACATATCCAGTTACCCCCTGCCACGTGTCACCATATTATTGGGCCTCTGTGACACGTGGCACTGACATGTGCCACGTCAGCATCAATGTCACCACTGCCACGTGGCACTGACATGTGCCACGTCAGCAACCAATGGATGGCTGCCACGTGGCACTGACTTGGCTAAGTGTAATATTGTGTGTTACTTAAAAAAATCAAAGTTTTGGCATTGGATGGGTATTGAACCCATGACCCCCAAGTGATACACGCCCCTCCTAACCACTGAACCACATGAATATTTCAGATTGTTAACTCACCTACAAATATATAATACATAATTGCCACTTAATTTAAAAAAAAAACCTGGAAACGTTAACGCAAAACTGGAAAACGTTGAAGATGAAGATCTGGAAATGGATTCGAATTTATCATCATCATTTGCGAATTCGAATTCATCATCATCATTTGCAGAAAATTGACGGTATGGTTGTTAGGTTTTGCTTTCAACTATTATTATTGTTATTATTACCCGTAGAGAAAACAAAACCAAACAACAACAATAACAATTCTGATTCAAATCTCATTAACAAGCTTGCAAAATCAGGGAAACACGCTGAGCTATGGGGTGCACCACCAAAACCAAACAACAACAATAATAATGCCCAGAACCAACTTGCTAACCGTGAAGATCTGAAATTAAACGTGAAGATCTGAAATTAAACGTGAACATCTGAAATCAATACAAATCGAAAAACGTGAAGGAACTTAGGGGTATGAGCAGATCTGAAATTAAACGTGAAGAAGATGAAGATATGTGTGTTCTTCATCTTTCGTTTGCAGATGAGGATTTCATTTGTGAAGATTTTGTTTGCAGCTCAATGGTGTTGGGTTGAAGATGATGAAGATTTTGTTTTGACGAACAAAAACAATTTCGTTTGATGTTAAAGATTTGTTTCGATTTCGTTTGATGATGAAGATTTGTTTGATTTCGTTTTGATGAAGCTCTCCAGATTTTTTCAATGGCTACTGTTTCTGCGTTTCCAGATATGATGAAGATGAAGATACTTCTGCATCTTTGCAGCTCTTTTTGATTTGTGATGAAGGTGATTTTTTATTTTTAAATTAAGTAGCAATGATGTAATATATATTTTTAGGTGAGATAATAATCACAAATACTAATGTGGTTCAGTGGTTAGGAGGTGTGTGTGAGAGTAAGAGGTCATGAGTTCAACACCCCTTGGCCACAAAAATATTTAATTTTGAGTGTAACAACTAGTGCCACGTGGCAGCCATCCCTTGGCTGCTGAAGTGGCACATGTCAGTGACACGTGGCAGTGGTGACATGGGAGCTGACGTGGCATGTCAGTGCCACGTGTCACAAAGGCCCAATAATAAGGTGACACGTGGCAGGGGGTAACTGGATATGTGACATTTTACATATTTTAACAGAAAATTTAACGGCAGGGGGGTAACTGGATAACATTACATTTTGCAAGGTTTGTTTTAAATGTTTTTTTTTTGTAGGGGGCTAACTGGATAATGGGTATATTTGCAGGGGGGTAATAACTATTTAAACCAAAAAAAAACTCAAAGGGCTTGCACTCCAATATTCATTTAAATCGTACTGATATCAAGACAAGGTTTAGTGATCACCAATTGAAATTTTCATCGTATCAAAAACTCAGGATTATCATAGTCTGTGGGAGTCACCTTCAAAGGGCCAAAAGTTTAGAGTAGGACCATCACCTAGATATCAAAGTGGGGCATACCTTTCACCTTTCATGCTTCTTGAACTTGGTGAAAATGTCTGACATCCATCCCATTCATATACCACATCCAATCCATACCACCAATTCCAAAAACCCATGACCCAAACTCAGTCACATTTCACAACCCCACTAGAAGCAATCATTTGAAATACCATTCCAAAGTGGGGAAATCCCGTCACCCTTCACTCCTCCCAAAGTCGGGGAAATCTGCCCTACACCCATCTCATCCTCTCGTCATATTCACATCCATGAGACCACACCGGGGCAATTTCTCAACCCACCATGCTAAATACAGCCTTTTGCAAACTCGAGTCGGGGCAACCTTGCTCTCGTCAAGATTGGGGCAACACCAAACGTCGTGGGTTGAGACAAAATCTTTCGCCTGCCACCCTTCATTCCAAAGTCATGGCGTTCCCAATTCATGATCCACTACACCCCTAGCTATTGTCACCACTAGACAGGGGCAAGTTATGCACCCACCGTCATCAACTCTAAATTGGGGTAGTCCTACATTTCTCGGATTGGGGCAAGCCTACCTTTCCTGACTTTGGCAAAAAACCTGTCACGTGTCATATCTGTCATACCCTGGATCAAGAACCAAGTTAACTGACTCATTCATTCATATTTGCACTATTATGCATATTTGCTAAACAATGCTTCAAAGAGGGAAAACGCAAGTTAATAATGTGAAGTTGAAAACTCACGTAGTTAACTTTGTGGACCTAAAATTCAGCCATCATGGGACACCATAACGAAAGAACAATGTGAAGGAGCTTGCAAATGCAATCAAATACTTTTGCACATCAGTGTCCGGGAATAACAACCTTGAGATTACCAAAGTTTGAATTCAAATCAAATTCAATTTTTCCAATAAATGATGATTTCAGAATTTTCACCCCTCTGCTTCTCGCATCAAAAGTCTCATTTCTCATCATTGCAAAAAATCTTTCTGCATCACCAATAAACCATATCATAAGTCATTGCACCGTACATTTTATTCCAACATCAAGCCATGCATCTACCACAACTTTTGTATCTAAGCATTACATTCGCGCATTCATTCGTTCATATACTTACATCATATACTAAAAAAAAGAGCAAAAAAGGAAAGCAATTATAGCATAAATCATTCCACATGCAACCATACATTTCATCGTAGCACCTGCATCTAAGCAGTACAATTGCATTCATATCTTATCTACATCCACATACAACCGTTTGTAGATTTTCTCATTCCATCAGGTTCAACACCCATGGTATACCCATTTCATTCATCATCCCACCAGATACCAATCATTGCACATTCATCACATTACATGCATGACATTGTTTGCTTCGATAGGCGTGCTAAGTGCCGGTCTCATCGTTGCCCAAAAGAAAAGTTACTTTTTTTACATCAGAAATTATATCATTGTACCATGCATTCACGTGTCTTCCTTCATCCACCATAGCAGTTGCACCAAAGCATTACATTTGCATCATTCGCATTTCATACATTTATCATGTACCAAGAAAAGAAGCAAAAAAAGGGAAAAGAAGGAAAAAACAAAAAAGGCAAATAAAAAAAACTCATTACAGTCATTCATTCCACTTAAAATCAATCATTACAGCCGCATACATTATAGGCATATGACCCGTTGCTCTCTAATCGACTTCAAGTGTCGATCCTAATTACTTCCATTTCTTAAGTCAATGTGACAAGCGTTGAATCTTATATCAAACACCAGATCGCAGTGTTAGCATAGAGTCTAGCATAGATCCTTCAGACCAGTTTGGTCCTTCAGTTCAGTTCGAATTAACACGTCAAAGCGACGACTTCGAACTCTACCTTCAGATCTTAACGTCGCCACTGAGCGCGGCGGATCCTTCAGACCCCCAGAGGTCCTTCAGATTAACTGTGTTTGCCTAAGACATAGTGGACATCCTTCGTGGCCGCATCGACGTAGGTCACCCTCAGACTGTTTTATTAGTACCATAGCTAGTTGCAGTCCATCAGACCATTTTGGTCCATCAGGCCCAGGCAGACCTTCAGACCCACCGGTCCATCAGTTTAATTCAAATCAATGCGCCAAGCATCGTCTGCGAATTAGACCTTCAGATCATTATGCCGATACTCCAGGGCATCGATCCTTCAGACCCGTTGTGGTCCTTCAGAGCCCCAGTGCTCCTTCAGACCCCCAACGGTCCTTCAGACCCCTAGCGTTCCTTTAGAGCCCCAGTGCTTCTTCTTTATTCCTTTCTCGTCGGTGCCCCGAGTGTTAACCATTCTCTGTTAATTCTCAAACTCTACACTTTTCTACTAAGAGGACAAAATTAGCATTTGTCTTATCTTTATTTCTATTCCTACTATGAAAACCCTTCAGTTTATCTACGGAATATAAATAAAGAGGGGCAGCTGTCATACCCTAATTTTGTCCGGCTAATTGAAAAATCCCAAAAAAAAGGTTTTATTCTCGTTTTAATCAGGCGCGCTCATCGTGTGCGGATATTTATTTTGATGCTTATCGTTGTTGCGAAAATACAAAAAATAACATCATTGAAAATCAAATAAACATCAAGCTGAATAGTCAGAGTCCTTTTATTACAAATTCTTGTTACACCCAAACTGTAAAAAAAACGAAATAGTACAAAAAATTTAAAATAAATCCAAGGAACATTTCAGCCTCCACCCTTTTTGCCCTAGCTGAAGAATATTCCTAGAATAAGGTCCAATATGCTGTCCTTCCCTATTGTCCTTCCAGCCAGCTGCTTGTCCTTCATATGCCAGCTACTGTCCTTTCTTTTTCCTGAATTGATGCTGTCCTTGGTGCCCAGAATATTCCTCAACACCTACACCACAATTTCACTATAAATGTGAGTGGACAGTAACGTTCGCGGAGGAGGATACACACAGAGACTGAAAAAACACACCAAGCACACACTGTCACTGAGGGGGATTAGAAAAATAAGAGGGAGAACATGGATCACCGAAGAAATACAGTAACGGAGGGGGAAGAAAACAGAGAGAGAGAGAGAAAGAGAAGAGGACTCCACCGAATACCATCCATCTCTCGGCCTACCTCTTCTCCCCCTCGAAATTCTTTTGCATCTCCTTCTCCAAGCACCATTTGACACCGCCGTAGCCACACCGTTAACCACCCTTAACACCACCATCAGAACCACAACACTCCTCAACCTCCAAACCGCGACCATAACCACCGCCCAAGGACATCAACCGAACCACCATCGTGTCTTTCTCCATCCTCGCACCAACATCACTGACCCAACCACCGCCTGAAACACCAACGACCATCACCAACACCTCAGCCACTCAAAATAACCACCTCGACCACCACAACACAGAACCAAACCACCACAACTCCGTTTCTCCCCCTCATCGTGCCCCTCCTTCTCACCACCGTCAACCAAATCACCGTCTCTCCGTCAAACCAACCCACACAACACAAACCTAAAAAGAAAATAGAAGATCTGTGAGAACAAGGAGAGTAGAGGGGAGAAGGGATCAGAACCGCAGAAAATAAAAAAGGACGCAGTAGAACTCACCCTCTGATTCCGGCCACCGCACACGGTGGCCGTTGGCCGTGAACCATCAAAGGCGCCTCCATCTTCTAGTTTCACCTCCATCGCTGTCAACGGCGTCACAGTGTTCGTCCCCACAGCGAACGTGGCCGTCGTCACAGCCACCCCCGTCACCACCGCAAACTGTCGCCATGGCATCACCGACGTCATTTTCATTCTCTCCAGGAACGTCGTCATCAACCCCACCATCGTTTTCGTCGCTGCACCACCAGCGGACTAGCAAGCTAAAAAAGGAAAGCAATTATAGCATAAATCATTCCACATGCAACCATACATTTCATCGTAGCACCTGCATCTAAGCAGTACAATTGCATTCATATCTTATCTACATCCACATACAACCGTTTGTAGATTTTCTCATTCCATCAGGTTCAACACCCATGGTATACCCATTTCATTCATCATCCCACCAGATACCAATCATTGCACATTCATCACATTACATGCATGACATTGTTTGCTTCGATAGGCGTGCTAAGTGCCGGTCTCATCGTTGCCCAAAAGAAAAGTTACTTTTTTTACATCAGAAATTATATCATTGTACCATGCATTCACGTGTCTTCCTTCATCCACCATAGCAGTTGCACCAAAGCATTACATTTGCATCATTCGCATTTCATACATTTATCATGTACCAAGAAAAGAAGCAAAAAAAGGGAAAAGAAGGAAAAAACAAAAAAGGCAAATAAAAAAAACTCATTACATTCATTCATTCCACTTAAAATCAATCATTACAGCCGCATACATTATAGGCATATGACCCGTTGCTCTCTAATCGACTTCAAGTGTCGATCCTAATTACTTCCATTTCTTAAGTCAATGTGACAAGCGTTGAATCTTATATCAAACACCAGATCGCAGTGTTAGCATAGAGTCTAGCATAGATCCTTCAGACCAGTTTGGTCCTTCAGTTCAGTTCGAATTAACACGTCAAAGCGACGACTTCGAACTCTACCTTCAGATCTTAACGTCGCCACTGAGCGCGGCGGATCCTTCAGACCCCCAGAGGTCCTTCAGATTAACTGTGTTTGCCTAAGACATAGTGGACATCCTTCGTGGCCGCATCGACGTAGGTCACCCTCAGACTGTTTTATTAGTACCATAGCTAGTTGCAGTCCATCAGACCATTTTGGTCCATCAGGCCCAGGCAGACCTTCAGACCCACCGGTCCATCAGTTTAATTCAAATCAATGCGCCAAGCATCGTCTGCGAATTAGACCTTCAGATCATTATGCCGATACTCCAGGGCATCGATCCTTCAGACCCGTTGTGGTCCTTCAGAGCCCCAGTGCTCCTTCAGACCCCCAACGGTCCTTCAGACCCCTAGCGTTCCTTTAGAGCCCCAGTGCTTCTTCTTTATTCCTTTCTCGTCGGTGCCCCGAGTGTTAACCATTCTCTGTTAATTCTCAAACTCTACACTTTTCTACTAAGAGGACAAAATTAGCATTTGTCTTATCTTTATTTCTATTCCTACTATGAAAACCCTTCAGTTTATCTACGGAATATAAATAAAGAGGGGCAGCTGTCATACCCTAATTTTGTCCGGCTAATTGAAAAATCCCAAAAAAAAGGTTTTATTCTCGTTTTAATCAGGCGCGCTCATCGTGTGCGGATATTTATTTTGATGCTTATCGTTGTTGCGAAAATACAAAAAATAACATCATTGAAAATCAAATAAACATCAAGCTGAATAGTCAGAGTCCTTTTATTACAAATTCTTGTTACACCCAAACTGTAAAAAAAACGAAATAGTACAAAAAATTTAAAATAAATCCAAGGAACATTTCAGCCTCCACCCTTTTTGCCCTAGCTGAAGAATATTCCTAGAATAAGGTCCAATATGCTGTCCTTCCCTATTGTCCTTCCAGCCAGCTGCTTGTCCTTCATATGCCAGCTACTGTCCTTTCTTTTTCCTGAATTGATGCTGTCCTTGGTGCCCAGAATATTCCTCAACACCTACACCACAATTTCACTATAAATGTGAGTGGACAGTAACGTTCGCGGAGGAGGATACACACAGAGACTGAAAAAACACACCAAGCACACACTGTCACTGAGGGGGATTAGAAAAATAAGAGGGAGAACATGGATCACCGAAGAAATACAGTAACGGAGGGGGAAGAAAACAGAGAGAGAGAGAGAAAGAGAAGAGGACTCCACCGAATACCATCCATCTCTCGGCCTACCTCTTCTCCCCCTCGAAATTCTTTTGCATCTCCTTCTCCAAGCACCATTTGACACCGCCGTAGCCACACCGTTAACCACCCTTAACACCACCATCAGAACCACAACACTCCTCAACCTCCAAACCGCGACCATAACCACCGCCCAAGGACATCAACCGAACCACCATCGTGTCTTTCTCCATCCTCGCACCAACATCACTGACCCAACCACCGCCTGAAACACCAACGACCATCACCAACACCTCAGCCACTCAAAATAACCACCTCGACCACCACAACACAGAACCAAACCACCACAACTCCGTTTCTCCCCCTCATCGTGCCCCTCCTTCTCACCACCGTCAACCAAATCACCGTCTCTCCGTCAAACCAACCCACACAACACAAACCTAAAAAGAAAATAGAAGATCTGTGAGAACAAGGAGAGTAGAGGGGAGAAGGGATCAGAACCGCAGAAAATAAAAAAGGACGCAGTAGAACTCACCCTCTGATTCCGGCCACCGCACACGGTGGCCGTTGGCCGTGAACCATCAAAGGCGCCTCCATCTTCTAGTTTCACCTCCATCGCTGTCAACGGCGTCACAGTGTTCGTCCCCACAGCGAACGTGGCCGTCGTCACAGCCACCCCCGTCACCACCGCAAACTGTCGCCATGGCATCACCGACGTCATTTTCATTCTCTCCAGGAACGTCGTCATCAACCCCACCATCGTTTTCGTCGCTGCACCACCAGCGGACTAGCAAGCTAAAAAAGGAAAGCAATTATAGCATAAATCATTCCACATGCAACCATACATTTCATCGTAGCACCTGCATCTAAGCAGTACAATTGCATTCATATCTTATCTACATCCACATACAACCGTTTGTAGATTTTCTCATTCCATCAGGTTCAACACCCATGGTATACCCATTTCATTCATCATCCCACCAGATACCAATCATTGCACATTCATCACATTACATGCATGACATTGTTTGCTTCGATAGGCGTGCTAAGTGCCGGTCTCATCGTTGCCCAAAAGAAAAGTTACTTTTTTTACATCAGAAATTATATCATTGTACCATGCATTCACGTGTCTTCCTTCATCCACCATAGCAGTTGCACCAAAGCATTACATTTGCATCATTCGCATTTCATACATTTATCATGTACCAAGAAAAGAAGCAAAAAAAGGGAAAAGAAGGAAAAAACAAAAAAGGCAAATAAAAAAAACTCATTACATTCATTCATTCCACTTAAAATCAATCATTACAGCCGCATACATTATAGGCATATGACCCGTTGCTCTCTAATCGACTTCAAGTGTCGATCCTAATTACTTCCATTTCTTAAGTCAATGTGACAAGCGTTGAATCTTATATCAAACACCAGATCGCAGTGTTAGCATAGAGTCTAGCATAGATCCTTCAGACCAGTTTGGTCCTTCAGTTCAGTTCGAATTAACACGTCAAAGCGACGACTTCGAACTCTACCTTCAGATCTTAACGTCGCCACTGAGCGCGGCGGATCCTTCAGACCCCCAGAGGTCCTTCAGATTAACTGTGTTTGCCTAAGACATAGTGGACATCCTTCGTGGCCGCATCGA
Source organism: Astragalus membranaceus (assembly GCA_039519185.1). Classification (NCBI taxonomy): domain Eukaryota; kingdom Viridiplantae; phylum Streptophyta; class Magnoliopsida; order Fabales; family Fabaceae; genus Astragalus; species Astragalus membranaceus. The sequence continues at coordinate 19,138,343 of CM076851.1, read as the reverse complement.
CGTAGGTCACCCTCAGACTGTTTTATTAGTACCATAGCTAGTTGCAGTCCATCAGACCATTTTGGTCCATCAGGCCCAGGCAGACCTTCAGACCCACCGGTCCATCAGTTTAATTCAAATCAATGCGCCAAGCATCGTCTGCGAATTAGACCTTCAGATCATTATGCCGATACTCCAGGGCATCGATCCTTCAGACCCGTTGTGGTCCTTCAGAGCCCCAGTGCTCCTTCAGACCCCCAACGGTCCTTCAGACCCCTAGCGTTCCTTTAGAGCCCCAGTGCTTCTTCTTTATTCCTTTCTCGTCGGTGCCCCGAGTGTTAACCATTCTCTGTTAATTCTCAAACTCTACACTTTTCTACTAAGAGGACAAAATTAGCATTTGTCTTATCTTTATTTCTATTCCTACTATGAAAACCCTTCAGTTTATCTACGGAATATAAATAAAGAGGGGCAGCTGTCATACCCTAATTTTGTCCGGCTAATTGAAAAATCCCAAAAAAAAGGTTTTATTCTCGTTTTAATCAGGCGCGCTCATCGTGTGCGGATATTTATTTTGATGCTTATCGTTGTTGCGAAAATACAAAAAATAACATCATTGAAAATCAAATAAACATCAAGCTGAATAGTCAGAGTCCTTTTATTACAAATTCTTGTTACACCCAAACTGTAAAAAAAACGAAATAGTACAAAAAATTTAAAATAAATCCAAGGAACATTTCAGCCTCCACCCTTTTTGCCCTAGCTGAAGAATATTCCTAGAATAAGGTCCAATATGCTGTCCTTCCCTATTGTCCTTCCAGCCAGCTGCTTGTCCTTCATATGCCAGCTACTGTCCTTTCTTTTTCCTGAATTGATGCTGTCCTTGGTGCCCAGAATATTCCTCAACACCTACACCACAATTTCACTATAAATGTGAGTGGACAGTAACGTTCGCGGAGGAGGATACACACAGAGACTGAAAAAACACACCAAGCACACACTGTCACTGAGGGGGATTAGAAAAATAAGAGGGAGAACATGGATCACCGAAGAAATACAGTAACGGAGGGGGAAGAAAACAGAGAGAGAGAGAGAAAGAGAAGAGGACTCCACCGAATACCATCCATCTCTCGGCCTACCTCTTCTCCCCCTCGAAATTCTTTTGCATCTCCTTCTCCAAGCACCATTTGACACCGCCGTAGCCACACCGTTAACCACCCTTAACACCACCATCAGAACCACAACACTCCTCAACCTCCAAACCGCGACCATAACCACCGCCCAAGGACATCAACCGAACCACCATCGTGTCTTTCTCCATCCTCGCACCAACATCACTGACCCAACCACCGCCTGAAACACCAACGACCATCACCAACACCTCAGCCACTCAAAATAACCACCTCGACCACCACAACACAGAACCAAACCACCACAACTCCGTTTCTCCCCCTCATCGTGCCCCTCCTTCTCACCACCGTCAACCAAATCACCGTCTCTCCGTCAAACCAACCCACACAACACAAACCTAAAAAGAAAATAGAAGATCTGTGAGAACAAGGAGAGTAGAGGGGAGAAGGGATCAGAACCGCAGAAAATAAAAAAGGACGCAGTAGAACTCACCCTCTGATTCCGGCCACCGCACACGGTGGCCGTTGGCCGTGAACCATCAAAGGCGCCTCCATCTTCTAGTTTCACCTCCATCGCTGTCAACGGCGTCACAGTGTTCGTCCCCACAGCGAACGTGGCCGTCGTCACAGCCACCCCCGTCACCACCGCAAACTGTCGCCATGGCATCACCGACGTCATTTTCATTCTCTCCAGGAACGTCGTCATCAACCCCACCATCGTTTTCGTCGCTGCACCACCAGCGGACTAGCAAGCTAAAAAAGGAAAGCAATTATAGCATAAATCATTCCACATGCAACCATACATTTCATCGTAGCACCTGCATCTAAGCAGTACAATTGCATTCATATCTTATCTACATCCACATACAACCGTTTGTAGATTTTCTCATTCCATCAGGTTCAACACCCATGGTATACCCATTTCATTCATCATCCCACCAGATACCAATCATTGCACATTCATCACATTACATGCATGACATTGTTTGCTTCGATAGGCGTGCTAAGTGCCGGTCTCATCGTTGCCCAAAAGAAAAGTTACTTTTTTTACATCAGAAATTATATCATTGTACCATGCATTCACGTGTCTTCCTTCATCCACCATAGCAGTTGCACCAAAGCATTACATTTGCATCATTCGCATTTCATACATTTATCATGTACCAAGAAAAGAAGCAAAAAAAGGGAAAAGAAGGAAAAAACAAAAAAGGCAAATAAAAAAAACTCATTACATTCATTCATTCCACTTAAAATCAATCATTACAGCCGCATACATTATAGGCATATGACCCGTTGCTCTCTAATCGACTTCAAGTGTCGATCCTAATTACTTCCATTTCTTAAGTCAATGTGACAAGCGTTGAATCTTATATCAAACACCAGATCGCAGTGTTAGCATAGAGTCTAGCATAGATCCTTCAGACCAGTTTGGTCCTTCAGTTCAGTTCGAATTAACACGTCAAAGCGACGACTTCGAACTCTACCTTCAGATCTTAACGTCGCCACTGAGCGCGGCGGATCCTTCAGACCCCCAGAGGTCCTTCAGATTAACTGTGTTTGCCTAAGACATAGTGGACATCCTTCGTGGCCGCATCGACGTAGGTCACCCTCAGACTGTTTTATTAGTACCATAGCTAGTTGCAGTCCATCAGACCATTTTGGTCCATCAGGCCCAGGCAGACCTTCAGACCCACCGGTCCATCAGTTTAATTCAAATCAATGCGCCAAGCATCGTCTGCGAATTAGACCTTCAGATCATTATGCCGATACTCCAGGGCATCGATCCTTCAGACCCGTTGTGGTCCTTCAGAGCCCCAGTGCTCCTTCAGACCCCCAACGGTCCTTCAGACCCCTAGCGTTCCTTTAGAGCCCCAGTGCTTCTTCTTTATTCCTTTCTCGTCGGTGCCCCGAGTGTTAACCATTCTCTGTTAATTCTCAAACTCTACACTTTTCTACTAAGAGGACAAAATTAGCATTTGTCTTATCTTTATTTCTATTCCTACTATGAAAACCCTTCAGTTTATCTACGGAATATAAATAAAGAGGGGCAGCTGTCATACCCTAATTTTGTCCGGCTAATTGAAAAATCCCAAAAAAAAGGTTTTATTCTCGTTTTAATCAGGCGCGCTCATCGTGTGCGGATATTTATTTTGATGCTTATCGTTGTTGCGAAAATACAAAAAATAACATCATTGAAAATCAAATAAACATCAAGCTGAATAGTCAGAGTCCTTTTATTACAAATTCTTGTTACACCCAAACTGTAAAAAAAACGAAATAGTACAAAAAATTTAAAATAAATCCAAGGAACATTTCAGCCTCCACCCTTTTTGCCCTAGCTGAAGAATATTCCTAGAATAAGGTCCAATATGCTGTCCTTCCCTATTGTCCTTCCAGCCAGCTGCTTGTCCTTCATATGCCAGCTACTGTCCTTTCTTTTTCCTGAATTGATGCTGTCCTTGGTGCCCAGAATATTCCTCAACACCTACACCACAATTTCACTATAAATGTGAGTGGACAGTAACGTTCGCGGAGGAGGATACACACAGAGACTGAAAAAACACACCAAGCACACACTGTCACTGAGGGGGATTAGAAAAATAAGAGGGAGAACATGGATCACCGAAGAAATACAGTAACGGAGGGGGAAGAAAACAGAGAGAGAGAGAGAAAGAGAAGAGGACTCCACCGAATACCATCCATCTCTCGGCCTACCTCTTCTCCCCCTCGAAATTCTTTTGCATCTCCTTCTCCAAGCACCATTTGACACCGCCGTAGCCACACCGTTAACCACCCTTAACACCACCATCAGAACCACAACACTCCTCAACCTCCAAACCGCGACCATAACCACCGCCCAAGGACATCAACCGAACCACCATCGTGTCTTTCTCCATCCTCGCACCAACATCACTGACCCAACCACCGCCTGAAACACCAACGACCATCACCAACACCTCAGCCACTCAAAATAACCACCTCGACCACCACAACACAGAACCAAACCACCACAACTCCGTTTCTCCCCCTCATCGTGCCCCTCCTTCTCACCACCGTCAACCAAATCACCGTCTCTCCGTCAAACCAACCCACACAACACAAACCTAAAAAGAAAATAGAAGATCTGTGAGAACAAGGAGAGTAGAGGGGAGAAGGGATCAGAACCGCAGAAAATAAAAAAGGACGCAGTAGAACTCACCCTCTGATTCCGGCCACCGCACACGGTGGCCGTTGGCCGTGAACCATCAAAGGCGCCTCCATCTTCTAGTTTCACCTCCATCGCTGTCAACGGCGTCACAGTGTTCGTCCCCACAGCGAACGTGGCCGTCGTCACAGCCACCCCCGTCACCACCGCAAACTGTCGCCATGGCATCACCGACGTCATTTTCATTCTCTCCAGGAACGTCGTCATCAACCCCACCATCGTTTTCGTCGCTGCACCACCAGCGGACTAGCAAGCTAAAAAAGGAAAGCAATTATAGCATAAATCATTCCACATGCAACCATACATTTCATCGTAGCACCTGCATCTAAGCAGTACAATTGCATTCATATCTTATCTACATCCACATACAACCGTTTGTAGATTTTCTCATTCCATCAGGTTCAACACCCATGGTATACCCATTTCATTCATCATCCCACCAGATACCAATCATTGCACATTCATCACATTACATGCATGACATTGTTTGCTTCGATAGGCGTGCTAAGTGCCGGTCTCATCGTTGCCCAAAAGAAAAGTTACTTTTTTTACATCAGAAATTATATCATTGTACCATGCATTCACGTGTCTTCCTTCATCCACCATAGCAGTTGCACCAAAGCATTACATTTGCATCATTCGCATTTCATACATTTATCATGTACCAAGAAAAGAAGCAAAAAAAGGGAAAAGAAGGAAAAAACAAAAAAGGCAAATAAAAAAAACTCATTACATTCATTCATTCCACTTAAAATCAATCATTACAGCCGCATACATTATAGGCATATGACCCGTTGCTCTCTAATCGACTTCAAGTGTCGATCCTAATTACTTCCATTTCTTAAGTCAATGTGACAAGCGTTGAATCTTATATCAAACACCAGATCGCAGTGTTAGCATAGAGTCTAGCATAGATCCTTCAGACCAGTTTGGTCCTTCAGTTCAGTTCGAATTAACACGTCAAAGCGACGACTTCGAACTCTACCTTCAGATCTTAACGTCGCCACTGAGCGCGGCGGATCCTTCAGACCCCCAGAGGTCCTTCAGATTAACTGTGTTTGCCTAAGACATAGTGGACATCCTTCGTGGCCGCATCGACGTAGGTCACCCTCAGACTGTTTTATTAGTACCATAGCTAGTTGCAGTCCATCAGACCATTTTGGTCCATCAGGCCCAGGCAGACCTTCAGACCCACCGGTCCATCAGTTTAATTCAAATCAATGCGCCAAGCATCGTCTGCGAATTAGACCTTCAGATCATTATGCCGATACTCCAGGGCATCGATCCTTCAGACCCGTTGTGGTCCTTCAGAGCCCCAGTGCTCCTTCAGACCCCCAACGGTCCTTCAGACCCCTAGCGTTCCTTTAGAGCCCCAGTGCTTCTTCTTTATTCCTTTCTCGTCGGTGCCCCGAGTGTTAACCATTCTCTGTTAATTCTCAAACTCTACACTTTTCTACTAAGAGGACAAAATTAGCATTTGTCTTATCTTTATTTCTATTCCTACTATGAAAACCCTTCAGTTTATCTACGGAATATAAATAAAGAGGGGCAGCTGTCATACCCTAATTTTGTCCGGCTAATTGAAAAATCCCAAAAAAAAGGTTTTATTCTCGTTTTAATCAGGCGCGCTCATCGTGTGCGGATATTTATTTTGATGCTTATCGTTGTTGCGAAAATACAAAAAATAACATCATTGAAAATCAAATAAACATCAAGCTGAATAGTCAGAGTCCTTTTATTACAAATTCTTGTTACACCCAAACTGTAAAAAAAACGAAATAGTACAAAAAATTTAAAATAAATCCAAGGAACATTTCAGCCTCCACCCTTTTTGCCCTAGCTGAAGAATATTCCTAGAATAAGGTCCAATATGCTGTCCTTCCCTATTGTCCTTCCAGCCAGCTGCTTGTCCTTCATATGCCAGCTACTGTCCTTTCTTTTTCCTGAATTGATGCTGTCCTTGGTGCCCAGAATATTCCTCAACACCTACACCACAATTTCACTATAAATGTGAGTGGACAGTAACGTTCGCGGAGGAGGATACACACAGAGACTGAAAAAACACACCAAGCACACACTGTCACTGAGGGGGATTAGAAAAATAAGAGGGAGAACATGGATAACCGAAGAAATACAGTAACGGAGGGGGAAGAAAACAGAGAGAGAGAGAGAGAAAGAGAAGAGGACTCCACCGAATACCATCCATCTCTCGGCCTACCTCTTCTCCCCCTCGAAATTCTTTTGCATCTCCTTCTCCAAGCACCATTTGACACCGCCGTAGCCACACCGTTAACCACCCTTAACACCACCATCAGAACCACAACACTCCTCAACCTCCAAACCGCGACCATAACCACCGCCCAAGGACATCAACCGAACCACCATCGTGTCTTTCTCCATCCTCGCACCAACATCACTGACCCAACCACCGCCTGAAACACCAACGACCATCACCAACACCTCAGCCACTCAAAATAACCACCTCGACCACCACAACACAGAACCAAACCACCACAACTCCGTTTCTCCCCCTCATCGTGCCCCTCCTTCTCACCACCGTCAACCAAATCACCGTCTCTCCGTCAAACCAACCCACACAACACAAACCTAAAAAGAAAATAGAAGATCTGTGAGAACAAGGAGAGTAGAGGGGAGAAGGGATCAGAACCGCAGAAAATAAAAAAGGACGCAGTAGAACTCACCCTCTGATTCCGGCCACCGCACACGGTGGCCGTTGGCCGTGAACCATCAAAGGCGCCTCCATCTTCTAGTTTCACCTCCATCGCTGTCAACGGCGTCACAGTGTTCGTCCCCACAGCGAACGTGGCTGTCGTCACAGCCACCCCCGTCACCACCGCAAACTGTCGCCATGGCATCACCGACGTCATTTTCATTCTCTCCAGGAACGTCGTCGTCAACCCCACCATCGTTTTCGTCGCTGCACCACCAGCGGACTAGCAAGCTCCGTTGCATCGCCAGCGAACCAACAAGCCCCGCCGCACCAACGGCGAACCACCACACCTCCACGGTTCTGCCATGGCGTTCGTCGCCGTCACTGTCGCACCATCACCACTGCTGGCGCCGTCACCATCCCTCACCTCAGTTTTGATCTCTCTCCCTTGCCATTCTGTTTTCTCTCACTCACGGCTGCTGCCATTTCCCCTTTCCTGTGTGTGTGTGTTTGCTTTTGAAATTAGGTCAAGTGGTGGGTGTGTGTTTTCATTTTAAGTAATAGGCATGTGTTTTGTTTAAAACCATCGAGACCCTTCCATTCCATCACTGTTAGCTTATTTATTTTATATTTATCTACTTTAGGTAATCATTTTTTTATTTTATTAAATAACTCATTTTTTATATAAGTCAAAAACGTTTTCTACTTGCTTCCTCCTATTTGTTCTTAGCCCTACCCCCTTTTTTATTTTCTATTTCTCATTTCTTTTGCTACTTATCATCAAATTTTGTTCATCATTTTATTTATTTGTTCTTAAATAAATATTAATCACTTTACACCATACATCCTTATGTTTCTAATTCATTTGGGTCTAGGTTTTATCTCACTCGTTTTACTTTCACTAAACAATGAGCCCAACTCATCTTCACACATTTTATAAATCAATGAGTCTAACTCATCCTCACACATTTTTACAACCCAATGAGTCCAACTCATCCTCACACTCCTAACTTTTTTTTAGATGATGTTTCCAAGCAAAGTCCTAGAACTACGTAGCATTTGATTATCTACCTGGAGATACGTAGGAGCAGGGCCATGCCCCTGTCAAGCGCACAAGTAAACAATTTCTATTACCTTTCTTTCTTAATTCATTTTTTACAAAAAAACCTATAAAAATAAATAGATGAATATTTCATTTTCAAAATATAAATAGGGGATTAAGTCGACTGTACAGTCGGGTTAGTCTGCTTTTTAGGCCACTAATGAACCGTTACGGATCAGGTCCTAAAATCCCTATTTAAAATAAATAATTTCTAAATTAAAAAAATGCAAACACATCTCTTTCATTTCAAAAATCAAAAAATCTTATTTTCAAAGTAGGGGATTAAGTTGGTCGTACGGCCGGGTTAGTCATCGTTTTAGGATAAGTGAACTGTGGTCCTTCAGAGCCCCAGCGCTCCTTCAGCCCTCAGCGGCCCTTCAGAGCCCCAGCGCTCCTTCAGACCCCAGTGGTCCTTCAACACAGATCACACAATCCTAAAACCCCTATATTAAAAAACACCAACCAACAAACATTTTCTAAACAAAGAACTACGTAGCTTTGATTTCTCCATCGCACCTGGAGATACGTAGGAGCAGGGGCCCACTCCTGTCAAGCACAAAAAACTAAAATTTTTATTAAGTCTTCTTTCTCTTCAATTCACAATAAAAGGGTAAAATAAACATTTTCAAAATTAATACTCTTCCTACAACTAATTTGCAGGTAACCTTCCTTAGGAAGGATGTCGTGGGGTGCTAACACCTTCCCCATGCATAAGCGACTCCCGAACTCAAATCTGGTCTCAATGACCCTTATCCATTCCAAAAGGGATTTTCCAATGTTTGCCCTTAAACTAAACTTTGGTGGCGGCTTTATTTTTGAACCTTCGAGGAATCCTCACCCGGATTTTTCGGTCGCTACAACTATTCTAACTATCTATCACCCACTTAAGGTGCAGCATGTATATGGATCATGTTGAGCTTGCTGTTGGTAGAGCTTTAGTGTGTAAGTCAACTGGTTTAGCAGAGGATGGAATCTATAGCAAGGAAGAATTTCTAAAGCTTATTTTCTCTGGTTTAAGAGGAGCAGTCCTTGCTTCGATAGAGCCACATCTAGCCCAAGGAAGAGTTTAAGTGGTTCAATGTTCTTGATTTTAAATTTGTGTGTTATACCCTAATTTTGCCCGGTCTTTTATAATAATCGCTTTAACCCCGTGTCACAAGCCCATGACATTTCGAATGCTGTTTTGCTTCTAATTCGGACCGGTTTGTCCAATTGGGCCTATGCCCAACCTTTTGGGCCTGATTCTGTTAGCTTGCCTAATTGGGCTTACGCTTAGCATTTCGAACCAGTTTAATAAACGACCTTATATCTAATGCTTTAGTCAGTTGCCTAATTGGGCCTACGTGGCTATTGGACCTATGATAGTAATTTGTCTAAATTGGGCCTATATTTAGTTTTTGATTGAGCTTGGCCCAATTTAATTATTCTCTTCCATTTTGACCAAAAATAAATCTGTCCACAGCAAAATAACAAATATAATCAAAAATAAAAATTAATTAAAAAATATTTACAATAATCCAAAAAAATCCAAAAAATTAAATTAAAAAAAATACAAAAATAATACAATCCGAAAATAATAAAAAATACAAAAAAAAAAACAAAAAAAACGAAAATACAGAAAATAACAGCAGCAACAGCAGCTTGGGCCTGTTCTTGCTGAGCAAGTTTCCTCAGCAGGTCCAAATACCTGAAAAAGGAAAGAAAATGGGGAAGGATCAGAAAAAAAAACCCTAATTTTTACCTATATAAACAAGCTGGATTCAGAGGGAAAAGGCACGAAAAATTAGACAGAAATTACATAGAATTCAGAACCAAAAGATTTTGGTTTTCACATTGAAACCCTAATCGCAGAACACTAAAAATTCAGGGACAGCAGCCATAGCAGTAAGGAAACAAAGAACAGAAATAGCATTGCATAACAGCAACTGGCAGGTACTAACAATAGGCAACAAGAAACCAAACAGAGGCTGGAAGAAAAGGTTTGTCAAATCAGTTTGCTTTTAAAAGTTGTTTTACTTTTGTTTCATTAGTAGCAGTAGTTATCAACTTGAAATAGTCTCAGTTGTAAAATTTTATTGTTTCAGAATTGGTTCTTAAAAATAAACAAAAATAGCAATAGTTATAAATCTTAGAATAGGTTCGGTTTATGTTTTTGTTAGAAACGTTAGTGCTGTGAATGTTAGTATTATGAACAGACTATGGCGTAAAAAGGGTCATGAATGGAATGGAGTTTAAATCAGGTTCGCAAATAGGTCGGGTTCTCTAAAAAATTCATGAACGAAATAGTTCTAATAAAAATAAATTGGGGTTTTAGTCTTTTGAAACAGAGGCTAATCGAAATAGGAGTCAGGGTTTGGAAGTTTTGAAATCAGAAACCAATAACAGAAATCAAACAGAGAATTAAAAAAGGGATATACAAAAAAGAGGGATTAGAACTGAAGCTTACCACCTTTAGCTTCGACCACCGTCTACGGTGGTCGTCCTCCACAGCCACGTTGTCATCGGTAGTCAACACCGCCGCAAGGCACGCCGCCGTCCCTCCTGTCACCATTGGCCGCACGAACCACCCAAGAGAAACAAAAAACAAACATTAGAAATCAGAATCAGAAAGAAGAGAAAAGAACCGTAAAAAACAAAAAAGCGAAACTCACCTCTTTAGAGACCGACCACCGTAGACGGTGGTCGTTGGCCGTAAACCGTCGCGGATCTCCCCGTAGCTCTCACCGCTTCCTCCCCCTCCTCCGTCAGACGCTATATCCACCACCACCGTGAGCATTTCTCCCTCTCCGTCATCGCACCGTCCGCAACTCCGTCCACCACCTTCGTTGACCCGTTTACGCCGTTGCTGTCGCGGTAGCCATCACTGTCAAGGTCCGGTCATTTTCGTCTTCACCCCCACCGGAGACATCGTTGTCGCCTCTGTTTCTGCCGGTCAAGGAGCGACCGGCCGTCGTCGCTTCCCCCTCGTTCGTCCAACATCGTCTTCTCTCACAGCCCGTAGATGTCGCATAGTTCTCTCCCTCTCTTCATATTCTGATGAACACGACACTGGAATAGAGAGGAACGTAGAGATTAGGGTTAAACGGCGGTGGGCGAAGCACAGAAGAGAGGACGGATTCGTGGATCCGTGAAGTGGGGCGGAGAGAATTGGGGATTGAGAAATTAGGGTTTGAGAGAAAGTGGCCGTAGACGGCGCTGTGGGAGAGGTTGAGGAGGAAATTAGGTTTAGGTTTTTTTAGAATGCCTTATATAGTGTGGAAACCTAGGGATATTTTCGTCTTTTCATTTTAACTCAGAATACTACTTACACTCCCATTTTCCTGTATACGCCTCCCCCCTGAAAGGCCCATGAATTCGTGGACCAGTCTACAAACTGGGCTGCTGCTTTTCACACCCAGTTTTAATACAACTCCCTTCTACAAACTGCTCCCCATTTCACTATTGCACCCTCTGTTTTCATTTTATTATTTTCTTTTTACGAAAAAACTATAAAAATAAATAGATGAATATTTCATTTTCAAAAAATGTAAATAGGGGACTAAGTCGACTGTACAGTCGGGTTAGTCTGCTTTTTAGGTCACTAATGAACCGTTACGGATCATGTCCTAAAATCCCTATTTAAAAACAAACAATTTCTAAATCAAAATAAAAACAAACATACTTCTTTCCACGAATCAAATTTTCAAAATAGGGGACTATGCCGACTGTACAGACGGGTTAGTCAGCGTTCTAGGATGAATGAACCGTACGGCTCAGGAGTCCTAAAATCCCTATTCCAATAAAATCAAACCAACACACTTCAAACCATTTTCCAAACTCCAAAAAACCCATTTTTACAAAATAGGGGACTAAGCCGACTGTACAGTCGGGTCAGTCATCATTTTAGGACAAATGAACTGATCACTCACGAGTCCTAAAATCCCTAAATAAAATACACCAACAAACAAACTTTTTCTACCCAAGAACTACGTGTTTGATTCTCTACCAAGAGATACGTAGGAGCAGATGGGGGCCCACATCTGTCAATTGCATTAATAAAAAACCTTTTTTGTAGTCCTTTCCTAAATAATCATTTTCCTAAATAAAATATCAATTTTCTTCTTTCTTTTTAGTTCACAATAAAAGGGTAAAAATAAATGTTTTCAAAATTAACTTCCGCTTCTACAACTAATTAGCAGGTAACCTTCCTTAGGAAGGATGTCGTGGGGTGCTAATACCTTCCCCACGCATAATCGACTTCCGAACCCTAATCTGGTCTCAAGGACCCTTATCCATTCCAAAAGGGATTTTCCAATGTTTGCCCTTAAACTAAATTTTGGTGGCGGCTTCATTTTTAAACCTTCGAGGAATCCTCACCCGGATTTTTCGGTCGGTACATTGTGCATTCAAGAAACTCTTAGGTGCTTGGATTTCAATCAAATCATCACCAATTAATACCACATCATCAACACATCCAAGTAGTATGGTTATATGGGAATTGACATATTTGACAGAGCGAGAATAATCTGATTTAGATTGAACATATCCCAAATTGTCCCTTTTTTAATTTTTGAAAGAAAAGATTTATTTAGAGAATAATTTGGCCCTAAAAAAGTTACACGTAGGTAGTTAATGACAAGTTGTCGGTGTTAACGTGACAACTCGATATATAACGTGCCAACTCAACAAAATTATTTGACGTTTTTTTAAGCAAATGATAGAGGGACTAACATACCTCTATCTAGTTTGAAAATGTGAGAGACTAATTTGAAATTTAAATTTTTCAAGAACTAATATGTTGCGCAGAAAATTTGTTAGTAACCATTTTAGGCATTTACTCAAATTCAATTTCTGCAAGTGCTAGTCCTACTAGAAAATCACGAAAATTGAAGTTTCAAGAGTGGACCACTTTTAGTGAATTGTTAGGCAAAAAAAAGGATGGCACAAAAGAAACCAAAATATAAGCAAAATTAACTACTTGCAAGATTTATTGAGATTAGTAGCTTTTTGGATAAGCATTGAGATAAGTAGTTATTTACATTTATTTTGAAGCTTAACTTAATTACCTAAATTACCTCTCATATTATTTATTTTTTTGACAAAAGGAAACTCATTGCATTTCATTGATAATCAAACTTGCGATACAGGTAGGACTATAATCAAAAGTATGGGAGCTAGCATATTACCTCGACGCTCTAGCTAGAGTATGAGCGACGACGTTTACTTGCCTCTGGATAAAACTAACCTTATGTCAGAAAGTAAATTTTGACAACTTCTTAAGATTGTTCCAAACTCAGTTACAGATTGACACGGTCCGCTAATACCATCAACTACCACTTTGCAATCAAGCTCAATGGTGACTCTTTGAACATCCAATTCTTGTAACCCGTTTAATGCTATCAAAAGTCCCAGCGCCTCGGCTTCCTGAGGTTGTGGTGTGCCGGTGAACCAAGCTGTCTTTGTCTTCACAAAAGCTCCATTTGCATTTATAAAACAAAGACCCAACTCGAATCTTCCATCATCAAGCATTGCAGCGTCCACGTTACATTTGACAGTGTTTGCATCAGGCTTGATCCAACACACTGCTGCTACATTACGGTGGGACTGTTACAACGTCGGGGTAAGGTGTTTCGAACGTTTTGTTGCTTGCCAGTGGTACAACAAATCGAGAGCATTGTTAATGGAAATGCGAAGAGGCTTTACCGTATTCTCCCAAATCTTCTCATTCCTCCGCTTCCACAAGCACCAAATCATCATAGCAAAACAATTTTGAGGCCCATTCTGATGTGCAGCAAGAGTTTTAAACAAGCACCCTTATCTTATTTAATTGCCTAAAGAAAGTTTGTAATTTTTCATGTTCAATATAAATATTTTGCATTAAGATTTTATTTGGTAAGGTCATAGAATTAGCATTTAGCGGATAAGAATGTGATAAGTGTTTGGTACCATATTTTTGTTGATCGAAGTGTTTGGTACCATTAGCTAATACCATTTTTCACTAGCTCATAGTGTTTTTCCGGACACTGCTTGGAGTAGCGTTTGAGCTTATATCTTATAGCATTTGAGCTTATAGCTATTTGAATTTTGAAGTAGCGCCATTTATGTTATTTTATATTTATAAGCTAGTTCAACCGTTAATTTTACCAAACACTTTAAATTTAATACACTAATCTATCTGTTATCTGCTAGCTAATCCTCCATCCGCTACTTTTTGCTTAATTGAGCCTAAAGGAATAACATTTTTTATATACTATTATTAACTAGGATAAAAAAAAATACATTTTTACTTATATTTTGTTACATCTTAGATGGCCAAATTTTACTTATATTTTGTTAGAGGCAAAATAGTGCTTTGGATCCTTTAACTATAATGAAAATTTTGGATTCGTTCTTTAAGTTTTTTTTCCCATTCAAGTCCTTTATGTTTCCGTTTATATTTTAAATTGGAAATGCATGTCAAATTAATCTTCCATTTTTTCCATTTATAAGAACCAATTTGAAATAGAAACAAACATAAATGATCAATTTGAAACATAATGAGATAGGAGGAGAACAAATTTAAAATATGAATGACTAATTTAAAACATAAATCGAAATATTTAAAACTTGAATGAGAAAAAAAACTTATAGGATTAATCCAAAATTATTTTAACAACACTGTTGGCCCAGTGGCTTAATCTACCCTGGGACACGGGGGTCGACCCAATGCTCCAGGGTTCGATTCCCGTAGTGGACAAACTCGGTGTTGGCCAGTGCGAAATTTGACTAAGCACAAGCGGAGATTAATCTTTCGTTGAAAGCGTTGGGACACTCCGTGAATAGCCAGCGATAGTTTGAACTAAAAAAAAATTAAAAATAGCACAGTTTTGCCTTAGTAAGTACTTATTAGTGTTTTATTGATAAAAAAAGTACTTATTAGTGTTTTTTTATTAAAGAACTTTTTTTTTGAAAGATTTGACCAAAGAACTTATTAGATTTAGAAGGATTTTACAAACAATGGTTGGTCCGAGTGGTAACTGGACTCTGATCACATTCTAAGGTCTCGGGTTCAAATTTTAGGTGAGGCAAAAACTCTGTTGGGAGGGGAGAACCACACGGGCCCTCAAAGCCGAATACTCGTGGCCAATCAGGTTCCCCGGCGTAGATTAGTCATCGGCCAATCAGGCCCTCAAATTTTGAAGAAGTTATCCTCGTACCCCTTTGCATCGTAAATCACCGATTGGATAGAGGTCCATAATCCAATCGCACGCCACACCTCTTCAACTTTTTGGCATCCAAAGAAAGCATGCCATTCATTTTCTTCATTCGCATCACACATTGGATACAGACCTTGTGAGGCACCTGCAACTTTCAGATTTGCTTCCAATTGTCTTCAATACGCGCATCAAAGCTATCAATAAGCTCGTTCATGGCGGTGTAGTACGCCGATTTCACTGAGTATAAGCCATCACGACTCTTGTTCCAGACCAATGCGTTGTCTAGCTTACGCCAATAAGCCAACGATGTTGAATTGTTATCTTATTATATGTTTTATGAACTATTTTGAGTATTTCAATTTTTGCTTTGTGGCAACTCTAAGACTACTAAAAAAGAAATTTTACATATACATCATTGTAATTAGATTAATAGAGATTCGAACATACACCTCGCCGTCTATGTCATGTTACACTAGATCAATCTCTTTAGTTTTTTTTTTTTACAATTTGATTTGATGATACTCTGTCGCAACACATTAGTCATTTAAGTGTATAACATCAAGTTTGTTGCCGAGGAAAAGTAAACGTAACCCGGGATCCAAGTTTAATTACCGCTTGAACTAACTCTTGTTGGTAGTAAAAGTAAACGTATGCATTAACATGAGTCTCACTTGGAGTACTAAAGAATTCCCTAGTAATTGTTACTAAATGGGCATAATAGTCATTTCCCGATCAATGAAAAAATTCAGTGAACACACGAACACTAAATTGTGGTTAGTATGTACTAAGTAGTGTTTTCATTTACCCGCCCACTCACCACACAAACACTAAAATTGTGGTTAGTACATACTAACCATTAGATTGTTGTATAATGGTCACCAAAAAATTTAGTAATCGTTACTAAAAAAATTTTTTTTGTTGAAATGATCGTAAGGTATCATAAGTCATTGCCCATTAAGATGTCTATTATTTAATTCTCCTACTTAATTTATCAAAGGAATACTAGCTTTTTTGTGGGGGGTGATTACCGGAACCCCAAACCCACTATGTCCTCTCTCCATACTCTAGTGAGTGCCCACTATAGCCATCCACCCAACCAAACCCAACCAACCACCGCCATCAAATGTCAACCAAACCCACCCACCTCCCCACACACACACACACATAACAATCCCTTCAATAATACTACCTCCCTAACAAAAAAAGAAAAAGAAATCAACACCACACCACACAACTGAAATCGATGGCCTCCTCGTCCTCATCACCAAAACCCATTACTTCTCCGACAATTTCACCCACAGCCACGAGGAAACCCCAACCGATCCCTTGGACTCATCAAGAGACAGTAAACCTCATAAGCGCGTATCAAGAGAAGTGGTACTCCCTCAAGCGGGGCCCACTCCGTGGCAGCCAATGGGAAGAAGTTGCCGTCATCGTCGCCGCCCGTTGCGGCTACCACTTCAACTACCCTTCCAAATCCGCCCTCCAATGCCGTCACAAGATGGAAAAACTCCGCCAACGCCACCGATCCGAAAAGCACCGCCTCGCCGCCGGCTCCTCCGCCTCCTCCCGCTCTTGGCAATACTTCCGTCTCATGGACGATCTCGAACGCGGCCCTCAGCCTATCTCCGTCCGTCCCCTCCCACACCACCACGACGATGACGGTGGCGATGATGGTTATGATGATGAGATTGAGAAAGTGAATTCAAGTGTGAAATCTAGGACTAGGAGTATTAATTATATTCTTAGTCAGAGACCTAGAACAACAACAACAAGGGAAGATGAAATTGATGATGATGATGAGGTGGAAGAAGAGGAAGAAATGATTGTGAAGGAGAAAGGGTTTGTTTTGGCGTTGACGGCGGAGATAAGAGGTTTTGCGGAGAGAATAATTGGGATGGAGAATTTGAAGATGGAGATGATGAAGGAAACAGAGAGGTTTAGATTGGAAATGGAGAATAAACGGATTCGCATGATTCTTGATTCTCAGTCTAGGATTGTTGATTCAATTGAAAGAGCATTCGGATCTTCCTAGATTACATGTTTTTGTTTCACCATCTTCTCAATTTACAATTACATTTCCCAGATGTGCATTTTTTTGGCATTAATTGTTCTTTTTTTACCATGTATTGTATTTGTACCACTATCATTATAATCTGTTATCAATGAACTTAACTTATTATTGATCATCTCTCAAGCATTCAACTTTGTTGGGCTAACAACCTGCAGTTTCAAATGCACTAAGACTATAAAGTACCTGGAAGAAATGCAACGGTAATAGTATTTTATAACTCTTGCTAAGCTAACCCTTTTCATAGAAGGAGGGAAAACATGAGAAGACAAATTATTGAGAAAGAAAAATTTACCCCATACACCTATAACATGTAATGAATGTTATGTAATGTTCGCATCTTTGTTGCTACTTGCTATCAGTTATCACAGTTATCAGTTAGTTTAACTACAAACACATCATTTAGTATTAGCTAGCTTATTCGCTAGCTCATTTGCTACCTCATTCGCTACCTGCTATCTCTTACCCGCAATCCGCTCATTCGTTATCCGCCATTTTGTACCAAACAGGGTCTAAGAATAATAAATAACTTTTTGTCAAAAAAAAAATATTAAATGAACAAAGAAATTTTGAATCCAAATGTTTAAATCACTTCCTTTTTTTTGTTTCCTATTTTATTTTATTTTGACAAGAATTGCTTCTTAATTAAGTTTTAAGTTTTTTTGACAAAAACTTCTTTGTTAAAAGAATTTTCTAAATAAGTCTCGCTAATAATTTTCTAACATTACATTTTGGCTCTGTTTGGCGCGTCCCATGCGCTAGCGGATAGCGGGTGAGACTAGCGTATTTGATTAGCGAGTGCCAAGTACAGGTGTTTGGTACGCACTAGCATTTAATGTTTTTCAAGTAGCGTTTTAGTGGATAACGTATAACGTCTCAATTTTTTTTGACATTTTTACCCTTATTATTTTTCTTAAATTACTTTTCTTTCCTCATTAAACATTTGATCATTATTAAATAATTTAATCATTAATTAAATATCATTTTAGGTCATTTACATTTATAAGCTATTTTAACCCCTAGTTTTACCAAACACATTATTTGTTATCAGCTAGCTTATCCGCATCCACTAGCTCATCCGTTATCCGCTAGCTTATCCGCTACCTTTTACCAAATAGAGCCTTTATCAGTAACTTATTTATTAAGTTATAATCATCTAATTTATGAAGTTATTATTAAGTTATAATTTTTTTTTGTTACCATGTCATTGGTGCGTAGTTTCCACCGGCAAAGTCGGTGACGAAGCTACACCGGGGAACCTGATTGGCCACGAGTATCCGACTTTGCCGGCCCGTGTGGTTCTCCCCTCCCTACAGAGTTTTTACGACACCCAAGACTCGATCTCAAGATCTTGGAGTGGGATCCAAGTCCAGTTACCACTTTGACCAACCCCACATTCGTTATTAAGTTATAATTATCTTAATATGAATTAGACAAAATTGGGGAATCAAAGTTATAGTTCAGCCCAAAAACTACTCCCTCCGTCTCGTTTTAAGTGTTTCTTTTACAATATTTTTTTGTCTGAAATTATGTCACTTTAGAATACCAACTTAACATTTTTTAAGTTTTTCCACTAATATAAAACTCTTGAGTGAGAGCTTTGCCACCCATTGTAGTTCTACCCGACTTGAGGGATCAGTCTCTACAGTTGCGCGCAAAGGATATTCAATTTACACAAAAAAACTAACTACTATTGATAAGGTGTTTTAGTAAAAAAAACTTATTTTATTATTAAAATTAACACAATTAATCATTTTCTTAAGAATGACGCACAACTCAAATATGACACTTAAAATGAGACGGAAAAAATATTATATTATTTTATAATTATTAAAAAACTCATTTTACTATTAAAATTAACACAATTAATCATTTTCTTAAGAACGATGCACAACTCAATTAATATTTTAACATTTTTTCTTCTAAAAAAAGAAAAAAGGAAAAAACATTTAAGACAAAAGGTAAATTAAAAGAAAAGATAGCAATATAAAAACAAATTAAAAATTAATAAAATATTTTTGGCAAAAAAAATGTTAAACAAAGAAAGAAATTCTGAATCCAAATGTTTTAATTACATCCTTTTTTTTGTCCAAAAAAGATTACTTTCTATTTTATTTTGGCAAGAATTACTTCTTAATTAAGTTTTTTGACAAAAACTTCTTAATTAAGTTACCACGTTACTGAAAAGTCTTTAAATGCAAAAATCAAATCGTATAGGGGAGTGTGAGTGTTGTTTTCTTCTCACAGTAGTTGAGTAAAACTCTCCGGTGAGTTTCCTCTGAGGAATTCGAATTCATTTCATCTCAGAAGCCCAATTTCATTCCGTCCAATCGCGTCGTCTACGTGAACGTGGTCTCGTCGGAGATGGAGAAATCAGTGGCTGCGTCCAGCAAAAAGGTTAGCAACCACATAACAGATGATATTGCATTCTTAATTCTTTCTAAACTGCCTCTAAAATCTTTAAAACGATTTGAATGCGTACGTAAATCATGGGGACTCTTATTTGAAAACCCTTATTTCATGAACATCTACCGCAACCATATCGAATCTAGAAATCTTTATTATGACGGTAAACCTCTCCTTGTTGAAAATGGTGGGATTCCCTTTACGTTATCTGTGCATCTGCTTTCGGGTGACAAGTTTGAGAACAAGGTCAAATTAAATTTGCCATCTCCATTACTAGAGCTTGGGCTCATGTCATTTTGGATTATTGGCTCGCGTAGTATCAATGGCACTCTTTGTCTCTCTAGTTATTTTGGTGAGAGAAGCTCTTACGAGGCAAGAGCTGTATTGTGGAACCCAGCTTCTGAGGAATTTAAGGTCATTCCTCCTAGCTCTTTTGAGTCTATTCCTAATGGGAGAACTCATATTCTTTTACATGGATTTGGTTATGACCACCTTAGAAATGACTATAAGGTGATTCGTAGTGTGGATTTTTATGAAGTAACATTCGATGACATTGAATTTCTTGATTATTCAGCAAAGCATATGCCATGGGACCCCTTCTGGGAGGTATATAGCCTTAGAAGTAACTCTTGGACGAAAATTAATGTTGATATGCATATATTCCCCCACCCATTGACAGGTGAACATTGCCAAGTATACATGGATGGAATGTGTCATTGGTGGCTACCAGATTGTGATAATAATAAAGAATATGTGCTCTCATTTGATTTGCACAATGAAGTGTTATTTACAACACCATTTCCCTCGTACTTAGATGATTTTAGACCGCTGTTTAGATGCTTGGAGGTGTTAAATGAGTCTGTTGCTTTGATGGTATTTAATTATTCGGCACATAATTTGCACGTGTCAATTTTGGGTGAAGTTGGTGCGGAGGAATCATGGACTAAACTTTTTGTTGTTGGGCCCTTTTATGGTGTTCACTGTCCTATCGGAGCAGTGAAGAACGACCATATAATCTTCCAAAAGGACAATACAGAGCTAGTCTTGTTTGATCAGAGTACCCAAACGATGGAGGAGCTTGGTGTGAAAGCGGAGTATGGTTGTCAAATAGGAATTTATAAAGAAAGTTTTCTTCCTATTGGAGGAATAAATATTTAATTGTTTTTCTTGTTTTCAGACAAGAGGTCTATTATTGTGGTGCTTCAAATTTTTAACTTGCATACGAAGTTGCTTGTCATTCCCACATATAAGAATTATTATCCAGAAACAATTTGGTAAATGATAACATGTAACTCTCTCTATCGTTTATATTTGAAGTTTCATTCTCTTTCTATTTGCAAACTGATCATGTTGCTATTTCAATTGTAAGAATGGTGTTTTGCCTTTAGTCAATTGCCTCCAATTTTACTTAAAATTAGAATAGCTTATATTTGTAAAAGTGGAGAAACTAATGAGCAACATATTTTTGTTTGATCTTCATCATCTATGCTAGTGACCCTGTGTAAAATTCTCATTCCAGTATCAGATTAGAAATATTATTCAAAAACAACATGCAACCTTTTTTTATGAGGAAGGGATCTATCGTTTGAGCAATGCTTATTGAAAATGAGAGCTGCAAGTATTTGAGGACCGGACCCTTCTTTAAAAAGGTTTCAAGCTGTATTGTCACTGGTTGGCTATTAAGTATCCTTCAACACTGAGTATTATTTCTGTTTGGTTGCTGCTACCGTAACATCAAAACTAAAATTTTGGAGCTGGCTTTAGAGTTTGTCAACTTCGGGATGTAGTCATGCAAATAATGAAGTCGCATTTTTGATTATGTTTAAGGGATATTTTGTATAAATCTAGTTTGTGGTTGCTTATCAAATAACTTGATTGAGACTGTCACCCAAAATTAAATTCTCTCTTTGTAACTTAATTAGAGTACTATGTACTATAATTTTAATCACTTTTGAATCTTTGATTCAAAGCTATTATAGACTTCCGTCCGATTCACAGCTACTCTTTGATTTTTAAGTGCATATAGATTGTATTGTTTTTTCTTCTTCTCAAAATAGCTCATCTTTAAAGTAAAAGATTGCTGAGAGGACAAAGTTTTAAAGGCCCAAATTGGTCTTTGGCAATTCCCTCATGGGACAAATTCGTTCCTGACAATTTTTCGGGACACATTAGTCCCTGACATTTTCAAAACGAGACACATTAGTCCCTCCATTCATTAAGTGTTAAAGACGTCAGACAAAGTCTCTTATGTTGCACGTTTTGGGACAAATTAGTCCCTGGACGTCTTCTTCTTCAATGGGTGGTTTCTGAATACCAGAAACTAGTTCACCATTTCCAAACACAGAAGGAGAAAGATGGATCAGTCGTTGAGAGAGAATGTGAAGTCCTTTCTTTTTGCTTGGATCCATATTTGTGCGTAACATAATGTGCCACGTAGGAGGTGTTAGCTAACGTCTTTAACACTTGATGGACGGAGGGACTAACGTGTCCCACTTTGAAAATGTGAGAGACTAATGTGCCCCCAAAAAATTGTTATGGACGAAGTTGTCCCGCAAAGGAATTGCCAGGAACCAATTTGGGCAATTAGTCTTACTTTAAAAGATATAAGAAACGACAATGGTATTGTATAAAATCATCAATCATGTGCAATATATATATAGTATAAAGTGGGAGCAGATTTTTATATGGACTTAAAGGCTTGAAATTTCAGACACCTAGAATTTGCATTGATTGGTTGCTTGAAGTTATAAAATGATATATAAAACTAGGTATGTGCACTGTGAAGAAATTGGAACACAGTGCTGTAGCATTTAAGTTCTTATATGATCTTGTTCTAGTTGAGTTCTCTTATTTCATATTTTATCAA
Source organism: Astragalus membranaceus (assembly GCA_039519185.1). NCBI lineage: Eukaryota > Viridiplantae > Streptophyta > Magnoliopsida > Fabales > Fabaceae > Astragalus > Astragalus membranaceus. The sequence goes on along the minus strand of CM076851.1, from coordinate 19,115,738 downwards.
TGAAATTTGCAGTGGTTGACCCGATTATTGATTTCAACCTTGACAGCATATTGTCCACAGAAGTAAGTATTCTTTTTCCTAGTCTGAATTTCGTTTAGCTGCTGATATGATCCTATTAACTCTAAAGTTAAGAACTTTTCAGTTTCAGCGCTAGTGTATTAATTACATTCATAGGCTGTTTGTTGCATTGATGTTATATACAATGATTTTGTGAATTGCTTAGAAGCAACTCACCTATGTCACGGAGTTATAAATCAACCATGTTTCACCCACTTTGTGAACAGAGAACCCAAAGAACAACTTACAAAAATTGACTGCAACAATCCAGTGGATTCAAAATTATTGTTAGTCCTTGGGATTCTAGTTTTTTATAAATTGTTCTTAGAGATAGATTTGATTACTAAACTCGAGTTGTAGATATTGACTTTATATAATAAGACATACATTTTCTAATAGAAGTTATATAATGATTTGTTACATCTTTAAACTAACTTACATCTTTAATCCTATTGTAAATCAAGGATTTTGAACATATCGCTTTGATCAAATCGATCATGTAAATATTTTTCAAGCATCGTAGTCTTTGTAAAAGAAGACAATCGATTTGAGGATGCTTGCACTCATAGGTCTCTAGATCCAAGCAAGCACCAAGTTGTTATATCGGAACCATTGGTCGTACAACAGGTGCTTTTTCGCAGGAGCAATGATCGTTCCATCAACGAAGATCATATTGTTCTTCGTAATTAGGGCAACAAGGAGCAATGATCGAATTCATTTCATCTCCCTCAAGCCCAATTTCATTTCGTCCAATCGTGCTGTCTCTCGAATCGTGTGTTGTAGTTGCAGTTGGCACGCGAACGCTGTCTTGTCCGAGATGGAGAAATCGGTGGCTGCGACCAGCAAAAAGGTTAGCAACCACATACTAGATGATATTGCATTCTCAATTCTTTCTAAACTGCCTCTAAAATCTTTGAAACGATTTGGATGTGTACGTAAATCATGGGGACTCTTATTTGAAAACCCTTATTTTATGAACATCTACCAAAACCATTTCGAATCTAGAAATCTTTATTACGATGGTAAACCTCTCCTCTCTGGGTACACACATACAATGCATTTGCTTTCTGGTGAAAACATGGTCGAATTTAATTTGCCACTTCCTTTACAAGAACCCAACCTTATGTCAATTATTATTTTGGGCCCGGGTAGTATTAATGGCACTCTTTGCTTCTCTACTCTTTCCAATACTTTTCCAATGAGAGAAGAGTTATATTGTGGAACTCAACTACCGAGGAGTTCAAGGTCATTCCTCGTAGCCCATTTGAGTCTATTCCTAATCGGAAAACTTTTATTCGTTTTTATGGATTTGGTTATGAGTATGACGAGCTTAGCGATGACTATAAAGTGATTCGTACTGTGGATTATGTGGATTATTATGAAGGAACTTTTGAGGTATATAGCCTTAGAAGTAACTCTTGGAAAAAACTTAATGTCGATATGGTTACATCATTCGGTTCGAATGTTGAACTTGTCCAACTATATATATATATATATATATATATATATATATATATATATATATATATATATATATATATATATATATATGATTGGTAAAATCAGAGAAATTCTGATGAAAATGTTTTGGAAAACAATTAAATTGAGAATAAGAGAAAGGTTAGGGTTCATACCTTTTGAATGGTTCAGTCTGAGCTTCCACCCAAAGTCCCCTTTGCTCTTAACAGCAAAGATCAATCTACTCCTGTTATGGCCTCCCCTTTCAAAACCAAAACTGAGGAAGGACCTGTCTCTGCCAAAGACATCAGAGACCTCATGGAGCAATCAGAAGCTAAAAAGAATTAAAGAGACAGAGGAGAAGTAGGTAGCATACAGAATGCAACAATAAATAAATAAGTAAAGACAGAAAGCAATAAGATAGATTAGGAGGCAAAGCTTTCCATAAAAGACAGTGAACTGTCTATGAGTTACAGAGTTGAACCCAGTTGCAGAGGCTCTTTGAATGCCTTAACTATGTTTCTGGTTTCTCCCCACAAATCAGCAAGAGAAATTCTATGATGGGAAAGAAGCCATCATAGAATTGAACTTCCTTATGAAAATGATTTTCAAAACAGGCAAATCCCTACCAAAGGCAGACTGATTCAAATGAATCATGAACCTCTCCTTATTTGTCAGAAGAAAGTAAAAGACCTTCTGGATAAATACCTTATTCGCAAGAGTAAGAATCCATGGTCTTGTTCTGACATATACGTCAATAAACAAGTTGAGATCGAAAAAGAAACTCCCAAACTTGTTATTTATTACAAACCTCTCAATCAAGATCTTTGCTGGATTAGGTTCCCTATTTCCAAAAAGAGAAATCTCCTTGAGAAATTTCTTGATGCAAAAATCTTCTCTAAAATTAAATCTGGTTTTTGGCAAATAAAAGAAGAGGACAGGTATAAAACTGCTTTCACTGTCCCTTTTTGTCAATATGATTGGAACACTCATTCTCAATTTCAAGAAATCATGAATGAGAATTTTAATCAAAATTCAAAATTTATCATTATCTATATTGATAATATTTTAATTTATTCTCAAACGTTTTACCAGCATCTCAAACATAGCAACATATTCATGTCTGTTATTAAAAGAAATAGACTTGCTGTCTCCAAAACAAAAATCAATTTGTTCCATGCAAAGAATAAATTTCTTGGTCACAGCATTCACCGGGAAACAATCATCCCTATCAGTAGAGCTACTGAGTTTTATGATAAAATTCCCAATCAGATCATTGACAAAACCCAGTTGCAGAGGCTCTTTGAGTACCTTAACTATGTCTCTGATTTCTCCCCACAAATCAGCAAGAGAAATTATTCAAAAGGTATGAACCCTAATCTTTCTTTTAATCCCAATTTAATTGTTTTCCAAAACATTTTCATCAAAATTTCTTTGTTTTTACCAATTAATAGCGTCCTTGAACAAGACGACTGTAGTGCCCCAAGCACGAAAAACTGTTCTTACACCCTAGAACATGGTGATTGTAGTGCCCCAGGCATGCATGAAAAACTGTTCTTACACCCTGAAACATGGTGATTGTAGTGCCCCAGGCACAAAAAACTGTTCTAAAAACGCCCCTTGATCATGGCGATTGTAGTACCATCAGTGGTATGAAAAACTGGTCTTGGTTCATCAATAATTCCTCTCTCAGCCATCATCAGCTGGAGAAGACAACTGTTATGGGGGATATTCCCCTAACAAGCATCAATAATTTCATCAATTTCAAGGTAATCATGCCAGTAGACAAGTGGCAGACAAAAGGCATCTTCATCATCACAAGAAACAAAGAGGTCAATCATGCCATCATCAAAGGCATCTTTAATCAAATCCTTCGTAAAGCAAATAATGTCTTGTCACCAATTAGCACTATTTCTTGGATTCCAAATAGTCCAAGTCAAAGCCACAACAATCATGGCAGACAAAGAGCATGTCTGCTTTTGTCCCCCACCAATTCAAAATCATCTCAAAGCAGACAAGAGGAATCTGCTTTCATCATATCATTCCTTGCCACCTGGCAGAAGCATATATATATATATATATATATATATATATATATATATATATATATATATATATATATATATATATATATATATATATATATATGGAATGTGTCATTGGTGGCGCCAAATTGGTCCGTATACAAATAAAGAAGAATATTTGGTGTCATTTGATTTGCAAAATGAGGTGTTTGCCCTTGGACTTGGATGATAATTATGATTTTAAACAGAGGTGGAGACACTTGGTGGTGTTAAATGAGTCCATTGCTTTGATTTTTTATAATCCCGGTATGCGTTATCTGCACATGTCAATTTTGGGTGAAATTGGTGTGAAGCAATGATGGACTAAACTTTTTGTTGTTGGATTTTCAGAGCTTATTGGAGCGGTGAAGAACAGCCATATATTATTTGGAAAGTGGGATGGAGAACTAATCTTGTTTGATGTGAGTACCCAAATGATTGAGGAGCTTGGTGTCAAAGTGCAGATGTGTTGTCAAATAAAAATTTATAAAGAAAGTTTTCTTCCTATTGGAGGGTTAAATATTTAAATGTGTTATACCCTAATTTTGTCCGGCTAGTTGAGAATTCTTTTAAAATAAAAAATATGTTGTGTCTTTAAAATTTAGGTTTTAAGCCCTTATTCGGAAAAAATGATCTTTGCTGTTAGGCTTTTTTCTCTTTTGTTATCTGTTTTGTCATTAAAAAAAACTGAAAAGACCATGTCAGCACTGAGTCGGAGGCTGACCTTGTAGTCTCCAATTTATTGATTTTCGATCGACGCACTGCGTGTAGATCTTTCCTCATTTTGCCTTTGATTAGTGCACAAAGTGTTGATTACTTATATTGATTCCTCAAATACAAAATTCATAGTTTAGCACAAAATTAGTGTGATTTTATCTTTATTTCAATTTTACTTTAAACTTTTTAATTTTCTAGTAAAATATAAATAAAGAGGGGCAGCTGTCATACCCTAATTTTGTCCGGTTTTTTTAAAAGATTTTGTACCTTTCAATTTTGATTTTACACTTTATTTTTATTTGTTAACCAATTAAATAAAAAAGTAGAGAAAAAAGAAAAATGATTTTTATCTTTATTGATTCTTTAATTTTACAAAACTGTAGACCTAAAATACAAGAAAAGAAAACACAAAAGTTAATATACATACAAATAAATAAATGGAAAAGCACAAACATAAAAAGAAGCAGAGAGGTAAGTCACATGGTATTTGGTTGGTTACAGGATTACAGCAAACAATTTCAACTTGCAACCAAGGTATCTTTCTAGTTGTTTGTGGCTAATACCCATTTTCAGCTCTTGACCAATGCACTGAACACAGTCTGTCTCTGTCTCTGCACATCAGACCCCACGCCTCTGCCCCCTCTCATATCTTTATTAACCTACAAACATGAACTATATTAGTGCAGGGATCTGTTTACAACTTTTTTTAGTTTAAGAACCTATTTAAAAATTTCTAAATAATACAAGGTAATTAAATCTAGATTAAAATATTTATTAAATATAACAACTATAGGATACCGTAAATATTCAATTCTATAACTTTCTGTGCTTAGATAATGCTTTGCCATGAGTAGCTCATATTGAATCCCATCAATTGAGGTCTTCTTCTCAATTGACCTCAACTCCTCTATGGTAGCCACCCAATGTGAATCTTGTGAAGCTTGTTGAAACTCACCGGTCCTAATCTTAGAAGCAAAGCCAAAATGCACTAACATAGCAATCTTTTTTTATTATTTTACAAATAACTGCAAGCTCGTGAGTTTTCATTGAACGCTTGTAAATGTATGATTTAGTTTATGTACGATGCATGACCATTAAACTCATAAATAGATAAGTGACAGGTTGAATAGGTTAGATGAAAAAAAACTAGGCTTAACCGCAGCTCCTTTTTCTATATTATCAAATCCGTAATTTTAGTTCTTTTTTTTTCCCTGCAATTTTAATCTCCTCGTTGAATTGCCTTCCTATTTTTGATGAAAATGGTGATATGACATTAAAGTGGTGAAGTGACAGTCGCGTGTCGTGCACAAACATTCTAAAAATTATAAGTGTGGGGTTTGAACCTAGGAATAAGGTGCTAAAATCGGCACATTTACCCCTAAGCCAAGTAAATGAATTGTTATAAATTGTAAAAATCAACACCCAATAATTATGTCAACATGATATGCGACTGCCACATCACCACATTACTGTCACGTCAATCGTTCCGCCAAAAAATGTGTAGCAATTTATTGTGGAGACCAAAATTCTAAAAAAGAGTAGGGGACTAAAATTGCGGATTTGATAAAAAAAAGGGAACCAAAACTGCACTTAAGCCCAAAATCTGCTCCCTTGTCTCATTTTAAGTATCTTTTTTGCAATATTTTTTTTCTGAAATTATTTGTCACCAATATACCGTCATTTTAACTTTTCCACCAATATATCGTTATTTATTAGTTCACCTAACTATTCAACTACCTACTATCAATAAGGGTGTTTTAGAAAAAAAACTCATTTTATGTTTTTTTTTTGATCAAAAGGAAAGCAACAAAAAAAACTCATTTTATGATTTAAATCAACACAATTAACCATTTTTTTAAGAATTTTGCATAACTCAAAATGAAACAGAGAGAGTATTATTTTAAATGATACTTTTGCTTTAACAGTTTTTTCTTTCAAAACAATAAAAATGAAAAAACATTTAATGCCAAAGGTAAACTAAAAAAATATAGCAATATAAAAACAAATTAAAAGTTAATAAGATACTAAGAATGATAAATAATTTTTTGTTTTGTCAAAAAATAATAAAAAATTCTGAATTCAAATGTTTAAATTACTTTCAACTAGTACATGACCCGTGCATCCGCACGGGCTGATCGCGTTATGTGGCATGATTATACTCAAATAAAAATAAAAATTTCAAATGACATTCATCTAATATTAATTGTAAAATATAAAAAATTTAGCAACTGTGTTGAGGTAGTGACAAATTTATAATGGGGATAAATATTTTTTTGATATTGTATAAATCAAAATTTCAAGTGGCATTCATCTAAAATTAGTTTTAAAATATAAAGATTGAAATAGTTTTGTTGTTGTAAGGATAAATTTAGAATGATGATAGAAGTTATTGAGATAGTGTTTAAGTCAGAATGTACAACAAAATATGAGCATATATTTGTATAATAATGGTTCTTGTCATCAAAATTGCAAGCATCAGAGTGTTTCATAATAGCAAAACAAATAACATGTTCATTTGGGAAGCAAAATAATTTAAACAATCAAAATGACATAAGCAAAAAGGATTGTCTAGATTAAAAGCTTAACGTGCCATGATTTATACTCAAACTAAAAATAAATTTTTGAAAGCCTAGTGTTCAAAAAAAGAAAGTTGAACAATAAAAAATGTATTAGTTTTGTTGTGGGACAAAATCAGAAGTCACTAAAAAACAAATAAAGAAATATTTTATTAATTAAATGTTTCCCGTGTTTTTAAATCCCTCACAACTCTAGTAGGATACTCGTGCATACACACGGGTGCTGTCGTGTTCTTTTTATGAATGAACTTAGACAGTATTTAAATAGTTTGAACATTACCCCGTGAAAATAAAGACAAATTTAAAGTAGATAAAAAAGTAATTTCAAATAAAAAATAGATAAATATTAAAATCTAAAAATGTAAAAGTATCATTTAAAAACAATATGTGCATTTATCCCGTATTTTTTTATATATCAGTGCAGTGTTTTTTTATATATCATTGTTGTTATCCTGTTTTTTTTTTATATATTAGTGCAGCTATCCCGTGTTATTATATATATCATTGCAGTTATCCCCGTATTTTTTATATATCAGTACAGTTATCTCGTGTTTTTTTTATGTATCAGTGCAGTTATCTCATAGTTTCAATTGATTATTTGAGTTGATTAGTATATTATAGTAGATAGTAAAAGATAGATAGTAGGTTTTCATTAAGAAATATTTATCCCGTGTTTTTTTATATATCAGTAACAATTATTTGTCCCTTTTTAGGTATTAGTGACAAATATTTGTCACGTGTGTTTTAAATATTAATCAGTTTAAATAGTCATTAACCTTTCTTGTTTTTTTAGATAGTAGGTTTATAGTAGTTTTTAAAAATTATAATTATCAATGGCAAATATTAATCCCGTGTTTTATTATATATCACTACAGTTATCCCGTGTTTTTTATATATCAGTGCAGTTATCTCGTAGTTTCAATTGATTATTTTAGTTGATTAGTAGATTATATTAGATAGTAGATTATCAATAAGAAATATTGTTTTTAAATATTAATTGCTAATTTAAATAGTCATTAAGTCTTCTTGTTTTTTAGACAGTAGGTTTGTAGTAGTAGTCTTCAAAAAAATTAATTATCAATGACAAATATTAGTCTCGTGTTTTTTTATATATCAGTGCAGTTATCCTGTGTTTTTATATATCAGTGCAGTTATCTCGTAGTTTCAATTGATTATTTTAGTTGATTAGTAGATTATAGAAGATAGTAAAAGAGAGATAGTAGATTATCAATAAGAAATATTTGTTTTAGATATTAATCAATAGTTTAAATAGTCATTAAATCTTATTGTTTTTTAGATAGTAGGTTTATAGTAGTCTTCAAAAATTCTAGTTATCAATGACAAATATTAATCCCATGTTTTTTTATATGTCAGTGCAATTATCCCGTGTTTTTTTATATATCATTGCAGTTATCTCGTAGTTTTAATTGATTATTTTAGTTGATTAGTTGATTATAATAGATAGTAAAAGATAGATAATAGATTATCAATAAGAGTGTAAACAGATTTCGGAGAGAAAAATTAAAATTTTAAGGTGATAATTTTTTCCAAAAAAGTGATAATTTTTTTTGTTGTTTTTTACAGTGACTCGTTTACATTTTTATAGTTAATTTTAATAGAGTGGTGTTTGTATAAATTTAAAAATTTAGTTAAAAAAACTAAAATGAAGTGATAAGAGAAAGAGAAGAATTGTTTATGAAAAAGTAAAATTAAAGTAAAAAGAAAAAAAGAAGAAAGAGAGTGTAAAAGAAAAGTGAAAATGAGGAAAGTGAGTGTAAGAAGAAAGATAAAAAAAGAAGAAATATAGTGTAAGGGAAGTGAAAAGAAAAAAGGAGGGAATATTATATAGTATTTTGTTCAAAGTGAAAAGTTTGAGTGGAATTACCAAAATATCCTCAAATAAGACATGTGTCAATGTTTCCAAATGACTCTATATGTATTTTCATTAGTGGTTAAGTTGTATAAATATAGTGTAGATTTTTTTGTCAAAAAAGTTACTTCCTATTTTTTTGCCCAAAAAAATTAGTTCCTATTTTATTTTTGACAAGAATTACTTCTTAATTAAGTTTTTTTGACAAAAACTTCTTAATTAAGTTAGCACGTTATTGAAAAGTCTTTAAATGCAAAAATAAAATTGTTTAGGGTTGGTGTGAGTGAGCGTTTTTCTTCTTCTTCTCCGTTCCTTGGATATCAATACTGTGGTTGAATAAAATTCTTTGCTGTTAGTTAGTTGTCTTCGAAGAATTCCAATTCATTACGTCTCTCCTTCAAACAAGCCCAATTTCATTTCGTCCAATTGCGCTGTTTGTCAAATCGGGTGTTTCAGTCGCGGGTGGCACAAGATGGAGAAATCAGTGGCCGCAACGAGCCAAAAGGTTAGCAACCACTTACCAGATGATATTGAATTCTCAATTCTTTCTAAATTGCCTCTAAAATCTTTGAAACGATTAGGATGTGTACGCAAATCATGGGGACTCTTATTTGAAAACCCTCATTTTATGAATATTTACCGCAACCATTTCGAATCTAGAAATCTTTATTATGACGGTAAACCTCTCCTCATAGAGACGATGACTTGGCACAAGTATGAAATGCATTTGCTTTCTGGCGACAAGTTTGAGAATAGGGTCGAATTTAATTTGCCACTTCAATTACAAGATCCCGACCTTAATTCAATTATTCTTCTGGGCTCGGGTAGTATTAATGGCACTCTTTGCTTCTCTACTCAATTCAATGAGAGAAGAGCTTATGAGAGAAGAGTTGTATTGTGGAAACCAACTACCGAGGAATTCAAGGTTATTCCTTGTAGTTCGCTTGAGTCTATTCCTAACGGGAGAAGTGATATTCTTTTTCATGGATTTGGTTATGACCAACTTAGGGATGACTATAAAGTGATTCGTTGTGTCGATTATTATGATGTAACTTTCGACGATATTGAATTTATTGATTATTCAGCAAAAGATCTACCATGGGACCCCTTCTGGGAGGTATATAGCCTTAGAAGTAATGCTTGGAGAAAACTTAATGTCGATATGGTTGCATCCTCCGGTCCGTATGCTGAACTTGTCCAACTATATATGGATGGAATGTGTCATTGGTGGCACCAAATTGGTCCGTCTACAAATCAAGAAGAATATTTGGTGTCATTTGATTTGCAAAATGAGGTGTTTTTTACAACCCCCTTGCCCTTGGACTTGGATGATAATTATGATTTTAAAGAGGGGTGGAGACACTTGGTGGTGTTAAATGAGTCTATTGCTTTGATTTCTTGTAATGGTAGTACGCATTATCTGCACATGTCAATTTTGGGTGAAATTGGTGTGAAGGAATCCTGGACTAAACTCTTCATTGTTGGATTTGGACCCTTTTCTGGTGTTCGGGAGCCTATTGGAGCGGTGAAGAACGGCCGTATATTATTTCGAAAGTGGGATGGAGAACTAGTCTTGTTTGATGTGAGTACCCAAATGATTGAGGAGCTTGGTGTCAAAGTGGAGTTGTTTTGTCAAATGAAAATTTATAAAGAAAGTTTTCTTACTATTGGAGGGTTAAATATTTAAATGTTTTCCCTTGTAGGTGTATTCTAAAAACATAATCAGTCAATGAGGTGGAGGGATATTCCATGTAATGATGATTCTGTTAGAGAAGAGAGATATAGGTGAGTTGGAGAACGTAAAGAGGTATTGACATTGAGCATTCTTATACTATTGGAAATATACTCTGGAGGAGCTTATGCTGTGGTAGTTCTACATTCATGTAAGAGCTGTTGCTCAAATTCACAGTAATATGCAATCGGTACTTGTATTAGTTTACTTCAAATCCTGTCACTACATTATGTATTGAACAAGTTCAAATCAGTACATGTTTTAATTAAGTTGTAATATCTTCTGTTTCTTAACCTTAGTGCACCGTGGGATGTCTCGTTTATGTGGTCTGTGAACAACCGCATTCTCCTGCTGCCACTGTATCTCTGCCTCGCCGCTGTCATCAAGCTCATCTATGACCGCCACTTGGACAGTTCCTTCTCCCAGCGGCGACGACCCATTCCTTCACTTCCTTTATTTCTCGCTTCCCCATCTCTCTGTTTGGTGTACTTGAATGAATAATTTGTTCTGCACAGTATTATGGAATATGAATGTGGGTTATGAAATATTGCTTTTCAGGAAAAGAAATAGAATAGAAATATTGTGAGTGGATTGTGGATTTTAATGTTTGTTCTCACTCATCGAAGATTTTACAATGAAAATAACAAACTAAAGAAATTGCTTGTTTTGCATTAAATGGAATTTTGAATCTACTGCTAGTGCTACTGATGAAAATTGATGCTACTGAACATTTTCTTAATACTTTTTGTTACTATCGCTGAAAATTGCTGCTGCTTCTTGGTTTGCACTAAATTCTGTTGATGTTGCTACCAAGGAAATTACTTGGTGCTGAAAGTATGATGCTGCTGAAAATTTTCTTCATGGATTTCTAGTTACTTACATCACTTATTTTTCTAGTTGTATGGTTATGTGCCAGCGGCCAGCCTGATGCACAGCCACCTGAAGCAAATTGAAGTGCCACATTAGTGGGAAACTCAAAGTATATGGAAACGCCGCATTAGAAGTAAACTGCACAGCCACCTTGCAATCTTGAAGTTATAGCAGTTAAGGATTGCACTACATGTATTTTTACATTGAGATGATTACTTGTACAAGTAAGGAAGGATTGCTTTATAGATGTCATTGTTAATATAATTGAAGATGCAGCTCAATTAACATCATGACCTCTCAAATAAAAGATCAAGACGACCATCATCCATGACACTACTTGGCTTGGCTCAGGAGCTCACTTTGATGTCATGAGCCACATGCTAATTTCAGTAATTTGGTGTTTAAAGAATTAGATAATCAATATATTTTGAGAGCTTTATTTGATAATTCTACAAGTTTGACAAATTATTTTGTTGTACAAGTAGTTCAATTGTGAAAACAAAAGTATTTTAATATGATTCTTTTAAATACTTTATTTTTAATTGAAAAATGAATCTCTGCTCTTATCATTATCATTGTCTTTTGGAGCAAGGTAATGTACAAGGGAAATCTCTACATTTACATCTTGTGGTCTTCTCCACATGGACCTCCCCCTCAGCTTCCTGCCCTGCCAGGTCAGGTCAGTTTTGGCACGAAAGCATCCTTTGCTAGGTTGGATTTGGCGCTCAAATCCTTCCGGCCACCCCCATGTGATGTTGAGTGTTGACTACTTCCTGCCACCCCATGTGATGTTGTTAGTTCTATACCTGCAAAGTTGAAAGTTATTGCAAACTGTATCTTCTCTCTCTCTCTCCCTCTCTCTCTCTCTCTCCCTCTCTGTATCTTCTCTTTTCTCTCTCGATTCTCTCTTCTCTTCTCTCCATTCTCTTAGCAACCACATCTCACTCTCTCGGTTCTCTCTTCTCTGCACTCTCTTCCCACTCACATCTCGCTCTCTCAGTTCTCTCTTCTCATCTCTGCACTCTCTTCAGTCTTCACACTCACTCTCAGTTCATAGCGTTCGTCACCGCAGCCATGGTCGTTGCTCCTCTACTTTGTGCCACTCGTCCGTCGTCACCGCATTCGCCCATCGCTCCACTGGGGTTGTTTGATTCTTCTTTTGTGATTTTTGACCTAAAGTCTTGTCTTTTGGGTTTTTTCATTTCTAGGTTATTTTTGTTTTTAGGTTTTGGATTTGCGCCTCATGATCTTTACCTTCATGGGTATTTCAGTGCTTCCATTAAGTTGTCTTCTGATCACACTGCTGGAGTTGTTGTTGCCTTTTATGTGAGTCATTTCCTCTAACTATTCATTAATTAAATTTAACTTTTTTTTTGTTGATTTGAGATTTGTAAACTTTAGAATATAACATTAAGGTTTTAAATACATACATTTAATTTTTTTTTTTTGTGATAAACGAATCAATCAGATAGTTTTCAATTTTTTTTATTTTATATCTCATGCTCACTGATGGAGATGGAAATTTAGACGTCAAAAAAAAAGATGGAAATTTAGGATTTTATACTATTTTTTTGAAGATTCAAACTCCCCTTCCTTTGTGTTGCGCCCGAAAAATCCGGTTTGGGACTTTTCGTTTGACAACGTGGAAAAAGTTTGGAGCCGCCACCAATATTTTAATTTTAAGACCAAAACATTGAAAAAAGGTCTTTGAAAAGGCGGATGGTCTTTTGAAAATGCAGAGATGTAGGTTCGGGGGTCGGTTAGCTACGGGGAAGGTATTAGCACCCCGCACCTCCTTTCTACCGAAAGGGAACCATTAACTTGATGTGTGGTTTGGACAAAAGTTTGAGTTTGAAAGCGGTTTATTCTACTTCTTTTCTTTTCTTTAGGAGTTTGTTTTATTGAAAACGAGGGGGAAAGAAGAATATTTTTGGTTATCTTTGAAAATCAGGACAAAACAAAGATTTTTTAAGAGTGTGCTTGACAGGACAGGACCCCGTTCCTACGTACCCTCACTGGAAGAGGGATCAAAGCTACGTAGTTCTCAGTTTTTGGTTTTGAAAAAGGATTGAGCTTTCGCGAAGACCGGACAACAACGGTTAGAATGGTCTCGCTACTAACTCCTTTTGAAAATGAAATCATAATTAATGACCTAATCGGCAACGGCGCGATTGGTGTTTAATGACAATTGGTTTATTTTTGAGAAATGAATAAGTTTTCGAAAATGGGATAGAGCTTTTGCGAAGACCGAACAACAACGGTTAGAATGGTCTCGCTTCTAACTCCTTTTGAAAACAATATCATCATTAACAACCTAATCGGCAACGGCGCGATTGGTGTTTAATGACAATTGGTTTATTTTTGTTTTGAAAGTAAAAGTTTCTTTTTGTTTTGAAATGATTTTAGGAAATGGGTTTTAGAAAAGAAGTAGAACATTTCAAGTCAATTCTAAATCCATAACCAAATGCAAATGAATGAATAATACTCAAGCAAACATGAACATATCATTCATTAACCAAGATTAAACATGCCCATACAATCAAAGGATTCAATTATTAAAAATGCAAAACAAAGTTCCCAAAGTAATTGTGTGTGTGCAAGAAGGATTGTATTTACCCTAATGGCTCTATGCTACAACATGCATGTAGACTTACGTCTCCATTAGGGGGTCATACAAGTGGAGAGGAGGGCACACAATCAAGTCAAGACATTTACATGGCATCAAGAACAAGTGAATACAATTGATTGTAAACATAGAGTATTCTAAGTTAAATTGTTGAATATGTAAGCAAGGATGCATGATTAGGTAAGCATGTAAGTGCATGAGTGTACAAGGAATGGATGCATAGCACTTTATTTATGAATGGATGGCTTGCAAGGATGCATAAGAGGATGCAAGAGATATAAGCATATGAGGATGCATGAGAGTGTCACATAAACTAAGTATGAATGAAGATGCATGAATGTGAAAATCTTTTGGGTATTTTTGCAAGTTGATAAGTTGTAAAACTTTAAGTAAGAAGCTAGTGAAAAGTAAAGTAAAAATGCATGAAGTAAATGGTAATTATTTAATGAGATGGTAAAGTAAAAATGCATGAGGTAAATGGTAATTATTTAATGAGATGGTAAAGTAAAAATGCATGAGGTAAATGGTAATTATTTAATGAGATGGTAAAGTAAAAATGCATGAGGTAAATGGGAAGTGGTAAAATCTTTTTATGTTTTAGTAAAAAATTAATGAAGTGGTAAAAACCAAAGTAGTAAAATATTTTTATGTTTTGGTAAAAAGTTAATGAATGGTAAAGTAAAAAGGTAAAAAGTAAATAAACACTAAAACCAAGTTGAATCACATAGAGCAATCCTCTCACTTTGAGAAAAGTGCACTAGGCACTAGTGAGAATCAACTTGCCTATCATCAACAATGAACAATAAGCAAATTAAAATGCAAAGATTAACTAAACACACAAATAAGTTGAATCACCTAGAGCAATCCTCCCACTTTGAGCAAAGTGCACTAGGCACTAGTGAGAATCAACTTGCCTATCATCAACAATTTACAATAAGCAAACTAAGACACAAGGATAAGTGAACACATAAACTAAATTGAGTCCTTTCTAGCAATCTTCACCACTTAGATCAAGATGCACTAGGCACTAGTGGGAATCATATTGCTAAATCATCAAACAACAAAAGTAACATTTAAAACTAAAATGAAATACTAACAACAAGATTAAACATCACCAAACAAAGAACAACAACAAAATCAACTTGGAAATATTTTTAGATCTATAAGCATGTGAACCAAAGGAAACATAGATCCACATTTTATTTAATAAAAAAAACACCAAAATTAACACAAAGCAACATAGATCTATTTTTTTTGCAAGGATTCATATGATTAAGCAAGGAAGTGCAACAAAATCATATCAACCCTAATTTTTATGATATGCGAAATGCTAAAGCCCATAAACAACAATTTTATTTATGAAATCTAGTGCATAATATGTAAAGATGCAAGGGAAATTATTCAAGTAGAAGAATAACTCCTTCAAGGCCAAGGACCCATCTCAAACACCCAAGGCTCCCTAAGTCCTTGTCAAAATGTTTGAAATGGATCCTCAAAGCAACAACAACAAGCAATCAAGAAGGAGTTGGGAGTAGAGGAGAGATTATGCAAGAAAAACTAAATATGAGATGCAAGGTTTCAAGGCTTACCTCAAAATCACAAAGAAATGAAGAAGGAGATGATATAGACTCAAAATGAACTTGGATCTACCCTTGAACCCACAAAGATTGCTAGATCTTAGCAATTTGATGATGCAACCTTGAAGAGAATGGAAGGAATGATGATGATCTAGCAAAAAATGGAAGATTTGATGGTGAAAGATGAAAAGAATGAAGTGAGGGAGTGAGAGAGATTTCGTTGAAGAGAGGAAGAGGGAGAAGATTTTGGTGTGCTAGGGTAAAAAATGAGAGTGTAGGAGAATGAGAGGCCAAAGGATCCTTAGGTGTGGGAATGAGGGAGTATTTATAGAGCTATTTTAGGTTTAGGGGCAATTGGGTCATTGGCCTTACTAAGTGCTCTAGGATTGAACTTTGATTTTGAATGGAGGGTTGAGATCACTTATCACATGGATTAAGGGTGGAGAGAAAACACAAAATGGAGAGGGAATGGGGTCATACACGAAAATTAGGAGCTTTTTGTTGCACAAAAATTGTTAAGGGCAAATAGGGTTTTGTACACAAAGTTATAGCCTAGGATTTGATCTAGAATTTTAATCAATGGCTAGGAATACAAATCACATGGATCAAGGGCATGAATAAACACAAAATGAGGTGAAAAATACCTGGAAAATTCGGAGCAAATGAGGCCTTGGTGCCCAAGTTTGTGCAAGCTTGCCAAAAGATAGTACATTTTGTCTTATATGAGGACACTTCCTTATTTTACCATTTTTGATTATTTTTTTCATGATAATTCCTCATTATTCATGCCATTTTGGGCCACATCCTAGGAATCAATCATTGGGCCCAAAATTCTATAATATCACCAATCCCAAAATTGATTTGATACCTCACCTTGAAGGAAATTCCCATTTTGCCCTTTTCTTTGAAGTTTGACTTTTTATGCAAAAATAACATCCATGCGCATAAAAATAAAAAAAATAAAATCTAATTAAGCACATTCTTCCTCAAATAATTCCCCTGATGATTTCCCAGTGATTTGTGATAAAAATCCGTTTTTGTTGTGAAATGACCAAAATGCCCTTTTTGCTCCAAAAACCCTAATTTTGCTCCAAAATGCATTTCGACCCTAAAAATCATTTTAAAAGCTGTGGAATAACTTTTAGGACCCAAAATGCAATGCATGATGCTCTTCATTCTTCAATTTATTTATTTTTTGTGGAAAATTAGGGTTTTGACCTAAGCCGGACAAAATTAGGGTATGACAGCTGCCCCTCTTTATCTGAACTTTAACGAGGAATATGAATTGGCCGAAACATATTCCAAGGCAAAATGAAGATAAAGAATTCAGAAATTATACCGATTTTGTCTACTTAGGGAAACCCGGATTTTCCTCTTTTTCTTTTTCTATTTTTATTGGGTGTTAGCCCGAGGTGAATGCAATGGATGAATCGTCAACTCTCAGTAAGCAGGAAACTAAATGGTGCCAACCCTCAATAAGCTAGCGGAAAGCAATAAAGAAAGCAATAAAAAGGGAAGCAAAAAGGGTGCCGGCCCTCGTTAAGCCGGCGACGGAGGCTGCCTAAAGCCTTTTAACGAATCGCGAATGATCCGAGCTTGCACTTGGGCTTGGGAGCACGTGGGCTCCAAAGGGGTGGTCTTGCGAGCGACCAGGGGAGGGTACTATATCAAGTCTGGATCTCGATATTTCCCTAGGACTGCGCCATGTTTTAGGCTAACACAGCTATCCTCTTCGACTGGACCTATTGAGGTCAGGGGGACTTACCTGCAGCTCGAATACAAGGTGAAGTCAATCTTGCTGGGGACACGTGGGTCCAGAGGGGATTCCAAAATCCAGTTGGTTTCCTTTAGTCGGTCAATGCTTCCACACCGATCCAGGATGCCTGCTCAGGTTAGCGGACTTTTCTTCAGCTTTCTCTTGATTGATGATCAATACCATTGCACTGATCCAGGATGTCTGCTCAGGCTAGCGGACCTTTCCTCAGCTTGCTCTGATTGATGATCAGTGCCATTGCACTGATCCAGGATGTCTGCTCAGGTTAGCGGACTTTTCTTCAGCTTGCTCTGATTGATGATCAATGCCATTGCACTGATCCAGGATGTCTGCTCAGGTTAGTGGACCTTTCTTCAGCTTTCTCTGATTGATTATCAATGCCATTGCATTGATCCAGGACACCTGCACACGTTAGCAGATGCAAGACATGGTGCATGGAATATGAATGCATGCTATGCAAAGTCCGTTATGCGAATGCATGTCATGTGAGTGCATGCGATGTGATGATTTAGTGGAATGATGAATGCAATGGGATGCTATTCTTGATTCTTCGTTTCTTTTGTCAGCTTTCTTTTTTCTGACTGTTTGTTTTTTCTTGGCTTTTCATTCTTTGATCGGCTTTCTTTTTCTTATCGTTTGTTTTTTCTTTTGCTCTTTTGCTCTTTTGGCTTATTTTTGCTGGTTCAGCCAACCCGCGACACTCATGGCACGAGACTGAGGAACCCACTGGAATTGTGGGGCTCATGGGCCGAGTGCATGTTGGCTTTGACTTCGCCGTTTGAAGCAATCGTGAGTGCAATCGCTTTCTCTTGCATGATTAACTGGTTTTGGGGAATTGCTTTTTTCCGCGACCTTTAGGGACTTTGCAATAATTGTAATGCTCCATGATTTAGACTCATGCTTTTTTCCGCGACCTTTGGGGAATAAGCCGGACAAAATTAGGGTATGACACTTTGTCTTTTCATTTTGTAGATAGGGCAAGAAGGAATAAGGGAAAGCAGAGGAGGCAGCCAAGGGAAACGATGCATATAGCATGGTCTCTCCTATGTTTTTTTCTTTTTGGGTCATGCAGTTTCTTAAACAATACTACGGTTAGTACAATTGATCACTTCTTTTACTATCTATGGGAACACATCTTCCACAAAAGTTAGACTCATGGTTCAATTGATAAGTGTAATTTTCCCATTTGCATTATATGAAAAGTTAACTCTAACATGTTTTAAGAGATGGTTCTTCATTTTGTAAAAAAAAAAGAGATGGTTCTTCATTGGGAGTGATTCTTTTGAGAATGTAAATCTTTTTAACACAGAAAAGTTCAACTTTTATATTGGCTTGGAGCACGGTCAGTACTAAGATTTTGGATGCCTTGAGGAACACTAAAAATTTGGATTTTTGAAAATAGGAAGACCAAAAATATACTTTTAGTCTCAATTTATTAGTGCTATTCTTAGTGTATATAATTTATTATTGTATATCTTTGTGGCAACATTAATCAACTTTATCCAATCTTATTTTATTTTTCTATAAATATATCTCATAAAAATAAAATAAGCATAAATTTAAACAATTATATATTTCAATATACAAAAATATATATTTTTGGAATTTTATCTTTCAAATTAACTTTTTATCATTATTATTCAAAAATAATTTATTCTCAATAGAAAATAATATTCTATATACATACAATACATGAGTCCCAAAAGGATAGCTCACATGGTTGAGTGAAAGGGACATCGTTGGTGGAAAAACATAAGCATACGAGGTTCGAGTGGAAAAACATAGGCGTACGAAGTTCAAAAATAGTTTACAAGAATCTTATCCTGGACGAACCAATAAAATGATGCCTTTATAGTTATTTGAATAATATTCTCATTACATTTTTGTTTAACATCATTAATAATTCGTTCATAATTAAAGTTTTTTTTAAGAATTATTTTCAATGAAAATTAAAGTGAGCCTACTTAACCTAATTTGCAAATTATAGGTTGCGAATATTTTTTTAACAATTTTAATTTACAAAAAACATTTTTTTAGCAATAGGAATAGTTAATATATAATATGATGTACATCAACAACCATTAGGAAACGATTAATTGGCTTCAATATTAGATAACTTGATTTCGATTCGGCTATTAAAATCTCTCTAATGATTTTCAATTCTTCAAATATACAATTATAATTTTAATAACATAAAAACTTTACTTAAATATATCTATATACTACTAAGTAAATGAATTTTTGGTGCCCTTAACCACTACAAGAAAAACCCATTTCTCCGGCTGAAAAAATCCGCCAGAAAATGACGTTTCCGGCGGATTTTTTCCGCTGGTAAAACTCTCATAGGTAACGGTTTCCGGCGAAATTTCCGCCGGTAATTTCCGGCAGATTTTTCTGCCGGTAATTTCCGGAGGATTTTTTTTGCCAGAAATGTGTGTTTCCGGCTGATTTTTTAAATTTGTTTAATAAAAATCCGTTGGAAATGTCGCCGGAACATTTCCGGTGGATTTTTTGAATTTCCGGCGGATTTTTAAAAAAAGAATAACTTTTTTTAAATTTTTTTGCATTTTTTATTTAATTAAATAAGATGTAATAAAAAATGAAGTAGAATATGAGAACAAAATTATATAGAATAGAATGAGAAGTAATAGAAAAATTAGAATGAATAAAAATGAAAGAGAGTTGTGTAAAAAAAGAATGAAAGAGAGTATGGAAAAATAATATAGGAGAGAATAAGAATGAAGAAGTGAGAAGGCATAACAATGAATGAGAGTATGAGAATGAAGAAATAATAATAAGTGAGAATGAAGAAGAATGAATAAGTGAGAATGAATGAATGAAAAGGAAGAAGGTGTAAAAAAAGAATGAAAGAGAGTATGGAAAAATAATATAGGGGAGAATAAAAATGAAGAAGTGAGAAGGAATAAATATAAATGAGAGTATGAGAATGAAAAAATAAGAAGTGAGAAGGAAGAAGAATGAATAAGTGAGAATGAAGGAGAAAGAAGAAGAAAAGAGAAATGTAGAAGAGTGTAGGAGAAAGTGAGAAGGAAATAAATAGTGAAATGAGAGAATGAGAAGAGTGTAGGAGAAAGTTTTATTTATAGGCATTTTCGAACGGTTCCGGCGGATTTACCGACGGTTTTTTCCGTCGGAAATGTGCATTGTCGGCGGATTAATGTACATTACCGGCGGATTTTTGAATAAATAAATAAATAAATAATTTTTTGAAAAATCCGCCGGAAATGTGCATTACCGGCGGATTTTTCCGTCGGAAATTTCTGGCAGAAAAATCCACCGGTAATGTACATTTCCGGCGGATTCTTTTAAAAAAAACAAAAAAAAAATTAAAAATCCGCCAGAAACGCGCATTAAATATTTTTTTTTAAAAAAAATCTGCCGCAAAGTCTATTTTTTCCGCCAGAAAGCCAAATTTCCGTTGAAATCGTACCGCCGGATGAAATCCTCCAAAAAAACACGTTTTTCTTGTAGCTAACAAAAAGGGGCCTGGGTGGTTACGCCTCCCGTCCATGCCCACGGCCACCCTGGGCTTGGAGTGATTGAGGGATCCTTACTATTTCCCTTTGGTCTTCTAGAGTTTTGTCCCCCCCCCCCCCCCCCCAAAGAAATCCATACAAATTGCTGTTATCTGCATAGTGTCACATTAACTACCGGAAGATAAATGGTATCTTGAAACTAACCGAAAAAAATAAAATAAATGTAACTATTGTGTGATCAACATTATAATTTAATCAAGGTCATGAATTCGAATCCAGTCTTGGGAATAGAGCAGTGTTAAAACTCTTGAGGGAGAGTTTTGTCGCCCTTCTGATCATACACAACTTGAGGGATTAGTCTTTACAGTTACGCGCAGAGGATATGCATTTAAAAAAACATTACAATAATGGACCAGTAGCATGGGTAGTTTGGACGAATAATTAAGCTAATGGTATAGCAAATAGCAAATTATACTAAGTACGAAGTTTTAATTAATATTTTACAAATAAGGGAGATTGGAAAAAAAAATCTACTACACATGCACATATTCATCTTGCTAGGTATATATGAATCACCTCACTTATATATTGTTCATTCTTAGTCGATGTGGGACTTTTTTTGTATGGACCATTGCGGGCTACCCACGGAGTGTCCCAACGCTTTCAACAAAAGACTAATCTCCGCTCGTGCTTAGGATAAAATTTTGCACTAGCCAACACTGAGTTTGTCCACTGCGGGAATCGAACCCGAAAGCACCGGGTCGACCTCCCTTGTCCCAAGGTAGATTAAGCCATTGGACCAACGGTGTTGATAAGCCACTAACATGAATTGAATTCACTTCACCTCCCCACTAAACCTAAATTGGCTCTGATTGTGAATCGGGAACAAATCGATGAATCAGGAATTAAATCAGGAATAAATCTCTGTCAGCAATTATATTTATTAGCTTTCCTATTTTAGCTAGACAAATTAGGAGTTGATTTGATCTCCATTAATTGTATTTATGAGTATTATTTGTTTCTTGATATACTTATTTAGGGTTGAGTCTTTGTATTCCCTATAAATAGGGATTAGCGTTTAGTCTTTGATAAGGAAGACACGATCAAGCCAATTTTCCTAACATGGTATCAGAGCCACTTCTCATATTCTCATATTCTGACATCGTTTTCGTGCTTCACCACCGCTGCCAGCGGCGACATCGACCGCCGGCAACACCACTTTGTTCAGTTTTCAATTTATACCTGTTTCTGCTTTCTGCCGTCATGTTCCTCTTTTCGACCGTGTTGTGCGTTCAGCGACATCTCCCTTGGTCGCTCTTGTCCTAGTACCGTTTCCTGCAACGAAGAGATAAAGCAGCCTATGGGCTATATGCTCATAGCCGTGTTTTTCGTTTGCTGCAACGAAGAGATAATGCAGTCTATATAAAAAAAAACACATAGTCTCGGGCCGCTTGCTACAACGAAGAGAGAATGTAGCCTATGAGTGAAATTCTCATAGTCTTCGTGTTTGCCATTCGTGGTATTCTTAGTGTTCTTGATGTTTGTGATTCTTGGTGTTCTTGGTTCTCACTGGTTCTTGGTGTGTGTGCTTCTTGGTGTTCGTGATTTTTAATGTTCTTGGTTCTTACGGGTTCTTTATGCTCAAATTATTTCTTGGATTCTGAGTGGCGTTGTTTCTCAACTGTTCTGAGCTGCAAATATTTTGACAAAAGTTGTTCCCCATTGTTAGCAAATTGATGCTCCTTGAAGAGCCGCATCAATTTGAGGCGGGATGTGAATCGGGAATAAATCGATGAATCAGGAATTAAATCAGGAATAAATCTGTGTCTGCAATTATATTTATTAGCTTTCCTATTTTAGGCTAGACAAATTAGGAGTTGATTTGATCTCCATTAATAGTATTTATGAGTATTATTTGTTTCTTGATATACTTATTTAGGGTTGAGCCTTTGTATTCCCTATAAATAGGGATTAGCGTTTAGTCTTTGCTAAGAAAGATACGATCAAACCAATTTTCCTGACACAAATACCATTTATTTGGAGTCCTGAGAGCATCGAAAGCAAAATCTTAAAACATTAAGTATATGCCTACCTTTTTTATGTATCTTTCATTTAATTCATTCTTAATATATCAATGCGGGACTTACCACTCAAATGAATTTCCAATACATCATCTCATGATAGGATATACTATGACGAAATTTTCACCTTTTTTTCCTTGTCCTTTCTTCTTCTGAGTGATTATCATCACAGAATTCAAAACATACTGTCATCTTATCCATATATATGTTGGAATTCCCCTCCTTAATTGTGATGCACTAGTCACAATGCATGGGAAAGGGGGATGAATATTCCAAGGTCTTGGAATTCATTTCTTTGACCTTGAGACATGCACATTCAACTTTGAAGAATGCATTGGGAGTTTCTTGACCCCATTGGAATTGTGGAAATTAATTAGCCTCCATTAATCACTCTTTTTGGAGAAGCCACATTCTTCTCCTATAAATAGGAGAACTTGTGAAGAGTTTCAAATCACATCCAAGTGAAGAAATCCTAAGAGAGTTAGAGAGTTCTTTTGTATTCCTCTTTGAGAGAAAGAGAGAGTTCCATAGAGAGAAAGTTTTGTATACCATCCGAGAGGGTGAGATTCAAAGAGAGATCCTCAGAGATTGAGAGAAACACTTTGTAATCCTACTTTTATAGTGGAGATCTTTTAACTGGACTAGGTCCCGTGGTTTTTCCCGAGAGGGTTTTCCACGTAAAAATTCTGGTGTCATTATTCTTCTCTTCACTCTTTTATTTTTTACACTTCCGCATAGTGCCCATTTTGCGTTCACAGAGGAGGGAATAGGTACCGCTATTTCCCAACAGTGGTATCAAAGCTGTTGGTTCAAAAATTCATTGTCCTGTGCAACTCAAGATGGAAGAAACATTCGCTCATGATGGAGATATGTTCAAGCTAACTGCAGATAACTATTCCTATTGGAAGCCGATGATGGAAGACCATCTATACTGCAAGGATTTGTATGAGCCAATCACAAATGAGGACATGCCAGAAGGGAAGACTGAAAAAGAATGGGAGGTTCTGAATCGGAAAGCTGTTGCTATGATTCGGAAGTACATCGACAAAAGCTTGTTTGAGCATGTATCAACTTATACCAATGCGTATGAGTTATGGACGAAGCTTGAATCTATGATTCAAAAGAAAACTCCCAGGAACAAAGCTCATCTTGTCAGACGGTTGGTGAAATTGGAGTACTCTGACGGCCAGAATATGATCGAGCATCTGAACACTTTCAAAGGTATTGTCAATCAATTAACAAAAGCAGATATGAAAATTGATGATGAATTGCAAACTCTTCTACTCCTTAGTTCTCTACCTGAGAGCTGGGACACATTAGTTGTCACTCTCAGCAACTCAACACCTGACGGAAAGCTTAGCCTGGATACTATCACAGATAGTTTGCTAAATGAAGAATCTAGAAGGAAGGAAAGAAGAATGAGTAGTCACTCAGAAGCCAATGTTGTTGAGAATAGAGGAAGGAGTGAGCATAGAAGCAAAGGAAGCCGTGGGAAATCACGAGGAAGATCCAAGTCTCGCCCTAGAGGTTTGACCTGTTTCTATTGTGGAAAAGATGGTCATAAGAAGCCAGAGTGCAGATTCTTGAAGAGAGATCAGAAGGCCGGAACAGTCCATCCTGATGTGATAGATCCCAAAAAGAAGTTGGAAGAGAAAACCACAACAGCAGTTGCATCAGACGACGAGAACGTGTTCCTTGTCAGTGAGGTAAATTATCTAAACGTTGTTTTTGATGATTGCACTTGGATAGTTGATACTGGAGCATCTTTCCATGTTACTCCTCATGAAGGATTCTTCTCATCTTATCAAAAAGGAGATTTTGGAAAAGTAAAGATGGGCAATCATGTCACAAGCAAGATTGTTGGCATAGGAGAAGTGATTCTGTTGACAGAAAATGGAAACAAACTTGTGCTGAAGGAGGTAAGACATGTACCCGAGATGCGTCTAAACCTTATCTCGGCAGGTAAGCTAGATGATGCTGGAATGAATAACCAGTTTGGTGGTGGAAAATGGAAGCTTAGCCGGGGAAGCATGGTTGTTGCTCGCGGTAGAAAGGAAGGCTCTTTGTACATCACGCATGGAAAGCTATGCAAAGGGGAGATAAATGTTGCTCAAGAAGAAAGTAAGGAGCTGTGGCATAAAAGACTAGGTCACATGAGTGAGAAGGGTCTAGAAATCCTCGCTAAAGATCATCTCCAAAGCATAAAGGGACAACCACTTGAATCCTGTGAAGATTGCCTAGCAGGTAAGCAACGCAGAGTATCCTTCCAAAGATCAGACAATGGAAGAAGAAGAAAACATATTCTAGATCTTGTGCATTCAGATGTATGTTCAACGTCTGAAAGATCCCTTGGTGGTGCTCAATACTTTGTTACCTTTATTGATGACCACTCTAAAAAGTTGTGGGTGTATCTATTGAAGAGAAAGGATGAAGTCCTTCGAGCCTTCAAGGAGTTTCATGTTTCAGTAGAACGAGAAACTGGTAAAAAGCTGAAATGTTTGAGAAGTGATAATGGTGGAGAGTATAGAGGTCCGTTCGAGCATTATTGTAAGACTCACGGAATCAGACATGAGAAGGTACCTCCTAAGACACCTCAGATGAATGGTGTAGCTGAAAGGTTCAATAGAACTATTGCCGAGAAGGTCAGAAGCATGTTGTCTCATGCGAAGCTTCCTAAGTCATTCTGGGGGGAGGCAGTTGCTACTGCAGTTGATTTGATCAACCTATCACCCTCAAGACCTCTAAATGGAAAGATACCAGAAGAAGTATGGACAGGTAAGAAAGCCTCTTATCGCAACTTGAGAGTCTTTGGATGTAAGGCATCTGTTCACATTCCAAAAGATGAAAGGGCAAAGCTTGATGCTAAGGCAAAAGAATGTGTATATCTTGGCTCTCCAAGAGATGAACTTGGTTTCAGATTATGGGATCCTGCAAATAGGAAGATTGTTCGAAGCAGAGATGTGGTGTTCTTTGAAGACCAGACAATTCAAGACATCAAGAAAATGGAGAAACCAAAACTCAAGGTGAGCTATGATCAAAGTCCCCTTGTGGTGAACAAATCAGGGGGAGAGACTCCTCAGACAGAGCCAGATCAGGATATACAACTTGATGAGACAATTGAAGAACCACCTCAGGAAGAACAACCTGACCAAGTGATGGAAGATCAATCAGGGGAGGATGTTCAACACGAACCCCAAGTAAGGCGGTCAACAAGAGAGAGGCAACCATCAAGAAGGTACTTCTCAGATGAATATATCAATCTTACTGATGAAGGTGAACCTCAAAGCTTTGCAGAAGCCATTGAGATGGAAGAAAAAGACAAATGGTTGCAAGCCATGGAAGAAGAGATTCAGTCCTTAAAGGAGAATCAGACGTACGATTTGGTAGAATTACCAAAAGGCAGAAAGGCGTTGCGAAACAAATGGGTGTTCAAGCTCAAGAATGAAGAGAACAACCCAAACCCAAGGTATAAGGCGCGAATTGTCGTGAAGGGGTGCAACCAAAAGAAAGGAATAGATTTTGATGAAATATTCTCACCAGTGGTGAAGATGACTTCTATTAGAGCAATTCTTGGTCTAGCAGCAAAACTAGACTTGGAGATTGAACAACTGGATGTCAAAACAGCATTCTTACATGGAGACCTAGAAGAAGAAATTTACATGGAGCAACCAGAGGGTTTTGAAGAACCAGGCAAAGAACACTTGGTGTGTCGGCTTAAGAAAAGTCTCTATGGTCTGAAGCAAGCTCCAAGACAATGGTACAAGAAGTTCGACTCCTTTATGACCCAACATAATTTTAAGAAGACCTCCGCAGATCATTGTGTGTTTGTGAAGAACTATGAAAATGGTGAGTCCATCATACTTCTCTTATATGTTGATGACATGTTAATTGTGGGGAAAGATAAGATAAAAATAGCTGCTCTCAAGAAGGCATTGAGCAAGTCTTTCGCCATGAAAGATCTGGGTGCAGTGAAGAGGATTCTTGGAATGAAAATTACTAGAGATCGTTCCAAAAGAATGTTGTGGGTGTCACAAGAAGACTACATTGAGAAGGTTCTCAAAAGGTTCAACATGCACAATGCCAAACCTGCGCGTGTACCATTAGCTGGACATTTCAAACTCAGCAAGTCTCAATGTCCAAAGAATGAAGAGGAAAAAGAAGAAATGAACAAGGTGCCCTATTCTTCTGCTGTGGGTAGCCTTATGTATGCAATGGTTTGTACAAGACCAGATATTGGTTATGCTGTAGGAGTTGTTAGCAGATTCCTATCAAACCCAGGTAAGGAGCATTGGGAAGCTGTTAAATGGATACTGAGGTATCTAAGAGGAACTGCCAAAAGAAGCTTATGCTTCGGCAATGGAGATCAAATGCTTATTGGATATTCAGACTCGGATATGGCAGGAGATGTGGACTCAAGGAAGTCAACATCAGGTTATCTGATTACCTTTGCAGGGGGAGCTGTTTCTTGGCAGTCAAAGCTTCAAAAATGTGTGACTTTGTCTACCGCTGAAGCAGAGTATGTAGCAGTCACTGAAACCTCCAAGGAGATGTTATGGATGAAGAACTTTCTAATAGAGTTGGGGCATGATCAAGTTGATTATGTGGTGAATTGTGATAATCAAAGTACCATCCATCTAGCCAAGAATCCCATGTTCCATTCACGCTCAAAACATATTGACATCCGGTATCATTGGATACGAGAAGCATTGGATGAGAAGAGATTGAAGATAGAGAAAATCCATACAGATTTGAATTGGTCTGATATGATGACTAAGTCATTGCCAACCAAGAAGGTTGAAGATTGTTGCCAAGGTGCTGGTGTTGTGGTGCCCCCCAATTAAGTCAGGGAGGGGGAGATTTGTTGGAATTCCCCTCCTTAATTGTGATGCACTAGTCACAATGCATGGGAAAGGGGGATGAATATTCCAAGGTCTTGGAATTCATTTCTTTGACCTTGAGACATGCACATTCAACTTTGAAGAATGCATTGGGAGTTTCTTGACCCCATTGGAATTGTGGAAATTAATTAGCCTCCATTAATCACTCTTTTTGGAGAAGCCACATTCTTCTCCTATAAATAGGAGAACTTGTGAAGAGTTTCAAATCACATCCAAGTGAAGAAATCCTAAGAGAGTTAGAGAGTTCTTTTGTATTCCTCTTTGAGAGAAAGAGAGAGTTCCATAGAGAGAAAGTTTTGTATACCATCCGAGAGGGTGAGATTCATAGAGAGATCCTCAGAGATCGAGAGAAACACTTTGTAATCCTACTTTTATAGTGGAGATCTTTTAACTGGACTAGGTCCCGTGGTTTTTCCCGAGAGGGTTTTCCACGTAAAAATTCTGGTGTCATTATTCTTCTCTTCACTCTTTTATTTTTTACACTTCCGCATAGTGCCCATTTTGCGTTCACAGAGGAGGGAATAGGTACCGCTATTTCCCAACAATATAGTGGAAAAGATAAGGTTTTATTAAAACAAAATAAAAGTAAAGAATGCTGTGGTGGCACGACTGTAATGATAAAATGTTACATCTCATCTTTATCATATATATAAAAATCTTGTCGATGAAGTCGCAGCCTCTAAAGAGTGAGTGGCAAAGATAGCCAATGAAAAATCGAAGCTATTTTGAGAATCAAAAATATCCAACAATTGTGGTAGTGGTGAGATGAAGTTATCATGGAAATCCCTTCTAGAAAAAATGATCTTGTTAATCATGTGTGTATAGTGTATTAGTGTATATATGCAATTGTATTTGTAGCTTATAGCCATTTTTAAGCCATGGAAATCCTTTGATTCTTTAATTAATTGATTGCTTCGTCAAGAAGAACGTAACCTGCGAGGCTGAATATGTAAATTTTGTCGTTATATGTAACTTCTTATAGTCTACGTACGTGTGATAAATACTATAAAATTTGCAAGTTTATTTATATACTATTTTACATTGAAAAGAGAAACTCTATAAATTTTTATTAATATATACTATATAAAATATAACATTAAAGTTATATTTATCACCATACACAGTTCAAACAAAGTCATAATTCTCTCTGTAATTATGTTGATTAATTGATTAATTATAATTAAGCACTAAAAAATAAAAATTGAGACGTGAGATCCGTAGTCATAAAGAAACTGTATATAATATGAAAAGACTACAAAAAGAATCTATATTTGTGTGGTGATTTAAATTAATTAAAATAAATATATAGAAAGATAAGCAAAACCCAACAAAGCTAGCATTGTTAAAGAAACAAATTAGTTTTGTTCATTCATTGGATGATTCTTTATTTCGTTTTCTTCCTCTTATTTATTTATCTTTAAAACACGCTGGTGTCTTTCCACAATTGCAACGTGTCATTGTTTTATGTTTCGAACATCATAGTATTCATTTCATCTGTTCCTTTATTAAACTACCCAATCATTCATTCATTCATTCATAGCAATCTATATACTTCACAATTTTCACTATCAACAACATGAACTTCTCACACTCTCACTTAGATTCTTCTTATTCAGCAATCAACACAAGGAAGAGAGAACGTTCACATCTTTCTTCTTCTTCTTCTTCAATTCAGAAACAAAGTCACATGAATAATAATAAAGCTATGTCTGAATTACCCTTTCTTCCTAATGAGCTTCTTCTTGAAATTCTCTCAAGGCTTCCAGTGAAGTCTATATTAAAATTCAGGTGCGTTTGCAAATCATGGTTATATCTATTTTCTGATCCTTACTTCATAAAAAAGCACTTATACTTATCAACTAAAAACACTCACTTCACAACACATCATAGAATCATATTGAGTGCTACAACAGCTGAATTCCACCTCAAATCATGTTCAGTTACTTCTCTTTTCAATAACCAATCAACAATTTCTCAAGACTTAAACTATCCAGTGAAGAACAAATATCGTCATGATGGAATTGTTGGTTCTTGTAATGGATTACTTTGTTTTGCTATAAAAGGTGATTGTGTTCTTCTTTGGAATCCTTCTATTAGAGTTTCTAAGAAATCACCGCCTTTAGGTAATAATTGGAGACCAGGTTGTTTCACTTGTTTTGGTCTTGGTTATGATCATGTGAGTGAAGAAGATTATAAGGTTGTTGCTGTTTTTGTTGATCCTAATGAGTTTTTCAGTGAATCTAATGTTAAGGTTTATAGTATGGCTACTAATTCTTGGAGAAAGATTCAAGATTTTCCTCATGGTTTCTCACTATATCAAAATTCAGGGAAATTTGTTAGTGGTACTCTTAATTGGGCTGCTAACTACTCTTCTTTTTGGGTTATTGTTTCTTTGGATTTGCAAAAGGAAACATATAGGGAAGTGTTGCCACCTAATTATGAAAAGGAAGAGTGTTCTATTCCTACTTTGGGTGTTCTAAAAGGGTGTCTTTGCATGAATTATGATTATAAAAAAGCAGATTTTGTTGTTTGGTTGATGAAGGATTATGGTGTAAGAGAATCTTGGG
Source organism: Astragalus membranaceus (assembly GCA_039519185.1). NCBI lineage: Eukaryota > Viridiplantae > Streptophyta > Magnoliopsida > Fabales > Fabaceae > Astragalus > Astragalus membranaceus. Next base: position 19,085,375 of record CM076851.1, on the reverse strand, counting down.
TTAAACTGGTGACTATTCCTTATTTGCCTAATCCTGAAGATTTTTCTTACTCAGGGCCTTATTGTATATCAAAGAATGGTGAATTGTTGTTGATGTTTGAGTTTGATTTGATTCTCTATAACCCAAGAGACCATTCCTTTAGGTTTCCTAAGATTGAGAGTGGGAAAGGTTGGTTTGATGCAGAGGTTTATGTTGAAACCTTGGTTTCACCAATGAAGCATTAAGAAGGTCTATGAAGCACTTACACAGACATCAGACACGACATGGATACGGACATACAGACACCAGTTTTAATCTGAAATATACAAGTATCGGTGTCAGTGTCAGATACGTGTCAGACACCGGACACATCTTCAGCTGAAAGTGTCAGTGCTATAGAGATTAAGGTTGATATGCTATGAAATGCAAGTGTGATGAGGAAGAATAAAATTATGTCAAGTTTTTCTACTCTTCTGGTTTTATTTTTGTTCATGTATTGTGGTATTAGGTGTGTAATATGTATATGCAGAACTTAGAGTTTGGTATTTTATGAAGCATAGCTATGTGTGTTTTTGTGTTGGGTTATGCACCCATATAGATGATAGAAAATATACAGCTTTATCTAATTGTTCATATATGGGATGATTCTGCAGCTGTGAAAACAAGTATATACTTTCTTGTATATTTAATGACTAATCTTCCATTACTTTGCATTTTTTCAATGAACAAATCGATAGTATTTGAGAGCCTAATAATGTGACTAAATAACAATTTTGATTAAATCAGAGATTGTGTGAAGGCGCTCACAGTTTTAAGAACTAAAATAGTTATTTATTTATTTATGTAACAAAGCACATCATCACTGTAAAAGGAATAAAGTAAAAAGCTGAGGAATCTGGTCCTCTCTAGCATAATACTGGAAGCAGATTTGTGGCAGGCACATTAGATAAGAAAAACGGGAAGGAGAATAATATATGACTTTGAGTTTGTTCTATAAAATAGAACAGAATATAACATAAGTTAGAAGATATACTGCATTTCGATTCCATTAAATATGTATTTATATAGATTCACACTCTGAGTGTCAAAATGCTTTTAGTTTAGTAAAAAATCTAATTCTTTGGTAATCATACATTATTAGATTGACAAGATATACAATATATATTGTGAATGAAAATCGGTTCATACCCGCGCTTCTAAGATAATCGATTTTATTGATTGCAAAATCTACCGCCATATAATCTCAAAAAAAAAAAAATCTACCGGCATATGTCTCTATCCGATAAAATCAATTCCCTAAGGATGAAAATGATAGTTACTAGATAAACTCTAATAATCATTTTCTATTGTCTTAGTAGTTGAAGCATTTCTCACCAATAATTTTTACCAATATATGCATACATAATATGTCTCTATCCACAACCATAGAGAAGGTACGCAACACAACTCGAAGAAAGAATGACAAAGAGAACCAAAACGCCGCGAATCCGCTACATTTGGTCAAGTCAACCTCGAAGGGGAATGGAGTTTAATAGCTTGGATATTTCCAAGAATTCTAAGACCTCAATTTTAACCTTAGAAGACAAATTAAATGAAAGAAGAGCGATAAGTTACAGCCTAGGGCTGTTTGTAGTGTTGATGATTGTCCATAGATTGCATTTTGCTCTCGAAGTAGCATTGAGAAGACTTATCAAATAAAGACACTTGCCTTATAGCATACATGTAGAGTCTTAAGAAACAAGACTCCAAATAGCTAGGGGATCGAGTTGCCTCAAAATTAGAGAAAAAAGTTGTAGACAATTTGGACCTTAAAAGACGACTTGACGTGTATTTGACATAATGAATGAGGAGGTTCGTGTCCACCTAAGTGTTAAGAAGGTGTCAAGGGTACTGACATCTTTAACATTTTTAACACTTAGTAGATGGAGGGACTAAAGTGTCACATTTGAGAAATGTAGGGGACTAATGTGTCTCGAAAAAATTGTCAATGACTAATATGTCCCACGAGAAAATTGTCAGGGACCAATTTAGGCTGAAATAACGTATGACGTGTCAGTTAACGTGACACATTGGAACATAACGTGCCACATGGGAGACGTTAGCTGACATCTTTAACACTTGATGGACGGAGGGATTTTTAACAAGTCCCGTCTTGTAAATGTGAGGAACTAATATGCCCGAAAAAATGGTCGGTGACAAATTTTTCTTGCGAGGAAACTGTCAGGAACCAATTTGGACCTTTAGTCAAAAATTTATGTGTTACGAATTTAAAATTGATAACCTATCCCAAAAAAATAAACTTAGAGGACCAATTTAAACTTTTAAGAATTCACATGCATTTTATTTTACCCTATCTTATTCCATTTGTCGCCTACCGAATAAAACAGAAGGCGAAAGGAAGACAATAGAAAGAAATAGAATCCGGTGGTTGGTATAGTAGTGAGGATTTTTCTTTGATTTCGTCCATTATCCAATCGCCAATTAGCCACCTCATGTCTACATCAATCTGCTTCTCAAAGACTGATAAGACTCAACATCTCTACTTGCATGAATCAATTGGGGTGATAAGGATAAAACAGCTAATCTAGATTTCTATTATCAACTAGTTTTCTTACGAAGTTTATAGGAAGGAACGAATGATATTCCCATGGTAATTTGAAACCAGGTTCTCTACTGTTTGATTATAACATTGGTATCCTTTTCCTAAAAAACTTTACGAAAAATATTAATGAAAAATTAAAGAATCAACCTTTTAGCTTTGTTTTGCAAGAGCCAAAAGAAAGTCAATAAGGACTAGAACACTCTCCACTGCAATTGAACTGCTGTCAACAAATTCGCAAGATGTTTGAATCAACATTCATCGTACCCAGCCTGTTTGGATTAGCTTATCTTTGAGCTTATGAAAAACAACTTATTGAGATTTGAGATAAACAAGTTTTTATGTTAATTCATACGTTTTCATTAACAAAAGTTATATCTCCAAAAGTTGTTTTTCCATACACTATTTTGACAAGCTTATGAATAATACATAAAAAGTTATTTATTTGCATAAGTTGTTTTTCATAAGCTCAAAATAAGCTCTATCCAAACAGGCCCCCCGGGAAGAAGAAACTCTTTAGAAAGAGAAGGCGAAAATAAAAATTTGGAGAATTCGAGATCTTTCCAAAAAAGATCATTACTTTTGCCTGTTTTGCGAGCAGATGTTGCTCATTGGAAAACCATGGTGATTTTTTTTAAGGTGAACACAAGAAACAGAAATGAAGTGTGCAACATGATTAAGGTTAAACCAATGTCACTCCTTATAATAAGTACATGGTCTTTAATAAAATAAAGCTTACTTAAAAAACGGGTATCAATCTACTCTACTGTGAATTGAGCAATGACTAATGAAACCTGCAATCTGAACGACATAGTACTAAAACATGAAAGTGTTCAACTACTAAAGATGGATGAAAGATGGTACTGTATTTGAAGAGCAAAAATGCTACCATAAATGAACAATTCAAACCACAAAAGTCAGCCTTAGAACTATATGTACAATTTCAAAAAAACTTAGGAGCATTCACCTGTGCCAACAAAGCTTTCTCCCACCCTCTCGCAAAATCTCATAGGCAAGTTTATACTTTTCAATGGATGTTGAACCAGCATCTATGTACTTAGATGCATTTTCTCTTAGACTCCATAGCATCAAATTTTTGAGTTCCTGAGAGCTACTCCATGATTCTATGTCAGGAAAAACACCATCCTCAGCATTTCTTGTCCACCGGTGTAAGATGTAGCGAGAAGGGACTTCTCTTAATTCCAATATCTGGAAAACTCTCAACACATGTCTACAAAGAACACCTTCATATTCAAACATTTGACAGCTGCAACTAATGCCGAGGTTGGATGCATTGAATGTAACTACGTGCTTCTCGGTATCATTTCCACACGTACGCACCAAATATCTGCTGAGGCTTCCTTCTTCATATATTTTAAACCCAAGATAACTATAGCACTGCATAAGCTCTTTCTGAAAAACTTTGAATATTGCAAGAGTGTAAAGCCTTCTACACTGTTCTTCTATTGGTTCTTTTGTTTGCAAAACGGGTTGAAAATTACAAGTATTAAAATCCTCTTTTCTTTCTTCCTCACGACGTCGCTCAATACCTCTTTCATACCGTGAAATAAACTCTGTGAAAGGTGTTTGGGCATTTAAAAGGGCACCAAAGAATGAATCCATGCTTTCTTTCATAGGAATTCCAGCAAAAAATGTGCCCTTCAAATATAATGGAACCCAGGATGCGCGCTTCTCATACATTTCTCCTAGCCAAGCATTGTCCTTCAGTCCATATTTGTTTAGTAGGGCATTCCATGTAGTGTCAAATTCACCGACTGTCTGACTCTGGTAAACGCACCTTTCGTAATCTTTTCTAAATCCATTACCCAACAAACCCATGTGTTCTTGTTCCTTTGCCTTAATTTGCCACAATGAAAAGCGATGACAGGTTACAGGAAAGACTTTTTCTATTGCCCTCTGGATTGCAATGTCTTGATCAGCTATTACCGACAGAGGCTGCCGGCCAGACATTGCCCTTAGCCATGTCTGAAACAACCAAGTGAAAGACTCTTCAGATTCATCAGCAATTAGAGCACATCCGAGAAGCACAGGTTGCTTGTGGTGGTTAACTCCAACAAAAGTAGCAAATGGCACCATATAGACACTTTCTCGGTATGATGTGTCTACAACAAGGACATCACCAAACTGACTACATGAGTATCTAGATCTGCCATCAGCCCAAAATATGCTCATGCAATTACTGTTATCAACTTCCACTGCATAAAAGAATCCTGTATCTTCTGCTTGCTTTGACTGAAAATAATCTAAAAGCACCCTGTACCAATCACTTATAATGTGATTTTGTCTACCTCCTACAGGGACAGGGTAGTTATCTATCCTAAATATGTCACTATTTACTGTTCCAGTATTTAGCTCATCAATCAAAATATTAGAAGCGGGAAGACTTTTTGCCGGACGCTCCTTTGGAGAGCCCAGATCATGATTATGATCTTTATGAAGACGGTCTACTATCCACTTTCCTGATGGTTGTCTCTTAAGCCTTAAATAAGCCCTACAACCAACTCTTGAAGGGTGTTGGAATCCTTCTTTTGAGCACACAAATCGGCGAGATGTAATCTGCCCATCATTTTTAGAGCGAAACAATTGACCAATTCGAATTCCAAAACCCAAACCTGCTGCATAAGCATGATAAAATTGGTAGGCTTCATTAGGGGTACTGAACTCTTGACCGACATACGGTTCAATCCTGGGCTGTCCTTCAACTTCTTCCTTTCTCAGGCGCTTGAAATCAATAACGCCAAAGGGACAAGTGGGTTCATCATTGGCTGCGCCAAGCATTTTCTTCCTTGGTCTACGAGATACTTCAGTAAAAGAATTGATAGTTGTAGCTTCCTTCTGCTGCAATGTTGGAGTGCAATTTTTACTTTCAGTTTCAAGATTGTGGTTATGGTCCTTGTGAAAATGATCAATAACCCACTTTCCAGAATCATTTAATTGTGCCCTTATGAATGCTGGACAGCCTGTTCTTGAGCTGAGCTGATGTCCCTCCTTTGAGCACACAAATCTTCGAGAAGAAACCGACCCATCAGTTCTTGATCGATAAAGTTGACCAATCCGAACTTTAAATCCCATTCGACTGGCATATGATATATAAAACTTAAGTGCATCATCCGCAGAAGAAAATTCTAACCCTATGCATGGCTCGCAAGAGAAATCTAATCCCTCCTCCCCAGTGCTATTATACATTGCCAGTTCAGTTCCAACAGGATGCTCATTTACATTCATGATCCCAGGTTCTTGTCCGTTTAATGAAGATTTATAAGAATACTACAGGTGTTTTCAAATTCTTCAATGCTCTTAGAAAGTGATATATATTCTTATATTCTCTTTTCTGCCACCCTCTATTTTTCAAGGCAAGCAAAATCACATTCCACGTGCTAAGGGGAATGCACCGATTTCTGCAACAGGTGAAATATGACACTGACAAGATTTAAAATTTCAACACAGCTAAGCGTGACTTTGCTTAAAATATTAATCATCAGTATCCGTATCAGTATCAGTATCAGAATCGTAATTCTTGAGGCATGTTTCTCCCATTTTATAAGTGACCGAACAATTTGATCAGAAAAATATCAACATCTAAGCGGAAAACACAACGAAACAATTAATTAAGTTGAAAACAAAATGAAGGCAATTGAAGAAATAGAGAGATTTTTGATCAAACAGCAATAAAACAATCATTTGGCAAGGAAAGTCAAAGCAGCAAGAAGTGAATCAATCAATAGTTAGGGTTTAAATCAAATTTACCTCGAAGCATTTTTGAATTGGTTTGAAATTCGAAGGTGTAGAGGAAGAGCGGAATTGGGTTTCGGAAATACAAGAAAGTGAGCGAAATGGACAAATGTTGTTTTGAGCTTTGGCATCCGCAACGACGACGGTACTTGGAATATATATGGAATCCGGATCCAAATCCTAGTACCCCCTAAGCCCATCTAATAAAAAAGATAAAAAAATTATAATTTTATTATGTTTATTTTAGGATTTGGTTTAGGATTTAACTAGCGGTATATCCGGACATACGCATGGGTACCACTATGTTGTTTGTGTGAATTGACTCAGACAAAATTTAATTAGTATGGATATGCAAAACTAAAGAATTTTACATCACTTCAATTAACAAATATGGCATCATGCACGTAGCATGACGTACAAACCCTCGGTATAAGGTCAACATGTGGAAGGCTTGGACATCTCGGTGTTGGGTGTATGGGTCCTATGTGACCTGCTCTGGAGTAAGGCGATTTAACACATTCCAAAATGGGGATACTTTACTGTCGTCTCTATTATTCAACCAACGCTTGATACGTGGCCTATCTTCCTCATAATCATGGTTAATCCATTTACTCCCTAAATCTTCACCCTGAAAATGCTCAAATATTTAGGCCTGTAATCAATATGGGAACCGAGTTAGTAAACATACATAAACACCGTAAACTGAAAATTAAAGTAATTATAATACATACCTGGATGAGTGTGGCGTAACCAGCCACTGGCCTACAGTTAGCTCTACTAGCATCCCTCGGCTGGTCGTAGAGATGGGCAAAAGCCATCCCGTCCTAGGTGTAATTTCTGGTGTTCTGAAGGTCAGTGAGCATCCCAAGATACCCCACATTCACATTTGACCCCGACTTGTCGGTGAAGATGGTGGTGCTCAGCAGGTACAACATGTAAGCCCTGGCAGGATGCTCCCATCTCTAATCGGCAATGGCCGAGGCGTAGACAACCTCCTGCAACCAATTTAGTTTCATATACACCTTTTTACCATTCATCTATTCACGTGCATCCTCAGCGTCCACTCCGAGATACTCCACCAAGACGTCTCCTGCCTCAAACTTAGAGTAGTCTGGGTGGAAGTTAGAGGTGTCTGGATGCCACTGCTCCACAAATGCGTTGATAAGTCCCTTAAGGACCTGAGAGAACTCTAGGTCCCTAAGATGATAAAGGCTTGAACTCTTCACATAGTCTTCAATCTCTGGGACTATGGTAATCTTCGATGTACTCCGCCCGTGGGAAATGATTTTTGGCGACCCATGGTCCTGCATGGTCATGGAATCTGTTAGTCAACCATTCAAAAAACATAACAATTATAATAATTATTAAGATAGTTATGAATAGTTGTTGTTCCTTGGTTCAAACTCTTTGGTCCTAGCCGTGGATTCGGCCAGGGGTTTGAGCAAGTTCTTCGATTCCTTGTTCTTCAAGCGATTGCGCCAAGGAATGAACTCTGCTTCTTGACTGTGGGTATCCCGACTCCTCTAGAAAGGGCCGGGTTAGGTGAGAGGGGACTGCGAGGGTTGGATTATACTACTGGCTAATGCATAAAAATAAAGATAAAGTGCGATAAAAGCAGATAGACGAAATAAACGTAGAGTTTTTAATTGATTGATTTGTGTCTGTTCTGTACAATTACTCTTCTATTTATATACATAGGCCCTCATCGGCCACTACTATAGCCAACACTTGCCTACCGTTGGATTAGTCAAGATCAACGCACTACATTACATCCAGGCCCTAAAAACTAGGAAGCACTCTTCCACTCTTCCACTAGCACGGGTAGTGGGTCAAAATATCTTCGCTTCCACTTCTACGGCGCTTCCCCATGTTGTTTTAACCGCTCCAACGTCTAAATGTGTGCACGTGTGTTGAATCCTTGCTCCCAAAGCAAGCTCATTTACCTCGGCCAACTCTTCATGCCCACTTCCCATAAATTTAGGAAGGTGGTTATTGTAGCTTGGCTTGGCATTTTTCCATTATATTTATTTTAATAAATCATAGAATTATTTAATAAATAATTATAAGAACACATTAAGACCAAGTATTAGCCTCCAAGTCTATATAGACTTAGTAGCCACGTCAAGCCGATTTGCCTACGGCCGAGTCTTACCTCGGCCAATCAGGCGTCAACCGAGCAGGCACCTTAGCTGTTTATCTTAGCCATGTGGTCATGTATAGTCAATTAGACCCCAAGTAGCTAAATTTCTATTTTTTGCCGACGGGAATCAGCCTTCGGCCCTCGGCTAGCCGATTCTACGTCAGCCGAGTAGCCCTCGACGAAAACGGGTGTCAACAAATGTCCCCCCTGCATCCTTTAGCTGAGGACCTTAAGAGGAAGCTGAAGGATGTATTATGTCAGCCGATTTTTTCTCTGCCAACTCCTTACACTTGACAACTATGGCTGTAGTGCATATAGAAACTTATTCTTTTGGAATTACTGTGGTTGCAGACAGTAGACTCACAATATCACAATGACACTGCTAGGTGCCCCCTAGTGTTGTACAATTGGGATTGCAGACAGTAGACTCATAATGTCAAAGTGATACAGCTAGGTGCGCCCAAGTTGTGTACAATTGGGATCGCAGACAGTAGACTCATAATGTCAAAGTGACACTGCTAGGTGCCCCCCAGTATTGTGTGTTCCAGCCGATTAAGGAAATACCAACGTAAGTAAGATGCCGTGTTTGTCGATAGTAGTCTTACGTTGCCGATGTGGCACTGCTAAGTGTCGCCACACTTTTGTTGGATTGGTATACTATTCCGTTTCCATTGAATAAGCTACTTCCACTTACCCTTTGTTGAAGGAGATGGTAAGTTGTGCGCCAAAACCATAGTCGAAAAGTGTAGCCACCCTTGTTAGTTGACGAGGTCTCGGCTGCCATGTCAATTGGCTGCCTAATCACTATGGTAATCTGATGCATCTTCAGACACATCATAATCATCCATAGGGATTATTTCACTGTCAAATCCTTCTTGCTTCGTCTCATGAATGAATCGTTCAATCTGAATTGCCCTGGAAGCCAGGGTACTGAGGTCACTAAATGCTTGACTTTAAAACAGACTTACGAACTCAGGCAATAATAAATGCTTGACTTTAAATCATACTTACGAAGTCAGGCAAGAATAAATGCTTGACTTTAAATCATACTTATGAAGTCAGGCAAGAATAAATGCTTGACTTTAAATCATACTTACGAAGTCAGGCAATAATAAATGTTTGACTTTAAAACAGACTTACGAAGTCAGACGAAATAAATGCTTGACTTTAAATCAGACTTACGAAGTCAGGCTATCGCTTGACTTTAAAACTCCTGACATACAAAGTCGACTTAATAAAAGTCAAGCGGCCGCCTGACTTTAAATCCCCTTTTCGCCTGACTTTAAATCCCTTTTTTGCACTAGTGTGAGCACTTTCTGGCCATCTTTCCGAATCTTTCAATGAAGCCAGTCACTGCCTCATCCACCTTCTACCGTAAATTCATGAGATCGGTTGCGGTAACTTCAGGCTGTGGCCAATAAAATTTGTCATTGAAGCACATTTCCATGTCTGCCCAAGTCTGTATAGAATCGGGTGGTAGAGAAGAATACCAAGAGAAGGCCATTCCTGTCAGGGACAAAGGGAACAGCTGCAACTTATGGAATTCATTCTGGTTTTCTTCCCCACACTGGGACGTGAATCAGCCGATGTGCTCCATAGTAGATTTCCCTTCATCCCCGGAGAATGTGGCAAAATCAGGGGTTTTGAATCCTCTGGGCAGAGGCGCCAATCTATCCACCCACTCGGGGTAAGGCTTCCTGTACACCGGTCTATCAAGCGATTTCAGCTGAACGCCGAAAAACTTATTAATAGTGTCAGCTAACAAATTAGAATCCAGGAGTTGGGCCCCCGATGGTCTTTCAGGTGGAGGCGTTGGTCGCCACAGTGTATCTGGGGGACCCTGCGCCCCTGGCTGCGATGGTACCTGAGGTGGAGCGTCTGTCCATGGTTGCCCAGGCACTACTTGGGCCAGGTTAACAAGGCCAGTTTTTGGTACAGATGTTTGCATGCCTCGGTGAGGTGGAAGTTGATTCCATGGCTGCTCGGCTGGAGCAACATTCATCTGTGTCTGTATATAGGAACCCGCCGGGTAGGTACTGAGTGCTCCGGGGTACGACTGACTAGGAGGTAGGCTTGTCGAGCCAAGTGGGTTCTGGGCCCATGACTGCCGACTCGGGCAATACCCACTAATCTTGTCATTCCCTGATTCCGGGGAGAAGGCTTGCCCACCTGCGTAGGCCGGGTAGTTAGCCGCGGCAAAGCATCCATAGGACGGTCCTTACGGCAAACCCACCGAGCCCACTGCCTCGGGCGGCCTTCGGGCCAATTGCACTTGTCCCTGCTGAAGAGAAGCTGTATTAGTGACATTCGCCAAAAACTGCCCCCCAGTGTTGGCAGTGGCAAAAGTACTGGGCTGATGAATCACAAGAGAAGGGCATACCTGATGAGAGAACGCCTGCTGAGGCCCAGTCAAACTCCCACTCGGTGAACACTGATGCATGCCTCCCAAAGAAGCATAGGAGGATGCCTGCTGAGGTCCAACAGGGTTGGTGTGTGGCAGGGACTGATGCGTACCTCCCAGAGAAGTAGGATGTCCTCCCTGTAATTGGCTAGGGAAAATGGGGTTGGTAGGGCTGCTACCTCGTGTTGCAATCCTGTGCTCCAATTCCTTGGCCTGTTGCACTTCATTGTGCACCATAGGTTTAACCATGTCAGCCAATTGTTGGGACACTTGGTACATTATATGATGTATCCCCATGTCAATTTGTTGCCGAATGAATGGGGTGGTCATGACCACAGGCTCCTCCTCGTGGTGAGGCGGTTCATTCGATTTCGCAGTAACCGTTGTAGTAGCATTCCCTGAAACACCTACTGGCACTGTGGTTCGGCCCTTCGCAGCAGTTGCCTTTCTTGAAGCAGAAGGCGAATCCATACTTAGGTTTTCCCCAGAGCGCAGGTGCATACGCCAATGATAATCCAGTCCAGGCAAATCAAACGCAATGGTCTGTTCACCTGTTCTAGTCCCACCGGGCGTGCCAATTTGTTGTTCTTTGGTTCAAACTCTTTGGTCCTAGCCGTGGATTCGGCCAGGGGTTTGAGCAAGTTCTTCGATTCATTGTTCTTCAAGCTATTGCGCCAATGAAGGAACTCTGCTCCTTGACTGTTGGTATCCTGACTCCTCTAGAAAGGGCCAGGTTAGGTGAGAGGGGACTGCAAGGGTTGGATTATACTACTGGCTAATGCATAAAAATAAAGATAAAGTGCGATAAAAGCAGATAGACGAAATAAACGTAGAGTTTTTGATTGATTGATTTGTGTCTGTTCTGTACAATTACTCTTCTATTTATATACATAGGCCCTCATCGGCCACTACTATAGCCAACACTTGCCTACCGTTGGATTAGTCAAGATCAACGCACTACATTACATCCAGGCCCTAAAAACTAGGAAGCACTCTTCCAATCTTCCACTAGCACGGGTAGTGGGTATATCTTCGCTTCCACTTCTACGGCGCTTCCGCAAGTTGCCTTAACCGCTCCAACGTCTAAATGTGTCCACGTGCGTTGAATCTTTGCTCCAAAAGAAAGCTCCTTTACCTCGCCAACTCTTCATACCCACTTCCCATAAATTTAGAAAGGCGGTTACTGTAGCTTGGCTTGGCCTTTTTCCATTATATTTATTTTAATAAATAATATAATTATTTAATAAATAATTATACGAACACATTAAGACCAAGTATTAGCCTCCAAGTCTATATAGACTTAGTAGCCACGTCAAGCCGATTTGCCTTCGGCCGAGTCTTACCTCGGCCAATCAAGCGTCAGCCGAGCAGACACCTCAGTTGTTTTATCTTAGCCATGTGGTCATGTATAGTCAATTAGACCCCAAATAGCTAAATTTCTATTTTTTGCCGACGGGAATCAGCCTTCGGCCCTCGGCTAGCCGATTCTACGTCAGCCGAGTAGCCCTCGGCGAAAATGGGTGTCAACAATAGTAACTGACTGTCTCATCCCATAGGGCTTTTGCTACGTGGGTGCGGTAGCAAGTCAAAACAATCCCATCCTCTGGATCGCCCGGGTATGCGCATGTAGATGCTGATGTCCCAACGTCATCAGTAGGCGCGGGCTGCTCAGCATCAGCAGCAATATTAGCAGCAACAAGCTGCTCAACATCAGCAGCAATATCAGCATACTAATGCTCCTCATGTGCCTCAGCCCTCATGTACTAGGTCCACGGGGCGGTGGCTGGGACTGGGACCGACTAGGAGTTCGTCTGTCTTCCTTTTACGGATGGAAGCAGTAGCTCTTGGCCTCGCACTAGGCTGTGGCTGGGGTCATGTACGGTAATGACTACCTCTGGTCTTTGTCATACCTAAAGCAGCCAATAAACAAAGTAAAAACCCAAGAATTAACAAAACAACAACAAACCCAACAAGAAACATCAACACAGGTCCGATATTATAGCACCTTACAGGTTCGGTACTATAGTATTGTACCTGTTTTTACTTTTTTTTTTTAAAAAAAACAAGGTACGATATCATAGTGCAGTACCATTACAACACTTTAGTACCAGACTTGTGTTTTTCAAATTTTTTTAAACGTTTCGGTACTATAGTACCGAACCAGACCTAAACACGAAAAAAACAAAAATGCAGGAAAACATAGAAAAAGATAGAGAGGAGAGGGAGGTACCTGATGATGAAGGAGTGTGTGAGAGTGAGAGAGACGGAGGTTGAGAGTGAAAGAAGAGTTGATGTGAGAGAGAAAGAGAGTTGAGAGAGTGGGAGAGCGCTGTGAAGACCGAGAGTGAGGGGTGTGAAGAAAAGAGTAAGAGGGAGAGTGTGGGAGAAAGGGGTTTTGGGGAGGGGTATTTTGGGAATTTTTGAAAATTAAGGGGTATGTGGGAGTAAGATGGAGGGGGGTATAATAAGAAGGCTCATGCTTATCCCGCTCTCCCCAACTCACCACACACCCCGAAACACTATGAAATGTCCAAAAATACTCTTAAGGAAAAAAAGTGTTCCAAGCGCGCCCCTTTTTTTTATGGGAATTCACGGGTCCGACACCGATGTATCGAACGTGGTACGGTTTCCTGGTGTCGTGTTTTATGCCTTGTGACGCACCCCCTACTCCATAAATTTTTACAGGTCCGACAGTATGTCACCAAACCAGTATGGTTCCATACTGCGTACTTGAATTTTTGCCAAAAATATATAACGTACGGTTGTTATCTACCGTACTCATTCTTCAATATCATTATCATCAATATCATCAATGATGATTGCGGTGCAAAGATAGTCCAACTCATCAAAATCCACTAAAACCCCAGTCAGCTTAGGCTTTTGATTCCTCTAATCAACACAAACACAAAGATAGTGTTGCGCCCGAAAAAGTCCCCGAGGGAGAACCTTCCTCGTTCACAACTTTTCCTAAGACAATGAAGCCGCCACCAATATTTATTAAGGAAAATATTAGGAAAACCTTTTTTGGAAAGCGATTGGCCTTGCGAAACTAGAGAATAGGGTTCGGGGGTCGGTTACGCGCAGGGAAGGTGTAAGCACCCCACACGTCCTCTCTACTGAGAGGGAAACTTTAATTAAGTGTGTGGTTTTAGTGTGTTGACTTGAAAGTACTTAATTTTGCCTCTCTATTTCTTATTAAAATTTTTTAATGAAAATCCTTATTTATTATGAAAAGGAGAAAAACAGGTTTTTAGAAAAAAACGCTTGACGGGACATCGCCCGCTCCTACGTATCTCCCGGTGCGATGGAGAACTCAAAGCTACGTAGTTCTTCTTTGTCCTGAAAAATGTTTTTGTCTTTTATCTTTTTAGTGAGTTTTCGAAATAGGACGAGCATTTTAATGAAGGGTTAAACTAACTAAGGTTATGGGTAATCACCGCTAAGTACTCTTGAAAGATGAGTCACTACCGCCAGTCAGACGAACAAAGGCTCTGATTGACTATTAGTAGCGACTCGTTTTTATTTGTTCTTTAGAAAGGGGGGTTTCGAAAGAGATTGATTGGCACGAATGATCAAACTAACAAAAGTTATGGGTGATCATCGCTTGTTGTTCTTTTGGGAAAAAGGACATCGCCACCAATGGCTAGACGAACAAAGGTTCTGATTAACCATTAGCGACGATGGGTTGAAAATGATTTTAGAAAGGAAAAAGTTTTTGTTCTGAAAATGATCTTGGTTTGCAAAAGTGATTCTTTTTTGTTATGAAAATAACTCTTTTCTTTTTGGTGTGCAAATGCTAAAATCTTTTATGATTGCGCTTGACGAGAATGTGACTCGCTCCTACGTATCCCAAATGGGAATCAAAGCGACGTAGTTCTAACGAGCCTTGAAAGTGAAAGTCTTTTTGCTTAGGTTTTGAAAAGTGGAGGGTGCTCATAACGATCAAACTAACAAAGGTTATGGGTGATCATTACTAACACTTGCCATGATTTTTGATGCTTGGAAAATATCTTTTGAAATTGAAAGCATTCATGATAATCAAACTAACAAAGGTTATGGGTGATTATCACTGGCACTTCATTGTTAATAATCATGCAAGCAGAGGCTTCACAAGACTACTAACAAAGTTTTTGATTTAATGAGTTTTCGCAATCGGGTTGATTCTTATTTAGGGAAAAGAGAATCTGTTATTTGGAAAAAAGATTTTGTGAAGAAAAGTTTTCTTAGGGGAAAGAGAGAAACAAAGGGGTGCAGTAGTAAAATGGGGTGCAAGTTACAGGGGGGCTGTGTTATTAAAGATGGGGTGTAAGCAGTGAGAAGGGTTGCGTTTTAAAATAGGGGGTGCAGAAATCAGGAAATAGTTCCAGTGGACTGCATAAATGATGGGCTCTTCCAAGGGGTTAAGTTATCAAAATGAGGGGTGTAAAAAAAGGGAAGCCCAATTCGCATTGGAGGGCCCAGTTAGCGAACTGGGCTTAAGTGAGGAAGGGGGCTTATGCTTGAGTCTAGGGGTGCAGATGGCAGTCCGAAAATTTAAAAGAAACAGAGGTGGTGTCATTAGAAACGCAGGGGTGCAGACAGGGGGTGCAATCAGTAGTGTTTTAAAATGATAAAGAGGGTTATTGTCAAAAAAGATGATAAAGAGGCCATGAAACAGTAAATTTGGGGGTGTAAAAAGTAAACCATTTGATATATGTAATATATGGAAAGATTTATTAATTTACTTAAGAAATATTTTTTGGTTTTAGAATTCATTTGTTAGCAACTGAAAGGGTTCAGATCCATCTTTTAATTAAAAAAAATTGATTGATTCATTTTTTATAAAAAAACAAAAAATTGGGTCTAATTATTATGATTTTTTATGACAATCATAATTGTTATTGAGCAGGCATTAATACCTTTCTCCAAAGTCCAAACTATGACATTTCCAGCTTAACAACAACAACAAAAAACGTGGCCTTCCCAAGGATGAAACAAAACGAATTTTTCAATACAACAACAGTATTCTTCAACATTCAAAAATCACATAAACATGGAGATATACTGAATGAAAGATTTACAGGTAACAAACTAAAATTGCAAAGAGTATGAAATAAAAAAAAATACAAACAGCTCAATAGATCATACAAACAAGCTAGAAGATTAAGAGAAAATTACCACAAGGCTTGAATAATGAATCTTTCTCTCAGATCTCACATAAAAGAAAATGAAATAAATTTTTCTGATAATTTTAGTAGGGGAAATAAAAAGAAAAATGAAGAACTTGCTCTCTTTCTCCCTTTCGATTAAGTCTCTGAAGATCTTGCTCACGGACACGATTCTTGTTCTCCAAAGTTCGGATCTTTCTAACTCTTCCTTCTCCAAAATCCCCCCATTTCCTTCAAGGATTCGAACAATATTTATACTAGAAAATCAAACCTATAGTGGTGCGCTTTCTCCTTCGTTTTTTCCATTGGTTCTTGCACTCATATCCGAAAATCTGTATAACTCACTGCGTTTTCTCTTTAAAGCCGAAACCACCTGTGAAGAACCGAGAGAAGAACGCATGGACCAACGATTTATCATGGGACCGTTGGCTTTTTGAAGGCTGGCGACGAAAATAGGGGTTTGCGTGAGGGAGAGGAGAGAAAGAGGCACCGAAAATGGAGGTTTCGTGAGAGGAGAGAAAGTGTCACTAAAGATGGTAATTTCGTGTGAGAGGAGATGAAAAGAGGGTACCGAAAATGGAGATTTCGTGAGAGGAGGTGAAAGGAAGCGTGGAAGGAAGAGAAGAGAGGGTGGACGGCTAGGGTTTGATGGGAGAGGTGGAGGTGATGTGTTTTGGAAGTTGTGTGAGAGAAGGGAGGTGGAAGGGAGCGTATGAGAGAAGAGAGGAAGGGGAGCGTATGAGAGAGAGAAAGAGACGTGTGAAAGAAAGAAAGAAACGCGTGAAGAGAGAGGGAGGAGGATTGTACGGCTGATTTTTAGGAAGTGATGGGAATGATGGGAAATTAGGGTTTGTGATGTGTTTTTTTTTCAAATCAGATGGGAATGGGGAGGGGTGGACGGCTAGGTTTAGAAGTGAGGCTAGGTTTAGTGAGATGGATAGTAAAGCAAACGGGTCAGGCTAACAACGAATGGGCCTCTGGCAGAACCAGCCCAAATTCGCTGAAACATTAAAAAAACAACCTACACCCCTTTTTTACTAAATCGCTCCCTCTCTTTTTGTTGCCTTTTTTTTTGCTTTCCCTTTTTTATACCATTAAATATATCTACTAACTAAATAGGAGGTAAAATATAACTTGAAAATGAATTTGTATTTTTCAACTTTTACGAAATAAGATATATAACGACGAAGAAGAAAATCATTATTATTTTTGGACGGACAAAATTGGGGTATGACAGATAGTCCACACAAATATATAATGGTTGAATGGATCAAATGCCTAATGCGGGAGTTGGACTATCATTCTCACCAATCTCATCAATATCATCATTCTTCACCGTAACGCTTAGCAAGCTCACGTTCGGTACTAAAGTACTGAATCGGTCTGTACTTTGGTACCGTACCAGTTCGGTACTGATGTGTCGTACCATTCCAAAATACAGCGTGAAGGGGGTTTCCATGCGTGTTCCACTGGATAATTTTGGAATATTTTAGGTTTGGGGGTGTGTGGTGAGTAGGAGGGGGAGTGAGATAAGAATGGGCCTAATAAGAATGAGCCTTTTTTTGTCACCGACGGACACAAACAAAAGGCCCATGCTTTTCCCATATCCCTCCCTACTCACCCCACACCCCTAAACCCTGCGAAATGACCAAAAGACCATTAATGAGGCGCGCTATTTTCACTGATTTGGTTAGGGTCAACCAGAAATTTTCGGTTGGGCCTAGCCGAATATATTCGGTTGGCCTTAGCGGAATCGCACGTAAACACGTCCTCTCATTAATGATAGTTTTGGAATATTTGGAGTTAGGGGGTGTGGGGTGAGTAGGGAGGGGTGTGGAAAAAGTGATGGCGAAACAAAACACACAGGCCTAGGCCTAGAGGCCCACCCTAAAAACCGGCCCTAAAGCATCAAAGCATACATACAGGCACACGATAAAACTGCTGCACTGGATACAGACTCACAAAGCAACACCCACGAATGAAAAGCTCACGAAATCCAGATAGCCTCAGACCTACCCGAACCGGCGACTCCTCCCTCAGGCCCGCATCGCCACCGCTTCCCGGAACTGAAGCCAACCGCAAACCACTGGAGAACCGGCGACCACTAACAGCACCACCTCCCGCCGCCTCGGTCAGTTTAAGATGAATTCAGGGGAGCGAGAAATTCTTCATTCGATGTGCGTAGCTCTTCTTTGATAGATTGGAAGGAATCCGATTTCCCAGTGCCAATACAAGAGCCAAGGGCAGTTCGGTAAGTTCCTTTGATTTCTATTTCTTCGTCTTCTACTCGTTGTCATAATTTGAGCTCCATACACAAATCCTATGACCATGACTGTAGGAAGAGTAACTCCTTCGTATTCTTTGGTAACATACCTCCGAAACTCCACTGCACGTGCCCATTTCCGAACCCTCACCACAGAGACAACTCAAAATCCAGATACTAAAGATCCAAACTTCACCCATTTTGTCAAAGAAATTTGCAGGATCACTCGAACAAAGCCACGTTGGGAAAACACTCTTCTTTCTCAATACCCATCTTTCAATTTCTCCGACCCCAATTTCTTCCTTCTTTATCTCAATAACCAAAACAACTCCTTCCTCTCCCTTCGTTTCTTTCGTTTTCTCTCCTCTCACTGTGATTTCTCTCCTGATCAATCTTCCTGCAATGCGTTATTCGATGCTCTTGTAGATGCTGGGGCCTGCAAAGATGCAAATTTATTGCTTAATTACCCTGGTTTCACTCCTCAGCCTGCTTCTTTGGAGTGTTACATTAAGTGTCTTAGTAATAGTGGAATGGTTGAGGACGCACATGATGTGTTTGTTAAATTGAAAAAAGTTGGATTTTGCCCATCGGTGGCAACTTGGAATGCTTCTCTTTTAGGTTGTTTGAAGGTTGGTAGAACCGATCTGGTTTGGAAATTGTATGAACAAATGATACAAAATGGTGTTGTGGCTAACATTAATGTTCAAACTGTTGGATATCTTATAAAAGCATTCTGTGTAGAAAACCAAGTTTTTAAAGGCTATGAACTTCTTAGACAGGTTCTAGAAAATGGTTTGTGTCCTGAGACTACTGTTTTTAATTCACTTATAAAGGGGTTCTGTAAGGAGGGACAATATACTAGAGTATCTGAGATTCTTCATATTATGATTGCTACAAAATGTAATCCGGGTATTTCTACTTATCAGGAAATTATAAATGGACTCTTGAGGAGGAAGAATTCTGAGGGTTTAAGGGTTTTTAATGATCTCAAGGATAGAGGGTATTTCCCTGACAGGGTTATGTACACAACAGTGATCAAAGGTCTTTGTGATATGGGGTTGCTTGGTGAGGCAAGGAAGCTGTGGTTTGAGATGATTAACAAAGGACTTATGCCTAATGAGTACACCTTTAATGTAATGATACATGGTTATTGTAAGATTGGTGATCTTGTTAAGGCAAGGAAGCTCTATGAGGATATGTGTGGTAGAGGTTATGCGGATAATGCGGTTACCTACAGCACAATGATTTCAGGTCTGTGTTTGCAGGGAAGGACTGATGAAGCTTTGAGCTGGTTTCAAGAAATGTCTCAAAAGGGTGTTGCTCGTGATTTGATCGCGTATAACTCTCTAATTAAGGGCCTTTGTGATAATGGTGAGCTAGTTGTGGCTACAAAACTATTAAACGAACTTCTCGAAAAAGGTTTAGAGCCTTCGGTTTCTTCTTTTACTCCTCTTATAAAAGGACTTTGTGATGTCGGAGAAACCGAGAGTGCAATAAGGTTGTTGAAAGATATGCATGATAGGCATTTGGAACCAGTGGCCAGTGCATATGATTATATTATAACTGGTTTATGTAAAGAAGGAAATTCTGCACAAGGTATGGAATGGTTGCAAAGCATGCTGAGTTGGAAGCTGAAACCCCGGAAGCAAACTTTTGAGTACCTGATGACCGGTCTATCAGAAGAAGATAGGTTAGATGATATTTTGATTGTTTTAGATTTAGTGTTTAGAGTAGGATATGGACTCAAAGAAAGCATAATCCATTCTTTGGTGAGTAAATTTTGCAAGGAGAATTTCCATTTTTCTAACTTGTGTTTGGAGAAGATATTATGACGAAAAATGTATAACTTATGTTATTTGAGTCTTCCATGTACTATAAAGCATAATTTATTTGATTTAATAAGCCGAATTTGATTGAAAAGAAAACATAATCAAAACCATTTCTTGGTCTTTTAAATTATCTCTGGAGGTTGTTCTCAGTGTAGTTCTTAAATATAACAATGGGTTTTTATATTGGAGTTGGCTGATGTGTGTTGCCAAGAGTAGAAGATGTTCTTGCTGCACAAATTGGTAAGAACTTATTTAATGCTATTGTAAGTTGTAACTATCTTTCTCCTATAATGCATAAATTCGTTGTTGTTAACTTTGTGCCATTGGACCCAAGTGGTCTTATTCTATGTGGCAAGATATGCCCCACCAATTTACAATTCTTAAGTCTGTTGCACTTGCACTAGAGATGGTCTAAGATGGTTCATAGGCTTGTTCTTAAATTCAAGAATGTGTTTTTATTTTTTCACCGTTGGAGTGAAACTCAATCTTGCCATAATATTTTTTAAAAAGGAATAGGTGGGGTCAAATGTGCGACTCACTTAAGAATTCAAAATAGGGTCTTCCATCGGAGTGAAAAGGGACAGAGTTTTTCTATCCAATGTGGCTTCACAAGACTCGGAGAATAGGAGAAAAAGGTGGTCAATGGAGCTTAGTGATTTGAGGCACCGGCTTAAAATACTAAGCCAAAAGCTTAGTTTTACTTACTAAATTTGTTGCAGCCGTTGGATCAGAGCCTTTTTAATAAATTTTAATCTAACAGACAGTGTTTAACGAGGGCATATGTGTCATTTTACCCTTCAATTTTTGATCACGCATCACGCATCTTCGTTTTCGTTCTCACGTTCACCTTCGCATCAGTTTTGCGTGCGCAATCTCCGGCAACGATCACTCCGGCAACCATCACGCACTCCGTCACGCGAACAATGCTTCTCTCAAAACGCGTCTTATTTTCTTCCGCTGTGTTTTCAGTTCGTATCGCCGTTTTCTTCCACTAATTTCGATTCACATCATCGTCCCTGCTCCACTGTATTTTCAGAGCGTCCAGTTCGCTCCGTTGGTTCTTTTCTCGCATTCTTCCTTACTCCTCAACAAGTAAGTGATGTTCTCACATTCTCACTTTGGTGCATTCATGATTTCTTAATTGCTCTATGAAATTTGGTGCTGCTTGTTGCTATTTGTGTATTCCAAATTGTTGTTCTTAGCAAAGTGGGTTTCTGTTTTCTGCGAAGTGCGTTGTGTCTTTGTGTAGAATGCATACTAAGTGTTTGTAAAAATACTAAAACTGAATTGTAACTTTCATTTTCAAAGAGGTACCCATGTATGCTAGTTGTCAGCTTTTATTGTTATGATTATACATGCAAATTCTGACTGATAATTAAATGAGTTCTGTGGTATGAGCGATTTACGATTGCGCACGACTCCGATTTACGATTTTCATCTCCATTATTGAGAAATCGTTGTATGAGCGATTTTCATTTCTATGGTGGCGATTTTCTTTAATTTCTGTGATAAGAATTCAAGACGTAAGTCGTTTTTATTAGTCGTGATTGAGTTAATGAGCGATTAAGTTAATAAGAATTCTGTGATTGAGTTAATGAGCAATTTTCATTTCTATAAGTCGTTTTACTTATTTGAATTTTCATTTATTCAGTCCGTAAGTTGTTTTTCTGCATCACAGAACCAATTCACGCAACCTCCACGCGTAAGTCATTTTTCTGCAGATTTCAATATGCTCGGAGTTGATGAACATGGTGAAGCAATCAGCTTTTCACGTTTACTTGCTCGTAAGTCGCTTTTTGCATTGTAATCTTTCTCTGTTGCTTGTTGCATTGTTTTAACCATTTTGGTACTAATATGTGGTTAGTGGCCACTAACCAGTGTTGTACATATCTGTGGTTAGTGGCCACTAACCATTGTGGTACTAATTTGTGGTTATTGCCACTTACTACATTGTATTTCTTTATTGCAGTTCAGGATTGTCATGGTCAGGATGAAAATCTCACTGCTATGGTTGTTTCAGGTTGTTAACTTATAATTGTCAAATTCTTTGATTTTAACTTGTTAAAATTTGTGTAACCATATATGTATGGTTAGTGTTATCTGACATTGCCTTCCTATGCTTAACTGATTCATTTTTTTTGTTTCCTTTATAATGTTTGCATAGAATCAAGTACTAATGTCGGATGTCACGATGACGAACTCGATGAAGTTGTGGTTGCAGGTTGAATGCTAAATTGTTATTATATAATAAATATATTTTTTATGATGTTGTTTGTTGGATATTGATTGTTTTTACTTGGTTTTGACAGAGGTTACTCATCGTCCTTCCATTTTTGAGTTAATTCAGAAGGAGTTTGAGGTGTGCGAAACTTACACGATATTGGTAGTTATCCATTTCTTTTTTTTGTTAATAATTCTTGTTAATTGGGGTAATAACCATAAATTAGTACCACAGTGGTTAGTGACCACTAACCACAGATATGAACAACACTGGTTAGTGGCCACTAACCACAGATTAGTACAATTGTGGTTAATACTTGTTAGATGCCACAGATTGCCATTACTATTACTTGTTACTAACAATATTACTTCTCAATAACTATTATTTGTCCTAATAGTATATTTCGTGTGCAGCCTGTTCACGAGTTGAAACGGGACACAACAGAAGTTATAAATGTTGAGAGATGGGATAATCAATTTACTGAGAACGAAGTTTTGGTAGAAACCGAAGTTGTGAAGTTAGATGTGGTCAGGAGTTCTATTACTTGCAGCTGTCAGTTTTTTGAGAACCGGGGTTTAATTTGCCAGCACACAGAGAGTTTTGGATGCTTTAGCTGCTGGGGTAATCCCTTTTGTCATTGCATCCCTCCCATGTATGTGAAAAAAAGATGGTGCAGAGATTATAAGAAGGCTCTTGGTTGTATTGTTGAGGAATTACATCTTGAAACCAAGCCTATTTTGAATTTTGGTGAGAGATACCAGCGTCTTTCTGATATAGTTTCTGGAGCTGGGTCACGCATATGTTATAACGAGGCTGCCTTTAACGTATTTCTTCGTCATGTTCTTGATGGAGTTAAAGAGGCTGAGCAGTTGCTACATTCGATGTCTGGTACCACTGAACCTTCGCGTGCTGAGTGTTCAACCTTGCCAGGTATTTGCTATTTTATTTCCATTGCTCTTTATCTTATATTTATTTTTTGTTCAAGATTTTGAAATTCTTATATATGTTGTGGTTGTTGAACGTTACACTTGAAGAAGATGAAGTAGAATTTCCAGCTAAAAAGATAAAGCAACGTCAAAATCTGTGCAAGAGCAAGATCAGGTTGATGTCCCAATCAGAGAAAAGACATTTGATTTGGAAACAGCAATGCAAGCGGGCAGTTGAACTTCAGAAGCTGTCCGGGATTTAGAACTTGTATAAAAATTTAGGAAGAAACAATTGTTCTTACAGTTTGTATGCATTTATACTTAAGACTGTAATGTCCGTTATACAATATGCACTACAAGAAAAATTGGAATTTGCGGCGGGCTAAATCCGCCGCAAAAGCCAAATTTGCGGCGGATATTTGGACTTTGCGGCGGAGTTTTGCCGCCGGTAGCCAGCTCGAAGCAAACGCTTTGCGGCGGATTTAGTAGCGCCGCAAATTCTGCCGGAACGTTGCGGCGGATAATCCATCGGAAAAGGGACAAATTTTTACTTACTAAATCTGTTGCAGCCGTTGGATCAGAGTCTTTTTAATAAATTTTAAGCTAACTAACAGTGTTTAACGAGGGCATATGTGTCATTTTACCCTTCAATTTTTGATCACGCATCACGCATCTTCGTTTTCGTTCTCACGTTCACCTTCACATCAGTTTTGCGTGCGCAACCTCCGGCAACGATCACTCCGGCAACCATCACGCACTCCGGCACGCGAACAAAGCTTCTCTCAAAACGCGTCTTATTTTCTTCCGCTGTGTTTTCAGTTCGTATCGCCGTTTTCTTCCACTAATTTCAATTCACAACATCGTCCCTACTCCACTGTATTTTCAGAGCGTCCAGTTCGCTCTGTTGGTTCTTTTCTCGCATTCTTCCTTACTCCTCAACAAGTAAGTGATGTTCTCACATTCTCACTTTGGTGCATTCATGATTTCTTAATTGCTCTATGAAATTTGTTGCTGCTTGTTGCTATTTGTGTATTCCAAATTGTTGTTCTTAGCAAAGTGGGTTTCTGTTTTCTGCGAAGTGTGTTGTGTCTTTGTGTAGAATGCATACTAAGTGTTTGTAAAAATACTAAAACTGAATTGTAACTTTCATTTTCAAAGAGGTACCCATGTATGCTAGTTGTCAGCTTTTATTGTTATGACTATACATGCAAATTCTGACTTATAATTAAATGAATTTTGTGGTATGAGCGATTTACGATTGCGCACGACTTCGATTTACGATTTTCATCTCCATTATTGAGAAATCGTTGTATGAGCGATTTTCATTTCTATGGTGGCGATTTTCTTTAATTTCTGTGATAAGAATTCAAGACGTAAGTCGTTTTTATTAGTCGTGATTGGGTTAATGAGCGATTAAGTTAATAAGAATTCTGTGATTGAGTTAATGAGCAATTTTCATTTCTATAAGTCGTTTTTCTTATTTGAATTTTCATTTATTCAGTCCGTAAGTTGTTTTTCTGCATCACAGAACCAATTCACGCAACCTCCACGCGTAAGTCGTTTTTCTGCAGATTTCAATATTCTCGGAGTTGATGAACACGGTGAAGCAATCAGCTTTTCACGTTTACTTGGTCGTAAGTCGCTTGTTGCATTGTAATCTTAACGCCATGACTTATGCACGTTTCCATGATTTATTTATCATCTACCATAAAACGTAGTTTAAAATCAGAAATGAAAAGAAAGCAGTGATAAGACAGCAAACTGATAGAGTGAAAAATTTGGACTTTTATTCATACAGGAGTCAGACGCGCAGAATGTCACGCTGACTGAAAATGGTACATTGGAAATTTTCCTGAAACTAAGAGAAAGAAAAAGGAGAATGGACGCAGCAGATCTTATGAATATTCTTTGTCTCTGGAGCATTCGATGCCAACCGCTCATACTTATAGCCTTAATCACCCTTTTATCCAAGCTTTTGGAAGCACTGCTTGCCCCTTTTCTTTTTATGTCCAACTTTTCTGACCCTAATTTTTGCCTGGATCGCCCTTTTGGGTTTTCAATCCACCGGGTCGCTTAATTTTGCCTAGGCCGCCCTTTCGGGTTTTCAACCTAGCGAGCTAATTCTTGCTTGGATCATCTTTCTCTTTTTTCTATATATTTCTTTTAGGCATAGTACTTCTTGACTGCATCTGAGTTCACTGGGAGTGGGAGGTCTTCACCATCCATTTTTGTGAGGATTAATGCCCCTCCAGAGAATGCTTTCTTCACCACATAAGGTCCTTCATAATTAGGGGTCCATTTTCCCCGGGAATCCTTTTGGATAGGCAGGATTTTCTTGAGCACTAGGTCCCCCTCCTGAAAATGTCGAGGACGAACATTCTTCTCAAAAGCCTTCCTCATTATTTGCTGGTACAACTGCCCATGGCACAGAGCGACTACTCTTTTTTCTTCAATGAGATTCAACTGATCTAGACGAGCTTGAACCCATTCTGCTTCTTCTAATTTGGTTTCCATTAGCACCCGTAGGGAGGGTATCTCGACTTAAATAGGGAGGACTGCTTCCGACCCATACACCAAAGAGAAGGGAGTTGCCCCGGTTGAGGTACGCACTGAGGTACGATACCCGTGCAAAGCAAAAGGAAACATCTCGTGCCAATCTTTATAGGTTACTACCATCTTTTGCACAATCCTCTAAATATTCTTATTGGCTGCTTCGACTGCCCCGTTCATCTTAGGACGGTATGGAGAAGAGTTATGATGTTTGATCTTAAACTCTGTGCACAATTCTTTCATCATTTTACTATTCAGATTGCTACCATTGTCCGTGATGATTTTATCCGGGAGACCATAGCGACACACCAGGTCCTTCTTTACAAACTTGGCAACCACAGAACTGGGTATGCTGGAATATGAAGCAGCTTCAACCCATTTGGTGAAGTAATCAATTGCAACTAGGATGAAGCGGTGCCCGTTTGATGCCTTGGGCTCTATGGGACCAATGACATCCATGCCCCACATTGAAAATGGCCAGGGTGCTGTCATGACATTTAATGAAGCCGGTGGCACATGTATGTGATCGGCATAAATCTGGCATTTGTGGCACTTTCTTACAAAAATGTAGCAATCTGCCTCCATCTGCAGCCAATAGTAGCCAGCCCTTAATATTTTCCTTGCCATAGTATGCCCGTTGGAATGGGTTCCGAACGAGCCCTCGTGCACCTCTCTCATGATCCTTTCTGCTTCCTCCTTTGCCACACACCTAAGGAGTACCTTATCATGATTCCTCTTGTAAAGCACCTCGCCGCTCAGGAAGAAATTCATTGACAGTCTTCTAAGCGTTCTTTTATCATTTTCCGATGCTCCTGGAGGATACTCTCTATTCAGGATATACTGCTTGATGTCATGATACCAAGGTTTATCATCTCTGTTGTCTTCAATTGCTGCGCAGGAGTAGGAGTGTGCCGGCAAACCTCGATGCTGGATTCTGATCTGGGTCAAGTTCTTATCGCAATTGATATTAAACATTGAAGCTAAAGTGGCCAGTGCATCAGCCAACTGGTTCTCTCTGCGAGGAAGATGCTGAAACGTGATTTCTTCGAAGGACTCAACCAGTTCTCGGATGTAGTCTCTGTACAGTATAAACTCGGGATCTCTGGCTTCCCAATCTCCGTTCACCTGATGGATAACTAAGGCTGAGTCTCCGTACACATCTAATCTTTTAACTTTCCAGTCCAAAGCTGCCTGAATACCCAAAATACATGCCTCGTACTCCGCAATATTATTTGTGACATATAAGCTCAATCTAGTAGTGAATGGTATGAAGCGATTGTCCGGGGATACCAGTACTGCCCCAGGCCCGTGCCCATAGCTGTTGGAGGCATCGTCGAACACTACCCTCCACCTTTCATTCTCTGGGGATTTTCCTTCTTCAAATAGAGCCAGAATGTCCTCATCTGGGAAATCACACTGCATCGACTGGTAATCTTCAATAGGCTGATGTGCCAGGTATTCAGCTAGCGCACTACCTTTGATGGCCTTTTGAGTGACATAAAGAAGATCATATTCTGACAACTGCATCTGCCATCTCGCAATTCTTCATGTAAGCGCAGGCTTCTCGAAGATATACTTGATGGGATCCATCTTTGACACCAACCAGGTGGTGTGACTTAACATGTATTGCCTCAAGCGATGAGCAGCCCAGGCCAAGGTGCAACAAGTCTTTTCTAGTAACGAGTACCTCGTCTCACAATCGGTGAACTTCTTGCTCAGATAATAAATTGCGTGCTCTTTCTTGCCAGTTTCGTCATGTTGTCCTAACACACAACCCATTGAATTTTCTAGCACGGTCAGGTACAGGATCAAAGGTCTGCCATGCACCGGAGGCATTAAAATAGGCGGATCTTGCAGGTATTTCTTAATCTTCTCGAAAGCTTCTTGGCAATCATCATTCCACCTAGTCTCTCGATTCTTGCACAGCAATTTGAAAATCGGCTCACATGTGGCAGTTAACTGGAAGATAAACCTGGAAATGTAGTTCAGTCTTCCGAGAAAACCCCGAATTTCTTTTTCGGTCTTAGGAGTAGGCATCTCAAGAATTGCACGCACTTTATCTGGGTCAACCTCTATCCCCTTTTGACTGACAATGAACCCCAATAGTTTTCCTGATCTCACCCCAAAGGTGCATTTAGCCGGATTTAACCTGAGCTTGAACTTTCTCAACCGTTCAAAGAGCTTCCGCAAATTAACAACGTGCTCTTCATCTGTTCTGGACTTTGCGATCATATCGTCCACGTACACCTCGATCTCTTTGTGCATCATGTCGTGGAATAACGTGACCATAGCTCTTTGGTAAGTAGCGCCGGCATTCTTCAACCCAAATGGCATGACCTGATAGCAGAACGTTCCCCAGAGAGTTGTGAAAGTAGTCTTCTCCATATCCTCAGGAGCCATTTTAATCTGATTATACCCCGAATACCCGTCCATGAAGGAGAAAATGGAGTGCTGTGCTGTGCTGTCTACTAGGACATCAATATGAGGCAAGGGAAAATCGTCTTTGGGACTAGCACGATTCAGATCTATGTAATCGACACACATTCTAACTTTTATATCCTTTTTGGGCACTGGCACAATGTTAGCCACCCACTGTGGATACTTGGCTACGGCTAGGAAACCAGCGTCAAATTGTTTCTTCACTTCGTCTCTGATCTTTAAAGACATCTCAGGCTTCATCCTCCTTAGCTTCTGTTTAACTGGAGGGCACTCAGGCTTGACTGGCAGCTTGTGCACCACTATATCAGTATCTAACCCGGGCATATCTTCATACGACCATGCAAAGACATCAATGTAGTCGCGCAGGGGTTGAACCAACTTCTCATGCTCACTCTTTTTCATTGAAGTGCCAACCTTGACTTCTTTCTTTTCGCCCTCTGTTCCTAAATTGATGATCTCAATAGTTTCCCCATGTGGCTGAATAACCTTTTCTTCTTGCTCAACCATTCTCATCAATTCTGGTGGAGTTCCCCAGTCATCCTCAGCATCCTCCTCAGCTTGATTAACGGGGTAATCAAAATTAACATATGAACCGCTGGCATCATTATTTTTAGAGGTATTCATTTTAGATCTGCATTTGCGGGAATAGAAAAGCAATGAACAAGCAAAAATAGAGACACAAAATGAAGACGCAAAAAACTATTTTTATTCATTTGAGAATTCAAAACTACATTTTATTGATAGATGATATCTAAAAGAAAACATGCATGCCCCTATGAAAATGTCCTAAGGCCTTGGGCAGAGCCAAAGGATTTGCATTACAAAGATCATTACTTTGAAATGAAAACAACAGGGAAATCAACGATCTTCCAGTTGCCAATTTCTTCTCCTGCAACACTACGACGAACCAGGCCTCGATCCTCGCCTTCTTCAACTAACTCTTCCTCGATGACAACTATCTGATTAGGGTTCAGCATGCCAGCACTCCTGAAATTCCGTTTGAGGTCATCTATGGGGACCATCATTAATCGGGGCTCTCTCCCCTGAAGCCTAGCCAATCTCTTCTCACGCTTTTCCTCAGCCATTCTTTTCTTATCAGCTGGAGTGGGCCAATAACCTAACCCACATCTGTCCTTGTATTCTCGCAGATGCACAGGTGACAGAATCCCTTGCTCAGATCTTCCTAGCCCCTTCCCAATCTGATAGCCACTCTTCAGCATAACCTTCGCCACCATAATATCAGCCTTGGACCACTTGGGTACCGGTACTGGGGATTCTTCACTTACGAACACAGCGTTCGCAATTTCTAGGGATTGAAAGGCGGATTCGAGGGATTCCTCTACAGCTTCAATATAATGAGAGGGGACAGGTTTGCTGATTGTGAACTCCTCCTCCCCACAGACAACTACAAGCTTATCGTCGACTATAAACTTGAGTTTTTGGTGAAGTGTTGAAGGGACAGCGCCTGCTGCATGGATCCAAGGTCTGCCCAAGAGACAGCTGTACGAGGACTCAATATCCATAATTTGAAAAGTCACACAGAACACCTCGGGCCCTATTTGCATTGGGAACTCCATTTCCCCTATGACTTCTTTCTTAGACCCATCAAAGGCTCTGACCAGGGTTGAGCTGGGTTTCATGTAGGAACAATCCACCTCTAACTTGTTCATCGTTGATCTGGGCATAACATTCAATGAGGATCCATTGTCAATGAGAACCCTGGAGAGTGTATATTCACCGCACTTCACTGAGATATGCAACGCCTTATTGTGCCCCTTCCCCTCTGGGGTGAGTTCATCATCAGTGAAAGTAATGTAATTAGATGCAACGATGTTCCCCACTATACCATCCAACTGATTAACAGTAATATCTTGGGCGACATGGGCCTCATTTAGTACTTTAACCAAGGCGTCACGGTGGGCTTCGGAGTTTAGTAATAGGGACATGATGGAAATTTTGGCTGGGGTGTGGTGTAGCTGATCCACCACTTTGTAGTCACTCTGCCGCATTATCTTCAAGAATTCAGCAACCTCTGGGTCTGACACCTTCCTATTTATCATAGGCTCCGGCTCTACATTCTTTCCTTTTCGGATTCTCTCTTCTGTTGCCTTAGAAGGATCCTCTTCCTGAGCTTGGGGAACATACACACGCCCACTTCTAGTTACCCCACTACTTCCTGCAATATTGGTGACGTCAAGAGCAGCTTGAGATCTCGGAGCTGGAATTGGCACACTGTAGCTCCATGGGACATCAGTGTTCTTCTGGCTAGGAGCTGGAACTGGGATCACAATAGTCTTTGGTCTTTCCACAGCCGAATTCCGACTGTATGGCACCTTGATAGGTCTCTGCACATCTCTGCCCCCTTTTGATTGGAGGGTCAGAACATCCCCCTCTCTCCCCTGTATACCCACCTGGATGATGTGGCGGTCCATCAGATCCTGTAACACCACCTTGAATGCTTCACATGATCCTACGCAGCTGACATTAGCACAAGCTCCTTTCTGAACACAACCCATCCTAATAATCCCGCATTCGCACAATTCTGCATGAATGATTTCTAGGGGGGTCTGAATATCTTCAACTGATCTGATTAGGGACTGCTCTTTCATATCCATGATTGCATTAGTGGCATGCTTCCCATGACCAGGCAGCGGGTTAGTCGTGATATTTGGATCCTCCTGCTTGAAAGTTATGCCTTTTTTGTCTATCAAGTCCTGCACCACTATCTTGAAGGCTTTGCAATCTTCCACAACGTGCCCAACTGCCCCTTCGTGGAAGGCACGGGTACTATTGGGGTTGTATCCTCTGAAGTAAGGTGGTTGAACAGGTTTCATGGGTCTTGTGTTGATGAGCTTATTGGTGATGAGGTAGTTGAATAGGTCTGTATTTGACATGGGAATTGGGTCAAAGGTTGTTCGGTTTTGATAGGTCCTTTGGTGGTTGCTTTGGTTGTTGTTTTGGAATGGATGGGCTGTTTGTGTGGGAGTGGGGACTGGGATGTTGGGTGGCTGGTATGGTGGGCTGATAGTGATGGTATTGGTTTCCCCCTCTTTCTTTTTGGGAAAGCCGGAGAATGGCTTCTTTTGGAAACTTGTGTTACTGGTGGACCCCTGTGCAATCTTTCCACTCCTCAATCCGTTCTCCAATCTCTCTCCCACAATCACCACATCTGAAAAATTGGATGACGCACTGCTGATCAGACGATCATAATATAGCGGTGGTAAGGTTTCCATGAACATAGAAACCAATTCTTTGTCTAAAAGAGGAGGTGTGACTTGTGCTGCCAAAGCCCTCCATCGCTGGGCGTACTCCTTGAATGATTCATTTTCCTTCTTGCTCATATTCTGCAGCTGCATTCGGTCCGGCGCCATGTCCGTATTATATTGATACTGCTTGAGGAATGCATCTGCTTAATCCTTCCAGCAGCGGACTTGGGATGGCTCTAACTTCATATACCAATTAAGGGATGCCCCGGCAAGACTATCTTGGAAGCAATGGATTAGAAATTTGTCATCACGGGAGTAGGTAGACATCTTCCAACAATACATCGTTAAGTGACTCTTTGGGCAGGTCGCACCTCTGTACTTGTCAAAATCGGGGACCTTGAATTTTGGCGGCAACACCACATCAGGAATAAGGCATAAATCTCTGGCCTCCCTAGCCCTGGAGCCAAAGCCTTCAATCATTCTTAGTCTTTCTTCTAACATCTGGAACTGCTCTTTGGTCTGTTGGTGCTCAGCGTAATAGACTTGAGGGGAATGAATTACACCATAAGGAGGTGGAGGCATTGAGTGCTGAGCCTGAGGGTAAACGGAGTTTCCGGATACGAAGCCTTGAGTCTGTGGAAAGGCAGCTGGCTGTGGAGTGAGGTTCTGAGGAGTAGGCTGAGGTATAACAATTGAATGCGGGATCTGAACCTGGGGTTCACCAGTCATTCCTTCTGATCCGACAGGCGTTGGCTGTACATCCTCAGCTATCGCCCCGGGACTAGCTCCTGGGCTAGCCCCTTGATTTGGAGGACTATAACCCAAAGGAAGGCCATATGGAGGCCACTGAGCAGCTTGGAAGTCATTTCCATTCTTCAAGGATAACAAGAGTCTCATCATCTCGCTCATCTGTGCCTTCATGGCATTCATTTCATTTCTCAATTCAGGATCCCCTTGACTGGAGCTACCAGGAGCTGAATGGTTCTGATTTTGTACCTCGGGGCCTTGGCCTGTTCCATTTTCATTCTCTGAGCCTGAAGCTGGAGGATTCTGATTCTCTGGTTGAGGTTGATCGGGGTCACTCAAAATTGCCATTCCTCTGGCCTTTGAACGTGTCCAATACAGATGTGGTCGCACCAGCTTGCCTTATCTTCTGTTTGAGTTGAAAACATTTTTATAAGCAAATGAGCAAATTAATGAATGCAATGCACATGATTTTTTTCATTTTTATTTATTATTTTTTTTTATGTTATTTGTTGTTTATTGCCGGGAATCACAGTGCAACTTGCTCCTGTCGTAGGTGTATGTTCGAATATTTTCATAACGCGGCTGGGATCAACAAGTGAGATAAACGTACTTCATTCAAGCATCATATCATTCCAAGAACAAGATACAATATCCTTAAATGTGCAATACAACGCTTTGAAAAGAAAAACACAACATCCTTTAAGAAAAGAAAAATTACAATCTCCTAGTGAACATTCTAAAAAGGAGAATTTAAATCTAAAAACCTATTGCCTTCATCTTCTCTTGGTTCTTCTCCATTTTGCTAGCTGCAGCAGCTTCTCTTGCCCTTTCCATGAGTTCCTCAGTCAGAGATCTGCAGTACTCCACGAATTCATATACTCGCACCGGAGTGTTGTAAGGCAGCATCTCAGCTTCTGCCTTTCTCAACCTCTTGGGAACATCCCTCACCGCCTGGTTAGCCAACCATGCCAATTTGGAGAACTTGTTCTTCCACTGCTGAATTTCTGCCCTCATCTCAACTATGATCTCTTGCTTTTCAATCCTACCCATTAGCTCGAGAAGACGGTATTCCCAGTACTGACTCTCCTCTCTTACCTGTTAGTAAGCATCACTGATGTGACTCAGATTCCTCCTTAGCTCATCTGAATTCTCTTGCTCCATCCTTAAAGCCTGCTGATACTCTCTAAGGATGTTCACAATTGCATCTTTATCTTGTCTGATGCACTCTATTTGACTTTCAAGCTCACACGTCACAGACTGAGACTTTTTCTTGAATTCCTCTAGTGATTCCTTTGTAGTTCTCTCACTTTGCGCAGACTTTTTGAATAACTTCCTCCATTCGTTTGCTCTAACTATGGCCTCACCCACCTTGGCATTCAATCTTTTCAACTCATCTTTGGCACCTTTCAGATATTCCTTCATTTTTTGATTACTTTCCTCTTCTTTCCTAAGCTTCTTGCTGCTTTCTTTAAGGGCTTCGGCCTTGCGTTCATTCTCGTTCTCTAACTTTCTCTTCTCAGACATTACCTTCCCCAACTCATCTCGTAAGGCTTTCTTTTCTTCTTCTACCTTGAACAAAGCAGATTTGACCTCACTTAGTTCTTTGAGACTTGGAACGTGAAGCTCTGTGACTTCTTTCTGAACTGACGATGAATTCTGACGAGGCGGGCTAACATTTTGAACTCTTTGGTGAAGCCATTGGTAGAAAGTAACATCACCCGTTTTCTTTATGATCTCCGCTTTATCCTTGTAAACTACACCTTCCCAAGCCTTTGAAATTTTCTGAAGCAAGCCTTGGTTCTTTGGATCTTCTTTATCGAGAAAGATTGGGGCCAACATGTCTTCAGTGGGTGCATTCTTCATAGGATACCCAAGTTGTCTGATGGTGAGAGAGGGATTGTAATTGATGCAGCCTTGGGTTCCCATTAAGGGTACATTCTGGAAATTTCCGCACCGGAACAGTATTGAAGGCCTATCTTTCCAACACGGATGATTGAACCAACAGACTTTGAGAGCACTGAGATTCTCTAAAGTGTGCACCCATCCTTGTGCACTTCTGGCTTCTACGTCACAACACAGGGCATATTCTACTAAGTCCGCGGCTTTCGTCTTATGAGTGACAATATGGTTGAGGAACCAGGTGTAGAGAACATGGAAAGAGCAAGCAACCTTCTTCTTCCCTAACACACGGTGATGAGTGAAGGAATAGTAGGTATCTGCAAGGATTGCTGGTACAGGGTTAATCGGATTTTCCTTACTTATGAATGCTAGAAAAAGCCCAATAGCGGTCTCATCAATGAACTTCTCGACCTGAGGGAAAAGGACGATCCCAAAAATAGTTAGGGCTAACAGCTGCTTGAAAGGACCCCACTTCTTATTCTGGGCATAAAACTTCAACAAACCTTCGAAATAGCATAGCGGGAAACCCCTGATACGGTTCTTCTTTTCCTTTTGAAGCTCTAATTCCTTCACACTGACTTGCAACAACAAAGAGAGTCTCTGGTCTGAATACCGATGTTTCTGATATTGGTAAGGTGCTAACTCTGACTTTGAGAACCCCAGAATCTGCTCATACTCCTCGAGAGTTGGTGATAACTGAAAGTCTTTGAAGAGGAAGCATCGAATGTCCGGATCATAGAGTCGACTCAGGGCCATTATAGCACTCTCTTGGACATCTAGTTGTAACAATCTGAGGAGGTTACCATAAGCCTTCTGGAATAGATCCCTCTCTTCCGACTCCATCAAGGAAACAAACTCTTTCAAACCCTCTACATCTATTCTCTTGACAACCGGGAACCTTGAATTAAGTACAATCTCGCTTCTTGATCCCATGTTGCTTTATCTTTCCCACCTAAGACAAGATTCCAAGTTACTTTACAATCACGGCAAACAACTCAGATGTTTGATGAATGATTTTCAAAATTGGGTTTTATTTAATGCAGATGATGCAAATGATGTAATGGTGCAATGATGCAATGATGCCATGATGCTTCTTTTTTGTGTTTTTGCAGAAAGAGGATATTTGCAGGTGGTAATTCGAAAATTTTCACACTACATGCCATCTCATATAGGCATTTATTGAAAAGGAAAAGCATATCTTTTTTTTTTGATTTTCGAAAATTCTGAAGGAAAAATTGATTTGAACTGAATGCAACGATGCAGCACACAATTTGGAAAGCCCTTGTGACCTAAAAAGGGGTAGAACCTATGATCTAAGGCACTTTAGGGGTAATCTTCTCATGTAGCTCTATTCACACCCTCACAAAGGTCATCAAAGCCACAGTCTCTTTCACGAAATTCCTTGTAAATGCAGCAAACTGCTAGGTACAAGGTATCACAAAAGAGCACAACTCTGATTGAAACTTTCGCGAGTAGCCAAACGGACAAAGGTCCTGATGGGCTCCCACTACTCGAATCCACTCATCCTATGGTATCCTAACAGACCTGGGTTATGGTCTCTTTCTCTAATCATATAATCTCAAGGTACAAGTGTGTGTGTGCGAAAGGCATTTCCTTAAAAACTATCCCACTTGCAAATGAAAAATCCAGAACAGTCCAGACAATAGAAAGCAATAACATGTCGTCTACCCTAGGGTTCAATACCAATCAAATACAACTAATCTAGGGTGCCGACAACAATAGAAGTAACTATCTATTATTTTAAACAAGAGTAAACATAGAAGAAGAATGCATATGGATGCAACATGTTTATGAAAAAGAGGAAGAATAGAGGCAAAGCAAGATGTTCAAATCAATCCCACAAACCAACACACTTAATTAATTAGGCTTGACCCACTGTTGAAAAAAATGTTTTTTAGTCCCCAGTGAAGTCGCCAGCTGTTGCGCCCGAAAAAGTCCCCGAGGGAGAACCTTCCTCGTTCACAACTTTTCCTAAGACAATGAAGCCGCCACCAATATTTATTAAGGAAAATATTAGGAAAACCTTTTTTGGAAAGCGATTGGCCTTGCGAAACTAGAGAATAGGGTTCGGGGGTCGGTTACGCGCAGGGAAGGTGTAAGCACCCCACACGTCCTCTCTACTGAGAGGGAACCTTTAATTAAGTGTGTGGTTTTAGTGTGTTGACTTGAAAGTACTTAATTTTGCCTCTCTATTTCTTATTAAAAAATTTTAATGAAAATCCTTATTTATTATGAAAAGGAGAAAAATAGGTTTTTAGAAAAAAACGCTTGACGGGACATGGCCCGCTCCTACGTATCTCCCGATGCGATGGAGAACTCAAAGCTACGTAGTTCTTCTTTGTCCTGAAAAATGTTTTTGTCTTTTATCTTTTTAGTGAGTTTTCGAAATAGGACGAGCATTTTAATAAATGGTTAAACTAACTAAGGTTATGGGTAATCACCGCTAAGTACTCTTGAAAGATGAGTCACTACAGCCAGTCAGACGAACAAAGGCTCTGATTGACTATTAGTAGCGACTCGTTTTTATTTGTTCTTTAGAAAGGGGGGTTTCGAAAGAGATTGATTGGCACGAATGATCAAACTAACAAAAGTTATGGGTGATCATCGCTTGTTGTTCTTTTGGGAAAAAGGACATCGCCACCAATGGCTAGACGAACAAAGGTTCTGATTAACCATTAGCGACGATGGGTTGAAAATGATTTTAGAAAGGAAAAGGTTTTTGTTCTGAAAATGATCTTGGTTTGCAAAAGTTAGGGATGGCAAAACGGTCCGGCCCGGCCCGGCCCGGCCCGTTTTGCCTTCGGCCCGCTAAAAACGGGGCGGGGCGAGTCGGCCCGCCAAAAATGGCGAGTTCAAAAGACTGGCCCGGCCCGCTAAGTGATGGGCTGGCGGGTTGGCGGTCCGGCCCGTCTGAATTTTTTTTTTCAATATTTTTGAACAAAAAACTTACATGTTTTTAACATTTCAATTTCAATAATATTTTTCACCTGCTTTTTAAAATAGATTTTTTATAAAGCATTTTTAACAAATTTTTACTTTAAAAACTCTTGACATATTCAAAATAAAAGTATAAAACAATAATAGCATTGGAATTACTAGGATTAACTATATAGCAGCTAAAAGTATAAAACAAAAATAACATTGGAATTACTAGGATTAACCATTAAGAAATGTCACCTAAAAGGCTAGAACCATCAACCAAAAGGTCCAAATCCATAATTCGATCAGGGAAACGTGAATCAGAACAAAACAGTCCAGAGAACAAAAAAATGATCCAGAGAACAAACCGTGATTCAGGAGATAATTCAGCAGAAAAACGTGATGCTGCACAAGACGCTCTAGAGATAAATCGCGTTGGATGATTCAGCAATCCAGAAAGCAAAAACGCGATTCAGATGTTCGATCTTGCAGAGAAGAAGAGTTCAGGAACACCGTTGAAAGGAGATGAGACGCCGTTGAAGGGAGAAGAGCGTGTTTGGTTATTGTTTGTACAGTGAGAAGTGAAAGAAGGGGAAAGTTGAAAACATAAAGTGATTCTGTTTAAATTTTTTTTTTTTTTTAAAAAAACGGGCCGGCGGGCTGACCCGCCCCGTTTTTGCTTTAGCCCGCGGTTTTTTTTTTTGGCGGGGCGGGTTCGGCGGGTCAGCGGTCCCAATACCCCAGCCCAACCCGCCTTTTTTTGGCGGGTCAGCGGGCCGGCCCGGCGGGCCAAACCCGTTTTGCCATCCCTAGCAAAAGTGATTCTTTTTTGTTATGAAAATAACTCTTTTCTTTTTGGTGTGCAAATGCTAAAATCTTTTATGATTGCGCTTGACGAGAATGTGACTCGCTCCTACGTATCCCAAATGGGAATCAAAGCGACGTAGTTCTAACGAGCCTTGAAAGTGAAAGTCTTTTTGCTTAGGTTTTGAAAAGTGGAGGGTGCTCATAACGATCAAACTAACAAAGGTTATGGGTGATCATTACTAACACTTGCCATGATTTTTGATGCTTGGAAAATATCTTTTGAAATTGAAAGCATTCATGATAATCAAACTAACAAAGGTTATGGGTGATTATCACTGGCACTTCATTGTTAATAATCATGCAAGCAGAGGCTTCACAAGACTACTAACAAAGTTTTTGATTTAATGAGTTTTCGCAATCGGGTTGATTCTTATTTAGGGAAAAGAGAATCTGTTATTTGGAAAAAAGATTTTGTGAAGAAAAGTTTTCTTAGGGGAAAGAGAGAAACAAGGGGGTGCAGTAGTAAAATGGGGTGCAAGTTACAGGGGGGTTGTGTTATTAAAGATGGGGTGTAAGCAGTGAGAAGGGTTGCGTTTTAAAATAGGGGGTGCAGAAATCAGGAAATAGTTCCAGTGGGCTGCATAAATGATGGGCTCTTCCAAGGGGTTAAGTTATCAAAATGAGGGGTGTAAAAAAAGGGAAGCCCAATTCGCATAGGAGGGCCCAGTTAGCGAACTGGGCTTAAGTGAGGAAGGGGGCTTATGCTTGAG
This sequence comes from Astragalus membranaceus, assembly GCA_039519185.1. NCBI lineage: Eukaryota > Viridiplantae > Streptophyta > Magnoliopsida > Fabales > Fabaceae > Astragalus > Astragalus membranaceus. Next base: position 19,046,759 of record CM076851.1, on the reverse strand, counting down.
TCTAGGGGTGCAGATGGCAGTCCGAAAATTTAAAAGAAACAGAGGTGGTGTCATTAGAAACGCAGGGGTGCAGACAGGGGGTGCAATCAGTAGTGTTTTAAAATGATAAAGAGGGTTATTGTCAAAAAAGATGATAAAGAGGCCATGAAACAGTAAATTTGGGGGTGTAAAAAGTAAACCATTTGATATATGTAATATATGGAAAGATTTATTAATTTACTTAAGAAATATTTTTTGGTTTTAGAATTCATTTGTTAGCAACTGAAAGGGTTCAGATCCATCTTTTAATTAAAAAAAATTGATTGATTCATTTTTTATAAAAAAACAAAAAATTGGGTCTAATTATTATGATTTTTTATGACAATCATAATTGTTATTGAACAGGCATTAATACCTTTCTCCAAAGTCCAAACTATGACATTTCCAGCTTAACAACAACAACAAAAAACGTGGCCTTCCCAAGGATGAAACAAAACGAATTTTTCAATACAACAACAGTATTCTTCAACATTCAAAAATCACATAAACATGGAGATATACTGAATGAAAGATTTACAGGTAACAAACTAAAATTGCAAAGAGTATGAAATAAAAAAAAATACAAACAGCTCAATAGATCATACAAACAAGCTAGAAGATTAAGAGAAAATTACCACAAGGCTTGAATAATGAATCTTTCTCTCAGATCTCACATAAAAGAAAATGAAATAAATTTTTCTGATAATTTTAGTAGGGGAAATAAAAAGAAAAATGAAGAACTTGCTCTCTTTCTCCCTTTCGATTAAGTCTCTGAAGATCTTGCTCACGGACACGATTCTTGTTCTCCAAAGTTCGGATCTTTCTAACTCTTCCTTCTCCAAAATCCCCCCCTTTCCTTCAAGGATTCGAACAATATTTATACTAGAAAATCAAACCTATAGTGGTGCGCTTTCTCCTTCGTTTTTTCCATTGGTTCTTGCACTCATATCCGAAAATCTGTATAACTCACTGCGTTTTCTCTTTAAAACCGAAACCACCTGTGAAGAACCGAGAGAAGAACGCATGGACCAACGATTTATCATGGGACCGTTGGCTTTTTGAAGGCTGGCGACGAAAATAGGGGTTTGCGTGAGGGAGAGGAGAGAAAGAGGCACCGAAAATGGAGGTTTCGTGAGAGGAGAGAAAGTGTCACTAAAGATGGTAATTTCGTGTGAGAGGAGATGAAAAGAGGGTACCGAAAATGGAGATTTCGTGAGAGGAGGTGAAAGGAAGCGTGGAAGGAAGAGAAGAGAGGGTGGACGGCTAGGGTTTGATGGGAGAGGTGGAGGTGATGTGTTTTGGAAGTTGTGTGAGAGAAGGGAGGTGGAAGGGAGCGTATGAGAGAAGAGAGGAAGGGGAGCGTATGAGAGAGAGAAAGAGACGTGTGAAAGAAAGAAAGAAACGCGTGAAGAGAGAGGGAGGAGGATTGTACGGCTGATTTTTAGGAAGTGATGGGAATGATGGGAAATTAGGGTTTGTGATGTGTTTTTTTTTCAAATCTGATGGGAATGGGGAGGGGTGGACGGCTAGGTTTAGAAGTGAGGCTAGGTTTAGTGAGATGGATAGTAAAGCAAACGGGTCAGGCTAACAACGAATGGGCCTCTGGCAGAACCAGCCCAAATTCGCTGAAACATTAAAAAAACAACCTACACCCCTTTTTTACTAAATCGCTCCCTCTCTTTTTGTTGCCTTTTTTTTTGCTTTCCCTTTTTTATACCATTAAATATATCTACTAACTAAATAGGAGGTAAAATATAACTTGAAAATGAATTTGTATTTTTCAACTTTTACGAAATAAGATATATAACGACGAAGAAGAAAATCATTATTATTTTTGGACGGACAAAATTGGGGTATGACAGATAGTCCACACAAATATATAATGGTTGAATGGATCAAATGCCTAATGCGGGAGTTGGACTATCATTCTCACCAATCTCATCAATATCATCATTCTTCACCGTAACGCTTAGCAAGCTCACGTTCGGTACTAAAGTACTGAATCGGTCTGTACTTTGGTACCGTACCAGTTCGGTACTGATGTGTCGTACCATTCCAAAATACAGCGTGAAGGGGGTTTCCATGCGTGTTCCACTGGATAATTTTGGAATATTTTAGGTTTGGGGGTGTGTGGTGAGTAGGAGGGGGAGTGGGATAAGAATGGGCCTAATAAGAATGAGCCTTTTTTTGTCACCGACGGACACAAACAAAAGGCCCATGCTTTTCCCATATCCCTCCCTACTCACCCCACACCCCTAAACCCTGCGAAATGACCAAAAGACCATTAATGAGGCGCGCTATTTTCACTGATTTGGTTAGGGTCAACCAGAAATTTTCGGTTGGGCCTAGCCGAATATATTCGGTTGGCCTTAGCGGAATCGCACGTAAACACGTCCTCTCATTAATGATAGTTTTGGAATATTTGGAGTTAGGGGGTGTGGGGTGAGTAGGGAGGGGTGTGGAAAAAGTGATGGCGAAACAAAACACACAGGCCTAGGCCTAGAGGCCCACCCTAAAAACCGGCCCTAAAGCATCAAAGCATACATACAGGCACACGATAAAACTGCTGCACTGGATACAGACTCACAAAGCAACACCCACGAATGAAAAGCTCACGAAATCCAGATAGCCTCAGACCTACCCGAACCGGCGACTCCTCCCTCAGGCCCGCATCGCCACCGCTTCCCGGAACTGAAGCCAACCGCAAACCACTGGAGAACCGGCGACCACTAACAGCACCACCTCCCGCCGCCTCGGTCAGTTTAAGATGAATTCAGGGGAGCGAGAAATTCTTCATTCGATGTGCGTAGCTCTTCTTTGATAGATTGGAAGGAATCCGATTTCCCAGTGCCAATACAAGAGCCAAGGGCAGTTCGGTAAGTTCCTTTGATTTCTATTTCTTCGTCTTCTACTCGTTGTCATAATTTGAGCTCCATACACAAATCCTATGACCATGACTGTAGGAAGAGTAACTCCTTCGTATTCTTTGGTAACATACCTCCGAAACTCCACTGCACGTGCCCATTTCCGAACCCTCACCACAGAGACAACTCAAAATCCAGATACTAAAGATCCAAACTTCACCCATTTTGTCAAAGAAATTTGCAGGATCACTCGAACAAAGCCACGTTGGGAAAACACTCTTCTTTCTCAATACCCATCTTTCAATTTCTCCGACCCCAATTTCTTCCTTCTTTATCTCAATAACCAAAACAACTCCTTCCTCTCCCTTCGTTTCTTTCGTTTTCTCTCCTCTCACTGTGATTTCTCTCCTGATCAATCTTCCTGCAATGCGTTATTCGATGCTCTTGTAGATGCTGGGGCCTGCAAAGATGCAAATTTATTGCTTAATTACCCTGGTTTCACTCCTCAGCCTGCTTCTTTGGAGTGTTACATTAAGTGTCTTAGTAATAGTGGAATGGTTGAGGACGCACATGATGTGTTTGTTAAATTGAAAAAAGTTGGATTTTGCCCATCGGTGGCAACTTGGAATGCTTCTCTTTTAGGTTGTTTGAAGGTTGGTAGAACCGATCTGGTTTGGAAATTGTATGAACAAATGATACAAAATGGTGTTGTGGCTAACATTAATGTTCAAACTGTTGGATATCTTATAAAAGCATTCTGTGTAGAAAACCAAGTTTTTAAAGGCTATGAACTTCTTAGACAGGTTCTAGAAAATGGTTTGTGTCCTGAGACTACTGTTTTTAATTCACTTATAAAGGGGTTCTGTAAGGAGGGACAATATACTAGAGTATCTGAGATTCTTCATATTATGATTGCTACAAAATGTAATCCGGGTATTTCTACTTATCAGGAAATTATAAATGGACTCTTGAGGAGGAAGAATTCTGAGGGTTTAAGGGTTTTTAATGATCTCAAGGATAGAGGGTATTTCCCTGACAGGGTTATGTACACAACAGTGATCAAAGGTCTTTGTGATATGGGGTTGCTTGGTGAGGCAAGGAAGCTGTGGTTTGAGATGATTAACAAAGGACTTATGCCTAATGAGTACACCTTTAATGTAATGATACATGGTTATTGTAAGATTGGTGATCTTGTTAAGGCAAGGAAGCTCTATGAGGATATGTGTGGTAGAGGTTATGCGGATAATGCGGTTACCTACAGCACAATGATTTCAGGTCTGTGTTTGCAGGGAAGGACTGATGAAGCTTTGAGCTGGTTTCAAGAAATGTCTCAAAAGGGTGTTGCTCGTGATTTGATCGCGTATAACTCTCTAATTAAGGGCCTTTGTGATAATGGTGAGCTAGTTGTGGCTACAAAACTATTAAACGAACTTCTCGAAAAAGGTTTAGAGCCTTCGGTTTCTTCTTTTACTCCTCTTATAAAAGGACTTTGTGATGTCGGAGAAACCGAGAGTGCAATAAGGTTGTTGAAAGATATGCATGATAGGCATTTGGAACCAGTGGCCAGTGCATATGATTATATTATAACTGGTTTATGTAAAGAAGGAAATTCTGCACAAGGTATGGAATGGTTGCAAAGCATGCTGAGTTGGAAGCTGAAACCCCGGAAGCAAACTTTTGAGTACCTGATGACCGGTCTATCAGAAGAAGATAGGTTAGATGATATTTTGATTGTTTTAGATTTAGTGTTTAGAGTAGGATATGGACTCAAAGAAAGCATAATCCATTCTTTGGTGAGTAAATTTTGCAAGGAGAATTTCCATTTTTCTAACTTGTGTTTGGAGAAGATATTATGACGAAAAATGTATAACTTATGTTATTTGAGTCTTCCATGTACTATAAAGCATAATTTATTTGATTTAATAAGCCGAATTTGATTGAAAAGAAAACATAATCAAAACCATTTCTTGGTCTTTTAAATTATCTCTGGAGGTTGTTCTCAGTGTAGTTCTTAAATATAACAATGGGTTTTTATATTGGAGTTGGCTGATGTGTGTTGCCAAGAGTAGAAGATGTTCTTGCTGCACAAATTGGTAAGAACTTATTTAATGCTATTGTAAGTTGTAACTATCTTTCTCCTATAATGCATAAATTCGTTGTTGTTAACTTTGTGCCATTGGACCCAAGTGGTCTTATTCTATGTGGCAAGATATGCCCCACCAATTTACAATTCTTAAGTCTGTTGCACTTGCACTAGAGATGGTCTAAGATGGTTCATAGGCTTGTTCTTAAATTCAAGAATGTGTTTTTATTTTTTCACCGTTGGAGTGAAACTCAATCTTGCCATAATATTTTTTAAAAAGGAATAGGTGGGGTCAAATGTGCGACTCACTTAAGAATTCAAAATAGGGTCTTCCATCGGAGTGAAAAGGGACAGAGTTTTTCTATCCAATGTGGCTTCACAAGACTCGGAGAATAGGAGAAAAAGGTGGTCAATGGAGCTTACTGATTTGAGGCCGGCTTAAAATACTAAGCCAAAAGCTTAGTTTTACTTACTAAATCTGTTGCAGCCGTTGGATCAGAGCTTTTTTAATAAATTTTAATCTAACAGACAGTGTTTAACGAGGGCATATGTGTCATTTTACCCTTCAATTTTTGATCACGCATCACGCATCTTCGTTTTCGTTCTCACGTTCACCTTCGCATCAGTTTTGCGTGCGCAATCTCCGGCAACGATCACTCCGGCAACCATCACGCACTCCGTCACGCGAACAATGCTTCTCTCAAAACGCGTCTTATTTTCTTCCGCTGTGTTTTCAGTTCGTATCGCCGTTTTCTTCCACTAATTTCGATTCACATCATCGTCCCTGCTCCACTGTATTTTCAGAGCGTCCAGTTCGCTCCGTTGGTTCTTTTCTCGCATTCTTCCTTACTCCTCAACAAGTAAGTGATGTTCTCACATTCTCACTTTGGTGCATTCATGATTTCTTAATTGCTCTATGAAATTTGTTGCTGCTTGTTGCTATTTGTGTATTCCAAATTGTTGTTCTTAGCAAAGTGGGTTTCTGTTTTCTGCGAAGTGCGTTGTGTTTTTGTGTAGAATGCATACTAAGTGTTTGTAAAAATACTAAAACTGAATTGTAACTTTCATTTTCAAAGAGGTACCCATGTATGCTAGTTGTCAGCTTTTATTGTTATGATTATACATGCAAATTCTGACTGATAATTAAATGAGTTCTGTGGTATGAGCGATTTACGATTGCGCACGACTCCGATTTACGATTTTCATCTCCATTATTGAGAAATCGTTGTATGAGCGATTTTCATTTCTATGGTGGCGATTTTCTTTAATTTCTGTGATAAGAATTCAAGACGTAAGTCGTTTTTATTAGTCGTGATTGAGTTAATGAGCGATTAAGTTAATAAGAATTCTGTGATTGAGTTAATGAGCAATTTTCATTTCTATAAGTCGTTTTACTTATTTGAATTTTCATTTATTCAGTCCGTAAGTTGTTTTTCTGCATCACAGAACCAATTCACGCAACCTCCACGCGTAAGTCATTTTTCTGCAGATTTCAATATGCTCGGAGTTGATGAACATGGTGAAGCAATCAGCTTTTCACGTTTACTTGCTCGTAAGTCGCTTTTTGCATTGTAATCTTTCTCTGTTGCTTGTTGCATTGTTTTAACCATTTTGGTACTAATATGTGGTTAGTGGCCACTAACCAGTGTTGTACATATCTGTGGTTAGTGGCCACTAACCATTGTGGTACTAATTTGTGGTTATTGCCACTTACTACATTGTATTTCTTTATTGCAGTTCAGGATTGTCATGGTCAGGATGAAAATCTCACTGATATGGTTGTTTCAGGTTGTTAACTTATAATTGTCAAATTCTTTGATTTTAACTTGTTAAAATTTGTGTAACCATATATGTATGGTTAGTGTTATCTGACATTGCCTTCCTATGCTTAACTGATTCATTTTTTTTGTTTCCTTTATAATGTTTGCATAGAATCAAGTACTAATGTCGGATGTCACGATGACGAACTCGATGAAGTTGTGGTTGCAGGTTGAATGCTAAATTGTTATTATATAATAAATATATTTTTTATGATGTTGTTTGTTGGATATTGATTGTTTTTACTTGGTTTTGACAGAGGTTACTCATCGTCCTTCCATTTTTGAGTTAATTCAGAAGGAGTTTGAGGTGTGCGAAACTTACATGATATTGGTAGTTATCCATTTCTTTTTTTTGTTAATAATTCTTGTTAATTGGGGTAATAACCATAAATTAGTACCACAGTGGTTAGTGACCACTAACCACAGATATGAACAACACTGGTTAGTGGCCACTAACCACAGATTAGTACAATTGTGGTTAATACTTGTTAGATGCCACAGATTGCCATTACTATTACTTGTTACTAACAATATTACTTCTCAATAACTATTATTTGTCCTAATAGTATATTTCGTGTGCAGCCTGTTCACGAGTTGAAACGGGACACAACAGAAGTTATAAATGTTGAGAGATGGGATAATCAATTTACTGAGAACGAAGTTTTGGTAGAAACCGAAGTTGTGAAGTTAGATGTGGTCAGGAGTTCTGTTACTTGCAGCTGTCAGTTTTTTGAGAACCGGGGTTTAATTTGCCAGCACACAGAGAGTTTTGGATGCTTTAGCTGCTGGGGTAATCCCTTTTGTCATTGCATCCCTCCCATGTATGTGAAAAAAAGATGGTGCAGAGATTATAAGAAGGCTCTTGGTTGTATTGTTGAGGAATTACATCTTGAAACCAAGCCTCTTTTGAATTTGGTGAGAGATACCAGCGTCTTTCTGATATAGTTTCTGGAGCTGGGTCACGCATATGTTATAACGAGGCTGCCTTTAACGTATTTCTTCGTCATGTTCTTGATGGAGTTAAAGAGGCTGAGCAGTTGCTACATTCGATGTCTGGTACCACTGAACCTTCGCGTGCTGAGTGTTCAACCTTGCCAGGTATTTGCTATTTTATTTCCATTGCTCTTTATCTTATATTTATTTTTTGTTCAAGATTTTGAAATTCTTATATATGTTGTGGTTGTTGAACGTTACACTTGAAGAAGATGAAGTAGAATTTCCAGCTAAAAAGATAAAGCAACGTCAAAATCTGTGCAAGAGCAAGATCAGGTTGATGTCCCAATCAGAGAAAAGACATTTGATTTGGAAACAGCAATGCAAGCGGGCAGTTGAACTTCAGAAGCTGTCCGGGATTTAGAACTTGTATAAAAATTTAGGAAGAAACAATTGTTCTTACAGTTTGTATGCATTTATACTTAAGACTGTAATGTCCGTTATACAATATGCACTACAAGAAAAATTGGAATTTGCGGCGGGCTAAATCCGCCGCAAAAGCCAAATTTGCGGCGGATATTTGGACTTTGCGGCGGAGTTTTGCCGCCGGTAGCCAGCTCGAAGCAAACGCTTTGCGGCGGATTTAGTAGCGCCGCAAATTCTGCCGGAACGTTGCGGCGGATAATCCATCGGAAAAGGGACAAATTTTTACTTACTAAATCTGTTGCAGCCGTTGGATCAGAGTCTTTTTAATAAATTTTAAGCTAACTAACAGTGTTTAACGAGGGCATATGTGTCATTTTACCCTTCAATTTTTGATCACGCATCACGCATCTTCGTTTTCGTTCTCACGTTCACCTTCACATCAGTTTTGCGTGCGCAACCTCCGGCAACGATCACTCCGGCAACCATCACGCACTCCGGCACGCGAACAAAGCTTCTCTCAAAACGCGTCTTATTTTCTTCCGCTGTGTTTTCAGTTCGTATCGCCGTTTTCTTCCACTAATTTCAATTCACAACATCGTCCCTACTCCACTGTATTTTCAGAGCGTCCAGTTCGCTCTGTTGGTTCTTTTCTCGCATTCTTCCTTACTCCTCAACAAGTAAGTGATGTTCTCACATTCTCACTTTGGTGCATTCATGATTTCTTAATTGCTCTATGAAATTTGTTGCTGCTTGTTGCTATTTGTGTATTCCAAATTGTTGTTCTTAGCAAAGTGGGTTTCTGTTTTCTGCGAAGTGTGTTGTGTCTTTGTGTAGAATGCATACTAAGTGTTTGTAAAAATACTAAAACTGAATTGTAACTTTCATTTTCAAAGAGGTACCCATGTATGCTAGTTGTCAGCTTTTATTGTTATGACTATACATGCAAATTCTGACTTATAATTAAATGAATTTTGTGGTATGAGCGATTTACGATTGCGCACGACTTCGATTTACGATTTTCATCTCCATTATTGAGAAATCGTTGTATGAGCGATTTTCATTTCTATGGTGGCGATTTTCTTTAATTTCTGTGATAAGAATTCAAGACGTAAGTCGTTTTTATTAGTCGTGATTGGGTTAATGAGCGATTAAGTTAATAAGAATTCTGTGATTGAGTTAATGAGCAATTTTCATTTCTATAAGTCGTTTTTCTTATTTGAATTTTCATTTATTCAGTCCGTAAGTTGTTTTTCTGCATCACAGAACCAATTCACGCAACCTCCACGCGTAAGTCGTTTTTCTGCAGATTTCAATATTCTCGGAGTTGATGAACACGGTGAAGCAATCAGCTTTTCACGTTTACTTGGTCGTAAGTCGCTTGTTGCATTGTAATCTTAACGCCATGACTTATGCACGTTTCCATGATTTATTTATCATCTACCATAAAACGTAGTTTAAAATCAGAAATGAAAAGAAAGCAGTGATAAGACAGCAAACTGATAGAGTGAAAAATTTGGACTTTTATTCATACAGGAGTCAGACGCGCAGAATGTCACGCTGACTGAAAATGGTACATTGGAAATTTTCCTGAAACTAAGAGAAAGAAAAAGGAGAATGGACGCAGCAGATCTTATGAATATTCTTTGTCTCTGGAGCATTCGATGCCAACCGCTCATACTTATAGCCTTAATCACCCTTTTATCCAAGCTTTTGGAAGCACTGCTTGCCCCTTTTCTTTTTATGTCCAACTTTTCTGACCCTAATTTTTGCCTGGATCGCCCTTTTGGGTTTTCAATCCACCGGGTCGCTTAATTTTGCCTAGGCCGCCCTTTCGGGTTTTCAACCTAGCGAGCTAATTCTTGCTTGGATCATCTTTCTCTTTTTTCTATATATTTCTTTTAGGCATAGTACTTCTTGACTGCATCTTTTTTTTTTATTTTTTTTTATAGTACTTTTAAATCTGAGTTCACTGGGAGTGGGAGGTCTTCACCATCCATTTTTGTGAGGATTAATGCCCCTCCAGAGAATGCTTTCTTCACCACATAAGGTCCTTCATAATTAGGGGTCCATTTTCCCCGGGAATCTTTTTGGATAGGCAGGATTTTCTTGAGCACTAGGTCTCCCTCCTGAAACTGTCGAGGACGAACGTTCTTCTCAAAAGCCTTCCTCATTCTTTGCTGGTACAACTGCCCATGGCACAGAGCGACTACTCTCTTTTCTTCAATGAGATTCAACTGATCTAGACGAGCTTGAACCCATTCTGCTTCTTCTAATTTTGTTTCCATTAGCACCCGTAGGGAGGGTATCTCAACTTCAATAGGGAGGACTGCTTCCGACCCATACACCAAAGAGAAGGGAGTTGCCCCGGTTGAGGTACGCACTGAGGTACGATACCCGTGCAAAGCAAAAGGAAGCATCTCGTGCCAATCTTTGTAGGTTACTACCATCTTTTGCACAATCCTCTTAATATTCTTATTGGCTGCTTCGACTGCCCCGTTCATCTTAGGACGGTATGGAGAAGAGTTATGATGTTTGATCTTAAACTCTGTGCACAATTCTTTCATCATTTTACTATTCAGATTGCTACCATTGTCCGTGATGATTTTATCCGGGAGACCATAGCGACACACCAGGTCCTTCTTTACAAACTTGGCAACCACAGAACTGGTTATGCTGGAATATGAAGCAGCTTCAACCCATTTGGTGAAGTAATCAATTGCAACTAGGATGAAGCGGTGCCCGTTTGACGCCTTGGGCTCTATGGGACCAATGACATCCATGCCCCACATTGAAAATGGCCAGGGTGCAGTCATGACATTTAATGAAGCCGGTGGCACGTGTATGTGATCGGCATAAATCTGGCATTTGTGGCACTTTCTTACAAAACTGTAGCAGTCTGCCTCCATCTGCAGCCAATAGTAGCCAGCCCTTAATATCTTCCTTGCCATAGTATGCCCGTTGGAATGAGTTCCGAACGAGCCCTCATGCACCTCTCTCATGATCCTTTCTGCTTCCTCCTTTGCCACACACCTAAGGAGTACCTTATCATGATTCCTCTTGTAAAGCACCTCGCCACTCAGGAAGAAATTCATTGACAGTCTTCTAAGTGTTCTTTTATCATTTTCCGATGCCCCTGGAGGATACTCTCTGTTCAGGATATACTGCTTGATGTCATGATACCAAGGTTTATCATCTCCGCTATCTTCAATTGCTGCGCAGGAGTAGGAGTGTGCCGGCAAACCTCGATGCTGGATTCTGATCTGGGTCAAGTTCTTATCACAATTGATATTAAACATTGAAGCTAAAGTGGCCAGTGCATCAGCCAACTGATTCTCTCTGCGAGGAAGATGTTGAAATGTGATTTCTTCGAAGGACTCAACCAATTCTCGGATGTAGTCTCTGTACAGTATCAACTCAGGATCTCTGGCTTCCCAATCTCCGTTCACTTGATGGATAACTAGGGCCGAGTCTCCATACACATCTAATCTTTTAACTTTCCAGTCTAGAGCTGCCTGAATACCCAGAATACATGCCTCGTACTCCGCAATATTATTTGTGACATAGAAGCTCAATCTAGTAGTGAATGGTATGAAGCGATTGTCAGGGGACACCAGCACTGCCCCAGCCCCGTGCCCATAGCTGTTGGAAGCACCGTCGAACACTACTCTCCACCTTTCATTCTCTGGGGACCTTCCTTCTTCAAATAAAGCCATAATGTCCTCATCTGGGAAATCACACTGCATCGACTGGTAATCTTCAATAGGCTGATGTGCCAGGTACTCAGCTAGCGCACTACCTTTGATGGCCTTTTGAGTGACATAAAGAAGATCATATTCTGACAACTGCATCTGCCATCTGGCAATTCTTCCTGTAAGCGCAGGCTTCTCGAAGATATACTTGATAGGATCCATCTTTGACACCAACCAAGTGGTGTGACTTAACATGTATTGCCTCAAGCGATGAGCAGCCCAAGCCAAGGCGCAACAAGTCTTTTCTAGTAACGAATACCTCGTCTCACAATCGGTGAACTTCTTGCTCAGATAATAAATTGCGTGCTCTTTCTTGCCAGTTTCGTCATGTTGTCCTAACACACAACCCATTGAATTTTCTAGCACGGTCAGGTACAGGATCAAAGGTCTGCCATGCACCGGAGGCATTAAAATAGGCGGATCTTGCAGGTATTTCTTAATCTTCTCGAAAGCTTCTTGGCAATCATCATTCCACTTAGTCTCTTGATTCTTGCACAGCAATTTGAAAATCGGCTCACATGTGGCAGTTAACTGGAAGATAAACCTGGAAATGTAGTTCAGTCTTCCGAGAAAACCCCGAATTTCTTTTTCTGTCTTAGGAGTAGGCATCTCGAGAATTGCACGCACTTTATCTGGGTCAACCTCTATCCCCTTTTGACTGACAATAAACCCCAATAGTTTTCCTGATCTCACCCCAAAGGTGCATTTAGCGGATTTAACCTGAGCTTGAACTTTCTCAACCGTTCAAAGAGCTTCCGCAAATTAACAACGTGCTCTTCATCTGTTCTGGACTTTGCGATCATATCGTCCACGTACACCTCGATCTCTTTGTGCATCATATCGTGGAACAACGTGACCATAGCTCTTTGGTAAGTAGCGCCGGCATTCTTCAACCCAAACGGCATGACCTGATAGCAGAACGTTCCCCAGAGAGTTGTGAAAGTAGTCTTCTCCATATCCTCAGGAGCCATTTTAATCTGATTATACCCGAATACCCGTCCATGAAGGAGAAAAGGGAGTGCTGTGCTGTGCTGTCTACTAGGACATCAATATGAGGCAAGGGAAAATCGTCTTTGGGACTGGCACGATTCAGATCTCTGTAATCAACACACATTCTAACTTTTCCATCCTTTTTGGGCACTGGCACAATGTTAGCAACCCACTGTGGATACTTGGCTACGGCTAGGAAACCAGCGTCAAATTGTTTCTTCACTTCGTCTCTGATCTTTAAAGACATCTCAGGCTTCATCCTCCTTAACTTCTGTTTAACCGGAGGGCATTCAGGCTTAACTGGCAGCTTGTGCACCACTATATCAGTATCTAACCCGGGCATATCTTCATACGACCATGCAAAGACATCAATGTAGTCACGCAGGAGTTGAACCAACTTCTCATGCTCACTCTTTTTCATTGAAGTGCCAACCTTGACTTCTTTCTTTTCGCCCTCTGTGCCTAAATTGATGATCTCAATAGTTTCCCCATGTGGCTGAATAACCTTTTCTTCTTGCTCAACCATTCTCATCAATTCCGGAGGAGTTTCCCAGTCATCCTCAGCATCCTCCTCAGCTTGATTAACGGGGTAATCAAAATTAACATATGAACCGCTGGCATCATTATTTTCAGAGGTATTCATTTTAGATCTGCATTTGCGGGAATAGAAAAGCAATGAACAAGCAAAAATAGAGACACAAAATGAAGACGCAAAAAGCTATTTTTATTCATTTGAGAATTCAAAACTACATTTATTGATAGATGATATCTAAAAGAAAACATGCATGCCCCTATGAAAATGTCCTAAGGCCTTGGGCAGAGCCAAAGGATTTGCATTACAAAGATCATTACTTTGAAATGAAAACAACAGGGAAATCAACGATCTTCCAGTTGCCAATTTCTTCTCCTGCAACACTACGACGAACCAGGCCTCGATCCTCGCCTTCCTTCAACTAACTCTTCCTCGATGACAACTATCTGATTAGGGTTCAGCATGCCAGCACTCCTGAAATTCCGTTTGAGGTCATCTATGGGGACCATCATTAATCGGGGCTCTCTCCCCTGAAGCCTAGCCAATCTCTTCTCACGCTTTTCCTCAGCCATTCTTTTCTTATCAGCTGGAGTGGGCCAATAACCTAACCCACATCTGTCCTTGTATTCTCGCAGATGCACAGGTGACAGAATCCCTTGCTCAGATCTTCCTAGCCCCTTCCCAATCTGATAGCCACTCTTCAGCATAACCTTCGCCACCATAATATCAGCCTTGGACCACTTGGGTACCGGTACTGGGGATTCTTCACTTACGAACACAGCGTTCGCAATTTCTAGGGATTGAAAGGCGGATTCGAGGGATTCCTCTACAGCTTCAATATAATGAGAGGGGACAGGTTTGCTGATTGTGAACTCCTCCTCCCCACAGACAACTACAAGCTTATCGTCGACTATAAACTTGAGTTTTTGGTGAAGTGTTGAAGGGACAGCGCCTGCTGCATGGATCCAAGGTCTGCCCAAGAGACAGCTGTACGAGGACTCAATATCCATAATTTGAAAAGTCACACAGAACACCTCGGGCCCTATTTGCATTGGGAACTCCATTTCCCCTATGACTTCTTTCTTAGACCCATCAAAGGCTCTGACCAGGGTTGAGCTGGGTTTCATGTAGGAACAATCCACCTCTAACTTGTTCATCGTTGATCTGGGCATAACATTCAATGAGGATCCATTGTCAATGAGAACCCTGGAGAGTGTATATTCACCGCACTTCACTGAGATATGCAACGCCTTATTGTGCCCCTTCCCCTCTGGGGTGAGTTCATCATCAGTGAAAGTAATGTAATTAGATGCAACGATGTTCCCCACTATACCATCCAACTGATTAACAGTAATATCTTGGGCGACATGGGCCTCATTTAGTACTTTAACCAAGGCGTCACGGTGGGCTTCGGAGTTTAGTAATAGGGACATGATGGAAATTTTGGCTGGGGTGTGGTGTAGCTGATCCACCACTTTGTAGTCACTCTGCCGCATTATCTTCAAGAATTCAGCAACCTCTGGGTCTGACACCTTCCTATTTATCATAGGCTCCGGCTCTACATTCTTTCCTTTTCGGATTCTCTCTTCTGTTGCCTTAGAAGGATCCTCTTCCTGAGCTTGGGGAACATACACACGCCCACTTCTAGTTACCCCACTACTTCCTGCAATATTGGTGACGTCAAGAGCAGCTTGAGATCTCGGAGCTGGAATTGGCACACTGTAGCTCCATGGGACATCAGTGTTCTTCTGGCTAGGAGCTGGAACTGGGATCACAATAGTCTTTGGTCTTTCCACAGCCGAATTCCGACTGTATGGCACCTTGATAGGTCTCTGCACATCTCTGCCCCCTTTTGATTGAAGGGTCAGAACATCCCCCTCTCTCCCCTGTATACCCACCTGGATGATGTGGCGGTCCATCAGATCCTGTAACACCACCTTGAATGCTTCACATGATCCTACGCAGCTGACATTAGCACAAGCTCCTTTCTGAACACAACCCATCCTAATAATCCCGCATTCGCACAATTCTGCATGAATGATTTCTAGGGGGGTCTGAATATCTTCAACTGATCTGATTAGGGACTGCTCTTTCATATCCATGATTGCATTAGTGGCATGCTTCCCATGACCAGGCAGCGGGTTAGTCGTGATATTTGGATCCTCCTGCTTGAAAGTTATGCCTTTTTTGTCTATCAAGTCCTGCACCACTATCTTGAAGGCTTTGCAATCTTCCACAACGTGCCCAACTGCCCCTTCGTGGAAGGCACGGGTACTATTGGGGTTGTATCCTCTGAAGTAAGGTGGTTGAACAGGTTTCATGGGTCTTGTGTTGATGAGCTTATTGGTGATGAGGTAGTTGAATAGGTCTGTATTTGACATGGGAATTGGGTCAAAGGTTGTTCGGTTTTGATAGGTCCTTTGGTGGTTGCTTTGGTTGTTGTTTTGGAATGGATGGGCTGTTTGTGTGGGAGTGGGGACTGGGATGTTGGGTGGCTGGTATGGTGGGCTGATAGTGATGGTATTGGTTTCCCCCTCTTTCTTTTTGGGAAAGCCGGAGAATGGCTTCTTTTGGAAACTTGTGTTACTGGTGGACCCCTGTGCAATCTTTCCACTCCTCAATCCGTTCTCCAATCTCTCTCCCACAATCACCACATCTGAAAAATTGGATGACGCACTGCTGATCAGACGATCATAATATAGCGGTGGTAAGGTTTCCATGAACATAGAAACCAATTCTTTGTCTAAAAGAGGAGGTGTGACTTGTGCTGCCAAAGCCCTCCATCGCTGGGCGTACTCCTTGAATGATTCATTTTCCTTCTTGCTCATATTCTGCAGCTGCATTCGGTCCGGCGCCATGTCCGTATTATATTGATACTGCTTGAGGAATGCATCTGCTTAATCCTTCCAGCAGCGGACTTGGGATGGCTCTAACTTCATATACCAATTAAGGGATGCCCCGGCAAGACTATCTTGGAAGCAATGGATTAGAAATTTGTCATCACGGGAGTAGGTAGACATCTTCCAACAATACATCGTTAAGTGACTCTTTGGGCAGGTCGCACCTCTGTACTTGTCAAAATCGGGGACCTTGAATTTTGGCGGCAACACCACATCAGGAATAAGGCATAAATCTCTGGCCTCCCTAGCCCTGGAGCCAAAGCCTTCAATCATTCTTAGTCTTTCTTCTAACATCTGGAACTGCTCTTTGGTCTGTTGGTGCTCAGCGTAATAGACTTGAGGGGAATGAATTACACCATAAGGAGGTGGAGGCATTGAGTGCTGAGCCTGAGGGTAAACGGAGTTTCCGGATACGAAGCCTTGAGTCTGTGGAAAGGCAGCTGGCTGTGGAGTGAGGTTCTGAGGAGTAGGCTGAGGTATAACAATTGAATGCGGGATCTGAACCTGGGGTTCACCAGTCATTCCTTCTGATCCGACAGGCGTTGGCTGTACATCCTCAGCTATCGCCCCGGGACTAGCTCCTGGGCTAGCCCCTTGATTTGGAGGACTATAACCCAAAGGAAGGCCATATGGAGGCCACTGAGCAGCTTGGAAGTCATTTCCATTCTTCAAGGATAACAAGAGTCTCATCATCTCGCTCATCTGTGCCTTCATGGCATTCATTTCATTTCTCAATTCAGGATCCCCTTGACTGGAGCTACCAGGAGCTGAATGGTTCTGATTTTGTACCTCGGGGCCTTGGCCTGTTCCATTTTCATTCTCTGAGCCTGAAGCTGGAGGATTCTGATTCTCTGGTTGAGGTTGATCGGGGTCACTCAAAATTGCCATTCCTCTGGCCTTTGAACGTGTCCAATACAGATGTGGTCGCACCAGCTTGCCTTATCTTCTGTTTGAGTTGAAAACATTTTTATAAGCAAATGAGCAAATTAATGAATGCAATGCACATGATTTTTTTCATTTTTATTTATTATTTTTTTTTATGTTATTTGTTGTTTATTGCCGGGAATCACAGTGCAACTTGCTCCTGTCGTAGGTGTATGTTCGAATATTTTCATAACGCGGCTGGGATCAACAAGTGAGATAAACGTACTTCATTCAAGCATCATATCATTCCAAGAACAAGATACAATATCCTTAAATGTGCAATACAACGCTTTGAAAAGAAAAACACAACATCCTTTAAGAAAAGAAAAATTACAATCTCCTAGTGAACATTCTAAAAAGGAGAATTTAAATCTAAAAACCTATTGCCTTCATCTTCTCTTGGTTCTTCTCCATTTTGCTAGCTGCAGCAGCTTCTCTTGCCCTTTCCATGAGTTCCTCAGTCAGAGATCTGCAGTACTCCACGAATTCATATACTCGCACCGGAGTGTTGTAAGGCAGCATCTCAGCTTCTGCCTTTCTCAACCTCTTGGGAACATCCCTCACCGCCTGGTTAGCCAACCATGCCAATTTGGAGAACTTGTTCTTCCACTGCTGAATTTCTGCCCTCATCTCAACTATGATCTCTTGCTTTTCAATCCTACCCATTAGCTCGAGAAGACGGTATTCCCAGTACTGACTCTCCTCTCTTACCTGTTAGTAAGCATCACTGATGTGACTCAGATTCCTCCTTAGCTCATCTGAATTCTCTTGCTCCATCCTTAAAGCCTGCTGATACTCTCTAAGGATGTTCACAATTGCATCTTTATCTTGTCTGATGCACTCTATTTGACTTTCAAGCTCACACGTCACAGACTGAGACTTTTTCTTGAATTCCTCTAGTGATTCCTTTGTAGTTCTCTCACTTTGCGCAGACTTTTTGAATAACTTCCTCCATTCGTTTGCTCTAACTATGGCCTCACCCACCTTGGCATTCAATCTTTTCAACTCATCTTTGGCACCTTTCAGATATTCCTTCATTTTTTGATTACTTTCCTCTTCTTTCCTAAGCTTCTTGCTGCTTTCTTTAAGGGCTTCGGCCTTGCGTTCATTCTCGTTCTCTAACTTTCTCTTCTCAGACATTACCTTCCCCAACTCATCTCGTAAGGCTTTCTTTTCTTCTTCTACCTTGAACAAAGCAGATTTGACCTCACTTAGTTCTTTGAGACTTGGAACGTGAAGCTCTGTGACTTCTTTCTGAACTGACGATGAATTCTGACGAGGCGGGCTAACATTTTGAACTCTTTGGTGAAGCCATTGGTAGAAAGTAACATCACCCGTTTTCTTTATGATCTCCGCTTTATCCTTGTAAACTACACCTTCCCAAGCCTTTGAAATTTTCTGAAGCAAGCCTTGGTTCTTTGGATCTTCTTTATCGAGAAAGATTGGGGCCAACATGTCTTCAGTGGGTGCATTCTTCATAGGATACCCAAGTTGTCTGATGGTGAGAGAGGGATTGTAATTGATGCAGCCTTGGGTTCCCATTAAGGGTACATTCTGGAAATTTCCGCACCGGAACAGTATTGAAGGCCTATCTTTCCAACACGGATGATTGAACCAACAGACTTTGAGAGCACTGAGATTCTCTAAAGTGTGCACCCATCCTTGTGCACTTCTGGCTTCTACGTCACAACACAGGGCATATTCTACTAAGTCCGCGGCTTTCGTCTTATGAGTGACAATATGGTTGAGGAACCAGGTGTAGAGAACATGGAAAGAGCAAGCAACCTTCTTCTTCCCTAACACACGGTGATGAGTGAAGGAATAGTAGGTATCTGCAAGGATTGCTGGTACAGGGTTAATCGGATTTTCCTTACTTATGAATGCTAGAAAAAGCCCAATAGCGGTCTCATCAATGAACTTCTCGACCTGAGGGAAAAGGACGATCCCAAAAATAGTTAGGGCTAACAGCTGCTTGAAAGGACCCCACTTCTTATTCTGGGCATAAAACTTCAACAAACCTTCGAAATAGCATAGCGGGAAACCCCTGATACGGTTCTTCTTTTCCTTTTGAAGCTCTAATTCCTTCACACTGACTTGCAACAACAAAGAGAGTCTCTGGTCTGAATACCGATGTTTCTGATATTGGTAAGGTGCTAACTCTGACTTTGAGAACCCCAGAATCTGCTCATACTCCTCGAGAGTTGGTGATAACTGAAAGTCTTTGAAGAGGAAGCATCGAATGTCCGGATCATAGAGTCGACTCAGGGCCATTATAGCACTCTCTTGGACATCTAGTTGTAACAATCTGAGGAGGTTACCATAAGCCTTCTGGAATAGATCCCTCTCTTCCGACTCCATCAAGGAAACAAACTCTTTCAAACCCTCTACATCTATTCTCTTGACAACCGGGAACCTTGAATTAAGTACAATCTCGCTTCTTGATCCCATGTTGCTTTATCTTTCCCACCTAAGACAAGATTCCAAGTTACTTTACAATCACGGCAAACAACTCAGATGTTTGATGAATGATTTTCAAAATTGGGTTTTATTTAATGCAGATGATGCAAATGATGTAATGGTGCAATGATGCAATGATGCCATGATGCTTCTTTTTTGTGTTTTTGCAGAAAGAGGATATTTGCAGGTGGTAATTCGAAAATTTTCACACTACATGCCATCTCATATAGGCATTTATTGAAAAGGAAAAGCATATCTTTTTTTTTTGATTTTCGAAAATTCTGAAGGAAAAATTGATTTGAACTGAATGCAACGATGCAGCACACAATTTGGAAAGCCCTTGTGACCTAAAAAGGGGTAGAACCTATGATCTAAGGCACTTTAGGGGTAATCTTCTCATGTAGCTCTATTCACACCCTCACAAAGGTCATCAAAGCCACAGTCTCTTTCACGAAATTCCTTGTAAATGCAGCAAACTGCTAGGTACAAGGTATCACAAAAGAGCACAACTCTGATTGAAACTTTCGCGAGTAGCCAAACGGACAAAGGTCCTGATGGGCTCCCACTACTCGAATCCACTCATCCTATGGTATCCTAACAGACCTGGGTTATGGTCTCTTTCTCTAATCATATAATCTCAAGGTACAAGTGTGTGTGTGCGAAAGGCATTTCCTTAAAAACTATCCCACTTGCAAATGAAAAATCCAGAACAGTCCAGACAATAGAAAGCAATAACATGTCGTCTACCCTAGGGTTCAATACCAATCAAATACAACTAATCTAGGGTGCCGACAACAATAGAAGTAACTATCTATTATTTTAAACAAGAGTAAACATAGAAGAAGAATGCATATGGATGCAACATGTTTATGAAAAAGAGGAAGAATAGAGGCAAAGCAAGATGTTCAAATCAATCCCACAAACCAACACACTTAATTAATTAGGCTTGACCCACTGTTGAAAAAAATGTTTTTTAGTCCCCAGTGAAGTCGCCAGCTGTTGCGCCCGAAAAAGTCCCCGAGGGAGAACCTTCCTCGTTCACAACTTTTCCTAAGACAATGAAGCCGCCACCAATATTTATTAAGGAAAATATTAGGAAAACCTTTTTTGGAAAGCGATTGGCCTTGCGAAACTAGAGAATAGGGTTCGGGGGTCGGTTACGCGCAGGGAAGGTGTAAGCACCCCACACGTCCTCTCTACTGAGAGGGAACCTTTAATTAAGTGTGTGGTTTTAGTGTGTTGACTTGAAAGTACTTAATTTTGCCTCTCTATTTCTTATTAAAAAATTTTAATGAAAATCCTTATTTATTATGAAAAGGAGAAAAATAGGTTTTTAGAAAAAAACGCTTGACGGGACATGGCCCGCTCCTACGTATCTCCCGATGCGATGGAGAACTCAAAGCTACGTAGTTCTTCTTTGTCCTGAAAAATGTTTTTGTCTTTTATCTTTTTAGTGAGTTTTCGAAATAGGACGAGCATTTTAATAAATGGTTAAACTAACTAAGGTTATGGGTAATCACCGCTAAGTACTCTTGAAAGATGAGTCACTACAGCCAGTCAGACGAACAAAGGCTCTGATTGACTATTAGTAGCGACTCGTTTTTATTTGTTCTTTAGAAAGGGGGGTTTCGAAAGAGATTGATTGGCACGAATGATCAAACTAACAAAAGTTATGGGTGATCATCGCTTGTTGTTCTTTTGGGAAAAAGGACATCGCCACCAATGGCTAGACGAACAAAGGTTCTGATTAACCATTAGCGACGATGGGTTGAAAATGATTTTAGAAAGGAAAAGGTTTTTGTTCTGAAAATGATCTTGGTTTGCAAAAGTTAGGGATGGCAAAACGGTCCGGCCCGGCCCGGCCCGTTTTGCCTTCGGCCCGCTAAAAACGGGGCGGGGCGAGTCGGCCCGCCAAAAATGGCGAGTTCAAAAGACTGGCCCGGCCCGCTAAGTGATGGGCTGGCGGGTTGGCGGTCCGGCCCGTCTGAATTTTTTTTTTCAATATTTTTGAACAAAAAACTTACATGTTTTTAACATTTCAATTTCAATAATATTTTTCACCTGCTTTTTAAAATAGATTTTTTATAAAGCATTTTTAACAAATTTTTACTTTAAAAACTCTTGACATATTCAAAATAAAAGTATAAAACAATAATAGCATTGGAATTACTAGGATTAACTATATAGCAGCTAAAAGTATAAAACAAAAATAACATTGGAATTACTAGGATTAACCATTAAGAAATGTCACCTAAAAGGCTAGAACCATCAACCAAAAGGTCCAAATCCATAATTCGATCAGGGAAACGTGAATCAGAACAAAACAGTCCAGAGAACAAAAAAATGATCCAGAGAACAAACCGTGATTCAGGAGATAATTCAGCAGAAAAACGTGATGCTGCACAAGACGCTCTAGAGATAAATCGCGTTGGATGATTCAGCAATCCAGAAAGCAAAAACGCGATTCAGATGTTCGATCTTGCAGAGAAGAAGAGTTCAGGAACACCGTTGAAAGGAGATGAGACGCCGTTGAAGGGAGAAGAGCGTGTTTGGTTATTGTTTGTACAGTGAGAAGTGAAAGAAGGGGAAAGTTGAAAACATAAAGTGATTCTGTTTAAATTTTTTTTTTTTTTTAAAAAAACGGGCCGGCGGGCTGACCCGCCCCGTTTTTGCTTTAGCCCGCGGTTTTTTTTTTTTGGCGGGGCGGGTTCGGCGGGTCAGCGGTCCCAATACCCCAGCCCAACCCGCCTTTTTTTGGCGGGTCAGCGGGCCGGCCCGGCGGGCCAAACCCGTTTTGCCATCCCTAGCAAAAGTGATTCTTTTTTGTTATGAAAATAACTCTTTTCTTTTTGGTGTGCAAATGCTAAAATCTTTTATGATTGCGCTTGACGAGAATGTGACTCGCTCCTACGTATCCCAAATGGGAATCAAAGCGACGTAGTTCTAACGAGCCTTGAAAGTGAAAGTCTTTTTGCTTAGGTTTTGAAAAGTGGAGGGTGCTCATAACGATCAAACTAACAAAGGTTATGGGTGATCATTACTAACACTTGCCATGATTTTTGATGCTTGGAAAATATCTTTTGAAATTGAAAGCATTCATGATAATCAAACTAACAAAGGTTATGGGTGATTATCACTGGCACTTCATTGTTAATAATCATGCAAGCAGAGGCTTCACAAGACTACTAACAAAGTTTTTGATTTAATGAGTTTTCGCAATCGGGTTGATTCTTATTTAGGGAAAAGAGAATCTGTTATTTGGAAAAAAGATTTTGTGAAGAAAAGTTTTCTTAGGGGAAAGAGAGAAACAAGGGGGTGCAGTAGTAAAATGGGGTGCAAGTTACAGGGGGGTTGTGTTATTAAAGATGGGGTGTAAGCAGTGAGAAGGGTTGCGTTTTAAAATAGGGGGTGCAGAAATCAGGAAATAGTTCCAGTGGGCTGCATAAATGATGGGCTCTTCCAAGGGGTTAAGTTATCAAAATGAGGGGTGTAAAAAAAGGGAAGCCCAATTCGCATAGGAGGGCCCAGTTAGCGAACTGGGCTTAAGTGAGGAAGGGGGCTTATGCTTGAGTCTAGGGGTGCAGATGGCAGTCCGAAAATTTAAAAGAAACAGAGGTGGTGTCATTAGAAACGCAGGGGTGCAGACAGGGGGTGCAATCAGTAGTGTTTTAAAATGATAAAGAGGGTTATTGTCAAAAAAGATGATAAAGAGGCCATGAAACAGTAAATTTGGGGGTGTAAAAAGTAAACCATTTGATATATGTAATATATGGAAAGATTTATTAATTTACTTAAGAAATATTTTTTGGTTTTAGAATTCATTTGTTAGCAACTGAAAGGGTTCAGATCCATCTTTTAATTAAAAAAAATTGATTGATTCATTTTTTATAAAAAAACAAAAAATTGGGTCTAATTATTATGATTTTTTATGACAATCATAATTGTTATTGAACAGGCATTAATACCTTTCTCCAAAGTCCAAACTATGACATTTCCAGCTTAACAACAACAACAAAAAACGTGGCCTTCCCAAGGATGAAACAAAACGAATTTTTCAATACAACAACAGTATTCTTCAACATTCAAAAATCACATAAACATGGAGATATACTGAATGAAAGATTTACAGGTAACAAACTAAAATTGCAAAGAGTATGAAATAAAAAAAAATACAAACAGCTCAATAGATCATACAAACAAGCTAGAAGATTAAGAGAAAATTACCACAAGGCTTGAATAATGAATCTTTCTCTCAGATCTCACATAAAAGAAAATGAAATAAATTTTTCTGATAATTTTAGTAGGGGAAATAAAAAGAAAAATGAAGAACTTGCTCTCTTTCTCCCTTTCGATTAAGTCTCTGAAGATCTTGCTCACGGACACGATTCTTGTTCTCCAAAGTTCGGATCTTTCTAACTCTTCCTTCTCCAAAATCCCCCCCTTTCCTTCAAGGATTCGAACAATATTTATACTAGAAAATCAAACCTATAGTGGTGCGCTTTCTCCTTCGTTTTTTCCATTGGTTCTTGCACTCATATCCGAAAATCTGTATAACTCACTGCGTTTTCTCTTTAAAACCGAAACCACCTGTGAAGAACCGAGAGAAGAACGCATGGACCAACGATTTATCATGGGACCGTTGGCTTTTTGAAGGCTGGCGACGAAAATAGGGGTTTGCGTGAGGGAGAGGAGAGAAAGAGGCACCGAAAATGGAGGTTTCGTGAGAGGAGAGAAAGTGTCACTAAAGATGGTAATTTCGTGTGAGAGGAGATGAAAAGAGGGTACCGAAAATGGAGATTTCGTGAGAGGAGGTGAAAGGAAGCGTGGAAGGAAGAGAAGAGAGGGTGGACGGCTAGGGTTTGATGGGAGAGGTGGAGGTGATGTGTTTTGGAAGTTGTGTGAGAGAAGGGAGGTGGAAGGGAGCGTATGAGAGAAGAGAGGAAGGGGAGCGTATGAGAGAGAGAAAGAGACGTGTGAAAGAAAGAAAGAAACGCGTGAAGAGAGAGGGAGGAGGATTGTACGGCTGATTTTTAGGAAGTGATGGGAATGATGGGAAATTAGGGTTTGTGATGTGTTTTTTTTTCAAATCTGATGGGAATGGGGAGGGGTGGACGGCTAGGTTTAGAAGTGAGGCTAGGTTTAGTGAGATGGATAGTAAAGCAAACGGGTCAGGCTAACAACGAATGGGCCTCTGGCAGAACCAGCCCAAATTCGCTGAAACATTAAAAAAACAACCTACACCCCTTTTTTACTAAATCGCTCCCTCTCTTTTTGTTGCCTTTTTTTTTGCTTTCCCTTTTTTATACCATTAAATATATCTACTAACTAAATAGGAGGTAAAATATAACTTGAAAATGAATTTGTATTTTTCAACTTTTACGAAATAAGATATATAACGACGAAGAAGAAAATCATTATTATTTTTGGACGGACAAAATTGGGGTATGACAGATAGTCCACACAAATATATAATGGTTGAATGGATCAAATGCCTAATGCGGGAGTTGGACTATCATTCTCACCAATCTCATCAATATCATCATTCTTCACCGTAACGCTTAGCAAGCTCACGTTCGGTACTAAAGTACTGAATCGGTCTGTACTTTGGTACCGTACCAGTTCGGTACTGATGTGTCGTACCATTCCAAAATACAGCGTGAAGGGGGTTTCCATGCGTGTTCCACTGGATAATTTTGGAATATTTTAGGTTTGGGGGTGTGTGGTGAGTAGGAGGGGGAGTGGGATAAGAATGGGCCTAATAAGAATGAGCCTTTTTTTGTCACCGACGGACACAAACAAAAGGCCCATGCTTTTCCCATATCCCTCCCTACTCACCCCACACCCCTAAACCCTGCGAAATGACCAAAAGACCATTAATGAGGCGCGCTATTTTCACTGATTTGGTTAGGGTCAACCAGAAATTTTCGGTTGGGCCTAGCCGAATATATTCGGTTGGCCTTAGCGGAATCGCACGTAAACACGTCCTCTCATTAATGATAGTTTTGGAATATTTGGAGTTAGGGGGTGTGGGGTGAGTAGGGAGGGGTGTGGAAAAAGTGATGGCGAAACAAAACACACAGGCCTAGGCCTAGAGGCCCACCCTAAAAACCGGCCCTAAAGCATCAAAGCATACATACAGGCACACGATAAAACTGCTGCACTGGATACAGACTCACAAAGCAACACCCACGAATGAAAAGCTCACGAAATCCAGATAGCCTCAGACCTACCCGAACCGGCGACTCCTCCCTCAGGCCCGCATCGCCACCGCTTCCCGGAACTGAAGCCAACCGCAAACCACTGGAGAACCGGCGACCACTAACAGCACCACCTCCCGCCGCCTCGGTCAGTTTAAGATGAATTCAGGGGAGCGAGAAATTCTTCATTCGATGTGCGTAGCTCTTCTTTGATAGATTGGAAGGAATCCGATTTCCCAGTGCCAATACAAGAGCCAAGGGCAGTTCGGTAAGTTCCTTTGATTTCTATTTCTTCGTCTTCTACTCGTTGTCATAATTTGAGCTCCATACACAAATCCTATGACCATGACTGTAGGAAGAGTAACTCCTTCGTATTCTTTGGTAACATACCTCCGAAACTCCACTGCACGTGCCCATTTCCGAACCCTCACCACAGAGACAACTCAAAATCCAGATACTAAAGATCCAAACTTCACCCATTTTGTCAAAGAAATTTGCAGGATCACTCGAACAAAGCCACGTTGGGAAAACACTCTTCTTTCTCAATACCCATCTTTCAATTTCTCCGACCCCAATTTCTTCCTTCTTTATCTCAATAACCAAAACAACTCCTTCCTCTCCCTTCGTTTCTTTCGTTTTCTCTCCTCTCACTGTGATTTCTCTCCTGATCAATCTTCCTGCAATGCGTTATTCGATGCTCTTGTAGATGCTGGGGCCTGCAAAGATGCAAATTTATTGCTTAATTACCCTGGTTTCACTCCTCAGCCTGCTTCTTTGGAGTGTTACATTAAGTGTCTTAGTAATAGTGGAATGGTTGAGGACGCACATGATGTGTTTGTTAAATTGAAAAAAGTTGGATTTTGCCCATCGGTGGCAACTTGGAATGCTTCTCTTTTAGGTTGTTTGAAGGTTGGTAGAACCGATCTGGTTTGGAAATTGTATGAACAAATGATACAAAATGGTGTTGTGGCTAACATTAATGTTCAAACTGTTGGATATCTTATAAAAGCATTCTGTGTAGAAAACCAAGTTTTTAAAGGCTATGAACTTCTTAGACAGGTTCTAGAAAATGGTTTGTGTCCTGAGACTACTGTTTTTAATTCACTTATAAAGGGGTTCTGTAAGGAGGGACAATATACTAGAGTATCTGAGATTCTTCATATTATGATTGCTACAAAATGTAATCCGGGTATTTCTACTTATCAGGAAATTATAAATGGACTCTTGAGGAGGAAGAATTCTGAGGGTTTAAGGGTTTTTAATGATCTCAAGGATAGAGGGTATTTCCCTGACAGGGTTATGTACACAACAGTGATCAAAGGTCTTTGTGATATGGGGTTGCTTGGTGAGGCAAGGAAGCTGTGGTTTGAGATGATTAACAAAGGACTTATGCCTAATGAGTACACCTTTAATGTAATGATACATGGTTATTGTAAGATTGGTGATCTTGTTAAGGCAAGGAAGCTCTATGAGGATATGTGTGGTAGAGGTTATGCGGATAATGCGGTTACCTACAGCACAATGATTTCAGGTCTGTGTTTGCAGGGAAGGACTGATGAAGCTTTGAGCTGGTTTCAAGAAATGTCTCAAAAGGGTGTTGCTCGTGATTTGATCGCGTATAACTCTCTAATTAAGGGCCTTTGTGATAATGGTGAGCTAGTTGTGGCTACAAAACTATTAAACGAACTTCTCGAAAAAGGTTTAGAGCCTTCGGTTTCTTCTTTTACTCCTCTTATAAAAGGACTTTGTGATGTCGGAGAAACCGAGAGTGCAATAAGGTTGTTGAAAGATATGCATGATAGGCATTTGGAACCAGTGGCCAGTGCATATGATTATATTATAACTGGTTTATGTAAAGAAGGAAATTCTGCACAAGGTATGGAATGGTTGCAAAGCATGCTGAGTTGGAAGCTGAAACCTCGGAAGCAAACTTTTGAGTACCTGATGACCGGTCTATCAGAAGAAGATAGGTTAGATGATATTTTGATTGTTTTAGATTTAGTGTTTAGAGTAGGATATGGACTCAAAGAAAGCATAATCCATTCTTTGGTGAGTAAATTTTGCAAGGAGAATTTCCATTTTTCTAACTTGTGTTTGGAGAAGATATTATGACGAAAAATGTATAACTTATGTTATTTGAGTCTTCCATGTACTATAAAGCATAATTTATTTGATTTAATAAGCCGAATTTGATTGAAAAGAAAACATAATCAAAACCATTTCTTGGTCTTTTAAATTATCTCTGGAGGTTGTTCTCAGTGTAGTTCTTAAATATAACAATGGGTTTTTATATTGGAGTTGGCTGATGTGTGTTGCCAAGAGTAGAAGATGTTCTTGCTGCACAAATTGGTAAGAACTTATTTAATGCTATTGTAAGTTGTAACTATCTTTCTCCTATAATGCATAAATTCGTTGTTGTTAACTTTGTGCCATTGGACCCAAGTGGTCTTATTCTATGTGGCAAGATATGCCCCACCAATTTACAATTCTTAAGTCTGTTGCACTTGCACTAGAGATGGTCTAAGATGGTTCATAGGCTTGTTCTTAAATTCAAGAATGTGTTTTTATTTTTTCACCGTTGGAGTGAAACTCAATCTTGCCATAATATTTTTTAAAAAGGAATAGGTGGGGTCAAATGTGCGACTCACTTAAGAATTCAAAATAGGGTCTTCCATCGGAGTGAAAAGGGACAGAGTTTTTCTATCCAATGTGGCTTCACAAGACTCGGAGAATAGGAGAAAAAGGTGGTCAATGGAGCTTACTGATTTGAGGCCGGCTTAAAATACTAAGCCAAAAGCTTAGTTTTACTTACTAAATCTGTTGCAGCCGTTGGATCAGAGCTTTTTTAATAAATTTTAATCTAACAGACAGTGTTTAACGAGGGCATATGTGTCATTTTACCCTTCAATTTTTGATCACGCATCACGCATCTTCGTTTTCGTTCTCACGTTCACCTTCGCATCAGTTTTGCGTGCGCAATCTCCGGCAACGATCACTCCGGCAACCATCACGCACTCCGTCACGCGAACAATGCTTCTCTCAAAACGCGTCTTATTTTCTTCCGCTGTGTTTTCAGTTCGTATCGCCGTTTTCTTCCACTAATTTCGATTCACATCATCGTCCCTGCTCCACTGTATTTTCAGAGCGTCCAGTTCGCTCCGTTGGTTCTTTTCTCGCATTCTTCCTTACTCCTCAACAAGTAAGTGATGTTCTCACATTCTCACTTTGGTGCATTCATGATTTCTTAATTGCTCTATGAAATTTGTTGCTGCTTGTTGCTATTTGTGTATTCCAAATTGTTGTTCTTAGCAAAGTGGGTTTCTGTTTTCTGCGAAGTGCGTTGTGTTTTTGTGTAGAATGCATACTAAGTGTTTGTAAAAATACTAAAACTGAATTGTAACTTTCATTTTCAAAGAGGTACCCATGTATGCTAGTTGTCAGCTTTTATTGTTATGATTATACATGCAAATTCTGACTGATAATTAAATGAGTTCTGTGGTATGAGCGATTTACGATTGCGCACGACTCCGATTTACGATTTTCATCTCCATTATTGAGAAATCGTTGTATGAGCGATTTTCATTTCTATGGTGGCGATTTTCTTTAATTTCTGTGATAAGAATTCAAGACGTAAGTCGTTTTTATTAGTCGTGATTGAGTTAATGAGCGATTAAGTTAATAAGAATTCTGTGATTGAGTTAATGAGCAATTTTCATTTCTATAAGTCGTTTTACTTATTTGAATTTTCATTTATTCAGTCCGTAAGTTGTTTTTCTGCATCACAGAACCAATTCACGCAACCTCCACGCGTAAGTCATTTTTCTGCAGATTTCAATATGCTCGGAGTTGATGAACATGGTGAAGCAATCAGCTTTTCACGTTTACTTGCTCGTAAGTCGCTTTTTGCATTGTAATCTTTCTCTGTTGCTTGTTGCATTGTTTTAACCATTTTGGTACTAATATGTGGTTAGTGGCCACTAACCAGTGTTGTACATATCTGTGGTTAGTGGCCACTAACCATTGTGGTACTAATTTGTGGTTATTGCCACTTACTACATTGTATTTCTTTATTGCAGTTCAGGATTGTCATGGTCAGGATGAAAATCTCACTGATATGGTTGTTTCAGGTTGTTAACTTATAATTGTCAAATTCTTTGATTTTAACTTGTTAAAATTTGTGTAACCATATATGTATGGTTAGTGTTATCTGACATTGCCTTCCTATGCTTAACTGATTCATTTTTTTTGTTTCCTTTATAATGTTTGCATAGAATCAAGTACTAATGTCGGATGTCACGATGACGAACTCGATGAAGTTGTGGTTGCAGGTTGAATGCTAAATTGTTATTATATAATAAATATATTTTTTATGATGTTGTTTGTTGGATATTGATTGTTTTTACTTGGTTTTGACAGAGGTTACTCATCGTCCTTCCATTTTTGAGTTAATTCAGAAGGAGTTTGAGGTGTGCGAAACTTACATGATATTGGTAGTTATCCATTTCTTTTTTTTGTTAATAATTCTTGTTAATTGGGGTAATAACCATAAATTAGTACCACAGTGGTTAGTGACCACTAACCACAGATATGAACAACACTGGTTAGTGGCCACTAACCACAGATTAGTACAATTGTGGTTAATACTTGTTAGATGCCACAGATTGCCATTACTATTACTTGTTACTAACAATATTACTTCTCAATAACTATTATTTGTCCTAATAGTATATTTCGTGTGCAGCCTGTTCACGAGTTGAAACGGGACACAACAGAAGTTATAAATGTTGAGAGATGGGATAATCAATTTACTGAGAACGAAGTTTTGGTAGAAACCGAAGTTGTGAAGTTAGATGTGGTCAGGAGTTCTGTTACTTGCAGCTGTCAGTTTTTTGAGAACCGGGGTTTAATTTGCCAGCACACAGAGAGTTTTGGATGCTTTAGCTGCTGGGGTAATCCCTTTTGTCATTGCATCCCTCCCATGTATGTGAAAAAAAGATGGTGCAGAGATTATAAGAAGGCTCTTGGTTGTATTGTTGAGGAATTACATCTTGAAACCAAGCCTCTTTTGAATTTTGGTGAGAGATACCAGCGTCTTTCTGATATAGTTTCTGGAGCTGGGTCACGCATATGTTATAACGAGGCTGCCTTTAACGTATTTCTTCGTCATGTTCTTGATGGAGTTAAAGAGGCTGAGCAGTTGCTACATTCGATGTCTGGTACCACTGAACCTTCGCGTGCTGAGTGTTCAACCTTGCCAGGTATTTGCTATTTTATTTCCATTGCTCTTTATCTTATATTTATTTTTTGTTCAAGATTTTGCAATTCTTATATATGTTGTGGTTGTTGAACGTTACACTTGAAGAAGATGAAGTAGAATTTCCAGCTAAAGATAAAGCAACGTCAAAATCTGTGCAAGAGCAAGATCAGGTTGATGTCCCAATCAGAGAAAAGACATTTGATTTGGAAACAGCAATGCAAGCGGGCAGTTGAACTTCAGAAGCTGTCCGGGATTTAGAACTTGTATAAAAATTTAGGAAGAAACAATTGTTCTTACAGTTTGTATGCATTTATACTTAAGACTGTAATGTCCGTTATACAATATGCACTACAAGAAAAATTGGAATTTGCGGCGGGCTAAATCCGCCGCAAAAGCCAAATTTGCGGCGGATATTTGGACTTTGCGGCGGAGTTTTGCCGCCGGTAGCCAGCTCGAAGCAAACGCTTTGCGGCGGATTTAGTAGCGCCGCAAATTCTGCAGGAACGTTGCGGCGGATAATCCATCGGAAAAGGGACAAATTTTTACTTACTAAATCTGTTGCAGCCGTTGGATCAGAGTCTTTTTAATAAATTTTAAGCTAACTAACAGTGTTTAACGAGGGCATATGTGTCATTTTACCCTTCAATTTTTGATCACGCATCACGCATCTTCGTTTTCGTTCTCACGTTCACCTTCACATCAGTTTTGCGTGCGCAACCTCCGGCAACGATCACTCCGGCAACCATCACGCACTCCGGCACGCGAACAAAGCTTCTCTCAAAACGCGTCTTATTTTCTTCCGCTGTGTTTTCAGTTCGTATCGCCGTTTTCTTCCACTAATTTCAATTCACATCATCGTCCCTACTCCACTGTATTTTCAGAGCGTCCAGTTCGCTCTGTTGGTTCTTTTCTCGCATTCTTCCTTACTCCTCAACAAGTAAGTGATGTTCTCACATTCTCACTTTGGTGCATTCATGATTTCTTAATTGCTCTATGAAATTTGTTGCTGCTTGTTGCTATTTGTGTATTCCAAATTGTTGTTCTTAGCAAAGTGGGTTTCTGTTTTCTGCGAAGTGTGTTGTGTCTTTGTGTAGAATGCATACTAAGTGTTTGTAAAAATACTAAAACTGAATTGTAACTTTCATTTTCAAAGAGGTACCCATGTATGCTAGTTGTCAGCTTTTATTGTTATGACTATACATGCAAATTCTGACTTATAATTAAATGAATTTTGTGGTATGAGCGATTTACGATTGCGCACGACTTCGATTTACGATTTTCATCTCCATTATTGAGAAATCGTTGTATGAGTGATTTTCATTTCTATGGTGGCGATTTTCTTTAATTTCTGTGATAAGAATTCAAGACGTAAGTCGTTTTTATTAGTCGTGATTGAGTTAATGAGCGATTAAGTTAATAAGAATTCTGTGATTGAGTTAATGAGCAATTTTCATTTCTATAAGTCGTTTTTCTTATTTGAATTTTCATTTATTCAGTCCGTAAGTTGTTTTTCTGCATCACAGAACCAATTCACGCAACCTCCACGCGTAAGTCGTTTTTCTGCAGATTTCAATATTCTCGGAGTTGATGAACACGGTGAAGCAATCAGCTTTTCACGTTTACTTGGTCGTAAGTCGCTTGTTGCATTGTAATCTTAACGCCATGACTTATGCACGTTTCCATGATTTATTTATCATCTACCATAAAACGTAGTTTAAAATCAGAAATGAAAAGAAAGCAGTGATAAGACAGCACACTGATAGAGTGAAAAATTTGGACTTTTATTCATACAGGAGTCAGACGCGCAGAATGTCACGCTGACTGAAAATGGTACATTGGAAATTTTCCTGAAACTAAGAGAAAGAAAAAGGAGAATGGACGCAGCAAATCTTATGAATATTCTTTGTCTCTGGAGCATTCGATGCCAACCGCTCATACTTATAGCCTTAATCACCCTTTTATCCAAGCTTTTGGAAGCACTGCTTGCCCCTTTTCTTTTTATGTCCAACTTTTCTGACCCTAATTTTTGCCTGGATCGCCCTTTTGGGTTTTCAATCCACCGGGTCGCTTAATTTTGCCTAGGCCGCCCTTTCGGGTTTTCAACCTAGCGAGCTAATTCTTGCTTGGATCATCTTTCTCTTTTTTTCTATATATTTCTTTTAGGCATAGTACTTCTTGACTGCATCTGAGTTCACTGGGAGTGGGAGGTCTTCACCATCCATTTTTGTGAGGATTAATGCCCCTCCAGAGAATGCTTTCTTCACCACATAAGGTCCTTCATAATTAGGGGTCCATTTTCCCCGGGAATCCTTTTGGATAGGCAGGATTTTCTTGAGCACTAGGTCCCCCTCCTGAAACTGTCGAGGACGAACATTCTTCTCAAAAGCCTTCCTCATTATTTGCTGGTACAACTGCCCATGGCACATAGCGACTACTCTTTTTTCTTCAATGAGATTCAACTGATCTAGACGAGCTTGAACCCATTCTGCTTCTTCTAATTTGGTTTCCATTAGCACCCGTAGGGAGGGTATCTCGACTTAAATAGGGAGGACTGCTTCCGACCCATACACCAAAGAGAAGGGAGTTGCCCCGGTTGAGGTACGCACTGAGGTACGATACCCGTGCAAAGCAAAAGGAAACATCTCGTGCCAATCTTTATAGGTTACTACCATCTTTTGCACAATCCTCTTAATATTCTTATTGGCTGCTTCGCCTGCCCCGTTCATCTTAGGACGGTATGGAGAAGAGTTATGATGTTTGATCTTAAACTCTGTGCACAATTCTTTCATCATTTTACTATTCAGATTGCTACCATTGTCCGTGATGATTTTATCCGGGAGACCATAGCGACACACCAGGTCCTTCTTTACAAACTTGGCAACCACAGAACTGGTTATGCTGGAATATGAAGCAGCTTCAACCCATTTGGTGAAGTAATCAATTGCAACTAGGATGAAGCGGTGCCCGTTTGATGCCTTGGGCTCTATGGGACCAATGACATCCATGCCCCACATTGAAAATGGCCAGGGTGCTGTCATGACATTTAATGAAGCCGGTGGCACATGTATGTGATCGGCATAAATCTGGCATTTGTGGCACTTTCTTACAAAAATGTAGCAATCTGCCTCCATCTGCAGCCAATAGTAGCCAGCCCTTAATATTTTCCTTGCCATAGTATGCCCGTTGGAATGGGTTCCGAACGAGCCCTCGTGCACCTCTCTCATGATCCTTTCTGCTTCCTCCTTTGCCACACACCTAAGGAGTACCTTATCATGATTCCTCTTGTAAAGCACCTCGCCGCTCAGGAAGAAATTCATTGACAGTCTTCTAAGCGTTCTTTTATCATTTTCCGATGCTCCTGGAGGATACTCTCTATTCAGGATATACTGCTTGATGTCATGATACCAAGGTTTATCATCTCTGCTGTCTTCAATTGCTGCGCAGGAGTAGGAGTGTGCCGGCAAACCTCGATGCTGGATTCTGATCTGGGTCAAGTTCTTATCGCAATTGATATTAAACATTGAAGCTAAAGTGGCCAGTGCATCAACCAACTGGTTCTCTCTGCGAGGAAGATGCTGAAACGTGATTTCTTCGAAGGACTCAACCAGTTCTCGGATGTAGTCTCTGTACAGTATAAACTCGGGATCTCTGGCTTCCCAATCTCCGTTCACCTGATGGATAACTAAGGCTGAGTCTCCGTACACATCTAATCTTTTAACTTTCCAGTCCAAAGCTGCCTGAATACCCAAAATACATGCCTCGTACTCCGCAATATTATTTGTGACATAGAAGCTCAATCTAGTAGTGAATGGTATGAAGCGATTGTCCGGGGATACCAGTACTGCCCCAGGCCCGTGCCCATAGCTGTTGGAGGCATCGTCGAACACTACCCTCCACCTTTCATTCTCTGGGGATTTTCCTTCTTCAAATAGAGCCAGAATGTCCTCATCTGGGAAATCACACTGCATCGACTGGTAATCTTCAATAGGCTGATGTGCCAGGTATTCAGCTAGCGCACTACCTTTGATGGCCTTTTGAGTGACATAAAGAAGATCATATTCTGACAACTGCATCTGCCATCTCGCAATTCTTCATGTAAGCGCAGGCTTCTCGAAGATATACTTGATGGGATCCATCTTTGACACTAACCAGGTGGTGTGACTTAACATGTATTGCCTCAAGCGATGAGCAGCCCAGGCCAAGGTGCAACAAGTCTTTTCTAGTAACGAGTACCTCGTCTCACAATCGGTGAACTTCTTGCTCAGATAATAAATTGCGTGCTCTTTCTTGCCAGTTTCGTCATGTTGTCCTAACACACAACCCATTGAATTTTCTAGCACGGTCAGGTACAGGATCAAAGGTCTGCCATGCACCGGAGGCATTAAAATAGGCGGATCTTGCAGGTATTTCTTAATCTTCTCGAAAGCTTCTTGGCAATCATCATTCCACCTAGTCTCTCGATTCTTGCACAGCAATTTGAAAATCGGCTCACATGTGGCAGTTAACTGGAAGATAAACCTGGAAATGTAGTTCAGTCTTCCGAGAAAACCCCGAATTTCTTTTTCGGTCTTAGGAGTAGGCATCTCAAGAATTGCACGCACTTTATCTGGGTCAACCTCTATCCCCTTTTGACTGACAATGAACCCCAATAGTTTTCCTGATCTCACCCCAAAGGTGCATTTAGCCGGATTTAACCTGAGCTTGAACTTTCTCAACCGTTCAAAGAGCTTCCGCAAATTAACAACGTGCTCTTCATCTGTTCTGGACTTTGCGATCATATCGTCCACGTACACCTCGATCTCTTTGTGCATCATGTCGTGGAATAACGTGACCATAGCTCTTTGGTAAGTAGCGCCGACATTCTTCAACCCAAATGGCATGACCTGATAGCAGAACGTTCCCCAGAGAGTTGTGAAAGTAGTCTTCTCCATATCCTCAGGAGCCATTTTAATCTGATTATACCCCGAATACCCGTCCATGAAGGAGAAAATGGAGTGCTGTGCTGTGCTGTCTACTAGGACATCAATATGAGGCAAGGGAAAATCGTCTTTGGGACTAGCACGATTCAGATCTATGTAATCGACACACATTCTAACTTTTATATCCTTTTTGGGCACTGGCACAATGTTAGCCACCCACTGTGGATACTTGGCTACGGCTAGGAAACCAGCGTCAAATTGTTTCTTCACTTCGTCTCTGATCTTTAAAGACATCTCAGGCTTCATCCTCCTTAGCTTCTGTTTAACTGGAGGGCACTCAGGCTTGACTGGCAGCTTGTGCACCACTATATCAGTATCTAACCCGGGCATATCTTCATACGACCATGCAAAGACATCAATGTAGTCGCGCAGGGGTTGAACCAACTTCTCATGCTCACTCTTTTTCATTGAAGTGCCAACCTTGACTTCTTTCTTTTCGCCCTCTGTGCCTAAATTGATGATCTCAATAGTTTCCCCATGTGGCTGAATAACCTTTTCTTCTTGCTCAACCATTCTCATCAATTCTGGTGGAGTTCCCCAGTCATCCTCAGCATCCTCCTCAGCTTGATTAACGGGGTAATCAAAATTAACATATGAACCGCTGGCATCATTATTTTTAGAGGTATTCATTTTAGATCTGCATTTGCGGGAATAGAAAAGCAATGAACAAGCAAAAATAGAGACACAAAATGAAGACGCAAAAAGCTATTTTTATTCATTTGAGAATTCAAAACTACATTTTATTGATAGATGATATCTAAAAGAAAACATGCATGCCCCTATGAAAATGTCCTAAGGCCTTGGGCAGAGCCAAAGGATTTGCATTACAAAGATCATTACTTTGAAATGAAAACAACAGGGAAATCAACGATCTTCCAGTTGCCAATTTCTTCTCCTGCAACACTACGACGAACCAGGCCTCGATCCTCGCCTTCTTCAACTAACTCTTCCTCGATGACAACTATCTGATTAGGGTTCAGCATGCCAGCACTCCTGAAATTCCGTTTGAGGTCATCTATGGGTACCATCATTAATCGGGGCTCTCTCCCCTGAAGCCTAGCCAATCTCTTCTCACGCTTTTCCTCAGCCATTCTTTTCTTATTAGCTGGAGTGGGCCAATAACCTAACCCACATCTGTCCTTGTATTCTCGTAGATGCACAGGTGACAGAATCCCTTGCTCAGATCTTCCTAGCCCCTTCCCAATCTGATAGCCACTCTTCAGCATAACCTTCGCCACCATAATATCAGCCTTGGACCACTTGGGTACCGGTACTGGGGATTCTTCACTTACGAACACAGCGTTCGCAATTTCTAGGGATTGAAAGGCGGATTCGAGGGATTACTCTGCAGCTTCAATATAATGAGAGGGGACAGGTTTGCTGATTGTGAACTCCTCCTCCCCACAGACAACTACAAGCTTATCGTCGACTATAAACTTGAGTTTTTGGTGAAGTGTTGAAGGGACAGCGCCTGCTGCATGGATCCAAGGTCTCCCCAAGAGACAGCTGTACGAGGACTCAATATCCATAATTTGAAAAGTCACACAGAACACCTCGGGCCCTATTTGCATTGGGAACTCCATTTCCCCTATGACTTCTTTCTTAGACCCATCAAAGGCTCTGACCAGGGTTGAGCTGGGTTTCATGTAGGAACAATCCACCTCTAACTTGTTCATCGTTGATCTGGGCATAACATTCAATGAGGATCCATTGTCAATGAGAACCCTGGAGAGTGTATATTCACCGCACTTCACTGAGATATGCAACGCCTTATTGTGCCCCTTCCCCTCTGGGGTGAGTTCATCATCAGTGAAAGTAATGTAATTAGATGCAACGATGTTCCCCACTATACCATCCAACTGATTAACAGTAATATCTTGGGCGACATGGGCCTCATTTAGTACTTTAACCAAGGCGTCACGGTGGGCTTCAGAGTTTAGTAATAGGGACATGATGGAAATTTTGGCTGGGGTGTGGTGTAGCTGATCCACCACTTTGTAGTCACTCTGCCGCATTATCTTCAAGAATTCAGCAACCTCTGGGTCTGACACCTTCCTATTTATCATAGGCTCCGGCTCTACATTCTTTCCTTTTCGGATTCTCTCTTCTGTTGCCTTAGAAGGATCCTCTTCCTGAGCTTGGGGAACATACACACGCCCACTTCTAGTTACCCCACTACTTCCTGCAATATTGGTGACGTCAAGAGCAGCTTGAGATCTCGGAGCTGGAATTGGCACACTGTAGCTCCATGGGACATCAGTGTTCTTCTGGCTAGGAGCTGGAACTGGGATCACAATAGTCTTTGGTCTTTCCACAGCCGAATTCCGACTGTATGGCACCTTGATAGGTCTCTGCACATCTCTGCCCCCTTTTGATTGGAGGGTCAGAACATCCCCCTCTCTCCCCTGTATACCCACCTGGATGATGTGGCGGTCCATCAGATCCTGTAACACCACCTTGAATGCTTCACATGCTCCTACGCAGCTGACATTAGCACAAGCTCCTTTCTGAACACAACCCATCCTAATAACCCCGCATTCACACAATTCTGCATGAATGATTTCTAGGGGGGTCTGAATATCTTCAACTGATCTGATTAGGGACTGCTCTTTCATATCCATGATTGCATTAGTGGCATGCTTCCCATGACAAGGCAGCGGGTTAGTCGTGATATTTGGATCCTCCTGCTTGAAAGTTATGCCTTTTTTGTCTATCAAGTCCTGCACCACTATCTTGAAGGCTTTGCAATCTTCCACAACGTGCCCAACTGCCCCTTCGTGGAAGGCACGGGTACTATTGGGGTTGTATCCTCTGAAGTAAGGTGGTTGAACAGGTTTCATGGGTCTTGTGTTGATGAGCTTATTGGTGATGAGGTAGTTGAATAGGTCTGTATATGACATGGGAATTGGGTCAAAGGTTGTTCGGTTTTGATAGGTCCTTTGGTGGTTGCTTTGGTTGTTGTTTTGGAATGGATGGGCTGTTTGTGTGGGAGTGGGGACTGGGATGTTGGGTGGCTGGTATGGTGGGCTGATAGTGATGGTATTGGTTTCCCCCTCTTTCTTTTTGGGAAAGCCGGAGAATGGCTTCTTTTGGAAACTTGTGTTACTGGTGGACCCCTGTGCAATCTTTCCACTCCTCAATCCGTTCTCCAATCTCTCTCCCACAATCACCACATCTGAAAAATTGGATGACGCACTGCTGATCAGACGATCATAATATAGCGGTGGTAAGGTTTCCATGAACATAGAAACCAATTCTTTGTCTAAAAGAGGAGGTGTGACTTGTGCTGCCAAAGCCCTCCATCGCTGGGCGTACTCCTTGAATGATTCATTTTCCTTCTTGCTCATATTCTGCAGCTGCGTTCGGTCCGGCGCCATGTCCGTATTATATTGATACTGCTTGAGGAATGCATCTGCTTAATCCTTCCAGCAGCGGACTTGGGATGACTCTAACTTCATATACCAATTAAGGGATGCCCCGGCAAGACTATCTTGGAAGCAATGGATTAGAAATTTGTCATCACGGGAGTAGGTAGACATCTTCCAACAATACATCGTTAAGTGACTCTTTGGGCAGGTCGCACCTCTGTACTTGTCAAAATCGGGGACCTTGAATTTTGGCGGCAACACCACATCAGGAATAAGGCATAAATCTCTGGCCTCCCTAGCCCTGGAGCCAAAGCCTTCAATCATTATTAGTCTTTCTTCTAACATCTGGAACTGCTCTTTGGTCTGTTGGTGCTCAGCGTAATAGACTTGAGGGGAATGAATTACACCATAAGGAGGTGGAGGCATTGAGTGCTGAGCCTGAGGGTAAACGGAGTTTCCGGATACGAAGCCTTGAGTCTGTGGAAAGGCAGCTGGCTGTGGAGTGAGGTTCTGAGGAGTAGGCTGAGGTATAACAATTGAATGCGGGATCTGAACCTGGGGTTCACCAGTCATTCCTTCTGATCCGACAGGCGTTGGCTGTACATCCTCAGCTATCGCCCCGAGACTAGCTCCTGGGCTAGCCCCTTGATTTGGAGGACTATAACCCAAAGGAAGGCCATAGGGAGGCCACTGAGCAGCTTGGAAGTCATTTCCATTCTTCAAGGATAACAGGAGTCTCATCATCTCGCTCATCTGTGCCTTCATGGCATTCATTTCATTTCTCAATTCAGGATCCCCTTGACTGGAGCTACCAGGAGCTGAATGGTTCTGATTCTGTACCTCGGGGCCTTGGCCTGTTCCATTTTCATTCTCTGAGCCTGAAGCTGGAGGATTCTGATTCTCTGGTTGAGGTTGATCGGGGTCACTCAAAATTGCCATTCCTCTGGCCTTTGAACGTGTCCAATACAGATGTGGTCTCACCAGCTTGCCTTATCTTCTGTTTGAGTTGAAAACATTTTTATAAGCAAATGAGCAAATTAATGAATGCAATGCACATGATTTTTTTCATTTTTATTTATTATTTTTTTTTATGTTATTTGTTGTTTATTGCCGGGAATCACAGTGCAACTTGCTCCTGTCGTAGGTGTATGTTCGAATATTTTCATAACGCGGCTGGGATCAACAAGTGAGATAAACGTACTTCATTCAAGCATCATATCATTCCAAGAACAAGATACAATATCCTTAAATGTGCAATACAACGCTTTGAAAAGAAAAACACAACATCCTTTAAGAAAAGAAAAATTACAATCTCCTAGTGAACATTCTAAAAAGGAGAATTTAAATCTAAAAACCTATTGCCTTCATCTTCTCTTGGTTCTTCTCCATTTTGCTAGCTGCAGCAGCTTCTCTTGCCCTTTCCATGAGTTCCTCAGTCAGAGATCTGCAGTACTCCACGAATTCATATACTCGCACCGGAGTGTTGTAAGGCAGCATCTCAGCTTCTGCCTTTCTCAAACTCTTGGGAACATCCCTCACCGCCTGGTTAGCCAACCATGCCAATTTGGAGAACTTGTTCTTCCACTGCTGAATTTCTGCCCTCATCTCAACTATGATCTCTTGCTTTTCAATCCTACCCATTAGCTCGAGAAGACGGTATTCCCAGTACTGACTCTCCTCTCTTACCTGTTAGTAAGCATCACTGATGTGACTCAGATTCCTCCTTAGCTCATCTGAATTCTCTTGCTCCATCCTTAAAGCCTGCTGATACTCTCTAAGGATGTTCACAATTGCATCTTTATCTTGTCTGATGCACTCTATTTGACTTTCAAGCTCACACGTCACAGACTGAGACTTTTTCTTGAATTCCTCTAGTGATTCCTTTGTAGTTCTCTCACTTTGCGCAGACTTTTTGAATAACTTCCTCCATTCGTTTGCTCTAACTATGGCCTCACCCACCTTGGCATTCAATCTTTTCAACTCATCTTTGGCACCTTTCAGATATTCCTTCATTTTTTGATTACTTTCCTCTTCTTTCCTAAGCTTCTTGCTGCTTTCTTTAAGGGCTTCGGCCTTGCGTTCATTCTCGTTCTCTAACTTTCTCTTCTCAGACATTACCTTCCCCAACTCATCTCGTAAGGCTTTCTTTTCTTCTTCTACCTTGAACAAAGCAGATTTGACCTCACTTAGTTCTTTGAGACTTGGAACGTGAAGCTCTGTGACTTCTTTCTGAACTGACGATGAATTCTGACGAGGCGGGCTAACATTTTGAACTCTTTGGTGAAGCCATTGGTAGAAAGTAACATCACCCGTTTTCTTTATGATCTCCGCTTTATCCTTGTAAACTACACCTTCCCAAGCCTTTGAAATTTTCTGAAGCAAGCCTTGGTTCTTTGGATCTTCTTTATCGAGAAAGATTGGGGCCAACATGTCTTCAGTGGGTGCATTCTTCATAGGATACCCAAGTTGTCTGATGGTGAGAGAGGGATTGTAATTGATGCAGCCTTGGGTTCCCATTAAGGGTACATTCTGGAAATTTCCGCACCGGAACAGTATTGAAGGCCTATCTTTCCAACACGGATGATTGAACCAACAGACTTTGAGAGCACTGAGATTCTCTAAAGTGTGCACCCATCCTTGTGCACTTCTGGCTTCTACGTCACAACACAGGGCATATTCTACTAAGTCCGCGGCTTTCGTCTTATGAGTGACAATATGGTTGAGGAACCAGGTGTAGAGAACATGGAAAGAGCAAGCAACCTTCTTCTTCCCTAACACACGGTGATGAGTGAAGGAATAGTAGGTATCTGCAAGGATTGCTGGTACAGGGTTAATCGGATTTTCCTTACTTATGAATGCTAGAAAAAGCCCAATAGCGGTCTCATCAATGAACTTCTCGACCTGAGGGAAAAG
This sequence comes from Astragalus membranaceus, assembly GCA_039519185.1. Classification (NCBI taxonomy): domain Eukaryota; kingdom Viridiplantae; phylum Streptophyta; class Magnoliopsida; order Fabales; family Fabaceae; genus Astragalus; species Astragalus membranaceus. The sequence continues at coordinate 19,004,349 of CM076851.1, read as the reverse complement.
GACGATCCCAAAAATAGTTAGGGCTAACAGCTGCTTGAAAGGACCCCACTTCTTATTCTGGGCATAAAACTTCAACAAACCTTCGAAATAGCATAGCGGGAAACCCCTGATACGGTTCTTCTTTTCCTTTTGAAGCTCTAATTCCTTCACACTGACTTGCAACAACAAAGAGAGTCTCTGGTCTGAATACCGATGTTTCTGATATTGGTAAGGTGCTAACTCTGACTTTGAGAACCCCAGAATCTGCTCATACTCCTCGAGAGTTGGTGATAACTGAAAGTCTTTGAAGAGGAAGCATCGAATGTCCGGATCATAGAGTCGACTCAGGGCCATTATAGCACTCTCTTGGACATCTAGTTGTAACAATCTGAGGAGGTTACCATAAGCCTTCTGGAATAGATCCCTCTCTTCCGACTCCATCAAGGAAACAAACTCTTTCAAACCCTCTACATCTATTCTCTTGACAACCGGGAACCTTGAATTAAGTACAATCTCGCTTCTTGATCCCATGTTGCTTTATCTTTCCCACCTAAGACAAGATTCCAAGTTACTTTACAATCACGGCAAACAACTCAGATGTTTGATGAATGATTTTCAAAATTGGGTTTTATTTAATGCAGATGATGCAAATGATGTAATGGTGCAATGATGCAATGATGCCATGATGCTTCTTTTTTGTGTTTTTGCAGAAAGAGGATATTTGCAGGTGGTAATTCGAAAATTTTCACACTACATGCCATCTCATATAGGCATTTATTGAAAAGGAAAAGCATATCTTTTTTTTTTGATTTTCGAAAATTCTGAAGGAAAAATTGATTTGAACTGAATGCAACGATGCAGCACACAATTTGGAAAGCCCTTGTGACCTAAAAAGGGGTAGAACCTATGATCTAAGGCACTTTAGGGGTAATCTTCTCATGTAGCTCTATTCACACCCTCACAAAGGTCATCAAAGCCACAGTCTCTTTCACGAAATTCCTTGTAAATGCAGCAAACTGCTAGGTACAAGGTATCACAAAAGAGCACAACTCTGATTGAAACTTTCGCGAGTAGCCAAACGGACAAAGGTCCTGATGGGCTCCCACTACTCGAATCCACTCATCCTATGGTATCCTAACAGACCTGGGTTATGGTCTCTTTCTCTAATCATATAATCTCAAGGTACAAGTGTGTGTGTGCGAAAGGCATTTCCTTAAAAACTATCCCACTTGCAAATGAAAAATCCAGAACAGTCCAGACAATAGAAAGCAATAACATGTCGTCTACCCTAGGGTTCAATACCAATCAAATACAACTAATCTAGGGTGCCGACAACAATAGAAGTAACTATCTATTATTTTAAACAAGAGTAAACATAGAAGAAGAATGCATATGGATGCAACATGTTTATGAAAAAGAGGAAGAATAGAGGCAAAGCAAGATGTTCAAATCAATCCCACAAACCAACACACTTAATTAATTAGGCTTGACCCACTGTTGAAAAAAATGTTTTTTAGTCCCCAGTGAAGTCGCCAGCTGTTGCGCCCGAAAAAGTCCCCGAGGGAGAACCTTCCTCGTTCACAACTTTTCCTAAGACAATGAAGCCGCCACCAATATTTATTAAGGAAAATATTAGGAAAACCTTTTTTGGAAAGCGATTGGCCTTGCGAAACTAGAGAATAGGGTTCGGGGGTCGGTTACGCGCAGGGAAGGTGTAAGCACCCCACACGTCCTCTCTACTGAGAGGGAACCTTTAATTAAGTGTGTGGTTTTAGTGTGTTGACTTGAAAGTACTTAATTTTGCCTCTCTATTTCTTATTAAAAATTTTTAATGAAAATCCTTATTTATTATGAAAAGGAGAAAAATAGGTTTTTAGAAAAAAACGCTTGACGGGACATGGCCCGCTCCTACGTATCTCCCGGTGCGATGGAGAACTCAAAGCTACGTAGTTCTTCTTTGTCCTGAAAAATGTTTTTGTCTTTTATCTTTTTAGTGAGTTTTCGAAATAGGACGAGCATTTTAATAAATGGTTAAACTAACTAAGGTTATGGGTAATCACCGCTAAGTACTCTTGAAAGATGAGTCACTACCGCCAGTCAGACGAACAAAGGCTCTGATTGACTATTAGTAGCGACTCGTTTTTATTTGTTCTTTAGAAAGGGGGGTTTCGAAAGAGATTGATTGGCACGAATGATCAAACTAACAAAAGTTATGGGTGATCATCGCTTGTTGTTCTTTTGGGAAAAAGGACATCGCCACCAATGGCTAGACGAACAAAGGTTCTGATTAACCATTAGCGACGATGGGTTGAAAATGATTTTAGAAAGGAAAAGGTTTTTGTTCTGAAAATGATCTTGGTTTGCAAAAGTGATTCTTTTTTGTTATGAAAATAACTCTTTTCTTTTTGGTGTGCAAATGCTAAAATCTTTTATGATTGCGCTTGACGAGAATGTGACTCGCTCCTACGTATCCCAAATGGGAATCAAAGCGACGTAGTTCTAACGAGCCTTGAAAGTGAAAGTCTTTTTGCTTAGGTTTTGAAAAGTGGAGGGTGCTCATAATGATCAAACTAACAAAGGTTATGGGTGATCATTACTAACACTTGCCATGATTTTTGATGCTTGGAAAATATCTTTTGAAATTGAAAGCATTCATGATAATCAAACTAACAAAGGTTATGGGTGATTATCACTGGCACTTCATTGTTAATAATCATGCAAGCAGAGGCTTCACAAGACTACTAACAAAGTTTTTGATTTAATGAGTTTTCGCAATCGGGTTGATTCTTATTTAGGGAAAAGAGAATCTGTTATTTGGAAAAAAGATTTTGTGAAGAAAAGTTTTCTTAGGGGAAAGAGAGAAACAAGGGGGTGCAGTAGTAAAATGGGGTGCAAGTTACAGGGGGGCTGTGTTATTAAAGATGGGGTGTAAGCAGTGAGAAGGGTTGCGTTTTAAAATAGGGGGTGCAGAAATCAGGAAATAGTTCCAGTGGGCTGCATAAATGATGGGCTCTTCCAAGGGGTTAAGTTATCAAAATGAGGGGTGTAAAAAAAGGGAAGCCCAATTCGCATAGGAGGGCCCAGTTAGCGAACTGGGCTTAAGTGAGGAAGGGGGCTTATGCTTGAGTCTAGGGGTGCAGATGGCAGTCCGAAAATTTAAAAGAAACAGAGGTGGTGTCATTAGAAACGCAGGGGTGCAGACAGGGGGTGCAATCAGTAGTGTTTTAAAATGATAAAGAGGGTTATTGTCAAAAAAGATGATAAAGAGGCCATGAAACAGTAAATTTGGGGGTGTAAAAAGTAAACCATTTGATATATGTAATATATGGAAAGATTTATTAATTTACTTAAGAAATATTTTTTGGTTTTAGAATTCATTTGTTAGCAACTGAAAGGGTTCAGATCCATCTTTTAATTAAAAAAAATTGATTGATTCATTTTTTATAAAAAAACAAAAAATTGGGTCTAATTATTATGATTTTTTATGACAATCATAATTGTTATTGAACAGGCATTAATACCTTTCTCCAAAGTCCAAACTATGACATTTCCAGCTTAACAACAACAACAAAAAACGTGGCCTTCCCAAGGATGAAACAAAACGAATTTTTCAATACAACAACAGTATTCTTCAACATTCAAAAATCACATAAACATGGAGATATACTGAATGAAAGATTTACAGGTAACAAACTAAAATTGCAAAGAGTATGAAATAAAAAAAAATACAAACAGCTCAATAGATCATACAAACAAGCTAGAAGATTAAGAGAAAATTACCACAAGGCTTGAATAATGAATCTTTCTCTCAGATCTCACATAAAAGAAAATGAAATAAATTTTTCTGATAATTTTAGTAGGGGAAATAAAAAGAAAAATGAAGAACTTGCTCTCTTTCTCCCTTTCGATTAAGTCTCTGAAGATCTTGCTCACGGACACGATTCTTGTTCTCCAAAGTTCGGATCTTTCTAACTCTTCCTTCTCCAAAATCCCCCCCTTTCCTTCAAGGATTCAAACAATATTTATACTAGAAAATCAAACCTATAGTGGTGCGCTTTCTCCTTCGTTTTTTCCATTGGTTCTTGCACTCATATCCGAAAATCTGTATAACTCACTGCGTTTTCTCTTTAAAACCGAAACCACCTGTGAAGAACCGAGAGAAGAACGCATGGACCAACGATTTATCATGGGACCGTTGGCTTTTTGAAGGCTGGCGACGAAAATAGGGGTTTGCGTGAGGGAGAGGAGAGAAAGAGGCACCGAAAATGGAGGTTTCGTGAGAGGAGAGAAAGTGTCACTAAAGATGGTAATTTCGTGTGAGAGGAGATGAAAAGAGGGTACCGAAAATGGAGATTTCATGAGAGGAGGTGAAAGGAAGCGTGGAAGGAAGAGAAGAGAGGGTGGACGGCTAGGGTTTGATGGGAGAGGTGGAGGTGATGTGTTTTGGAAGTTGTGTGAGAGAAGGGAGGTGGAAGGGAGCGTATGAGAGAAGAGAGGAAGGGGAGCGTATGAGAGAGAGAAAGAGACGTGTGAAAGAAAGAAAGAAACGCGTGAAGAGAGAGGGAGGAGGATTGTACGGCTGATTTTTAGGAAGTGATGGGAATGATGGGAAATTAGGGTTTATGATGTGTTTTTTTTTTTCAAATCTGATGGGAATGGGGAGGGGTGGACGGCTAGGTTTAGAAGTGAGGCTAGGTTTAGTGAGATGGATAGTAAAGCAAACGGGTCAGGCTAACAACGAATGGGCCTCTGGCAGAACCAGCCCAAATTCGCTGAAACATTAAAAAAACAACCTACACCCCTTTTTTACTAAATCGCTCCCTCTCTTTTTGTTGCCTTTTTTTTTTGCTTTCCCTTTTTTATACCATTAAATATATCTACTAACTAAATAGGAGGTAAAATATAACTTGAAAATGAATTTGTATTTTTCAACTTTTACGAAATAAGATATATAACGACGAAGAAGAAAATCATTATTATTTTTGGACGGACAAAATTGGGGTATGACAGATAGTCCACACAAATATATAATGGTTGAATGGATCAAATGCCTAATGCGGGAGTTGGACTATCATTCTCACCAATCTCATCAATATCATCATTCTTCACCGTAACGCTTAGCAAGCTCACGTTCGGTACTAAAGTACTGAATCGGTCTGTACTTTGGTACCGTACCAGTTCGGTACTGATGTGTCGTACCATTCCAAAATACAGCGTGAAGGGGGTTTCCATGCGTGTTCCACTGGATAATTTTGGAATATTTTAGGTTTGGGGGTGTGTGGTGAGTAGTAGGGGGAGTGGGATAAGAATGGGCCTAATAAGAATGAGCCTTTTTTTGTCACCGACGGACACAAACAAAAGGCCCATGCTTTTCCCATATCCCTCCCTACTCACCCCACACCCCTAAACCCTGCGAAATGACCAAAAGACCATTAATGAGGCGCGCTATTTTCACTGATTTGGTTAGGGTCAACCAGAAATTTTCGGTTGGGCCTAGCCGAATATATTCGGTTGGCCTTAGCGGAATCGCACGTAAACACGTCCTCTCATTAATGATAGTTTTGGAATATTTGGAGTTAGGGGGTGTGGGGTGAGTAGGGAGGGGTGTGGAAAAAGTGATGGCGAAACAAAACACACAGGCCTAGGCCTAGAGGCCCACCCTAAAAACCGGCCCTAAAGCATCAAAGCATACATACAGGCACACGATAAAACTGCTGCACTGGATACAGACTCACAAAGCAACACCCACGAATGAAAAGCTCACGAAATCCAGATAGCCTCAGACCTACCCGAACCGGCGACTCCTCCCTCAGGCCCGCATCGCCACCGCTTCCCGGAACTGAAGCCAACCGCAAACCACTGGAGAACCGGCGACCACTAACAGCACCACCTCCCGCCGCCTCGGTCAGTTTAAGATGAATTCAGGGGAGCGAGAAATTCTTCATTCGATGTGCGTAGCTCTTCTTTGATAGATTGGAAGGAATCCGATTTCCCAGTGCCAATACAAGAGCCAAGGGCAGTTCGGTAAGTTCCTTTGATTTCTATTTCTTCGTCTTCTACTCGTTGTCATAATTTGAGCTCCATACACAAATCCTATGACCATGACTGTAGGAAGAGTAACTCCTTCGTATTCTTTGGTAACATACCTCCGAAACTCCACTGCACGTGCCCATTTCCGAACCCTCACCACAGAGACAACTCAAAATCCAGATACTAAAGATCCAAACTTCACCCATTTTGTCAAAGAAATTTGCAGGATCACTCGAACAAAGCCACGTTGGGAAAACACTCTTCTTTCTCAATACCCATCTTTCAATTTCTCCGACCCCAATTTCTTCCTTCTTTATCTCAATAACCAAAACAACTCCTTCCTCTCCCTTCGTTTCTTTCGTTTTCTCTCCTCTCACTGTGATTTCTCTCCTGATCAATCTTCCTGCAATGCGTTATTCGATGCTCTTGTAGATGCTGGGGCCTGCAAAGATGCAAATTTATTGCTTAATTACCCTGGTTTCACTCCTCAGCCTGCTTCTTTGGAGTGTTACATTAAGTGTCTTAGTAATAGTGGAATGGTTGAGGACGCACATGATGTGTTTGTTAAATTGAAAAAAGTTGGATTTTGCCCATCGGTGGCAACTTGGAATGCTTCTCTTTTAGGTTGTTTGAAGGTTGGTAGAACCGATCTGGTTTGGAAATTGTATGAACAAATGATACAAAATGGTGTTGTGGCTAACATTAATGTTCAAACTGTTGGATATCTTATAAAAGCATTCTGTGTAGAAAACCAAGTTTTTAAAGGCTATGAACTTCTTAGACAGGTTCTAGAAAATGGTTTGTGTCCTGAGACTACTGTTTTTAATTCACTTATAAAGGGGTTCTGTAAGGAGGGACAATATACTAGAGTATCTGAGATTCTTCATATTATGATTGCTACAAAATGTAATCCGGGTATTTCTACTTATCAGGAAATTATAAATGGACTCTTGAGGAGGAAGAATTCTGAGGGTTTAAGGGTTTTTAATGATCTCAAGGATAGAGGGTATTTCCCTGACAGGGTTATGTACACAACAGTGATCAAAGGTCTTTGTGATATGGGGTTGCTTGGTGAGGCAAGGAAGCTGTGGTTTGAGATGATTAACAAAGGACTTATGCCTAATGAGTACACCTTTAATGTAATGATACATGGTTATTGTAAGATTGGTGATCTTGTTAAGGCAAGGAAGCTCTATGAGGATATGTGTGGTAGAGGTTATGCGGATAATGCGGTTACCTACAGCACAATGATTTCAGGTCTGTGTTTGCAGGGAAGGACTGATGAAGCTTTGAGCTGGTTTCAAGAAATGTCTCAAAAGGGTGTTGCTCGTGATTTGATCGCGTATAACTCTCTAATTAAGGGCCTTTGTGATAATGGTGAGCTAGTTGTGGCTACAAAACTATTAAACGAACTTCTCGAAAAAGGTTTAGAGCCTTCGGTTTCTTCTTTTACTCCTCTTATAAAAGGACTTTGTGATGTCGGAGAAACCGAGAGTGCAATAAGGTTGTTGAAAGATATGCATGATAGGCATTTGGAACCAGTGGCCAGTGCATATGATTATATTATAACTGGTTTATGTAAAGAAGGAAATTCTGCACAAGGTATGGAATGGTTGCAAAGCATGCTGAGTTGGAAGCTGAAACCCCGGAAGCAAACTTTTGAGTACCTGATGACCGGTCTATCAGAAGAAGATAGGTTAGATGATATTTTGATTGTTTTAGATTTAGTGTTTAGAGTAGGATATGGACTCAAAGAAAGCATAATCCATTCTTTGGTGAGTAAATTTTGCAAGGAGAATTTCCATTTTTCTAACTTGTGTTTGGAGAAGATATTATGACGAAAAATGTATAACTTATGTTATTTGAGTCTTCCATGTACTATAAAGCATAATTTATTTGATTTAATAAGCCGAATTTGATTGAAAAGAAAACATAATCAAAACCATTTCTTGGTCTTTTAAATTATCTCTGGAGGTTGTTCTCAGTGTAGTTCTTAAATATAACAATGGGTTTTTATATTGGAGTTGGCTGATGTGTGTTGCCAAGAGTAGAAGATGTTCTTGCTGCACAAATTGGTAAGAACTTATTTAATGCTATTGTAAGTTGTAACTATCTTTCTCCTATAATGCATAAATTCGTTGTTGTTAACTTTGTGCCATTGGACCCAAGTGGTCTTATTCTATGTGGCAAGATATGCCCCACCAATTTACAATTCTTAAGTCTGTTGCACTTGCACTAGAGATGGTCTAAGATGGTTCATAGGCTTGTTCTTAAATTCAAGAATGTGTTTTTATTTTTTCACCGTTGGAGTGAAACTCAATCTTGCCATAATATTTTTTAAAAAGGAATAGGTGGGGTCAAATGTGCGACTCACTTAAGAATTCAAAATAGGGTCTTCCATCGGAGTGAAAAGGGACAGAGTTTTTCTATCCAATGTGGCTTCACAAGACTCGGAGAATAGGAGAAAAAGGTGGTCAATGGAGCTTAGTGATTTGAGGCCGGCTTAAAATACTAAGCCAAAAGCTTAGTTTTACTTACTAAATCTGTTGCAGCCGTTGGATCAGAGCTTTTTTAATAAATTTTAATCTAACAGACAGTGTTTAACGAGGGCATATGTGTCATTTTACCCTTCAATTTTTGATCACGCATCACGCATCTTCGTTTTCGTTCTCACGTTCACCTTCGCATCAGTTTTGCGTGCGCAATCTCCGGCAACGATCACTCCGGCAACCATCACGCACTCCGTCACGCGAACAATGCTTCTCTCAAAACGCGTCTTATTTTCTTCCGCTGTGTTTTCAGTTCGTATCGCCGTTTTCTTCCACTAATTTCGATTCACATCATCGTCCCTGCTCCACTGTATTTTCAGAGCGTCCAGTTCGCTCCGTTGGTTCTTTTCTCGCATTCTTCCTTACTCCTCAACAAGTAAGTGATGTTCTCACATTCTCACTTTGGTGCATTCATGATTTCTTAATTGCTCTATGAAATTTGTTGCTGCTTGTTGCTATTTGTGTATTCCAAATTGTTGTTCTTAGCAAAGTGGGTTTCTGTTTTCTGCGAAGTGCGTTGTGTTTTTGTGTAGAATGCATACTAAGTGTTTGTAAAAATACTAAAACTGAATTGTAACTTTCATTTTCAAAGAGGTACCCATGTATGCTAGTTGTCAGCTTTTATTGTTATGATTATACATGCAAATTCTGACTGATAATTAAATGAGTTCTGTGGTATGAGCGATTTACGATTGCGCACGACTCCGATTTACGATTTTCATCTCCATTATTGAGAAATCGTTGTATGAGCGATTTTCATTTCTATGGTGGCGATTTTCTTTAATTTCTGTGATAAGAATTCAAGACGTAGGTCGTTTTTATTAGTCGTGATTGAGTTAACGAGCGATTAAGTTAATAAGAATTCTGTGATTGAGTTAATGAGCAATTTTCATTTCTATAAGTCGTTTTACTTATTTGAATTTTCATTTATTCAGTCCGCAAGTTGTTTTTCTGCATCACAGAACCAATTCACGCAACCTCCACGCGTAAGTCATTTTTCTACAGATTTCAATATGCTCGGAGTTGATGAACATGGTGAAGCAATCAGCTTTTCACGTTTACTTGCTCGTAAGTCGCTTTTTGCATTGTAATCTTTCTCTGTTGCTTGTTGCATTGTTTTAACCATTTTGGTACTAATATGCGGTTAGTGGCCACTAACCAGTGTTGTACATATCTGTGGTTAGTGGCCACTAACCATTGTGGTACTAATTTGTGGTTATTGCCACTTACTACATTGTATTTCTTTATTGCAGTTCAGGATTGTCATGGTCAGGATGAAAATCTCACTGATATGGTTGTTTCAGGTTGTTAACTTATAATTGTCAAATTCTTTGATTTTAACTTGTTAAAATTTGTGTAACCATATATGTATGGTTAGTGTTATCTGACATTGCCTTCCTATGCTTAACTGATTCATTTTTTTTGTTTCCTTTATAATGTTTGCATAGAATCAAGTACTAATGTCGGATGTCACGATGACGAACTCGATGAAGTTGTGGTTGCAGGTTGAATGCTAAATTGTTATTATATAATAAATATATTTTTTATGATGTTGTTTGTTGGATATTGATTGTTTTTACTTGGTTTTGACAGAGGTTACTCATCGTCCTTCCATTTTTGAGTTAATTCAGAAGGAGTTTGAGGTGTGCGAAACTTACACGATATTGGTAGTTATCCATTTCTTTTTTTTGTTAATAATTCTTGTTAATTGGGGTAATAACCATAAATTAGTACCACAGTGGTTAGTGACCACTAACCACAGATATGAACAACACTGGTTAGTGGCCACTAACCACAGATTAGTACAATTGTGGTTAATACTTGTTAGATGCCACAGATTGCCATTACTATTACTTGTTACTAACAATATTACTTCTCAATAACTATTATTTGTCCTAATAGTATATTTCGTGTGCAGCCTGTTCACGAGTTGAAACGAGACACAACAGAAGTTATAAATGTTGAGAGATGGGATAATCAATTTACTGAGAACGAAGTTTTGGTAGAAACCGAAGTTGTGAAGTTAGATGTGGTCAGGAGTTCTGTTACTTGCAGCTGTCAGTTTTTTGAGAACCGGGGTTTAATTTGCCAGCACACAGAGAGTTTTGGATGCTTTAGCTGCTGGGGTAATCCCTTTTGTCATTGCATCCCTCCCATGTATGTGAAAAAAAGATGGTGCAGAGATTATAAGAAGGCTCTTGGTTGTATTGTTGAGGAATTACATCTTGAAACCAAGCCTCTTTTGAATTTTGGTGAGAGATACCAGCGTCTTTCTGATATAGTTTCTGGAGCTGGGTCACGCATATGTTATAACGAGGCTGCCTTTAATGTATTTCTTCGTCATGTTCTTGATGGAGTTAAAGAGGCTGAGCAGTTGCTACATTCGATGTCTGGTACCACTGAACCTTCGCGTGCTGAGTGTTCAACCTTGCCAGGTATTTGCTATTTTATTTCCATTGCTCTTTATCTTATATTTATTTTTTGTTCAAGATTTTGCAATTCTTATATATGTTGTGGTTGTTGAACATTACACTTGAAGAAGATGAAGTAGAATTTCCAGCTAAAAAGATAAAGCAACGTCAAAATCTGTGCAAGAGCAAGATCAGGTTGATGTCCCAATCAGAGAAAAGACATTTGATTTGGAAACAGCAATGCAAGCGGGCAGTTGAACTTCAGAAGCTGTCCGGGATTTAGAACTTGTATAAAAATTTAGGAAGAAACAATTGTTCTTACAGTTTGTATGCATTTATACTTAAGACTGTAATGTCCGTTATACAATATGCACTACAAGAAAAATTGGACTTTGCGGCGGGCTAAATCCGCCGCAAAAGCCAAATTTGCGGCGGATATTTGGACTTTGCGGCGGAGTTTTGCCGCCGGTAGCCAGCTCGAAGCAAACGCTTTGCGGCGGATTATCCGCCGCACGTTTGCGGCGGATTTAGTAGCGCCGCAAATTCTGCCGGAACGTTGCGGTGGATAATCCATCGGAAAAGGGACAAATTTTTACCGCAAAATATCCGCCGGAAAGTTCCTAATATCCGCCGCAAAATATCCAACGCAAAGTACCCATTATCCGCCGCAAAGTACCCGTTTTATTTAAAAAAAATAAATATAATTTTTTTAAAAAACACGTTTTATTTAAAATTCAGCCGCAAAGTCCAGTTATCCGTCGCAAAGTACCCTTTTTTTTAAAAAAAAATTATTATTTTTAAAATATAAATATTATTTTTTTAAAAAAATCGTTTTAATTAAAAAAAAAATATTATTTTATTAATTTTTTTAAAAGTTGATAAAAAATAGGCTTAAAGGTACTTTTAGTCCCTGCAAATGTCAAAATAATCCAGTTTAGTCCCTGCAATTCCAAAACTTTTAAAATAGTCCCTGCAATTACTAAACGTTACTACTTTTAGTCCCTGCTGTTAGTTAAGGGTTAACACTGTTATCTTTTGATGATGTGGCAAGCTGACTCATATTTTTTATTCCAACACTGTTATCATCAACTTCTTCCTTACGCTGGGTCACCATTAACCCAGAAAATCCCCATGAACCCATCTCTGTCGCCTCCCTCCTCTTACTCACGGATCTCTCTCTCTCTCTCTCTCTCTCTCTCTCTCTCTCTCACACACCATAAATTGCAAAACGTAAAAATGCAAAATGCAAATCGTGAATCAGGGTCACCAAATGCATAGAAAGGAAAACAGTACGTAATTTAATCTTCCATCGTTGCGCTTCCATTTCCTCTTCCTCTCGCAAACGCCAACCTTGTGAATCTTCCATCGTTTTCTTCTGCTTGGTTGAGAAATAGATTTCTCACATCAGATTGATTTTCCTCCGAATCCCTAAATCCCTAATTTGAATTTCGTTGAATGTGTTGTTGATTTTCCTAAATCCCTAATTCTGTTGTTGATTTCTATGGATCCTTCTGTTTTTGATTTTCGATTGCTTCTGGTTTCAATTTGCGATCCCCCTGTTCTCTGTCCTTCGCAATCGTGAGAGAAGATCTGAGATTGAAGGTGTTCTTTGGGGCATCAATGGAGGTTTGGTTTTTTCCCTAGATGTCAATAACGATTGCAGATTGAAGAAATGGGGGAGAGGAACGATTGCAACGACAGAGGAGAGGAATGATTTTTGGGATTTTTGGTTTTGTAATTTTTCATTTAAAAATAAATTTATTTAAATTAAAATAAATATAAGTAATAAAAAATATGAGTCAGCTTGCCACATCATCAAAAGATAACAGTGTTAACCCTTAACTAACAGCAGGGACTAAAAGTAGTAACGTTTTGTAATTGCAGGGACTATTTTAAAAGTTTTGGAATTGCAGGGACTAAACTGGATTATTTTGACATTTGCAGGGACTAAAAGTACCTTTAAGCCTAAAAAATAAAATCCAATAACTAATTAATTTATAATTTAAAAAAATAAAAATTGGGAAAAGCAGTAAAATATTATTACCAAAAAAATATCCATACAATTAATAAAATATTCATACAAAAAAAATATTAATCTAAAGCTACTGGGGTGTCTGCCGGTCAATCTCATCAACATTATTATAATATGTATGATCATCTTGAAGTAAAGCACTAAGCGATGACATTTGGACATTAAGATCAATGTCCAGCGGGGTGACCGCTGCTGGGGGTACTGGTGGTTTGGCTGGATCAGGGGTGACTGATGTTGGGGCTGCTGGTATGGCTGGCGACGTGACTGATGCTGCTGCTGGTATGACGGCTGGAATGGCGCATACTGCGGTGCATACTGCGGGGGATACTGGGGTGCATACTGCTGCTGGTAGTAATGCTGCTGTGGCGGCGGCGGGTAGGATGCTGATGAAGATGGCCTCGAGTGCTGAGACATCATCTGATCCTGCAATAACTTAAAGCGCTCCTCCATGCGCTCCTCAGCTACCCTAGCCTGCTCCCAAAGCGCCTGCATTTCCCGATCACTTCGATCCCGAAGCGCCTGGATTTCCCGATCACTTTGATTCCGAAGCGCCTGCATTTCCCGATCACTTTGCTCTTGCCGCTCGACAATCTGACGCTGAGCCTCGCTCAGTTGCTGCGTCAATTGCCTAACACCCTTCAACCCACCAGCATTGGGAACATAATTGCGACCAGTCGGGGATCCAGAATGTGAATCTGATAGACTCGGAATAATGCATGTTCGAAAAGGAGCCGGTCCAATACCACCTGATCCTACCAGACGATTAGTCTTTTGGGGACCAACTGCTCTCTCCCAAACATCACGAGCTACTCTAGCCTCCTCCACTGGATCGACAGCTTCCCCACTGCTCTGTTGTGACTGATGGTACTCAGCCATCCCACCCTCGAAGCTCTCCTGAAAAAATAACCCAACAAATAAATAACTAATTATTAATATAAATAATAAACATTAATTAATATATAATTGTAAAAGTAGTTTTACCTGAATACGCCTCGCCTGATCTGTAACGTACTCACCAATCTCCTCCACCATATGCATGTGGCAATGCAACTCATGCAAAGTGATTGGTCTTTGTTCCCTCTCACCTATATATGTACATATATATATATATATATATATATATATATATATATATATTATTAATTAAATACACATATTGAAAATGACTAGTTAATTATTATAAATAATTAATTAATTAATTAATCAAGTAATAAAGTAATAAATTTACCAAACGCATGTAATGCGTTGCAGTATTAACACTCCCCCCTGTGTGTGTGCAGCCACCTTTTTCAGAAGCACGGTTCTTCTTGGCTTTCTCACAATAATTCTTAAATGCTTGATCTGTCTCCCAATACTCATTAAACTCAGCCCAAGTTGAGTCTCCCATATAAGATGGCTTCGTACCCGTATTGCGCACCCTCCGCATCAATTCAGAATAGCGATGAGAACATCTCTTATTGAACACTCTCTCAACTGCGGCTTGCTCCCCTCGATACCATGTACATTTTTCCTGTTTAAGAAATTAACAATAATGTTGTTAATTATAAGGCAATAATTAATTAATCAAGTCAATATGATAATACACCAAATTAATTATTTCGTAGAATAACTTACCAAAAATGATCTTAACATCTTCTTATTTGCATCCTTATCTTTTCTAACTTCCGTCCAGTTCTTCCAGCTCTTGGTAAAATTCTCCTTGATTGTTTTTGTGATGGCGGTAGCTGAAGCCTTCGAAGGAATAAAACTGCATTAAAAAAGATGAATTTTGTTACACCAAATATAAGTTATATATAAGTGGCAACAAAAATAAATAATAATAATATATATATATATATATATATATATATATATATATATATATAGACTTACGAATCGCCAACAATCTGCAATATGATACGCTCATCAGGTGTAACCCTAATCACATCAGTCCCATCAATGAATGTGCGTACCCCATCCGCATCAACATGTGTCGGGGATAAGCCGTCAGTACCAACAGGAATCGATGGGCCCCCTGCAGTACTAGTACTAGCACCATCCTCAGACACAGGTGGTGGCAAATATCCGCCAGTAGTAACAACAACACGCGTAGGCTGAACACGGTTCCCTAGGCGAGTAGATGTCTTCCGCCTGCTAGTGCTGGCGGCATCGGGAGGTGGAGGAGGAACATATGCGCCGTCATGATCGGATCCTGAGTCATCATGAGATGCCATATCTGTATCTAGACATATACATTTAAAGGTTAACATAAACATATACATGAACTCATTAAAATAAATAATTTGAATCTCATTCATTCTCAAACAAATAACATCCTTCAATATTAAAAATAACATCCTTAATTAAAAATAGAATTGTTGAAACATAAATTACATCCTTATATAATTGATTAAAACATAAATAACTAATTTGAATCCCATTCATTCTCAAAATTATCATCATCGGATGAGTGAATTCTTGATACACCAATGTGGTCTGTTGCATCTTCACCATCAGCATCTTCGTCATCAACAACTTCATCGCCGGTGTTTGGCTCATCACATAAACGAACAATAGGTTCAACTTGAATGACTTCATTTACATTAGACATCTCTTCCATTTGATATGGCATATCTTCCACCGTGTCATCATTTGTCTGATCAATGCGACCTCTTGGTTTTGTTTTAATTGCGACACACCAACCACGCCTATCAGTCCGCATTGATGGATAAGGGACATAATAGACTTGTCTCACATTTTGTGCAATGACGAACGGATCATACGGTCGATATCTACCATTCATTTTAATGTCCACTGTATTTGACTTTGGATTCACCTTTGTTCCTCGAGCAAACGGATCAAACTAATTACAATAAAAAACCACTACCTTTGGACTAAAATCTAGATGGGGGTACTGAAGTTCATACATGTGTTGAACCACACCATAAAAATCATCTTCACCTCCTCCAGTGACCCCCTTCATGCACACTCCACTATTGACTGTCTCTCTGCCCTGTGTCCATTCATTGGTGTGAAATTTGTATCCATTGACATCCTTTAACACGTCTTCGAGGACCGTCTGATATGTTCCTCAAGTGTTGGTTGGTAGGATTTGGCGGGAGGGAATACACATATTGACTAAACCACATTGGAAAATGCGCATGAATATGAGCAGAAGATTGGTCTTCACGTACTGCCTCTGATGACAAGAACTCCCTAAAAAGAAATAATTTAATTGTTACACACTTGTCTACTTTATATTAACTAATTAAGATCGATTGTTAATGTTGAGGAACATACTCAATAAATGGTTGCACCTCAGTACAGTTTATCAACACATGAACATGTGCTGAACTTAACTCTTCATCTGTTAGCCAGTGAGTTGACTCCTTCCCAGATGGACGACCGGGTAGACAAAAGACAGACAAAGCCAAAGGATGTCTAGGCCATTCAGTATCCACTTCATTTCGACTGCTTCCAGGAACAAACCGATTCTTGAAATAATGAGAACAAAAATGTGTTGTTTCACGGTGTAAGTAAGAAGAACATATCGATCCTTCAACTCTAGCTTTGTTTTTCACCGATCTTTTTGAATCACCCATGAACCTAGAGAATATATATGATATTAATATAATAGTCATATATTTTAATTTAAACTTGTTTCTTATATTATAAAAATTAGCTGACCTTTCAAACGGATACATCCATCTGTATTGGACAGGTCCGCCAAGTTTAGCTTCATATGCGAGATGCACCGGTAGATGCTCCATAGAATCAAAGAAACCAGGCGGAAATACTCTCTCCAACTTGCATAAGATAAGTGGGATGTCTTGTTCCATTTTTGAAAGATCATCAGCTTTTAGCGTTGTAGAACACAAATTCTTAAAGTATTGACTTATTTCAATGAGCGGATTCAAAACGTGTGTTGACAACGAACTAAAAGCGATAGGAAGTAAGCACTCCATGAATACGTGACAATCATGACTCTTCATCCCATGCAACCTCCCATTATCCACATCCGCACATCTAGATAAATTGGAAGAATAACCGTCTGGCATTTTCAACTCTTTTATCCACTGATAAACTGCTTTCGCTTGTTCGGTAGATAAAGTATAATTGGCTTTGGGTTTCAAAATCCTAGTACCTTGCTCAACCAACAACAAATCCTTTCGTCTACAGAAATGATTTTAAGCCAAGCTTCGATACCACTCTTTTAGCTTCATAATAACTTTGCGGTAAACTCCCTCTAATGGGGGTTGCATCCAACATCATTTTGGTCATATATTCCATGCACAACTCAGCAACATTAAATTGAGACTTAAGACCCAACAACCGAACACACATTGAAAATTTTGAGTCTGTAGATCCTTCAAATATGGGTTTATTTGTCTCACTCAAATACATGTAAAACCTTTGAGCTTCCTCATTTGGAACTTCGTCAGCATCTGGTTCTTCAAAATTCAAATTTACTCCAACAGCGTCAGATATCATTCCCTGATAAACATCTAACGGTTGTATTCCCCATCCTTCAGATGTCGTAGTCGCTGGATAACTACTTGATGTGTGATCTACTACTTCAACCGGAACATTAACCGCAGGACTTGCAGCTACCCCTGGCGCTTCTTCCCCGTGACGACTCCATGTCCAATAATTTGGCCTAAACCCATTATTGTACAAATGAAGTCTAACTTCATGTTCATTTTTTATAGCTCCAAATGAACATTTCAAGCACGGACATCTAATACCGCCTTGTCGCCCAAATTCTTCATGATCAATGTACTTAGCACAAAAACTAAACTCTTCTAGTCCTTCTACAAAACGTCGTTTTACACCAGATCTTCCAAGATACAATCGATCATACATCCAACTACGATCCATTTTCAAGAACTATGTATACGACACTACAATATAAATAAAATAAACTATCAATTACTTCATATTTTGATATATATATTTATATATTACTCATTTTATTTTGATATTTCAATAAACTATCAATTACAAGTAACACAATTAATTTTTTGATAATGTTATATACTAATAATTTAAACATTATAAATAATAATTCCAAATTTAATTTTAAATTTCAATTTTTATAAGACAATATATGTTAATAAAATTTATAAGTGGACTTAATAAATAAGTTTTTTCAATATAAATTATTTTGTATTATTATTGCAAACAAAATTTGTAACAAAATTTTACTATAAATAGTGAAGTTAGTAATATTTTATTAATTACATTAACAACTAACCGTAGTGAAGAGAAGGCTCTGGCTTGAAGCTTATCCTGAACTCAAGCAGAGAGGAAAAAGGAAGAACCCAAACAATACCTAAACAAACAACAACACAATTAATAACAAACTCATATTATTATAAAATAATTTAAAAACGAATATAAAAAAAATTAAAAACTAAAACTATTAACTCATATCAAAAACATACCTTGAAGAAATTTCCCAATGAGAGGAGAAGACAATTCGTAGGGAGGAAGTGCTACACTTCAAAAAGAGATTTAGTAGAGAAGGAGAGAATTTGGAGAGAGTAAAAGAGAAATTTTAAGAAGAGAATGAGAGGATTGTTAGAAGTGTGAAGAATGAGAAGTGGGGAAGGGATATATATAGGAAAACGGAGCCAACGGTCAAAAGGAAATATCCGCCGCAAAGGCCCTTTGCGGCGGATTGTTGGTCTTTGCGGCGGATTTTGAAATTTAATATCCGCGCCTATTTTTCAAACGGGGATTTGCGGCGGATATTTGGTCTTTGCGGCGGATTTTGAAATTAAATATTCGCGCCTATTTTTTTTTAAAATACCCAAATATCCGCCGCAAGAACCCAAATTCCGCCGCAAATACCTAAAATATCAGCCGCAAATTCCCCAAATCCGCCGCAAATGCCCAAATATCCGACGCAAATACCCAAAATCAAAATTCACTATTTAGTTAGTGTTGCCAAGATCTTGACCGTTAATTAGTATCGACACTAATCACTATTGACTATTCAATAATCACGCAGCACTATTTAGTGTCGGCAAGATCTTGATCGTTAATTAGTGTCGACACTAATCACTATTGACTATTTACTGTCGGCAAGATCTTGACCGTTAATTAGTGTCGGCAATATCTTGACCGTTAATTAGTGTCCAAGCTAATCACTATTCATTATTCAATAATCACACTGCACTATTCACTATTTAGTGTCGGCAAGATCTTGACCGTTAATTTAGTGTCAGATATGTTGTTGTATTATTATGAGTATTATGGTTTTTTATTATTTTTTATCATTTATATATTTAATGTCTGCTACCCCTAAACAGAGACCTACGCCATTCTCTTGAAACGACACTCTCTTGAGCATTGTCGGCAGCAGCTCCAATAGAGTGGCGTATGTCTCCATTTCTTGTAAAGAAATTTCCATTGTCATGAACACCCCTTCATATTTTTCATTAAAACACTACTAGAAAAGCAACCAACGGCGGCGGTTGGTTTTGCAAGCGGCGGCGGTTATAACCGCCGTTATTTGGTTCTGGCGACGGTTCAGGCAACGCCGCGGTTTTCAGCGTCGGGAGGTCTGTTCGCGGCGGTTCTGATAACCGCCGCACAAACTGCCGCAAATTTAGCGACGGTTTGTAACTACCGCAAAACATCCATATGGTTTTCCACGCTTAGGGTTAGTGGAGGTTCAAAACCGCCGCTAGTTGACCATTTATTTTTTAATTTTATGGGTTGTGGCGGTTGCAAACCGCCGCTAAAGTACAATAGTTTTTAAAAAAACTGTGGCGGTTAAGAACCGCCGCTAACAATATATATATATATATATATATTTTTACCTATTTGCTTATTCATTTTGTTCTTTTAGGAGCCATACTTGTATGAAAGAACATTATAATATATTTGGCAAATGGAGTCCAAAATATCTCCAAACACCTAATAAACTAAGCCAGAAAAGCCATCAGCAACAACATGCAGGCAAATGGTATTAACTTACCTTATAGTGGTACTAGCCCATTCACATTTAAAGCATAAAGGGTACTTATATTGTGTTAACATATGCTCAACATATATGTTGTATCCAGTAATTGTAATGGTATCATCAATATTTAGTACCATCATAAAGTCCAACTAGGCATCCAAGTGATGAGGGTAGTTTTCTTAAAGCTGTTCCCTCTACAGAAAGAACTAATAAATGTTCCATGCTTTGCTCAAACTCTGGAAGAAATTTAAATTCAGTGCAGCCAGAAAGAATTAACTTCTTCAATGAAATCATCTCCAATTTCCCTGGAAGAGTTTTAAGACTTTT
The DNA here is from genome assembly GCA_039519185.1 of Astragalus membranaceus. NCBI lineage: Eukaryota > Viridiplantae > Streptophyta > Magnoliopsida > Fabales > Fabaceae > Astragalus > Astragalus membranaceus. The sequence continues at coordinate 18,984,072 of CM076851.1, read as the reverse complement.
GCAGTCTTCTAAATTCATCAGAACAACTTTCTTGTGGTGTACAACGGATGGATGAACATCAATTAGACTTGTGCAGCCTTTAAGAATCACTTTTTCAAGATTTGGAACCCCGGAAAGATCAGGCAACCGCTTTAGGTTCTTGGAAAAAGTCAAATTCAGGTACTTCAGCTTTTCCATGAACTGCTCAGAATTGTAAAATGTGAACAAGTTATCAGATTCAAATGTCATCATGGTGATAAAATTTAATAAAGCTCTTGATGAAAGGGTCTTACTTGTATTCCTTGCCAAAGTTGTTCAATTTTGCTTAGAGATAGTTTAATGTCAACAACTTCATCCAATTGATTTTTTAGTGGCAGAGTTTTCAAAGGACATCCTCTCCAATGTGCTTCATATGGTTGAAGTAAGTTCATACATATACCGTTAATTGCTTCAGTTCCCTACAAAATCAGAATATTTACATAATCTAATAGAATGAGGGAAAACATAAACTTAATCAAACAAAAAATATGGATGCATTGCCTAGCGTGTAGAGGTGTCAAAAAATATGGAGAAGCTCTACACTTGCACTGGGAAGGAGGCACTAGATTACTTCCAAGAAGATCCATCGCTATTTAACTTGTATCATGCAGGATACAAAACTCAATTGTCTAGTTGGCCAGAACAGCCAGTTAATGTAATTATCAAGTGGTTGAGAAAGCAAAACCTTTCTTTTGTTGTTGCTGATTTTGGTTGTGGCGAAGCACTCATTGCGAAAACTGTGAAGAATACTGTGTTCTCTCTGGATCTCGTCTCCAATGATCCCAAAGTGATTGCTTGTGACCAATACTCCTCTTGATTCCTCATCAGTCGATGTTGCCGTCTTCTGTCTTTCATTGATGGGAACCAACTATCGAAGTTACCTTCAAGAAGCATACAGGGTTCTTAAGCCAGGTGGCTGGCTTTTGATAGCAGAAGTGAAGAGCAGGTTTGATCCAAATACTGGAGGAGCAGAACCAGAGAAGTTTTCAAAGGCTATTTCTGAGCTAGGTTTCACCTCTGCGAAACAGGACTTTTCAAATAAAATGTTCATTTTGTTTTACTTCAAGAGAAAGGGAAAGCAAAATTCTGAAAGGAAGGAAATTATTGAATGGCCATCACTTAAACCTTGTTTGTACAAGCGTCGTTGAGATAACAAATAAATTTTACCTTTTTTTGACATGTCCTCGCAAGTAGGACTGCTTTTCTAAACCAGCTCACAATGTAATATTAGTCATTCACATTATCAAGAACAAGTAGAACCTTTTTTCTGCATAAAGAGTTTAGTATTGTTTTTTTCCCATCATACAAATTATGAAAATCGTTCTTGCTAATACTTAGATGAGAAAGGAGTTCTCTTTGTATGTGAACTAAACCATTTGTCTCAGAAACTTCTCTAACATTGGCAAGAAAGCAAGTAACTTGAAATTCACCTTGGATAGCTTCAAAGACAGCTCTGGCAATGGTTATTTTGCCTATGCCACCCATGCCCCAAATGCCTATAAAGGGGGACATCATTCAATCCTATGCCTATGAGCTTGTTCACTTCCTCCACCCTTGAGCCAATTCCAACAAGGTTTTGTGTACAAGATGGCAATTTAGGGACTAGCTTTTTATGTATGTGTTGAGCAATGCTTTCCACTAGTACTGCTTCATACCTGTGCAGACAGAACCAATGAAGCATCCAACAAATGAACCATAAGCAAATAAAGCAGCAATTAATTTAATAATTTAATATTTAGTGGCTAAGAATTTTTACAGGCAACCTATAGCACAATGACATCGGCATTTTTACCTTATTCATTAGAAGGTCCATTATAAATCAATAGCCACCTACATTGAAACACCAACTTGACAGTTGACACAAAACACTGCAATGCCAACATATCATCAAAGCTGGGTGTTAATCCTATTTATTTAGAAGCCTCTGCATTTTCCTCAATGAATACTTTGTCTAGTCTCATACTGCTTCAGTGATCACAAGCACTAACTAGTTATTTGTATTCCCAACTTGTGTTGGAATATTTTACATGAGCATGTTTTCATTCATACTTAGAAGGTTCAACGATGGATGAATGATGAATCTCAGTATCAATAAATAAATTGCTAACATTCACCTCAATTTTATGTACGGCCATAAACTGGTGGAGCGTCGCCGTCACCGTCGCACGTGTGTCGCCATAACAATCACGAACCCCTTCTTCGTCACCGAGTTCGTTCCACGCTGCCGCCACCACAACCATGGACCACAACGGTCTCTTCATCGTTGCCTGAACAATAAATTGAAACAAAATTATAAATCCATAAAACACAGTTAATCACCGAGAAGATAAACGAATCGATGATGAGTTAGCGAAGAGGAGGAAGACATGATGCAATGGAAATCGTAGAGAAGTAAGAGACGAAGAAGAGGAAGAGATGAGTGTTAGGGTTTTCTTCTAGTTGAAATTTCTTCCCTAAACGAAGAAGAGGATTCAACTTTCTAAGATGGTTATAAGCAATCTTTGATTCCCTAAACGAAGAAGAGGATTCTAAGAAAGGGTGTTTCAGGGTAACCATCTTTGAAATTTCTTCGCTAAACGAAGAAGAGGATTCTGAGAAAGGGTGTTTGAGACGAAGAAGAGGAAGATAATAGCGCGCGCCGAAACGAAAATAATAGCGCGTCTTGCTATTTTTCATTCTGAAATTCACAACCGCCGCCAGATGGATAGCAACCGCCGCCGGTGTTTGTTGTTAAGGGCGGTTAGCTGGAACCGCCGCGGAGAGCAAGTGAAGCGGCGACAGTTAGGGGTAACCGCCGCGACATAAGTGTCGCTATTGGTCCCTTTATTTGTAGTGAAAGTAACCCCTTTATCAGCAAAAAGCTCCTCCTCATTATTTCCACCACAAGAGACATATACGCTCATCAAACGCTCGGTATCATCCTCCAACTTAACAACCCGTCCTTGCAGTTCCTCAAACTTTCTATTTAGAGATTCAACTATCTTTTCAAGATAGAAAGTTTCACAAGAAACCATCTTTTGAAAAGATGGTTGAATCTCTAAATAGAAAGTTTGAGGAACTGCAAGGACGAATTGTTAAGTTGGAGGATGATACCGAGCGTTTGATGAGCGTATATGTCTCTTGTGGTGGAAATAATGAGGAGGAGCTTTTTGCTGATAAAGGGGTTACTTTTAACGAAAAATATGAAGGGGTGTTCATGACAATGTGGGAATTTCTTTACAAATAAATGGAGACATATGCCACTCTATTGGAGCCGCTGCCGACAATGCTCAAGAGAGTGCCGTATTAAGAGAGTGTCGTATCAAGAGAATGAGAGTTGGTAGAGATGTGAAAAAAAGAAGGTGAGAAGGGGTTTATATAGGAAAAACGAAGTCAAACGGTCAAAAGGCAAGATCCACCGGAAACGGTAGTTACCGGCGGATTTATGGGATTTGCGGCGGACGAAGGGGGAATTGCGGCGGTTTTTAAAATTCAAAATTGTCAAATATCCGCCGGAAATAACCTTACCGGCGGATTGTGAAAATCTCGTAAAGTTTTAACAATTTTTGTAATATTGATCCGCCGCAATGTATATTAAATCCGCCGCAAAAACCAAGTCGAATACTGATCCGCCGCAAACGTCAATTATTCCGCCGGTAACGTTGCGGCGGATCCATATCCGCTGTAAATTCCTAGAAACCGCCGGAAAATTTGCGGCGGATCCATATCCGCCGGAAAGTCCTGACCGGAAAAATCAAATATTCTTGTAGTGATGGCATGTAAACATATGCTTAGTGACATACCATTGCCACATTGTGTGCATAGAAGTTTGATAATTTGATTCTGATTAAGTTTGATAATGTGATTCTGATTAAGTTTGATAATGTTAATTTATGGACATAGCAATTAATAACCATTATTGTACAATCTGTGGTTAGTGGCCACTAACCACAGTTGTGCACAAATCTGGTTAGTAGTATGGGTAATAACAAACTATCAGAAATCTCCATTCAGCTAGTAGCTTCAATAAATTCCAGACAGGATTCCTACCAGAAACTACTAGAAATCATAATCCTGAACATAAAATGTAAAGGAATGAGAATGAAAATTAAATAAACAAATTATGATTAAGAGCAAATTATAATCCTAAACCAAAGTTATGCACATTTGTGGTAAGTGGCAATAACCACAAATTAGTAGCCCAATGGTTAGTGGCCACTAACCACAGAATAGTACAACAGTGGTTAATACCGGAAATCTCAATTTCTTCATTAGAAATTCAACTTCTTCATTAGAATAGTACATTAGAAATTCAATTTCTTCATTCAGCTAGTAGCTTAAATAAATTCTATACACTAGCCAAAGCAATTACATAGAAGTTCAATTTCTTCATTCAGGTACAATTGCAATAGTGTCTCACAATCTAAAAAAAATTACAATCAAGAAATAGTTCTAATATTCCTATTTTCCTTCTTTTTCCTAAAGCCTTTTTCCCCCTTCATTTTTCATTATTTCAGCTTTCAATTGCTCACAAAAGGTGTTTGCTTCCTCTTGTATCGATTCCTTCAGCAAGTTGGTTTGGTGTTTCATGATTGAGCAGCAGAGATCTATTCGGAATTGATTAGTTGCAAACACCCTTTCACTCCCCTCCCAATGTATCCCAGTTGCGAAACGAATCCATGTCATTTTCATTTCCACGCCAATTCTTTAGGAACATCATTGTAAATACACCACAACTATCTCCATCTGGCTGTTGTGGCATTTGTGGATCATGCTACTCAAATTCTTCCCATTTATAAGGACAAGCCTTTCCCATGACGTTGTATCTTTCCACAACAAAACTGTGTGCCTCAGTCATCAACTTGTCCCCAAGGGCTTCAAATACTGAAATTGTGTCACTTTCATCCTTTCTTGAAAACCGTTTAAGGCTTGTTAGATACTCATATCTCTGCATCTTCAAGTTGAGGACATACGTGACAAAGTGGGATTGAGAAATAGTAGGGATCAGGATCGGCAATATAGGTCATGTTAAAAAATGAGTGGGCAACAACCATGAAGTTAGAATCAAAAACTAAAATTAGAATCACATTATCAATCTTACAAGTAGTAACCACAATTGTACTATTCTGTGGTTAGTGGCCACTAACCATTGTCAAGCAATTCTGTGGTTAGTGCCCACTAACCAGTGTTGTGCATATGTGTGGTTAATGTACCAAACAGAATGTAGAACTAAAACAAAAAACCAGAAAGCAGAATTATGATTCATATTACGAAGTATACATGGCATTTTCAAAATCTAAGTGAATTACTTCCTACTCATTCACAAAGAACAGAATACAAGTTATGAAGACATTATGGTACAAAAAGGCATTTACTTACAGAATCAATATTCTACACATTCAAATACATTCAAATACAATCAAACCAAATTATGACAGAGAGCATCAATGTTCTCCTTAATTTCACAAAAGCATTAACTGGAAAATAGAATGCTACTTGACTTAGAAAGAATCTTTCACTTAGCTAGAAGTGACTTATGTTGATAACAACTAAAACTACTAGAGATAAAACATATGAGTAGCAATTTGAACCAATAAATTCATAAACCATAATTTCCATTGTGACTTAATTCCTTCATGCTAGCTTAAATCAAACTCATTCAAACATATAAGCATAGCCAGAGAATCATAATCAAACAACATGCAGAAACATATGACTACATAAACCAAATATAGAACCCAAATTTAGGAGTCATTGGCTAGAGCCACCAAATACTCCTGCTTCCATTCTTTCTTCCTTTACGCAAAATTAATTCAATATAGGTGCCACTCCCTCAAGCCGTGTTAACTAAGTTCACAACATCTTATAGTTTCAGAAAAGAAATTAAGAAATTAGGAAATGGAAGCATGAAAATCAAATAAAATCTCAATACCAAAAACTCACTAACCATGATCTAGTAACACAATGGTTAGTAGCCGCTAACCATTGTGTTACTAGTTTGTGGTTAGTGGTCACAGATACCAAAACGAAGCACTTAGCCACCAACAACAAACTAGTAACACAATGGTTAGTAAATTAAAACTTAAAAAACTTACCTACCATTTCTAATTAACTAGTTCATGGCTTCATTGAAGTATAATCCAACTTCAAAATGTACATGCATGTGCTTACAATGGAAATGAACACAACAAAGGGAGAGAGAGAGAGAGATAGAGAGAGGTATACAGATAATGACGATGACGGCAAAGAACGCGACGATGAAGAATAGTTTCCTCGCGGAGAACGCGACGGCGAAGAAAGAGACGACGAAGGACGAGATGCGCGAAGCAATATCTAACCTGAAGAAAACAACAGAGTGTCACACCGGGGAAGAGTGTCGCCCCGGAGAAGAAGGATTTCGCGAGAGTTTCGCCGCAGACGACGGTGACGAACTGAAGAGACAACATTCACGACAAACAAAACGACAACGAGACGATTTGCTCCGTAAACGATGGTTGAAACTGCTTCCAGAACCAACCGGAGTAACCTTCTAGAAGACGCAAGGGATGAGAGCTCCTCCGTAAACACCGTCTCTTCACCAACCAACTCCAAATTCTTCGACGATGATGGAGAAGAAGCCATTTTTGCGATGTGAGAGTGGGCGTGGAAACGGTGGAAGAACAATTTCGCAGGGAGGCGCTGCCGTTGATTCGCTGAAGCGGTGGAAGAAATTTCGCCGGAGAAGAAGGATTTAGGGAAAAGAAGGTGTTATGTTTGAGAGTTGATTTTTTGAAGTTGCAGAAGTTTTGGGCGCGTTTTGGTTACCAAAAGGGTTTTTTTTTTTATTTTTTAGGGAAATTACACCTATACCCTTTTAGTAATAGTTACTAAATAAATCCTTAGTACCCTAAATCACTCTCGTGGTTTGAGATTCACAACACATCATCCTCGTTCAATAACCCTCGCTCATAGCCTCATAGGGTTAAAAATATCAAGGGACACCATCACTTATCAAAAAAAAAATCAAGGGACACCATCAATTGTGGACTCAATAAAGGCTAATGAATCTAGGGGACTTGTATTGTGGACCCAATTTTCAGTCCACGCAAGGGGATCAAATCATCTCCCAGCTACCAACCAAGTTGACCTTTGAGCTCTCCTACGAGCCGATCTTTAAGCTCTCTTATGAGCTAACCTCAGAGCTCTACGCGTAGAGCCCTATTATTGCAGAGACCTCAACCCAAGAGCTAAGCTGGCTTGTTACCTCAATCTTGTGGAAGGTCCCATCTGCAAAATAGTTCGAAAAGATCTAATCGGGTTTATTTACAAGAAAGTATTATCTTAATCGATCAATAGTTATCCTTATTCTTCTCAGGGGATTGTACTTGATCTTATCAAGCTCAATCGAACGTACTCAACTCGATCCTATCCCTATTAGATAGAATCTGAGCTTCAACAAACAAATGGGGTATTTCAAAACCAACTCATCTGAGGATATCAGCTTGATAAAAACAACTAAGACAATGGTAATTTAGACTTATATTCATTCATATTGAGAAATGTAGGGAGCTTGTGTAATGGTATCGAGATCTCATGTCGAGCTCTATCATTGAACTCCGACCTTGAGCGCGCCAATCAATATGAAATCCACGAGATGTTCACTCTTTCAACCAAGCTGTGTGTTATCATCCCAGCCCGGGCAAAGATCGTGTGCTTAAATATTAGCCAAGTCCTACAATTCAGAGATTGGCTCACCACGAGGAAAGCAAGCTTGGAACCGAGCTCATTCGAGTAAAGACATCAGCTCAGATACTACAATGAACACGTCCAGAATCCTTATCATGTTTTTATAGCAAGCTCATTACGTTTTTTTTAAAATCACTTTAATAAAAAAAATAATCACTTATGACGGCATGTTGTCAGTTTGTTACATATTCTTAAAAAAAAACGAAAAGCTAAAAATAATTTAAAAACGGTTTCATATGAGAAGCTGTTTTGAGTAGCTTATCATAAAAATCATTTTTTTAAAAATGATTTTTTTTTAAAATAATTGATCTTCAGTATGTTACGCAAACACAAAATAATTTCTCATTTTCTTAAAAATCTCTAAAAACTAATCTCTAAATTATTTAATAATAAAATCACTTATTTTTTAATCCATGACAAAACCCATAATTTATGATGAATTATCGGTGTAAATTACACGGCCATATACAACAAATAAACTCCTTAAAAATGGTCTATGAACTATAGTGTAATCCAATCCAACGTCTACGAAGGTGCCTGTCACCGTTGTTGACAAGCGAACGCCCCGTGACTACAGCGAACGCGTATTCATTCATTTTATTTTGTCGGCACATATACATATCACATGTAGGTGATTTTTTTGAGGAAAAAATAGAAAAAGGAGGAGGTTGCTTCGCCTTCGCTTCGATTTCGATCGACATACAATTTGTGATCTGATCAGAGGGGAAGAAGAAGAAAAAGATAAGATTACGATGATGTTTGATCAGCAACAACAACAAAGAGGCTACACAAGCGTGAAAGCCGATGAATTCGACATCGAATCAGGTGAAACCCTATATCCTGGTCTTAGCGTCGGAGAGAATCAACTCCGTTGGGGTTTCATTCGCAAGGTCTACGGTATCCTCTCCGCTCAGATCCTTCTCACCACCATCGTCTCCGTTATTACCGTTTTTACCCCTTCCATCAATCTCCTCCTCAAGGGCAATTCCGGCCTTCTCTTATTCATGGTCTTTCTCCCCTTCATCTGTAAGTAATAGCAATCGCATTTCCTCCGATCTACAATTTTTCGAATTTGCGGTTACACTATTCTGTTACAATAATTGATTTTTGAAATTAATATCTTGTATTGTAGTTTTGATCCCTTTATTGAGGTACCAGCAAAAGCATCCTCATAATTATATCTTGCTTGCACTTTTCACCGTGTCTATTAGCTTCACCGTTGGAGTTACATGTGCTAACACTGATGGTTCGTATCATTCTCATTTCACATATTATTATAATTATAATTCGGAAGCAGTGAATTCTATTCTCATTCATGTGAATATATTGATGTATGTTGCAGGAAAAATTGTTCTTGAGGCATTGATTTTGACCTCCGCGGTGGTTTCTTCTCTCACTGGATATGCTTTTTGGGCTTCCAAGAAGGGCAAGGACTTTAGCTACCTTGGCCCACTCTTGTTCACCTGTCTCTTTACTCTCTTCCTCACCGGCATGATGCAGGTCCCATTTCCTCTCTTTTCAATTTTCTTCACATTATTATGATTATTATGATAACTGGTCATTTCTTATCTCTGGTTTTCTAAATTTCAATATGACTGGGAGATTGTGTGTGTATTTATGCCGATGATATTGTTACTCTCAAGGTTTTAAATTGTGGTCACAATTGAGGTCCCATTGCAATAGTAGAGAATTGTGGTCAAGTACGGTTGAATGTTGATTAATTGGGTCTCAATCGCGGTCGTATTTCGGTCGTGGAGACAAATACATCTTGATGTTGTGAACTTTTTTCTAAAAACCGTGATTACAATGTAACTAGTAACATACCCGTGCACACGCACGCTCATGGGTAGCGGCGTGTTCTTTCTATGAATGGACTTAGAAAATATGGTAGTCTTAGTTTGGTGGTTTGGGAATGTGTGAGAAAATTTATAGAAATACTTATAAGGAGGATAGATGAGATGTAGGGTGATTCAATCTTTAGAACTAGAGGGAAACTAGGAAAAATTACAGACCAAACAATGAAGAGAGATTTTGATTTGAATGGTCCGTAAGTACATCACCTATTGGGAAAAGGCTTTTATCGATGTTTGTTTGTGTGGACACACGTATATATGTACACAATGGATGCTTGCAGCTTTTCTCATGCTCACGACTTGCTTGATGGGGCCTCAATCGCGGTTGTACCGCGATCGCGATGGCATAAAAACATCTTGATGTTGTGGACTTTTTTTAAAACTCTGATTACAATGGATAATTGGTCACACAAGATAAAATACGATAAGAATGGAATCATTGGAGAAGAAACTAAGATAGCTTCTGTTGTAGAAAATATGGTAGTCTTAGTCTCGGTGGTTTGGGAATGTATGAGAAGATTTATAAAACTTTTATAAGGAGGATATATGAGATGTAGGAGGATTCAATATTTAGAACTAGAAGGAAACTAAGAAAAATTACAGACCAAACAATTAAGAGAGATTTTGATTGAAATGGTCTGTAAGTAGACAAGGTTTGGGATAAGGCATTATTAAATCAAGATTCCCGTGGTTACATCATCTAGTGGGAAAAGGCTTTTATTGTGTGTTTGTGTGGACACACAAACGTTACATGTACATAATGGATTCTTGCAGCTTTTCTCATGCTCAAGACTTGTTTTCCTTTCATGTAGATGTTCTTCCCTCTTGGGCCAACAGCACATGCTATCTATGGTGGAATTGGTGCTATGATTTTCTCTGCTTATATTGTCTATGACACCGACAATCTGATCAAGCGCTTCACCTATGATGAGTACATTGGGGCCTCTGTCACTCTTTATCTTGACATTTTGAACCTGTTCCTTACCATCTTGAGGGTGCTGAGGGAGGCAAACAATTAGTCATCCTCTGTTCATTGAGGTTGGCTAAAATAATTGAAAATACTTTGTTTCATCTTTGTGATACCGTAGCAAGCATTATGAAGATACACAATGCTTCTCTAGTATTCCTTTACAGCTGACAGTACTTTGGCGACATGAAAAGGTTGCATCTTTACATTTGTATCTAATTGTGCTATAAAAATCTCATATGGGAATTGTTCTTTTATCTTTGAATTTAATGCTATATATACTATATAGATTATCATACTATCATCATGGCATTTTATGCGGAGAAATGTGAAGTGTGATGTTGTTATTGGTGTTATGTAAAATGAGGTTTAGTCAATTGTTGAAGGCTTACGGACAACGTGGATGATAACTGTTTAGTTTTGATATTTGTTTTGTTTGCAAAGTTGCGTGAGCTTATGTGTATTGTGAAGCATGTCATTTGTCGCAGTCAGCTGGTGAATTTTTGTCTAGAAATTTTCATGTTTGCATTTTATGTAGAAGATTTATCACTCTAAAGTAATATAAGAGGAAGCTGTAGAATCGTTATTTGGGCGATCAAAGTACCTAACTACTCCCTCCGGTCTTATTTACAAGAGAAAAATGTAGTTTCAAATTCATTAAATAAACTAATATATTTGGAATATAATATAGATTAGATACATCAATTATTCAATGAATTTAAAACTGCAATTTTCACTTATATATAAGACCGGAGTATATTGTAAGTCTTGCATTATAGAGCAATCACCCAATTGTTCAGATTACTTGTACACTTGAAGATTGATATATGCTCATTTTCTTTTGTACCGAGGTTTGAAAAACTCAACTCAACCTTCCACTGAACTCTGAGGTGCCCTAGAAAATTCTTTCAAAACTTATCCAAACAATCTCTAATATGGCAAGCTCACTTGGACCCTTTGTGGGTTTGATGTTTAAACTAAAACTAAATAAATATAGCAATAAATAGTAAATGATCCGAACAAAATTTTTCACCGATGACCTTAGTTCTATAAAGTAGCATGTTGCGCTTAGAAAAATCAGAAGAGAAATAGGCTCATGGCCTCATATATACAAGTGATTCAAGGATATACTCATTCATTGAAGAGCTAACAGTGACAAAAGTATATACACTTGATTGAAGAAGTTTCATGTTAAATGACTTGTCCAATCAGACGTTTAACATCAAAACACACCAACTAGGAAGCTCATCTAATGACATACTCTCTCCATTTTTGTATATAAGTAAAATTATCTACTATAATGTTATCAAATATAAATAAGTCAAAGTTTTTTTTATTGGCTTAAAGGTACAATTGGTTCCTGCAAATATAAAAAAAATCTCGTTTCGTCCTTGCAATTTCAAATTTTTTAAAAAAGTCATTGCAATTACCAACCGCGTTTAATTTCGTCTCTACTGTTAACTTTTGACTAACAACGTTAGTTTCTTGTGACGTGTCTGCCATGTTGGATGCCAAGTTGGATAAATAGTGTTGATATCATCATCTTCTTCATTCCTCTTTCTCTTAAACAAGCTTCTTCGTTCTTCTCTCTTCACCTCCATTCATATCCATGCCCACAACACAACAAAATCATCTTTTCATTCTTTTGTAACTCTCTTCTTTTACCTTCCATGAGGTCAAGCCAAATTCCCAAAGGAAACACCATCTTCATCAGATTTATAAACAAAAAAACTAGGCAAAGACCCTAAATCAATTGTAGCATCTTCATCAGATTTAACATAACCCTTTTATAATCCAATTGCTTAAAATACCCTAAATCTATCGAAACACTTTGTTCATAACAAGCAAGAAATCCAAATGACCCTAATTAACCTAACCCTATTCATAACTCTGTTCATAAAACAAAACTGAAATCAGATCTGAGAAAAAATAGATATGCAACAAAAACGAGTCCAAAATGAAAACGATAAAAACGAAAATGGAGATGAACGAAAATACTTCTTGGGTTCTGAACATTGATTTCTTCCTGAACTAAAATGGAGATGAACGAAATATAATAAACACCAGTTATGACACAAATCCATGAATTTCACCCCAAAAATTTCTTCTCGGTCTTCGAAGAAAAACCAAAGCAAGAAGAAACGATTTTGATACTTAAATTCATTGCCGAGAGTGCGGAATTGAAGAGAAAAAGAATAGAGGTTGTTTGAATTTATGTTGATGCGAGTGAACAGGGTTTTTGGAATAAAGAGGGAAAGAGAGAAGAAATTATCCAGGTTTTTGGAAGATAAAAAGGAAAGGAGTGAAACGAGGAAAGTGAAAGGGAAGAGAGAAAATGCAGGGAAAGAAGAACGAAGGAAAGAGAAAATGAAAAGGAAAGGAAATAGGAACGAAGGAAAGACGAACGAAGGAAGAGAAAAGGAATTAGGTGGCATCCAACATGGTAGACACGTCACAAGGAACTAACGCCGTTAGTCAAAAGTTAACAGTAGGGACGAAATTAAATGCGTTTGGTAATTGCAAGGACTTGTTTTTAAAATTTTGAAATTGCAGGGACGAAACAGGATTTTTTGTATATTTGCAGGGGCCAAATGTACATTTAAGCCTTTTTTATTTAATATATCAAATTTACTTTATTAATTGCTTTTTTTTCTCAATCAAAGTAAATTTTGGTTTTCTAACTTTCTTTTCATTTTTCCGTGTTCAAAGAGTTAATAAAAGTAATTTACGAATCATACTTTCTTTTTTTAATGTATTTGTGAGTGTCTCCATATCCAAATACACTAATAATCGCCAACATAATGTAGCACAGGTGGTACATTTAATTATTTAGTCTTGGACTCGATCCCTGGCCGGTGCGTTTGGAAAAACATTTGTTGGGAAATGTCAATTTCTTAAATTGATCTTCAATATCTCGAATGATTAGTCTCCACGGATGCATATTCAGCGGTGATGATAAAGCACAACAACCACGAACTTTGGACTCCTCAAATTTTCCAACACCTTACTTTCTCTTTTCTCCCTTTTCCAATCACATCACTTACCTTTCATATTTTTCATATCAGTCTCTCTATTTCTCTCTTCTCTCTAGGTGTTGTAGATGTTTGGCGTGTCCACAAATCAATTTTGAAAACACAAACACAATGTTGACATTTATTTTTGACGTCTAAAAGATGTCAAGGACCATAGTTTCAATTGGCTCAATGTCTCTCTCAGAGAAGTTTAAGATCACGAATAAGTCGCATCAAATTACGGTGGGATGACTCACTCTCTCTAACAGCTTCCTTAGTCCGACGGTGTTGTGTTAAAAACACACTCAGAGCAAGTGTACTCTTTTGCAGAAGTAGTATAAAAGATGATCGTATCTACAGAGATTAATTAACAAGTACCAAACTACTTAGACGATCGAATAATTGAGTTGTTGTAAAAACTAAATAAAAATAAGTAAATGGCAAGAATTAAAATGCAAAGTTTAATCAATAGAGAGAGGCCTAGAGTCACGGTTTCATTTGCAAGCTTTGATTCATCTATGTATAATTTTACCTGAATTCCTTTGTTATATTCAATTGCCAATCCATTTACTAACTAATCAGTTTGGTCATTCGCGATTAATATTATTTTTCCTCAATTAACCATTGTTTGGTCATGCAAGAATTTAAATTCAAGAAAAACATAAAGAACAAAAATGTTAAATGATTGGAAGACTAAATTAAAGTTTGGCCATGCATTAATTATAGTCTCAATTATCCTATAGGTCTACCAACTAATTACTGTACGGTCGCTCGCTGATCAACTAATTGATTATAGACATGCAAAGGTTGTCAATCCTAATCATGTGATAAAAGCAATAGGATAATATTAATTGAAATAAAAACCAGGAATTTAAAGCATAAATTAAAACATAGAAATGTCTCTAATCAAACAAGATCCACCTAAGACTCTAGAAAAAGATTTAGCTATCCATAGTGACTATGAACAATGAAATAAAATTAGAAGTCATAAATTACAGAGATAAAAATAACCCGAAAGATGGAGAAAATTCTGATCTTGAGTATTCAGTTTTCTTCTCTGCTCCAGAGCTTTCTCACAGTGTCAATGACGGTACCCAAAAACTCACAGTGCGTTACTGTTGCTGCGTTCACTCTCTTAATTCTTGCGTCAGGTTATGCGGCTGTTCTCCTCCAAAACCTCTGCGGCACTATTCTTTCTTTCTTTTTTAACTCCCTGGGTTAACGTGCTCCTCAATTGTCTTCAAATCTCCGCAATTTATAATTTGCCACACATGGGCTTTTTTTCTTTATTTTAAGCTAACACTTTTCCCACGTCCCTGGCTGCTCACCCCACACCCTAACTCCAAATATTCCGAAACTATTTTTAATGAGAGGACATGTTTACGTGCGATTCGGTTGAGGCCAACCGAATATATTCGGCTAGGTCCAACCGAACGTATATTTTTTTGAGACACACCCATTTTTCTTTTACACTATTCGGTTGACCTCAACCGAATATATTCTGCTAAGGCCAACCGAATATGTTCGGGTAAGGACAACCGAACGTTATAAAAATAACAAGGGGGTGTTGTTCCGCTTTGTTCGTTCGGGGCTTTGTTCGTTCGGGGAAGGGGAACCGAACACACCTGATACTGCACAAACAGATTGAAAACTAGAATTTTTTCTGTCTAAGTTTCAAATTTCAAATGCAGACTAATATTACTAACTCAAATTGGTATTGATTTAAAAAAGTACATAATATATAGAAGTCAAATTTCCAAGTCAAATTGGAAAACAACAATTAATCAACTAATTACTATCTTTACTTAAATCTACATAAGTCGATGTTTGGGTCTCAAAGACCAAGGCCTTCCACTTTTGCTTACGACCCGTAAACATCGTGTCCCAACCCTTTGCGACAGGTCTCCTGTTAACATTCCAAAGCGCATCGGGTGGGGGCATTGGACTTCCATTCTTCAAAAAAAACCTTACAAAGACAAAAACAACATAATGTTAACTAATGTTTGACAAATTAAAATGGTGAAAGATGAATAAAAGTCGATATACCTGTACAAAGTGTTTATCCGTGAAGCATATGTTGAACTGACGGGCAGTTTTGAATGAGGCAATATGAAATGGGAAAATGGTGAAAGATCCGTTAACAGACCAACAAGGGAGTACGACCTGGTATTTGTTAACGATTAGATACCCTATATCTGGTACAGTCATCCACTTCTCTTCACCCTTGCTTATCTGCATCAACAACTTCATCAGAAATGTGACTTTTCCCATATCACAATATACGCAAAGGTAGAAGTCAATGTATTTCTTGATCTCCTCCAAAAGATCATTTCTCACAAAAAGCCAAGCATCCTCACCCCGTCCAAGTAATGTTGCAATACACCGGAATCCACAGTTCCCATCACCCTTAACATTAACAATATTGTCAACATAAGGATGAATGATTGATGGCAAGCCCTTTATGAATTCATAATAACCTTCCGTATGAGTAACAATAGGAGCTGGTGTAAGAGTCAAATTTGGGGTAAGAGTAACAGATGATGTAGGAGTTGGGTCTTTAATAACAGTAGGAGGAGGAGCTGGTGTGGGTGTTTGCCTCTTAGGTAGAGGTGGAGTAGGTGTAGTAGCTGAACTGTCAGCTTGAGTTCGCTTTTTGCTTAGTGATGGAGTAGGTGTCAGACACTCTGATTTTGGTATAGGTGGAGTGCCAGTGGAACTCTTACTATGGGTAGGAGTAGGACGTTTTCGAGACTGAGCAAAAGATGAGGTATCTTTTTGGGAGTCTAATTTGTCATCCAGGTGTTCCCTATTGAGATATGCTTTGTAATTCAATTGCTTGTAAATATAGGTAGGCGCTAGTAATACAGATAGGTGTAGTAAGTAAGCCTATTATGGGCCTAGTCGAAAGTGTGGGCCTGGTCGAAATCATGGGTCTGGCTTATCTATATATATACGTAGTAGCATGTACAGTGATAGATGATTCTTGTAAAGAACGATTTTACATAATACAGTTTTACTGCATCATTGTCTTGCCCTAGCTTTCTCTTCTCTCTAGCGCTTTCGCTCCTTTCCCTCACCCCTTCCGCCGTTTTCCCCAACAAACTGGTATCAAGAGCTTTAAAGATCCTTCAAGACTCATGGCAACGCATGATAACTCTGGTGGAGGTATTCCGGGGAACCTCCCCATCTTTGATGGAAAAGATTACGAACGGTGGTGCGCGTAGATGAAGGCCCTGTTTCGGTATCAAGATGTTCTTGATGTCGTGAATGATGGTGTTCCACCATTGGCAGCAAACGCCACTGAAGCGGTGAGGAACAACCACCATTCGCTGAGAAAGAAAGATGGAAAAGGGCTGTTCTTGATTCACCAAAGTGTTGATTCCAACATCCTAAACCTGATCATTGATTGCGATTCAGCAAAGGCAGCGTGGGATGTCCTCAAGAACTCGTATGGAGGAGCATATAGACTGAAGAAGATACGCCTACAGTCGCTCAGAAAACAGTACGAGGCCTTGAAGATGAAAGATGGAGAATCAATCGGAGAATTCATTACGAGGTTAGTAGCTTTAACTAATCAAATGAAAGGCAATGGTAAAACTGTGTCGGAAACAAGTAAAGTCGAAAAGGTGCTTAGATCCTTAACCCAGGAATTCGACTATGTTGTTACTGCTATTGAAGAATCCAAGAACCTAGATGAATTGAAGTTAGATGAACTTCAAGGTTCCTTAGAGGCTCACGAATTAAGAATAAGGCAGAGAAGTTCAGAGAAAGAAACTGAACAAGCCTTGTTATCATACTCCTCTAAGAAAAACTGGAAAGCAAACAACAAAGAGAAGGGTAAAGAAAAGGGATCAAGCAGCAAGAAGAAAGAACAAGGATCTTTCGACAAGAAGAAGCAAGATCTGTCGAAAGTGCAGTGTTATAACTGTCAGCAATTTGGGCATTATAGGAACAAGTGAAAGAACAAGAAGGTTCCGAGAGATAAAGATGCTGAAGCCAAATTTGCAAGTGATGGAGACACAGATTCTGACTCTGACTCAGAAGGGTTAATGCTAATGGCAGTCGAAGATGAGATTGAAGAAGACATTCATCTCAATGAAGAAATTGCTGAAAGTAGCGAGCAAAACAGTGGGAACACTAGTGAATGTGGAAACTCTTGTGATGCTCAAAATACTTGTGCTATGTGTGTGTGGTAGGGCAGTGGTAACACTGGTGATGCCTCCAAAATAGCCAGCAATGATGATGAAGAATTATCCCTCATGACAGCTACTGACCCAAAATTACTGTTGTTGAAGGCAGATACAAACTCGACTGAAGAGAAGTCTGTCGAATGGTATCTCGACACAGGATGTTCGAACCACATGTGCTGCCACAAGGAATGGTTTATCGAATTAAGCAGATAAAAAAAAAGAATTAGATTTGCAGACAACAGCAGAGTCACTGCAGAAGGAATTGGTACCATAAAATTCCTGTCGAAAGATGGTAAGTGGTGCTATATTCAAGAGGTATTTTATGTACCAATGATGAAGAGCAATCTGCTAAGTATTGGGCAGATGATTGAGAAGAAATTCTCTGTCGAGATGGGTAATAACTGTCTCAGCTTGTTTGATTCAAACAAGAAGATGATCCTGAAGGTGTCGATGCAGAGTAACAGAACCTTCAAGATCAAGTTGCAAGTAGCCGAAGAGAAATGCCTCAAAACTACTGTCGAATAGGAGCACTGGAAGTGGCACAGAAGATTTGGCCACCTAAACTTCAAGAGCTTGAGTCAACTACATGAAAAGAAGATGGTTCATGGGCTGCCTGCAGTAAAGGTACCTGTCGAAGTATGTGAGTGTTGCTGCAAGTCGAAGCAACCAAGAAACTCCTTCAAGTCAGAGGTGCCAAGCAGAGCAGAGAAGAAGTTGGAGGTGATATTTTCTGATGTTTGTGGTCCATTTGAGGTAAGTTCATTAGGAGGGAACAAGTACTTTGTCACCTTCATTGACGAATACACTAGAATGACATGGGTGTACTTGATTAGAAGGAAGAGTGAAGTACTGGGAGTGTTCAGAAACTTCAGGGTAATGATTGAGAAGCAAAGTGAATGTGCAATCAAAACCCTTAGAACTGATGGAGGTGGTGAGTACAACTCACATGAATTTGAAAAATTCTGTGAAAATGAAGGAATTGTACATGAAGTCACTTCACCTTACACACCTCAGCATAATGGAACTGCTGAAAGGAAAAACAGAACTATCCTCGACATGGTGAGAAGCATGATGAAAGAAAAGAAGCTTCCTCACAGTCTATGGGGAGAACTTGTAGCCACAGCAGTGTATATTCTGAATAAGTGCCCTACAAAGAGATTGATTGGGAGGACACCTGAAGAACCTTGGCTAGGAAGAAAGCCAAGTGTCAAGCATCTCAGAATAATTGGCTCATTATGTTACAGACATGTCCCTGAGCAACAAAGAAGCAAGCTAGTTGATAGAGCACAACAAATGATCCTTGTTGGCTACCATTCGACAGGAGCATACAACCTGTATGATCCTGTGCCAAAGAAAATGGTGAAAAGCAGGGATGTCATAGTAGATGAGTCGAAGCATGGGAACTGGGAAGAAGGCTATGAAAAACCCACAGTGATGGACTTCGACGAAGTTCAGGATCTAGATGATCAGAATGAAGCCACTGAAATCGAAGAACCTGAAGAACCCATTGCTGTCGAACCTATCAGAAGGTCACAGAGGGAAAGGCAGAGATCAGTAAGGCTAGAAGGATTCGACACGTTCCCAGATTCTGCTATTACAGCAGAGGGAGACCTGACACACTTCGCACTGATGGCTGGAGCAAGCCTTGAATCACAAACAGTGGAAGGAAGCCATGATTAACGAGTTGAAGTCAATAGAGAAAAATGGTACTTGGAAGCTAGTCGAACTTCCAAAGCAGAAGAAAGCAATAGGTGTGAAATGGGTCTATAAGACCAAAGTCAAACCTAATGGAGAAGTGGCCAAGTATAAGGCCAGGTTAGTAGCCAAAGGTTTCCTACAGAAACCTGGTTTGGATTTCAATGAAGTCTTTGCCCCTGTTGCCAGAATCGAAACAATAAGATTGGTAGTGGCATTGGCAAGTCACAGAGGCTGGCCCCTACATCAACTTGATGTAAAGTCAACATTTCTCAATGGACCTCTGGAGGAGGAAGTCTATGTTTGCCAACCACCTGGTTTTGAGTCGAAGGGACAAGAAGACAAGGTATTCAAGCTTGAGAAGGCCCTATATGGACTCAAGCAAGCACCAAGGGCATGGAATAATAGAGTTGATTGTTTTCTCTTAGCTCAGAAGTTCATTAGATGCACCAATGAACATGGTGTATATGTTAAGAAGAATGGAACTTCGACTCAATTGCTACTGTGCCTGTATGTTGATGATCTACTAGTAACTGGCAGAAATGAGGTCGAAGTCGAAGCCTTTAAGAAAGTGATCATGTCTGAGTTCGAAATGAGTGATCTAGGACATTTATCATATTTCTTAGGAATGGAATTTACAGAGTCGAAGAAGGGAATATTTTTGCATCAGTCGAAGTATGCAGCTGATATCCTGAAGAGATTCGACATGATCAACTGTAAGGAGGTTTCGACACCAACTGACACAAGCAACAAGCTGTCGAAAGATGATGAAGGGATTGAAGTAGATGCCACCCTCTACAAACAGATTGTGGGATCCCCGAGGTACCTGTGCAACACTCGACCTGACATTATGTTTAGTGTCGGAATGATCAGCAGATTCATGGAGAAGCCGAAAAGCTCCCATCTAGTAGCTGCAAAAAGAGTGCTAAGGTATATAAAGGGAACACAAAGTTATGGTATTCTCTTCCCTAGCAAATCTGAGTCGAAGAATAGCGTTGAAGTGTTTGGTTACACAGACTCCGACTGGAGTGGAGACAAGAGTGATCGAAAGAGCACATGTGGGTATTTCTTCATGCATGGAACGACACCCATCTCTTGGTGTTCGAAGAAGCAAAGTTTAGTTGCGTTATCCTCTTGTGAAGCAGAGTATGTGGCTGCTTCCTTTGCAGCATGTCAAGCATCATGGATGAGCATGTTATTAGTCGAAACTGGGCTGCACAGGCTCGAAGCAATGAAGTTGTTGATCGACAACAAGTCTGCGATAGATCTCGCTAAGAACCCTGTCGCACATGGTAGGTCGAAGCACATAGAGACCAGATATCACTTCCTGCGTGATCAAGTTAACAATGAGAAGCTGAATCTGGAGTATTGTTGTTCGGAACTTCAAGTAGCTGATGCAATGACCAAGCCATTGCAAAAGGGAAGATTCGAATAACTGAGAACTATGCTTGGAATGATGTCACTTAGCAATGTGAATTAAGAGGGAATATTGCGATATGCTTTGTAATTCAATTGCTTGTAAATATAGGTAGGCGCTAGTAATACAGATAGGTGTAGTAAGTAAGCCTATTATGGGCCTAGTCGAACGTGTGGGCCTGGTCGAAATTATGGTCCTGGCTTATCTATATATATACGTAGTAGCATGTACAGTGATAGATGATTCTTGTAAAGAACGATTTTACATAATACAGTTTTACTGCATCATTGTCTTGCCCTAGCTTTCTCTTCTCTCTAGCGCTTTCGCTCCTTTCCCTCACCCCTTCCGCAGTTTTCCCCAACATTCCCAATATGGCTTTGCTCTTTGTAGAGAATGCATGACTCATTTTCTTGGATTTTTTAGGTGCTCCCTTTGTGATGATCTTTTCCGGAGGTGGACACATGGAAGTAGTGTCTGGGAAGGCCAACTCACGTGCTTTTTCCTTTAACATAATTTTACCCGCATGATCAGAGACATCAAATCTTCGCTGTATAGCTTCAAATTCCATAGTTAGATTCACCTCATCATTTGGCAAATCATCTTCACAAGGCACTTTGAAATTTAATCTTAGCCAATGTTTATGAATCAGACACAATGGTATTGGGGAGCAGTCCATCATACATCTACAAAATAAGTATATTTTTTTAGTGACAATTCAATTTACAAATTGAATAAAAGACATGAGAACAATTGGAATACATACCTATTGAGTTCACATGCACATGGTAGTCCGTGTGTGGTTCTAATCAAACAGCCACATAATGATGCATCAATACCAATGGCTCCACTCCGCTGCAACTCATTTGCAATATGATCTATAGCGTTGGAAGAAACTACACCCCTAATTTCTTCAAAGATCTTCTTCAAGTGTGAAATTTTTGCGTAGGAGGGATTCTTCGAAGTTCTTGAAATGAAGCCGCCACCAAAGTTTAGTTTAAGGGCAAACATTGGAAAATCCCTATTGAGTGGATAAGGGGGTTTTGCGGACCAGGTTTAGGCTCGGGAGTCGTTTATGCGTAGGGAATGTATTAACACCCTACGACATCCTTCCTAAGGAAGGTTACATTTTAATTAAATGTGTAAACATTTATTAATTCAAAAATAATGATTTTACCCTTATAATAATAAGAAAAAAAGACTCGATAAACGGTTAGTTATTTTTTTTGTACTTTTTGGAAAAATGAGAGAAATGAATTAAAAGAGAAAAAAAGTTTTTTATTAATGCAATTGACAGAGGTCGCCCGCCCTCTGCTCCTACGTATCTCCTGGTAGGGAATCAAATCACACGTAGTTCTTGGGTAGAAAACATTTGTTTGAGTTTTTTTTATTATTTTAATGTTTTGGAAATTGAAAGACGTTCATAATGACCAAACCGATAAATCCAGAGTGGTCACCACTAATAGCCTATTTGAAATGTAAGGTGTTCACAATGTTCAAACAAGTTAAACCCAGAGTGAGGATTGCAAATAACCGATTTGGTGATTGAGTGTTTGACTGTTCGAAATTTTTTGCTTGAAAACATTATCTAAAAATAAAAAAGTGAAGATTTTTTGAAAATGCGTTGGACTCATTAGTTTGTAAAAATGTGTGAGGATGAGTTGGACTCATTGTTTAGTGAAAGTAAAAAGAGTGGGGCAAAACCTAGACCCTAGGGAGTTATCAACATAAAAAATATGGTGTAAAGTAACTAATGTTTATTAAAAAGAAATGATAAAAAAGATTATGAATAACATTTGATGAATAGAAAAAAAACAAGAAAGAAATTAAATAACAAGATAAATAAGATATATAAAACAATGGATGAGGGGTTGCAATTAGTAAATAGGATTGAATGTAAGTGGGTGGGGTCCATAGCCGGAGGGAATGCTTACCAGCAGAACAGGAGGTGTAAATAGTATATGCCATGCTTTAAGAAACCAAAATCCATAGAAATTGAAGCCCATCAAGTTTAAAAACCAAAAGCCTATATTCTAAAAGAATGGGAGGGGGCTGCGAATGAATTGTGGGTGCAAAAAGAAAGTTGGGTTACTTTCTTTTGGAAGCTAAAGCAACGTGAATGTTGCTGAGCCTTTCCTTTTATTTTTTTTAGAGCGAAAATAAATAAAGAAAAGCCATACAATTAAAAAGAAAATAAGAATAGGAAGGAAGCCATATAAAAGGAACACTCTAATTGAAAAAAACCTAATTTTTTCCTCACTCTCTCAGACGCAACAACCGAGAAGCAGAGAGAAAGAGAGAATGCTTTAGCGAAGAAAGGAGATAAAAATAGAGGGAGATCCAGAGAAAGAGGGAAAGAGAATACGATATCTAGGGAGAGGAGAGGGAACGTGACAGAGAAATGGAAGGGAAGGCGACGATGGGTGGTGGTGTGAGAACGATGGAAAGGGTTACGCCGGAGGGAGCCAAACAAAGTGGGGAGCCGTGGAGGCGCCAGCATTGTGGCGGCGTTTCAGGGACGACGTGGTGGTTCACGGTGTTGGGTTGTTGTGGGGTTTGTTGGCTACGGTGGTTGGGAGAGAGAGGGGGGCGTAAGGCGTGGTGGTCTACGGCGGCGTGGAGGAGTTGTTGATGGTGGTTCTGGGGTCACGGTGATGTGGTGGAGTTGGTCGTAGGGGCGTTTGGTAACTGTTCTGTGGAGAGGGAGGAACGAAACTGAAGGGGAAAGGCAATGGTGGTGAGAGAGGAGAGAGTTACGGCTGGGGGAGGAGAGAGATGAACGCAAAACGAAGAGGGAGAGGGAGATGGGCGACTGTGAGAGGGAAGAAGTGGTGAGGTTGTGGTGGTTGGTTGGGTGGTTATGCGCGAAGAGGAGAGAGGGTGGCAGTAGTTGACGGTGAAAAGGGGTTGTTGGCCGTGAGAATGGTATTGATGGTGGGTTCATGTGTAGTGGTGCTCTCCCTCTCTTATTATTTGGTTTTGATCTATGGACTATGAGAGGAGATGTTGGGTTTTGGGCTGGGGATGGTTACTGGTTTCGATGGTGACAATCGCGGTGCACCAGATATGGGGGTGGTGCGCCGCCGTGGGATTGTGGTTCTCGCGGTGGTGTTCTCCCTCCTTTCTCTATATATTTTCCTCTCCTATTCTTTCCTTCTGATTTTTCTTTTTGTTATGCGTGTTCCCCCCTTGTGTGTATGTTACAGTTTGACATTTATAGGTGGATTGGTGTGGTGTAGGTGTGGTGCTGAGGAATCAAAAGGACAACCATTGAGTTAGCAAAAGGACAACATATTTGAGGAGGAATAAAAAAGGACAAGAGCTGACACCAAGGACAGTCAAAGGAAGGACAAGGGCAAGAAAAAGGGAATCAAAAGGACACCCAAGCATCTAGGGCAGGCAGCCAACTGTTGCGCCCTTCTCTTCTCTTTTTTGATTTTGTATTTTTTGATTTTTTTGTTTTATTTTTGTACTATTTTTGCTATTTGTTTTTTGTGTGCTCATATTTGTAAAAAAAACTATATTATATAACAAAAGGATTTTGACCATTCGACTTTCTTTTTATCATTTTATTATTTTTTTGCACCGATAACGATAAACAACAATGAAATAAAATGAGTATCGAACCATTGTTGTACGAGAGTGACAAAGACACACACGCGCTTAAAACGATACGTGACACAACGAGAATAAAAACTTTTTTTGATTTTTTTTCAATTAGCCGGATAAAATTAGGGTATGACACTAAGCATGGTACAAATTGAATCCCAAGACTTACACAAATCTCCCCTGCTGTCATGCAATATTTTCTTCAACCGAGAGTGTGCAGCCTCAACTCTGTTAGTGGTAGTGTTACCAACGTGCATATACCGATTGATCCACGCATCAATAAAAACCTCTTTGTATGGGACTAACCATTGCTTGTTGACATAATCAATGAAGTTGGGATAGGGTGCTGACACCAGATACAAAAGTATCAATTCCATGTCATACTCATCAATAGATTTCGCATGGACAACTCTAAGAAATGCTTTCATCACATCCTCAACTATAGGCGTGTCTTTGATGATCAACCTAGCTCTGGCCCTCACATTCTTTTTAATGTGAAATTGACACAACAAATTTGTAGATGATGGAAATACAGCTGACAGAGAATTCATCAGACCTTCCTCGTTATCAGTAAGTATAACCTGTGGCAATTCATCCTGTCTCCTAAATAAACCCTTTAATTTCTCACAAACCCATGCATAGTTATCCAACCTATCAAAATTCACATAAGCAAATGCAACCGAAAAGTCTTCTCGGTTGAGCTTACACCAACAATCTCAACCAACGAATACCTATACCGGTTGGTCTTATACGTGGAATCAGTCAACAATACAATCGGGAATGTGTTGACAAGCTCAATAGAATCTGGATGTGCCCAAAAGATGTCTTTGACAACATTAGTGCCCTCTGCAACTCGAGACCAGTAAACATATTGATCACGCTCCAGCAACTTCATCAAATGTTGGAGCTCAGTCCTACCCTCACACATACTCGATCGTTTCCTTGAACGACAGTTGTATATTTACTTTACAGTGGTACAACTATCTTTAGGCTTCATGGTCTTGATTTCATTAAGTATGAGATTAGGTGCAATATGATTCTTATTCATTCTATCCACCACTTCCTTCTCTTCCTCAGTTAATCTACCATTGTACAGATGACCTTCATCATAAGATATGACTGCATGGTTATGTGTTCCACACATAACCCTCAATATCCATCCTCCAAGCTTCTTGATAAATTTTCCTTTCAATCTAAATTGACAACAACATTACCTAGTGTTTGTTCTCTCAACTACACTAGTCCTATAATTTCCACCTTTTGCACAAATCAACGTGCAAAATTATTTACCTGATATCTTTCCGGTGTCGGATCTAGATATAACAATCACCATCCCAAGAGACCTGCCGACACTACGTACCCATGTCAACAACTCTTCACGGTTTGCAAATAACTGAAAATGGAAAACGCAAATGTCATTGTCTTCCTTAGGTAAATTAAACATATTGAAAAGAATGAATGTTCCGTACCTTATCCGTTGTGAACGAACTTGTAAAGTCTAGTACCATCAACGCATCATTTGCTTCCAATATGATCCTGTAATAAAAAGAAAATTTCAAACAAAAGCTACTGGACTTGCTGTAGTTACGTCTATTCGGCTGCCCTAAACCGAACACATTCGGCTCACCTAGACCGAATGTGCTCGGTTCCCCTTGACTGAGTGACCAATTGAAAAACACCCCCCAAATGTGTTTTTTGTTCGTTCGGTTGGGCCTAACCGAAACCTTTCGGTTGAGGTCAACCGAACAGAGCCCGATTACAGAAAAAAACACAAGTCAAAAATAGCAACTAAATGAGATTAAAATGAAAAATGTGAGGTAGGGATAATACCTTATGATGTTTGTCAATGTTGAGAAGATGATTAAAAGGGTAATGATGTAGAAGTGGTGGATAGGGAGAGGAGTAGAAGAGATGGGAGATTTGGGTTTAGGGTGGGGGTGTGTAGGAGATGGAGGAGAAGAAGAGGGATGAAGGATATGGTTGGAATTTTTTGAGTGTTAAGGTTAATTTGGTCATTTCGCAGGGTTAGGGGGTGTGGGGTGAGTAGGGAGGGGTGTGGGAAAAGTGATGACCTTATTTTAAATGGACTAGGCCTATGCAACCTACAACTTGCGCACCTCAATTTGGAATGACTGAAATCACTAGGCTTTATACATATGTGATCATCATATTGAAGTCGCGTGGAAAAAATCAACAAGAATGAGTTCTTGTGCTAATGACACCCCCATTTTGCTTTAAACACCTCATTGCAACAATTTCTTTATCATCCTCTTTCCTACAAAATAAAGAGAAAAATAAGTCACTTATTTATTTAAATGATAATAATTGCTCTAAACAATCTCCAAAAATATCTCTAAATATGCACCAAATTAGAGTTTATCAACTCCCCCACACTTAACTTTTGTTTGTCTTCAAACAAATTTTCTGGCTCAATAAAACTTTTCAAATATATAATAGAGAAAACCAAATAAGGGACCCAAAATTAATAGCACAATGACAGACAATAGACAATATAGCATAAATGAGGTGTCAAAAGGCTGACCAATTAGAGGCACATGTCCCTGAAGAATACATTTTTGTGAACGAAGGCACTCGCTCACAATCTCTCTAAGTGTTTAGGGACTAGGGAAAATATACACTCAAGTTTCTACAAAATGCACATTACCATATGTTTGTAATTTGACCAAATCTCTACTAAATAGTTCACATGCATGCAAAAGATGGGGTGTTATGGGTTGTAATGGGGCCATGGTGAATTAATGTTGGGTAGGAAATAAGAAATAAGGGATAATTAAAGGGCTAAAAACAAGAAATGAATAGTAACCTTTGAAATCAAATATGGAGCTCCTATCTATTTTACAAATTTTGTCCAAACTCCAAATTAATTTCACTTCCTTCTTCACTCTTTTTTTCTTGCGTCGGCTCTTTTTGATTTGCCTTTTCTCTTGAGTAGACTCTTTTTTTTCTTTTTTTTTCTGGTTGAGTATGCTCTTTCATTTTTTTGATTTGTCTTTTCCTCCTTCTTGCTTTCTTTTTTTTTTTCAAATTTTCTTTCACTTTTTTAAGGAGGAAAAGGTAAGCACATTAGTCACTCCTATTTTATTTTTTTCACAGGAAAAGATACTTGTAAGCACATGAGTCACTCCTATTTTTTTCAGTCGTAACAAGATAGACAACTAAAATATAGGACAGAATTGTAATTTTCAATAGTTGCTCCAAATTTAATTTCAAATGGTTCCCACAAAAAAAAACTTATATCTTGGTACCAAAGAAATATATAACAAATAGGCTCAAATGGGGCAACTAATGGATACTTTCAACAAACAACTCTGAGGCCAGAAAAATACCTAAACTTCCCAAATCTTTTTACATGCTGCAAATCAATTTTTGCCTCGAAATGGTCAAAAGACAAATTCTAGAATGTAGCAAATTAAGAAATACACTCATACAAAGAGAAAATATATGATTTAGTATCTATCCCCTTATGAAGGCTCAGTTCTCACCTTTAGAAGCTAGTTCACAGAAAGTACTCAACAGGCACAAATGCAAATTCTCAGCTTCCTAAGGACAACCTCACAGTTACAATTAAGCACAAACCTGTCAAGTAAATTAATTATGGGATCCCCTAAAGGCAAAATCTCTATTTTTTTAACTTTAAGCATAATTCATTCAAAACAAGCCAGAAAAAATGCTATCAACATATACGGCGGGTATGTGCAATAATAGAGATCAAGTGACAAAATAAACTCTCCTCCCCCACACTAGCATGAAGCATGGTCCGCAACGCAAAATATCAAATTGGCACAAAAATAGATAAATGAGAGAGAGAGAGAGTAAGAGTGACTTCCCTGAGAGAGCTTGCAAACTGAGCTAATTCCTAAAAAAGAAAACAAAACAAAACAAAATTGAGAGAAAATAAAACACCGGTTGCCTCTTGCGAAGCGTTTGCTTAACGTCCCGAGCCTGATGGTACTAGAGTCAATCCTTGAGGGCAGTGGCATAGATCACTTGAGGTAGCCCTTCCTCAAACTGCTTCACACACTGACCATTGATTTTAAAAATGGTACCATCTTCATGAGATACCTCAAGCACTCCATAAGGAGAAACTTGAGTGACAGTGTAGAGGCCATACCACCTTAAGCGTAACTTTCCTAGAAAAAGACACAAACGTGAGTTATAAATTAAAACTTTCTCACCAACATGAAATTCACGCTGCTGGATGCGCTTATCATGCCACTTTTTAGTCCGCTCCTTATATAACTTGGAATTCTCATAAGCTCCCAGACGGAGCTCATCCAATTCACCGAGCTGCAGCAACCTATTTTCACCTGTATGCTGAGCATCAAAGTTTAGAAATTTTAAAGCCCAAAGTGCTTTATGCTCTAATTCAACACGCAAATGACATGCTTTTCCAAAAACAAGAAGGTAAGGAGACATCCCAATGGGGGTTTTAAAAGCAGTTCTATAGGCCCATAGTGCATCATCCAATTTCAAGGACGAGTCTTTTCTTGATGCACTATCTGTCTTCTCTAAAATCCTTTTCAGTTCTCTATTTGAAATTTCAACTTGGCCACTAGTTTGTGGATGGTAAGGAGTTGCTACCTTATGAGAGTGACACCATATTTGCTCAAAAGATTTTCAAATTGTTTATTGCAAAAATGGGTGCCACCATCACTAATAATTGCTCGGGGAGTGCCAAATCTAGTGAAAATATATTTCTTTAAAAATCTCACTACCACCCGAGCATCATTAGTGGGTAAGGCTACAGCTTCTACCCACTTAGACACATAATCCACAGCAACAAGAATATATTGATTCGAAAATGATTTAGGGAAGGGCCCCATAAGGTCAATACCCCAGACATCAAATATCTCACAAACCAAAATATTATTTAACGGCATCTCTTGACGCCTAGATATATTGCCACTCATTTGACAACTATCACAAGCTTTCACAAATTCATGAGCATCTTTAAATATAGCAGGCCAATAAAAACCGCATTGTAAAACTTTATATGCAGTTCTATTTGGACCAAAGTGGCCACCTACCTCTTTAGAATGACAATGCTCAAGGATAGAAGTTACCTCATCCATAGGCACACAACGCCTAATTACCATGTCTCCACAAACTTTAAATAGGTAAGGGTCATCCCACAAGTAGTGTCTAGCATCCGAAACTAATTTCTTCTTTTGCTGAAAAGAAAAGTCAGGGGGAACAACCTTACCCACCAAGTAGTTGACAATGTCAGCAAACCAGGGAATAGCGGAAATAGCTAAAAGTTTTTCATCAGGGAACACCTCCCTGATCTCTTCATCATTTGAGGCATGCATCACACTTTGTCAAGCCTTGAGAGGTGGTCAGCTACAAAGTTCTCCGACCCTTTGTTGACTTTAATCTCCAAGTCAAACTCTTGTAGCAACAAAATCCACCTAATTAACCTTGGTTTTGCATCCTGCTTTCCAAGCAAATATCTAATAGCAGCATGATCAGTATAAACAATAACTTTAGAAAGAACAAGGTAATGACGAAACTTGTCAAATGCAAATACTACAGCTAGCAACTCTTTCTCTGTGGTAGTATATGGTATAGAATACCTTATTCTTTCTTTGCCCCAACACAGCCCCCACAGCAGTATCGCTAGCATCACAAATAATTTCAAAGGGAAGAGACCAATCGGGGGCAACAACAATAGGGGCACTAATTAATTTTTCCTTTAAACAATTAAAACCTTCAAACAAATGTCAGAAAAATCAAAAGTGACCTCTTTAACCAAGAGGTCAGTCATAGGCTTTGCAATCTTTGAGAAGTCTTTAACAAACCTTCTATTGAAACTAGCATGGCCTAAGAAGCTACGAACCCCTTTAACAGAATTGGGTGGGGGGGAACTTTGCAATTACCTCCACCTTTGCGGGATCAACTTCAATGCCTCTAGTGGACACCTTGTGTTCCAAAATAATGCAATCTTGCACCATAAATTGACATTTCTCCCAGTTGAGCACTAAATTAGTATCCCTGCATTTCTGCAACACTGAATTCAAGTTATGTAAACAATCCTCATAAGTGGATCCAAAAACAGTAACATCATCCATAAATATCTCAATGCATTTTTCAACCAAGTCAGAGAAAATAGCCATCATGCATCTTTGGAAAGTGGCAGGAGCATTACATAAACCGAATGACATCATTTTATATGCAAATGTTCCATATGGGCAAGTAAAAGTAATTTTTTCTTGATCTTCAGAAGCCACTGGTATTTGGAACTAACCAGAATATCCATCCAAAAAACAATAATAATCATGACCTGCCACTCTCTCAAGCATTTGATCAATAAAGGGAAGGGGGACGTGATCTTTCCGGGTGGCACCATTTAATTTTCTATAATCAATGCACATACGCCACCCAGCAGTTTTCCTAACTGCAATTAATTTATTTTTATCATTTTCCATTACAGTAGTACCTCCCTTTTTAGGAACACATTGAACGGGACTTACCCATTTACTATCAGAGATAGGATTGATGATATCTGCATCAAGAAGCTTAATTACCTCCTTTTTGACCACCTCTTTCATGTTAGGATTGAGGCGGCGTTGAGGTAGTGCCCGAGGTTGATAATCATCCACCATATAAATATTGTGAGTACAAATTGAGGGACTAATGCCTTTTATATCATGAATTGACCATCCAAAGGCCTCTTTGTTGGCCCTTAATACCCTCAAAAGCTTATCCTCCACGATGTCTGTCAAATCTGCAGAAATAATCATAGGCAAAGAGGAAGGGGGTGCAAGAAAGCATATTTTACATTTGAAGGAAGAGGCTTTAATTAAAGCTCAGGAGCCTCTTCAATTGATGGTTTGGGATTTGGAGTATTACCCCATTCCAATTCCTCAAATCAATGGTTACTCCAATTTTTTTGAGGGTGGTGAGCCTGCAAAAACATTAAGAACTCTTCTTCCTCACCACCCTGCAATATCCCAAGTCCACTACAACAGTAAAAGCCTTCAGGGGCGCTTTTTTTAATCCATTAGGGGCGCTTTCGGGCGCCCCTAAATTTGGCGCTCCTGTTGCCAAACCTTCTACAGGAGCGCCTAACAAACGCCTCTAATTATTAGGAAAGAGGGGCGCTCGCAATAAAAAGCGCCCCTGTTGGTCTTAGCGCCTCTGACAATCAGGGGCGCTCGCAGTAAAAAGCGCCCCTGTTGGCCTTAGCGCGTTTGACAATCAGGAGCGCTTTCAATAAAAAGCGCCCCTGTTGGCCTTAGCGCGTTTGACCAACAGGGGCGCTTCTAACTGCAAGCGCCCCTGATTGTCAAGGGCGTTAAGGCCTACAGGGGCGCTTTTAACTGCAAGCGCCCCTGATTCATTGTTTTTTTATAAATTTTTTTTGTTTCTGTTATACCCAATATTTTGCATCAACCAATATCATCAACTGCATAAACCAGAAACAGAAACAGAACCAACAACAACAACAACAACAACCAATATCTACTCAACAACCAAATTTCAAATCAACTAACCAATTGCAAATTAAATTCCAAACAAACTTATATACCCATCTAATATACATACAAAAATTACATAAATCATTAACCAAGCACCTAAATGCCAACATAGACAACAAACATGACATGATCGACATACAATGTGAGGAACCAAAAACCAACTAACCAAAGTAATTACATGAATTTCGATTTTCATTAATCAAACAGGCAACATGATGACACCACTCTCCCTTGACCTCAGCAAGTTGGTCACCAGAAAATGGAGCTCCAATATCGTGTTCAGGAAAATACTGCAAAAATAAAATAAAATAAACTTAGAATTAAGTGGTTAAATGCTAGATATAGAATTAAGTGGTCAAAAAACAAACTATATAAATTACATACATTTTCTGGAATTTCCATTTGATTGTGAGTGATTATGTCCTTCATAAACTTCATAACGTAATACCCGCAATCATCGTTGTTTGGTTGTCTCAGACACTAGAAATCAAAATAACAATTAATTATTAAAATGCCAGCAATATTTACATGAATAAGAATGCTGATTATAAACTTACCTTAACAACTACCCATTTTGTTTTCACATGCCTATCTCTAGCCCTGGCCTCATTCGATCCCCAATAAGTCATCAAACAACTGAAACATCATACATATAACTATATTAATTAATCGAAATACATACATAAATTAAATGATAAAACATGCGATGTATCTAAATACACACCTTTCAAACATTCCTCTCATTTTGACGTGGTTGCTATAATGACCATGACACGAATCCAAATAGAAAATTTTATTTCTTTTAGGATCAACTATCAACAATATCCAATGTATCCTACAAAAATATTGAATAACCAAATAAATAACAGATATTAATTTCAAAAACACGTTATATATATATATATATAATATAGATTAAATTTGTTACCCTAAGTTGATAGGTAGAGCTGGCAAAATAGGCCGGGCCCGCCGGGCCGGACCGGGTTAGCCCGAAAAATGGGAGGGCTTGGGCTGAAGGAATTGAGCTCGTTTTTACATCCGGGCTTTTTAGCCCGGTCCGCAAAAGTCCGAGCCCGCATCGGGCTAGCCCGACCGGGCCATGGGTAGCTCGCAAGCCCGTGAATAAATTTAAACTTCTCATTAGGTGAGTGCTTTGCTTTCCTTCTTCCTTTTACGTTATAATTTTCTTAATTAAAAAATAAAAATGGAAGAGAAACTGATATTAATGTAGTTTACAGCTAGAATCTCAATTTATATATTTCAAGTAATTTAGATGTAGCATATTGTGCTTTTGTACGTACTTAATTTAAAAAGTACACCACAAATATTTTTCAATTAAAGTTACTTCACCATAAATAGTATATGCCATATAATCTCCAAATTGGGGTGAGGACAATGATCTTTAGAACAAAAAGTATTTAGCATAAAACAAATTTTCAATATTGTGCTCGCGTGTGTATATATATATATATATATATATGTTGACGATCAATACTTTGTATGCATGCAGCTGGTAAACCATACCATACCAGATGAAGTACTCAACAATATTTTGGCTACATGATAGTGTCGCTAAAAAATCGCGCATAATGCGGGCTAGCCCGAAAAGCCCGCAGCCCGCATAGGGCCGGGCTTGGGCCATAAAGGGTGAGCCCGAATTTCAACCCGGGCTTTTTGGTTCGACCCTTAAAAGCCCGAGCCCATAGCGGGCCGGCCCAATATGGGCCGGGTAGCCCGTTTTCCAGCTCTATTGATAGGTGCCAAAAACAAGCTATCACGGCTACTTTCATGTGCCAAAGCCAAGCGTCTATCAATATAGGTTTTTACAGCTTCGTTGTTTGCTTTAATCGCTTTCTTCACGTCTTTAATAATATCTTTACATGCCTTTTTCAAAGTGGGCGTTGCGTAGAAAAGTTCTTTCGGGGCACAAGAAGATAAATCTTTGTGTTCGTTCCATGGGGATCATAATTTCATAGTACAAATACCTATAGTTAAAATGTATACAAATAAATTAACAAATAATAATAATAGTAATAATAATAATAATAATAATAATAATAATAACAATAATAATAATAATAGTAATACCTGATGTATATTGTAATAGAAGCTCCAGATGCCCACATGTGATCATATACCTTTTGCAGTTCCACCTTTGAAAGGCAGATTTGGTGGATATATCCCAAGATGTCTGGACCAAGCGATGCAGTTATCAAATTTGCACCCGTCATTGTTGAGGCATGAATCTTTAGATAACTGATAAATTCCTTAGAAGGGGGGTGGATTGAATCTGTTTCCCTTTATCTACTTGTCGAGACACTGATTTCTTGCTAGCAATAGAAGGGGGGGTGGGTTGGGATTGAATCTCATTCCCGCTAGATTCTCGCCTAGACACATGCTTCTTGCGGCCAATAGAAGGGGAGGGTTGGGGTGTGCCAACATGCCCAGAAATCCGAGATGTTGCTTTCTTTACCTATATTAGAAATATAATTAGTTATTAATATATGACAATAAGCCAATGAATTATTAACAAATATATTAATTGCTCGATACATTGATAAGATTTGCTGGCCATGCCACAAGGGTGCGAAGTGCATCATTCACAGTCAACAAAGTCATTTGTGCAGTGTCAATTGGTACCGGCAAAAATGCATCCTCCACAACAACAAAGTCAACTCTAACTCTCACGTGATTTGGAGGCATGGGTAGATCGTGCAAGGTGGAGTCCTCATTGTTACAAACAAAGCCCTTTGCGACCAACGTAAGCGGGTTTGATGCATATAATTCACAGTTGTTATTGTTACCCTAAATTAAATGATAACCAAATATTAATACCTATAAGTTAATGTAAATGATAACCAAATTAAATGATAATTACCTCATTGGACGCAATATTGCAACTATCCTTGAAGCTATTTGGGTTAGGAGATGGTACATCATCAATCCTTGGACAAACTTTATCTTTTAATTCATTAAGTTCTTTGTGTAGCATCAATACCATGGCCTCCAACCGTTCTCTACTTTCTTTTTCCTCCTGTTTTTTTTGCCTCTTTGAACCCCAAAAAGTGGTTGGAGAAATGCCAAATCCCAAACCCCGTAGACTTCCTGAATACTCTTCAGTTGCCAATGCACGACCAAGGATGTCATTCGGACCATCACAATCAGTAATCTCTCCTTGTGATACTGATTGTGATATGGATTCCTGATTCACCACAAACAGTAAGTTCATAAGTTCATTTGGAGACATTATTAATAAACATTATAAGTAATATAATTTTATCATACTTACAATTCTTTGAAACACCTCTCTCGTTTTTGGGTCATCAATGACACCATCTTTATTATGTCGGGCTTCTAACCACAAAACATGTCGGTCAATAGATTCATGAGTAAGATCTTTTCCGGCCTCCCGCAGCTATTAAAATTTACCATTTATTAGTAAATAGATCAAAAGATTAATTTAGTAAATGAAAGATAAAATAAAAGATAATGTGCATACCAATTGATCTTCAATCTCGTGATAACTCTTAACACCGGCTCTATATGGGTATTCAGGACTTTCCGCTCTCTCGCGATTTTCAATGCTTAATCTCTATAAAGACACATCTTTTTACATTAACACTTTATAATTGTCAAATATAGGTATATGTATGATAAGTAATTTTACAAACCTGGAATTCCTCATCTTCGCGTGATGATACAAATGCACTCCAATCCTCTAATGGAATAATCCCATCATACCGTGGTGGAGGACGGTTTCTGATGTTCCCCTCTTTATCTTTCACCCACTTTGTTAGAGTTGATCTGAATCTTCTGTGCGCCTTTCCAGCTTTCATAAGACAATAGTCTTTTCGAGAGTCATCCACATCAAAGTATTTCTGCTTACATTCAACAAAATGATTATAAATATGCTTACATATTTAATTATAAAATAACTGTATTGTCAAAATAAGACCCATACCTGTATCAAATGCCATAGCTCCTCTTTAGATTTCTCGAAATAGGCATCTTTTTTATTATTCCAACTTTTGATCGTAATTTGTATATCCTGCCTTGCTCTAGCACCAATGAAGCTTTGCAACTCTCTACCATTGTCACCAATCGGTTGGTTTTTAAAATTCCATATGACCTGCATTATTAATTGTGTAAATTAGATAACAAACAGTTAAAAGTATGTAACAAAGTTAGTTAATTAGTAAGTATCTTACTGTAAGTTTAGGAAGCCCTTTGTTCCCCCGATTGATGATATTCTTCTTAACTGTCATTCCACGACAAGAACTTTTTTTGTGCGCTATCACGACTCTCATGACCACTGTCATGTGCACTATCATCACTGTGGGAAGTCATCTCACCTGCAACAAAATATAATCATTGTTATTAGGCTAAATGTTATTTGATAATCATGATAAAGTAAGTTAATTTTTACAATATGAAAAATGAATAAAAAAGAAACACGCATGATATATTACCTTTTCCTCGATCTAATGTTACTAGCTACTTGTTTATTTGTATGATATTTTGCTTTTCGCTTCTTGGTACTTTGTTTTTGACGAAATGTAATTTCATCGTTATGATCCTTTCTAACATACAAAATATCGTCTTTAGAAGTACTTTCCCCTATTATTGGTTGTGATGTCCCAAAGAAAGGGTCATCCTTAATGTCAACATCTTCGTGCGCTTGATCACCAATGTCATTCACCAATAATTTTTTGTTTGTCAATAAAACAATGCACCAATTGATATCAACTGGATCAGTGACATAAAACACCTGTTGGGCTTGCGAGGCTAAAATATAAGGTTCATCTTTATATCCTAACTTATTGAAATTCACCCGCATGAAACCCGAGTCATCCATCTGTACACCATTATTATTGTCAACCCAATTACATTGGAACACAGGCTCCCAAAACATATTGTAATCCAACTCCCATATGTGTTCAATGACACCGAAGTATGACATATTCGCGTAAATGGGATTTCTGTCTTTGGCACTTGATGTATGCATAGATTCAGCTACAAGAGTCACCCCACTATTTTGCATTTTACTCTGATCATCATGGGATTTTGTATAGAACGTGTACCCGTTTTGTAGATAACTAGTGTAAGAGAATACATGTATATTTGGACCTTTTGCTAACCATCTCAATCTTTCTGAAATCGAGGTAGGATTTGAAACAAACTCAATATCAATTTGATCTTTTAGCCATTGTATGAAACTCCGATTGTGTTCTTTTTTTAACCAGACTTGACTCTTAGTTGGGTGATCACTCTTAAAAATCTCCATGTGTTTGGCAACATATGAATCAACCTGACTATCATTGTGCAGAACATATAAGTGTGCTTGCTCTAGTTCTTTCCTGGATACCATCACTATTTTCCTTCCTGTCATCCCTTTACCAACGCTTCCTGTGTGACGCACCCTTGGCAGCCCAATAGAATATTCAACACTAGATAGATAGTCGGTGGAGAACTCAATAGCTTCTTCAACTATGTAGCGCTCAGCAATGCAACCCTCGGGTCGTGATCGGTTTTTAACATATTCTTTTAATATCTTCATATATCGCTCAAACGGGTACATCCATCTCATGTAACATGGGCCACACAATTGTGTCTCTCTAACCAGATGAACTATTAAATGAATCATTATGTCAAAGAATGAAGGCGGAAAAAACATCTCAAGCTCACATAAAGTCACAGTAATTGATCTTTGCAGAGCTGGCAACTTTCCAGGGTCAATCACTCTACTACAAATCGCCTTAAAGAAGAAACAAAGTTTAGTTATGGCCTGACGCACTTTGTTGGGCATAATGGATCGTGTACCAATGGGTAGCAAATTCTCCATGAGAACATGACAATCATAAGACTTTAGAGACTTTAACTTGAGGTCTTTTATCGATACAATGTTCGTAACATTTGAAGAGTACCCCTCTGGAACTTTAACTCCATGAAGAAACTTACAAAAGATGGTTTTCTCCTTTCTAGATAGAGTATGAGCTGCCGGAGGTAGATATGTACGTGTACCCTTCTTTATCGGACCCAATTCAGGTCTCAACCCCATACTAACTAAAT
This sequence comes from Astragalus membranaceus, assembly GCA_039519185.1. NCBI lineage: Eukaryota > Viridiplantae > Streptophyta > Magnoliopsida > Fabales > Fabaceae > Astragalus > Astragalus membranaceus. The sequence continues at coordinate 18,946,043 of CM076851.1, read as the reverse complement.
CCAACCTTGTGTTGTTGGTATCTTTAGTCTTCCCTAGCATATTGAGTAAGGTACCAATGACACTTTCGAATACATTTTTTTCAACATGCATCACATCAATGAAATGTCTTAGGTGTAATGACTTCCAGTAGGGCAACTCAAAGAAAATCGACTTTTTCTTCCACCCTCGTTTGGCAAGCTCTCCTGCAAAAGGCTTCCCAAACTTAATGTTCAAATCTTTCACCTTTTCAAATAGTTGTTCACCGGTCAAAGGCGGGGGAGCTTTACGAGTTTCTGAATTCCCATTGAATGCCTTTCTCCACACCCGATATTGATGAGTTGGAGGCAAAAATCTCCGATGGCCAAGATATATATTCTTCTTACCATGTTCCAACCACATCCAATCTGTATTATCTTCACATATAGGACATGCACACTGACCTTTGTTACTGTACCCAGATAGATTGCCGTATGCTGGAAAGTCATTAATGGTGCCAAAAATCATAGCCTTCAAAATGAAACTTTCTTCTCTAAACACATCATACACCTCTACCCCAATCTCCCACATTTGCTTCAAGTCTTCTATTAAAGGAGCCAAGCCAAGTATACGTCAATATCATTTCCTGGTTGTTTGGGGCCAGAAATTAACAAAGACAACATCATATACTTGCGTTTCATGCAAAGCCACGGAGGTAAGTTATAGATCGCCAAAATCACAGGCCATGTAATGTGGGAGCTACTCTGGATACTGTGCGGGTTAAATCCATCGGCAGACAATGCAAGGCGTAGGTTTCTTGGGTCATGCCCAAAATCAGGATAATCAATATCAATCGTTTTTCCACTGCGGAGAATTCGCCGGGTGTCGTAGCATGCCATCTTTAATCCTTTCATCATCATGCCAAGTCAACAGTTTTGCATCTTCCGAACTATGGTACATACACCTAAATCGAGGAATTATGGGAAAATACCACAATACCTTTTCTGGAGCAGATTCTTTTTTCTTATACCGCGGTGCATTACATTTAGGGCACGACTTTAACAATGCATGTTCATTCCGAAATAAAATGCAATCATTCGGACAAGCATGTATCTTCTCATAGTTCAAACCAATGGTGCCTAACATTTGTTTTGCATCATACGTCCGAGAAGGGAGAACATTGTCTTCCGGCAACATATCTTTCAATAGTGCGAGTAATTCCGTAAAGCTCTTATCCGTCCATCCGTGGCAAGTTTTCAAGTTATACAGCTTTATCACAGCCGATAAGTTTGTGAATTCAGTACATCCCACATACAACGGTGTCTCCGCATCGGTTATCAACTTCTCAAACATTTGAGGAGAATCATTAAGATCGTCTTCAACCGCCTTTGCCATCTCTTCAAATTGGTCGCCATCAAATGTTTCAGGATAATCCATCGGACCACATCTGAGTACTATTATCCATATTTGAAGGTTCACCTTTTTTCTCACCGTGCATTGTCCAACAAATATAACTTTGATCGATTCCATTGGCCTTTAAATGTCTTCCCAACTCAACTGCAGTAACTCGATTGGCGTAACATGTAACACCCCATTTCTACCCGACAATTTAAATCATAAATATCAGAGTCCAAAAATTATTTTTCAATTCATCCAAACGGGATGCTACATTTACCTCAATTCCAACACACACAATTGATAACAAAATTCATCATTTCAAAACCTAATACGTAGCTCCTCAATAACTTGGGCGAATCCCTCAAGTAACTCAAAATCTACAAAGTATAATCCATCAACACGCAGCGGATTACAAGAAATAGTTCAAACATAGTTGTAACAACATCAATACAAAATCCATCAGTGTCACACAAGTTTAAAACAAGATAACTACTATTCGCCCCCCAGGTGCTACGTATCAGAGCGTGACCGACTCGGCTACTAAAAGACCCTTGGTCTTCAATTGCGACTACCTGCACGTTACCCACGTAGAGGTAACATTCAAACAGAAGGGGTGAGTCCAACAGTATAAAAGAACGAATGATGAGTAGTATGTCAGAGACTCAGACGGCCACATTTACCATAAAACAACCACAACAGGATACAACCAGCGGTAATCATCAGTCATACAAAACCAACAAGTAACAGCATAAGAAAACGACAAGCAACAACAATTTCGAGTACGACGTATCATTACACCACAACATAATTACACCTCAACATCCTCACATCAACCAAGTAACAACACTAGCGAACAACACAACAAGCAACCCCAAGGAGCAACAACACCATGACATGAATGTATGTATGAAATGCAACCCGCAACACGGGCATATGCATGTGGTACCAATCAACGTAAACAGCCTTTGTGGCTTCAACAACAACGTGGTGAGCAGAGCTCTAAGACCGCAGCCTACAACAACGTGGTGAGCAGAGCTCTAAGGCCGCAGCCTACAACAACGTGGTATGCATATGCAATGCATGAGACACCATGTACGACGCAACGGGACAACCAACAACATAATCAACAACAACATACATTATGCACAACAACGTCATCAACATCAACATTAGTCATATTCGACCCAACTACACCATCATCAACGCTTTGGTCATATTCGACCTAACAACAACAACAACAACGTGATTTGGTCATATCGACCCAACAACAACAACAACAACAACAACAACAACAACGTGATTTGGTCATATCGACCCAACAACAACAACAACAAGGGTTAATCATATTTGACTCACAATAGCAACCTCAACAGTTTAGCCTTATGGACTCACAACGACAACATCAACAGTTTTGGTCTTATTGACTCACAACAACAACATCAACATGTATTTGATCATTATTTGACACTACGAAACGTCACAACACCGGGCAGCACAGTGTGGCGCCCCTCAACAACACAATCAGCAACATAGACAAGCCTGGGCGCCCAACAGCAGGCAAACTGGCGCAGCACAGCACTAGTGCAGAATTTCCTACAGCAGTGCGCCTACTTTGGCGAATTAATTAAAATATCAAACGACATCGGATTTCAACAAACGACCACTCATTGGAAAGCTCTCTGAGTATAGTTTCTGCTTATGATTTTCATTTTTCGAAATAAGCATCCAGTTGGTACAGTTTTTCAAAATACTACACTGAGGTACCAAACTTGGACAGAATTTCTTACACAACTTGCAACCAAATTTTCTTCCTCATTTCTTAATGAAATTTGATGAAACCAGTGCCTATTTTGTAGGGAATTAAGTCTACTTTCCAACTAAACAAGAATCATTCAAAACGGAGTTCATTTGGGGACGCAAAACCATGAAAAACCGAACCTACTCACAGTTTGGTTCCAGAAATTTGACCTAACTTAAAACAATCATAACTTGAGCTACACAACTCTAAGTCTAACGAAACCAGCGCCAAAACGACCGGCGTTAAGTCTATTTTCAAAAACAATCAGCCACATAATTTTTGGATCAACCAAACAGTACCAGCTCTCGAAAAACCGAACAGTGCCCAGAAAATGCACAAAACCGTAAATAAGTAAAACTCATTGTGTTCAATCACCAAGCAACAATTTCAAACAACACATACTTATACATTTCGTCAAACACCACATAAGCATAGTAACTTCACCTTCAAAACTCATAGGGTAATATCATCAAACACCTAGCATGCGATTTAAAATTCACTTACACATTCTATCAAACACCTTATGTGCAACGTTTTACTAACAATCCAATCAAGCCAATAACACTCAAAATAACACTAACAACATACATATAATCATAAAATCAATCCAACACAAGGTCAAACAAGTCATAAACATGGTAGGTCCCTATTCCCACATACAATCCATCATGCATCCCATTATACAATTTAACCCACCCTTACCTTAACAATTTGATGGAGATGAAATCCTTCCAAGAATCACCAAAAAACGCAGCAACAGTTCTTCCCTTCCCTTTCTCCCTTGCGCGATCCCTTCTTCTCTCCTCTCCCCTCACGTCGCACGCCCTCTTCTCTTCTTTCTTTCTTTTTCCTCTTTTCTTCTCTTCTTTTCCTCCTCACGGCGCTGATGCCTTTCTTTTTCTCTCTAAGTCAATAAAACACTAACCTAGACTTATGCAATGTGGGCTCATGGGCCTTGGGCCCTTTTTACACCCCTTTCATTTACTTCCACTACTCCCTACATAATAAAATACCACTCCCCTATTTACTAACCACCACCTCTTAGCTAAATTAAATACACTCTTATTATTTTAATATAACTAACCACTATAACACCTAATTAATTTAGTTAAATAAATACTTGAATTATTTTGGGGCGTTACATAACAACATCTTAAACAAGGACACTTGAACTTAGTAGAAGTTCCTAAACGTCGAACAACAAAGTTCACAAAATATTCCACTCCATCGGCATATTCTTTCGACAGACGATTGGCAGACATCCACTTTCTATCTATTTCTATCCCCAATAACAGTTTTATTCCAAATATGTACAAAAATATCAAAAACAAGAGAACAACAAAAGTACCTGAAAAAGGGGGAAGCAACAACAAACCAGAGAGATGAAACGAACGTGAACCAGAACCAGACCTAGTGTTTTTCAGCCCCACAAAAATAGTGTTTTTCAGCCCCAAAATCATACATAAATACCGAACCTATGTTATACGATTTTCTCCAGAATTTTTGATTTACAACTAATTTAAAATACTTCTCACATTCTTAATAATCCAATCTATTCCAAGTTTAATACAACATATAAACACAATAGATAATCTTCAAAATCTAATCAGGGGCACTTCTTCAAAATCTATTCCAAGTTTAATACAACATACAACTAATTTTTGTTTTTCATCAATCAACATTTTAATACAAAAAACATCCAAATACAAATCGTTTCAACACTCACATCAGAATCTAATCTTCAAAATCATATGACTCATGAAAGGAATGAAACTATGGCTTGTCAAAAAAAACGAAGGAGGGATTGTGCTTCATTTACCTTCTGAGTTTTCACGTTCACGGAGGAGGGAGGAGGCGCTGCTTCGTTTTCACGGAGGAGGGAGGAGGCGCTGCTTCGTTTTCACGGAGGAGAGAATACCTTCTGAGTTTTAAAAAGCACCCCTAAAGGCCCTGTGTATTTGGGCATCAGGGGCGCTTTTTAAAAAGCGCCCCTAAAGGGTGCGCCCTCTTTCTACAGTTTTGTTGTAGTGGTCCCTGCAAAGTAAGTACTTTTTCTAGAGGGTCCTGAATTCTAAAATCATCAAAACTTTCAGAGGTAACCACATCATTAATATCCATAGCTTGAATAAAAAACAAGAAGCAAATGAGGAAGGATTTTTTTAATGAGTTCAAGACTTGAAATACAACTTCCTCATCTCCAAATCTCAAAGTCAATTTTCCTTGCTGAACATCAATTAAGCTTTTTCCTGTAGCTAAGAAAGGACGTCCCAAAATAATTGGGACTTCCTCATTTTCTTCCATATCCAAAACAACAAAATCAGCAGGGAAAATAAACTTATCAACCTTAACTAAAACATCTTCACCACCCCACGGGGGTGGGTAATGGATCTATCAGCTAGCTGCAAAGTGATGTTAGTAGGATGAGGTTCCTGTAAACCAAGCTTTCTAAAAACACAAAAAGGCATCAAATTTATACTTGCTCCTAAATCACATAACGCCTTTTTAAAATGAGAGTTACCAATTGTACAAGGGATAGTAAAACTACCTGGATCTTTAAGCTTAGGCGGTAAATTTTTTAGAACTATAGCAGAACATTCCTCATTAAGCCTAACTGTCTCAAAGCCTTCTAACTTCCTTTTGTTAGAAATAATTTCTCTTAAAAATTTGGCATATTTAGGCACTTGAGCAATAGCTTCAGCAAAAGGAATGTTGATATGCAATTTTCTAAATATTTCAAGAAATCTAGCAAACTCCTTATCATGCTGCTCATTTTTAAGTCTTTAAGGATAAGGAACATTTACCTTTACTTGCTCATATTTCTCCCTTTCCTTTTTGCTTTCCTCAAAAGTGCTCCACTCAGTAGGAGCTTGTATTTCTTTCTCGGGCACCCGCCCATCTTGATTGTTTTCTTGAACCAGCTCCTGGCCACTCCTGAGAATGACAGCCTTGCAATGCTCATTTCTCGGATTTGGCCCAGTCTGGGTAGGTGATAACTCTATTTTATATTGAGTTATTTACGCATGTAAACCTAAATAATTGCTCAGTTCTAAATAAAAATATATAGTAAATAAAGTTTTATAAATAAAATAACAACATTCAAAGTTAAAAGAGGGTTATGCATATAATTAGCATCCTGCATATATTTTGGTATTTTTGATGTGTTTGTTCAATGCACCTGCATTGGATGCACCTGCACTCAAAACAGACTACAATGCTTGAAGAAATCCTAGAACATCAAGATGCTCAAGCACTCAGCTGATGACGTCATGCTTAGTCATGAAGGCACATGCAAGTGACAAATTTCGGTGCCTACCATAAAAAATAGCTTTGAAGAGTCACTCACCTAGGGACACTTGCCCATCCATTAGAGGACCTCCCTTCTTGGTTGAGTGGAGGATTTGCATTGCTTTTTGGGCTGAAGTGACTAAAGACAACCCTAACTTTGTTATCAAGCAAACCCTCTTGTGAAGGAAAGCTCCACTTGAAGCCTATATAAAGACCTCCATCTCTCACTTGAAAACAACTCATTCCGTACTCTCACTTGAAACCCTAAGCGAGTATAGAACTCCCTCGCCGAAAATATCTTATGACAATCATCAAACATCTCATTCAAGCAATACATCCGAATCATTGAATTTCGAAGGCAATTGATTCCATGACTTGTGCTAAAATCAGAACGATCATTAAGTATAGCACATAGTTACTCTATTGACATTTAACAATAGAATATCTGAATCGGAAATTCTCACCTTGTGAAAACAAAACCCTAAGAATACGCCATGACATGATATTTTCGACATTACACGGCGTGAACATAACGTAATTGAACTTATAGTTCTTTGACCTATCATGACTTGTGTGTACTCACTTGTACTAACTATAGCTCAAGACAAAACAATATAATTATCTCGCTTTTACTTGTCGAGTCGACTTGAGTCAAACTGGCTACTCCTAATCTTCCGAAACGAGGATTAACAATTAGAACTCGACCACCATGGTGAAGACTAGGGTGAACATTGAGGCTTGAGGAATATTACTCAACAATGGTCAATACTTCCACCTTTCTTTATCGGTTAGCGCACTAGCGCACTCATTTTAAACTCACTCTTGCTGAAAGTTTGGAACATCACCTTTTGGCTCACTTGGAGATACCTCTAGTGTTTTGGGTTAGATTCGGGAACAATCACTGTTCGCGGCCGGCTCATAAGTGGTAGGGTTTTTATAAAAAAAATTGTTTGAAGCTATTTGAACGTAAAACCATGTTTCCACATACCCATCGAAATCAGCTTCATCCCCTAAGCCCAAAATACTAGCAAGGGTATCTCACTTCTTCATGAATTGGTCTTGGGTACTTAACCGTAAGGCGCAGGAATCTTATTCTGGTATACGCCGCTTTGGAAACCTATTAACCACAGATTCCCCAATCATAACATTAGTGCAAGAACCTTTGGGGAAAGCCTCTAACAAGATGAAATCCTACAACACTGGCTATCCTCCTTGAGAGAACTCATCTGAAAATATATCACTTATCCTTTCGGACTGATAGCCCTCTCAGGGCTTTAACTATCCATACTCTAGGGTATGAAAATCTCTCTATAATAGGGATCTTACTGGGGAGGCATAATGGCCTTTCCTGAAAAAGGAGGCTCACTTGAAAACTATAGACTTTATCTTAACATAAGGGATCGTTGGGAAATCTAGGTGTAATCATTTACATTTGGATTCCGTACGGTATTGGGATAGCTATAGCTAGGGATGTCAAAATGGGCTTGGCCCGCCGGCCCGGCCCGTTGGCCCACCAAAAAAAGGCGGGCAGGGATAAGGTATTGTTGCCCGCCAGCCCGCGTTGCCCGTCAGCCCGCGGGCTAAACACTGTGGCGGGCCAAACCGCCCGTTAGCGCTTTTTTTTAAAAATTCAGTGTAACTTGACGGGCCAGCCCGCTAGCCCGCTGGCCCGCCTGCCTTTCATTTCGCGGGCAGGGCATGAATATTGCGCCCGCGTTCGTTAACGGGCCGGGCCGGGCCGCCCTATTTTTAGCGGGCTGAAGTCGTTAACGGGCCGGTTGAAGATGTCTTATTTGATGAAATGCTATATAAGACATCTTCAACATGGGGCAAAATGACGATTTTACCCTTGTGCTCTAAAACCCACAATAATTCACACAATTTGGATAAAATTGCATGTAATTCATATGATCGAGCAATTAAATATTGCTTTCGCGATATAGACATATCTGAGACTCGATTTATCATTTAATTGAATAATAATTTGTGAGTTAATTTCGTAAACCGGAATTAACGAAACTAGCGACGTTACACGTCACCAACATCTATTACCATTATCATAGCCTTCTCTATTTTCTATCTGCTCAACGTTGTCTTACAATATATATTTTCAGATATATCTTTCAATATATATATTTTTTGACAAAAAGATTAATACAATATATAAGAAATGATACAAAATAGTATTTTTAGAAACATTTTTTTTTACAAATAGTTTTAGATACATCTAAAAGTTGTATAATGTAACCAAATTTTTTCCACGAAAATCGATGTTTCTTTTTGTTTTTTCATGAAGTATATAAAATTTAAAAACATTTCAGTGCAAAAATTGTTTGATTTAATATGTGACTGCAAGCCTCTTTCAATAGATTAAGTTTTTTTCATTCCTTTGTCTCACTCTGGCAAGAGAAGTTTTTCTAAATTGAAATTTTTAAATTTTTATTTGTGATCTACTATGTCACAGTATAAATTAAATAATCTATTTGTAAGGCCTTGCACTCCTAGCAAAGTTGAGGTTGTATTGGCTGACAAAAAAAGATTAAATAGTCATACTTTTAATTTTATCGAAAAACAATTTTTTAAAAAAACTCTGATTTTGAACATATTAGTAATGATTTTACAACAAAAACGCGAGGAAATATCAAGACACTGGAAATATAATTAAAACTGAACTAATTGAATGCTCTTACTAGTGCATTTATTATTAATCTATGTGTATATCTTTGTGAACCACACCAAGAAAAACAATGTTGATTTCATAAATTATAGCAACCGATTGCTATTCAGGCAGGTTAGCCTGCGGGGCAGAGCTTGGCCTGTTCCTACACTTGCATGTCATATGACCTGGTCACTTGCAACAATTAAATGGAGGAGTAGCATCATTCTTAGGTTGTGGTGGTGGTTGAGGCTTAGGATATGAGGACTTTGGAGGGTTCCCATTCTTGTTGCGGTTCTTTTGAATCTGATTACAGTTTTAATTTTGAAAGGTTTTCTAGAAAGTTATATTGCAATTTTCAAAATTATATATTGCAATATATCGTGAAACATATAACTTCTCAAAAAAATGTTATTGCTAATGAGATCAAAAGCAATTCTATGATATAAAACATAATATAAAACCATTAACCGTTAAATGTTAACCACTAACGGCAACAAAAGATATGAATAAAAATAATTTCAAAAAATATGAATTAAAAAAATTCATTCTTATAGGGATGATTATTCTCTTTCCGTAGAATTAAAAATTATAGAAATAATCATTCTCTTTCTATTATTATACCGTATAGAGAAAACAATTTTCTTTCTATTGATAAATAGTATAGAGAAAATTATTCTCTTTCTATAGGATTATTTCCTTTTCAGAGCATCACAGACATCCCTGGCGGACTTACAGGTACTGTAATAATCATAAAAATCATCAGTTAGTCCGTTCAGAATAAAATTCTTACATAGATAGATATGCTCCTTCCATAGGAGTATTTCATTTGCTGTTTTAGCAGAACCAGCACCAGTAATTTCTTCGGTTGTCATGGCTGAATTAGAAACTTCTTAAAAATGTTAATCCGAGTAGGTTCCCAGGAAAGAGAGGTGGGTCACAATGGACACTCTTAAGTACCAAGTCTTTCCTAGCCAGAACTTTCCCCAAACAACACTGGTTTCAAGAACAAGCCGAAGAGATTACTGGGATGAGTCGCGGACTAGGTCGCTCTCTTTAAGACGTTTCGTGGCACTGCTCCAAGGTGCAAGCAGGCTATCAACCACGACGTCCCCAGGATAAAACAGCCCAGTCGAAATTGCTACGAAAGTTCACTGTACCGTGAAAATCCGCTCTAGGATATACACCTTCAATATGGTTATGAAAAACCACTCTTTAGAAACTAAGCTTGGAAATGCTTCAAGCTTTCTAGAGAAGAAAGAAGTTTTGGTTATGAAAAACTACTCTTTAGAAACTAAGCTTGGAAATGCTTCAAGCTTTCTAGAGAAGAAAGAAATTTAGGGAGAAGAGAGAAAACTTGAGGAATGATTTATCGTCAAGTGGTGTAAGAAATAAGTGAGGAGGAGTCTCCATTTTATAGAAGTGTTTAGTCTACCCGATGTGTGACTTTTTCCAATTCACACTTAACAAAATTTCAACAAAAATTTAAAAAACAGTGTATATTTTTTTAATTAAAAAAGGCAGCTACAACAGCACTTCTTTAAAGCAAGTGTGTCATAACATTTTATGACAGCACATCCTGTAAAAGGTCTTATCATAGGGAAACATATAACATCGCTTTTAGAGTGATTTGTTGTGTGACACACCTTATAATAGCGCTTTCTTTAAAGAGCGTTGTTAAAAGTAATATATAACCGCGCTTTGGGTGAAACAAAAGCGCTGTTATAACATATATCAACACTAGTATATACGGTGCTTTTAAACGCTGTCATAAGCGAAAAAATAGCGCGGTCGTTGGTTTTTTTTGGCGCAATGAAAAACAAATCATTAGAACCAAAGAAAGAAAAGTGTAACTCAGTGAATTCATACACTATACAATTGGTAGATCGTACGGTAACGAAATCTCAATTAGTTGAAAATGAAAAATTAAAAAGTATGAACAAATATAAAATAGGAAACTTGACCAATTTGGTTTAGGCATTAAATCTAGCCCCATGATTTTGCTTGCTGCTACGTTTTTTCCTCTCCACTTTAATTTATTTTCCATGGATTTTGATTTGCTCATTATTTTCATTAAATCCATCCTAATCATATGTACCTTTGAATTGATCCTTGCTTGGAATATTTTTGTTCTGTGCAAAATCATCGTGTAATTGCCTCGTTAGTTGCATCTTTCCTGCTGACACTCTATGGCTGTTGCTGCTGTCCAGGACGGTTGGTCTGGCTTCAGATAGCAGTCTTTGAGTATGCATCATAACTCTGAATTGGGTGCAAATGATGTGTCCTAACATCGATTTCAAATATAAATCCCTAATTCCCAAACCAAACACCCAGCAGAGCCAAAAATGAAATGGTGACAAAGGAAAAAATGAAATGGTGACAAAGAAAAAACACAAAACAAAATATTAACTTGACACAAACCCGATTTGTATCGAAGAAATGAAAAGTTACGAGTTCTTAACATATTTCCCAATCCCTTCCATCACTTTATCCCGCAAGAAACATGTCGCACAGGGCCAGCCCAAGGCCAAGCAAGAGCTTTGGGCCTCAATATATTTGGTACCTCAAAGTTTTATCTGTTGGAGTCATCTTTATACACTTAAGGCTAATTTGAATATAAGCAATATTAGCATTCATGTTTAGGCGCCAACTTCATCTAGGTTAGGATTTTTTTTTCAAATTTTTTATTTGATAACAAATGATTAGGTTCAGCAACTGTTCTGTTCTAGACTGGACCAAAAGACCCATTCAGCACTTAGACATAGATTGACCCAATCACTTTGATCCATATCCACAATACACAAGCCCATTCATGACTCTCATACTTGGATGGCTCAGATTCACTGTACCGATCCAACGGCCCACCACAAGCACAATTTCCTATAAATACTGACACACATTGCCATAAAGAGGTAGATTCTGATTCCTGGAAAAATCACTCATCTATTCTCAATACTGACTTGAGCGTCGGAGCGGCTTCGCAGGTACCCCTCCCGGGCTCGCACTAACCTCCGGGCAGGCAGCAGGTGACCTACCAACTGCAGTCAACCAAGCACTACAAGGTACAGAACATTGGCGACCACAGTGGGAGATATCTATCTTTCACACCATCTCAACTTTTTTGAACTTTCTCCAAAGCATTGTCGCTCCGCACCCCCAGCCAGAGGGCATTCCAGAAGACCTTGCTGCTTCCACGCCAGACCAAGACATTCAGGTCCCAGCACCCCAGCCAGCCTCTTTCCAGATCCCCGTCCAACCTGGGAATGCGGCGACCATCCGCCAGCTCTTGGACCTCCTGTGCAACCGCACCCAGACTATGTTGCAGCAAGAAGCGCGCCTCAGGCAGATAGAGAGGCGAATGACAGCCATGCCTGAGCAACCCCATCCTCGCTGGAACACCCCTTCCCTTAGGACAATGAGCTCCAGGTGCCGCAGATCTCCACCCGGGTGTCATCACAATCATCGCTCTCCACCTACACGAAAGCGAGCTCGCCACTCTCCTCCTCGACGCAACAGGCACCAAGGATCAGATTCACCTCCAAGCACCCCTCCAACCTCGCCCGACGGTACAGACTGGCCTGAGGAGTCTCTCCCTAGGACCTCATCGCTCACAACCTCCAATTCTCGCGAGAGGTCGCGGAGCCGAGCCAAGAACCATAAGAGGCATCGCCATAGATCTACCTCGAGGAGATCTCCAGCCCGACGTGACCGTCGAGACATAGATTTTGGGGAATGGTCACCTCACAACTCGCGATGGACCTCCAATGAAGGACCCTTCACTAGGAAGGTTGACGACTGCCTGATTTCGAGGACCTTAGAGAAGCTCCCAGCTCTCAAAACGTATGACGGGACTGGGGACCCTGAGAGGCATTTGCTTACTTCTCAATCATTATGCGTTATCGGAGGGCAAAAAAACCCATCCACTGCAAGATCTTTCCCCTCACTCTCACATATTCAGCACTAGCTTGGTTCCAGGATTTTAAACCAAACTCAGTCTCATTCTGGGGGCAACTCGCTACCATGTTCACGGCCTATTTTACCGCCTCTCGCTTGAAGCTAAAATCTGAAGAAGTTCTTAGGGTGATCAGGCAGGGAGAGAAAGAAACACTTAGAGAATATCTGGAAAGGTTCAACAAGAAGGCTGCCAACGTCAGGAACCTCGAAGACAAGAGGAGGCTCTTTTGGATGAAGGATGGCCTATAGAAAGGAAGCCTATTTCAAAGGGACGTGGGGGTTAACAAACCCTGAAGCTTGGATGAGTTCCTTCAGAAGGAACAAAAGTACATGGACTACGAAGAAGACAACATGGCGTACCAAGAAGAAGCCAAGGTTGGCAGCAAGGAGGACGAGCTGGCTTACAAGGCCATGGAAGAACCATGGCAGAAGGGATCCCAAGATGAGAGAACTCCTCGGGAGTCCCGACCCCAACAAGGTCGCTTCTCAGAGTACACCCTGCTGAACACATCTCAGGCTGAGATCCTTGCCGAATCCTTGGACACGGAGTTTTGGGATATCAAACAACCCGAACCTCTCGTGCAAAGGAAAGGCCGAACCTTTAAAAAGTACCGTCGTTATCACAAAGGTTATGGGCACAGTACCAGCAAATGCAACACCCTAAGGGATGACATTGAAGAGCTGATCCGCGAAGGTAAGATCGCCCAGTACATGAATGAAGAAGAGGATGAGACCCGTGACTCTGAATAGGGAGCAAGGCATCAGGACCTGAACCTAGGGCTAGGCCTAGTTCAGAATTTTGTTGTTTAAGCACGAAGATAGAATGTAACAGCTCGATATGAATGATTAACAAAAGTTCAGCTTGCAATAACAGTTTTTGCTCTAGCACACTAGCATTAACACTTATTCTAAAGAAAATTCCTTAAGATCAAGAAAGAAAAAGGGTCCAACTCCTTAGTTAGGGGAGGAGCAAGGCAAGTTTAAGACCCAACATACCCTGCAGGGAGGGACTACCTGTATCACAGAGGCAACCTCAACATTAGCTCAAAGCCAAGACCATCCCTCCAAGGAGTTAAGAGTGCCATGGCACGCCAAAACAAATAAGTGACCTTGGTGGTCACAACCCCTTGGACGAGTTCTATCTGGACCGAGTCCTGGTAAACTGTGCCAAGAGTATACTTCAAGCTGACCTTGGTGGTCACAACCCCTTGGGCGAGTTCTATCTGGGCCGAGTCCTGGTAAACTGTGCCAAGGGTATACTTCAAGCTGACCTTGGTGGTCACAACCCCTTTGGCGAGTTCTATCTGGGCTGAGTCCTGGTAACTGTGCCAATGGTATACTTCAAGCTGGCCTTGGTGGTCACAACCCCTTGGGTGAGTTCTATCCACGCCGAGTCTTGGTAAACTATGCTAAGGATATACTTCATTACAAATTGTCCCGACGGGAGTCGACAAACTCATCTGCCTAAAGCAAGGCAAACTTAGCAACTATCTACTTAAAATTTGAAAGGATGGTGGCACAAAGCAACCAAGGTCACGACGCCCACCCATCAGGGATCCAAAGTCAAGGCACCCACAGGGCGCCGGCAGGGGAGCCAGTGTCATGAGACACGACAGTCAAGCACAAGGCACTCACTCAGCAAGGGCACCAATGTCATGAGACACGACAGCCAGGCGCCCGGCACCAAGGCACCAACAACAAGCAGGACCCGGCACCATGGAAGGTGCCTAGCCCCTGACACTCAGGTGCTCTGCACTAAGGCGCCAAATAAAAGCAGGACTCGGCACCATGGAAGGTGCCTAGCCCTTGGAACCCAGGCGCCCAGCACCAAGGCGCCAAATAAAAGCAGGACTCAGCACCATAGAAGGTGCCTAGCCCCCGCCACTCAGGCGCCCAGCACCAGGGCGCCAACCACAAAGACACAAACCGGCACCCAGGAGGGCGCCTAGGTGGTGTCAACACAAAGCCACAAACCGGCACCCAGGAGGGCGCCTAGGTGGGAGCCAACACAAA
This sequence comes from Astragalus membranaceus, assembly GCA_039519185.1. Taxonomy (NCBI): domain Eukaryota; kingdom Viridiplantae; phylum Streptophyta; class Magnoliopsida; order Fabales; family Fabaceae; genus Astragalus; species Astragalus membranaceus. Next base: position 18,930,983 of record CM076851.1, on the reverse strand, counting down.
GCCACAAATTGGCACCCAGGAGGGCGCCTCGGTGGGCGCCAACACAAAGACACAAACTGGCACCCAGGAGCGCCTAGGTAGGCGCCAACACAAAGCCACAAACCGGCACCCAGGAGGGCGCCTAGCCGGGCGCCAAACCCAAAACCACAAACCGGCTTTAACATCGGTTGTTTAAACAAACGATGCTAAATGTAGGCTCAAAAACTGAAAACTTCCCTTTATTTACAAAATTGCCACCGGTTCAACATTTAGCATCGGCTGTTCAAACAACCGATGCTAAATGTTGCTTTTTAATGTCTTTTTACCACTAGTGCTTTGGGCGATCAAGGTACAGATCAGAGGGGTTTTTTGCTTTTTGCAGAGTTGGCCGTTTCTGCCAAAAAAAAGGCTGACGTGACAGCTAACTCAGCTTGCATAATGTGTGCCACGTCATTCAATGATCCATGTGTTCCATCCCCGACAATAGAACAAATTGGAGCCAGACTTTACTTACCTCCCGGCATGTTAATGCCCAAGTTCGGAGTAGGGTCAAAGGCCCCTAAACCAAAAAAATATTGTTTAAACTCATTAAAATTCTTTTTCTTACATATTTATTAGATTATTTGTGTTTTATTCGTTATGTAGTAGGACTTAAATAAAACGAATAACAAAATTGTAAAAAAAATTATATAAAAATAAATATTGACCCTTTTTAATGTTAGAAATTGAAAATAAAATGGATTAATCAACGGACATGTTTTTAAGCTATTAGTAATAAGCAGTATTATTCAGTAAAAAGATTAATAATATCAAAGATTTTATATTTTTATTCGTTAAAAATACCCACCATGAAGAGATTAAAAAATATTAAAAAAATAGTATAAAAACTTTATAAATTTAAAAGTGTTAAGAATCTTTTATGAGTTTAATTTCTATACACATATTGTGTATAGGCTTTTACAACCACCACCATCACAATTCATGGAGTTGTTGGTTACTAATTGACTAATTGGTGGTTACCAATTGACCAATTTTCTTTTGATGATGTGTCGGTCTCTAATTCGTAGATAGTGTAAAAAAAATTATACACATGCCGTGTATATAAATTAAATCCATCTTTTATTTTTTTGGGCAAACCCAGGTATCCACCGCACGGACAACGGTGACTAATCCCTCGCTCATTGTAAGTGCCTCGAGGGGCAGGACAACTGGCCCAGAGTTTTAACGCTGCTCCGTACCCAATGCGGGGATCGAACCCCGACCCTTGGTTAAGGGAGGTTCAGCCCCAACCGCTGAACCCCACGATCTGGGTTAATCCATCTTTTATTTGGAAATAAAATAAAATCAATCACCCACGTTCCAATTGGATTTTTTTTCATGGGTCTTCAAAGAATAGCAATTTGTACTCTCTCTTGTTGATCTTGAACCCTGAACACCACAATGAATAACAATGAAAAAGGTGAATCTTTTTTATAATACGTAACAACACAACAAACGTTTGTGTGTTTGTTTGTATTGTTCTATTGTTTCAGATTTCAAAGCATTATAGTCTAGAGACCAGAGAACTTCAACAAACCAACAAAAAAAATGAATGAATGACTCCATCTAAAGATCATTTAATTATTTTTAACGTATATAATTTTAAAGCCACTCCCTCACCCTCTCTCAATGCAAGTAATAAATGCTTTCTACCCCTTTTTTTTTTTTATACATTTTACCCATTTTCTCAACTTCAACTTTAATGCAAGGAATAAATTTTTGCCGGCCACAATTTCTCAACCTCCCAGCCTCCAGTGTGTTGTCCCATTTAATGAATGAAGTGTGTTGTCCCATTTAATGAATGAACTATTAAGAAACAGCAGTGACAAAAGTAGGGGTGGACAATAATACCAAACCCGAGTAAACCGACCGTGACCCGAATGAAATAAGAAAGAAATGGTCGGTTTGGGCCAAAATTTGGATTACAAATGGCCCAATTTGGTTATACACGGCCCGTAATGGTCGAAGACGGTGGGCTGGTTGAGATCCAACACTACCCGAACCCGACCGACCCAAATTAGTAACTAAAGAACGTCGTCGTTTCACGTTAAAACAAAACAAACATTACCTCACCCACGCCTCTCAGAAACGAAACGCTCTCACTTTCACTCTCATCAAAAAAATGAAACCCTAGCAGAGCAGCGCTCCCTCTCCCACGAAACCCTAGCAGCCACAACTCACTTCTCCCTCTCCCACGAAACCCCAGTAGCAGCGAAGCTCCCCTCTCCCACGAAACACTAACTGCAACTCCAAAGAAACCTTTCTTTTTGTCATCTTCATTTGATTGCAACTTCTCACAGAGCGAAGGAGCGAAGGATCTCTCTTTTCCCCGTCTTCGTTTGGTTCTCTTCGAAGAGGTAACCTTTCTTCCTCAGATTCTCTTCTTCGCATTGCTGGGATCACGGCAAGTGTACCAGATCGTTGCAAGTAATAGTACGGAGAGACCGAGTGTCGCACTCAGGGACTGCGGTTAATTATCAGTTTAACAATTTAACTTCTAAATTGAAAAGGTACTAAGTTGGAATTGTTTGACAGGAAATTAAAGTGATAAAGGTGTAAAAAATTTTAGTGATTTTAATTTATAATGATAACAAGAACACAAGTGTGAATTTATATGAATTAAAAAGCGTTGGGGACGAGCTTCAATTTACTTCACTCTTATATCTAACGAATCAAACGTGTTATTGAACTTATTTTATGAGCTATGATTAAATTGTTATAATTATTCTAATCCTAATTCCTTAGGTACGAGAACCTTTATTCCTAATAAAAATCCCTAATTCCTTAGGTGACCTTAAAGAGAAATAAGCAGTAATAACATCTATTATCTTATGATTCTGAATACCAATGACTATTCCTAGACTAGAGATAAACAAATTTCAATTCTCAAGCATATGTAATTCAAACTTCCATTCATAATCACATATCATAAATCATCCTAAGAGTGATCAAATCCTAGAAAGCGTTAAGGACAGAGATTGAAACATAAATCATAACATTCATTCAAATAATAGAGGTTTGATTCAACAATATAAGAGATTCATGAATTGTTACTCATCCCCAACAAGAGGAAATTTAGCTAGACATAGAAATAGAAATAACAAGAGAAAAGATCAAACTAGAGGGAGAAGCTGACAACATTGATGCTCCAATGACTTGTTCCCAAGCTTGAATCATCAACGGAGGTCAGCAGAGTGCGAATCCTCGCCGTCACGGACTTCAGAGCGCAAAATGAGACTGTTCCCAATGATCATAATGACCTTAAATTCGAGTTACAGGCTTAAATATGAGCTGGGTAAGTGACCCATCGCCTAGCGAGCAGGATCGATAGCCAGCGACCTGCACAATAACAAGGAATTTTTAACAGCATCGCCTGGCGAGCAGAACCCATCGCCAGGCGGCCCAAACCAAAACAACGATTTTTTAACACCATCGCCTGGAGAGCAGAATCCATCGCCAGGCGACCCGAACTAGAACAGCGCCTGGGAAACTCAGATACCATCGCCTGGCGACCTAGTCCCATCGCCAGGTGACCAGAAGTGAAAAATTTCCTTTTTTTGTATCTGCTGAACCGCTAGGTAAGCTCTTGTCATAGCTAGGCTAAGGACAACAAAAACACACGAATTAAAGGTACCAAGTATCTCAAAAACACGTAAACAAAAATCAAATTCAATCTAAAAACTAACAAACAAAAATCAAATTATTACGATCTTAAACCTCACTATAACTGAGAAAAACTTAAGAAAAACTAATTAAAAACTAGTCAAACTATACATATAATGCAGAGCAATCACAACCCCAAACGTAAGTCTTTGCTTGTCCTCAAGCAACAATTCACATCAGGCATTGGGCTAGAATCGAAACACAAGTTCAACAAGTGAATTTCCACAAATCACCATTATTCAAGCATTCCATAACACTGTGCATTCAAGAAACCAAACTGCCCAAAACTCTTGCTAGCAAGCAAACCAAGCTAAAGCAACAAAAATAACATGGGAAGCCAATCATCAACATCAACCCTCTCCTCACACTCTCACCATTTCACTCTTAAGTGTATATATGGTAATGCGCTCAAATCACAATACATATATATCCTACCATAGGCTTGAACAAAGTTCTAAAAAAAACAATCACACACAAATACCACACATATCATGAGGACTTTATAAAGGTTGTAATGGGGCTTGGGTCGGGGTGGATAACTTTTGGAATCTAGGCTTTCATGAATGGAATTGAGAAATGCATTAGTCACTCTAGATCCTCTCCTTACTCATCAAACCTCTTCAAAGGAATTGTCCACCAGAAAAAATTGTCCTGCTTCACTTAAATCATATCATTTCTCACCAAACCTCTTCAAAATAATTTCCCACAAGGAAAAGTTGTCCTTGTTATCTTTTCTATTTATTTATTTTGAACTTTTATTTTTTTTATTTTGTTTTCTTCTATATTTTTTTTGAACTTTTTGGTACTTTTGGTATACTCACCCCAAACTTAGAACAATTGTTTGTCCTCAAACAACCCCAAACTTAATTCTTAGCTAGGAATCCAAAATGACAACACATTCCTCAATTCCAAACAAGTGGGACACTTGGTTTTTCAGTTAATGGCTTGTAATGAGGGTTATAAACAACAACAAAAAAGGATTGAAGGCTCAAATGGGTTGCTCAAAGGTCAAAATTTAAGGGTAGGAATTTTAAGGCTCTAGCTACCAAGAAAACGGAAGGCCTCAATCATGTATGTATGTGTATATGTGATGCAAAAGCAATCAAGAACTAAGTTCAAGTTCTGAAGAAATACACATGCACGGACACTCACAAATCAAGGAATTTAGTATTTAGGCTCAAAAGCTCACAGGCTGTGAGAGAGTCAAAGTAATGAAATGAATGCCCAAATTTTTCTTGTTACCATGCTTAGTTTGCTGAGAATCAGATTTCTTAGGATAGCTGGGTGCTCATCATGCACATGCTAACTTAACTTATTAAATGGTGATATGTAAGGAATTCAAATGCAAACAAGTGTTCAAACAAAATCACCCAACAACCCTCAAAGTCACTAATGAACAAAGTTAACTAGAGTTATGGGGTGTTACTGCTCACACATCACACGCAAGTCTAACAACAATTCAACAAAACACAGTACGAGACTTAAATAGAAAGGACAGTACAAAAAAATAAGTAAAATAAAATGAAACTGAGAAGAGATAGAAAACACTCATTCGCATGGGTTTCCTCCCATGAAGCGCTTGTTTATCGTCCTAAGCTTGACGTTGAGGTGATTCTTCAATTTGGCTTAGGTGGAGGACTCTGCTTCCCAGGTGCTTCCTTCAGTGCTCCTTGGTACCTTTTCTTTTAAGCTTAAGTTTCCTCTTTCTAGGAGTTGCATGAGGGGAATAGAACGGAGGATCCACTGACATAGGCACAACTTCTTTTTCCTTAGTGTCACCTCCTTCTTCAAATTCTTTTGATACAAAAAGTGAATTCTCAAGAGGTAAGTGGAGGGCTTGATCATGAATTCTTTTTTCAATTATGGGATCAAGAACCCCAATACAATAACACTTTTCATTTCCCTTTTTAGGGTCCATGGCCTTAAGCACATTGAAAGTCACGACTTTATCTTGGACTCTCAATGTCAAAGTCCCATCCGCCACATCAATTACAGCTCTACCGGTAGCTAGGAAAGGTCTTCCTAAAATCAACGGGATGTTATTGTCTTCTTCCATGTCAAGAACCACAAAATCCACCGGAAAGATGAATTTGTCAATTTTCACAAGGACATATTCGACTACCCCATATGGATGTTTTACCGAACAGTCAGCTAGATGCAGAGTCATCATGGTGTTTTTTATTTGACCAATCCCCAACTTTTTGAAAATGGAGAGAGGCATTAGGCCGATACTTGCTCCCAAATCACACAGTGTTTTCCCAAAAGTTCTATCCCCAATAGTGTAAGGAATAGAGAAACTTTCGGGATCTTTGAGTTTTTGTGGGAGCTTCCTTTGCAAGATTGCACTGCATTCCTCAGTAAGCATGACTGTCTCCTCATCTGCGATCCTCCTCATCTTTGAGAGGATTTCAAACTGATTTTCATCTTGCTCTTTCTTCAATCTTTGAGGGTAAGGTAGCTTGATGACTGGTTTTGGAAGCTTAGACTCCTCTTGAACCTTAGAAGGTTCATCAACACCTGCAAACTGCTTCACATTTTGCTCCTTCATCAGTCTTTGGGGGAAAGGTAGCTTGGTTTTGGCAATTTTGGCTTCTCTTGTACATTAGTATTCTCACCAACACCCACATGAGCTTTGTCACTCGGCTCAATCACTTCTTCTAGACTCTTCTTTGCTACAACTTCAATTCTTTTGCCACTTCGTGTGGTTATAGCATTCACCGTTTCACCATTCCTTGGATTAGGAATAATGTCACTTGGAAGAGAGCCCGGAGGTCTTTGTGCAACTTACTTGGCCAGTTGGTCCACTTGAGTCTCTAGATTTCTGATGGATGCCTCTTGATTTTTAGAACTAGTTTCTAGACTTTTGAAACCCGCTCTTGTTTCCTCCATGAATGATGAAGTTTGTGCAGCTAGTCCCTCAACTGCAATCTCCCAATCTGCTTTCTTTTGAGGAGTGTTTTGGATTTGCCCTTTATCCTTCCAAGAGAAATTCGGATGACTCCCCACCCCGGATTGTAGGTGTTGGAATATGGATTATTTTTGACAAAAAATATCTTCTCTTGGATTGCTAGGGTAAGTGTATAGTCTTTGTTAGAATGTGGAACTTCACAGTAGTCACACTTCAAACTTGTCACAACATTTACTTGAGCAGAATGGTGTTGCACATAATTCAACTTTAGTGCTTCCATTCCCCTTTTCAGTTCTTCCAACTGTTGAGTGATTATCTTCTATTGAGCCAACCCGGCAGTTTGAGCATCTAAGTCAAAGAGACCTATTTTAGATGTACCTCCTCTATCATGAGCCGCCAAGTAATCATTTGAAACCATAGCTTCAATTATTTATCTTGGTTCTACCACGGTCTTGAAATTCAAAGAACCACCTGCTGAGGCATCAAGCATCATCCTAGCATTCGGTCTCAACCCAGTACAAAAGATTTGCATTTGCTGATGGTCATCAAAACCATTATTCGGGCAAGCCTTCAATGTGATCTTGAATCTTTTGTAAGTCTCATAGAGTGACTCACCCTCTTTTTGTTCAAAACTATTGATTTCTCCCCTCTTCTTAATGAACATGGAAGGAGGGAAAAATTGTTCAAGAAATTTGTCTTCAAGATCATTCCATGTAGTGATGTTTCCTTCAGGTTGTGAATCAAACCACTTATTGGCTTCATCCTTTAGAGAGAATGGAAAAAGCCTCATTTTCTTAGCTCCATCAGTATTACCATCCACTTTCACATGGTCTTCCACCAAATTGCATCTCCCTCAATTCACGGAACTGTAACACCCCGGTATTTCTAACATGTAGAGAGACCGAAAGATGCACAGATTGCGGAAATTCAGAGGACACAGTCCCTGTTTAAGTTTTGGACATACAAACTTTTTCCGAAATAAAACATAATCGGAAATAACATTACTTCATAAAGTAGAAGTTTATCGGTTCCATACCGAGTGGATTACAATATCCAAGTCCAATTACCGAACAGAAACATAAACGGTTCATATAACTCATAATCAATACAAGTTTATACAACCAATAGGACAACAACAGAACAAGGAGAAAATGACTAAGTCTTCAGCACCTCCAAGAGTATATCAACTACTCGTGCACTATAGTCTTCCTTTTTCCCTGCTTCTCTGAAAAACAACAAATATGGATAGGGTGAGATAACATTATCTCAGTGAGTCCTACCGTGCCCCCTCACTGACACTCGGTTCAATTATTAAACCGTTAACAATGTTTAATTAGCTACCATTAGCCATAATCGAAATGCCAAGCAAATCGTGTTCACATTTTAATTAGTATAAACCGATTGTGAACCCAACGTCACGAATATCGGAAATACCATAGCCTTAGTTTAGCATAAACCGATTGTGAACCCAACGTCACGAATATCGGTAACCCGTGAGTTGACCACGCCAAAACACATTCAGGGCCATAGGTAAGGGGTCATGACTACCCTCCCTAGTATGCTACTTGTCGGGTCGTCACCCAACGCAATACGTATGACAATACGCATCAAGTTCTCGAGAGTTAGATAATTTATATCTTTTTCATTTTGATCACCAAAGGATCAGTCACATAATAATTGGATAAACAATATCCATATCGATCTATAACCCGTTTTGAGGAATTCATAAGTTAGACCTCCGGTATTATAATCATTTTCATATGACATATATAACATATATATTCAGTCAGTCCATCAGACGATGTACCCACACGTATACTAGGGTTTCGGTTTTTCAATCAAATATGCTTTGAAACTCTTTTTCAAAATCATGAATTGAATAAGTTCAAAATAAGGTTTTCAGTGAGGCAATCCCTTTTTGAATAGTTGAGAAAGAAATTAGAAAAGGTTCGGGATCAAACGGAGCAACAAAACGAGAAAACGGAAGCCGGTAACAGAACTACACGCACGACCCGTGCCCAGGGGCACACGACCCGTGCGTGGTGCACTACTCAAGATCCATCTACCAGAGGGAAGCGCACGATCCGTGCCCAGGGGCGCACGACCCGTGCGTCCCGTTCTGTTTCCAATACTTCCAACCCGAAGCAGGCGCACGACCCGTGCCCAGGGGCGCACGGTCCGTGCGACCTGTGTCTGTTACCAGAATTTCTCACTTTCCTCATTTTCGCTCTCCGTTCTCGTCCGATTCGGTTTCTAATTTCAATCACCTGAAACTCAGAAAATTCCCAGAATATATATTTCTAGTAGTACACAATTCATTTCATTTCAACGATTTAAGTCAAGATCTCATTAAACCGTAAAACACCGTTTTGACCCAAAAACGCTTTTCAGTTCTAAGTCTTTTGTAAACAGAAAATGTGACCAAGGGATTCCATATCGAAAACAAGTTCAGAATATCAAAATGCCCTATCGTGAGTAGAAATCACCGTGACGACGATTTCGCTAGGAGCTTCAACCGTGATTCGAAATGGCCGAGGTACGACGCACACTTTCAAGAACCGAAAGGCACCAACCAAGTCACCACAACAGCAATCAGCTTCAAGGTAACAACTGAAGCAAGAATCCCAAGCTTATATCCTTTCCCAAAACTCGAAATGCAAAGCACAAGTCTCCTTGGACAGCAGAAACTGAACATGCAAGGGGATAGATGGTCAAAACTCCATTGTCTTCATCCTTGAAGCACCAAATCCGAAAATGGTAGAAAGAGATAGAGGAAGAATCAGAAACTGAGAGTTCGTTCAATGAATTGGAAATCAGAATTGGAGTTGAATGGAGGATGAATTACTTACATGCATTCAGAATTTATGCTCCCCCCCTTCGCCTTCCTTCTCCTCTTCGCGCCCCTTTCTCCTCTCTTCCCTTTCTCTGTTTCAGTTTCTAAATTTCTAAATTGAGTGAAATGAGTGAGGAGTTGGCTGAAGGTTCAGAATATGAGGGCCTTATTTGCACTAACGGTGTGAAATTCCAATTTTGCCCTTCCGCTTAAGATGTTATAATTAACCATGACTAAGCCAAAATAAATTTTGGAATAGAATTTCCTTGGACTTTTCCTCGAATAATAATCCCCGAGACACGACTAATTATTCCCACAATTAAATAATCGGTCCTAGGCATCATAATACGAGTCTTTAAAATTTGGGGATGTTACAGGAACAATCCTGGATTGATCTCAAACCTATTCACGGTTACCGGTTGATGAGCAATCGGTAACCTCTTCCTGTTTGTGTCACGATTCCCATAGTCTCCAAGAGTACGTCTCACTGGTGGGTCAGCCATATCTCCAATCATAGGACTCTCAGATACAATCTCTACTTCTCTTACTGCTTCTTTTTCTTGGAGTTTCCTTTCTCTTGTAGCCTTTCGATTAGCCTTTGCAATCTTTTCAATTTCTTGATCAAAGAGAAGGTCTGCTGAGGCAGTGCCTCGCATAAACAAATTTAGAGCAAGAGTAAGTGATTAAGAGATAAAAATAAATTAAAATGACGAGATTAAAATTCAATCAAGAAATTAAAAATTAAGCAAATAAAAATTTGGCATTCCCCGGCAACGGTGCCAAAAACTTGATGGGATCACGGCAAGTGTACTAGATCGTTGCAAGTAATAGTACGGAGAGACCGAGTGTCGAACTCAGGGACTGCGGTTAATTATCAGTTTAACAATTTAACTTCTAAATTGAAAAGGTACTAAGTTGGAATTGTTTGACAAGAAATTAAAGTGATAAAGCTGTAAATATTTTTAGTGATTTTAATTTATAATGACAACAAGAACAGAAGTCTGAATTTTTATGAATTAAAAAGCGTTGGGGACGAGCTTCAATTTACTTCACTCGTATATCTAACGAATTAAACGTGTTATTGAACTTATTTTATGAGCTATGATCAAATTGTTATAATTATTCTAATCCTAATTCCTTAGGTACAAGAACCTTTATTCCTAATAAAAATCCCTAATTCCTTAGGTGACCTTCAAGAGAAATAAGCAGTAATAACAACAATTATCTTATGATTCTGAATACCAATGACTATTACTAGACTAGAGATAAACAGATTTCAATTCTCAAGCATATGTAATTCAAACTTCCATTCATAATCACATATCATAAATCATCCTAAGAGTGATCAAATCCTAGAAAGCGTTAAGGACAGAGATTGAAACATAAATCATAACATTCATTCAAATAATAGAGGTTTGATTCAACAATATAAGAGATTCATGAATTGTTACTCATCCCCAACAAGAGGAAATTTAGCTAGACATAGAAATAGAAATAACAAGAGAAAAGATCAAACTAGAGGGAGAAGCTGACAACATTGATGCTTCAATGACTTGTTCCCAATCTTGAATCATCAACGGAGGTCAGCGGAGTGCGAATCCTTGCCGTGACGGACTTCAGAGCGCAAAACGAGACTGTTCCCAATGATCAGAATGACCTAAAATTCGAGTTACAGGCTTAAATATGAGTTGGGTAAGTGACCCATTGCCTGGCGAGCAGGATCCATTGCCAGCGACCTGAGCAGGATCCATATAGCTTCACTTACGTTTTCGTGGGTTTCAAAATTTTTGGGGTTTCAAAATTTTTAGGGTTTCAAAATTTTAAAGCACTGCTAAGTTCCTCTTGTCTACTCTGTTTCTGGGTTTTTAATGACTTCACTCTACTTACATTTGTGTTTTGGTTTGAGTTTATATTTGTATTTATGTTTCTCACTATATTTCTGTCTATAGTAATGTTAATATTTGTGTTAATTTCTAGTTCTGGCTTTGAGTTTATACTTCATTAATGCTTTGGATTTATGTTTATGTTTCTAACTCTATTTTGTTTTCTGTTGTTGATTTATTAATTTAATGCTTTCGACAAGGAAGGAGGAAGCAACCTGTGAGGTAGGAGGTAGACTACGTACGTGGTATTATTTGAAGCAAGCAAGAAGTAAGCAAGCTGTGAGGTAGCAAGCAAAAATTATTGGTTGTATGTTACTTGTTTACTTGTGTATATGTTACTTGTTTATCTGCTACTTGTTAGTTGTAATTGTTGATATGCAATCTGTGAGGTAGCATGCAATTTGTGTTGTTTATATGTTACTTGTTTGTTTGAAAGCATTATTTACATGAATAAATCAGATATACAATCTGTGAGGTAGCAAGCAAAAATGCTTGGTTGTATGTTACTTGTTTACTTGATACTTGTTTATATGCTACTTGTTAGTTGTAATTACTATGCAATCTGTGATTGTTTACATGAATAAATCAAATATTTATGCTTTATAGATTTGTTATTTGCTTTATTAATAGCGTTTTAATTGTATGCAATTGTGTTTCAGCAATGGACCAGCTAGGCCAAAAATCTCCTCCTATACCAGAAAATGCCACACCACAAAACCCTTCTCAAGCTGCCACTAGGCAAGCAACAGCTGCTGCGGCTGTAGTTGCTCCTAAACCTCCTCTTGGAAAGAAGAGGAAGCCAAATGCAAACAAAAAGAGGACAACTTCTGAAGCCTGGGATCATTTCGTTAGATTACCAGACGAGATGGAACCTATTGCAGCTTGCAAACACTGCCACATAAAATTCCGATGCGATTCTAAGATTCATGGTACATCTAACATGAAGGCTCACATTCCACTCTGTCCTTCATCTCCTTATGCTCTAGTGAATGACCCCAAACAAACAACTCTTACCTTTAGTCCTGGGGGAAAATCTAGTTTAGTCACCACTAGTACAAGATTTGATGTTGATGCTTGTAAAAAGACGGTTGTTATTTTTGTAATAGTTGATGAGCAACCATTTAAGGTGGTAGAGGGTGATGGATTTAGGTTCATGATGAGTCAAATGCAACCCCAATTTATTGTCTCATCTAGAAGAACTGTTGCTAGGCACTGCTATCAACTCTATCTTGAAGAGAAACAAAAATTGAAAAACAATTTTAGATGTGATTGCTCAAGGGTAGCACTTACCACCGATTGTTGGACTTCAGTTCAGAATCTGAATTATTTAACCCTCACCGCACACTTCATAGACAGCCAATGGAGATACCAAAAGAGGATTATAAGCTTTTGTGTTGTTCCTAACCATAAGGGAGAGAAAGTTGGTAGGAAAGTAGAGGAGGTTCTTAGAGAATGGGGTATTAGGAATGTGTCCACAATTACTGTGGACAATGCAAGCTCTAATGATGTTGTTGTCGCGTATTTGAAGAAAAAATTGAACAATACGAATGGGTTGGTGGGCGATAGACAGTTTTTTCATGTCAAGTGTTGCACCCATATTCTTAATTTGGTGGTGAACGATGGATTGAAGGCCATGAGCAGCTCTATTTCTAGCATTAGAACAGTTGTTAGGTTTGTTAGGTCTTCACCTCAACGTTCTGCCAAGTTCAATGAATGTAAAGAATTTTCTAGTATAACTTGTAAAAAATTGTTGTGTCTTGATGTTTCCACTAGGTGGAACTCGACATACATGATGTTAAATGCACCTGAAAAGTATCAGCCAGCCTTTGATAAACTAGAGTATGAAGATGTGAGTTATGCTGAATTCTTTGGGGCTGCTGGAATTCCTAGTGCATCTGATTGGGATAAAGTTCGTGTGTTTCAGAAGTTTTTGAAACTGTTTTATGACGCTACTAAAGTTTTCTCAACCTCACAGAGTGTTACTTTGCATGCTGCATTTTCCCAACTCTCTTCCATCCACATTGAACTCAATAATTCTGCCATGAACCTCAACACAATTCTTGCTACCATGGGTATGGAAATGAAGAAAAAATATGAGAAGTATTGGGGGAAAATTGAAAATATTAACCAGCTTCTCTATTTTGGTGTTATTTTTGATCCTAGGTATAAGTTGAGGTATGTTGAGTGGTCATTTCAAGCAATGTATGTTTCCAATCCCACCTTTGCTACTGAACTTTTCAATTCAGTTAAAAATAATCTTTTTAATATGTACAATTGGTACAAGGATGAAAATGAGAAGAAAAATAATGTTGGGCAGCAAGCTGTTAGTCCTTCAGTAGGTGGTGAAACACTTGCAGTTTCTGAAATACTCTCAACTCAAGCAAGAGAAAATGAATTTAAGCAACATTTGCGGGAAAATGATTCTATTGATAAGCAAAATGAACTAGAGAGGTTTTTGGGTGAACCTAATATAGATGCATCAGCCACATTTGGGATTTTAGCTTGGTGGAAACAAAACTCAGACCGGTACCCTGTGTTATCTACCTTTGTTAGAGATCTTTTGGCCACACCAGTTTCTACTGTGGCATCTGAGAGTGCATTTAGCACTGGAGGGAGGGTTTTAGATACATATAGAAGCTCCTTAAGCCCTGAAATGGCAGAAGCTCTTATATGTACTCAAAACTGGTTTAAGCCTTCTTTCTTCCAGTTTAAAAACCTCAACATAGATGAAGAGTATGAGGATTTTGATAACATTGTAGCAGGTATAAATTAAATGATTTATGGTCTTTTGATAATATTTGCTTTCTAGTTCTATATATGCTAATATTTGTTTTTTATGTTCCATAGAATTTCAAGGAGGGGTTTCTGTGGATGATGGAGCTACTGGAGTTGGCTCATCATCTCAGTCACAGCCAATTAATATTGGCAGTGGCTGAGAAGAATTTCAGTTAGTCTCTCTTACACTATTAACTAATTTATTGCTTCATTTAGTTGTGAATGTATTAACAGCTCAATTTTTAACATTTGCAGTCATAACTTTTTTCTTTTTTGGACTCACATGGCTCACATATTATAGCCAACTATATAGAACCTTGTTTGTTCTTTTGGAGTCTTTCATGACTCACTACATGATCCAATTATCCAACTTCATGCAAGGGAACTTCTGTTTTGGGTATGAATGAAGGTAATGGTTTCCTAAATATTCTCTAATAGTTTCTTGCATTTTGTTTTATGTTTTAATAATTACTCTGTATCTGGCTGTTTTTGTTTCAGAAATTAAGTTCATTTTGTTGGAACATAGGACATTGGTCGAGATTAAATAGATGCTTCCATACAAATCAGATTGAAGTCAGCTGTTGTTTAAAACTGATAGGGTAAGCACTGAAATTCGATTGAGTTCTGCATCTGTCCTAAATTAAAATCAGAAGTCCTTCATATTGAAATAAATTAAGGATATTAAAATCATATTGAAATCTGCATTTGTTTTACTTTAGGATATTAAAATCAGATTGAAATCTGTTGAAATCTGCTTCTGGTTAAAATCTGCATCTGTTTAAATAATGTTGTATTGCTTTACAGTATCTGGTTTAAGGTATCCTTTTTGGCCAACCAAGTGCTGATATGCTATTACTTAGGCTATTTAGCTGCAAGTAACAAGGTTAGTGCTTTATGTCATGTATCTGTTTTGCAATTATTTATGAGTTAGTGTTAGTATGTCTGAAATTAGTTGTTCTATTTTTTGCAGATTAAAATGGATACTAGTCTTGAGCTTCTTAGCTTCTTGAAGAAGCTTGAAATTCCCCTTGCATGGGTGTAAATTGTAAATTAGAGCGTAATTTACTAGTTGGAAGTTGGAAACACAATTAGTAAATTAGAGTGTTAAATTGGTTGATGTTGAGCCTGTGATGTTGAAGTTAACTTAGTTACTGCTTGTTTGTTTAAAACTTAAATGGCAGCAGCAGTAAACAGGGAAGGGTGATATTGTTAAATTTGTGCTTTGAACTTAACTGTTGGTTGATTCAATTACTAATATTATGCTAAATGCATGCATTTAGCTGGTAGTGAATTAGTCTAATAGAAAAGGAAAAGTGCTATTGTTGTGATATTGTGTTGTATATTTATTTTAAAAAAAAAAGTCATTGATGTCGTGAACAATGTTTTAAATTGAGAAATTTCTTGCTCATAAATTTCTTGTTATAATCTGTTTGTTTAGTTAGATTAAAAACAAAGAATTGGGCCGGTGAAGGCCCAACAATCTAATAAGGAAAAAACAAAAAAAAAACACTTTTTTTAAATCAAACCCAAAACAAGTATTGGGCCAGCGAAGACCCAACCCGTTTCTACCCACCCGTGAAACCGCTAAGATCCGCCAAACCGAACCCGTCCAACCCGTTTTTTAAATACTCATAATTGGGCCTATATTATTCATCCGTGGATTGGGCCGGATGGGTGTTATTGGTCCCGAATCCGCCTAAGCCCGACCGATATCCACCCCTAGACAAAAGTATATACACCTGAAGAAGCATATTCTCATTTTGTTTGTATCAAATGACGTACAATTAATCGTACGTTTAATTAACTTCAAAGCACACAAACTAGACAGATCATCTAATTTCATAAACATTTAAATGAATATTTAACTTTTTCAACTTGAAAATTAATAGATTAATTTATCTTTTATTTAAATATACTAAGAATTATTCCAACAACTTGAGCTCCGGATGGAGTAATTCATTACAAGAGAGGGGGTTGCGAGTGTCTCCATATCCTACAATAATAATCCATATTTCAGTAGTGGTGATAAAACACAAACACAATGTTGACATTTATTTTTGGAAGCGTGTTAGCACTCCCTCTAAAACTTACTTGATGATTAGTTAAAATTAATGTGAGTTCCATAACTATGAAAATGGGGTCCATTAACTTAGTGGGATCAACATGAATTTCAACGAATCATAAATTGAGTGTTCGCAGAAGAGTATAAAAGAGAGTGTTAGTAGCACTCATCTTTATTTCTAGCGTCCAAAAGATGCTAAGGACCATAGTTTCATATTGGCTCAATGACTTTCTTTGAGAAGTTTAAGATCACCAATCAGTGTCGTTAAATTACGGTGGGATGACCCGCCCTCCCCAACGGCTTCCTTAGCCTTGACAGCAAGTTGACGCACACGCTGTCTGATCTCCTTTGATTCATCACCATCGTCCATTATCCTCCTTATAGCCCTCTCTATTTTCTCTCTACCCACTAGTATTTTCCTCTCTCCATAACCAGATGTCCCCCACTCCTCTGCACCCACTTCCACCCCAAACCGTTGCAGATCCGTTATCACTTTCTCGTTAAAGAATTGATCCCCATGCACCGGCCATGTCATCAAGGGGACACCAGCACAGATAGCCTCCATCGCCGAGTTCCACCCACAATGGGTCAAAAACCCTCCAATAGCACGATGGTCCAAAATAGGCACCTGTGGGACCCACCCCCTTATTATCATCCCTGTCTCCTTCGTCTTCTCCTCAAACCCCTCTGGTAACCACCCACCGGAATCTTTCTCTTCCATTTTCTCTGGCACTACCCAAATAAATTGGTAGCCGGAGGCTTCCACCCCGGATGCAATCTCGTAGAGCTGATTGTCAGGGAAACGACAGGTGCTGCCGAAACAAATATAAACCACCGAGTTGGGTTCTTTGGTGTTGAGCCAACTCAGACAATCGTTCTCACCCACCACGCTTACATGTCCCCTCTGAGCTTTCTCTTGATTAGAGGTGTGAACAAGAGAGACAGGACCAAGGAGCCAAGCCTTGTGCCCCGTGGTTCTCTCGTAGTATTCAATGTACTCGCTCTCGAGTTCCACGAAACTATTCACGAGAAGTCCAAGGCTCTTCTTCTCCCCCTCAATCATCGGTTCAATCCCACGATAGGTCATCGGTGGTTTCGCACGCATAGTGATGACATGTGGAAGATCTGGAAGAACAAATGTATTTGAACCAGATTCAGAATGCAGCTCTGGGTGTGAGAAGAAGGAAACTAAAGCACAGACGTTGAAGAGGCCAAAGCTGTTAAAGGCGAGTATGGGGATTCCCAATGTGTTGGCAAATTCGAAAACCCATTGGTACATGAAGTCGGCGACGATGCAATCGGGTGGGTTTTTGCGGAGGAATTGCTCCACTGGTTGACGAAGACGCATGGCCGCATAGTAAACGCTTATGGAGATGTTGAGGCTGGTGGCGAAGGTTACATTTTCGATTTGGACGGAGTCAGAGGAGATGTCGAAAGTGTGGATGTTGAGATTAAGAAGATTGCTGATTGATTTGCGTTTGAGAAGGGTTTCGGCGTTAGAGGGAGTGGTGATGATGGTCACGTCCTGGCCACGTGAGGCGAATAGCATGGCTATATCGCAGAGTGGGATCATGTGACCAGCTGCTAGGAAAGGAAGGAAGTATAGTTTGAGTGGACGATTTTCAGCTTCCCTCTCCATCGCGCTTAGGTAGTGTGTGTGTAGTGTGTAGTGTGTACTGTGTAGTGGTATAGCAGGGAAGGTTATTTTTTGGCACTGAAGCGTTGGCTAATATATGAATTAATTCCACTTCCAACCCACTCACTGTCATATCATAAATGTACATGACCCACGACATTTATGCATAAGATAGAATAATATATACCAGTGTGATGAGTATAAAACTGTATTTTAATTCTACTATAAACCATTTTAGTTTTTTAGCAATTTAATTTTAATTTAATTTATTATTTTTAATTATTGTAACTGATTTGTTGTTTCTTTACAAAATATTGGAACACTATTTTTTTGGAGTTTCAAGAATCAATCATTTTATTAATGTTAGTATTGTAGGAGTGAGAATATAAAATATAAAAAAACTGCAGTCCAATGCTTGAATATAAAATGTACTTTATTTTTAATAATAAAAGATTTTATTTTTCTTAGCAAATTTATTTGAATTTGAATCATTTATTTAATTACTAAATTAACTTGTTATTTCTTTTCAAAAAATTTGGATCTTTTAAATAAACCCTCAATTGAGTCTATAAAGGACTTATTATACAATTTTAGAGATTAATTAACGGACTCACAAACTTTAGAGGGAGGGAGAGAGAGTTGTGAAAATGGAACTGTACAATTTTGTTGTGAAAATTGTTCTATGGATTCAGATATTTGTATAAATATTGAATCCAAATGTTAGTTTCAAAAAATATCTGGAGTCGATTATCTTTTTTTTTTGATAAACGACTGCAAATGACTGCAAATGTATATTTTCACTATACTAGTAAGTAATTTGGAGTCGATTATCTTTATAAACGATTGCAAATGTATTTTTTCACTATACTAGCAAGTAATTTGGAGTCGACTGCTTATCTAAAAAAAAAAAATTAGAGTCGATTGTTGATGTAATTAACTCAAAGTTTTTCCCTTACAGTCCGAACACTTCGAGGTGGATTTATTATTAATTAGTTTAAATATGACATATCTATATGTTCCGGACCGGGCCAAGCGGTCCAATCCATACAAAGTGTGACCCAATCCAGCACTGAATCTGGCCCAAAACCAGGAATAAGAGGCGGAGCCGACCTCAACGGTCAAGATCGACGCGGGCTGATCTACCAGCTCAGGCCCAGCCTAGGCGAAGCACACCCCCTTCCTCTGCGTTTATAAATACAGAGTCACCCTCAAGAATTAGGTACGCTCTCTCTATTTAGTACCTCTCACCACTTCTGATTGCTAATCGGAGTATCTGCAGGTACCGACCCCACCGGTCTCCAACCTCGGTGGAGAACGACTCTGGGAGAATCTATCCGACCTCTGCCATGGAGAATCTAGAACCCGATCTCAACTAACTCTACTACCAACTGCAACATTGGAGTCCGACCCCGGTAGCAAGTACAGAACACTATATCACAGTTTACATGTGTTATTTATACATTTCTCATTTTAGTCTAAATTTGTTATCTCCATTGTGCATAATATTTTAATTATATCATTTTTAAAAAATTGTTTTAACTAATATCTTTTAAATTAATAATTTATTTTACAAAAGATTAAATAATATTGGAGTGAAATTAATGTGTTGATGTTTTTAAAAAAATATAAAAACTATAATTCTATTTATAGTCTAAAATGTAAAAACTGTAATTTATACCAAAAAAATAATTTTACCTTTTTAGCTATGTAATTTATAAAAATTTAGGTATATGATTTTTCTGTATTGAAATTATGTAAATTTTGTAAAAATTACAATATTTTTATGTGAAAATATTATTAACATATTTTGCCCCCATTAATAAAAAAATCTGGATCTGTTTAATCACTTAATAATATGCTTCTGCGTCTACGCGTGCGATGCACAGACAAACTATGCATGTGGTATTAATATTTTATATAATTTTTTAGAAAGCTGAACTTAAAGCTTGTCAGCTTTTAAATTTTAACCAAGAAGTAGTACTATACCCGTGTCTCCGCACAGATCGATTGCATTACGTCATATGATTATCTTAAATAGAAACGTTAGTTTGAAATCTCATTAATCTAAAATCAATTGTAAAATATAGAGGATGACTTGCATACGGACTGGTGGTGTCGTATTCTTTTTAGAAATGAATTTAGACAGTATTTAAATAGTCTGAACATTACCCCGTGAAAATAAAGAAAATCTTAAAGTAGATAAAAAAGGAGTTTCAAATAAAAAATTGATAAATATTAAAACTAAAAATGTACAAGTATCATTTAAAAACAATATGTGCATTTATCCCGTGTGTTTTTATATATCAGTGCAGTGTTTTTTTATATATCAGTATTGTTATCCCATGTTTTTTTTATATATCAGTGCAACTATCCCGTGTTTTTATATATATCATTGCAATTATCCCCGAATTTTTTGATATATCAGTGGAGTTGTCCAGTGTTTTTTTATGTATCAGTGCACTTATCTCATAGTTTCAATTGATTATTTGAGTTGATTAGTAGATTATTGTAGATAGTGAAAGATAGATAGTAGATTATCAATAACAAATATTTATCCCGAGTTTTTTTATATATCAGTAACAATTATTTGTCCTTTTTAGGTATTAGTGACAAATATTTGTCGCATGTGTTTTAAATATTAATCAGTTTAAATAGTCATTAAGCCTTCTTGTTTTTTTAGATAGTTGTTTTCAAAAACTATAATTATCAATGGCAAATATTAATCCCGTGTTTTTTTCTATATATCACTGCAGTTATCTACGTGTTTTTTATATATCCGTGCAGTTATCTGGTAGTTTCAATTGATTATTTTAGTTTATAGTAGATTACAGTAGATAGTAAATTTGTTAGATAGTAGATTATCAATAAGAAATAATTGTTTTAAATATTAATTAGTAATTTAAATAGTCATTAAGTCTGCTTATTTTTTAGATAGTAGGTTTGTAGTAGTAGGTTTCAAAAAATTTAATTATCAATAACAAATATTAATCTCGTGTTTTTTTATATATCAGTGCAGTTATCTCGTAGTTTCAATTAATTATTTTAGTTGATTAATAAATTATAGTAGATAGTAAAAGAGAAATAGTAGATTATCAACAAGAAATATTTATTTTAAATATTAATCAATAGTTTAAATAGTCATTAAATATTATTGTTTTTTAGATAGTAGGTTTATAGTAGTCTTCAAAAAATTTAATTATCAATGACAAATATTAATCCAGTGTCTTTTTATATATTTGTGTAGTTATCCCGTGTGTTTTTATATATCATTGCAGTTATCTCATAGTTTCAATTGATTATTTGAGTTGATTAGTAGATTATGGTAGATTATAGTAGATTATTGCAGTTATCACGTGTTTTTTTAGATAGTATTTTTATAGTAGTTTTCCAAAATTATAATTATCAATGGTAAATATTAATTATAAATTGTCTAAAAAAATTATAAATATCAATGGTAAATATTAATCCCGTGTTTTTTTATATATCACTGTAGTTATCCCGTGTTTTTTATTTATCAGTGCGGTTATCTCGTAGTTTCAATTGATTATTTTAGTTGATTTGTAGATTATAGTAGATAATAAAAGTTAGATATTAGATTATCAATAAGAGATATTTGTTTTAAATATTAATTACTAATTTAAATAGTCATTAAGTTTTCTTGTTTTTTAGATAGTAGGTTTATAGTAGTAGTCTTCAAAAATTTTAATTAAAGTAGTGTTTGTATAAATTTAGAAATTTAGTTAAAAGAATTAAAGTGAAGTGATAAGAGAAAGAGAATAATTATTTATGGGAAAAGTAAAGTAAAAAGAAAAAAAAAGGAAGAAATAGAGTGTAAAAGAAAAGTGAAAATGAGGAAAGAGTGTAAGAAGAAAGAGAAAAAAAGAAGAAAGAGAAAAAAAGAAGAAAGAGAGTGTAAGAGAAATAGAGTGTAATGACATTATTGCCCTAAAAAATTTGAGGTGTCTTTTAGATAGAATGGATGTATTGGTAAAATCATATGTGGTGAATTTGTATAGTAGATAGTAGGTTTATAGTAGTAGTCTTCAAAATTTTTAATTAAAGTAGTGTTTGCATAAATTTAAAAATTTAGTTAAAAGAATTAAAGTGAAGTGATAAGAGAAAGATAATAATTATTTATGGGAAACGTAAAGTAAAAAGAAAAAAATGAAGAAATAGAGTGTAAAAGAAAAGTGAAAAGGAGGAAAGAGAGTATAAGAAGAAAAAGAAAAAAAGAAGAAAGAGAGTGTAAGAGAAAAGTGAAAAGTAAGAAAGAGAGTGTAAGAATAAATAGAAAAAAAAAGAAGAAATAGAGTGTAATGACATTATTGCCCTCAAAAATTTGAGGTGTCTTTTAAATAGAATGGATGTATTGGTAAAATCATATGTGGTGAATTTGTACAGCAGACAGTAGATAAAGTTTGTTATCATGTCAAGTACTAACCCTATAAGGTAAATACTGTACTTCATTAACAAAGCTTATAAAATGACCAAAGTATTTTCACTCAATAATTAAACAAATTGTAATATTATAATCAAATTGTAATATACCAAAGAGCTTGTTTACAATGAGTTTCGTAGCATTAATTGCAGTATAGTAGTACCGGTACTCTTTCTGTGGCAGAATATAAGCAAAAATTGATCAACAAAATTGATTTATTTAAAATCTCAAAAAAAAATTGATTTATTTAAACACACCTAACGATGAGCTTGGATTATTATTGTAAGTAAATTTTGTATCTTCTAAGTTCTGTGAAATCATAAATGCCCGCCCTCTGCATAATATTGAATACACAATAAACATACACCAACCATCGAAAGCAATAAAGCACAAATGATATATTCAAAAATTTACAAATAAACATTGGGTTTTTTTAACTCCCCCCTTCTCCCCTGTACCCCAATTAACGCAAACGGACAAAAATACTTCTTAGAATACTTTAATAACGAAATATTTCCTCATTTACATTTATTTTTGGAAAAAGTAAGTTTTTCACCTTAAACTTTCTGGAAACAGGGGTATTTTCGAAAGACAATTGTTTTAAACTTTTCGGAAACACCCCATAGAAGGTAAATACGGAAGGAAAATTTTTTGGATTTCCGGAAACACCTTAAAACGGGGTATTTTCGGAAGTCAATTTTTCAGGTTTTTTTTTTTTTAATTTCGTTTTTAAATTTGTTTTTTTTTGCTTTTTCAGTGGCGAGACGTGCAGGACGATTAAAGCGATGCGAGTCTTCCGGAGCAGCACTAGGAGATGCAGATCAGACTCCTCCTGCTCCTAGCACCAGGACGAGGATTCGGCTGGTCACGCTTTTGAGCGTCAGAGGCGTGTCCGTGAGTTTCGTAGCATTAATTGCAGTGTATTAGTACCACTGTACTCCTTCTGTTACAGAATATAAACAAAAACTGGTCAACAAAAATTGATGTATTTAGTCTAAAATTAAGACCGGATACATCAATTTTTGTTAACAAGTTTTTGCTTATATACCGTAACGAAATAGTACAATACCGTAACGGAATAGTACAATTTAAGCAAAACAGAGGTACACGAGCAAACACACCTAACTATGAGCTTGGACTATTATTTGGACTATTATTGTAAGTAAATTTTGTACCTTCAAAATTCTGTGAAATCATAAATGCCCTCTGCATAATATTGAATACACAATAAACATACACCACCCACCAAAGGCAATAAAGGACAAATGATATTCGAAAATTTATAAATAAACATATTGATCATATTAACTAAAACCGTTGGTCTATTGATTTAATCTACCTTGGGATATGGGAGGTTCACTCGGTGCTCACAGGTTCAACTCTCGCACTGGACAAATTTGGGATTGGTCAGTGCGAAATTTGATCCTAAACAAGAGTGGAGTCTTTCGTTGAAAGTTTTGGGACGCTCCGTGGGTAGCCAACAATGGTCCGAACAAAAAAAAATACTCCCTCTATTTTCGTTTATAAGCAAAAGACAGATACACACACCCTTTAAAAAAGTTTTAAAAAAAAAGAATTAATACTCCTAAATTATTCCAATTAACTATTCTTGAACACCCTGAAAAATGAAGAAAAAAAGTTGAGAACCCCAAGTTACTTTCATTGAAAAAAGAGACAAGTGAGCAGTTAATAGAGATAAATTTAGTATTAATTAAAAAGTATTTTGACTCGCTTATATTTGGTAACATAACTTTATAGATATTATTGCTTTTATTCAAAAATGGAGTGAGTACTTATTTGTGTACTTATTTAGGGTATTTCCGGAAATCCAAAAAAAATTTCTTCCGGATTTATCTCATTTTAGGGTATTTCTGGAATTCAAAAATAAAAAATTAAACATTTATTTTATTAATTAAAAATACCGTCTACATTGACTGAAAATAACAGATTAGAACAACAAACAAAACAAAAACAAGGTCTAAAACTACTGAGATGGTCTAAAACTATTGCATGCCAAAGTCTCATCACTTGTTTCACTCTATCTCCCTTGACCGCCTTCTTAATCTTAGCACTGACATTGTTGTTAATGTGATACCGACAAAGCAAATTAACTGCCTCACGAGACACAATCTTGATAGCAGTCATCAATGCCTCCTCACAGTCAGTGAGGGTAATCTGCGGAATTGGGATATCTACCACCATCAAATCTCTTAGGCTCTGCAATGCCCATCTGTAGTCACCATATCGCTCATGAGACAAGTAAGCAAATGCTACTAAAAATGTTAACTCAGTGGAAGTGACACCAACAATCTCCAGGAGAGGCAATGCATATTTGTTGGTCTTGAAGGTGCAGTCCATAATCAAGACACTAGGAAACATCCTCAATAACTTCAAACTCTCAGGGTGTGTCCACACAATCTCCTCAACAATATCAGTTCCCTCAAACCGTTTGGTCCAACACAAGTAATGCTCAGACTCAATCAGTCTCATAAGCTCCTGCATCTCAGTCCTACTACCTCTCCTGCCCGATCGTAGTTTGCTGCGAATTCTATACAGTTAAGAGATCGTACTCAAGTTGTTGGCAAATCTCCTCTTTATTGCCTCTAGAATTTTTTGTGCTTTCACTCCCAACAACAAATGCTCCTCAACAACTGACCGCTCCTCGTTGTTAAACTTACCAAAGATTGTTGCTCTAAGCCAAGTTTTATGAGGCTCATGATTGTGACTTCCACACATAACTTTAACCTTCCAATCAAACTTAGGAGG
The DNA here is from genome assembly GCA_039519185.1 of Astragalus membranaceus. NCBI lineage: Eukaryota > Viridiplantae > Streptophyta > Magnoliopsida > Fabales > Fabaceae > Astragalus > Astragalus membranaceus. Next base: position 18,906,001 of record CM076851.1, on the reverse strand, counting down.
ATTGAGTGGTTTAGCTTTCAATCTAAAAGGACAACCACACTTTTTTGAGGTCTTGTGTCTAGTAGAACACCCAACATCTATTGCAGTATATCTTCCATGTCTCTCACAACCCAAAACGATCTTATTTTTTTTTTCCCTTTACCATTCGCTGTGTACTCGGATCGAATAATAATAACAATGACTCCGTTGGCTTTCCCAATATCTCTAGCCCAACGTACAAGTTTATCCCGAGTAGGAAAAAGCTACAAAATAATCATAAACTAAATTAATAACTTATAAAAATAATAAACAAGAAGAACTTTAGGAAGATATGTACCACTGAGGTAGTAAACTCGTTCGATAAATCTATAGTGAACGGAAGTCTGCCGTCAGCTGTAGCCATATCTGTAAAATAATGAAAAAGTAAAAAACAAATTTAAAAACAAATTCCGGAATTACCGAAAATACACGTAATTCCGGAAGAGACATTTTAAAACATTCGGAAACATGTAAAAAACGGTATTTCCGGAAGGTAAAAAGAATAAACTTTCCAGAAATACAATGTTACCGGAAATACTAAAAATTTGATGTTTCCGGAAGCAAATAACTGTTCCGGAAATACAATATTTCCGGATTAAACGCGAATAAAAATTCCGGAATTACCTTTAAATGAGATAATTCCGGGAAACTCAATTTTTGGTGGGGTCTGATAAGATTTTGGTAAAAATGAGAGGAGTATTTTTGGGTTAATCTGAATTATAAGTGTTTGGGGTATAAAGAGGGGGTACCAAAAAACCCTTTATGAGGTATGGATACATTTCTCATCTAGGTGAGAAATGTATCCAATAACTCAAAATGTATTCATAGGATGATTTTGAACATTTCCTCCATCAAAATCCCTCAATTATAACATTTAGCATATAACCTCTCCCAAATATAAATTTGAGGGACCATTTAATAATTTTTCATAGATTAAATAAGAGAAATTGATATTTTAGAAACTCAATAAATGGACGAATATAAACTTTATAAACCACTTAACAAATTTTCATAATTTAAAACCTAAAAAAAAGAAAGAGTGGTACTTTCTCGAAAAAAACAAAGAAAGAGCAATAATTTTTTTTTTGTATAAATCGGGTATCATCTGCGCGCAATTGCATAGACTAATTTCTCAAGTCGGCACTAGTGCAGAAAAGACATTTAGCGTCGGTTATTTTGGACATTTAGCATCGGTTATCGCCCGACGCTAAATGTCGCGATGCTAAAAGTGAGACATTTAGCATCGGGTGTTTAAATAGCCGATGTTAAATGTCCATTTCATCACTGTTTTTGATGTCTGAAAAATGACATTTAGCATCGGTTGTTTAAACAACCGATGCTAAATGTCCTGAAAATTACATTTAGCATCGGTTATTTGAAACAACCGATGCTAAATGTCGTGGAAATGACTTTTAGCATCGGTTATTTGAAACAACCGATGCTAAATGTCCTAAAAATTACTTTTAGCATCGGTTATTTGAAACAACCGATGCTAAATGTCTTTTTTTTAAAAAAAAATTGACATTTAGCATCAGTTATGTGAAACAACCGATGCTAAATGTCTTTTTTTAATAAAAAAAATTAATTGGCACTATTAATAGATATCAATTGACCAACTTATAAAATCCTGATATACAAAATTATTTCCAGAGCAACTCATAATAAATTAATAAAAATACTTCAAATTCTATTGAAATTTAATGTCATACAATACAAGTCATTAATCTTATAAGTTCTACAAATTTCTTACAAACAAACAAACAAAGTATAACACCAAGAAGTTACCATTATCTGATTTAGTTGCAGATATTTACAGAAGTTAAAATTGCTAGAGAAAAATCTAGAGTACCTAAACGGAAAAACCGGAAGTACAATGCTGCAAAATACTAACAGAATGTACACTAGTGCAAAATCAGGAAAAGAATTAGACATTTAAAGTCAGGCGCTCAAATGCCTGACTTTATATGTTGAGGCGGTGGCAAACTTGTAATTAAGAGGCAAAACTCGAGAGTTTTAAAGTCAAGCGAATACACGCCTGACTTCTAAAGTGAAAAAATAGGAAAAAAAGTTGACTTTAGAAGTCAGACGTGTATTCGCCTCACTACATAAGTAGACACAGTGGCAAATTTGTAATTAAGGGTCAAATTCTTTTTTTCTATTTCCCCCTTCATTCGCCCTCTCCTATCTCTCTTCGCAAACCCTTCACTCTCAGAACACTTCCCGTACGCCTCTCCTCTCCTCTCCCTCACGCTCACTCCCTCACCGCCATCCTTTCGTCACCCTCTCTGTCATCCTCCCTCACCATCATCCTTTCCTCACGCTCACCACCACATTTTCGTCACCCTCTCTGTCTCCTCATGTAAATCCAGAAACCCTTGACCGCCACCTTCCCCCTCATTTTCCGACCACCATAGACGTCCAATCAAAAAACGAGTTTGATATTTGGTATCCCCTAAGCGTCCGCATGAAAACCCCTCAAGAAATTTGAAGTTCGGAGAACTCTCCACCGGAGCTCCGCCGCGTCGGAAATCGCACCACCGGAGCTCCGCCTTGTTGGAAATCGCACCACCGTCCGGAGATGTGTTTTGTTGCCAGTTCCCCTCATGAAAACCCTTTGTTTTTTCTCTTATACATCCCCTCAAAACCCTAACTTTGCGTTTAACGTTATTCCTTGTTGTCGTTTCAGGAAAACTACGATCATCTCAACTCCGCACTCGTTTCCACCGATCATTCTTGGACTTCTCTCACATTGAAGGTTTCTATTGTCTTATATCTCAATCTCTATTCCTCACATTGATCTGTATTTTTTACGGTTCCTCTGTCTTTTTTCATATCTTCAACATGGTTTTCATACCTTCCCTAAAAAAACTAGTTTTTATTATTTTATTTTTATCTTTTGTTTCAGTTATGCACTTCTCTAGATACTGAACAACTGAATGTTAATTTAGGGTTTAGCACCATTATTTTGTTTCTATAATCATTATTCTTATTAAAAAATGTATATATAAAACTTCTATAGTATTTCTGATTTGTTGTGATAACTGCAGGTTTGCTACAATGAAGGCGAGGAGAGTTAAACGCTCTGATTTCTGATTTCTGATATGGAATTTGAACCAAGGCAAGGAGAGGTAAACGCTCTGACTTCTATATTTTTATATTCTGTTTATTCTTTTTGCATTTGGGCCAGTTCCTTTTAATCTCTTAATTCTTAGTATTAATTATATTTCAAATTTCTGATATGGAATTTGAACAAATGCTCTGGAGTGGTTGGTGTGTTTAACTGTCAAGGTGCTGGGTGGTGCAAGCTAGAGAAGAAAAACCGTATTCATTGTGCAGCCCGTGGGACACTTAGTACTTCTGTTTGTACCTCTGATGTTGATTCCATTACTCAAGTAGCTGGTGCTGATTGGAATGGTGAGGCCATTGTTGATGCCTACAAATCAGGTAATTTAATCAGTATATACTCTGTTGTGATTTTACTATTTGTGATGAAGTTAAGTGCAATAAGAAATAAATACCACTGGTTGATTCCACAATTAAGAACTTGTGTTTTCAAAGTCCAACACAATAAGCAACTATTTAATTTCTCAGGTTCTGTTTCTTTCTTTTGACCTGAAAACAATGAAGGCAAGGAGAGGTAAACGCTCTGAGGTAAGCTTTAACATGATTTCAAATCACTTGTTTTTTAAATAAATTCTCCCATTTTTGAGTTATTATATTACTGTTTAAATGCTTGAAATCCTTGTATTTTGTTTAAATGCTTACTTCACAGTTTCAGAGTCAAATGGCAGATCTATGGGATCATCTTGCTGATCTATGCAGTGCTGATCTTTCAATTTTTAACGGTATCTCTATGTCTTTTATTTTGATAGGCATTATCTCTGTCTTTATGTTGCGGTAACAGTTGTGTTGGGATCTTTTAATGGTGATATATTTACTTATTCTTCTTCCCTAACTGTCTCTAATGCATCATGGTTTTATTACCCCAAACACTAAAATAGTGATTTTCCATTATTTTGACATTGTTTTTCCTCCGAGAATTGATTATGGGCCATGAAGAATCTTAAAGAAACATACTTAAGTGTTTATATAAACTAAGTCTCCAATTGTTGTTTCTTTGTGAAGTGAATAGTTGAGGTTCATTCGCTATTGTTTGAAAGTTGATTTTTCTGTGTGCTTTGGTTTGTTTCCAGATTCTGGTTGTGTTTTCACTTGTGGGGATGGCTCTTTCGGTCAACTTGGGCATGGGGATTACGCCTCACACGCTTCCCCTGTAAATGTTTCATACTTTGTTGATCAGCCTATTGCAAAGGTAGCATGTGGCATGCGTCATTCCCTTGTCTTGTTGAAAGGTATTGGATTGGTTTAAGTTGTTACCTAGATTGATTGCTTTAGTTTCTGTCTCATTAAGAATGTATGTTTATCCCTCACTTTGTGGTGCACAGGTTGTCCATTAAATCAAGTTCATGGATTTGGCTCTGGGAAGCGAGGTCAACTGGGTGTCTCTAAAGATAGAATTAAATCTATTAATCTTCCTAAAGTTATTAGTGGCTTTGAAGATGCGGAAATCATCGACATTGCTGCTAATGGTGATCACAGTGCTGCATTATCTGGTAAATCCATCAGTTCTTCCTTGCATGATGTCTCACATTTTTCTTAACAATAATTAAGATAAGCTAAATCATCTGGTGGAAATTCATACACTAAAGAATAGTTAATAGTTAATCTTCTCTAATAAACACTCTTTTGGTTGTTGTTGCATCAGTTGATGGACATCTTTACACCTGGGGAAAAGGCTTTAAGGGATTTGAAGATTCTCACATTCCGCAGTGTTTGAATTCTACATTGAATTTTACCAAAGCCACTTTGGGATGGAACCATGCTTTAGCTATGAGTGGTATTTATTGACACTATATACCTAAATTTTTTTATTTCCTTTCTTCTGTCACTTATATGTTTAAGAAGTGTGCATTTTTGTTTTTAAATTTGTTTCAGATGAGGGAGAGGCCTATATGCTTGGTGGCCCACCTTGGAGTGCTTAGTGATATTCACAATGTAAACCCAGCTAAGCAGTTACCGGGTAAGACATCATATTACTGATATTGCTACAGTTTTTAAATTTGTTTTGAGTTATTTTTAACCTTTTAAGACATCATATTTAGAACCTGTCCCTAGGATGGGTGTTCGGGTTTTTCTTTGGGTTGAATCGTGTCTTGCTCACCCTAGTATTGGGTAAAGATATACAAAATATTGTTAACTTCCTTGTTTTAAGATGTTCTGGTTGATTCATACTTATTTTAAGATGTTTTGGTTGATTCATACTTATATTAGATTCTTACTTATATTAGAGCTTTTTGTCTGAATTGATTCATAAGATGTTCTGGTTGTCCTAACTATATTCATTGTGATTTTCCAGTATTAATCCATCACAAGAGATTAGTCAAAGACGCCTTTCTTAGCTTTTATTTATTAGACTCAGTGTGAGCAGCTTGGCATAATTAATTAGTTTCTTTGCAAGGTATTTATGAACTTAATATTCAAATCCACAATTTTGATCTATTACTTAGGTTTCTCATTTTTAGAAAATAGATTGATACTTACTCTGATCAGTTATTGATTTTAAGATCTTGAAAAGGACAATAGATATTTTGAGGACTTGGATTCTTTTCTCTGTTTCAGCTAATACAGTTAAATCTTGTTCTTGTTATAGATATTTGATATGCTTCACTGAGTTCAAGTGTCTAATGCTTGTTATTTTGGAATTGCAGGACTTCTTTTCATTGGTGCTAGATGGGTCAGTAGTTGATGGAGATCTTTTAAAATGGGTATGAACTTGAACTTATGTCTTCATATTATAATATTGTTATTGATATGTACAATAATGCCCACCAGTAAGATCGCGATTCCTCCATAAGGATTTATAAAGAAAAAAAAGAAAGAGTAAAAACACAATAGGGATTATGCCAAGTCTAATGTTTTAACATAGCCTGTGCTTCTCCTTGTCTTATGTTTTAACACAATAAGGATTATGCCAAGTCTTATGTTTTAACATGCCTTTCTTCCATACTAGCCTCTTCGGTTTGGAAATTTATCAGCTTTTGCTCAAATATATGTCCCCATTTTCTTCTTTTCTTTGCACTAATAGGTTTTTCTATTTGCTACAAATTGTCATATTCAAGCTACGTTTTTCTTACAAGTGAAATTTCTGTGCATGTCGAGATGCAATTTCTCAAGGCAAACCTATTGTTCTTGATTTGCTCAAACAAGGTATTTTGAAATTGCATTTTCAGGCGGCGCACCTCAGGATAATAAAGGTGTTGAAGACACAAACCGAAGAAGAAGAAATCTAGTAAAGAAATGGATGCCGCTGCAAGAGCTGCTGCTCAAGAAGCTGCTGCAAGGAATGCAAGGCTTGCTGCTGCAAAGAAAAAAGAGAAGAGCCATTACATAGATACTAAGGAAGTGAGGTATGAATATGGCAATAACCTGATTATGCAGCATGTCATTAGAGTTACTAATTTAATGGTATTTATTAATGAAATATATCTTAAATTTGGTTATTCTTCAGGGTCACAATTGGCACTTGGAATGTTGCTGGAAAAACTCCAAATGAGGATCTTGAGATTGATGATTGACTTTGTTCTGAAGATCCAAGTGATATTTACATTCTTGGGTGAGTTGTTCGTCAGAAGTATATAGTTTTTATTTATTTGTTTCTCTACATAGGAACTGTTGATGATTATGAGCTGCAAAAGCTTGAAGCTAGTAACATAATTAGTATAGGGAATGATTTAAATGACTTAGATAAGACTGTTTCTGTGTGATTTGCATTGGATATACACTATGATCTATCCATTTATACTAGTTTCTTCTTCTTTGTTTCTTCTTTGTTTCTTCGTTTGTTTCTCTGCTAGGGTTCTTAAAAATCAACACTGATCTTGATGATTTCTATCTTTCAGGTGATGATTCTTGTAGATGCGAGCTACAACATCAATCACAAAGCTAGGAACTCGACTTATCTTGCGTGTTCTTTCTTCGTTGTTACTGTTTGTTAGATACTTCCATTTTGTCAGATATACATTATACATATACAGAATGGGAAAATTTATTTAATTGTACAAATCATGGTATTTCAGTTTCAGATGCAATGTTCAAATACTTTGCTTATATAATGGTGATTAGCTTTGGACATTCTGTTTGCCTTGTAATTTATAGTAGTAATGCCTTATGTGTGTTTATCTTGATTCTTTTGTGATTTTTGCATTTGTCAGCTTATGCTTGTTTTAAATTAAGTTTCAACATAATTGTATTTTCTTTCTCCCTATTTTGTAGTTGAATTTTCTTCCAGTGATTTTTTTTCGTAGTAATGAACCATATGTTGCCACTTCCAGTGGCTAACAAATAATTTTTTTTTTTTAAAAAAAATGAACTACGTTGCTGCAAGGTGGTCAGACAATAATAAATGCTTGACTTTAAATCATACTTACGAAGTCAGGCAAGAATAAATGCTTGACTTTAAATCATACTTACGAAGTCAGGCAATAATAAATGCTTGACTTTAAAACAGACTTACGAAGTCAGGCGAAATAAATACTTGACTTTAAAACTGACTTACGAAGTCAGGCGAAATAAATGTTTGACTTTAAAACTGACTTACGAAGTCAGGCGAAATAAATGTTTGACTTTAAATCAGACTTACGAAGTCAGGCTATCGCTTGACTTTAAAACTCCTGACATACAAAGTCGACTTAATAAAAGTCAAGCGGGCGCCTGACTTTAAATCCCCTTTTCTCCTGACTTTAAATCCCTTTTTTGCACTAGTGGTACTATGAAATGCAATGTGTTGGCCACACATCAATATTCAATATACTCCAATACTATGCAAGTAATTTGCTAAACCTTCTCATCCATAGCCACTAACTGGTCATCTGCATCAATATATCCTGTGCAGCAGGCTAGAACTATCTGATCAGCAGCACCTTTCCAATGTATATGCACATCAGAATCAGCCTGCAAATAAGAATAAACTATATCAATTAGCAGATGAAATATATCATTATGCAATATATAGAAAAGTGGAGACAACAAGAATCTGATGTATAGAAAAGTGCACATGCAAACCAAGGCCAACAGACTGCTCCACATGGCAATCCAGGAACAATTTTAATCTTGACATTTACCCGTGAACAACTTAATTACAAGTTACTGGACAAAAATGTTTGGTGGACTTCAGATAAATATCCCAGGCAATCAATTTGGAGACTACTCCTGCACCAACAGTTCTGCCTCCTTCTCTCAATGCAAATCTTTGTCCTGTTAATAAACACAAATGATTATTGTGAGATTATACTGTTAAGTGCGGTCATAAAAAATGTTGCATATACGAACTAATAAACGACAATGCAAAAACTGTTCTAGCTACTATTTCTACAGAATCAGTTTGAATCAGAATCAGTTTCACTCACCATTTCCCTTTGTACATCATCTTGCTTGAGACCTCGTAGAAGAAGTCCAACACCAGCCTATAAATGAACATATTATATTCATCAATCCAAATTGCAGGAACAAAAAAAAGAATGGACGGAAAGAGTTATATGATTTTACTCACTTGCCCTCTATCCAACATTTTCTTGAACATTTCCACACCAGTTACAGTAGTCTTCAAAGGTTCACCCTAAACACACAAAAAAAGACTGATAAATACAAAAGCATATACCATAAAGCAAATCACTCAGTGAATATGATATGATATAAGTTATAACAATACATATGTTGCTTGTGTACCTGTGTTAGTCCCAATACTTCAACCTCTTCACCAACTTTGATGGTGCCTTGTTCAACGCGACCAGTCACAACAGTTTCACGCCCCTTCACATAAACCAGAACAAAACAGAATGCTTTGCATTGCATCATGAATAAGAATACTTTGATACATACATTGTTTTAAGACATTTCTAGTTACCTGAATAGAGAAAACATCTTCTATTGGCATTAAGAAAGGCTTGTCAAGCTGTCTCACAGGATCAGAAATGTATTCACCAATAGCCTCCATTAGTTTTAAGATAGCCTTCTTTCCAAGTTCTTCATTAGTCCCTTGCAAGGCAGATAGGGCTGAGCCTCGTACAATTGGAATCTCATCCCCAGGAAATTTGAAATTACTATCCTCTATGTTGGGGATGGGACTAGAGGACTTTAACTAGATGCTTTGCTCCCTCTAGGTTGAATTAGTTGTAGAGTAGGTTGCATAATAGACAACAAATAACTTAACAAATAAGCAAAATTTGAAAAGTATAAGAAAGTTGAGAAATGCTACAATACAAGAGAAGAGACTCATGTGTTTGAGGAGATATAACCTTGGATTGTAGTGGACTAACAGGTATTCTGTAATACTATTCCATTAAAGTTAGGAGTGATTTATACTGAAGTGGAAAGAAAGCAACTATATAAAGTATAAACATTATGAGAAGTATGATTTCAAACCTGTATAAGAGAGAAGTATAAACATTAAAGTTAGGAGTGATTTATAATGAAGTGGAAAGCAAGCAACTATATAAAGTATAAGAGTCCAGCCAGCCACAAGGGTCAGAATTAGGATATCAACCATTCCACCACATTCCAACAAACCCAATAAAAATAGGAAACGAGAACTTTAAATGTTCTACAAGTACTGGTGTGTTGGTGGTAGCAGTTGGTTGCATCTAAAAATAGCATTGGCAGGAAACATTTAGTTTCCTTGATCACACCAACATTTTATAATAGGCAAGTTAAACACCTATTCACAGTATAATATATGAATATGTAAGTGTCACCTTTACTTGCTGCATAGACTGATCCAGTACTTCAGCTAATCACACCAGCAATAGATGAAATGAACACAACTAATGCTTCCATTTCCAGACAAATATGAACACCTGATAACTCGTTTATGAGAGAACTTTGATAAGGACATCAGCATAGTAATGAATCAATGGAAATTGGAGATAGGGTTGAAATAAGGGAGATACAGAAATTGTTATGTACAGTAAGACACCCAAATTCATGTGAAAACAAAACCAACTCATCATTTTTATAACAACCACCTATACTATTCAAAGTTAGAGAAGATCATCATATCCGTAACTGAGTGTGGTTTTCGTCGACTCAGTAAAATCTACTCCCAAATTCAATGCATACTAACTAATTGCATTGCTAGAATGGAACTTTCACAAATTAAACATGTTCACAAGGTTCTCACTGTACTTTGTTATTCTTACTTGGAAATTCAGGTTTCCCTTTCCCTTGATATTCTTACTTGCAATTTCACAATCTGAATATATATACGTATCCACAATTCTCTTGCTTGCAAAAATCAAGATAGGAGAAATATGAATAACATTTCTTGAGCAACAAATCTGAAAAACAAAAATCAAGATACGAGAGATCTGAATAACATTTCCAACACTTTTAACAAAACAAAAATAACAAAATCAACAAAATCCTATTAAAAATCATGAAACCAAAGAGGGAAATCGTAAAACTCAAGGTCTAGGGGTGTTACCACTACTAAGACTCAAGGATCGGTTCCATATTTTGTAACGATCTTGACGGATGAAAAGCGCATCAACGTTGTAAACAATTAGCGATCTTCAAAATGAGAGCCAGGGATTAGCGCTTGCTTTTGATTTTGGCACAAGGATTAGATCAGCGAGAATCTGGAGATGAATTAAACTAAACCTAAATCAAGAAAGGGGGGATTATTCAAAAACTAAAATCAACATAGAAAAGTTGAGATTCACACTATGCGATGTTCAAGCCAAATTAGGGTTCGCCTTACAAGAACTTCGATGCAAGCTAGAGAAGGGGGAAGAGAGAGAGGTGCTCAACCTTCATATCCAAAAGAGCAAGCCATAGACACTCAAGGTTCTCACGAGAATCTGTTGAAGAAGAAGCCGTATCTCCAAAACGAGCGAGAGTGGTTAAGCGAGAGCGGAGTGACGGTGAGAAAGACAGATATCGTGGCGTAGCGAGTGATGATCAAGAGTGAAGAAGCAGAGCGAGTGATTTGTTCCCCGTGGAGAAATAAAGAGGCTGCGCATAAAAAGTATAAGCAGTGGACATTTGTTCCCTCTTAGGGTTAGAGAAGAGGGAGCTGTGCATGTTCAGAAGGAGAAGCAGGAAAGAGACAACAGTGAGAGGGGTGGTAACAGAGAGAAGAGGGTGAAGAGGAGGTGGGTTTGGTTGTGGTGTAGCTTTTGGGTGTAGTGAGGGAGATAAGGAAGAGAGATTGAAGAACTGTTGGAGTTGAGAGAAGAGATGAGCGCTTAACCTTTGCAAGTTCAGCGAGAGATTTTCAGAGAATACGAGAGAACGCGAAAGGTTGGAAAAAATGGGACATTTAGCATCGGTTGTATAAACAACCGATGCTAAATGTGTTAGACATACACACTTAACATCGGTTGTATAAACAACCGATGCTAAATGTCTGACGCAAGTACTTTTAACATTGGTTGTTTAAAGAACCGATGCTAAATGTAGGCGCGAAAATTGAAATTTTCCATTTAATTGCAAAATTGCCACCGCTTCTACATTTTGCATCGGCTGTTCAAACAACCGATGCTAAATGGTGCTTTCTAAAGTCAACTTTCCACTAGTGCGGGTAGGTTTACAATGAGCAGCAAAATACTTTTGCCAAATGAAAAAGGCGATACCTTAACTACTAAAATGAGAACTTACTCCGGTTTTTAATTTAAAACATGCCCCCAAAATATTTATTCTAGAACTATTAAGAATATATTATAGAAATATAAAAGTAAAAATATTTAATACCATAACCATATCTTCCAATGTCTGTCCCTCACCTTGATTGCCTTGGCAATTTCAACGACGTAGAGACGTCGACTCTCGAGTTCGAACTCAAGTGTTAGTAATGGTAGTGTGTGTACGTGATGTTTATTTGACATTTCATCTAAAGTCTGCCAATATAGTGAATTAAGAGAACATGCAAATGAGGCCGGTGATAGAGTTCATCAAACAAATAAATGAAGTGCAGGTTTGCATAAGAATAGGCCTGTGACAGACTTAATGAATCAAATAAATGAAGTGAAGTTCAGGCCGGTGAGTAGCTTCATCTATTTCTTTTGAGAAATGGAGAGGATATCAACCCCAATATATACGCACCATGTTCTTCCGATGTGCAAGTGATTTAAGGGTATACTCATTCGTTGAAGAACAAGCAGTGACAAAAGTATATACACTTGAATAAGCATATTATCACTTTGTTCGTATCAAATGACGGGTGCAATTAAGCGTACGTTTAATTAACTTCAAAGCACACAAAATAGACAGATCATCTAATGTCATAAACATTTATTTGAATTTTACAACCTAAAAATTAATAGATTAATTTATCTTTTATTTAAACATAATAAGAATTATTCCAACAACTTGAGCACCGGATGGAGTAATTCATTGCAAGAGGGGGTTCTGAGTGTCTCCATATCCTACAATAATAATACATATTTCAATAGTGGTGATAAAACAAACACAATGTTCACATTTATTTTTGGAAGCTTGCTAGTAACACACTCTCCCTCTAACACTTGCTTTATAATTAGTTAAAATTAACGTGAGTTCCATAACTATGAAAATGGGGTCCATTAACTTAGTGGGACCAACATGAATTTCAACGAATCATAAATTGAGTGTTCGTAGTGCTGGGGTTGAATCCACAAACCCAATGGGTGCAAATAGTAGAACACAGGCCCACTTAGCCTAGCCAAAAGCACCAGAAAACCAGAACAGCCCAAATTGGCTTCCAAACGCGTTCTTGCGGAACCCAGCAGATCACGATACGAGTCAACACGGACCCGATACACGACCTGTTGCTTATAAACAAACAGCAATCCTAATTCACGCCGTTTTACTCTCACTCAGGTTCTCTTCTCTCTCTCTGATTCGTTTTTCTTCTTTCTTTTCACTTTCTCTACTAGGTCTTTACAATTTGCTTGATTTTTCAGGATTCTGAAGCTGAAATTTGAGGAATACAGCTTCTACAGTCACCACGAATATGTATTGAGCAATAGCCCTTTGTTACTTTCTTTGATTTTTGATGTTTCAGAAATCCTAGAATTGCGATTCTGACTTCCTATTTTGTGCTTTTGATTTTTGTGAACAAAACGAAGACTGAATATTGAACGAAGTCTTTAATGAACACAAACGAAAGGTAAAATCACTCACAGTGATTCTATTTTGATTTTTCGTTTCTGTTTCAACCTTTAATCGCTATTTTTGCTGATTGCATGAACTGTGATGGTGTTCTTGATGAACACACGCGACACCAATCAACTGTGGATCTTCTCTCAAGACCACACATGGTAAATCTCACTTTATTACTAGTTTTTCCCTTTTTGCTTTTCTGTTTCAGTCACTGGAACAGAAACAGTGTGTTAATCCTTTTCTTTTTCTTGTGTGAGGTCTCCAACCACCTGTTGAAGATGAACTCAGCAACCCAGAAATTGAAAGGAAGAGGAATGTGTATGAAGCAAAGTCTTGAAAAACAGACGTATGGAATAGGAATTAAACTGTAAATGAAATTTCTATTCACTGTAATTATTACAAGTCTATCTAGGTATTTATATACAATGTAATGGACTGTTAGTAAACAGTTAAGTTGTTGTAACAACTTAAACTATAGGTAGTTACAGAAACTGATTTGTAGTGCAACAACTCTATTTGTTTGTTAGTTGAAGTAGCTATTACAACAACCTATCCACGCTGATAAAAGAGCACGACCCGTGCGTCCCTTTCTACCACCCATTTTAAAACACATCCTAGGCTATTCCGATTGGTTCCAAGTTCATTCTAATCCCTTCCCCAACCCTATGTATTGATGAATAAACCGTAATTCGTGGAAAACACCTAGGAATGATTGATGTGATGCGAAGGTTCTATGTTAATGAATGTTAATGAAGATGAAGATGAGGGTAATGTTATGAATAAGTAAATAGACTTTATGTCCTAATGAGGTCGAGGAAAGTTAAGATAACGATGCTATGATATTGATTGTAATTGAAATGATTATGTTGATTGTGATTGAGGTCATTATGGTTGCATTGAATTGTGAATGTTCTAAGTGATGTTAAATGAATGCTAGTAACCACAAGTGAGGTAATGTCACGAAAGGATAAAACGGACAAAAATGTCCCTTGAGGTTGAGGTTATGTTGTGTTTATGTCAAGTATAAGAGACGGCCCAATGCGGGTGTATTTATATAAATTATATAAATTGAGGTTAGGGTGACGACCCTATTAAAGAGGTTAGCGTACTAGGGGAGGGGAAGTCATGAGCCCTATGAACCTAGGCCCCATGAGGTTTGCCCGCAGTTTATGGTTCGCAGATTGGGTTCACCGGAATTTTTATACAATATTGAACGGTGATATGCTAAACAATGTAAAAAGAGGTTTCACGTAGTCGCTTATTAGGGCTATGAGTTAAAAAGAGGCATAATGAACCGAGAGAGTTAGTAAGGGGTCTCGATAGGACTCACTGAGATAATGTTATATCTCACCCTTCATGTTTTGTGGTTTTTACAGAGAAACAGGCAAAGGCGACGAGGCATGGCTATGGCGCGACCTAAAGGAGATGTTGAAGTTTTAGTTCTATAGGTTTATGTATTTTTCTCTTGTCAGATTTGTATTTTCGATTGTACGACTTATAATTGTTACAAGTTGTAAATCGCTTCCGCAACTTTCGTTCTTGATATTGAACACTAGGACATGAGAAGTTTGTAAGGCACGTAATTCAAGTATTTAAGTTAATTATGTTAAGTTATGCAAATCAAAGTGACTGTTTGATGATTATTCATCGAAGATTTTAGTGTGTGTTCAATATCTGAAACAGGAAGTATCTCTGATGTATGCTATGTTGTATATCTTGGTATTTTCTATGTAAGAAATACTGGGGTGTTACATTATGGTATCAGAGCAGTTCGACCTAGTCGGGCTTAGTGACCTTACGGTCAAGAGGATATTAGATCGAGTAAGTTAGGGACTTAGACAATTAAATGTCAGAACCTTTCAGTATATTATGTGAAGTATTGAGTCAGGATCCGCTCAATGTTTCATGTGAGTTACTGAGAATGATGACTATTGGTTGTCTTAGCCCCAAAAATGTTTAAAACCCTAAACCATATGATTTCTAGCCTTCTCCTTTCATTAGAGCGTGCAGCAGAAGCAGATGGCTACAGATGACATTCCGAAACAACAGATGGGCATACGTGATGGTTCGAGGAAGCTGTAGGCGACCGTCTAGTTCTTGAAACCAATTCAACCATAGGATCATATAGAGAGTATAGGTTACATTAAGTATGGATGGAAATTTGATTGCACTAAAGAGCAAAACCACTTTTAAAAATATATCTGTTTCTTTTCTTAAACTCTTTGATGGGATCATGATTCCCTTCGATCTTTAATGTGCGGAGATATAATTGACTATGGTCAATCCAAGTTGGGGTGAATCCCTTTAAGTTTCTAAGAAGAGAAGTTAGGGTTTGACTTGTGAGATGGCATGAAGATAGATGAAGCTTTAGGATAGTGGCCATTGAGTAACTTGAACGATTTTGAGGACAAAATCTTTAAAGTTGGGGTGATTGTAACATCCCCAATTTAGCTAATTTCATTTATTGAAATTAGCAAGAGGTTATAAGATAATTAATTAGCAAGAGTCATAATTAATTAATTAGAAAACTGATTAATTATGAGATGATTGTCATGGGCTACTTAAATAAATTGTGTGTTGTTGTTTAGCTATATTGATCATAAGGATTAATGATTGATTATGGACTGGTTTGCTAAATTAAAATAGTTAGGAGAGTTATGGGATAATAATTGAGTGATTAGAAATGAATTATGAGAGAGTGATGTGTTTAGCAACTAGAAGGGTAAAACTGTCTTTCCACCAACTCACTTAAACCTTCCAGCTGAACCATTTAGCTCACTTCAGACACATGACACCACACAAAAACATCACTCACTCCCACATTGCATGCTGCTGAAAAAACAGAAAAAGAGAGAAATAGAATGAGAGAGGGAGCCGTGAGAGTGAGAAGAATAAGGAGAGGGGAGAAATCTTTGGTTCCTTGACGCATGTCACACATTTTCAGCTCATTAGATTCAGCTTCTCTTCCTCTTCCCATTGATACCACAATCATCACTTGTTTCTTTCCCTTCCTCATTTCACCATTTTTGGATGTCCAAGCTCACTTGACCAAACATGGAGTAAACAACCTTGCATGTCACCATTGAAGCCTTAGACTCAGTTTCTGAAATTCAAGAACCAATATTTAAGCACACTCACAAGCAGCATTCTGAATTCCGCCACATTCAGAAGCCAAACTCGAAATTGTGGTGTTTCGGGAGCTTAGGAGATCGCTTCGGGGATTGTTCGAGTGTTAACTTAACGGTAGCATTGTGTGGAACTCGGTGTTTTGTGATTTTCATCACAAACGGTGAGTTCTATACTCGCTTAGGGTTTTCATTTTAATTGTGTCAACCTTACATGTGACTGAAAATATGTTTTGGTTCTTCGTTTCGTTGAATTTCGTTGAAAACCGTAATTTTGCGAAAATTACGTTTTGGTGTGTTGTTTGAGTGAATGTGAATGAATCATTTGATGTTTATGATGATGTTTGCACTGGTTGTTACTCTGTAATAATCTGTAGTTATGTTTGGGAATTGATCGGAACGAATATTGGAATCGAACGGATAGCAATTTACACGCAAACAGAAATTTTTGGTGATGCCGATAAAAGAGCACGACTCGTGCGCTTTTTGGCACGACCCGTGCGTCCCTTTCTTCCACCCATTTTAAAACACATCCTAGGCTATTCCGATTGGTTCCAAGTTCATTCTAATCCCTTCCCCAACCCTATGTATTGATGAATAAACCGTAATTCGTGGAAAACACGTAGGAATGATAGATGTGATGCGAAGGTTCTATGTTAATGAATGTTAATGGATATGAAGATGAGGGTAGTGTTATGAATAAGTAAATGGACTTTATGTCCCAATGAGGTAGAGGAAAGTTAAGATAACGATGCTATGATATTGATTGTAATTGAAATGATTATGTTGATTGTGATTGAGGTAATTATGATTGGATTGAATTGTGAATGTTCTAAGTGATGTTAAACGAATGTTAGTAACCACGAGTGAGGTAATGTCACGAAAGGATAAAATGCACAAAAATGTCCCTTGAGGTTGAGGTTGAGGTTATGTTATGTTTATGTCAAGTATAAGAGACGGCCCAATGTGGGTGTATTTATATAAATTATATAAATTGAGGTTAGGGTGACAACCCTATTAAAGAGGTTAGCGTACTAGGGGAGGGGAAGTCATGAGCCCTATGAACCTAGGCCCCATGAGGTTTGCCCGTAGTTTATAGTTCGCAGATTGGGTTCACCGGGATTTTTATACAATAATGAATGGTTATATGCTAAGCAACGTAAAAAGAGGTTTCACGTAGTTGCTTATTAGGGCTACGAGTTAAAAAGAGGCATACTGAACCGAGAGAGTTAGTAAGGGGTCTCGATAGGACTCACTGAGATAATGTTATCTCACCCTTCATGTTTTGTGGTTTTTACAGAGAAATGGGCGAAGGCGATGAGGCATGGCTATGGCGCGACCTAAAGGAGATGTTGAGGTTTTAGTTCTACAGGTTTATGTAATTTTCTCTTGTCAGATTTGTATTTTCGATTGTACGACTTATAATTGTTACAAGTTGTAAATCGCTTCCGCAACTTTCGTTTTTGATATTGAACACTAGGACAAGAGAAGTTTGTATGGCACGTAATTCAAGTATTTAAGTAAATTATGTTAAGTTATGCAAATCAAAGTGACTGTTTGATGATTATTCATCGAAGATTTTAGTTTGTGTTCAATATCTGAGACAGGAAGTATCTCTGATGTAAGCTATGCTGTATATCTTGGTATTTCTATGTAAGAAATACTGGGGTGTTACATATACTCACCCCCACCATCTGTTCTTAGTACCTTTAGCTGCCTACCACTTTGTTTTTCTGCCATTACCCTGAACTGCTTGAACATTCCAAAGGCTTCTCCTTTGGTTTTGAGTAAGTAGAGCCAAATTTTTCTTGAAAATTCATCTATAAATGTCATGAAATACTTGTTACCCCCACTAGAGGGTACATAAAAGGTCCACACAGGTCAGAATAAACATGTAAAACATCTTTAGACTTATGATTCATTTCAGCCTTAAATTGTTTCCTAGGTTGTTTACCAACTAGACATGTAGTACAAGTATCCTTAGACATATTAATACTAGGAAACCCCTTTACTAAATCTTTAGTACTTAGGTTACTTAGACTTTTGAAGTTCAAGTGTCCTAGCCTCTTGTGCCACAACATACTTTCAGAATCAGCAGTGGCACTTAGGCATGCTGGTTTTGAAGGTTCTATTGGTGGCTAAAGGAGTAGTCAATACTAATTTATTTTTAGTATCAAACATCTTTAGCTTTAGGTCCTTCATAATTACTGAAAAACCCTTTTCAATTAGTTCGCCCAGGCTAATTAAATTGCAGTTAATACCTGGTACATAAAATACATTCTCAATTAGGATAACTTGACCATCTTCCTTAGTAAATTTTTTGTTTCCCATTCCCTCAAACAACAGATTTGTTGCTAGCACATCTAATAGAAGTTTTCTTGCTTGAGTCATAGTCCACAAGCCATTCTCTGTTTCCAGTCGTATGATTGGAACAACCTGAATCTAAATACCACATTTCTGTGATGGTTTTACCATCACTAGTGGTCACAGCTAACACAACATAATCATTATTTACTTTTAGGTCTAAGTTAGTTATAACACAGTCTTCCTTAGACTCTGTTTCTTCATTTTCTATGGTGATCATACTGAACACCACATGATTGTATTCAAAATCAGAATCTTCTCTGGCCATGTTGGCCTCTTCTTCTGATTCCTTTGATTTAGGTTCCTTTCTAGTAGGGCATTCAGTGGTATAATGCCCATATTTATCACATCTATAGCATTGTACCTTAGATTTGTCCTTCTTTTTACTAGAATCGGAATTTTTATTAGTGGAGTCACCCTTACCACTAGACTTACCTGACTTACCCTTAGACCAATTACCTTTACCTGACTGGTTGTTGTTGTTGCCCTTTGTCCTTTTCTTTCCCTTTGGTTTGGCTGCAAATAGAGGCTGGTCTTCTTCACCTTCACCATTCAAGAGATTCAATCTAATCTCTTTGGCTTCAAGCCTACTTTGAAGGTCTTCAACTTTACGATCCTTTGGCTTGATGGTGTCTTCAATGCTATTTACAATAAAACCAAATTTTCTTGTTAAAGACCTAAGAATTTTTTTTTACAAACAGCTTGTTCTGGTAAAGTCTCTCCATTGAGACTCATTGCATTAGTGATCTTCTTTAGTTTCCCAAAGAAGTCAGTAATGCTTTCACCCTCCCGCATATTCAAATTTTCATACTACTTTCTCAATGATTGCAGTTTCTCCTCCTTGACTGGTGCAACACCATTATAATATTTGCCAAGAAGGTCCCAAGCAGTTTAGAGACTTTGATGCCTCTAATTCTGTCGAAGTTACTCTCATCACACCCCTGGTGTATGAGATAAATGGCTTTCCAATCCTTCTTGGTGTTTTCCTTATGTTCAGCCTTTTGCTCATGGGTTGGGTCCTCAGCTAGTGCTGGAACCCCTTCTTCAACAATTTCTAAGACATCATGGAAGCCAAAAATGGCTTCCATTTGCAAACTCCACCTATCCCAGTTTATCCCATTTAGTTTGGGAATCTAGGTGGATAAACTTGCATTTGACATGCTGTTTTGAAACTTTGATTAGCACCTTCTAACACCTGTTTCAAAAAACACTAGAACTGTCAAAAAATTCACACACACAGCCTACTTGCTGTGTGTTAATAGAACCTGTAAAGAAACTTTAAAGAATAGTGAAAGATAGGCAAAGAAAGGAAAGAAAATAGAGTTCAGAGTTAGAATTGTCCCTGGATTGTTACCAGCTCGATGATACCACTTGTTGGGGTTGAATCCACAAACCCAAGGGGTGAAAATAGTAGAACACAGGCCCACTTAGCCTAGCCAAAAGCACCAGAAAACCAGAACAGCCCAAATTGGCTTCACAACGCGTTTTTTGTGGAACCCAGGGAATCACGATACGGGTCAACACGGACCCGGTACACGACCCGTTGCTTATAAACAAACAGCAACCCTAATTCACCCGTTTTACTCTCACTCAGGTTTTCTTCTCTCTCTCTCTGAATCGTTCTTCTTCTTTCTTTTCAATTTCTCTGCTAGGTCTTTACAATTTGCTTGATTTTTCAGGATTCTGAAGTTGAAACTTGAGGAATACAACTTCTACAGTCACCACGAATAGGTATTGAGCAATAGCCCTTTGTTACTTTCTTTGATTTTGATGTTTCAGAAACCCTAGAATTGCGATTCTGACTTCCTGTTCTGTGCTTTTGATTTTTGTGAACGAAACGAAGATTGAATGTTGAACGAAGTCTTTAATGAACACAAACGAAAGGTAAAATCACTCACAGTGATTCTATTTTGATTTTTAGTTTCTGTTTCAACCTTTAATCGCTATTTTTGCTGATTGCATGAACTTTGATGGTGTTCTTGATGAACACACGCGACACCAATCAACTGTGGATCTTCTCTCAAGACCACACAAGGTAAATCTCACTCTATTACTAGTTTTTCCCTTTTTGCTTCTCTGTTTCAATCACTGAAACAGAAACAGTGTGTTAATCCTTTTCTTTTTCTTGTGTGAGGTTTCCAACCACCTGTTGAAGATGAACTCAGTAACCCAGAAACTGAAAGGAAGAGGAATGTGTATGAAGCAAAGACTTGAAAAACAGACGTGTGGAATAGCAATTAAACTTTAAATGAAATTTCTATTCACTGTAATTATTACAAGTCTATCTAGGTATTTATATACAATGTAATGGACTGTTAGTAAACAGTTGAGTTGTTGTAACAACTTAAACTATAGGTAGTTACAGAAACTGATTTGTAGTGCAACAACTTTATTTGTTTGTTAGTTGAATTGTAGCTGTTGCAACAACCTATCCTGGGTTTTTGAATTAATTTAAATTCAACACGTAGAAGAGTATAAAAGAGAGTGTTAGTAGCACTCATCTTTATTTCTAGTGTCTAAAAGATGCTAAGGACCATAGTTTCATATGGCTCAATGACTCTCTCTGAGAAGTTTAAGATCACGAATCAGTGTCGTTAAATTACGGTGGGCTGACCTGTCCTCCCCAACAGCTTCCTTAGGCTTGACAGCAAGTCGACGCACACGCTGTCTGATCTCCTTTGATTCATCACCATCGTCCATTATCCTCCTTATAGCCCTCTCTATTTTCTCTCTACCCACTAGTATTTTCCTCTCTCCATAACCAGATGTCCCCCACTCCTCTGCACCCACTTCCACCCCAAACCGTTGCAGATCCGTTATCAATTTCTCGTTAAAGAATTGATCCCCATGCACTGGCCATGTCATCAAGGGGAAACCAGCACAGATAGCCTCCATCGTCGAGTTCCACCCACAGTGGGTCAAAAATCCCCCAATAGCACGATGGTCCAAAATAGGCACCTGTGGGACCCACCCCCTTATTATCATCCCTGTATCCTTCGTCCTCTCCTCAAACCCCTCTGGTAACCACCCTCCGGAATCTTTCTCTTCCATTTTCTCTGGCACTACCCAAATATATTGGTAGCCGGAGGCTTCCACCCCCGTTGCGATCTTGTAGAGCTGATTTTCAGGGAAACAACAAGTGCTGCCGAAACAAATATAAACCACCGAGTTGGGTTCTTTGGTGTTGAGCTAACTCAGACAATCTTTCTCACTCACCACGCTTACATGCCCCTCTGAGCTTTCTCTTGATTAGAGGTGTGAACGAGAGAGATAGGACCAAGGAGCCAAGTCTTGTGCCCCGTGGTTCTCTCGTAGTATTCAATGTACTCGCTCTCGAGTTCCACAAAACTATTCTAGAGAAGTCCAAGGCTCTTCTTCTCCCCCTCAATCATCGGTTCAATCCCACGATAGGTCATCGGTGGTTTCGCACGCATGGTGATGACATGTGGAAGATCCGGAAGAACAAACGTATTTGAACCAGACTCAGAATGCAGCTCTGGGTGTGAGAAGAAGGAAACTAAAGCACAAACGTTGAAGAGGCCAAAGCTGTTAAAGGTGAGTATGGGGATTCCCAATGTGTTGGCAAATTCGAAAACCCATTGGTACATGAACTCGGCGACGATGCAATCAAGTGGGTTTTCGCAGAGGAATTGCTCCACTAGTTGACGAAGACGCATGGCCGCATAGTAAACACTTATCGAGATGTTGAGGCTGGTGGCGAAGGTTACATTTTTGATTTGGACGGAGTCAGAGGAGATGTCGAAAGTGTGGTTGTTGAAATTAAGAAGATTGTTGATTGATTTACGTTTGAGGGAGTGGTGATGATGGTCACGTCCTGACCACGTGAGGCAAATAGCATGGCTATACCGCAGAGTGGGATCATGTGACCAGCTGCTAGGAAAGGAAGGAAGTAACGATTTTCAGCTTCCCTCTCCTTAAGAGGCCGATATACAAACAGTAAACACCAAAGAGATAACCGCATCACAACAACCAGCAATGCCTTCCTTAAGAGGCCCATATACATATGACATATCTCATTCCAATTAGATAAATCATCACATAAATAAATAGCTTACTCTCATTCCAACAACTCATCCTCAACCTCGTTCAAATTCATTCAGAAATAGAGTTATCAGACAAATTTACACATAACAAACAACGCATGGTTGTTACAAATGCATCAGATATCACTCTACACACAGAATTCAACAGTGGGACTTGGGCATTTTTTCAAGCAAACACATACACAATTTCAACACTCAAATACACAAGCACAAAAATACAAAATGAATATTACCATACAAAACGAACACACAAGCACACTCTAATATATGAGTCATGCAGTGGAATCGTTATTTGGGCAATCGAAGTACATAACTGTGATCTAAATTGATAGGAACCGGAAATTCTCATCTCTAAAATGGAATAATAAAACTGTATATTAATGGAATAGAGACTAAATCAAAATGATAACAACCCTAGAAACAGAATTACAAATGGAAATTGTAGAAACTATGATGATGACAGTAACTCTAGGCACTTCGAGAGGCCTAATCTCCCCCAAAGACTCTAAGACTATTCTCAATTCTTGCTTAATGGTTCTAATCCCCCCAACTCCTATTTATAGGGGTGTGCAAAGTAACCAATATATTAGAACCGTTCCAAATACCATATTGGACCATTAATAAAAGTCCATACCTTTTGTAAAAAAATCCAACCCAGTTTTTTAAGTAAAAATATTGGAACAACAGTATCCCTCTTTTTAAAACTGGTAAAAAACCTTTTCCATTTGACTGAAAGAAAAGTGTTTCACGTCTCCTTCTTTATCATCTCTTACAACTCTCCTTCACCTACCGGCACCACCGCTACTAGAACCACAACCATTAACCTCTGCGGGAACCTATTTCAAACCATTTGCCTCACGTGTCTCCTTCCGCCGTCAGCACCACCATGTCACATCTCTCCTTCCGTCGCCGGCACCACCGCCTCACATCTCTCCTCCTGCCGCCGGCACCACCACCTCGCGTTTCTCCTCCCGCCGCCAGAACAGGCTGTTGCTTGCAACTGGTGATGGTGCTTGCACTTGCTTCTATTCTAGTCACCATCTATCTCTCTTCTCTACTTATTTTCCATCTTCAAGTTCCAGATCTCTTATATCTCTAAGAAAAAAAAAAGAAAAAATGTGTTGCTTATCTCCTGGGTCACCCTTTCTTTACTGCATTCTCATTTTGGTTGAATGCAAGTACTATTTAGTTACTTTACTTTAGCTTTTTTTCCATTTTTTTTCTACATTTAATTTTTAAGCCTCATGTGCAAGGGTTGCTTGATGCTTCTGAGAACTAAGAAACATTTTTAATTTTTCCTTGTTCTAGTTGTAATTCAAGTAGAGTGAAAATTTGGGATGCTGAGCTAGTTGTTAGTGCCTTACCAGACCGACGGTTTGTACTCCTATATGCTTATACTGAAAACCGGTTTTGGCAGTGAAAACCATTTTTCGGAAATGGTAAACCGTTTTTTGGAACTGAAAACCGGTTTTAAAATGGTAAATGGTTTCTGAGACTAAACCGGTTTCAAACTGGTTATATACCGGTTTAGAACCGGTTTATAGATACATACCGGTTTTTTGAAAACTGGTGAACCCAAACTGGATTTGAAAGAGGTATGGTGTGGTGTGGTATGGTTTTTGTACCATGCACACCCCTACCTATTTATACCCTCTACTCCACTAACTCACCCACTTTCCCTCCACTTTGCCACATAAGCAAGTGGTTACAACCAACTCACATTTCCCTACCCTTACAATTTATTTATTTATTTAATATCCTATCATAAATCTTTTTTTTTTTGACAAAAATCCTATCATAAATCTTGTATAATAGAATGTTCAGCAATTGTTCAGATTATCTGTACATTTTAAGATGGATGTATGATCATTTTCTTTGTACTGAGGCTTGAAAAACTCAACTAAACCTTCCACTTAAACTCTCAAGTGCTCCAAAAATTGCTTTCAAAACTTATCCAAACAATCTCAAACCTGACAAGCGTCACTTGGAACCTTAGCCAGTTTGAAGTTTAAACTAAATATTGCAATAACTAGCAAAATATCCAAACACAATTTCGCACAGTTGAATTTCTATTTGTTTAAACTAGCAAATTGAGCTTAGGAAATCAAAAGAGAAATAGGTTCATGGCCTCATATATATGCTATGTTCTTCGAGGTACAAGTGCTCACATAGAATTCGTGAGGGAGCAGAAACAAGCGATTCACTGATATATATAGGCAAGTTTGCTTTATGTCAAAACGTATAAAACATAAAACTATTGGGGAAAAATGAATAAAATGGGAAAGTGTTATTTCATTGACTTTGACAAATGGTACTTATACACGGTAACTGTGCTGACTCAGCACTTAACCAATTCAAATTACAATTAAAGCAAACTAATACAAACTTAACAAAGTATTAAAACTAACTAAACAACATATTGCTTAATACAAACTGAATGAGCAGTGTTTGGATTAACCACAACACCCTCCTTTAATTCAAACACTCCAAAGAGACAATTCCCAAGCTTCTTCTCAGGTCTTCAAATCTGTCCACCTTCAAAGCCTTGGTCAGAATATCAGCTTGCTGCATATCAGTAGGGCAGTAAGTCACTTCCAGAATTCCTTTCTGCACTTGTTCTCACAGGAAACGAAACCGAGTTTCTATATGTTTGCTCCTGCCATGTAGGACAGGATTCTTGGCCAAATTAATGGCAGATATATTGAGCTTAGTTGCCTTGTCAACATTCAGCAGCAACTCAGCCATTACAGACCTTAACCACACAGCCTGACATGCTGCAAATGAACCAGCAATATACTCTGCTTCGCATGAAGAGAGTGCTACAACAGGTTGTTTCTTTGAGCTCCATGAAATTGAAGCTCCATTGAATTTAAACACAAAACCAGTCGTGCTCCTATCCAATTTATCTCCACACCAGTCAGCATCAACAAAACCCAGCAAACCTTCATTATTCATATTTGTTTCTGTAGGAAACAGAACACCATACTGAAGTGTACCTTTAAGTACCTCAGTATTCGCTTTGCTGCCAGCATATGCACCTTCTTTGGTTCATTCATGAACCTGCTCACCACTCCAACTGAGTAAGCAATATCTGGTCTACTGTTGCAGAGGTATCTGAGGGATCCTACAAGCTGTTTGTACACAGTAGAATCAACAAAATCATCATTATCATCACTTTCCTCAAACTTGACAGCAACTTCTGCTGGTGTGGCTGCAGAATTACAGTCTTGCATCTGAAATTTTCTCAGAATCTCAGCTGCATATTTTGCTTGATGCATAAGAATTCCCTTGGAGGTATACACAAACTCCATACCTAGGAAATAAGCAAGCCTACCCAGGTCTGTCATCTCGAATTCAAGCATCATCTTTGACTTGAATTCTTATAGTTCAGCAACACAATTTCTTGTTATCAAGAGATCATCCACATACAAGTAAATTATCACCACATTTTCTTTATCTTTTCACCTTACATAAACTCCATATTTCACTTCACATTTCTTAAACCCATTCTTGGGGAAAAATGAGTCGATTTTCTTGTTCCAAGCAGGAGGTGCTTGCTTGAGGCCATATAATGCCTTGTGAAACTTGTACACCATACTCTCCTTGCCTCTAACTTTGAAGCCGGGTGGTTGAGTAACATACATTTCTTCTTCCAAAGAGCCATTTAGAAATGCGGACTTGACATCTAAATGGAATAAAGGCCACCCTTTGCTGCATGCTAAGGCCACAAACAAGACTAATTGTCTCATGCCTAGCAACCGGTGCAAAGACTTCACCATAGTCCAAGCCATGTTTTTGAAGAAAACCCCTAGCCACAAGCCTTGCTTTGTGCTTAGAGATTGAACCATCTGGTTTGAGTTTGATTTTGAAGACCCATTTAACATCTATGGGATTCTTATTCACTGGCAGCTGCACTAAACTCCTTGTTTTGTTCTTTTCAATGGAATCTTCTTGCATAGCTTTCTTCCACACTAGTTCTTTCAAGGCTTCACTCACATCAATTGGTTCCTCACCAGCAAGTAATGCATGTTGAATTAGATCTCCCTCCTCATTCACTGCATTATCAGAGGTTATTTCACAATCAATTTACCTTCTAGGCACCTGCCTAGCTCTCTGTGGTCTGAGGTACTGGTCAGCTTGAGGAAGCTGCTGTAATTCCTCTGCTTGTGCAGTATTTTCATCTAGATCAAAATTATTATCCTCTGTATCATTCAAATCAGCTTTAAAGTCATCTACTAGTGGCACATCAGTAGCTGGCGAAATTGGCAAGTGTACCAAATCGTCGCAAGTAATAATAAAACGGTAAGACCGAGTGTCGAACTCAAGGATCGAATGCAAATACCAATAAGCGTTAACAACAACTAAATGAACACGAATGAAACGAAGTTTGATTGATATGGTAAAGTAACCAGTACTTTTAAAGCAAAGAAAAATAAATGTTTTTGTATTTTGATAATAGAAACCGAAGAACACTTGGAAAAGATGAGATGATAAAAGATGTTAGGGATGAACTCCTATTGACTCCACACTATTGGAACTAATTTGTATTGATAAGTTACTCTCTCTTTAACTTCGCTACCTAACCCACAACATTAATTAATCCCTAATTCTTTAGGCAACTAATCTTTTGTTCACAACTAAAAACCCTAATTCCTTAGGTGATTATAGATGACAACAAGCATTAGAATCAAGAGTTTGCAAGATACAACAACTTAAAGATTATTCCTAAGCTAAAAGTTTAGGGTATTCAAACTCAAGCATTTAAGTATAAAATTCCCATTCCATAAATGAACCATAAATCATCCCATGGGTGATCAAATCATGAAAAGCATTAAGAACAGAGATTAAACACACAAACTAAGAGAGAATATGACATCAAGAACAAACAAAATCAGTTACAATAGTGATTCATCAATATTCATTCATCCCTAACAAAAAGAGATTTAGCTAGACATAGTAGAAGAAAGGGAAAAACATAAATTACAACTTAATGGAGAAGATGAACTCATTTGAAGCTCCAAATCTTGTTCCCAAGCCTTGAATCTTCAATAGAGGATGAATGGAGAGAGTATTTTCGAATTCTAGGGTTTCCAACCGTCTAAAAGTGTGTTTTGCAGAATGAAAACGCGCTATTTATAAAGTCCAGCGCAGCAGACACTATTCACTTACGCAGCATATACAATTCACTTTCGTTCATAGAACCACGTGGATCGCTTTTGCTCATAGAACCACGTGGATGGCTAGCGCTCATAGAACCACGTGGATCGCTAGCGTACCCACGCAGGTCTATAGTCATTCCTTTTAACAGATCAAATAGCCCTTTTTCTACATTATTCCATTTCTTAAATCGCTCCAAACGTCACCCATTGCCTTCACACTTTGTTCTACAACTCAATCTAGTTCCTGTGCACAAAAATACAATAAAAACCGACATAACCACTGCACGAAACTAGATTTACAAATTCACAAAATATGCTCAAACTTTACTGGTTTTCATTAAAATCTTCATTCAAAACACAGTTTTTAACATTCGAAACAAGCATATGATAGGGATTTATCATAGCACTGTCACTGTCAAATACAATTGGTTGCACAACCCTATCACTGCAAGAGTTCCAGTCCCATTCTTCTTATTCCTTGATTAGTACATCTCTACTAATCACAATTTTATCTTGTGTTGGAAAGTAGAGCCTATATGCTCCCGTGGGATAATAGCCAACAAAGATCGTCATCTCACTTTTATCATGTAATTTCTTTCTTTTCTCATTAGGTACATGCTTGAAACAAAGAGAACCAAACACTTTAAAATGGCTAACACTCTGTTTTTTTCCTGTCCAGACCTCTTGAGGGACTTTATCATTTAACTTCTTAGTTGGACACCTATTCAAAATATATGCAGCTGTGGAGACTGCTTCACCCCAGAAACTGAGGTAAATTCTTCTGTTTTAACATACTTCTTGCCATATCTAACACAGTCCTATTCCTCCTTTCAGCGAGGCCATTATGCTGTGGAATGTAGGGGGCTATAATCTCATGTACAATACCATGTTATTCACAAAAATTTTCAAACAGTTTTGAAGTATATTCCCCCCTCCATTTGTTCTTAACACTTTAATTGAATTCCCACTCTGTTTTTGAGCATATAACTTGAATTTTCTAAACACATTCAGCACTTCAGCTTTTGTTTTAATAAGGTAAATCCACAGCCTTCTAGAGAACTCATCAACAAATGAAACAAAATATTTGTTCTCAGCCAGTGATGGTACCTCAAAAGGACCACACACATCAGAATGTACCACACCTAGTATCTCTGTTGACCTCATTGCCAAATCAGTTGTGAAAGCAAGCCTTGATTGCTTGCTTCTTCGACACACACTGCAGGTCTTAGCAGGAGTATTCACACTAGGAATTCCTGTCACAAAGTTCCTAGGGTTCAATTGACTCAAACTTCTAAAGGTAAGATGTCCATACCTCGTGCACAGCCATGATTCCTTTTCTGATGTTGTTGTTTTGAAATATTGAGCATCTGCTGCCTCAATTGATGTCTTGAAAGTTCTATTCTTCTGAATTGGTGACTTCAGAACGGGCCTCTTCTCTACATCAAACAGTTCCAGCAAGCCATTCTCCATTGTGACAGAGAAGCTTTTCTCTATCAACTGTCCCACACTCATCAAGTTGCACTTCATATCAGGCATGTACCAAACCTCTTCAATCAAGGCTGTCTTCCCTCCTTTTCCTTGTATCAGTATGTTTCCCATGCCTTCTGCTTGTAGGCTTCAACCATCAGCAACTTCAATTCTTGCTCTTTTGGTTGAATCAAAGTTACTCAGCCAATTTGCAACTTGTCATGTGATTTGAGCAGCTGGTATCTAAGTACCACTCATCAGAACATGAATCTCCTTCACTAGTTGTCACTATCAACACCATAGGTTCTACATCAAAATCATAATCTCAGCAATATTTGCTTCCTCCTCAACATTCTGTTTCTTCTTTCCCTTACCAGTCCAACATTCATCAACGTAATGACCATATCTATCACAATTATAACACTGAGTTCCTCTCTTATCTTGAGCTTTCTTCTTATATTTCTTTTTATTAAACCCTCCTCCACCTTTTCTATTAGATGATTCAGGTTTATCATCAGTTTTTACAGCATTTTGATTCTCATTTTTATTTTTCTGCTTCCACTGCCACTTCTTTTTCTCAAAATCACTTTTCTTTTCAAATTCACCTTTCTTAACCTTTGCTTGCAAAGCC
The DNA here is from genome assembly GCA_039519185.1 of Astragalus membranaceus. NCBI lineage: Eukaryota > Viridiplantae > Streptophyta > Magnoliopsida > Fabales > Fabaceae > Astragalus > Astragalus membranaceus. The sequence goes on along the minus strand of CM076851.1, from coordinate 18,875,979 downwards.
TGATCTACATCTCTACCATTCTTCCTTTGTAACACATGTAATTCATGTGCTTCTAATGAACTTTGAAGATCTTTCAGATTCAACTCACTCAAGTCTTTTGATTCCTCTATAGCAACTACTATATGATCAAAGTTAGGGTTCAGAGTGCGCAGTACCTTTTCATTGATGATTTCATCGCTCAATGTTTCACCAGAATTCTTCATCTGATTAGTCAACGTTTGCAAGCGTTCGAAGTACTCAGCGATTTTCTCATCTTCCTTCTGTTCCAGTAATTCGTATTGACGGCGTAGTGCTTGAAGTCGTACCTTCTTCACTTTCGCATCTCTGCCAAAGCATTTCACCAATGTATCCCACGCCGCCTTGGACATAGTAGCATCCGCAATATTTTCGAACACCTTCGCATCTACGCACTGGTGAATATAGAACAACTCCTTCTGATCCTTCTTCTTCGCCTATCTGTTTGCGTTTCTCTGCGCTTCAGTCGGATTAGCAGCTAACAGAACATATCCATCATTGACGATGTCAAGAACTTCTTGCGCACCGAACAAAACGTGCATCTGAATGCACCACCACTCCCAATTTTTGTCATCGAGAGTCGGTAGTTTCGTCTGAAAACCGCCATTGTCGTTCATCTTCGCTCAATCTCACAATCACTCGTGTTTCACTCACATTCAATTGAAGATCCTCACAATCTCTCGTGTTTAACTCACACTCGATTGATGAATCTCACAGTCACTCGAAAAAGAAGAAGATCGAAGAAGAAGATGAACTCTCGCTCACGAAGGAGATGAAGTCTCGCTCTCTCTGGAACTTTCCTCGCTCTAAGATACCATATTGGGGAAAAATGAATAAAATGGGAAAGTGTTAACTGTGGTGACTCGGCACTTGACCAATTCAAATTACAATTAAAGCAAACTAATACAAACTTAACAAAGTATTAAAACTAACTAAACAGCATATTGCTTGAGACAAGCTGAATGAGCAGTGTTTGGATTAACCACAACAAAAACATGGCATAGTTGGCATATTCGTGTCTTCATTCATAATTCATTGCAGGAGCTTGCTCCTATATATAGTTTCATTTTTACTACCAACAACCTTATTACGAGCACAAAAAAAAAACATTGAAATACTTATTGTTGATACACAACCAGGAGATTACACCGACAAAGTGACAAGTATTTGGAAACACTGAAGATTACTACCAACAAGTTAATGGAGTTCTACGAGCATGGATCTAATAAACTAATCCAAATTTCAGTAATGATGATAAAACCAAGGTAATCAAAACCGGACCGGACATTGAACCGGAAGGGGTGGCGGTTCAGGGGTTCTTGGGTTCAACCGGTTGAACCGGGGGTTCAACCGGAATTAATTAAATATATTATTTAATATTTTTATTACAATATATAAAGGATAAAAAATCATAATACCCAAAATTTCACACCACAAACAATTAAATTATGCTTAACTTAAGCTCAACAATATAATATCTAAGTCATTAGTTAAGGTTACACATAAAATTGGTAGGTATAAAAAAAACTCAAAGTTTGACATGTTTAAAATATATATATTTTAATGCATTATTTAGAAAGAATCTAATGTCGCTTTATTTAGAAAAGATCACATCATGTAAGAAAATTGCAAACAATGAAGCTAATGTTGTTGAAAGGTGAATATCTAGTCCCACATCGGATGGCAAATAAGAAGAATGAGCTGTGTTTCTCTATAAATAGAGCTAGAGTGTGCACAGCAAAATATAAGTGAGATTCTTGGCTTTCATAATATATAAAATATATAAATAGAGCCCTGACACTCATTTTTTTTACAAAAAATAGTTTAAATTTTTTTATTTCAGTTAAAAAAAAATAAAAAAAAATAAAAAATAGTCATTTCTCAGAACCGGTTTCTTCCCGGTTTTTGCCGGTTCTGGCCGGTTTTGCCGGTTCTTGACCGGTTTTCCGGTTTTTCACCCGGTTCTTTGGCCATCCGGTTCTGGGGTCTAACTGGACCGGACAGGGGTCCGGTTCCCGGTTCAACCGGTCGAACCGGCCGGTCCGGTCCGGTTTTGATTACCTTGGATAAAACACACAAATACTTATTGTTGACATGTATTTCTGACGTCTAAAAGCTGCCTAGTACCATAGTTTCAATTGGCTGAACGACTCTCTCTAAGAAGTTTAAGATCACGAATTAGCTCCCTTAAATTATGGTGGGATGACCCGCCCTCTCTAACAGCTTCCTTAGCCTTGACAGCAAGTTGGCGCGCATGCCGACTAATCTCCTCAGATTCATCACCACCATCCATTACCCTTCTCACAGCCTTCTCTATTTTCTCTCTGCTAATCACTATCTTCCTCTCTCCATAACCAGATACCCCCCACTCCACTGCACCAACTTCCACCCCATTCCCCTGCACCTCCGTTATCAGGTTCTCATTATAGAATTGATGGGCCTACACCGGCCACGTCATCATGGGAACACCGGCACTAACACCCTCCACCACAGAGTTCCACCCACAGTGTGTCAAAAACCCCCCAATAGCAGGGTGATCCAAAATCAACACCTGTGGGGCCCACCCCCTTATTATCATCCCCTTCTCCTTCGCCCTCTCCTCAAACACCTCCGGCAACCACCCTTTAGAACCCTTCTCTTCCAATTTCTCCAGCACCACCCAGATAAACGGGTGACCGGAAGCTTCCACCCCGGCCGCAATCTCGTAAAGCAGATTGTCAGAAAAACGAAACGTGCTACCGAAACTAATATAAACCACCGAGTTGGGTTGTTTGGAGTTGAGCCAACTCACACAATCTTTCTCACTCACCACGCTTAGGAGCCCTCTCTCAGATTTCTGTTGATTGGAAGCATGAACAAGAGAAGCAGGACCAAGATGCCAAGCTTTATGCCCTGTGGTTCTCTCGTAATGCTCAACGTACTCATTCTCAAGCTCTACGAAACTGTTAACGATAAGACTGATAACTCCATTTTATATTGAGTTATTCATACATCTAATCATAACTAATTACTTGAAATCAAGTAGAATATGTGTTAAATATAGTAGTATAAGTAAGATAACAACATTCTAGGAATTATGTGATGAATAAAGCATTTTGTATATATATTGGTATGTTTGATGTGTTTGTTCAGTTTACCTACAGATGATGCTTCTGCACCACGATGCTTCTGCACCATGATGCTCCTGCACTTAGTGCTTCTGCACCATCCTGCGCTAAATGTTTATAACCCCACAATGGAAGCACCTCAATTCATACCACTGCACCAAAACTTTTATGATATCATGCTTTGTCACAAATCACAAGGAGGCACATGCCCACATGCATAAGGAGGCGCCCACCGTAAACATCATCATGAAAGGCTACTCATCTAAAGACACATGGCTCTCCACAATTGGACCTCCCCTTTAGACTCAATCTTCTCAATCAAAGCTCTGAAAAGTAACCATGGTTAAGCCACCTTTGGTCAAGCTTGATCTCCAAGCAAACCCTTACTTGAAGGAAACCTCCAAGGCTATATAAAAGCTTCCACTTCTCACTTGAAGATCATCGCATATCTCACTTGATAATATGTAGATCATACACTTTACTTATATTTTAGTAGTTTCATTTCTTGCATTTTATTTAGTAGTTAGTTGTAAGAAGGTGAGGAAGGAATTGACACCCTCTTCCTCCACTTATTCATAGATAGACGAAGGAATCAGTGCTTCTGCACCAATCAGAATTCCATGCAAAGGAACATCAATCCGTGTAACTTCTACCCTATTGATATCTTTTGTATTATCCATATTATTATGCTCCTTGCAGATTCTCTCTATTATATAATGAGTAACATGAGCTAAATTCCTTTAGTTGAGATGTTCTAAACTTATAATATTTTTGAGTAAGTTATTATGCTTTTAAGTGTTGTAGCATTTTGGGTCTTGTGTTATACTATATCCATCTTATTTTAAGGTTGATCGCTTAAAAGAAGTAGAGTTATATACACAGACATGGTTTATAACTAGAAATCAAGACTAATAAGGGTGAGTGTTTTAATAAAGGCTTTGTTAACTTGTTAATAAAGAAAACTTTGTTAAAACCATGTTAAGTCCTAGACATAGGATAACATAGTCCTTAGGGTGAAACAGTGGGCACCTCAAAGGCAGGAGTGAACTTATTTAGCAAGCCCAGACATGGGAAGCTTGTAACGAAACTCTAAAGAAAGTAGCTGACAAGCACACACTTATGCAACTGCACTCAATGCTACTGCACTTGATGCTTCTGCACTTGATGCTTCTGCATCATAGTGCTTCTGCATCTCTAAAAGCATAGAAACTCTCAAAAGAAGCATTATCTAGTAAAGACATCTCAACTATCTTTCTCAACTGATTTCCTTCATCTTATTTTACATACTTGCATTTTGTTTTTACTTAAACTAAAAACCCCAAATTTTGTGAGTAGTGTAGTAGTACTAATTTATATGTTTTCTAAACACACATAAAGTTAATCCAATCCCTGTGGGTTCGACCTTTCTTATCATTGTATTACTTGTTTGTGACTGTGTATACTTGCATATTTTTTCACACACCAAAGACCATGGCTTTCCACTTCCATCTTTAGCAGCGCTTCGAAGAAACGGAAAATCCCCTCCGGTGATCTCGCATGCATGGTTATCGGGTGAGGAAGACCCGGAAGGTTAAACGGTTCAGAAACCGACCCGAAAAAAAGCTCCGGATGTGCGGAGAAGGAATTCATAGCGCAAACGGCGAAGAGAGGGAAACCGTTGAAAGCGAGTCTAGGGATTTGCAAAGTGTTAGCAATTTCAGAAACCCAATGGTACATGAAGTCGGCGACGATGCAGTCGGGTGGGTTTTCGCGGAGGAATTGCTCCACCGGTTGGCGGAGGAGCATGGCAGCGGTGTAGACGCTTATGGCGCTGTCGAGGTTGGTGGCGGAGGTTATGTTTTCAATTTGGGGGGAATCGGAAGGGATGTCAACGGTGTGGATGTGAAGATGGTTGTTTGATTTGCGGTTGAGAAGAGTTTGGGAATTGGAGGGAGTAGTTATGATGGTCACGTGCTGACCACGTGAGGCGAAGAGAGAGGCTATGTCGCATAGAGGGATCATGAGACCAGCTGCTAGGAAAGGGAGGAAGTAGAGTTTGAGTGGACGATTTTCAACTTCTTCCTCCATTGTGCTTGGGTAGTCTGTCTTGTGCGTTTTGCTACTCAAGCACTCACTCGTTGGTTATTGAACTACTTATAATTCTAACCATGTTACTGTCGTATTTTTTTATCAGTCACCAAGTCACTATCGTATCATGCAATCCTATTTTATTATTTTGTTCACATGCTTCAAACTCCAAGTGTGGATCACGCGGTTATTAAATCCTAAATTTAATAGTCTGAAGTACTTATAATTCTAACCAAGTCATCTAATCTAATCTATTATCTATTAATCTATTTATCTATTATCTATTATCTATTATCTATTAATACAAAGAACATTCATATGAAATTACCAATTTGTATCTCTTATTAACAAGACACATATCTATTTTAAGGGTAAAAATGTCATTACTCTCTCTTTCTTTTTCTTGTTACACTCATTTTCTTTATTTTTCTTTCTTTCTTCTTACACTCTCTTTCCTCCTTTTCACATTTCTATTACACTCTCTTTCTTCATTTTTTCTTTTTACTTTTCTCATAAACAATTCTTCTCTTTCTCTTATCACTTCACTTTAGTTTATTTATTTTAACTAAACTTCTAAATTTATACAAACACTACTCTACTAAAATTACCTATAAAACTATCAATATTTTGGAAAAAATTATCACCTTAAAATTTTAATATTTCTCTCCGAAATATGTTTACACTTTTATTGATAATCTACTATCACCTCTTATTGATAATCAACTATCTATCTTTTACTATCTACTATAATCTATTAATCAACTAAAATAATCAATTGAAACTACGAGATAACTGCAATGATTTATAAAAAAACACAGGATAACTTCACTGATATATAAAAAAACACAGGATTAATATTTGTCATTGATAATTAAAATTTTTGAAGACTACTATAAACTTATTATCTAAAAAACAAAAAACTTTTAATGACTATTTAAACTACTGATTAATATTTAAAACAAATATTTCTTATTGATAATCTACTATCTCTCTTTTACTATCTACTATAATCTACTAATCAACTAAAACTATCAATTGAAACTACGAGATAACTGCATTGATATATAAAAAACACTAAATAACTGCACTGATATATAAAAAAACACGAGATTAATATTTGTCATTGATAATTAAATTTTTTGAAGATTACTTCTACAAACCTACTATCTAAAAAACAAGAAGACTTAATGACTATTTAAACTGTAGAAATTACAGGATCATAGAGATGAAGTTTCTCCTCATATTTGAAATATGCTAAAGAGTTTGATTGAGAGAATTTCTCAAATGAAATCATATTGATTGAAAAAAGATGCTGAAATAGAATACAAAATGTTCTTGATATAGAGCTTAACAAACTAACTAAAAACTAATTAATTCCTAACAGAAACCCATTGGTACATGAAGTCGGCAACGATGCAGTCTGGTGGGTTTTCGCGGAGGAATTACTCCACCGGTTGGCGGAGGAGCATGGCAGCAGTGTAGACGCTTATGGCGCTGTCGAGGTTGGTGGCAGTGGTTATGTTTTCAATTTGGGGGGAATCGGAAGGGATCTCAACAGTGTGGATGTGAAGATGGTTGTTTGATTTGCGGTTGAGAAGTGTTTGGGAATTGGAGGGAGTGGTGATTATGGTCACGTGCTGACCACGTGAGGCAAAGAGTGAGGCTATATCGTAGAGTGGGATCATGTGACCAGCTGCTAGGAAAGGAAGTATAGTTTGAGTGGACGATTGTCAGGTTCCCTCTCCATCGCGCTTAGTGTAGTGTAGTGTGTAGTGGTACTAGCGTCGGGACCCGTGCGATGCACGGGGTCAAAGCTTTATAATTGTTGGGATATTAAAATTTGATGGATAAATTAAAAATCAGCATACAAATTAACGGGAATTTATAATTCAAACATAAGTAATAGTCCATGGAAATAAGGTAGCATAGTAATTTATAATTCAGACATAAGTAATTCAATTAGTTAATTTTTTAAAAAAAATCAACACACAAATGAAATTGATTCATTAAAATATAGACAACAAATTATAATCAAATAACTTTAGTTTAACGCATTATCACATTACATAAGATTTCAGACAAGAACACTCTACATAACATATTTGAATAGATGAATATTTTTTACGAACACTAAATTATAAAAAAACACACTATTTAGCATCGAACTTTACAAATTTTGTATTGATTTTTTTTTCACCAATACAAATTTTACGCATTCAGACAGTTAATTTTTTTTTTCCGGTATTGAGCATTGAACGTTGAGCATTTGAACTGTTAGTTTTTTTTACGAACACTAAAGTATAAAAAACACACTACTTAGCATCAAAAATAACTTTATGTAATTTGTTGCGAAATTAATTTTCATTTTCACTAATCTGATTAAAGAGGAATCAATTTCCGCTATTTGAACTGCTAAAATTTCTAGTGAACCATAAAGTACCCTTAAAATATAAAATTACGAATGTTGCATAGAATGAAAAGAAGGTAGTTAGTGACACAAATGAAATTGATCCATTAAAATATAGACAACAAATGATAATCAAGTAAGTCATTATCACATTACATAAAAGTTCTTTTTTTTCAACAAACAGGTTACTAAGGAACAAACTCTGCATATGCGAACAGTTAATTTTTTCCCGACCGCTTAAGAACCCCAAAACACACTGTTTTGCATTACTATTTCCCGTGAACAACTAATTTTTTTTAGACTCTAAATTACCTTAAAACAGTGGCTAGCATCACACTTTAGATAATTTATCAGGAAATTAATTTTCATTTTTCACCAATCCGATTATTGAGGAACAAACTTCATCTATTTATAGATCTAATTTTTTTTCTTAAATTTAGATGTATTCTTAAAAAATGAAAATATAAAAAATGAGAAGAAAAAAAAAGAGGAGGGGAGGGGGGAGGGGGGTTGGCGCCAAAGGGGGGAGGGAGGGGAAAAGTTGGCACCAAAATGGGGGGTGGGGGTCCACCTCATTGATGATGTCATACACCCTTAGGATGTATATTTTAAGATGGGGGAGTCCACCTCATTGATGATGTCACACACCCTTAGGATGTATATTTTAAGATAGGAGGGAAGGTTATATTTGCCACTGAAGCATTGGCCAATATATGAAGTAATTCCACTCCCAACCCACTCACCATATCATAAATGTACATGACCCACACGACATTTTATGCTTGGTAGACAAAGCCTAAATAAAGTTTGAGTCAAAAAACATCGCTAAATAAAATAAAGTACGATTGTATTATATAATGTACTAAAACTAGAGCAAGAATAAGAACAAGCAAATGAGACAATGAGAGAAGAAGATATATCTCTTATATGTTACTCTTGAAGGTGTATAACTGCAATGATATATGAGTCCTATTTATAGGCTCAAGTTTTGTAACCTATGACATACATTTAATATATAAAATAATGAGAAAAGAATAATGCCTAGACATCCACTTTATTCACAATACTCCCCTTTGGATGTCTATTAAGGATATGCCTCGTTAAAAACCTTACTAAGAAAAACCCAATGGGAAAAAATCTTAGTGAAGGAAAAGAGTACAACATTCTTTGCTTGAGAGCTGCCTCGTTAAAAACCTTACCCCGGAAAACCCATTGGGACAAAACCACGGTGAAGGAAAAAAGAGTGCAGGGCATGTTTATTTCTCCCCCTCAACTATGTAATCATCTCTGAGGCGACGAAGACCAATCTTTCGTATTAGCTGCTCAAAAGTTTTGCTTGGCAATGACTTTGTTAGAAGATCTGCTAAGTTATCACATGAACGAATTTGTTGAATGTCAATATCACCATTCTTTTGAAGATCATGAGTGAAGAAAAACCTTGGTGAAATATGCTTTGTTCTATCTCCTTTAATATACCCTTCTTTCAATTGAGCAATGCAAGCAGTGTTATCTTCATACATAGTTGTTGCCATCATTTTCTCAGAAGATAAACCACAGGTTTCTTGTATATGTTAAGTTACTGACCTTAACCAAATGCATTCCCGACTTGCTTCATGTAGTGCTAAAATTTCTGCATGGTTAGATGATGTGGCTGTTATGGTCTGTTTTACAGACCTCCATGAAATGGTTGTATCACCACATGTAAACAGATAGTCTGTTTGTGATCTACCATTATGAGGATCAGATAAATAACCTGCATCTTCATAACCAGTTAAATCTGACTTTGATTCATTTGAATAAAATAAACCCATATCCATTGTACCTCTAAGGTAACGAAGTACATGCTTGACTCCATTCCAATGTCTTCATGTAGGGGAAGAACTATGTCTTGCTAATAAATTGACAGCAAATGATATATCAGGACGTGTATAATTAGCAAGGTACATTAGTGCGCCAATTGCACTGAGATATGGTACTTCAGGACTAAGTAGTTCCTCGTCCTTTTCCCGAGGTCTAAATGGATCTTTATTCACATCTAATGATCTTACAACTATTGGTGTACACAGTGGATGTGATTTGTCCATGTAAAACCGTTTTAGTACTTTTGCTATATAAATTTCTTGATGTACAAGAATTCCATTCCTTAAATATTCAATTTGTAATCCCAAACAAAATTTTGTCCTTCATCTCGAACTCTTTCTTGAAGCAATCTATAGCTTTTGGAAGCTCTTCAGGAGTTCCAATAATATTTAAGTCATCTACATAAACAGCAATTATAGCAAACTCTTTTCCAGATCTTTTCATAAAAATGCATGGACATATGGGGTCATGTTTATATCCCTCCTTTAACAAATATTCACTAAGACGATTATACCACATGCGTCCAGATTGTTTAAGTCCGTAGAGAGACTTATTCAACTTGATCGAATAATCTTCTCGAGAGCCTGGATTGTTTGTCTTAGGAAAATGAAATCCTTCAGGGAGTTTCATATAAATTTCACTATCAAGTGAACCATATAAATATGCTGTAACCACATCCATCATATGTAAATTTAGCCCCTCACGTGCTACTAGACTAATTAAGTATCGAAAAGTATTTGCATCCACTACAGGTGAATAAGTTTATTCAAAATCGATGCCAGGTCTTTGTGGAAATCCTTGAGCAACAGGTCGAGCTTTGTATCTCACAATTTCACCATTTTCATTTTGTTTTCGTACAAAAACCCACTTATATCCAACTGGCCTCACACCTTCAGGTATTCGGACTACAGGTCCAAAAACATTTCTCTTATAAAGTGAGTTTAATTCCGCTTCAATTGCATCTTTCCACTTTCTCCAGTCATTTCTTTGTCGACAATCTTTGATGGACTTTGGTTCATGATCCTCATTATCACTCATCACATGTAGTGCTATATTATATACAAAAATATCGTCAATATTGACTATGTTTCGGTTCCATCGTACTCCATTCATGAAATAGTTTATTGAGATCTCTTCATTTTCAATATATTCAGGTACCTGATCAGTCTCTTCTGGAACTGATTCAACAATTATGTCTGAAGAACCCTTTGGAGTTTTTGTATCCTCACTTGGAGTTTCTATATCCTCAGTTGGGCCGTTTATCCTTTTAGTTCCTTTTCTTGATCGAGGATTTTTATCTTTAGAACCGATAGGTCTACCACGCTTCATGCGTGGTTGAAGCTGATCATTTGCAATGTTAGGTTGTCCAACAGGGACATCAACTTTGATTGGAGCATTAGCAGCTGGTATATATGATTTAGTTACTCTTTTTAGGATCAGTGAAAGCATCTAGTAATTCGTTTGCTAGATTTTGCAAATAAATTATCCTTTGAACTTCAAGTTGACATTGTTTTGTACGAGGATCAAGATGAGAAAGTGATAATTCATTCCAACGAATTTCCTTGTACAGTTGTTTATTCTCTCCCCCTAATATTGGGAAAACTGATTCATCAAAGTGACAATCAGCGAACCTAGCTGTGAATAAATCTCCTGTTGATAGTTCGTGATATTTTATTATAGATGGAGATTCATATCCAACATATATTCCCAATCTTCTTTGGGGACCCATTTTTGTGCGTTTTGGTGGAGGGATTGGAACATATACCGCACATCCAAAAATTCTTATATGGGAAATGTTATGCTCTTTTCCAAAAACCAATTGTAAGGGAGAATAAGTGTGATGACTTGTTGGCCTGATGCGAACTAATGTTGCAGCATGCAATATTGCATGTCCCCAATAAGAAATTCGAAGTTTTGATTTCATGAGTATTGGTCTTGCAATCAACTTTAGACGTTTAATGAATGACTCTGCAAGCCCATTTTGTGTATGAACATGTGCTACAGGATGTTCAACATCGATTCCAATAGAAATACAATACTCATTGAATGCCTGAGATGTAAATTCAGCAGCATTATCAAGGCGTATTTTCTTAACTGGGTAGTCAGGAAAATGAGCTCTTAATCGAATTAGTTGAGAAAGCAATCTCGAAAACGCTTGGTTACGAGTTGATAACAAACAAACATGTGACCATCTAGTCGATGCATAGATTAAAACCATAAAATATCTAAATGGTCCACATGGTGGGTGTATTGGCCCACAGATATCACCTTGTATCCGTTCTAAAAATGCAAGAGATTAACCCTCAATTTTTGTTGGTGATGGTCTAATTATCAACTTTCCTTGGGAACATGTGGTACATGAAAAATTATTGGATTGAAGAATCTCTCGGCTCTTCAATGGATGTCCACATGAATTTCCAATTATTTTTCGCATCATAATAGAACCGGGATGGCCCAACCTGTAACACCCCGGTATTTCTTTCTACTGAGAATACCCAGGTGCACATTAGTAACACATCAGAGATATATTTCCTGCTTAGACACTGAATATTACTATAAATTTTTCGCTGAATAAAACCCAAACAGTCTTATTTACAACAAGACAATATGGTTCTCAGACCATATACCATCAGCAATTATAGTGTTCAGTATCATACAAGAAAGCGGAAGAAAGATAAACCTTAAATACATAATGTTCTAGTATACAGACAACAGAAGGGAAATAAGCTTAAACATAAAGCTAGGCTATCAGCAACCAATCCGAGCTCAACCTACTCGTGCCTCTTGGATTTCCGCTGCCCCTGTGTCTCTGTAAAACAACAACATTTAAACAGTGAGATACAATCTCAGTGAGTTCTACCGTAACCCCTACTAGCTCTCTCGGTATTAGTTTAAAACATTTTTAAATCTCAACACGGCATCGACTGCGTAACCGCTACTCCCGATGAACCGCATTATTTTACACATAGCATTCCACCGACTGCGTAACCGCTACTCCCGGGGAATTTGCTATAACATAGTACGACACCGACTGCGTAACCGCTACTCCCGGTGAACCGTACTACAATTAATTTAACATAACACCGACTGCGTAACCGCTACTCCCGGTGAACCCCCCTACCAATAGTACATTCTCCCATTGGCATGGAGCCTAGGGTAAGGGATCATGACTGCCCTGCCTAGTATGTTACACATGGGTCGTCACCCAACTCGATATACTATATACGTATATCTACAACACTATGAACATTTAGTTCATTAAATTTTACTTTACCACATAGGGCTCATAGTCCATTTGTTATCAATAAAACGTATCCGCACACGTGTACTATTATTCGGTTTTTCGAAACGGTTTAAACATCCAAAAAGCGTTTTATAAAACCCTTTGTAACACACCCAAAATCATGGCGTCATAAGCCTAATATCATTATATAAGAGTCAGGAAAGGATTAGGAGAGGATTGGAATCGAAACGAAATCATTTTGGGCACTTTGAAAATTTTGGACAGAACCAGGCGCACGGGTCGTGCCCCTGGACGCACGGGTCGTGCTCATTTGACAGCATTGCAAAAATGGCCTGTTTTATGAAAAATTGCTTTCCGATTGATCCCAATACTCGTTCCGCTCAATTCCGATTCTTGTTCCGATCGAAAACAGACCAAACAACCAACAAAATAGACCCAACTAAAACCACACAATCAATCAACCCAATCAAAAACTCAATCAAAACGGGTTTTATCAAAAACGACGTATTTTCCAATTAACGGTTTTTAAGTCAAAATCTTTCGAAATCAAATCACCAAAAATTCCATTTCAACGCGACACAACTCGAGACTCGCTCCGATCGATTCCTAATCCGAAACAGACAATATCCAGAAATATTCCAGTCCAGCGAAAGCGATAAAACAGTTAATTAATAATTCGAAACATAAAATCCTAAACGTGAGTAGAACTCACCCTTGAAGCGTGAACCACGATCGAGCCGAATTCGCCGAGTAACCACACGAACATTCCCCGCATAAACTTTCCGTTCCGACGTCGCTCCAATCCGCTTCCAAAACTTTCCGCTCGATCACGAAACCGCTTTTTGACCGAAATACCGATTTCCCCAAAATTCTCCACTGATACTATTCATCATCTTCCTCCTCTAACCTCCATGACACTATTCACACATAAATCCAATTTTCTCCCTAAAACCCTTGATTCTTCACAACTCCAAATCGGACTTCAATATTTGCGCTATCCACCTTGAGCTCGCTCCCAAACACCATCCAAAGCTTCCCTTTGAGCTTGAACAACAAAACCTCCACTTTTCTCCAAATTTCGAAAATGGTGGATTTGAGGAGAGTGAGTTGATGATGAAGATTTTGGTACCAACACGAAGAGGGAGTAACGCTGAGCATTTTTCGTGTTGGACGGAAGTCGTTTTGATGAGCGGAATTGCCCCCTTTTTCCTCTTCTTCTTCCTCCCCCTTTCTTTCCCTTTTCTCTCTTTTCTTCTCTGTAACTCTCTCTCGCTGTTTCCTTTCTTTTCCTTCTTTCTTTCATTTCTTTCCTTTCTTTATTAATACACACACACACTTATATTTATTTATTTAATTAATTCTTCTCCTCTCACATGCACACACGTATACACATATATATTTATTTAATATATTTGTTGTAACGCGGTCAAATTACCATATTGATCGAAATCTCCTATTTCGATTCCAAAACTTCCTTGGTCCGTATTATCCGGTTAACGATCCGATGATAACCAATAAATAATTTTAGCACTCAATAAATTTACCAGTCGAGTACTAAATTAGTTTAATTGGGTTAACATCCAAATAATTCCATTAATTATTTTGAGGATGTTACATTCTCCCCAACTTGAAAGAATTTTGTCCTCAAAATTTTGCTAAGTCTTTCATCCGACTACCCGAGGATCGATATCCTCAGAGAGGTCTTAAGTTGCTGGAACCTGATCTTGAATTAACGAAATGAGTGCGGAAAATCTTCCCAAGTATGATCCACTACTACCTTGATACGAACTCTCTGGTTACAAATCAACACGAGAAACTCATCATTCGCCTACATAGGCTCGACACCGCGTTTGAAAACACTTCCGAACTTCATTCCACTTATCCTCGTTTACTCCCCAACTTTGATTAATCTAAATCAAAGGGTTTAATACAAGACACTTGATAGACATACAGGTTGAAAACGAGATCCACAAACTGGTACTCCTCGGCAAAGGTAAAAACAACCACAATTCCTTCGAAGGGAATAAACACGTTCTCAACAAACCTTCTAAAATCCATAACAGTTCCTGCACACATTGAAAAATGTGATGGAAGGTCATCTGTGAAACTTCTTGGCTCGCCCCCAAGATTTCGAGACAACACTTTTCGAAAGAAGATGAAATGAGGATTTACCAGAAACGTTTATCTTAAACGTAGAAATAAACCGCGGGGACATCGAATAAATTTGAACGTAATGAAAATCACCTCTGTTGTTCTCAAAACAACTATCAAACAGAACTCAGCTCTTTTTCCTCTATTGCAATTTCATCACGAGGTTTTTACCACGATGCATCCGATTCCTTTCCAAATTAGTCAATAGCGTTGAGAGCTTCCCCTCAACCTAAGTAATCCTCCTAGGATTTTCCTCCTCAATCATAATCTATTTGCCTCTTAATTCGTTCCCAAAATTAACTTTAGCATGCGGTTCTCACAAAAACGATTTTTCAAAACTATTACACCGCACGCCAAGCTTCACTTCGGAAATTTCAGTCACCTACAAGTAGATCCATCAATTAATCCTTTGATGGTTATTCGCAACGTGACAACAGTCAGCAGTTACCTCATTTACATATCCGTATTCACGTTCGACTTGTCAAACGGAATTTCGTAAGACAATCTCATTGTCAACCTTCACCAAGGAGAGGTTAATAAACTAATAGCTCGCCACCAAAGTGGAAACTTATGGATGTACTCCAACTTAGATCTAAAAGACTCTTAACAATCCCATTTCTTGCGTCATCAACTCTATCGTATGAATGGATTTCTTACTTAGCGCATCAGCTACAACACTGGCCTCTCTTGAATGTTACATCAACACGAATTTATAATCCTTCAGAAACTCAACACACTTCTCTGCCTGTTATTCAGTTCTTTCTGATCAAACAGATACCTTAAACCCTTGCAACCACTAAAGACTTCGAAACGAGACTCATACAGGTAATGTCTTCAAACCTTCAGTGCATACTCAATAGCTGCCACTCCCAAATTATAAATTGGATATTCCTCCTCATGGGCCTTCAACTGTCTGGATGCATAAGCTACCACTTGATGATTCTGCATGAGAACACATCTCAAACTATTCCCAGAAGCATCACTGTAAAATTTGGAATTGCAAAGACGGATCTGGAAGAATATGGATTGGAGCAGAAGTCAACCGAACCTTCAAATCTTGGAAACATTCTTCACAATCGGCATCCCGCATAAAAGGTTGACCCTTACGAGTTAACCGAGTAAGTGGAAGAACCAATTGTGAGACTCCTTCGATAAACTTCCTGTAGTAACCGGCTATGCTTAGAAAACTTCTGATTTCAGCGACTGATGTCGGTCACTTCCATTCCACACCGCTTCCTTCTTACTGGGATCTACAGAAACTCCCGACTTGGGAAATCACATGTCCCAAAGACTTTGCTTCTGACACCCAAAAATCACACTTCGAAGGTTTCAAGTACAACTTACTTTCTCGGGGTACTTTCAAAACAATGCGGAGATGTTGGACATGCTCCTCAATTGTCTTCGAGTACATCAAGATACCATCAATGAAACGACTACAAATTGATCTAGGTACGTGTGGAAAACTCGGTTCACGTATCCCCGAATACCGCTGGAGCATTAGTCAAACCGAAGGGCATCACTACTAACACATAATGTCCATACCTAGTACGGAAAGCTGTCTTCGGAATATCTAAGGCTCTAACTTTTATTTGACGGTATCCTGACCTCAGATCAATTTTTTTTTTTTTTTTTTTGAAATCACAGCAGCGCCTCAAATTGCTCAAGCAAATCGTCTATCCTTGGCAAAGGGATATTTATTCTCGACCGTCACTTTGTTAAGTTGTTGATAATCAATAAACAATCTCCTACTTCCATATTTCTTCTTGGCAAGCAACACCGGAACACCCCATAGAAAAGCGCCCGGTCGAATGAATTTCTTTAACATCGACTCTTCAAGTTGAGACTCCATTTCCTTTAATTCTCAAGAAACCATCAATAAGAAACAATAGATATTGATCCCGTGCCAGGAATCAATTCTACAGTAAACTCTACTTCTCGTTCTGGAGGTTCAGAAGAAACTTCATCGTGAAAACATCCAGAAAGTTATTCACAACTTGTACAGATGATAAATCTAATACTAGTTCCAGTGGATGCAGATAACCTATTAACATGTGCTTCCGCATCTTGGAATGAAGATTGACCGTCTAAGGTGAACTAGGTAACTGCTTCAGAATTTGTCCTAGACAATTCAACTGATTCTGAAGAGGAACTGATAGTTGATTAACACAGTCGATTGCAATATGATTTGCAGTCATCCAATTCATACCCGAAATGGTGTCCACACTTCTCACAGGCAAACAAATAATCCTTCTACGAAAGTTCTGTCTCCTATAACACGTAGACAATTCTGACACAAAGATTGGGTCTGGACACGACCCTTAGCCGCAGTTAAGATAGTTATCAGCTCGGATAGCGAAGATAAGGTTAACCCCAACCGATTCACATGCGATCGGGATATACAGCAATAGGTTGCACCTGAATCTTATAATATACTGATCGAGTCATTGAATAGGACTCCCATCCTTCTAAGTATACCGTCAGCATTCGTAACTGTCTAAGCATTCATAGTGTTGACTCGTCCTTGCCTTGGAGCTGCTTATGACTCCTTGGAACTTTTCCTGGCAGGGCACTTTTTACCATAGTGACCCTCTACATTACTGTAATAGCACCGATTGGATCTTCGCTTGCAATCACCGCTGTGAGGCTTTCCACAGTTAGAACATCTTCTGACCTTTGAAGAATCGAAGAATTGCATCTGCTTTTCCTTTGATGAAATTATCTTAGGACTTTGCATTCGGAGTTGATATTTCAACTACCTTCTTTCCTTTCCCATATTTCCTATGAGATCATCCTCGGCGTCATTAGATGATTGCACCAAGGCAACATAATTGGTAGCAGTATAAGAACTGAGACCATAAATCATAAAAGCACTTATGCCCGTCTTATACTTCTGCATTCTCCGTTCGTCATCCGAAGCTTACTTTACCACTTGGTAAAACTGAGACAACTTTTCAAACTTAGCGGTGTATACTCCCACCGTTATGTCACCTTTCCTGAGGATGCACCGGTTGGAGACTCCGGTCTTGGTCGAGGATTGCATCTTGATCATCCAGTCATAATTCCGCTTATGATGCACTAAGTATTAAGTTGATCAGGCTCAATGTCTCTTAGCATCACAAGTGTAATTACAAAAGGACTAGCAAGGAATCGACTCAACCCTAAACTAAGTCCGACTAGGTCGAACTGCTCTGATACCAACTGTAACACCCCGGTATTTCTTTCTACTGAGAATACCCAGGTGCACATTAGTAACACATCAGAGATATATTTCCTGCTTAGACACTGAATATTACTATAAATTTTTCGCTGAATAAAACCCAAACAGTCTTATTTACAACAAGACAATATGGTTCTCAGACCATATACCATCAGCAATTATAGTGTTCAGTATCATACAAGAAAGCGGAAGAAAGATAAACCTTAAATACATAATGTTCTAGTATACAGACAACAGAAGGGAAATAAGCTTAAACATAAAGCTAGGCTATCAGCAACCAATCCGAGCTCAACCTACTCGTGCCTCTTGGATTTCCGCTGCCCCTGTGTCTCTGTAAAACAACAACATTTAAACAGTGAGATACAATCTCAGTGAGTTCTACCGTAACCCCTACTAGCTCTCTCGGTATTAGTTTAAAACATTTTTAAATCTCAACACGGCATCGACTGCGTAACCGCTACTCCCGATGAACCGCATTATTTTACACATAGCATTCCACCGACTGCGTAACCGCTACTCCCGGGGAATTTGCTATAACATAGTACGACACCGACTGCGTAACCGCTACTCCCGGTGAACCGTACTACAATTAATTTAACATAACACCGACTGCGTAACCGCTACTCCCGGTGAACCCCCCTACCAATAGTACATTCTCCCATTGGCATGGAGCCTAGGGTAAGGGATCATGACTGCCCTGCCTAGTATGTTACACATGGGTCGTCACCCAACTCGATATACTATATACGTATATCTACAACACTATGAACATTTAGTTCATTAAATTTTACTTTACCACATAGGGCTCATAGTCCATTTGTTATCAATAAAACGTATCCGCACACGTGTACTATTATTCGGTTTTTCGAAACGGTTTAAACATCCAAAAAGCGTTTTATAAAACCCTTTGTAACACACCCAAAATCATGGCGTCATAAGCCTAATATCATTATATAAGAGTCAGGAAAGGATTAGGAGAGGATTGGAATCGAAACGAAATCATTTTGGGCACTTTGAAAATTTTGGACAGAACCAGGCGCACGGGTCGTGCCCCTGGACGCACGGGTCGTGCTCATTTGACAGCATTGCAAAAATGGCCTGTTTTATGAAAAATTGCTTTCCGATTGATCCCAATACTCGTTCCGCTCAATTCCGATTCTTGTTCCGATCGAAAACAGACCAAACAACCAACAAAATAGACCCAACTAAAACCACACAATCAATCAACCCAATCAAAAACTCAATCAAAACGGGTTTTATCAAAAACGACGTATTTTCCAATTAACGGTTTTTAAGTCAAAATCTTTCGAAATCAAATCACCAAAAATTCCATTTCAACGCGACACAACTCGAGACTCGCTCCGATCGATTCCTAATCCGAAACAGACAATATCCAGAAATATTCCAGTCCAGCGAAAGCGATAAAACAGTTAATTAATAATTCGAAACATAAAATCCTAAACGTGAGTAGAACTCACCCTTGAAGCGTGAACCACGATCGAGCCGAATTCGCCGAGTAACCACACGAACATTCCCCGCATAAACTTTCCGTTCCGACGTCGCTCCAATCCGCTTCCAAAACTTTCCGCTCGATCACGAAACCGCTTTTTGACCGAAATACCGATTTCCCCAAAATTCTCCACTGATACTATTCATCATCTTCCTCCTCTAACCTCCATGACACTATTCACACATAAATCCAATTTTCTCCCTAAAACCCTTGATTCTTCACAACTCCAAATCGGACTTCAATATTTGCGCTATCCACCTTGAGCTCGCTCCCAAACACCATCCAAAGCTTCCCTTTGAGCTTGAACAACAAAACCTCCACTTTTCTCCAAATTTCGAAAATGGTGGATTTGAGGAGAGTGAGTTGATGATGAAGATTTTGGTACCAACACGAAGAGGGAGTAACGCTGAGCATTTTTCGTGTTGGACGGAAGTCGTTTTGATGAGCGGAATTGCCCCCTTTTTCCTCTTCTTCTTCCTCCCCCTTTCTTTCCCTTTTCTCTCTTTTCTTCTCTGTAACTCTCTCTCGCTGTTTCCTTTCTTTTCCTTCTTTCTTTCATTTCTTTCCTTTCTTTATTAATACACACACACTTATATTTATTTATTTAATTAATTCTTCTCCTCTCACATGCACACACGTATACACATATATATTTATTTAATATATTTGTTGTAACGCGGTCAAATTACCATATTGATCGAAATCTCCTATTTCGATTCCAAAACTTCCTTGGTCCGTATTATCCAGTTAACGATCCGATGATAACCAATAAATAATTTTAGCACTCAATAAATTTACCAGTCGAGTACTAAATTAGTTTAATTGGGTTAACATCCAAATAATTCCATTAATTATTTTGAGGATGTTACACAACCGGTCATGCCAAATGAGAAACTTGTTGTGATTTGTAAACTTCTTGTTTACAATTGAATGTGTTTCAATTGTACTAATAAAGGTGTAGTACAAACCTTTTGAAAATGTTGGTAATTTTTCCAATATACTTATTTCTCCTGCGGCATGTCTCGTGATATAGAGATATTCGATATCTTCATCATTTGTTGTTTCAATATGGTAACCATTTAAGCGAATATCTTTGAAACTTAATAAGTTTCTACGAGACTTGGGAGAATATAGTGTCATATCAATATCTAATTTTGTTCCTCCAGGTAACAATACACTGGCTCTTCTGGAGCCTTTAATTATTTTTGTAGTACCAGATATAGTACTAACATTGGTTTTTTGCATTACTAAGTAAGAAAAATAATTCCTGTCCTTGAGAATCGTGTGGGTTGTTCCACTGTCAGCGAGTCACATATCTCCATTATTGTTGCTAGTGACAATACTCATTCTAGCTTTCAAAAGGAAATAAATAAATAAATAAATAAATGATAATAATAATAATAATAATAATGAGTATAATAATTTTTTTTTGGAAACATTATAACTAAAATTTTTTTATTGCCTGAAAAGTGAAAAGAAACACACCAAAACATAAACTTCAACAATCACTTAAACTTAAGGAATTTCAAACAAAGCAACAAAAACATAATATTAAAATGGAAGGAAACTATTTCTTAAGGACCCCATCTCCAATGAGGTGATCAATATTCCCATCTGGATCAGCAAAGAAATCAGCAACATCTAAGTGAGTGACATCTATAGGGCCATAATCAAAATCATCATCTTCATAAGCAAAATGTGTCTCTATCTTTTTCCCTTTATTTTTCTCTGATGCTTTGGTGTACGACAGGTACGTGACCAATGACCTTTTCCCCCACAACGGTAGCAATTGTTTTCATCTTGTTTGCTATTTTGCCCACCCTTCTTTTCACTATTTTTCCACCTCTGGTGGGAAAATGTGTTCTTGGAAATTCCACTACAGCCATGTCCACGACCACGACCATGGACAAAACCACGACCACGACCAAAACCACGACCACGAAAATTGTGACCACGACCTCGAGCTTGCCCATCAGTATAATGATCGTGTTTTGCTACATTTGCTTCAGGAAATGGAGCAGTACCAGTTGGACGGGCCTCGTGATTTTTCATTAAAAGCTAATTATTTTGTTCAGCCACAAGAAGACAAGAAATTAGTTCAGAATATTTCTTAATCCCTTTTCTCTATATTGCTGCTGCAGGAGCACATTAGATGCATGAAAAGTAGAGAAAGTTTTTTCTAACATATCTTCATCAGTGACATTTTCTCCACATAACTTCAACTGAGGAGTGATTCTGAATAGTGCAGAGTTATATTCACTTACAGTTTTAAAGTCTTGTAAGCGTAAATACATCCAATGATAACGAGCTTTTGGAAGAATAACAGTTTTCTGATGGTCATATCTTTCTTTTAAACTATTCCAAAGAACAAGTGGGTCTTTCACAGTAAGATACTCACTTTTGAGTCCTTCATGAAGATGATGGCGGAGAAATTATGAATGCAAACGTAAATTCACAATAATAATCAAAGATATTGAATTGCAAACAGACTTGAATTCATAACGTAAATTCAAAGACAATGATTTTGTAGACAATCATTGTCTACATGAAAGACAAATTATGAGTTAAAAAAAACGTTATGAATTCAATAAAACGTTATGAATTCAATATAAATTATAATAATTTATATTGAATTTTTTTTAAGCCACAATTAAATGTTTTTATTAATAAAATAAAAAGAAAACATTAAAACACAAGGGGGGACTAGACCAAAACCCTTGGCAATGAAAACAATAATAGAAAGCCCAACCAAGGCTCCTAAAATACACAACCAAAGAGTTCTAATAAAAGATATTCTTAGGCGACCAAGACAGCCCAAATAAGGAAGTAGGGCAACCCCAGAATAGCCCCCACAACCTCCACCCACTGCCTACTGCGCACACATTCCAAACCACCACAGCCATAAGCACCTCACTATCCTCACATTAAGCGCACTCCCAAAGATCGAGGTTAGAGATGGAGGCCAAGAGACGATTGGGAAGGGCCCAGAAGCTGAAGGCAAAGGTAGGAGCCCAGCGAAGAGAACTGCTAACTGTAATCAAGGGACCCAAACTCCGAAGCAGGGTAGCACCTGCATGCCCCCACACACCACCACCCGCCGCCAATTGAGAGTTATATTGAATTCATAACGTGTAAACTGACATTTTTTTTTCCTTTTCTTTTTTTTTTGAAAATACTTTTGATATTCGAATATAGAACATACTCTAAAAATAATAATAATAACGTGTAATATAGAAACTAAAATTTTATAAAGATAATCATGTAAATGATCTAGTTATTCTAAAAACATGAAAGATATTCTCTCATTTGTTCTTCAGGAACTATATCTCAAACTTTCATATTTTGAGCAATTATTTTAGGCTGCTTAAGTGATGAATTTCTTCGGGAATTCATCAAAAGTAGACTAACATAGTAATCCAACAGGGATTACTAAAGTGATAGAATAAAATAGTAATCCAACAGGGATTACTTTAGTGATCAAAAGTAGACAAATATAGTAATCCAACAGGGATTACTTAAGGGATGAATTTCTTCAGGAATTCATCATAGAATAAAATAATAAAAAATGATAATAAATTGTTTATGATAATATTATAAATCTTTCTTGTTAGATTATAGCTCAAAACAAATAACACAATTTTACAAACACCAAAATGAAATTTGAAAAACATGAGAACCAATAGGAAGCAATACTACCTTAAGATACTTAGAGCATTGTGCTGATAACGTGTTATATAATATACTAAAACTAGAGCAAGAATAAGAACAAGAAAATGAGACAATGAGAGAAGAAGATATATCTCTTGTATATTACTCTTGAATGTGTATAACTACAATGATATATGATCAGTCCTATTTATAGGCTCAAGTTTTGTAACCTATGACATACATTTAATATATAAAATAATGAGAAAAGAATAATGCCTAGACATCCACTTTATTCACAATAGATTGTTAATTTTTAAATTTTCATTTTCTTTTTATGTCAACTTTTTAACTATTCATTTTTCTTTCAAATTATTTATTATTTTCACGCATCTACTACTTATTATGCAGGATACAATTAACACTAATTAATATGAGAATTCAAAACAATTTTTCTCGAATAAATTACCGATTTCTATATGGCATTTCGATAATTAATGCTAGAATTGTAGGAGTAAGAATATAAGGCTTTGTTTGGTAAAAAGTAGCGGATAGCGGATGAGCTAGCGGATAGCGGATAGCGGATAAGCTAGCTTATAGCGGATGAGGTAGCGAATAGCGGATAAGCTAGCGGATTGAATTTTAAGTGTTTGGTATAATTAGCGGTTGAAGTAGCTTATAAAAATAAAATTACGTACATAGACATTTGTAATTAATGCTTAAAAAGGAGAGAGAAATTCATTTAATGGAGGATAAATGAGGAATTTAATTAAAGTAATGAGGGTAAAATTGAGAGAACAAATGAAACGCTATAAGCTATAAGCTCAAACGCTACTTTAAGTAGCGTTTTAAAAAAATGCTATAATCTAGTGGAAAAACGCTAAAAACTAGTTGTGCCAAACACTTACAACTAGCGGATCCGCTGTAAGGTATCCGCTATAAGCTAGCGGATCAGCATTGCCAAACAGAGCCTAAGATAGAATAAAAGTTATATAGTGAGTATAAAACTGTATCTTAATTCTACTAATAAACAATTTTAGTTTTCTAGGAATTTAATTTTAATTTAATTTATTATTTTTAATTATTGTAACTGATTTGTTGTTTCTTTACAAATTATTGGAACACTATTTTTTTTGGCATTTCAAGAATCAATCATTTTATTATAAAAAAACTGCATTCCAATGCTTGAATATAAAATGTACTTTATTTTTAATAATAAAAGATTTTATTTTTCTTAGCAAATTTATTTGAATTTGAATAATTTAATTAAGGCTTAAAGGTACATTTGGTCCCTGCAAATATACAAAAAATCCTGTTTCGTCCCTGCAATTTCAAAATTTTTAAAAAAACCCTTGCAAATACCAAACGCTTCAAGTTTGGTCCCTGCCGTTAGTTTTTGGCTAACACCGTTAGTGGATGCTGACGTGGCTGCCAACATAGATGCCAAATCATCATCTCTTTCATTCCTCTTTCTCTGAAACTCTCTTCTTCGTTTTTTCTCTTGTGATTAATAACGCCACTCTAACTATATCTGGAAATAACAAAATCTTCATATTTGGAAACCAAACACTGTAGTCGATCTGCTGTAATAACGCCGCTGTAACTATAATTCAAACACAGATATTCAGAAACAACAAAACTCATATCTAGAAACGAAATGGAACATCTTCATCTTCTTCAACCCAGAAATTTAAAACCCAAACGCTCCTCCAATCGATATGTTGTTTATTCTATTTTGATTTCTTTCGATTTTGTTATGATGATTATTTTGATTTTGTTCCTTTTCGAAAACCCTAGTTATTTCGAAGAAGAAGCAATCAGAATCTAAAACAAAAATGGAAGGAAAAGAAATTCATTTGGAAACAAAATCTGTGAACGATTCGTTTGCCCCTAAAACGAAAACGAATCTGTGAACAATTTCGTCCGCTTAAAAAAGGAAGAAGAAGCAACCCAGATTCGTTTTTTCTGTTCTTCCGTTTCCACTGATTTGAAGGGGGCAGAATTTGGGGTTGAAGATGATGATGAACGAAGATGATGATTTTATGATTTTTGATTGACGACTGAAGATGAATGAAGATTCATCTAGGTTTTAACGATGATGATTTTTGAAGATGAATGAAGATTTGTGTTTGGTTTCCCAAAGAGAGTTTCAGGGAAAGATGATCTGAAAGAGATGATGATTTGGCATCTATGTTGGCAGCCACGTCAGCATCCACTAACGGTGTTAGTCAAAAACTAACGGCAGGGACCAAACTAGAAGCGTTTGGTATTTGCAAGGGCTTTTTTAAAAATTTTGAAATTGTGGGGACGAAACGGGATTTTTTGTATATTTGCAGGGACCAAATGTAACTTTAAGCCTTTAATTAATTACTAAATTAACTTGTTATTTCTTTTCAAAAAATTTGGATCTTTTAAAGAAACCCTCAATTGAGTCTAGAAAGGACTTATTATACAATTTTAGTGATTAATTAACGGGCTCACAAACTTTAGAGGCCAAGTAGAGGAAGAAGCAACATGAACGCTATGGACAAAACGAGCAGCAACATATACGTGAGGGCAGAAATATATAGGGGGGAGACAAAGGGAGGGAGGGAGAGAGAGACAGAGAGAGAGAGAGAGTTGAGAAAGAGAGAGAGTTGAGAAAGAGAGAGAGAGAGAAAGAGAGAGAGAGAGAGAGAGAGAGAGAGAGAGAGAGAGAGAGAGAGAGAGTTGTGAAAATGGAACCGTACAAAGTGTGACCCAATCCAGCACTGGATCCTGTCCAAAACCAGGAATAAGAGGCGGAGCCGACCTCAACAGTCAGGATCGACGTGGGCTGATCTAACTGCTCAGGCTCAGCCTAAGCGAAGCACACTCCCTTCCTCTGCGTCTATAAATACAGGGTCACCCTCAAGAATCAGGTACGCTCTCTCTCATTAGTACCTCTCACCACTTCTGCAGGTACCGACCCCACCGGGCTTCACCCTCGGTGGAGAACGACTCTAGGAGAATCTCACTACAACAAATTTGACCTATACCAACAGTAAAAATCCGTGGGTAAAGGGTTAAATACCGTGGGTATAGCACCGAAAACCTATACCGACGGATGATCTTCCCGTGGTCTTTATTTGGCTATACCCACGGCAAAAATGGCGTCGCTATAGCCTATACCGACAGACGATCTTCCCGTTGGACAAAACCTAAGAGCTATACCCACAGTCGCGTTGCTGTTGGTATTGGCTTTAACATCACTGTTAATTTTGCTATACCCACAGTCGAATTGCTGTTGGTATAGGTTTTAAAATCACTCTTAATTTTGCTATACCCACCACTTCCTTTTGTTGGTAAAAAATTTATTAACAATATTTATGATAATCAATTAAAAGCTAAATATAAAATAAATACATTTATGAAACAATAAAAATAAAATCATATTGAAAATTAATCACAAAACATGTGTTACAAGCATGTCACCATTTTGCAAATTAACATTTACTTCTACATCAACTCTTAAGATAATCTCAAAAGCATATAACATAGTGGAAATTAACATTACTCCTACATAAACTCATAATCTCAAAAGTTACAAAGCAAATACATACTAAAAAGGAAATGAAAATGATAGATATAATGTCTCAGAGTCAGCCATGCCCCAACCAAAAAACGATCTTCAAAGTCCTAAAGCTGAAGCAGCTGCTCCCTTCTTCCTGGGTGCAGCTTCAGTACCTCATCCTACCAGTTCCACTGGTCTTTCTTCTAATTTTCATTGGCGCCATTATCTTCATTAGTGTCTGGACTTGGAGAATTCATTTGCTCGGGAGCACTAGAAGCGTCTGTAACCTATTGAAAGAAAAATATACAACTCAACTTGGTTGATTTTTCCATACCTCATTTATAAAAAATCTAGGAAGATAATATATTATACCTGTCTTGCCACTTGTAAAATATCATCTACATCTTCTCCAGAAAATCGATTTTGAATCAATGTCATAACATTTCCCAAGAGGCTTTCCATTTGACTAACTCTATTGCGTAACTCTTGATTTTCAGACAAAACAACCTTTGATTTTTTAGGCTTAGGAATCCTGCCCATACAACGCACACGTTCTCTTTTGTCTGGTCCTTGTACTTTAGAAAATATGTCATCCTTCCAATGCATGTGATTTTGTGACTTTTGGGATGATTGAGATGTTCCAGTTTCATTATTGTATTTGTCTAGTTTTTCCTGAAACATTAAAAGTGCATAAGTATGGAGGTACTATTACTGCTGGATACAGAATACAGAATGCATATGAACACAGAATACAGAATACAGAATGCATATGAATGCATATTCAGAATACAGAATGCATACAGAATACAGAATGCATATTCAAAATGCATATTATTACTGCTGGAAATTCAGAATGCATACAGAATACAGAATGCATATTCAGAATGCATATTATTCAGAATGCATATTCAGAATACAAAATGCATACTATTACTGCTGGAAATGCTTCTAGTATGAGGTTAGTATTTTATGACAAGGAAAGGAAGCAACAAGCTAAATATCGAAGGGGCAGTTATGCATAAGTGGCATGTCAAATATATATTGTAGATGTTCTTTTGAGAATCCAACAAAGTGGCAGCTGGAACATATATTTACTTAATTATTTTGTCTACTTTTAAAAAAAAATTGTCTTTTTCCTAATTTTCAAAAGTTTCTTGTTGATGTACTAGGATGTGTTTGGAGCTGGAACAGATTCATCAGCAACAACAATAGAGTGGGCAATGTCAAAAATGATGAAAAACCCAAAAGTGATGGAGAAGGCACAAGCTGAAATAAGGCATGCATTCAAAGGAAAAGAAACAATATCAGAAACTGATTTCCGGTGTACAGTTACTCCTAGATGCCACAAGTACATTCATCACACACAGCACTTACCGGAGGATTTGAAGGAAACAACACTGAAGCTGAACAAGAAGATCTTGTAGATGTTCTTTTGAGAATCCAAAAAAGTGGCAGTTGGAGCATATATTGACTTAATTATTTTGTCTACTTTTAAAAAAAATTGTCTTTTTCCTAATTTTCAAAAGTTTCTTGTTGATGTACTAGGATGTGTTTAGAGCTGGAACAGATTCATCAGCAACAACAATAGAGTGGGCAATGTCAAAAATGATGAAAAACCCAAAAGTGATGGAGAAGGCACAAGCTGAAATAAGGCATGCATTCAAAGGAAAAGAAACAATATCAGAAACTAATTTCCGGTGTACAGTTACTCCTAAATGCCACAAGTACATTCATCACACACAGCTCAAATAAGGGAAAGCAAACCAAACTCCTATACACTAACACAGCTCAAATATCAATTTAGCAAACCAAACTCCATACTTATTGATTTTTAACCACCCACTATTCAGTTTAGTAAAGATTAAAGCAGTCTCTGAAGATCAAATATATGGTGTTCTGGCTGGTTCTGTTTGGAGATCAACTTAATGGGTTCTGTTTGTAGAGACTGCAGGGATTGTTAGTGTGTTGTTCTTGGTTATTGGTCTGGCTGCTGGGTCTATTGTAGCATGGTTTTGGGTCATCTGATCGGGCAATTTGTATTTATGGACAACAAAACTTACATGTATAAATGGGATGGGTTTCCTTAATTTGTTTATTGAACATGTGAAAATAAAATGTATGTAAAGTAAAGCCTATGCAGGTATGATCTAGTTGGAAGTTTGAAGTTTGTGTTGCTAAGTTTGCAAGAAATATATATTCATTGCATAAAATAATTTACGAGTGTGTTGCTAAGTTTGAAAGAAAATCTTACAATCATTTCTGCAGCTTTTTCATTGACGATTGATCCATCTTTACGAGTGTGGGTATCAATGTAAATCTCTTTACGTTCAGGTGATACACCTTTGGCTTTTTTTTTCTAAAACCAAACATATAAGTTAGATGTATTTTGTTTTATAAATACATTTTACTCTTTGAGAAGTAGAAATATAAACAAACCTTTTCATCAATCAGTTTTGGGAGACTTTTTGTACCCATGCAATGGACATCTTCATACTTAGCACGATTTCGTTTATTAGTTTTACTTTGTTTCTACAATTTATACAACCAAATATTAGTTGAAGAAATAATCAAAGTTGAAGCACTACTCATAATATGCAAAAAACTATTTGCTAGATGACTTACTTGTCCTTCTTCTGAAAACCAATGATGAACAATTTCACGATACTGATTAGGTTCAACCCTGCCATCAGGTAATGCAGCTGCAATCTCTTCTTCAGTTTTACTCGGATCATATGCCATTGACTTTAAATCACTCTTCCATTGCCTCCACTTCTCATTCAACTCAGATTTCAACAATTCTCTTGTTGTGTCACTTATAGGAGGAATGAACTGAAATTTGGACTAAATAGTGATAAATGTTAGATACATACAACATAAATTAAGTCATATTGCAACTTTTGATGCATCAAAATTTAAGTATATAACAATAATACCTCTATTAGTTCCAACATTGCATCTTTATCCTTCTTTGGCATTTCTTTCCAGGATTTGTAGTTGATTGGAGCATATTGATGCCTTCGAACTATACTTCCGATGAAACGAGTAAGAGTTGTCCCTTCCTCACCAACAGGCCGACCATACTTATCTAAATTAACAATTATGAAATCACCATCTTCCATCTCCCATACATCTAACATTCTTGTTGGGCCTCTCAACCGCTTAGGTTCTACATCTACAAGTAATATAGAAGGCGTAAAAACATAAAATATTATGTTTACAAAAATGAAATATAAACAACAGAAACTAAATATAATTTATACCTTTCTCATTTTGTGCTTCTTCTGCTTCTATATCCAAAGGAACCGAGTGGGAATCAGCAGACTCGCGTATGACAGCATCTGAAATATTGAATCATAACATAAGTTTGAACTAGCTTATAACGTACAATAGTGTTTCATAGAAATACAATGTCTAACTATCTTAACTAAATATTTTAGTAAACAAAGTAGCATTAAGATTACCATAAAACACAAAAGAAAAGAAAGGATGTAAAAAACATAAACGAACATGGAACAACTTCATATTCAAAACATCAACAAAAAATAGTCAAGTCTACGTGCATAGAAAAAGTATAAAATCTTTCACAACTAAAACATATCCTCGCCCTCGCCCTCATCCTCTACATCCTCATCATCAATATGATTATCAACGGAAACTTCAAAGAAATCATGATCATCTTCGATTGAAAGTCCAATCAAATCGTTATCATTTTGAGTAGCTTCGGTTGAATCATGCATTGGTTGCTCATGGATTTCTTCAATTTCATTGGATTCCTCATCACCCATATCATAAATATCCCTAACTTTTGCATTCAAAACAACGGGCCAATCCTTGTTTCTCTCATCATATACATAAAACACCTTCTTAGCTTGTGATGCAAAAATAAACGGGTCATCACAAATATCTTTACCCGTGTGTTTCAAAAAGTTGAAATTCACAAGTGTCATCCCAAACTTATCTTTCTTAACACCTTTCTTGATATCAACCCAATCACATTTGAATAGCACAGCCTTGAACTTGCCAGAATAATCCAATTGGATTATATCAGTTATTGCCCCGTAGTAGTTAATTTCATCTTTCGATGTCTTAGTCCTTACAATTACCCCACTATTTTGTGTTTTCAAGTATCTCTCTCTTTTCTTTGTGTGGAACTTAAAACCATTAATGGCATAACCACTGTATCTCCTTACTACCTCAAACGGCCCACGAGATAACCATCTAAGTTCATGAGTAACTTGTGGGCTCCTTTGTTCATCCAAGCGATGTATCTAAAATATTTCAAGAACAAAAGTTAGTTTCACTAAAAATAACCACTAAAATTCAAATAATTCAATTCTTTTGTGCTCACCCTATCTCGAAACCAGTCACTAAATTTTTGACTGTGTTGCTTATCGATTTCAAGTTGCGACAATCTTCGCGGTCGGGACTGTCTCTTAAGAAGTACAATGTGTTCCCTAAAATTAATGATATCAAAATTAAAGGAGTTATAAATACTCTTAAACTAGTATAAAAGGGAAATAGTATTGGTCTTACTCTATAAATGGACTGACCGCGTCACAGTTAGAAAGAACATATCTATGAGCTTGCATTAACTCTTTCTTGTCGAGCTTAGTTCGGCTCACTCTCTTGCGCTTCCCTAACTGTAACTTCTGTGGTTTTTTCCTGCCTAGCGGTCTTCCAATAGGATGTAAAAAGGTCACATCATCTATTGATGTAGAATCAGTTCCATCATCATTTCTGCTAGGTCTATTGAACCTAGTTTCCACCCCAGATAGATATTGCGAACAAAAGGTCAAACATTCATGGGCCAAAAAACCTTCTGCAATTGACCCTTCTGGATGTGCTCTATTGCGTACAAATGACTTGAGAGTAAGAAGAAACCTGAGAGTAAATTTAGTATTAGATATCTAACCTCTTAGCACCCTAATAGCTTCTTTAACGGTATTAAATAAGATGTTATATGTTAAAATAAAGAATTTATACCTTTCAATAGGATACATCCACCGATATTGTACTGGCCCAGCAACCTTGGCTTCATATGCCAAGTGAATTACCAAATGCATCATAACAGTGAAAAATGATGGAGGAAAAATTGTTTCCAATTGACAAAGTGTTATAGCTATTTGAGACTCCAATTGTGCTAGAAAATCCACAGTAAGTACCTTAGAGCATATTTGCTTAAAGAAATTGCAGAAATCAACAATAATTGAAGTGACTTTATCTGGAAATGAACCCCTTAATGCCACTGGGAGAAATTGTTGCATCAAAACATGACAATCATAACTTTTGAAGCCAAATATCTTGCGCTGCTTGACTTGCACACAACGTGAGGTGTTCGATGAGAATTCATCTGGAACTTTTACATTCTTGAGGATGCTGAGAAAAGCATCCTTTTCTTTGACAGTCATTTGATAACATGCTCTAGGCAAAAGCATTGTACTACTTCTAGGACTGGGCTGGGGGTGAAGCATACTTCTTATGCCCATATCTACAAGGTCAGCACGGGCCTTATAATTATCTTTAGATTTTCCCTCTTGGTTTAACAATGTACCAATGATGTTGTCACATACATTTTTTTCAATATGCATCACATCAAGATTGTGGCGCAATATATTATATTGCCAATAGGGTAAAGTGAAGAAAATGCTCTTTTTTTTTCCAAGGTTGTGACCCATCTTCTAGACCCTCTTCTCCAATTTCATCTAATTGCCTTAAAATTTCACTCCCTTCAAGTATTTTAGGAGGATTCCTTAACTCCCTTTATAGCAACACGAAGTTGGAATGTCTCTTTCTTGTAGGAGTATTTTGGTACTCCATCTAGATAAGTTTGCATATGCCGGAAAGTCATTAATAGTCCACATTATAGCAACACGAAGTTGGAATGTCTCTTTCTTGTAGGCATCAAAGGTTTCAATTCCGTCATCCCATAACTCTTGCAGCTCTTGTACTAATGGCTGTAGGTAAACATCAATCTTATTTTCGGGACCTTTAGGTCCTGGAATTAGTAGTGATAACATAAAGAATGTTTGTTTCATGCACATCCAAGGAGGTAGATTATAAGGAACTAGCATGACTGGCCAAGTTCTGTGGGTAATGCTCATAGTCTTGAAAGGATTGAAGCCATCCGAAGCCACTCCTAATCAAACATTACGAGGATCTGATGAAAATGTTGGATATCGAGCATCAAATTCTTTCCAAGCAAGTGAGTCAGCTGGATGCCTAAGAGAACCATGATTCAATCTACCATCATGGTGCCATCTCATTGATTCTGCAGTTTTGGATGACATGAACAACCTTTGCACCCTCGGTTTCAAAGGAAACCATCGAAGGACCTTTGCGGGTAAGTTCTTTCTCTTTCCTGAAGTCTCCGATCCATTAGCCTGCACATCTTCATTTGTTGTTTTGCACCTTGACATACCACACTTTGGACAGACTTGATCATCGATATACATATCCCGATACAATATGCAGTCATTAGGACAAGCATGGATCTTCTCATACCCCAAACCTAACCCTGAGATCATCTTCTTTGTTTCATAGTATGAGCTTGGCAAAACATTTCCTTCTGGTAGAGCATCTCTTAATAAATCTAGTAACATAGAGAACGATTTGTCACTCCACCCGTGGAGACACTTTATATGATACAAATGGACCATAAAGGATAGCTTGCTATATTTCTTACAATTTGGGTAGAGCATTTGCTCATTCTCTTTCACCAATTGGTAAAACTTAACACTTTCTCTTACTTCGGGATTAATTTCCTCTTCACCACAACTTGGCTCTCCTGTAGGATGCATGGCATAAACATCACGTATTAACCCATCCATGTCATGTTCCATTTCTGAATGTAGCTCATTTGTACTACTTGAAGTGGTAGGCCTTTCACCATGAAATATCCATTGTTTATAACCTCTAAGAAACCCACGTCGTGGATCAGTCAAGTGTTCATAAACACTTGTGCCAGAGCGTTGCTTACAATTGGCACATATTATACAAGGGCAAAATATTTTTCCATTCGTTTCTGAATTTTTAAAAGCAAATTCAAGAAATCCATTAACCCCCCGAATATATTCCTCACTCTGTTTTGATGGATCACACATCCATCCTCTATTCTCCATACGACAAGTAAAACTGAAATAAATAAAGGGTTTGTTGTGACTAAATTAATGAACAAAGAGAGAAAGGGTATGCAATCCAATATAAAGAAAATAGAAAACAAAGCAATACCAACACATTAAAACTATGAACACAACACCTACAACCATAATCACACATAGACAAACAATACAAGTGCTCCTGACCAAAAACAAACATCAAACATGCTTGCACAAATGCACACCAATTACAAACAAGTAGTAGGATTAATCTAGCATCAGTTACAAACAAACAGTAGGATTAATCTGGCCCCAACTTCATATTGTAAAATCAAAAGTGACTACCAAATTGATGCTTATAAGTTGCAATAAGTTTATTTGTGATATAAAAACTAGTTTAGACCCAAGTAATTTCCTACACGCTACAGCCTACAAGCAAGAAAAATACCTAAAATTACTGTCAAGGGGGAAAATAAAAATTATCAACAAAGAGATACTCACCTCTCAGAACAAACAAGATAACACAAGATCCAAACAGCTTCAAAACCTCAATCGCACCTAAGTTCCCTTCTGTAGCTTGTTGCGCCCGAAAAAATCCAGTTTGGGACTTTTCGTTTGACAACGTGGAAAAAAACTTTGAAGCCGCCACCAATATTTTAATTTTAAGACCAAAACATTGAAAAAAAGTCTTTTGAACAAGGCGGATGGTCTTTTGAAAACGTAGAGATGTAGGTTCGGGGGTCGGTTAGGTACGGGGAAGGTGTTAGCACCCCGCACCTCCTTTCTACCGAAAGGGAACCATTAACTTGATGTGTGGTTTGGACAAAAGTTTGAGTTTGAAAGCGGTTTATTCTACTTCTTTTCTTTTCTTTAGGAGTTTGTTTTATTGAAAACGAGGGGGAAAGGGATATTTTTGGTATCTTTGAAAAGCGGAACAAAAAAAAGTTTTTTTTTAAAAGTGTGCTTGACGGGACAGGACCCCGCTCCTACGTACCCTCACTGGAAGAGGGATCAAAGCGACGTAGTTCTCGGCTTTTGGTTTTGAAAAAAGATTGAGCTTTCGCGAAGACCGAACAACAACGGTTAGAATGGTCTCGCTACTAACTCCTTTTGAAAACAATATCATCATTAACAACCTAATCGGCAACGGCGCGATTGGTGTTTAATGACGATTGATTTATTTTTGTTTTGAAAGTAAAAGTTTCTTTTTGTTTTGAAATGATTTTAGGAAATGGGTTTTAGAAAAGGAGTAGAACATTTCAAGTCACTTCTAAATCCATAACCAAATGCAAATGAATGAATAATACTCAAAAAAACATGAACATATCATTCATTAACCAAGATTAAACATGCCCATACAATCAAATGATTCAATTATTAAAGATGCAAAACAAAGTTCTCAAAGTAATTGTGTGTGTGCAAGAAGGATTGTATTTACTCTAATGGCTCTATGCTACAACATGCATGTAGACTTACGTCTCCATTAGGAGGTCATACAAGTGGAGAGGAGGGCACACAATCAAGTCAAGACATTTACATGGCATCAAGAACAAGTGAATACAATTGATTGTAAACATAGAGTATTCTAAGTTAAATGATTGAGTATGTAAGCAAGGATGCATGATTAGGTAAGCATGTAAGTGCACGAGTGTACAAGGAATGGATGCATAGCACTTTATTTATGAATGGATGACATACAAGGATGCATAAGAGGATGCAAGAGATATAAGCATATGAGGATGCATGAGAGTGTCACATAAACTAAGTATGAATGAAGATGCATGAATGTGAAAATGTTTTGGGTATTTTTGCAAGTTGATAAGTTGTAAAACTTTAAGTAAGAAGTTAGTGAAAAGTAAAGTAAAAATGCATGAAGTAAATGGTAATTATTTAATGAGATGGTAGAGTAAAAATGCATGAGGTAAATGGGAAGTGGTAAAATCTTTTTATGTTTTAGTAAAAAATTAATGAATAGGTAAAAACCAAAGTGGTAAAATCTTTTTAGGTTTTTTGGTAAAAAGTTAATGAAGTGGTAAAGACCAAAATGGTAAAATATTTTTATGTCTTTTGGTAAAAAGTTAATGAAGTGGTAAAGTAAAATGGTAAAAAGTAAATAAACACTAAAACCAAGTTGAATCACATAGAGCAATCCTCTCACTTTGAGAAATGTGCACTAGGCACTAGTGAGAATCAACTTGCCTATCATCAACAATTTACAATAAGCAAACTACCACAAGAATAAGTGAACACACAAACTAAATTGAGTCATTTCTAGCAATCTTCACCACTTAGGTCAAGGTGCACTAGGCACTAGTGGGAATCATATTGCTAGATCATCAACCAACAACAACAAAAAAAAAATATAACCCTAAAATAAAATACTAACAACAAGATCAAACATCACCAAACAAAGAACAACAACAAAATCAACTTGGAAATATTTTTAGATCTATAAGCATGCGAACCAAAGGAAACATAGATCCACATTTTATTTACTAAAAAAACACCAAAATTAACACAAAGCAACATAGATCTATTTTTGCAAGGATTCATATGATTAAGCAAGGAAGTGCAACAAAATCATATCAACCCTAATTTTTTATGATATGCGAAATGCTAAAGCCCATAAACAACAATTTTATTTATGAAATCTAGTGCAAAATATGTAAAGATGCAAGGGAAATTATTCAAGTAGAAGAATAACTCATTCAAGGCCAAGGACCCATCTCAAACACCCAAAGCTCCCTAAGTCTTTGTCAAAATGTTTGAAATGGATCCTCAAAGCAAACAAACAATCAAGAAGGAGTTTGGAATAGAGGAGAGATTATGCAAGAAAATTAAATATAAGGTGCAAAGCTTCAAGGATTACCTCAAAACTACAATGAAATGAAGAAGGAGATGATATGAACACAAAGATTGCTAGCCCTTAGCAATTTGATGATGCAACCTTGAAGATAATGGAAGGAATGATGATGATCTAACAAGAAATGGAAGGTTTCATGGTGAAAAATTGAAGGATGAAGGAGAGGTAGTATGCTAGAGGCTACGGTTTTGGGGGTGAGAGAGGAGAGGGAGAAACTTTGGTGTGCTAGGGTTTTAGTGTAGGAGAATGAGAGGCCAAAGGATTCTTAGGTGTGGGAATGAGGGAGTATTTATAGAGTTATTTTAGGTTTAGGGGCAATTGGGTCATTGGCCTTACTAAGTGCTCTAGGATTGAGTCTTAAAATTAAATGGAGGGTTAGGATTAAAGGTCACTTGGATTGAGGGTAGGAAGAAAACACAAAATGAGAGAGTGAAAGAGAGGGAGAGGGGCGAAAGTTAAGGGAAAAAAAAGAAAAGAAAAATTAAATTTTCTTATTTTAGAAGAGATATTTTATGTGAGGTAGGGTTAAGGGTATTATTGAGATGGATTGTTCTCAAAGAGGTAATTTTGTATTTTCTTGTGAAGAGGTGAGTGTGAGTGAGTGAGGTATTTTACCAAAGAGGGTATAATGATTACAAAATGGAAGAGTGTGGAAGAAATTGGAGAGAGAGAGAGAGAGAGAGAGAGAGAGAGAGAGAGAGAGAGGGAATTCGAAATTTGGGAAGGGAGAGAGAGAGAGAGCTACGGCCAAGGCAAGGGAGAGGAGGAAAAAAAAACTTGTTTTTGGTCTTTTGTCTTATTGAGGACACTTCCTTCTTTTGCTTTTTGAATTTGAAATTTTTGGGCATGGGAAATAATGGGAATGCAACCATTGAAAATGTGTTACATGTTTTTGGGCACCATAAAATATTCCCTCTAGTCACCCATGACAATAAAAATTGTCACGTAAGAATTGAGGAATATTTAATGGTCCCTTTTTTATTTTTTTATGCACTAAAAATGGAAAAATACATTTTTAATTATTTTTGACTAGGGTTTTCTTTCTAAAAAATTGTACAAAAATTATCCTTGATGGAATAAAAATGTAATTTTTGTGGATGTGCATTTTTGGCGAGAAAATCATCTTTTTTGCGAGATATGACCAAAATGCCCTTTTTGGACCTAAAACCCTAATTTGCCTAAAAAGTGCATTCCAACCCTAAAAATGATTTTAAAGACCTTGGAATGACTTCTAGGACCCAAAATGCAATGCATGATGCTCTTCATTCTTCAATTTATTTATTTTTTGTGGAAAATTAGGGTTTTGACCTAAGCCGGACAAAATTAGGGTATGACATAGCTGAAAAAAAAATCAAACCAGAGGTATAAGGAACTAAAACAGATGTATAACGAATCATCCCAGAACCCATCATAATTTTTTAAAAAAAATGAAGATAGAATGATTTCAGTTGGAGATTTCAGTGAGGGAGAAGAAAAATCCCCTTCTGTGTATGGGTGAGGCTATGGAATAGACGAAGGTGAGAGTTGTTTCCTTCAGAGGCGGAGGTGACGATTTCAGAGGCGGAGGTGACGATTTCAGAGGCGGAGGCCGATGCGAACTTTCGTATTCCGTAGGTGAGCGCTTTTTCCGTCTTTCCTTCAGGTCAGGCGCGAGATTCTGCGAGAGTTAGGTTTTGCCATTGGATTGATTTGAGAAGGAAACTGAGAGAGTTAGGGTTCAGCGAGAGTTAGAGAAGGAGCTTCTTCGTCGAAGAGAGAGGTGGCGACAGGGAGGCGATGGTGGATGACGGCAACAGGGAGCCGATGGTGGATGACGGCAACAGGGAGGCAATGGTGGATGGTGGATGACGGTTCAGAGATGGAAGTGAGGGAGGGATGCGAATAGAATAGAGAAAGAGAAAAGAAAAATAGATCGATGGAAAAGAGAGTTAATTAGCTTCAGCCAAAATTTTTTATTTTGGAATAAAATAAAAACGCGAGAAGAGAGAGGGAAAATTTTACTTCTCCCGCGGAGTTGATTAATTAGCCTATACCAATGGAGTTGATTTCGTCGCTAAAGCCTATACCCACGGTTTTAGAAAACGTTTGTGGGTAAATGATACATATACCTACGGTTAAAGCAGTCGTCACTATAGGCTTCCACAGTTATTTTTCCTCAATATTTCCTGTGAACCTATACCCATGGTTTTTTTTAACTTGTTGTAGGTGTAGGATACCTATACCAACAGTTTTATTTACCATCGCTATAGGCGTCTGTTGGTATATGTCAATTTTCTTGTAGTGTCTATCCGACCTCTGCCATGGAGAACCCGATCTCAACTAACTCTACTACCATTTGCAGCCTCGGAGTCCGACCCCGATAGCAAGGTACCGAACACTATATCACAGTTTACATGTGTTATTTATACATTTCTCATTTTAGTCTAAATTTGTTATCTCCGTTCTGCATAATATTTTAATTATATCATTTTTTTAAAATTGTTTTAACTAATATCTTTTAAATTAATAATTTTTTTTACAAAAGATTAAATAATATTGGAGTGAAATTAATGTGTTAATGTTCTTAAAAAAATATAAAAATTATAATTCTATTTATAGTCATAAATGTAAAAACTGTAATATATTTATATAATTAAAAAAACTATCGTGAGCCATTTTAGTATATATATAGTATTATGGCATTTTTGATGAATAAAAAATATGAGGTATCGTATATTAAGGCAAGTAATTTATTTTTTGAAGACGTAAAACCAATATATGAAGAAATTAAAAGCAATCTAATACTAATTAAATTAGTAACAACATGAGAGTGGTTTACCTCAGGGATATTCTTTTTTTATAAGCCTCAGGGATACATGTTCAATTAATTGTTAGCACTTGCTCCCACTTAAAAATTTATTTAGTTAGAAATACATACAATAATATTATTTTTAAATCAAATGTTGAAATTCATAAGAGCACTTAGATGAGATGGTAGGAGTTTCTTCCAGCTTAACTAAGGTCATGGGTTTGAATCCAGCTTTGGGCACGCAACAGTGTTAAATCTCTTGAGGGAGAGCTTTGCCGCCCATTGTGTGAAAATATTATTGACATATTTTGTCTCCATTAATAAAAAAATAATTTTACCTTTTTAGTTATGTAATTTATAGAAATTTAGGTATATGATTTTTCTGTATTGAAATTATGTTAATTTTGTTAAAATTACAATATTTTTATGTGAAAATATTATTGACATATTTTGTCCCCATTAATAAAAAAATCTTGATCTGTAGTTTACCCTACAATTGTATTCACTTAATAATATGCTTGTGCGTTACGCGTCCGATGCACGGACAAACTATGCATGTGGTATTAATATTTTATATAATTTTTTAGAAAACTGAACTTAAAGCTTGTCAGCTTTTAAATTTTAACCAAGAATAAAGTTTGTTATCATGTCAAGTACTAACCTATATAAGGTAAATACTTCATTAACAAAGCTTATAAAGTATCTATTAAATTGGCGAGCTAAGAGATATCGAAGAAGTGTACCAAAAGAATACAAGAAGAAAGTCTCGGGGTCAATACCCAAAAACTAACATTTCCCCACCTCACTAACCTTGCCTATAAAAAAAAAACAAAGCTTATAAAATGACCAAAGTATTTTCACTCAATAATTAAACAAATTGTAATAATATAATCAAATTGTAATATACCAAAGAGCTTGTTTACAATGAGTTTCGTAGCATTAATTGCAGTATAGTAGTACCGTAACTCCTTCTCCTTCTCCTTCTGTTGTAGAATATAAGCAAAAATTGGTCAACGAAAGTTGATTTATTTAAACACACCTAACGATGAGCTTGGACTATTATTGGACTAGCACCAGGACGAGGATTCGGCTGGTCACGCTTTTGAGCGTCAAAGGCGTGTCCGTGAGCACGAGCAGCAGGAGGCTGAGCCTGCTCAGCAGGAGGCTGAGACTGCTCAGCAGTATCATGAGCCTAAGCCTGCTCAGCAATATGAGGAGGCTGAGGCATTTCAGCAGTATGAGGAGGCTGAGGCTGCTCAGCAAGTTTTGTTGCACCGTTTTCATGTCCACGTGGTCTCCAGACTACAGTTGGGACAGGTAATACTTTTAATAATTAATTTATCTTTTTTACCAATAATTAATTACTTTTATTTAATATGTTTTAATTTATATTTTTTATTTTTATACAGGACCGTGGGAAGGTTAAGGTGGCATCCCATGGTTTGAAGGTATCGAGGTTTTGACCTCAGCAGCACCACCCACATATACACAGATGGCTAGAGCAGGCCCGTCTGTTGGAGCTTGACATCACACCTCTCAACAACATCAACCACGAGATGATATCGTCTTTTGTGGAGAGGTGGCATTCTGAGACCAGCTCATTCCACATGTCGTTCGGGGAGATGACGGTGACGTTGGACAACGTGTCCGCGTTGCTCCACTTGCCGCTCACCAGCACATTTTTGGAGCATGGGCTGTATTTTACTGACGCTGATGCCATTGCAGCTGGAGTGCAGTTGCTGGGTATAAACCACTACTCTTGCTAGCAGGAGTGTCGGTTCACTAGGGGACCGAACTTCAGATTTAGTTTTTTGGAGCAGGCATACAAGGCTAACATGGAGGCTGGCTTTCTTGATCATGCTGCACGGTGCTATTTATTACTCTTGTTAGGCAATACCATCTTTGCCGACAAGAGTCACACATATGTGCCCGTCAAGTGGGTCACTCTTAATGCGGATTTTGAGCATTGTGGCCAGTGGCCTTGGGTTCCAGCTGCTCTGGCCATTCTGTACGAGTAGCTCAACGACACCTGTTTTTGGGAGACATCGCAGGTTTGCGGATACGCTTCTCTGCTACAGGTAATAATTAATTACTTTTTTTTACCAATAATTAATTACTTTTATTTATATATTCATTTTTTTATTTCAGTGTTGGATTTATGAGTACTTCCCCACCATCGTGGTGCGCAAAGACTTCGGTGCGTTTGCCACGTTGCAGCAGGTGGGGGAATCAAAAGTGTGACACTGTCAAGCTTATAGATTTTTGGGGGCGGCTGGATGAGTTAGGACGGGAGGAGGTCATATGGAGGCTTTGGGAGGACCACAGAGAGTACACACCATTTTCACAGATTTCTCTTTTCAGAGGTTACCTGCTCTGGGGCTCCATCACCGTGCCATATATGCCAGACAGGGTCCAGTGGCAGCTTTGATACATCCAGCAGATCCCTGGCCCGCCCCTTTTGGTTGGTTCCTCACGTCCATTTACAACGGACATTTTACAACAGTGGTTGTTTAACGCTGGCACGGCGCAGACTTTCAGGAACACTTCTAAACGGACAGCCGTGGCGGGTCTCTGCGATGACAGTTACCTACCATGGTATTTGGAGGTGTCCATTCCCCGTCTGACTCCAGCTTCGCCTCTAGAGGATGATGTACCAGATCAGGAGGCAGTAGGTGAGGATATTGGTCCAATGACTGCAGAGGATAGGATGGAGAGAGCAGCTGCACTTCTCCGGGATGCCATGGTAGACGAGGGCATTCCACCTGCTGTATATAAGACTCTTTCGACTGCTTTAGGGCTTTTCACATTTGACCCTTAGTTGTATATTTTGTATATTTTGACGTATTTATTCTCTCGTATTGTATTGTTATCGTTTATCGTGATCGTAGTTTAGCGAGTTTCGTTTTATATCGTTATTTATGGTAATAATTTAAATTTAAAAAAAAAATTAAAATACTTTCCGGAAATAGATCTAAATTCGGAATGCAAATTTTTAAGATTTCCGGAAATACCTCAAAAAGAGGTATTTTCGGAAGCCATTTTGCCTTCCGAAAATACCTCTTTTTGAGGTATTTCTGGAAATCTTAAAACTTTGCATTCTGAATTTAGACCTATTTCCGGAAACGTGGCAAATTTTTAAGATTTCCGGAAATACCTCAAAAAGAGGTATTTTTGGAAGCCATTTTGCCTTCCGAAAATACCTCTTTTTGAGGTATTTCCGAAAATCTTAAAACTTTGCATTCTGAAATTAGACCTATTTCCGGAAATTTTTATAAAACCGTTTTTTTTAAAAAGGCGTATTTTGGGGATTTTTGGTAAAATGGGGGTATAGGGGAGAAAGAGGGGGTACAAAAGAAAAAACCCATAAACATATTTGATCATATTCTCCCTCCGTTTTAACCAACACCGTTGATCTATGGACTTAATCTATCTTGAGACACGGGAGGTTGACCTGGTGCTCCCGGGTTCAAGTCCCGCAGTGAACAAACTTGGTGTTGGCCAATGCGAAATTTGATTCTAAGCACGAGCAGAGATTAGTCTTTCGTTGAAAGCGTTGAGACACTCCGTGGGTAGCCAACAATGGTCCGAACAAAAAAAATATACTCCCTCCATTTTCGTTTATAAGCAAAAGACGGCTACGCACACCCTTTAAAAAAGTTTTAAGAAAAAGAATTAGCACTCCTAAATTATCCTTATTAACTATTCTTGAACACCGTGAAAAATGAAGAAAATAGTTGAGAACCCCAAGTTACTTCCATTGAAAAAAGAGACAAATGAGGAGTTAATAGAGATAAATTTAGTATTAAATTAAAAAGTATTTTGACTCGCTTATATTTGGTAACATAACTTTATAAATATTTTCATAAACTTTATAAACCACTTAATAAATTTCATAATTTAAAACCTAAAAAAGAAAGAGTGGTACTTTCTCGGAAAAAAACAAAGAAAGAGTAATACTTGTTTTTTGGTATAAATCGAGTATCCTATGCGCGCAACTGTATAGACTAATCTCTTGAATCAGGTAGGTCCACAATGAACGGAAAAATACTTTTGTCAAATAAAAAAGGTGATAGCTTAACTAC
This sequence comes from Astragalus membranaceus, assembly GCA_039519185.1. Taxonomy (NCBI): domain Eukaryota; kingdom Viridiplantae; phylum Streptophyta; class Magnoliopsida; order Fabales; family Fabaceae; genus Astragalus; species Astragalus membranaceus. Next base: position 18,832,397 of record CM076851.1, on the reverse strand, counting down.
TAAAATGAGAACTTACTCCGGCTTTTAATTTAAAACATGCCCCCAAAATGAGAACTTACTCCAGTTTAGCTAAGGTCATGGGTTCGAATCCAACCTTTGGCACGCAACAATGTTAAATATCTTGAGGGGGAGCTTTCCCGCCCATTGTGGTCCAACCCGGCTCGAGGGATTAGTCTCTCCAGTTGCACGCAGAGGATATCCAGACCCAATTTATACCAAAAAAATAATTTTACCTTTTTAGCTATGTAATTTATAAAAATTTAGGTATATGATTTTTCTGTATTGAAATTGTTCTGCACTGGACCAAAAGGCCCATTCAGCAATTGGATATGGATTGACCCAATCACTTTGATCCATATCCACAATATACAAAGCCCAATTATGACTATCATAACTAGATGGCTCAGATCAACTCTATCAATCCGACGGCTCACAACGAGCACGATCTCCTATAAATACTGGCTCACATTGCCATAATGAGGTAGATTCTCATTCCTAGCTAAATCACTCATCTATTCTCAATACTGACTTGAGCGTTGGAGTGGCATCGCAGGTACCCCTCCCGAGCTCGCTCTAAACCTCTGGTCAGCAGCAGGAGATCTACCAACTGCAGTCTACCCAGCACTGCAAGGTACAGAACATTGGCGACCACAGTGGGAGATATATATCTTTCACACCATCTCTACTCTTTGAACTTCCTCTTGCTTTCCCATGGCACCTAGAGGTAGACCCCGAGTCCAAAGCATTGCCGCTCCGCAACCCCAGCCAGACGGCACTCCCGAAGGCCTGGATGCTTCCACGCCAGACCAAGACATTCAGGTCCCGGCACCCCAGCCAGCCTCTTTCCAGATCCCCGTCCAACCTGGGGATGTGGCGACCATCCGCCAGCTCTTGGACCCGCTGTGCAATCGCACCCAGACTATGTTGCAGCAAGAAGCGCGCCTCAGGCAGATAGAGAGGTGAATGTCAACCATGCCGGAGCAACCCCATCCTCGCTAGAACAGCCCTTCCCCAAGGACAATGAGCTCCAGGCGCCGCAGATCTCCACCCAGGCGTCATCGCAATTATCGCTCTCCACCTAGACGAAAGCAAGCTCGCCAGTCTCCTCCTCGACGCGGCAGACACCAAGGATCAGGTTCACCTCCAAGCACTCTTCCAACCTCGCCTGATGGTACCTACTGGCCTGAGGAGTCTCCCTCTAGGACCTCATCACTCGCCACCTCCCATTCTCTCGAGAGGCCGCGAAGCCGAACCAAGACCCATAAAAGGCATCACCATAGATCAACCTCGAGGAGATCTCCAGACCGACGCGACCGTCGAGACATAGATCTCGGGGACTGGTCACCTCACAACCCACGATGGACCTCCAATGAAGGACCCTTCACTAGGAAGGTTGACGACTGCCCAATTTCGAGGACCTTAGAGAAGCTCCCAGCGCTCAAAATGTATGACGGGACTGGGGACCCTGACAGGCATCTGGCCTACTTCTCAGTCATGATGCGTTACCGGGGGGCAAAAGAACCCGTCCACTGTAAGATCTTTCCCCTCACTCTCACAGATTCAGCATTAGCTTGGTTCCAGGAGTTGAAACCAAACTCGGTCTCATCTTAGGGGAAGCTAACATCCATGTTCACAACTCGTTTTGCCGCTTCCCGCTTGAAGCCAAAATCTGAAGAGGTACTCAGGGCAATCAGGCAGAGAGAGAAAGAAACACTTAGAGAATATCTGGAAAGGTTCAACAAGGAGGCTGCCAACGTCAGGAACCTTGAAGACAATAGGAGGATCTTTTGGATGAAGGATGACCTCAAGAAATGAAGCATGTTTCAAAGGGACGTGGGGATTAACAAACCCCGAAGTTTGGATGAGTTCCTTAAGAAGGCACAAAACTACATGGATTATGAAGAAGACAACATGACATACCAAGAGGAAGCCTAGGTTGGCAGCAAGAAGGACGAGTTGGCCTACAAGGCCACTGAAAAGCCATGGAAGAAGCAAGCCCAAGATGACAGAACTCCTCGAGAGTCCCGACCCCGACAAGGTCGTTTCTCAGAATACACCTTGCTGAACACATCCCAGGCTGAGATCCTTGCCGAATGCGCCGATGCAGAGTTTCGGGACGTCAAACAGCCCGAACCTCTCGTGCAAAGGAAAGGCTAAACCTCTAAGAAGTACTGCCGTTATCACAAAAGTTATGGGCACAGTACCAACAAATGCAACACCCTCAGGGATGACATTGAAGAAATGATCCGCGAAGGGAAGCTTGCTCAGTACGTGAATGAGGAAGATGATGAGACTTGGGACTCTGAATAGGAAGCAGCGCATCAGGACTTGAAACTAGAGCTAGACCTAGTTAAGAACTTTATTGTTTGGGCACAAATGCAGAATGTAAAAGCTCGATATGAATGATTAACAAAAGTTCATTTTGCAATTACAGGTTTTGCTCTAGTTCACTAGCATTAATACTTGTTCCAAAGAAAATTCCTTAAGATCAAGAAAGAAAAAGGGTCCAACTCCATAGTTAGGGGTAGAGCGAGACAAGTTTGAGACCCGACATAGCCTGCAAGGAGGGACTTCCTGACTCGCAAGGGAAACCTCGACATTAGCTCCAAGCCAAGACCATCTTCCCAAGGCGATGGTCTTGCAAATACATCTCTGAATGCAAGATCGCACGAAGTAGGCAAGCGCTGACTGATCAAAGGGAGACACCAGGATCATTTTCATTTTTCCTATTTACCAAAGCAAGAATCTCATGATTCTTTCCACTAGGTGACATTGGTTGTCACAAACCCCTTGGGCAAGTTCTAGCCGGGCCGAGTTCTGGTAAACTGTGCCAAGGGTATACTTCAAGCTGACCTTGGTGGTCACAACCCCTTGGCCGAGTTCTATCCTGGCCGAGTCCTAGTAAACTGTGACAAGGGTACACTTCAAGCTGACCTTGGTGGTCACAACTCCTTGGGCGAGTTCTATCCAAGCCGAGTCCTGGTAAACCGTGCCAAGGGTATACTTCAAGTTGGCCTTGGTGATCACAATCCCTTTGGACGAGTTCTATCTGTGCCGAATCTTGGTAAACTATGCTAAAGGTATACTTCATTATAAATTATCCCGGCGGGCGTCGGCAACTCAACTGCCTAAAGCAAGCCAAACTTAGCGACTATCTACTTGAAAAAAATCCTAAGTCCAACGAAAAGGCGCACACGCGCGAAATCATCAGCAGAGCATGAGACCATGAGGCCTTGGGTATCAAGCGCTAAGAAAGGCGCGAAAATCAAGCAGGTGTGAGACCATAAGATCACGGGCACCAGAGATACCCACCTGCAAGGGGCTGTCTAGTCTGCAGACCATAACTTTGTCCGTGCTTATCTGATGAAGGCATGCGAGCATGCGTCAGAAAGCTAAGAAGCAGAGCTACAATTCTTCTGCTAAGCTCAAAATCCAATTCAGACGTCTCAAAGGTCCAAACTGCGAGATACATACTAGGACGAGATACCTACCTCTCCAAGGTACAAGGTCACGACTTGCAAGCCTCCATGGTGCAAGGTCACGACTTCCAATGGTGCTGTCTAGTATGCAGACCATAACTTCATCAATATTTATCCGATTGAGGCGTGCAAGCATGCGTTGAAAAGCTAAAAAGTAGAGCTACAATTCTTCTGTTAAGCTCAAAACCCAATTCGGACGTCTCAAAGGTCAAAACCTCACGGCTTATAACCTCACAGTTTGCACCAAAGGGAAACATAAGCTCACAACTTGTAACATCACGGTTTGCACCAAAGGGAAGCGTAACCTCACGGTTTACAAGGTGAAGGTTTGCGAAGGGAACCAAGGTGAAGGTTTGCGAAAGGAACCAAGGTGAAGGTTTACAAGATGAAGGTTTGCAAGGTGAAGGTTTAGAAGGTGAAGGTTTGCGAAGGGAACCAAGGTGAAGGTTTGCGAAGGGAACCAAGGTGAAGGTTTACAAGATGAAGGTTTGCGAAGGGAACCAATGTGAAGGTTTACAAGGTGAAAATTTGCGAAGGGAAACAAGGTGAAGGTTTACAAGATGAAGGTTTACAAGGTGAAGGTTTACAAGGGAACCAAGGCGAAGGTTTACAAGGTGAAGGTTTAGAAGGTGAAGGTTTCCGAAGGGAACCAAGGTGAAGGTTTACTGTTACCAAGTGGCTTCAGTCTCAAGAGGGGGGGTGAATTGAGATTTAAAAACTTTGATCACTTTTGAAAACGTTTTTCCCCTTTTCAATGACTTAGATCGATTTCGCGCAGGTTAAGTGGAAGCGAAGGAATTAGAATATAAAGCAATAAAGCGGTATAACAGTAAAGTGTTACCAAGTGGCTTCAGTCTCAAGAGGGGGGGGGGGGGGTGAATTGAGATTTAAAAACTTTTCAGATCTTTTGAAAATGTTTTTCCCCTTTTCACTGACTTAGATCAATTTTCGCGCAGGTTAAGTGGAAGCGAAGGAATTAGAATATAAAGCAGTAAAGCAGTATAATAGTAAAGCAGGAAAGCAGTAAAGCACGCAGAGATTTATCCTGGTTCGGTCACCTCCTAGTGACCTACGTCCAGTCCTCACACCCTTGTGAGATTTTCCACTAAAACAACAACAAGGCTTACAGGTGCCTTGGAAAACCTTTACAGACTCAGGCACTCTCCTCCTAGGATACCCCACCTATGGAGAGCCCTCAAATCTAACAATACAATAACAAGAGATACCCCACCCCTGTTACAATCAACTGCCCTAGAAAGATACCCCACTTCCTAGTACATGCAGCTACCCTAGAGAGATACCCCACTCCCTAGAACAAAACACAACAATGAAATAATAAACAATTGTAAATGCAGAAATACCTCTAGTGTAGGCAGATATTACAACTTGAAGAATACAACCCCAACTAACTCTTAGCAACAGATCAGCTCAGACAGACCAACGGTACGTGACGAGCAAAAGTATAAGCGTGAAGAGTTTTCTCAAGAGTTTTCTGTTTCATGCAAGTGGGTTGAGTTGTGTGTTGTGTAAAATGAATCGTGAAGCACTGCCTATTTATAGGCTATGAGGAATTCATTTTTACGTTGAAAATAATGTAGGAATCGATTCTTTGTTAAAATGTATTTGATCTAGGAATCGATTTATTTAGGTAAGGAATCGATTTTATCTTTGTTTGTAAAATATGGGAAATCGATTCTTGAGTGCCATGGAAAGCTAGGAATCGATTCTATACTTAGTGAAAATATGTAGGAATCGATTTTTCAGCTTGCCTGAGACAAGTGGGAATCGATTCTCAGTTATGTGCAAAAGGTTGGGAATCGATTCTTCCCTTAAAAAATATTTGGCTCAGAAATCGATTTGTGTATTATAAAACATGGCCTGACAATCGATTTATAGCTTTTCTATTTTACCTGAAAATCGATTTTGATATTTGTTTATGCATGAGGAAATTGATTTTGTTATTTTAAAGGTGATAAGAATGTTTACGTAAATATGCATGCAACTTTAAAAAAACTTTGTGAGTGTGTGAGACTCTGAGATACGAGCTGACCTTTTGAAAGAGCTTACACTTTTTCCTAAGACACACCCAAACCCTAAGGACTACCCTTAAACTTGAATCTTCAGTTCTTGGCTTGCTTGTCTTGGATTGACTTTGACGTTTAGTCACTTTTATTGACTTTGACCGTCAATCTTACCTTTGTCTTTTTCATCATCAAAACACATCCTGCAATAACAGGTTACCTGCAACACAAGGTATCCACATTCTCCCCCTTTTTGATGATGACAAAACATTAACTCATCTCAAGGTGGGAGGTTAGTTCAAACAGATAATGTATACGATACTCCCCCTATCATGATGCTCCCCCTGTTTTATTGACTGTATGCAAGTAAATGCAAATGCATGCTGAATATTAAAACTTTATTCTAAATATTAAAAACTCTATTCTTCTCCCCCTTTTTGTCATGATCAAAGAGGGCAACAAAACAAAAAAAAAATGCGAATCTTAACAGCACAGTAGGAATCGATTCTTTGTTAAATGCATTTGATCTAGGAATCGATTTATTTAAGTGAGGAATCGATTTATCTTTGTTTGAAAAACAGGGATAATCGATTCTTGAGTATCATGGGGGGCTAGGAATCGATTCTATACTAAGTTAAAACTTGTATAAATCGATTCTCAGCTTGCCTGAGATAAGTAGGAATCAATTCTCAGCTTAGTTTACAAGAGTGTGAATCGATTCTTTGTTTGAAAATGTTTGGCCTGAAAATCGATTTATGCAATGAACCTACATGACCTGACAATCGATTCTTCCTTTTCTGATTGACCTGAAAATCGATTTTGATGAATGTTTATGCATGGAGAAATCGATTTTATGTTTTCAAAGATGATAAGAGTGTTTACGTAAGTATGCATGCATCTTTGAAAAACTTGTGAGTGTGTGAGACTTTGAGATACGAGCTGACCTTCGGAAGAGCTTACACTTTTTCCTAAGACATACCCAAACCCTAAGAACTACCCTTATTTATAAGGACTACCCTTATATCTTGAAACTTCAATTCTTGAGCTTGATTGTCTTGGGTTGACTTTGATGCTTTGTTATTTTCATCACCTTTTGCCATCAACTTTGGCATTGGCCTTTTTTACTATTATCAACTTTAGCTTTTGTCTTTTTCATCATCAAAACTTATCCTGCAATATTAGTTTACCTGCAATACAAGGTATCCACATTCTCCCCCTTTTTGATGATGACAAAACATTAACTCATCTCAAGGTGGGAGGTTAGTTTAAACAGATAATGAATATAAGATGCTCCCCCTATTCATGATGCTCCCCCTGTTTTATTGACTATATGCAAATGTATGCTAAATATTAAAACTCTATTTTTCTCCCCCTTTTTGTCATGATCAAAGAGGGCAATATGAAATAAAATTTGCGAATCTAACAGCATGAAGAGGAATCAATGATTCCAAGTTCTCTTCGAATGAAGAAGAAGTTTTCTTTTTGTAAGGGTTTTGTAAAAATATCAGCCAGCTGTTTTGCGGATTCAACAAATTCGATTACACAGTCCCCTTTTTGGACATGATCTCTAAGAAAATGGTGTCTTATCTCTATATGCTTGGTCCTAGAGTGTTGGACGGGGTTCTTTGTAAGATTGATAGCGTTGGTATTGTCGCATTTTATAGGAATATGATCTAGATCTATACCATAGTCAAGAAGTTGTTGCTTCATCCAGAGGATTTGTGCACAACAACTTCCTGCTGCAACATATTTTGCTTTAGCAGTTGACAGTGCGACACTGACTTGTTTCTTACTGTGCCATGAGACTAATGCACTACCTAGTATGTGACATGTTCCACTAGTGCTTTTTCTATCCAACTTACATCCTGCAAAGTTAGAGTCTGAATATCCAATAAGGCTACATGTGTCGCCTTTTGGGTACCACAGACCAACATTTTGAGTGCCTACCAGATATCTCATTATTCTTTTGACAGCTACTAAATGTGACACTTTTGGATTTGCTTGATACCTAGCACACATGCAAACATTAAACATGATGTCCGGTCTACTAGCAGTTAAGTAGAGAAGAAAACCAATTATACCTCGATATTTGCTTAGTTCTACCGGTTTACCCTCTTCATCTTTGTCTAGGTAGCATGAGGTGCTCATTGGTGTGGACATTTCTTTTGCTTTGTCCATTTCGAATCTTTTGAGTAGTTCTTTGCAGTACTTTGATTGAGATATGAAGATGCCGTTGTTTGTTTGTTTTATTTGAAGCCCAAGGAAGAAGTTGAGTTCTCCCATCATTGACATTTCAAACTCACTCTGCATAATACTTGAAAACTCTTTGCAAAGAAATTCATTAGTAGCACCGAAAATGATATCATCCACATAAATTTGCACGAGTAAGATGTCATCTTTTGACCTTTTTATAAAAAGTGTAGTGTCAACTTTCCCTCTTTGAAAATCATGATTGAGTAGGAATTTGCTCAATCTTTCGTACCAAGCTCTGGGAGCTTGCTTCAGACCATATAGAGCCTTTTTGAGTTTAAAAACATGGTCCGGTTTTTCAAAATTTTCAAAGCCAGGTGGTTGTTCAACATATACTTCTTCTTGGATAAAACCATTTAAGAAAGCGCTCTTAACATCCATTTGATACAATTTAAAATCCATGATTGATGCAAAAGCAAGTAGCATGCGAATAGCTTCTAATCTAGCTACAGGAGCATATGTTTCATCATAGTCTATTCCTTCTTCTTGATTATAACCTTTAGCAACTAGTCTAGCTTTGTTCCTAATTATTATACCTGATTCGTCTAGCTTGTTTTTAAACACCCATTTTGTGCCTATTATCTGATGTTTATCAGGTCTAGGAACTAGATCCCACACTTCGTTTCTTTCAAACTGATTTAACTCTTCTTGCATAGCAATAGTCCAATGTTCATCAATTACGGCCTCATCTATATTTCTAGGTTCAATTTGAGATACGAAAGCCATATGATTACATGCATTTCTAAGAGAATTACGAGTAGTTACCCCTTTTGTTACGTCACCTATGACATTCTCAAGCGAGTGATCCCTTGGGATTCTCCATTCCTTGGGAAGTTCACTGCTTGATCCTTTTTCTGATTTCTCTTGAGAGGTGGTTTTTGATTCTTCCTCTTTCTTCTCACCTATCTGTAAATCTTCAGGTTCATCTGCAATATCATCACTAACCTTTCCCAGCTTTTTGGGGTTAGTTTCATCAAATGTAACATGCACAGATTCTTCAATTACCTTATTTCTCTTGTTGAAGATTCTAAAGGCCTTGCTAGATAAAGAGTAATCAAGAAAAATTCCTTCATCAGCCTTAGCATCGAATTTTCCTAGGTTATCCTTTCCATTATTCAATACAAAACATTTGCAACCAAAAGTGTGAAGATGTGAAATATTTGGCTTTCTCCCCTTGTACAGTTCATAGGGGGTTTTCTTTAAAATAGGCCTAATCAGAACTCTATTCATAACATAACAAGCAGTACTTACAGCATCCGCCCAAAAGTATTTTGGAATGTCGTGATCATTTAGCATTGTTCTGGCAAGTTCCTCTAATGATCGATTTTTCCTTTCAACAACTCCATTTTGTTGAGGAGTTCTGGGAGCTGAGAAGTTGTGATTTATACCAAGTTCTTCACATAGGTTCTCGAATTTTTCATTTTCAAATTCTCCACCGTGATCGGATCGAATTGAGATGATCTTCAATTCTTTCTCATTTTGAATGCTGCGAGCAAGCTTTTTAAATGCTCCAAAAGCTTCGCTCTTATTTGCCAAAAAGAGGGTCCAGGTATACCTTGAATAATCATCTACTATAACTAGAGCATAGTAATTTCCACCATAACTTTTTGTCCTTGAGGGACCAAATAGATCCATGTGTAACAGCTGCAAAGGTTTGTTAGTAGACACAATATTCTTTGATTTAAAGGACACTTTTACCTGTTTACCCTTTTGGCATGCATCACACAATTTATCTTTTTCAAACTTGATATTAGGCAAACCATTAACTAGATCTTTAGACACTAGCTTGTTAAGATGATCCATATGAATATGAGCTGTCCTACGGTGCCATAACCAAGAGTTTTCTTCCTTACTAATGAGACAACATGCATTATGAGATGAAACACTATCTAAACTCATCATGTATATGTTTTCTACTTTATTCCCTATCATTCTAACTTGTTTACTTTGTTTATCCTCAATGATGCATGAACCTGAGTCAAATATTACCCTATTTCCTTTATCACAAAGTTGGCTAATGCTTAATAAATTATGTTTAAGACCTTCAACATAAAGCACATTATCGATAGCAGTAGATAAATTTTTACCAACTTTACCTTCACCGAGGATCCTTCCTCTGTTATTGTCACCATAAGTCACATGACCGCTTGATCTGGGGGTAAGAGTTAGGAACTTTGTGATATCTCCAGTCATGTGCTTTGAACATTCGCTGTCAAGGTACCAATCTGACCCCCGTACCTTGAAGCATACCTGCATTGATTCAAAACAAGGTTTTAGGTACCCAAATCTCTTTGGGTCCTTGTGGGTTAGTGTTTGGTATGGTCCTTTTGGGAACCCATACCTTCTTTATAGTTTGTTTACCTCTTGCCCTGCACACAGAAGCTGTATGTCCAGATTTACCACAATAGTAACATCTAATATAGGGTTTAGTGGAAAACGTAGGTCTATTGTTTTTCACAAAATTATTTCTCGGAATCCTAGGATGTGCATGTTGAAATTTGGATATTTTGCCTATTGTACATTCAAGCTCATTGATTTTCTTTTCATGTTTTATACATTTATCACATGCATAATTTTCTTTGAAATAGACAAGATCATTATTTTCTTTTCTAAGCTCTAATTTTTCTTTAGTTAAAGCATTAACTTCATTTTGAAGATTAGCAATGGTTTTCTTTGATTTACTTAATGCCTTAGCTAATTTCATAGAATCATCACGCAATTCAGTAAATGCTTCATATAAATCATCATATGCATTTTGTAAAGAGTCAGGGTTAGACATTACCTCGTTTTCATTTTCGCTTTCATGATCAGCCATTAGTGCAACTTGAGCTTCTTTATCCTCTGATTCATCTGATGAGTCCATGCAGTTGTCTTCCCATGCGATGTAGGCTTTTCTTCCTTTGTTATCCCTGAATGCCTTCTTTTCGAATTTGGAGTCCTTTTTCTGTAGATTAGGACATTCCATTTTCATGTGCCCGGGTTTTCCGCATTCATAGTAAGTAGGAGGACCGGATGAGCTTTCTTTACTAGAGAATTTTTTTGATTTGAAGTTCTTCCTTGGATAGTTGTTGCTTTTCATGAACCTTTTGAACTTCCGAACCATAAGAGCCATATTCTCTTCACTTTCATCAATTTCATCATCTGAGTCGTCACTATCATCAAGCCGACTAGAACTAGACGCTTTTAGAGCTAAGCTTTTCTTTTTCTTATCTGTATTTTCGTGCTCAGCTAGACGGGTGAGTTCTAGTTCATGCTCTTGAAGTTTACCGAACAGAGTAGCCAGAGTCATAGTAGCTAAATTTCTTGATTCAACTATAGCAGTAACCTTGGGTTGCCATTCTCTATTCAGACATCTCAGAACTTTGTTGATTAGATCCTCTGCAGGAAATGACTTTCCCAATAAGCTTAACTGATTCACTATGTGAGTGAACCTTTTCTGCATTTCTGGTATTGTTTCACCTGTATTCATTCTAAACAGTTCGTACTCTCTGGTAAGAGTATTTGTTCTTGCCCTTTTCACTTCACTTGTACCCTCATGAGTAACTTGGAGATTATCCCACATTTCTTGGGCAGATTTACAGTTTGAAACTCGAAAAAATTCATCAGCACTTAAAGCAGAAGTAATAATATTTTTGGCACGTAAATTATGTTGTACTTTTCTTTTCTCATCATCAGACCATTCATTTCTACCTTTTATTGTGAGAATACCATCTACTATGTGCGTGGGAACGAAAGGTCCTTTTTCCACAGCATCCCAAACATCTAAGTCTACCCCTTCAATAAATATTCTCATTCGTTCTTTCCAATATGCGTAATCTTTCCCGTTGAATCCCGGAGGACGGGTAAGAGAAGCACCCTCTTGCGTAGACCAACCTGAAGCCAATTCTCTTGAAGCTGCTAGGCCCTTTATACAAGAGTCTATCTCTGATACCACTTGTTACCAAGTGGCTTCAGTCTCAAGAGGGGGGGTGAATTGAGATTTAAAAACTTTGATCACTTTTGAAAATGTTTTTCCCCTTTTCAATGACTTAGATCGATTTCGCGCAGGTTAAGTGGAAGCGAAGGAATTAGAATATAAAGCAATAAAGCGGTATAACAGTAAAGCAGGAAAGCAGTAAAGCAGTATAAGAGTAAAGCAGGAAAGCAGTAAAGCACGCAGAGATTTATCCTGGTTCGGTCACCTCCTAGTGACCTACGTCCAGTCCTCACACCCTTGTGAGATTTTCCACTAACCAAAACAACAAGGCTTACAGGTGCCTTGGAAAACCTTTACAGACTCAGGCACTCTCCTCCTAGGATACCCCACCTATGGAGAGCCCTCAAATCTAACAATATAATAACAAGAGATACCCCACCCCTGTTACAATCAGCTGCCCCAGAAAGATACCCCACTTCCTAGTACAAACAGCTACCCTAGAGAGATACCCCACTCCCTAGCACAAATCAAACAATTAAATAATAACAAATGTAAAGACAGAAATACCTCTAATGAAGGCAGATATTACAACTTGAAGAATGCAACCCCAACTAACTCTTAGCAAAAGATCAGCTCAGACAGACCAACGGTGCGTGACGAGCAGAAGTAAAAGCGTAAAGAGTTTTTCTCAAAAAGTTCTGATTCGTGAAAATGAGTTGGTGTTGTGAAAATGAACGTAATGCAGTGCCTATTTATAGGCTATGAGGAAATCAGGTTTACGTTGAAAATAGTGTAGGAATCGATTCTTTGTTAAATGCATTTGATCTAGGAATCGATTTATTTAAGTGAGGAATCGATTTATCTTTGTTTGAAAAATAGGGATAATCGATTCTTGAGTATCATGGGGGGCTAGGAATCGATTCTATACTAAGTTAAAACTTGTATAAATCGATTCTCAGCTTGCCTGAGATAAGTAGGAATCGATTCTCAGCTTAGTTTACAAGAGTGTGAATCGATTCTTTGTTTGAAAATGTTTGGCCTGAAAATCGATTTATGCAATGAACCTACATGACCTGACAATCGATTCTTCCTTTTCTGATTGACCTGAAAATCGATTTTGATGAATGTTTATGCATGGAGAAATCGATTTTATGTTTTCAAAGATGATAAGAGTGTTTACGTAAGTATGCATGCATCTTTGAAAAACTTGTGAGTGTGTGAGACTTTGAGATACGAGCTGACCTTCGGAAGAGCTTACACTTTTTCCTAAGACACACCCAAACCCTAAGAACTACCCTTATTTATAAGGACTACCCTTATATCTTGAAACTTCAATTCTTGAGCTTGATTGTCTTGGGTTGACTTTGATGCTTTGTTATTTTCATCACCTTTTGCCATCAACTTTGGCATTGGCCTTTTTACTATTATCAACTTTAGCTTTTGTCTTTTTCATCATCAAAATTTATCCTGCAATATTAGTTTACCTGCAATACAAGGTATCCACATTTACAAGGTGAAGGTTTGCGAAGGGAACCAAGGTGAAGGTTTGCGAAGGGAACCAAGGTGAAGGTTTACAAGGTGAAGGTTTGCGAAGGGAACCAAGGTGAAAGTTTACAAGGTGAAGGTTTACAAGATAAAGGTTTGCGAATGGAACCATGGTGAATGTTTACAAGGTGAAGGTTTGCGAAGGGAACCAAGATGAAGGTTTACAAGGTGAAGGTTTACAATGTGAAGGTTTACAAGGTGAATGTTTGCGAAGGGAACTAAGGTGAATGTTTGCGAAGGGAACCAATGTGAAGGTTTACAAGGTGACGGTTTGCAAGGTGACGGTTTGCGAAAACCATGGTCACGGTTTGCGCAACGGAGCTTGGTTCACGGTTTGCGCGAGTAAGCGTGGTTCACGACTTGGACCACACCATAGAAGGTGGGTCACGGTTTACGTGAAGAAAAGGGAAGAAGATGATGATCACAACCCAAGAGAAAGAAACTGTCCAAGTTAAAAAACAAAGAACACAGTCGTCACAGTGAAAATATCTTTCACGACCCGACGAGGCAGACGAACCAACACGTCGGGCGAATCGACAAAAATCCTTCAAGCCAAGACCATCCTCTGGAATAATCTCGGCTTGGGGGCAACTATTTTGGACTGGACCAAAAGGCCCATTCAGCAATTGGATATGGATTGGCCCAATCACTTTGATCTATATCCACAATATACAAAGCCCAATTATGACTATCATAACTGGATGGCTCAGATCAACTCTATCAATCCTATAAATACTGACTCACATTGCCATAATGAGGTAGATTCTCATTCCTAGCTAAATCACACATCTATTTTCAATACTGACTTGAGCGTCGGAGTGTCTTCGCAAGTACCCCTCCCGGGCTCGCTCTAAACCTCCGATCAGACAGCGGGAGATCTACCAACTACAGTCCACCCAGCACTACAAAGTACAGAACAGAAATTATGTAAGTTTTGTAAAAATTACAATATTTTTATGTGAAAATATTATTGACATATTTTGCCCCATTAATAAAAAAAATCTGGATCTATCGCTAGTTTACCCTACAATTGTAATCACTTAATAATATGCTTGTGCGTGTACGCGTGCGATGCACAGACAAACTATGCATGTGGTATTAATATTTTATATAATTTTTTAGAAAACTGAACTTAAAGCTTGTCAGCTTTTAAATTTTAACCAAGAACAAAATTTGTTATCATGTCAAGTACTAACAACCAACCATAAATGCCCTCTGCATAATATTGAATACACAATAAACATACACTAACCACCAAAAGCAATAAAGCACAAATGATGTTCGAAAATTTACAAATAAACATATTTGATCATATTCTCCCTCCGTTTTAACCAACACCGTTGGTCTATTGATTTAATTTACCCCGAGACACGGGAGGTTTGACTCAGTGCTCCTGGGTTCAACTCAGACAAACTCGATCTTGGTCAGTGAAATTTGATCATAAACACGAGTGGAGATTAGTCTTTCGTTGAAAGCGTTGGAACACTCCGTGGGTAGGCAACAATGGTCCGAAAAAAAAAATACTCCCTCCATTTTCGTGTATAAGCAAGAGACGGCTTCGCACACCCTTTAAAAAAGTTTTAAAAAAAATAATTAGCACTCCTAAAGTATCCCTATTAACTATTCTTGAACACCGTGAAAATAAAGAAAAAAAGTTAAGAACCACAAGCTACTTCCATCGGAAAAAAGAGACAAGTGAGCAGTTAATAGAGATAAATTTAGTATTAATTAAAAAATATTTTAACTCACTTATATTTGATGACATTTCTCATCTAGGTATTGGATACATTTCTCATCTAGGTGAGAGATGTATCCAATAAATCAAAATGTATTCATTGGACGATTTTGAACATTTCCTCCATCAAAATCCCTCAATTATAACATTTAGCATACAACCTCTCCCAAATTTAAATTTGAGGGACCATTTAATAGATTTTCATAGATTAAATAAGAGAAAGTGATATTTTAGAAACTCGACGAATATAAACTTTATAAACCACTTAATAATTTTTCATAATTTAAAACCTAAAAAAGAAAGAGTGGTACTTTCCCCAAAAAACAAAGAAACAGTAATACTTTTTTTGGTATAAACTGGATATCCTCTGCGCGCAATTGCATAGACTAATTTCTCGAGCCGGGTAGGTCCACAATGAGCAGCAAAATACTTTTGTCAAATAAAAAAGGTGATACCTTAACTACTAAAATGAGAACTCACCCCGGTTTTTAATTTAAAACATACCCCCAAAATATTTATTTTTAAGTATTTAATTTATATGCACCGTCGGTGTATAAATATTTTACACCATCAAAAAATTACAAATTATCATGTCATTAAAAGGAATTGAGTCTACTCTTAACTAGCTTATTGTTGGTGATGAAGACGACTCATAGGTCATAATAACAATGAGTAAATTGGTGCCAAATCTCATTTGCACCTCTTGGCTAACAATTAGGGGTGAGCATAACCCGTCCCAACCTTAAGACTTGTCCCATCTTCATTTCATTTAACCTACAAAGCATCAAATTTGTTCAGGTATAAGGACGAATTAGGCTTTAACGAATTGACCCGATCAAAATTTAGGCACCGAGTTAGACCCAGTCTTAGTTTGAGCCAAAGAACATCGAGTTTGTTCCAGTATATTTTTTTTAAACAAAGGAAAGGAGCCTTGTTAAAACCTTCTGATGCAAAACCCTCCTTAGGGAAACACATCTAGAAGGCAAGAGTACTCCCCCCGATTCCATTAAAAAACAAAAAAAAAATACAAAAAAGCAAGGGGGGACATAAACCAAAACCCATGCTTACAAAATTAATGCTTGAATCGAAAATAAGGAAGACCAACCCTATTACGGTGGAAATCATCCCTGATAAGTGCGGGAATAGAGTTCCGCCACTGAAACCCTGACAAAGTAACCCCATGAGACGCAAGCTTATCAGCACAATGATTCCCTTCCCTATAAATATGAGTACAAATGAAGGTCATGGATTTGAGAAGAACCATGCAATTAAGCCAGCGGGTACGGAGATTCCAAGGCACAATGGCATGAGAAGAGAAGGCCATAACAGCAAGTTGAGAGTCACTTTCAAGCCACAAACGATGCCAACCCTTGTTGTAAGCCACCTCAATGGCTACAATGACACCCATTAATTCAGCATGAAGAGCATAATTTATACCAAGGGGGAGCACAAAACAGCCAAGAGAGGCAGCATTGCTATCACAAAAAATGCCCCCACAAGCAGCTAAACCAGGAGAGCCCCTAGCAGCGCCATCTGTATTACATTTAACCCAAAAGCAAGGAGGAGATTTCCAAAGAACCTCGATAGTTATAGGAGCCTTGCGAGGCTTACCCTCAACTGAAAAAGCCTTAAGGATCGAAAAGTCCTGAATGGATGCAGAAGTGGAGCCCTTGCTGAGAGTTCCAGAAAGGTTCACATTTGCAGTAATCAAGTTTTTCAGGTAAGTGGGCAAGATCTTTTTATTGTCAAAATGAAGCTTATTCCGAGAGTGCCAAATAGCCCAAAAGACATTAATAACAGCAGCCGTCACAACATCCTGCACTTGGTCAGACCAAGGGCGCAAACAAACCTCGATAATCGACTCAGGGGAGGAGATATCAATAGTAAGAGAGAGCTTATCACTAAGCCAGGATCAAAGATGCTTAGCAAAAGAGCACTCACAGAAAAGATGCAAAGAGGACTCTGAGTCCGCTTCACAAAAACTACACATGGAAACAGTGCCACAACCACGGCTTCTAAGCTGCTCATCAGTGGGCATACAGTTGTTGAGGATGCGCCAAATAAGAAAAGACTTGGAGGGAGGGATAGCATTGCGCCAAATATTCTTGCACCACCTAAAAGGTTGCCTACTAGGTCTATAGAAGAGATAAGCAGTTTTAAAAGTAAGCATACCATCGGTAGAGTTTTTCCAAATCAACTGATCCTGAGGATCAAAAGTTGGGAGGTCTTTCGCATGAAGAAGCGGGGCCAGTTGAGGAAAGTTATTGGCTAAAGATGATGGAATAAACCACTGACTGTTCTGAATGAAGTCGCAAACTCGGGCCTTGAGAGAGTGATGAAGATGCTCCGGGACATTGAGAAGAGATACGAGGGGAATCGACACCCAGGGATCAAGCCAGAAATTGACACCGTCACCTTTACCAATTTGCCAAATGCAGTTGTCTTGAATGGTGGAGAGATGAACTCGCAAATCACCCCAAAAAGAAGAATTAATATGATAAAAGATCAGAGTATTATTTCTGAAGACTCTAGATCTCAACAAGACAGCCCAACAATTCTGGGAAATGCTGAGCTCCCAGCAAAGTTTGAGGCAGGTTGCCTTATTAGTATCTTTAAGAGATCTAATCCCAAGACCACCCTCAGAAGTTGGACTACAAACCTTATGCCACGCCACAGTAACCACTTTACGATGATTGATGTCCCCAAACCAAATGAAATTTCTAATCCAAGAGTCCACCGTATTCAACAGAGAAGTAGGCCATTTGTAAATCATAAAGCTGTAAACTAACATACTTTGAATAACCGACTTGACCAGCTGAGCTCTTCCGACAATAGAGAGAAGCGAAGCTTTCCAAGCTGACAGCTTGGCTTTAATCTTGTCAGCAATAGGCATTAAATAAGCAGCTTTTGTGGATACCTTGTATGCAGGAATCTTACTATAGGACAAAGAGTCCTAATTGATTTTGATGATGAAAAACAAGATAAAGAAAGTATGAGCAAGTGAAGACCTAGAAGAGCAAAGGAAAAAGAAAAGCAATCACAAGCAACAAATCATCCAAGTCAAGGCAAGCCCAAAGAATGAAGAATTGAAGACTTTTTAGGGTTGTCCTAAAATTAAGGGTAGTCCTTAGGGTTTGGGTGAGTGATTAGGAATTTTGTAAGCTCTCGCAGAGGTCGGCTCATATCTCAAGTCTCGCGGTTTTCAAAATGCATGCATAATATATAAAACCCTAAAAGCATTTTTGAAAAACCTAAAACAAGCTTTCCAAACTAAAAACAAAGTAAAGAATCGATTCACCATGATTTAAACCAAAGCATGAATCGATTCTCATCCCTATATGGCAAGTCCTAAAGTTTTTTTTGGAAACTAAGAATCGATTCTCTTAAAGCATGAATCGATTCACACCTCTGAAACAATTCAGGTGAGGAATCGATTCACACCTATTATAACTAAAGTATGAATCGATTCACCTATGTTTTAAATGAGCCATGAATCGATTCACTCAAGTGTCAACTAAACCATGAATCGATTCACACTTTAAAAAGGAAAGTTTTTGTGAAAAAGGCAATGGCATGAATCGATTCCTTCTTCCTTTGTAATCTTACATGAATCGATTCACACTTAATCTCCTATAAATAGGGCGCCTCTTTTCACTCTCAAATCAATCAACCCATTCGCATATCATCTCCTATCTCTTTACAAAAACTCTTATATTTTCTCTGGTGCTCTATTCGTTCCGTTGGTCCGTCAAAGAGCTGATCTGTTGCTAAGAGTTAGTTGGGGTTGTATTCTTCAAGTTGTAATATCTGCCTACACTAGAGGTATTTCTGCATTTACAATTGTTTATTATTTAATTGTTGTGTTTTGTTCTAGGGAGTGGGGTATCTCTCTAGGGTAGCTGCATGTACTAGGAAGTGGGGTATCTTTCTAGGGCAGTTGATTGTAACAGGGGTGGGGTATCTCTTGTTATTGTTATATTAGATCTGAGGGCTCTCTATAGGTGGGGTATCCTAGGAGGAGAGTGCCTGAGTCTGTAAAGGTTTTCCAAGGCACCTGTAAGCCTTGTTGTGTTAGTGGAAAAATCTCACAAGGGTGTGAGGACTGGACGTAGGTCACTAGGAGGTGACCGAACCAGGATAAATCTCTGTGTGCTTTACTGCTTTCCTGCTCTACTGTTATTCTACTTTACTGCTTTATATTCTAATTCCTTCGCTTCCACTTAACCTGCGCGAAAATTGATCTAAGTCATTGAAAAGGGGAAAAACGTTTTCGAAAGATCTGAAAAGTTTTAAATCTCAATTCACCCCCCCTCTTGAGACTGAAGCCACTTGGTAACAAGTGGTATCAAAGCTAGACTCTTGTATAAAGAGCTTAGCCGCTTCAAGAGAAATGGCTTCAGGTTGGTATACGCAAGAGGGTGCATCTCTTTTCCGTCCTCCGGGATTCAACGGAGAAGACTATGCATATTGGAAAGAAAGAATGAGAATTTTTATTGAAGGGGTAGACTTAGATGTTTGGGATGCTGTGGAAAAAGGACCTTTCGTCCCCACACACATAGTAGATGGTATTCTTAGAATAAAAAGTAGAAATGAATGGTCTGATGATGAGAAAAGAAAAGTGCAACTTAATTTACGCGCTAAAAATATTATTACTTCTGCTTTGAGTGCTGATGAATTTTTTCGAGTTTCAAACTGTAAATCTGCCCAAGAAATGTGGAATAATCTTCAAGTTACTCATGAGGGTACAAGTGAAGTGAAAAGGGCAAGAATAAATACTCTTACCAGAGAGTACGAATTGTTTAGAATGAATACAGGTGAAACAATATCAGAGATGCAGAAAAGGTTCACTCACATAGTGAACAAATTGGGTTCATTAGGAAAATCATTTCCTCCCGAAGACTTGATCAACAAAGTGCTAAGATGCCTAAACCGAGAATGGCAACCAAAGGTAACTGCTATAACTGAATCAAGAAACCTAACTACCATGTCTCTTGCCACTCTGTTTGGGAAACTACTAGAGCACGAGTTAGAGCTCACTCGTCTAGCAGAGAATGAAGGAAAAATCAAGAAAAAGAAAAACCTAGCTTTTAAAGTTTCAAGTTCAAGTTCATCCGACGACAGTGATGACTCGCAAAGTGAAAGTGATGAAGAGGATGAGAATATAGACCTAATGGTAAGAGAATTCAAAAGGTTCATAAGGAGGTCTCTAGAAAAGAATTCTCCAACCAAAGAAGTCTCATGCAAACAAAACTACTTAAGTCCTTTAACCTGCTACGAATGTGGGAAACCCGGACACATAAAATTGGAATGCCCAAAATTACAAAGAAAACGACCAAGAGATGAGAAAAAGGGATCCAAAGGAAAAAGGAGTAGAAAAGCCTACACAGCATGGGAAAACAGGAACTCATCAGATAGCTCAGAAAGTGAAAAAGATCAAGTTGCTCTCATGGCCGACCACGACAGCGAAAGTGAAACTGAGGTATATTCTAACTCTGAATCTTTACAAGATGCCTATGATGAATTATATGAAGCTTTTACTGAATTACATGATAAGTCATTAAAATTAGCTAAAGCGTTAGACAGATCTAAGAAAGCTATCACTCATCTGGAAAAAGACATCACTTCTTTAAACAAAGAAATAGTAGAACTTAGAAAAGAAAATGATAGTCTTGCATGCTTTAAAGAAAACCATACATGTGATAAATGTGTTGAAAGCAAAAAGAAAGTTCATGAACTAGAGTTGACTATTGAAAAACTATCTAGAATCAAAACCATAGAAAAGCATGTTCATTACAAATCTAATTTTTCCACTAGACCATACATTAAATGTTATTACTGTGGTAAACCTGGACATACATCTTCTGTTTGCAGAATAAGAGGTAAACAAGTTATGAAGAAGGTATGGGTTGTGGATACCTTGTGTTGCAGGTAACCTGATATTGCAGGATATGTTTTGATGATGAAAAAGACAAAGGTAAGATTGACGGTCAAAGTCAATAAAAGTGACTAAACGTCAAAGTCACAATCCAAGACAAGCAAGCCAAGAACTGAAGATTCAAGTTTAAGGGTAGTCCTTAAATATAAGGGTAGTCCTTAGGGTTTGGGTGTGTCTTAGGAAAAAGTGTAAGCTCTTTCAAAGGTCAGCTCGTATATCAAAGTCTCACACACTCACAAAGTTTTTTAAAGTTGCATGCATATTTACGTAAACATTTCTATCACCTTTAAAATAACAAAATCGATTTCCTCATGCATAAACAAATATCAAAATCGATTTTCAGGTAAAATAAAAAAAAGCTATAAATCGATTTTCAGGTCATGTACTTTCAGTATATAAATCGATTTCTGAGCCAAATATTTTTTTAAGGGAAGAATCGATTCCCAACCTTTTACACATAACTGAGAATCGATTCCCACTTGTCTCAGGCAAGCTGAAAATCGATTCCTACATATTTTCACTAAGTATAGAATCGATTCCTAGCTTTCCATGGCACTCAAGAATCGATTTCCCATATTTTACAAACAAAGATAAAATCGATTCCTTACCTAAATAAATCGATTCCTAGATCAAATACATTTTAACAAAGAATCGATTCCTACATTATTTTCAACGTAAAAATGAATTTCTCATAGCCTATAAATAGGCAGTGCTTCACGATTCATTTTACACACAACACACATCAACCCATTTGTACGAATCAGAAAAACTTTTTGAGAAAACTCTTCACGCTTATACTTTTGCTCGTCACGCACCGTTGGTCTGTCTGAGCTGATCTGTTGCTAAGAGTTAGTTGGGGTTGTATTCTTCAAGTTGTAATATCTGCCTACACTAGAGGTATTTCTGCATTTACAATTGTTTATTATTTAATTGTTGTGTTTTGTTCTAGGGAGTGGGGTATCTCTCTAGGGTAGCTGCATGTACTAGGAAGTGGGGTATCTTTCTAGGGCAGTTGATTGTAACAGGGGTGGGGTATCTCTTGTTATTGTTATATTAGATCTAAGGGCTCTCTATAGGTGGGGTATCCTAGGAGGAGAGTGCCTAAGTCTGTAAAGGTTTTCTAAGGCACCTGTAAGCCTTGTTGTTGTTTTAGTGGAAAATCTCACAAGGGTGTGAGGACTGGACGTAGGTCACTAGGAGGTGACCGAACCAGGATAAATCTCTGTGTGCTTTACTGCTTTCCTGCTTTACTGTTATACCGCTTTACTGCTTTATACTCTAATTCCTTCGCTTCCACTTAACCTGCGCGAAAATTGATCTAAGTCATTGAAAAGGGGAAAAACATTTTCAAAAGATCTGAAAAGTTTTTAAATCTCAATTCACCCCCCCTCTTGAGACTGAAGCCACTTGGTAACAAGTGGTATCAGAGCTAGACTCTTGTATAAAGGGCCTAGCAGCTTCAAGAGAAATGGCTTCAGGTTGGTCTACGCAAGAGGGTGCTTCTCTTACCCGTCCTCCGGGATTCAACGGGAAAGATTACGCATATTGGAAAGAAAGAATGAGAATCTTTATTGAAGGGGTAGACTTAGATGTTTGGGATGCTGTGGAAAAAGGACCCTATGTCCCCACACACTTAGTAGATGATATTCTTACTATTAAGAGTAGAAATGAATGGTCTGATGATGAGAAAAGAAAAGTGCAACATAATTTACGTGCCAAAAATATTATTACTTCTGCTTTAAGTCCTGATGAATTTTTCCGAGTTTCAAACTGTAAATCTGCCCAAGAAATGTGGGATAATCTCCAAGTTACTCATGAGGGTACAAATGAAGTGAAAAGGGCAAGAACAAATACTCTTATCAGAGAGTACGAATTATTTAGAATGAATACAGGTGAAACAATACCAGAAATGCAGAAAAGGTTCACTCACATTGTGAATCAGTTAAGCCTGTTGGGTAAGTCATTTCCTGCAGAGGATCTAATCAACAAAGTTCTGAGATGTCTGAATAGAGAATGGCAGCCCAAGGTTACTGCTATAGCTGAATCAAGAAATTTAGCTACTATGACTCTGGCTACTCTGTTTGGTAAACTTCAAGAGCACGAACTAGAACTCACTCGCCTAGCTGAGTATGAAAATACAGATAAGAAAAAGAAAAGCTTGGCTCTAAAAGCATCTTGTTATAGTCAATTTGATGATAGTGACAACTCAGATGATGAAATTGATGAAAATGAAGAAAATATGGCTCTTATGGTTCGGAAGTTCAAAAGGTTCATGAAAGGCAACAACTATCCAAAGAAGAACTTCAAATCAAAAAGGTTCTCTAGCAAAGAAAGTACATCCGGTCCTCCTACTTGTTATGAATGCGGGAAACCCGGGCACATGAAAATGGAATGTCCTAATCTACAGAAAAAGGACTCCAAATCTGAAAAGAAGGCATTCAAAAATAACAAAGGAAGAAAAGCCTACATCGCGTGGGAAGACAACTGCATGGATTCATCAGATGAATCAGAGGATGAAGAAGCTCAAGTTGCATTAATGGCTGATCATGAAAGCGAGAATGAAAACGAGGTAATTTCTAACCCTGACTCCTTACAAAATGCATATGATGATTTATATGAAGCTTTCACTGAGTTGCATGATGATTCTATGAAATTAGCTAAGGCATTAGATAAATCAAGGAAAACCATTGCTAGTCTTCAAGATGAAATTAATGTTTTAACTAAAGAAAAATTAGAACTTAGGAAAGAAAATGATAAACTTGTGTATGTTAAAGAAAATTATGCATGTGACAAATGTATAGAACATGAAAAGAAGATCAATGAACTTGAATGTACAATAGACAAAATGCCCAAATTGCATCTTAGGATTCAGAGAAATAATTTTGTAAAAAGCTATATGCATCATAGACCTAAGTTTTCCACTAAACCTCATATTAGATGCTACTATTGTGATAAACCTGGACATACAGCTTCTGTTTGCAGGGCAAGAGGTAAGCAAACTATGAAAAAGGTATGGGTTCCCAAAAGGACCATACCAAGCACTAACCCACAAGGACCCAAAGAGATTTGGGTACCTAAAACCTTGTTTTGAACCAATGCAGGTATGCTTCAAGGTACGGGGGTCAGATTGGTACCTTGACAGCGGATGCTCAAAGCACATGACTGGAGATATTACAAAGTTCCTAACTCTTACCCCCAGATCAAGCAGGTCATGTGACTTATGGTGACAATAACAGAGGAAGAATCCTTGGTGAAGGTAAAGTTGGTAAAGACTTATCTACTGCTATTGATAATGTGCTCTATGTTGAAGGTCTTAAACATAATCTTTTAAGCATTAGCCAACTTTGTGATAGAGGAAATAGAGTAATATTTGACTCAGGTTCATGCATCATTGAGGATAAACAAAGTAAACAAATTAGAATGATAGGAAACAGAGTAGAAAACATATACATGATGAGTTTAGATAGTGTTTCATCACATAATGCATGTTGCCTCATTAGTAAGGAAGAAAACTCTTGGCTATGGCATCGTAGGACAGCTCATATTCATATGGATCATCTTAACAAGCTAGTGTCTAAAGATCTAGTTAGTGGTTTGCCTAATATCAAGTTTGAAAAAGATAAATTGTGTGATGCATGCCAAAAGGGTAAACAGGTAAAAGTGTCATTTAAATCAAAGAATATTGTGTCTTCTAACAAACCTTTGCAGCTGTTACACATGGATCTATTTGGTCCCTCAAGGACAAAAAGTTATGGTGGAAATTACTATGCTCTAGTTATAGTAGATGATTATTCAAGGTATACCTGGACTCTCTTTCTGGCAAACAAGAGCGAAGCTTTTGGAGCATTCAAAAAGCTTGCTCGTAGCATTCAAAATGAGAAAGAACTGAAGATTGTCTCAATTCGATCTGATCACGGTGGAGAATTTGAAAATGAAAAATTCGAATTCCTATGTGAAGAACTTGGTATAAATCACAACTTCTCAGCACCTAGAACTCCTCAACAAAATGGAGTTGTTGAAAGGAAAAATCGATCATTGGAGGAACTTGCCAGAACAATGTTAAATGATCATGACATCCCAAAATATTTTTGGGCGGATGCTGTAAGTACTGCTTGTTATGTTATGAATAGAGTTCTAATTAGGCCTATTTTAAAGAAAACCCCCTATGAACTTTACAAGGGGAGAAAACCAAATATTTCACACCTTCACACCTTTGGTTGCAAATGCTTTGTATTGAATAATGGAAAAGACAACCTAGGTAAATTCGATGCTAAAGCTGATGAAGGAATTTTTCTTGGTTACTCTTTATCTAGCAAGG
The DNA here is from genome assembly GCA_039519185.1 of Astragalus membranaceus. NCBI lineage: Eukaryota > Viridiplantae > Streptophyta > Magnoliopsida > Fabales > Fabaceae > Astragalus > Astragalus membranaceus. The sequence goes on along the minus strand of CM076851.1, from coordinate 18,807,198 downwards.
CCTTTAGAATTTTTAATAAAAGAAATAAGGTAATTGAGGAATCTGTACATGTTACATTTGATGAAACTAACCCCAAAAGGCTGGGAAAGGTTATTGATATTGCAGATGAACCTGAAGAGTTAGAGACAGGTGAGAAGAAGAAAGAAGAAGAAACAAAAACCACCCCTCAAGAGAAGTCAGAAGAAGGATCAAGCAGTGAACTTCCCAAGGAATGGAGAATCCCAAGGGATCACTCGCTTGAAAATGTCATAGGTGATGTAACAAAAGGGGTAACTACTCGTAACTCTCTTCGAAATGCATGTAATCATATGGCTTTCGTATCTCAAATTGAACCTAGAAATATAGATGAAGCCGTAGTTGATGAACATTGGACTATTGCTATGCAAGAAGAGTTAAATCAGTTTGAAAGAAACGAAGTGTGGGATCTAGTTCCTAGACCTGATAAACACCAGATAATAGGCACAAAATGGGTGTTTAAAAACAAGCTAGACGAATCAGGTATAATAATTAGAAACAAAGCTAGACTAGTTGCTAAAGGTTATAATCAAGAAGAAGGAATAGACTATGATGAAACGTATGCTCCTGTAGCTAGATTAGAAGCTATTCGCATGTTACTTGCTTTTGCATCAATCATGGATTTTAAATTATATCAAATGGATGTTAAGAGCGCTTTCTTAAATGGTTTTATCCAAGAAGAAGTGTATGTTGAACAACCTCCTGGTTTTGAAAATTTCGAAAAACCAGACCATGTTTTTAAACTCAAAAAGGCTCTATATGGTCTAAAGCAAGCTCCCAGAGCTTGGTACGAAAGATTGAGCAAATTTCTACTCAATCATGATTTTCAAAGAGGAAAAGTTGACACTACACTTTTTATAAAAAGGTCAAAAGATGACATCTTACTCGTGCAAATTTATGTGGATGATATTATTTTCGGTGCTACTAATGAATTGCTTTGCAAAGAATTTTCAAGTATTATGCAGAATGAATTTGAAATGTCAATGATGGGAGAACTCAACTTCTTCCTTGGGCTTCAAATAAAACAAACAAACAACGGCATTTTCAAATCTCAATCAAAGTACTGCAAAGAACTACTCAAAAGGTTCGAAATGGACAAAGCAAAAGAAATGTCCACACCAATGAGCACCTCATGCTACTTAGACAAAGATGAAGAAGGTAAACCGGTAGAACTAAGCAAATACCGAGGTATGATTGGCTCTCTTCTCTACTTAACTGCTAGTAGACCGGACATCATGTTTAGTGTCTGCATGTGTGCTAGGTATCAAGCAAATCCAAAAGAATCACATTTAGTAGCTGTCAAAAGAATAATGAGATATCTAGTAGGCACTCAAAATGTTGGTCTATGGTACCCAAAAGGTGCCACATGTAGTCTTATTGGTTATTCAGATTCTGACTTTGCAGGATGTAAGTTGGATAGAAAAAGCACTAGTGGAACATGTCACATACTAGGTAGTGCATTAGTCTCATGGCACAGTAAGAAACAAGTCAGTGTCGCACTGTCAACTGCTGAAGCAGAATATGTTGCAGCAGGGAGCTGTTGTGCACAAATCCTCTGGATGAAGCAACAACTTCTTGACTATGGTATAGATCTAGATCATATTCCTATAAAATGTGACAATACCAGCGCTATCAACCTTACAAAGAACCCCGTCCAACACTCTAGGACCAAGCATATAGAGATAAGACATCATTTTATTAGAGATCATGTCCAAAAAGGGGATTGTGTAATCGAATTTGTGGAATCGGCAAAACAGCTAGCTGATATTTTTACAAACCCTTTACAAAAAGAAAACTTTTTCTTCATACGAAGAGAACTTGGAATCATTGATTCCTCTTCATGCTGTTAGATTCGCATCTTTTATTACATGTTGCCCTCTTTGATCATGACAAAAAGGGGGAGAAGAATAGAGTTTTTAAAATTTAGAAAAAGGTTTTAATATTCAGCATGCATTTGCACTTACTTGCATATAGTCAATAAAACAGGGGGAGCATCATGATAGGGGGAGTATCATATACATTATCTGTTTGAACTAACCTCCCACCTTGAGATGAGTTAATGTTTTGTCATCATCAAAAAGGGGGAGAATGTGGATACCTTGTGTTGCAGGTAACCTGATATTGCAGGATAAGTTTTGATGATGAAAAAGACAAAGGTAAGATTGACGGTCAAAGTCAATAAAAGTGACTAAACGTCAAAGTCACAATCCAAGACAAGCAAGCCAAGAACTGAAGATTCAAGTTTAAGGGTAGTCCTTAAATATAAGGGTAGTCCTTAGGGTTTGGGTGTGTCTTAGGAAAAAGTGTAAGCTCTTTCAAAGGTCAGCTCGTATATCAAAGTCTCACACACTCACAAAGTTTTTTAAAGTTGCATGCATATTTACGTAAACATTTCTATCACCTTTAAAATAACAAAATCGATTTCCTCATGCATAAACAAATATCAAAATCGATTTTCAGGTAAAATAAAAAAAGCTATAAATCGATTTTCAGGTCATGTACTTTCAGTATATAAATCGATTTCTGAGCCAAATATTTTTTTAAGGGAAGAATCGATTCCCAACCTTTTACACATAACTGAGAATCGATTCCCACTTGTCTCAGGCAAGCTGAAAATCGATTCCTACATATTTTCACTAAGTATAGAATCGATTCCTAGCTTTCCATGGCACTCAAGAATCGATTTCCCATATTTTACAAACAAAGATAAAATCGATTCCTTACCTAAATAAATCGATTCCTAGATCAAATACATTTTAACAAAGAATCGATTCCTACATTATTTTCAACGTAAAAATGAATTTCTCATAGCCTATAAATAGGCAGTGCTTCACGATTCATTTTACACACAACACACATCAACCCATTTGTACGAATCAGAAAAACTTTTTGAGAAAACTCTTCACGCTTATACTTTTGCTCGTCACGCACCGTTGGTCTGTCTGAGCTGATCTGTTGCTAAGAGTTAGTTGGGGTTGTATTCTTCAAGTTGTAATATCTGCCTACATTAGAGGTATTTCTGCATTTACAATTGTTTATTATTTAATTGTTGTGTTTTGTTCTAGGGAGTGGGGTATCTCTCTAGGGTAGCTGCATGTACTAGGAAGTGGGGTATCTTTTTAGGGCAGTTGATTGTAACAGGGGTGGGGTATCTCTTGTTATTGTTATATTAGATCTAAGGGCTCTCTATAGGTGGGGTATCCTAGGAGGAGAGTGCCTAAGTCTGTAAAGGTTTTCCAAGGCACCTGTAAGCCTTGTTGTTGTTTTAGTGGAAAATCTCACAAGGGTGTGAGGACTGGACGTAGGTCACTAGGAGGTGACCGAACCAGGATAAATCTCTGCGTGCTTTACTGCTTTCCTGCTTTACTGTTATACCGCTTTACTGCTTTATACTCTAATTCCTTCGCTTCCACTTAACCTGCGCGAAAATTGATCTAAGTCATTGAAAAGGGGAAAAACATTTTCAAAAGATCTGAAAAGTTTTTAAATCTCAATTCACCCCCCCTCTTGAGACTGAAGCCACTTGGTAACATGGGTTCCCAAAAGGACCATACCAAACATTAACCCACAAGGACGCAAAGAGATTTGGGTACCTAGAACCTTGTTTTAGATCATTGCAGGTACGCTGCAAGGTATGGGGACATGTGGATACCTTGACAGCAAAGACTCAAAGCACATGACCGGAATCGCAATAAAGTTATCAACTCTCACCTCGGAGAAAAATCTGTCATGTGACTTGTGATGAATAGAGGGAGAATCACTGGTAAAGGTTAGAAAAGTTTTATTCACCTCTAAACTGAAAATGTGCTTAAATCATAGTTTACTTAGTCAAACATGTGACTTGTGAAACAAATTGATCTCTAAACCGCATTTCATGCATCTCTAAGGGAACATTTTTTTTAAGGCATGAAAACAAATAAAGTATTCTGATCATCCCTCTAAAACTGAGCATGTAGAATTATCATATCACCTTCTTAGAGGTTATGGTTAGAAAGGCGATAATATGATTGAGCAAGTTGAATCGTCAAAATCAGCTAGTTGATACTTTTACAAACCCATTGCAAAAGGAAACCTGATTTTTTATTTAAATTAAATGTTTCTCAAAGTGATCCTGTAAAGAAATGTGAAGCTTAAACAACTATTTCAAAAATTCTCTATGATTTTGATGATCACTCATGAACCCGCAATGGTCCTTCAAATAGCTGTGACGCTCGATTCGCAAACTCTATCTTACGTCGACCTTTTTGATCATGACAAAAAGGGGGAGAGAAATATAGGGTTGCATATGAGCATATAGAACATATGAGCATATTATGCATCTAGTCAATAATTCAGGGGGAGCATCATGATAGGGGGAGTAACATATATATTATCTGTTTGAACTAACCTCCCACCTTGAGACGAACAATGTTTTGTCATCATCAAAAAGGGGGAGAATGTGGATACCTTGTATGCAGGAATCTTACTATAGGACAAAGAGTCCTAATTGATTTTGATGATGAAAAACAAGATAAAGAAAGTATGAGCAAGTGAAGACCTAGAAGAGCAAAGGAAAAAGAAAAGCAATCACAAGCAACAAATCATCCAAGTCAAGGCAAGCCCAAAGAATGAAGAATTGAAGACTTTTTAGGGTTGTCCTAAAATTAAGGGTAGTCCTTAGGGTTTGGGTGAGTGATTAGGAATTTTGTAAGCTCTCGCAGAGGTCGGCTCATATCTCAAGTCTCGCGGTTTTCAAAATGCATGCATAATATATAAAACCCTAAAAGCATTTTTGAAAAACCTAAAACAAGCTTTCCAAACTAAAAACAAAGTAAAGAATCGATTCACCATGATTTAAACCAAAGCATGAATCGATTCTCATCCCTATATGGCAAGTCCTAAAGTTTTTTTTGGAAACTAAGAATCGATTCTCTTAAAGCATGAATCGATTCACACCTCTGAAACAATTCAGGTGAGGAATCGATTCACACCTATTTTAACTAAAGTATGAATCGATTCACCTATGTTTTAAATGAGCCATGAATCGATTCACTCAAGTGTCAACTAAACCATGAATCGATTCACACTTTAAAAAGGAAAGTTTTTGTGAAAAAGGCAATGGCATGAATCGATTCCTTCTTCCTTTGTAATCTTACATGAATCGATTCACACTTAATCTCCTATAAATAGGGCGCCTCTTTTCACTCTCAAATCAATCAACCCATTCGCATATCATCTCCTATCTCTTTACAAAAACTCTTATATTTTCTCTGGTGCTCTATTCGTTCCGTTGGTCCGTCAAAGAGCTGATCTGTTGCTAAGAGTTAGTTGGGGTTGTATTCTTCAAGTTGTAATATCTGCCTACACTAGAGGTATTTCTACATTTACAATTGTTTATTATTTAATTGTTGTGTTTTGTTCTAGGGAGTGGGGTATCTCTCTAGGGTAGCTGCATGTACTAGGAAGTGGGGTATCTTTCTAGGGCAGTTGATTGTAACAGGGGTGGGGTATCTCTTGTTATTGTTATATTAGATCTGAGGGCTCTCTATAGGTGGGGTATCCTAGGAGGAGAGTGCCTGAGTCTGTAAAGGTTTTCCAAGGCACCTGTAAGCCTTGTTGTGTTAGTGGAAAAATCTCACAAGGGTGTGAGGACTGGACGTAGGTCACTAGGAGGTGACCGAACCAGGATAAATCTCTGTGTGCTTTACTGCTTTCCTGCTCTACTGTTATTCTACTTTACTGCTTTATATTCTAATTCCTTCGCTTCCACTTAACCTGCGCGAAAATTGATCTAAGTCATTGAAAAGGGGAAAAACGTTTTCGAAAGATCTGAAAAGTTTTAAATCTCAATTCACCCCCCCTCTTGAGACTGAAGCCACTTGGTAACAGCTTTAGGCTTACCTTTGAAAATAGGAATTCCCAAGTAAGTGAAAGGCAGCTGGCCAATAGAAAGGCCCAAAAGATCAGCAATACGACGTTGGCGGGTAATAGGAACGGCGCCCAAATAAACAGTAGATTTGCTAGAGTTAACAATCTGACCAGAAGCTTCACCATATTTAGTAAAAAAGTTGATAAGATTTTGAAGATTTCTCTGGGAAGATCTGCAAAAAATCATGATATCATCGGCATAAAGGGCATGAGAGGGAACCTGAGTGCCTCTTGGACCATTAATTAATTGAAGATCCCCATCCTGCACCAATTTGGAGATGCCTCTGCTCAAAACCTCCTCAGCCAAGCAAAAGAGAAGGGGGGAGAGGGGGTCCCCTTGACGCACACCACGCTTGCAGCTAAAGAACCCAGAAGGCTTGCCATTACCTGAAATAGAGAGCTTTGCAGAGTGCAAAAGGACATTAACCCAATCGCAGAATTTGTGATTAAAACCAAAAGCCTTGAGGACTCTAAGAAGGATTTGCCAATCCAAAGTATCAAAAGCTTTCGTGACATCAACTTTTAAAGCCATATTACCACCAAAAGATCTGTTATGAAGCATATTAATAGCTTCAGAAGTTAAGCAAATGCAATCAGATATGTTTCTACCTTGAATGAAGCCACGTTGCTGAGAGGAAACAATACGGGGAGCAATTTTGGCGAGACGGTCAGCAAGCACCTTAGTAATAATCTTGAATTTGAAGTTCGCAAGGGTGATAGGCCGAAACTTATCAATGCTGTCAGCTCCATTGATTTTTGGAATAAGCACCACCAAGTTAGAGTTGAAATTAGGGAGCAGCCAGCCCTGCTTGAAGAATTGCTGAACCGCTCTCACCATATCCTCGGAAATGATGTCCCAGAAGTGTTGAAAAAAGAAAGCTCCAAACCCATCCGAGCCAGGGGCCCCGTTAGAATTCATAGAAAAGATGGCTTGTTTGATCTCATCCATATTAGGAATGTTGGTGGGCATAAAATTCTCGTCACATGTAACAAGATTAGGAATAATATCTTCCACCATACCATTATCAAGACAATGGTTATTAGAGGAGAATATATTCTCAAAATAATTCACAACATGAGCTTCAATATCATTAGAAGAGGTAAGCAGAATATAACCTTGTTTGAGGGCAGTAATCTACTTGGTAATTTGTCTTATCTTGACCATCAGATGGAAAAATTTAGTGTTACGGTCGCCTTGAGAGTGCCAATTTAGCCTAGATTTTTCAAGCCAAAAATCCTCTTGGGAAGCGAAAGCTTGTTGTAACTCAAGCTAATGAACTTTTTCTTGTTTTATCAACATCTCCGAGTAGCCATCATTACCAATTTGCGCTTGAACGTGATCTAGGGATGCAGTCGCCACTTGCACCCGAAGATTAACGTCCCCAAAGACATCTTTATTCCAAGCCTTAAGCTTTAACTTAAGATTCTTTAGCTTTTGATTAAGGATTACCATAGGGCAACCAACAACAGGAGTTTGCCAAGCCTCCTTAATCAAAGTCAGGCAATCAGGGTGACTCGCCCAGGTGTGAAGGAATTTAAAAGAAGAGGGGTGAGCACCACCTGTAATTTGAAGATCAAATAATAAAGGGAAATGATCAGACTTAGATCTAGTAAGAGTAGAGCAGGAAATACCAGTATAAAAGGAAAAGCAGACGTCATTGCAGATGGCCCGATCCATCCTTTTCTCGGTGATAGCCCTACCTTTGCGGCCATTAGACCAAGTGAACTGAACACCCCTAGTTGGGAGGTGAATCAAGTTATTCAAAGTGGTCCAATTCTGAAAATCTTCACAAGCAACTTTTGAAGGGGTGCCACTGCCTCTATATTCATGAGTGCCCAAAATAGTATTCCAATCACCAATAAAACACCAGGGGATTTTATGAGTTTTCTGGAGGTGGTTAAGCTCCTGCCAAAGAGAGCGCCTACCAAGATAGCTACAAGAAGCATAGATAGCCGAAATACCAACAGTAGTGTTTTTGACCTCCACGGTAATAGAGACTTGTTGATCAGAACAAGCGATAACTGTGGGACTAAAGTTGTCAGTACAGGAACACCAGAGATTAGGAATTAGATTGTTCCTATCATTTGTAGCAAAGACTTTCATACCAAGCCTAGACCAATACCTGCTGGGGAAATCAACCCGAGAACACCAAGGCTCGGAAACAAAAATGAAGTCAGGCTTGTTAGAAGTACAAAGCCTTTTAAGAGCTAATCTTGTGGGGGGATTAGCAAGGCCCCTTGAATTCAAATAAAGGCACTTCATTGGGCAAGACTTTGCGATCCTGCCCTTGAACGGGTGATAATTGGAGTAGCAGCTCTCTTTTTCTGTCTCAGTTTTTTCTTCTGGGACTTCGTGAGCACTATTTCAAAATCTGAGCCCTCAACAGGCTGGGCATTGTCCTGCGCCAAGTTATCCTCCTCCTCAACCAAATCTGCCCAAGGCTGCTTAAGGATGTTCAAATCAGCTATCACCACTTGAGTAGCTTCTTGGTCAGAAACCACTAGGACCTGATTCCTGTCAAACTCAAAGTCTGCTTCCACTTGAGAATCATCTGCCAAAATATGATCTGGGGAAGCCTCGTTGTGCATTATTGATGGAACTATACCACTCGGAGATCCTGTTTCAAAATGGTTAGAAATAAAGCCTAGCAGAGGGTTACTACATGAACCATCATGAGGAATATTATTAATGCCTCCAAACTGATTTGGAATTGTAATCTCTCTAATAGAGAGGACACCTCCTGGAAGAACCGAGTGGCTGTCTTTATCTACATTAGCAGCTTTAGTGGTATTATCAGCAACAATTTCATTCTGAGGATCTCTACCTGCACCATTATCAGTAGTGTTATCAATAACAACATTATCACTAGACTGAGCCATACCTTTAACATGAGTTGCGTTATCTCCGTCGAGCGTGTGCATATCACAATCATTATTAGCATCCCGTAAAGCCTTTCTCTTTGGCTCCCAAACCTGTTTAGTGACTGGGGGCTGTGCGCGAGGTTCCTGACTGCCGTGAACCTGCTTGCAGTTGGAATATTGGTGCCCAATGATATGACAATATGAGCAGAATTGTGGAAGCCGTTCATAAACAACTCCACGTAAAATGCGTAACCTTCACGTTCCACCATTATACGATCAGGAAGCGTACCATTCAGATCAAGATCAACAAGAACTCTTGCGAAGTGACCAAATGTACGTTGCTTTGTTACATCATCCAATGCAATTGGACCGCCAATTGCACTGGCAATCTCAAAGAGAGTGACAGGCCGCCAATATTCACGAGCCAGGCCGTGAATACGAACCCAACATTGAACGTTGGTGCTACGTATCTTGTTTGGATCGAAGTCCGACGTCCACGCAAAGAGTCTTAAAAATCCAGGGTGCAAAGACCATGATCCAATTGCTTGCAAGCTACGCATCTCTTCAAACGATTGAAAGCAGAACTCATAGTAACCCTTGCCTAAAGAGACCAAAGTCCAGGAGCCAATAGACTTCCATTCTTGCAATAGTTTCGCCCTTAAAGCATTCATCTTTATAGGAGAGTCCCCTTTAGAAAGGGTGAGGCGGCCATGCAGGACATTCTTGCACCCTTTGACACCTTCTTGATACTCTATTTCAGAGATCTTGATAGTAAGAGTATCGCCTTTGATGCAAGGCTTGGAGGGATGATGCATGAATTTGTGAGCGCTGAAGCGAAGGACTTCTTCGTTGTATTCGTCGGGAGGGGCGGTGGCGGCACCTGGGGAGTGGCTGCGACAGGCACCGTGAATGCAGCCATGAATGGCCACGAGCAAACGCTTTTCTCCATCACGCGAATGATAACATGAACAATGAAGAAGCACGCTAATCTTGGATCAGAAGAGAGAAAGACAGAAGAGCAGCAGGCGGTAAGGGCAAGGAGGCATCAAAACAACGTGGATCATGACCGATACGCCATGTCTTCTACACCTCAAACCCTATCGCCGCTTGCTATTTTTGAAACCCTAGCACAGCGCTATTTTTTCTATACCTGACTTCAGACCCATCTTGTTCCAGTATAAGGACTGGTTGGATCTAAAAAATGGCACTATATAAAAATTTAGGATCAAATTATGATAAGTATAACTCCTCCCAACCCATCCCTTGCTCTCACCCCCTACCTACTATTGTGGAATTTGTGCTATATATGATTCTCGTCTATATATGACACCGACAAACGTTTACCTATGCACTTGGAGGACCCTTTGGCAGTTTTTTTTTGTTACAATGTCATTGATGTGTAGTTTCCACCGGCTCTGCCGGTGACTAATCTACGCCAAGGAGCCTGGCTGGCCACGAGTTTCTGACTTTGCCAGTCCATGTGGTTCTCCCCTTCCAACAGAGTTTTTGCCACACCCAAGATTCGAATCCGGGACATTGGGTTGTGATCCAAGTCCAGTTACCACTTGGACCATTTGTAGGTTTGATGTTTATACTAAATATTGCAATAAATAGTGAATGATTCATAATTAAGTTGTTGGTCAATTAATTCTTTTGTCATCCATTTTTCAAAATCATATGCCACGTGTTTCCTCTAAATAAATAAATCATGTGTGTCACCATCTATCTCAACTATTTGATAGTTCTTGTTAATAAATGCAATTAACTTTATAATTTCCTTCTTCTTTTATGAGATATTTATTTTACTATACATTTCACTTTTTTTGTCGGCGTAGATGAAATGACAAATAAACACCACACACATTATCTGTAATATCCCCAATTTTTAGCTAAAGTGATTTAATTAATTAGCAAAAGGTTAAGTTGAATGATTAGAATAATTAATTGAAATTATGAGATGATGCCATGGTTAAGGATCTAAATTGTATGTTAGTTGTTAATTATTTTAAAGCTTGAGGATTATTGGAGGGTTGAGTTAGTTTAGATGAGTATTAGTGAAGGAGGGTAGTTTTGTCTTTTCACCCCTTTAATGAGCCCCCAGCTGAAAGCACCTCCTCACAACTCACCAACACAGCTCATTTCAGAAATTTCAGAAGATAGAGGTTGAGAGGAGAGTGAGAACCGTGAGAGTGAGAGAAGAAATGAGAGGAGAGAAATCTTTGGATTCTTGATGCATGTGAGAAACATCACCACCATACTCTCCCATTTTTCCTCCTCTATCCTATGACACTAAAATCACCAGTTGATTCCCCCTCCATCTCCATCCACCATTTTCGAGTAGAAGAAGGGTGGAGCTGGAAAACAAGCTAGAGGTTGAAGATACAAGCTTAGGCAGAAATCCTGTGTGAAACCCGTATGACCCACCTTCAGTAATTTCCATATATCTCACTGTACAAACCTCCGTTTTAAATCATTGTTGTTTCTTTAGAACCTAGACAGAAAATGCTTCTGTTTAGACCCAAGAATCGCCAGATTTCATTAGGTGTGGAGGGAGATATCATGTCCTCAAATTTCGTTTCTGAATCAGCCTCAGTTTTGACCTAGTTCCATTGTTTCCCTTATAACTCTCTGAATACTGGTTGCATGTGTGTGAAACCTGAACCCTCAGAAACTAGATAAAATTCCCTTCACAATAGACACCTGTTTTGCTAAGTTTGGTTGAGAATTGACTGAGTTATGTCCGTTACAAAAAAGGCACTTTGTTGCTGGAAACAGTAGAAGCAATTGGGAAGCTGGGTTTCGGTTTCGAGTCGTTTGGAGCGGATTCGGGGAAATTTCAGAGTTGTGTGCGATTTTCATCGCAAAAGGTGAGTTCTATACTCGCTTAGGGATTTAATTTTGGTGTCAATACTGAGTGTGACTGAAATATGTGTTGGATTAATTTGGTGTTTGCTTGGTGTTAATTATGTTGGTTGATTTCACTGTTTTTGGATGTTCTGGAGTAGGTTCAGTACTTCAGTTACTGGGAACGAATTACTGACTATAAAATCATGTGGTCTATCATTTTAGAAACTAGACTGAATGCTCGATAATTTGGCTCTGATTTGGTTGAATTTGGAATTGTGTAGCTCAAGTTATAGGCTCCACAAGTTAGGGTAAAATCTGGGAACAATCTGGACATAGGGTCAGTGTTTTGGGCATGGTGGTTTCAATTGAACTCCTTTTCGAATGATTTATATTTCCTTGAAAATTAGACTTAATTTTCTACTGTTAGGCTCAGGTTCCAGGTTAATTGAGTGGGTTTTTGGTCATTTTAGAAGGATCGCAATTTAGGTCACGGCCGCAGTCCCGTTTTCTGAGCTTACTGTGTTATTTGCTAAAACTGTATTTATTGACCCATCAATCTACAACTCTAAAAACATAGTCAGAAACTAGACGTTCTTAGCTTTCCGTAGAGGGGTCGTTTGCTAAATTCTGTGGCCGTTTGATAGGTTAAATAAATTCTCAAATTTAGGTACAGTTGCTGAATTAGAATGTTTGAATTGTTGCTTCTTTAGTGGATTATGTTTTCAATGAACTGTTTGATGTTTATGATTATGTTGACTGTGATTGAAGTAATTATGATTGGATTGAATTGTAAATGTATATCAGTCAGGTTTACGAACTTAGTAACCACGAGTGAGATCACGACAGACTAATATAAGACGGACTAAAGGCCCTAAGGTTAAGAATAAGACTAAGTTATGTTTATGTCAAGTTAGTATTATGTTATGTTTATGTTCAGGTATATTAAAATATATACATCAGTTCACTCTAGGGTGACGACCCTATTTCAGTTTAGTGTGCTAGGGGAGGGGAAGTCATGAGCCCTATGAACCTAGGCCCCATGAGGTTTGCCCACTAGTGATTAGTGGATTGGGTTCGCCGAGAGTTTATTTTGCCAAATGACCGGTGACATGCTAAAAATCATGTGTTAGTGTTGCCTCTCGTAGCCGGCTTAAGGGTTATGAGGACAATGATAGAATTAGCCATATAGTCAACTATTAGGACTATGAGTTATGAATCAAGCATAATGAACCGAGAGAGTTAGTAAGGGGTCTCGATAGAACTCGCTGAGACAAGTTGTCTCACCTAATCATTGTTGTTGTTTTTTTTTTCCAGAGATGCAGGATAAGTTGAAGATGATGAGGCATGGGCCTGGAGCTACTTGAGGAGTGCCGACGCTTTTAGTTATTCTGTCATGTATTTTCCTTTCAGTATTTTAGACTGTTCGATTGTATGACTTACGTTTGTAAAAGTTGTAAATCGCTTCCGCAGACTTCTTATTTTGGTAGTGAACACTAAGTTGAGTGATGTAAGGAACGAATTTCAATTGTCCTAATTAAGTTATGTTCAGTTATGTAAGTGCGCTTGATGTGTTTTGCATCGATGTTTAGTTTGTGTTCAATATCTTAAAAAGGAAGTTACTCTTCTATAGGCCAGTAGTGCATTTCGGTAATTTCTACAAGTTAGAAATTATCGGGGTGTTACAATTGGTATCAGAGCAGTTCGATCTAGTCGGGCTTAGTGACCTTACGGTCGAGAGGATGTTAGATCGAGCCAGTTAAGGACTTAGACGATTGACTGTCAGAACCTTTCAGTATATTATGTGAAGTTTTGAGTCAGGATCCGCTCAATGTTCCATGTAATTTACTGATAATGATGACTATTGGTTGCCTTAGCCCCGAAAATGTCTGAAACCCTAAACCATAAGATTTCTAGCCTCGCGCAGCAGAAGCAGAGGGCTACCGATGACGTTTCGGAACGACAGATGGGCATATGTGATGATTCGAAAGAGCCGTGGGCGACCGTTTAATTCTTGAAACCGGCTCAACCATAGAGTCATGTAGAGAGTTCAGGTTACATTAAGTATGGACGAAAACTTGATTGCACTAAAGAGCAAAACCGATTTTGAAAATGTACCTTGCTCTTTTTCCTAAATTCTTTGATGCGATCATGATTTCCTTTGATAGTTAATGTACGGGGATAGAATTGACTGTGGTCAATCCAAGTTGGGGTGAATCCCTTTTAGTGTCGCGAAGAAGAGCTAGGGTTTAACTTCCGAAGTGGAATGAAGGTACATGAAGCTTCAGGATAATGTTCATTGAGTAACTTGGAAGATCGAGGACAAAATCTTTCAAGTTGGGGTGATTGTAACATCCCCAATTTTTAGCTAAAGTGATTTAATTAATTAGCAAAAGGTTAAGTTGAATGATTAGAATAATTAATTGAAATTATGAGATGATGCCATGGTTAAGGATCTAAATGGTATGTAAGTTGTTAATTATTTTAAAGCTTGAGGATTATTGGAGGGTTGAGTTAGTTTAGATGAGTATTAGTGAAGGAGGGTAGTTTTGTCTTTTAACCCCTTTAATGAGCCCCCGTCTGAAAGCACCTCCTCACAACTCACCAACACAGCTCATTTCAGAAATTTCAGAAGATAGAGGTTGAGAGGAGAGTGAGAACCGTGAGAGTGAGAGAAGAAATGAGAGGAGAGAAATCTTTGGATTCTTGATGCATGTGAGAAACATCACCACCATACTCTCCCATTTTTCCTCCTCTATCCTATGACACTAAAATCACCAGTTGATTCCCCCTCCATCTCCATCCACCATTTTCGTGTAGAAGAAGGGTGGAGCTGGAAAACAAGCTAGAGGTTGAAGATACAAGCTTAGGCAGAAATCCTGTGTGAAACCCGTATGACCCACCTTCAGTAATTTCCATATATCTCACTGTACAAACCTCCGTTTTAAATCATTGTTGTTTCTTTAGAAACTAGACAAAATGATTCGGTTTAGACCCAAGAATCGCCAGATTTCATTAGGTGTGGAGGGAGATATCATGTCCTCAAGTTTCGTTTCTGAATCAGCCTCAGTTTTGACCCAGTTCCATTGTTTCCCTTATAACTCTTTGAATACTGGTTGCATGTGTGTGAAACCTGAACTCTGAAAAACTAAATAAAATTCCCTTCACAATAGACACCTGTTTTGCTAGGTTTGGTTGAGAATTGACTGAGTTATGTCCGTTGCAAAAAAGACACTTTGTTGCTGGAAACAGCAGGAGCAATTGGGAAGCTGGGTTTTGGTTTCGAGTCGTTTGGAGCGGATTCGGGGAAATTTCAGAGTTGTGTGAGATTTTCATCGCCAAAGGTGAGTTTTATACTCGCTTAGGGATTTAATTTTGGTGTCAGTACTGAGTGTGACTGAAATATGTGTTGGATTAATTTGGTGTTTGCTTGGTGTTAATTATGTTGGTTGATTTCACTGTTTTTGGATGTTCTGGAGTAGGTTCAGTACTTCAGTTACTGGGAACGAATTACTGACTAGAAAATCATGTGGTCTATCATTTTAGAAACTAGACTGAATGCTCGTTAATTTGGCTCTGATTTGATTGAATTTGGAATTGTGCAGCTCAAGTTAAGGAAATAAAAAGCCGCCATGTTACTATCGCCTCTCAATTAGCTTCTGTTTCTCAGTGACGTTGGACAGATTGCAACTTGCAAGACAATTAACATATAGATATAATCACTCACCCATGTCATTTCTCACCTCTTGGAAGAGGGTACTGAGTAAGTTTGATTTAGTAGAAACTAGTCTAGCTATCAATAGCTTATATTTAGTGTTGTGTTATTAACAAGAGAATGGAGTATCATGTATATTGTGTGATAGTCAGGCTCTCACTCTTGTACATATATCTAGCTGTCAATTTTTTTACATATATCTATGTCATGCATGTAGTAATGGCTTTCTTAGCATAATTATATAGCAATATAAAACATCTAGGCAGTTACAAGTAAAACCAATAGTGAAACCATTGAAGGACCTTGTGTGCAATCCCCTCCAACCTGCATAAAATAGTGAAAAATCAAATTTGAACTTCATGCCAATAATGACCTCAATTCTGGTTTTCTTTCAAAAAAGTGCAGAGTATAGACATGTCTTCATTACATCATCTGTCTGCATTAATTAAAAAGTATACGTAGTCAGATAAGATGCTCACATCTTTTTTTTTTTACCAAAACAAACTTATGTCATTCCATTGATAATAAAGTGAGAAATACAACTTGGAATCAAATAATGTAAATGGGAGCTAGCATACAATCTTGATACTCTAGTAAGAGCATGAGCGACAAGATTTGTTTGCCTCCGAACAAAGCTAATCCTATAGCTTGAGAGAGTTGAGAAATTAAATCAATACAAAGAGAAATGATGACGCCAAAATCTGTATTGTTGGATGTTGCTTTGGTTACTGTGTTGACCACCGAAATGCAATCCATCTCTATAGTCACCGACTCCAAGCCCAAATCCTTCAACCAATTTAGCGCTTGCCATAGACCCACTGCTATAGCTTCTTGAGGTTCCAGTGTTCCTATAAACCACATAGTTTTTCCATCCATAAAAGAACCATTCTCATCTCACATCATCTATTAACCCAATAACTAGAAATATCGAGTGACATACCTCTTGCAAAATCGTTCCAAATATTTCATCAGATAATAACAAAGTACATTAAAAAATGGATAACTAATACCATATAATAACAATATAGATGAATACCATTCAAAATCCCACACATAATAATGTATACCATTCAAAATGACTAGCGGATAAAATGAAGTGTGCATTATGTAAATAAATTAATTACAAAGTACATTAAAAAATGGATAACTAATACCAAATAATAACAATATAGATGAATTCACCTTTCCAAATGATGATCATAAATGACAGTTATCCTCACAAGTAGGGTAAAGAGGTGTTCCGTACCTTTACCACACCACGGATTGGACCGAGCAGGTAGTTGGTAGGGTAGTTGCTTTACCTGGTTGAACTTTTGATAGCACCAGGAGGTAGGGGACTGGTCGAGCTTGAATGGGTAGGATCAAGGAGCGCTGCTTGTGAGTTGGCCTGCTTGTGACCTGGCCTGCTTGTGACCGGGCTTGTTTGTGATCGGGCCTGGGACGAGCAGGATTGCTGATGATGAGTTGATGTCAAAACGTTTCCAGTATTGAGGATAATAGAGTAGGATAGCAAGGAATGAGAATCTCTCTATTAATGGCCAAGCATGTCGGTATTAATAGGGATTTGTGTCAGCTTTGAGCCGTCGGATTGGTCAGGTGAATCTGAGCCATTGAAGCATGATAGCCATAAATGGGCTGATTTATCATGGATATGGGCCAAAGTTTATTGTACTTAGTCATGTCTAATTGCTAGGGTGTTGTCTCATGATCCGGTCCATAACGGTCAATAGAGCCAAAGGATTCTCATTGCAAACTCCATGCAACCTGAAACATAGTCCGACACTTCGAATGCTGAAAAAGGAGAAAAGTTGCATGCTGCACACTGTGTGGAATATTTCATATATTTGTAACTGATTCTTAGCTAAATGATAACACTACAACTCATATATGATCACACTAAGATGATTCTACAGATAAAAACAAAGGTTTTTTCGGTTCTTTATTAATTCTCCTTAAAATCAAAATCAGTTACGAGCATGAAATGTTCATTAAATTATCCTTTTGACCATTTGGCAAATCAAGTGTTCCTCTTGCAGTGTCCATTTTCTCCATCTTCTCAGTTCTCACCAGATCCTGATAGACCAATGTTCTTCAATTTCTATTTCTATGATCTTAGTCTAGTTGTTCCATTGCAGAATTTCATAACAACTTATGATAAAAGTTAAAAACACCACAAATTTAAACTATGCAAAAGAGGTATAGTATAACCCACAAATACTGCAAGATTTCATTTAAATGAAAATGTAACAGTAAAAGGTTGCATACATGGATTGTAAGTTTCTTAAATCACCGATGGCTGGTGTTACGGATTGGGCCTTTCCCATGGAATTCACTAAGGCCCAATACCAAAAGGCAGATCTATTAACCAATGGTGGAGATCGAAGACCTAGATCTAATGGTTCACCTTGATTCTCAAAACCTATAAATAAGCATTCAATGCAAGCATTAAAGGTACACACTCTTTCCGATATTCTCACTTGGAACAGACCCCCTTGCTGACTTGAGCGTCGGAGTGTCTTTGCAGGTACCACTCCACCTCGGATCGGAGCGGAGCTCGGACTGACCAAGACCATTTCTACCAACTATCTCGGATCGGACTTGGTATCTAAGATCGATACCGGTTCAGAGATACGGTACAGATCATTGGCGACCACAGTGGGAGGATCTTATACTCTTGTTCCTTTCCCATCTTCTTGGTCAACGATGGCTCCGATGTTACGTCAAAGGAACATCTCAAGTGCAATAGTAAGACCGGATCCGCAGCAGAAAACTCCCGAAGGAGTGGCAATCACTCTGCCACCTAGCTCGGCACACGCTCGTAACTTAGCCACGGCCATTATCCCTAGGAGTTCGGCCCGAAACCAACTTCCACCTCCTCCTCACACTGTCCAAATGCCAGTCGAAGCTGTTCAACAGCTCGTCCAGCTACTAACTCGGAAGGTCGAGGCTGATCAACAGAAGAGCCAACGCTACTCTCAATTAGAAGCAGAGGTAGCAGAACTCCGAGCTCGCGATCGGACCATCCCGGACCGAACTTCTCCTCAACAACACTCTTCAAGTAGAAGGATTTCTAGTCGTAGGCGCCACCGATCTCCGGCCTGGAGAAGACACCACCATCGCTCTCCACCTCGTCGGAGAAGAGGGCGTGGATCAGGAACTCCCCCAAGACGGACCCCGGATGATACTTACTATTCCGAGGGCTCCCCTCGGCCAAGATCATATTTGGCATCCTCATCCCCGAGGCGACGTTCTAGAAGCCGGGAAAAATCCCCGCATTCAAGGAGATCTCCCGATAAACACTGCAACCAACGGTCTCCACCCCGGGAGAGATCGGCAAAATGGAAGGGACCCTTCACTAGTAAGATCGACTACTTTCCGGTGCCGAAGCATCTTCAGAAACCCCAGAGGGATTAAAGATGTATGATGGGACTGGAGGTCCTGATCACCACCTCGACTATTTTGACACGGTTATTCAATACCGTAACGTTCCGGAGGAAATTAAGTGCCGGATCTTTTCTCTCACTCTAGAGAAGGTCGCTTTGGATTGGTTCCGGACTCTCAAGCCGAATACTATACCCTCTTTGGACCAATTAGCCAAGCTATTACCGATCATTTCGCCCACTCGAAGATGAAGCCAAAATCTCGAAAGGTGTTACAGGCGATTCGGTAAGAGAAGAATGAGTCCCTCCGAGACTACATAGAGAGATTCAACAGAGAGGCTGCCCAAGTCCAGAATCTTGATGATTCATTTCGACTTTACTTCATAGAGGTCGGCCATCGTGAAGGGAGTTTATTTCAAACTGACGTCGGAGTAAACCAACCTGAGTCGCTTGCGGAGTTCCTCCAGCGATCTCAAAAATACATCGACCATGAGGAAGGGCTGAACACAGGAAAGTCGCTTGCCGATCTAGGAGGAGCTAAGCCTTGGAATGAGAAGGGGAGCTGGAACGATCCCAAACCCAGACCTCGTAACCGGCACGAGCATTATTCCGAGCTTAATGAGACCAGATCCAGAATCTTGGCAGAATGCATGAATACGGAATTCAAAGAAGTTAAGTTCCCCGATCCACTCCCGCATAGGTCGGGGCAGCGGTCTAACAAATACTGTCGGCATCACCGAAGTAAAGGTCATGATACCAATCGCTGCAATGTTTTGAAAGATGACATAGAAGATAGAAGATCTGATCAAAAAGGGGAAATTGAGCCAATATGTGAAGAAACCGCCTCGGCAGGAAGGCGGGGTTAAGGAAGAGAAGGATGATCCTAAAAATAAGGGTAAGGCTAGGCAAGAGATAGAGGAGAACTCGGAGGGCGAGCAAGATTACCGGAAGTCTAAAGGCCGGCCCATAATGATGGTCATCTCAGGAGGTTACCCCGATGAAGCCTCGGGGAAAAATATGAAAAGAAAGTGGAAAGAAATAATGAGTGCTGCTTCCACCTCAACTCCTGCCTCATTATCGGTCCAACCACCTTTGGCGTTTGGCGATCTGGACCTGCTAGATAGCAAACCCAACAAGCACGTGCCACTTTTGATCAGGGCGGTGATGGCCAACGCTGAGATAAGGAGAATCCTAGTTGATCAAGGAAGCTCGGCAGACATCCCCTACAAAAAATAGTGCATTAGCGACGGATTTTTCCCTCGCTAATGCCTGTTTTTCCGTCGCTAATGACCGCCACATGTTAGAATCTGATTCATCAACATTAGCGATGGAATTCTGTCGCTAATTTTTGCCACGTGTCCTATTTTGATTAGAAATATTAGCGACGGATATCCGTCACTAATGACCGCTGAATTTATTTTTTTTTTTAAAAAACTACTTTTTAAAAACCCTCTCTATTATAACCTACTATAATTAATATAAATACGAAAATCCAAATTCACAATAAAATCTAAATCAACAATACAATCCCAATTAACAATAAAATCTGAATCAAAATAAACTAATTCGAAATGTTAAAACATAATACTTAAATATCAATTGAATACAACAAAGTCCTAATAGAGAGTCTCATCAGACCCCTCAGACTCAGACTCATTTGGATGTTTGCGGTTATAATACTTCAATATCTTCGCCTGCGTACGGGTAAACTTCAAGAAGTCTTCCTGCAGAGTTGTCTGCACCTGTTCATGAGTCTGTAGCCGCTGCTCCTGATCCTGAATGACCTGTGCCTGAGCCTGCACCTGCTGCCTAAGTTGCGCGGTCTCCTCAGCTGAAGCAGGAGGAGGAGGTCCACTGCTAGAAGGCCCGCTAGTGTCGAAGTGATCAACCCCAGAGTCCAATAACGGCGCCAAGGGCCCCGAACCATACAAGCGACCCTTATTCGGCCCGCCTACTGCCTTCTTCCAATTGCGGTTCGCCAGAGCTATGATCTCAGGGGGACGTGGACCAAGTGAGCCAGGGTTCCAGGTCCCCTGAGTCGGCTCAACCATCGTCTCACTAACCTCCTCCTGTTTTCCATAACCAGATAACATAGCATAATTAGTGTTCCATTTTAAGAAAACAAAATTATATAATACAAATCAAGTTGTATATACCTGAGTTTTCCTGGAGCGCTCATCAATCATCAACATACTCCGTAGTACCCTTCCTCAAATGTGTTGCCCTGTGAAGCTCAGGAATAGTGATATCGCGTCCAGCCTTCTTACTCTGTAATAATGAAACACATTTTCAATGATTGCTAATCACCCTAAATAAACTAAAATAACACACAACTTTAAAATAATTTACCAATCTGACAGCATGCTGAGCCTGGTTGACGGGGCCGCAATAGTGAAGCGAGCCACCCTTTTCAAAATTTCTATTCTGCTTGGTCTTTTCATCTTTTTCTTTGTAGCTCTCAGTAGCCCAAAGGTCCTTGTAGGCATTCTAAACACGGTCAGGGATGTATTTCGGGTTGCTTATCTTTACACCGCAGTTTATAAAGCAAATCCGACAATTGCTTGCCCATTCTTTTGAAAAAAAGTCTCTGCACAGCTACATCATGTTCCGGCAGCCACGTCACCTTAGACTGTATTAAGCAAAATAAAAATATGTATTATTATATTTAACATAAAAAAATTAAAATTAACAATATATGTAATGACATAACTAACAATTACCTTAAACAAATCCAAAAGTTTTCCCCTGTCCTCATCATTGACTTTTGTCCACTTTTCATGATACGTTTTAAAATACAATTTCTGAATGACATATGTGATATGCGATGAAGCGGCCTTCGCAGGAAGAAACCTGCATAACAAAACATATATATCAAACAATCAAACACACACACACACACACACACACACACACACACACACACACACACACACACACACACACATATATATATATAAGTCATTGCATAATTAATTTAAACTAAAAAAGTCAAACAATACTTACGCGTTACCATAGGGATAGATGACTTTGCGTATACCCTGGTGTATGCATCCCTGGTGTAGGCATATACCCAGCTGGTGGGGACGTAGGCTGAACCACTGGTGGGGCAATTGGAGCGGTGGTCTGAGGCGTCCCAATAAATGAGTTATTCCCAATATTAACTAATGTCACCTCGCGTTGTCTACGACGATGATACCTCTTCCCATGTCTCGATGGGTCCGTACTTTCTCCTGGATGCATATCTATGAACAAGAACAAGACTCTAATAATAATGATAACAAGAACATTAATATAATGACGATAATTAGAACATTAATGTAATAATGATAACAACATTAATACTAATAAGACTACTCTAAATATTCATATTCTTTTTCTTCTTCATCTTCAGTATATTCTTCCTCTTCTTCCTCCTCTTCATCTCTAGTCTTTTCTTCCTCTTCAGTCACTTCTGGTACTGGTTCAACTTCTTCAACATAGAGTCGATCATCACGTAAGGTATCAATTGGTTCAACTTCAATTACCTCATTAACTCCCGAAATTTCATCCACTTGATAAGGAACCTCATCCTTCGCATCAGTTACTTTAATGCGACCCCGTGGTTTTGTCTTAATTGCAACACACCATCCCCTCTTAGTTGATGGATATGAAACATAATACACCTGTCTCACATTTTCTGGCATGATAAATGGGTCATAAAGTTTATACCTTCTATCCATTCGAATGTCCACGGTATTACATTTTGGATTAAATTTCGTCCTCTAACCGATGGATCAAACCAACTACAATAAAACAAAACTATTCTCTTTTGATAGTCCAAATGTGGGTATTCAAGTTCATATATTTGCTGGATCACACCATAGTAGTCACCTTCACCTCCTTCTGTTTCCCCTTTAACATATACCCCACTATTAATTGTTTGTTTTACCTCACTCCATGATTGGGTGTCAAATTTGTAACCGTTAACTAGGTACGTGTGCCACTCAGTCACCTCACGAAAAGGACCATCGGCTAAGTTCCTTAAGTGTCGGATTAAGGGAGTTGGTTCCGCTTCATAAACCTAAGTAATCACATGGAAAAAATATGTCATGTCTCATCTACTTTAAACGTTTGACATTAAAATATTAATTTTATTTACTTACTTTAGCAGTAAACCATGATGAAAAACATTCATGTATACAAATAGAAGATTCTTCAGTGCATATTCTCTCACTTCGTAAGAATGCACTGAAAAAGAATTATTTATACTCTTTAAAATTGAAAATTGATCAAGACATGATTTAGCTTCATACTCTAATGGTGTATATAGATTAAAAATTGAATTGAAGCATACTTACTCAAGATATGGTTTAACTTCGGTGCAATTGATCAAGACATGAACATGTGCTGATTCATACTCTTTATCTGATAACCAGTTGGTCGACTTTTTTCCCGAAGGGCGACCAGGTTTGGTAAACACAGATAAAGTGAGTGCATGTCTTTGTTCTTCAACCTCCATTTCGTTTCTATTATTTCTTGACAACATAAAGTTGTTGAAATAATGAGAACAAAAATAAATTGTTTTACGGTGTAAGTAAGCTGCGCAGATCGATCCTTCAACTCTAGCTTTATTCTTCACCGATCGTTTACAATCACCCATTAATCTATATATGAAAGAAGAACGCTTGATTAAACAAATAGTCATACCAAAGGTCACTTTAATTAAAATGCTGAAATAGACAATTACCTCTCAAATGGATACATCCACCTATAGTGAACTGGCCCACCAAGTCTTGCTTCATATGGAAGGTGAACCGGGAGATGCTCCATGGAATCAAAGAAACCGGGAGGAAGTATTCTCTCCAACTTACAGATAATGAAAGGAATATTCTGTTCCATCTTAATAAGATCATCCTTTCTCAACGTTGAAGAGCACATATTCTTAAAAAATTGACTCACTTCAGTAAGTGGTTGAAAAACACACTTTGGTAATGAACCAAAAGCAATGGGAAGCAAACACTCCATGAATACATGGCAATCATGACTTTTCATTCCATACATCTTCCCAGTGTTCACATCCGCACATCGTGCAAGGTTAGAAGAATAACCATCTGGCATCCTCAATCCCTTCAACCATCGACAAAAAACATTCGCTTCTTCGGGTGTTAGACAATAATTGGCTTTAGGTTTTAACATCTTGCCATTAGTCATTTGCACCAAATTCAAATTGGATCGATGTTTGCTACAGTAAATAGCAGAATCCAGTCTAGCTTTATTATTGTCTTTGGTTCTATCTTTCACATTCATCACAGTGTAAAATATGTTGTCAAAGAAAGTATTCTCGACGTGCATAACATCAAGATTGTGTCTCAATTGATTATTTTTCCAATATGGGAGATTCCAAAATATGCTTCTTTTTGTCCAGTTATGCAATCTTCCATAACCGTTCAATCGGGAGAGCACACCTACCTCTGTGGCTTGTGGCAAATCCATAACTCTGCTCCAGATTTCACTTGATGTCAACAAAGGCGGTGGTCTATCTCTTTCGACTACCCCATCCTTGAAGGCCTTCTTGTTTTTTCTAAATTCATGACCCCGACGGTAAGAATCTACGATGCGAATCAAACTAAGAACTCTCCCCCTCGTATTTCAGTGTAAACGCTTTTGTGTGTTCCATGCAGTGGGGACATGCCAATCTACCGTGAGTCCCCCAACCAGACAACATACCATAAGCAGGGAAGTCATTTATTGTCCACATCAATGCCGCTATCATCATAAAATTATTTTTTCGTGCTGCATCGTATGTCAAAACACCACCCCACAATCTCTTGAGATCATCAATCAGGGGTTCCAAAAAGATATCAATGTTACCTTTTGGATTGGATGGACCAGGTATAATACAAGTCAAAAACATATAAGGTTTAGTCATGCACATCTCAGGAGGAAGATTGTAAGGGGTAACAATGACTGGCCAACAGGAATAGGGCGACGCTGATGCTTGGATATATGGAATAAATCCATCAGAGCACAAGCCAAGCCAAACATTTTGTGGGTCTGAGGCAAAATCCGAATGCACTTGGTCAAAGTGTTTCCACGCTTCACCGTCAGATGGGTGGCGTAAAATGTCCAAGGTACGCCTATTCTCATAATGCCACGTCATTTTCTTCGCAATTTCGGCCGATGCAAACAATTTTTGCAACCTTGGAATTATAGGAAAATAGAACATCGACTTTACAGGGATGGGTTTATAATTACGTTTTTCCCCTTTACGAACATGATACCTCGGCTTTCCACAGAATTTGCATTCCAGTAGTGCACCATCGCTTTTACCAAATTCGTTATTGTAAAACAACAGGTGCCCATCCACACAACAATCAATCTTCTTACATTCCAATCCCAGCTTTGAAACTAACATCTTTGCTTCATAATAATTTTTTGGCAAATTATCCTTATTAGGCGTCACATCGAACATCATTTTAGTCACATAATCTAAACCCAACTCAGAAATATTACTCACAGACATAGATAATTTTGGCTCTGGCGAGCCTTCAAACAACGGTTTGTTTGACTCCCTTAACAAAATATAGAATCTCTGTGCTTCTTCATTTGGAAGTTCATCATGATCGTCATACTGAGGTTCATCAAATTGCACATTCACCCTGAGACCATCACAAATCATGTTTTCCATCGACTCAAATTGTTCATTAGATGGAACAGCAACACCAGAATTGCTTGAAGCCCCTACGTGAAAATTCGGAAGTACTTCTCCATGGTCCACCCAAATCCAATAATTAGGCATAAACCCGAGACGATACAAGTGCTCCCTGACTTCATCATCAGTACTAATAGGTACACCCTTGCATTTAAGGCATGGACATCTAATCCCGCCTCCTCTTTAGTTAAATCATGTTGCCTTGCTACCCTAATAAATTCTTCAACCCCATTTACAAAAGTTTTCTTTAAAAACGCTCTTCCCGGATATAACCGATCATACACCCAACCACGATTCAATTGACTCCAATTCATCTACACACATTTAAAAAAATGCTTTAGATTCTCATAACATTCCCAATATAAAACCTATGAAGTTAGTGGCATCGATATGATCTCGGTGGAGATGATTTCGAGCCGAATATGGGGGTTAATGACAGATCAGACAAAACCCTTTTCCATACAAGTAGTGAAGGAATTTATTTCTAACTTCCAACCTTAAAATTGTTAGTATCGTCTCGCAATTATCTCAATGGAGATGATTTCGAGAAAAATATTGGGGTGAAGGACAGCACCTCACCCTTTTCCATCAACAACACACAATTACAACATCAAATAGTCATCTAACCTAGGGTTCATCAAACATCATAACAACAATTTAACACAATTTCAATTTCAAAATTAACATACACTTGTCACCAATTATCAAATCCAATTAGGCATTTTTCAATTAACAACTCTAACAAACATACATTTTTCATACACATACAATTACACTATCTTAAACACATACACTATTCAATTACATTTTTCAATTTCAATTCAATTCCAATTACTTTTTTCAATTACAACTTTCTAATTAATAACAACAACAATTTTATTCTACAATTCTAAACACTATCTTAAACACATACAACAACCTTTCAAATTTCACAATCCTGAACACTAATATTAATATTTCTAACAATAAAACTTTATTCTATAATAACACACACATTTAAAACTCACATTTCACAACTAAAAACAACTAAACAAAAATCATTCCTAAAAACAAAAATAAATAAAAACTAACCGTGGCTGTGGTGCCTGTCTGGTGCGGTGGCTGTCTGGTGACTATGCGAAATAGAGGTTTGGTGACAGTGAGAAATAGAGAGACAGAGACACGGTTAGAGAGAGAAACGATTAGAGAAAAATAGAGAGAAGGTTCAGAGAGAGAGAGAGAGAGAGAAAGAGTGAGAAGAAACAAACATTGGTAGCGTGGACCGTGGTGGCGTGGACCGTGATGGTGGTGTGGACGGTGGTGGTGTGGTGGTGTGGACGGTGCGCAGTTTTCTTTTGAGAGAGTTTGAGAGAAGGAGAATGCAGAAGAGGAAAGAAAGAGAGAGAGAGAAACTAGGGAGGGATCCAAATTTAAATTTTTTTTAAGAGTTTGCGACGGAATTTGCGAGGGCAATCTGTCGCTAACTTTGTCCACGTGTCAAATAAGCTGCAACGGGCAGTGGCCCAATTTTCAAAGATTAGCGACGGATTTAATGTGGACACGTGTCAAATAAACTGAAACGGCCAATGGCACAGTTTACAAGGTTTAGCGACGAATTTCTGTCGCTAATTCAAAACAAAATTTTCATCTTTTCGCGCCTTGTTAAATCCGTCGCTAAATACGTGAAATTTCGTCGCTAATTACCTCGTTTACAACCAAACCCAAATCCGTCGCTAAAGGAGTGAATTTTCGTCGCTAATTCTGATTGTAGCGATGAACAGATAGCCCGTCGCTAATATCTGTCGCTAATCAGTCTTTTTTGTAATGATCATCTTTATCGATCTTGTGAAAAAGCTGAAAATTTCTAAAGAAGACTTCACCCCTTACAGGGGATCAGATCTTTCCGATTTCAACAGATCGCGGACCAAACCACTTGGCTATTAGGAAATGATGGTCACCTATGGCGAAGAACCATTGGTGAGGACCGCCAAGACCAAATTCTTGGTTTTGTCGTGTCCTTCGGTCTGCAACTGCATCATTGGGAGGTCGACCCTAGGAAGGCTCGGGGCTGTAACTTCCACAGTTCATCTCAAAATGAAATTATACTCCCCCTGATTGTAACACCCCGATAGTTTCTAACTTGTAGAAACATCGAAATGCACCACTTGGCATACATCAGAGTTACTCCCTGTCTCAGATATTGAACAAAACTAAAACTTTTCGATAATAAATTATCGAACGCGCTTACATGACTTAACATAACATAATTAAACAATTGAAATTCGTTCCTTACATCACTCAACTTAGTGTTCAATACCAAAATAAGAAGTCTGCGGAAGCGATTTACAACTTTTACAAACGTAAGTCATACAATCGAACAGTCTAAGATACTGAAAGGAAAATACATGACAGAATAACTAAAAGCATCGGCAACTCCTCAAGTAGCTCCAGGCCCATGCCTCATCATCATCAACTTATCCTGCATCTCTGAAGAAAAAAAACAACAACAATGATTGGGTGAGACAACTTGTCTCAGCGAGTTCTATCGAGACCCCTTACTAACTCTCTCGATTCATTATGCTTGATTCATAACTCATAGTCCTAATAGTTGACTATGTGGCTAATTCTAACGTTGTCGTCAAAACCCTTAAGCCGGCTATGAGAGGTAACACTAACACATGATATTTAGCATGTCACCGGTCATTTGGCAAAATAAACTCCCGGTGAACCCAATCCACTAATCACTAGTGGGCAAACCTCATGGGGCCTAGGTTCATAGGGCTCATGACTTTCCCTCCCCTAGCACACTAAACCGAAATAGGGTCGTCACCCTAGACTGAACTGATGTATATATTTTAATATATCTGAACATGAACGTAACATAATACTAACTTGACATAAACATAACTTAGTCTTATTCTTAACCTTAGGGCCTTTAGTCCGTCTTATCTTATCATAACATGATCTCACTCGTGATTTCTATAGTTCTTAACTTAACTCACAATTATTCACCATTCAATCCAAACATAATTACATCAACCACACTCAGCATAATCATAATAACATTCATAATAATCAATCACAATCTCAATTAAATTATCACATAACTCAACATCCAAAGTGTATTCTCACAAAGCGACTTGACACCGGTTTTCACAATCAAAAGACCAAACCAGACGACATCAGAATTTAGCGAACGACCTCTTTACGGAAAGGTTATGAAGTCTAGTCTCTGGCTGTATTTTTAATAATTTCAGAATGATGGGTCAAATAGTACAGTTTTAGGAAACAAGGCAGTAGGTCCAGAAAATGGGGCAGCAACTGTGACCTAGATTGCAATCCTCCTAAAGTGATCAAAACTTACTCAATTAACCTGAAACTTGAGCCTAAACAGTAGTAAATTAAGTCTAGTTTTCAATGAAATCAAAATACTTCAGAAAGGAGCTCAATTGCAACCACAAATCCCAGAACACTGACCCTGTCCAGAATGTCCCCAGGAATTTTACCCTAACTTGTGAAGCCTATAGCTGGAGCTATACTACTCCAAATGCGACCAAACCAAATCCAAAATGACATGCATTCAGTCTAGTTTCTAAAATGGTAAGCTATATAATTTATCAACCAGCAAAACAGTCCCAGTTAGCCGAAATCCGAACCTACCCAGAAAGTGTCTACACAGTGAGCTTAGCCATCAAGCATAATTTCATCCAGAAACAACCCTGAATGCATCTCGAATCAACCCGAACTACTTCGAACCGCTTTCTAAGTTTGAACTCAGCTACCCGAAATGCTCCTGCTGTTTCCAGCAACAACGTGACATTTTGCGACGATCATAACTCAGTCAATTCTCAACCAAACTTAGCGAAACGAGTGCCTATCGTGAAGGGAATTTCATCTAATTTCTAAGGGTTCAGGTTTCACACACGTGAAACCAGTATTCAGAGAGATATCACAGAAACAAGGGAACTAGTTCAGTACAGAGCCTGATTCTAATCCAAAAATTGTGAACACAATATCTCCCTCCATTCCAAATGAAACCCGTTGGTTCTTGTGGCCAAAATGAAGAACTTTGTGTCTAGTTTCCAGAGGAACAAAAATCACGTTCATAGGAATTGTGTACAGGGAGATACAAGGTAATTACCGAAGGTAGTTCATACGGGTTTTCCAGCAGAAAATCGGTTGAGCTTGAATCATTAACATCAACCACTTGTAACCACGAATTTGAGTCCCATAGCCAACCCAAATGTCCCAAAACAGAACCAAGCCACTGAACTTCACCCCAATGCCTTCCAATCAACAAGGTAGCTTCAGCTTTGACCCACTTTAACTTAAATTTGAACCTGCAACCCCAAGGGAGCTTAAGACTCCATTGTTGGCCAAGTGGAGCTCTAGAATCCGAAAATGGAGGAAGTGTGAAGTGTGGAACAGCTTACATAATTAACTTCAATGGAAGGATAGTTTGAAGAGGAGGATAATGGCACCAAAATCGGCCACAAGCATCAAGAATTGAAGAAATGCTTCCTCCTTTTTCCTCTCCCTCTCATCGCCTCCCTCTCCCTCATTCTCTTCATGCTTCTCTTCTTTTCTTATTTTTGAATGTGAGTGTTTTGTATTGATAGAGTGAGTTGGATTTAAGTTCAGCTGAAAGCTAGTAAGGGTGAGGAAAAGAGAATAATACCCTCACTTACCTAAGTTCTCATTTACCTAAATCCCAAATCAATAATGCATATTCTCCTATCATTTAGCCATTTGATTAGTTAAATCACTTGGGTTGACTAACAAATATAGCCATGACCTCTTACTAGATTGATCCAATGATATTTGGTGAAATGACCATTTTACCCTTGCGCTCCAATTCCCATTACAATTTACACCATTCGAATAGTTTGCGTGTATTTTCATATGCTTGAACGATTAAACATTGATTCCACGAAATCATTATATCCATGATCCGATTTATCATCTAATCGAATAATAAATCGTTAGTTAATTTCGTAAACCGAAATTAACAAAACTAGGGATGTTACACCGATGAAGAAGAAGGTCAGAAAGATTCTGAGAAGAGAAGAAAGGGCAAAGCTGCGGATATCAATGTGACAGACCTCGATGCGAGGTACGACCCAGACAGCTCGGAAGAAGAGGGTGATGACGAACTGACTCGTGAATTGAAAAAGAAGATTAGGCGACCTCAACCTGATGGTGAATTTGTAGAGATCCAGCTGGGACATGACCCGGCCAAAACTGTCAAGATCGGTTTCGGTCTTTCTGATGAAGTAAAAGACAAGCTCACACTATGCTTGAGAGCTCATGCCGATCTTTTCACTTGGTCGGCAGGAGACATGCCCGGGATTCCCCCAGAAGTTGCCTGTCACCAATTAGCTGTCAACCCCGATGCTAAGTGGGTCGCCCAGTGCAAGAGGGCTCAAAGCGGAGAGAAGGCAGCAGCAGCAACTAATTTTGATTAATGCTAATTTTGTAACGGAAGTCAAGTATACAACTTGTGTAACACCCCTTTTCTACCCGGTAATTTGTTTAATAAAAATATCAGAGTTTTCAAAATTTATTTACAGCACAAGGAATGTCACACTTCAAATAACTCGCTTTTCGAAAACAGTCTTATAATAACTTCAAAACGTCATTATCAATTAAAATACAACTTCACATCGAAATTCAACAGTTTAATCATAAAAGGCATTACAACTATGCCAGGCTTGCAATACTAAAATCCAATAACCACAACAGTCATAAATGACTCAAACAACATTCATTCCCCTCCCTAGTGTTACATATCAGAGCAGACGACCCGACTCAGCTAGTGAAGATACCTAAGCCTTCACTCAAGGATCACCTGCACGTTACCGCATAGGGGTAACATTCAAATAGAAGGGGTGAGTTCATCTAACAATATAATAAAGCGTATGATAAGCACTATGCTAGAGCCAACACACTATATCAACCACATCACGAACATCAAGTCAATCATCAAGGATAAACAGTCAATTACATCATCAAGGGTAAAACAGTCAATTACATCATCAAGTTACTCGGCACAACGAGTCGTCACAATGTTATGCAGGAGTATGAAATGCAACCCACTCGCGGGCATATGCATGAGGTACCTTTTCACAAACGTCGCTTAGCCCTTAAGGCCTCATCGTCACTTAGCCACTCAGGCCTCAAAAAACGTCACTGGGTTTATGCATATGGGCATGAGACACTATGACATGCACCACTCACGACACACAAACACACAATTACTCAAATCATAGTCAACTATGTGACCCGTCACTTACCGGTTTGCTCGCAAGGAGCACAGCACCTGTCAAATTCACAATCAGCACACAACGTCACTTGGCCATTTAGACCTTAATATCACTTAGCCCTTCGGGCCTCAAACGTCACTGGGTTTTCATCGTCACTTACACGTAAATATCAATCAACTCAAACAATAGCCACTGAGGGCAAAAACGTCATTCACTAGCCACCAAGGGCATCATCGTCATTTACACGTCATTATAATTAATATTAGCCACCAAGGGCAAAACAGACTTTTACACGTCATTACAATTAATATTAGCCACCAAGGGCAAAACAGACTTTTACACGTCATTATAATTATTATTAGCCACTAAGGGCAAAACAGTCATTTACTCGTCAATAGAAAGAACATTAGCCACTAAGGGCAAAACAGTCATTCACTCGTCATTAGAAAGAACATTAGCCACTAAGGGCAAAACAGTCATTTACTCGTCAATAGAAAGAACATTAGCCACTAAGGGCAAAACAGTCATTCACTCGTCATTAGAAAGAACATTAGCCACTAAGGGCAAAACAGTCATTTAACTAGCCACTAAGGCATCATCGTCAAAATCATCATTTTGACATTACTTTGTTAAAACCACTGGTCGTGCTCAAAAGAGAATTCTCAAAGACACAAAAATACCTTTGCATTGTCACAGCAACGATTACTGGGAACAGCCACTTGGGGCGCCCCAGCAACCTTCTGAAATTATAAATTTTTATTTTCAAAAAAAGGAACTCACAGATAGGCAACGGAAAATGCTTCGCAACGCTTTTTGAATCGTGCAAAACGGATGTCTGAGTCAAAAGTTATGTCAAAAATAAGTTTGGGAAAAATTAGACAACATCCTGAAATTGGCGCCTTAGGCGCCCAGGCAACCAGGCAACACGCGCACTGGCGCCCAGCGCCCAGGCGCGCAACGCAACGCACACACGCAACACGCCACAGGCGCCCAGCGCCCAGGCGCACAACACACGCACACACGCAACACACACGGGCGCTCAGCGCCCAGCGCCTGGCGCCCAGCGCCTTGGCGCAACACACACACACAGGAAACGGCGCCCAGCACACGGGCGCCAAACACAGACACAGACGCGCACACGAACACGGCGCCCAGGGCGCCCAGCTACAGTAACCGCAGAACAATTTTCAACTATATGATGTGCAACCTCACCTATGGCGCCCATGGCGCCCAGGAACAGTAAATTCAGCAATTTTCCAACTTTTTACATGATTAATCACAACACCAATTACCACAATCATGCACACATATTGAATCATCAAAATCGTCCACCAAACATCAAAATTCACTATAAATCACCTATACGATCACATATCAATTAAAACATCAAATTCCATCAACGAGTACTCAAGCACTTGGCACGCAAATCACAATTTCACAATCGACAAGTTATCATATGCCTAGGGTTCATCAATAATCACTAACAATACATAAAACGGCCTACATAGAGCCTACCCCTACATGGTCCCCATCATAAGTCCCTATTATAGAGAAGATGAGACCCACCCTTACCTTAGATTATGACGAACACGATAACTCCATACGTAAGCTCCAAAGAACCCGCAACACGACCCTTCTCCTTTTTCTCCTTGAGATTTGCGCACTTCACCTCTCCTCCTCTCCTCATGGGCGCCGCGCCCTCCTTCCCTTCCCACTCTCTCTATTCGCATTTTTCCTTTCTTTTTTCTCAAATGAACCAAAACCTAAAAATCTCAGCTTTTATATGCGCTTAGGTTGTTGGGCTTGGATTGCGGGCTTCCCGCAGCTTAAGCCCAATTTAATTACAACACCTTATCCGATTACAATACTGCTCCTTATTTTATTTAAAACACCTTATACTTATTTTAATAAGTAATAAATAATAATTATATTATTATTTCTACCACCCAATTTCTTTTAACTAATTAAATAAATTAATCTATTATTTTTGGGGTGTTACAACTTGGCTCTCCAACCCTGTACTGGTCAAGAAAAGTAATGAAAAATGGCGTATGTGCATTGATTATACCGATCTTAATAAGGCTTGTCCAAAGGACGCCTTTCCTGTTCCTAGCATTGATCGCTTAGTGGATAATGCTTCAGGTTTTCGTTTATTGTCTTTTATGGATGCCTACTCAGGTTACAACCAAATTCCGATGTTCCCTCCCGACCAAGAGAAGACCGCCTTCATGACCGACCGCGGTAATTTCTGTTACCGGGGTATGCCGTTCGGTTTGAAAAATGCGGGAGCTACGTATCAAAGAATGATGAACAACATTTTTCGAAAGCAGATCAGACGTAATGTAGAAGTCTATCTCGATGCTATGATCGCAAAAAGTGAAGGTGAGAACCTCCACGTGGCCGATCTTGAAAGGATTTTCGCAGAAATTCGGAAGAACAAGATGAGGTTGAACCCAGAGAAATGCACTTTTGGAGTCCAAGCTGGAAAATTCCTTGGTTTCTACCTCACGGAGAGAGACATCGAAGCCAACCCAGACAAGTGTCGGGATGTGACCGAGATGCTCACCCCAACTACCAAGAAGGAGCTTCAAAAGCTTAATGGTATGATCGCCGCCATATCTCGCTTCATTTCCAACACTGCCTTCAAATCACTCCCCTGTTTAAGTTACTTAAGAAGGAAGCAAAATTTGAATGGACCCCGGAGCGGGACAAGGCCCTCTCCCAGCTCAAAAAGGTTTGTCTAAGCCACCTATCCTAACTCGGCCCAACTCGGGAGAAACCTTATTCCTATATTTGGCAAACTCGGAGGAGGCGCTTGGCGCCGTTCTCGTCCGGGAAACCAAGACCGGCCAAAGCCCGGTATACTTTATAAGCAAAACATTACAAGGACCTGAAATCAGATACCAAAAAATTGAGAAGATTGCTTTTGCTCTGCTCATTGCTGCACGTCGTCTCCGACCTTGTTTTGTTGCTCACCAGGTTGGGGTACGAACAAATCACCCTATTCGTCAAATCCTACACCGACCCAACCTGGCAGGCAGAATGATTAAATGGGCAGTAGAGTTCTCTGAGTTCGGAATCAAATACGAGTCCAGGTCGGCAATGAAGGCTCAGGTACTTGCTGATTTCATTGCAGAAATGACCCTTGCCGACCCGGAAGGCGAGTTATGGACGCTTCATGTAGATGGGTCCTCGAATCCTAAGGGTAGTGGAGCGGGGCTGATGTTAGAAAGCCCGATAGGTGTCATAATTGAGGTATCCCTTACTTTTGGATTCCCAACGTCAAACAATCAAGCGGAGTACGAGGCGTGCAGCAGGACTCCGACTTGCCATTGACCTCCGAGTTACTCGGGTCACCTTGAACACCGATTCCCTACTGGTAGTTTCGTAGATCGGAAAGCAATACGAAGCCAAAGATCTGATTTTACAGAAATATTTAACCCGAGTCGCTACAAGAAAATCGCGTATTACCGGCGGATTTTTTCCGCCGGTAAGTTTCCGGAGGATATTTTGCATTTCCGGCGGATTTTTTCCGTCGGTAACTTTCCGGTGGAAAAAATGGTATTTCTGACGGATTTTTTCTGTCGGTAACTTTCCGGCGGAAAAAATGGTTTATCCGGCAGATTTTTTGAATTTCCGGCGGATTTTTTAAAATTTTTTTTTTCTTTGAAAATCCGCCGGAAATGTCGCCGGGAATTTATCGGAGGATTTTTTTGAATTTCCGGTGGATTTTCCAAAAAATAAAAATAAAAAAATTTAAAAATCCGCCGGAAATGTAGCCGAAAATTTACCGGCAGATTTTTAACATTTCCGACGGATTTTGTTTAAAAATAATAATAAAAAATTTAAAAAAATCCGCCGGAAATGTTAAAAATCCGCCGGTAAATCCACCGGAACATTTGGAAATTCCTATAAATAAAACTTTCTCCTACACTATTCTCATTCTCTCGTTTCATTCTTTATTTCCTTCTCACTTTCTCCTACACTCTTCTACATTTCTTTTCTTCTTCCTTCTCATTCATTCTCACTTATTCATTCTTATTTCTTCTTTCTCATATACTCTTCAAACTTAATTAAATTTCTCTACATATCTCTTTTCTATATTTCCCATTTCTTCTTCCTTCTCACTTCTTCTTATTTCTTCATTCACATGCTCTCATTTATTCTTATTCCTTATCACTTATTCATTCTTATTCTCTCCTACATTATTTTTCCATACTCTCTTTCATATATTCTTTTTTTTTTGACACAACTCTCTTTCATTCTAATTTCTCTATTACTTCTCATTTATTCTATAAAATTTTTTTCTCACATTTTATTTCATTTTTTATTATTTCTTATTTAATTAAAATACAAAATACAAAAAAAAACAAAAAAAATTAATTTTTTTTTATAAATCCGTCGGTAAATTTCCGGCGACATTTCCGGCGGATTTTTAAAAAAAATAATAAACAATTTTGGATTTTACGGCGGATTTTTTGAATTACCGGCGGATTTTTTAGAAAAACATAATATTTTTTTTTTGGATTTTCCGGCGGATTTTTCAGCGCCACGAAATCCGCCGGAAACTGTTTGCTGCGAGCTGGCTACCGGCGCCAAAAATCTGCCGGATAGTCCACATTTTCGGCGGATTTTGCCCGCCGAAAAGTCCAATTTTTATTGTAGTGAGTGCGGGAATTGCTCGCTCAGTTCGTATTCGCAGAAGTCATGCACGTTCCCAGAACGGAAAATACGAGAGTGGATGTTCTATCCAAGATCGCTAGCACCAAAGTACCTAGAAATCACTGCTCTATAATCCAGGAAACGCTAAGTGAACCTAGTGTTCTCCCTGACCCGGAGCTCGCCTCTTCTATCTATGTAGTATAATGAATCGGGGGACGAGCCTCCGGATTCTCGTGAAGCCAAATTGATCAGGAGGAAGGCCTCGTCCTTCTCCGTGATTGACGGAACTCTTTATAGAAGAAGCCTCTCTGCACCATTACTGAAATGCAATGAAGGAGAAGAAGCGGATTATGTCTTGCCCAAGATTCACGAGAGAATTTGTGGACAGCACCTCAGAGGTCGGTCACTAGCTCAGAAAGCCTTAAGGGCAAGTTATTTTTGGCCAACCATGGAAATCGATGTTAAGAACCATGTTAAAAAATGCAAGAAGTGTCAGATCCATGCCAATATCCATGTAGCGACTCCTGCCGAGCTTACTAGTCTCACCTCGTCATGGCCTTTTGCGTGGTGGAGGATCGATCTCCTAAGACCTTTTCCCACTGCCCCTGGCCATGTCAAATACTTGATAGTAGCTGTGGACTACTTTGCAAAGTGGATCGAGGCTGGACCACTAGCCATTATCACTGCAAGGAATTGCATAAAATTCTTCAAGAAAACATCATGATTAGGTTCAGGATCCCCGAGGTAGTGATCACTGATAATGGAACACAGTTCACTAATAAAGGCTTCAGGAAGTTGATGTCCGATATGAAAATAAAGCATCGTTTTATCTCAGTAGAACACCCCCAGACTAATGGGCAAGTCGAGGCTGCCAATAAAGTACTCCTCAATGGACTGAAGAAACGGCTTGACGAAGCTAAAGGTAATTGGGTTGAGTAAAATTGCCTTATGTACTGTGGACCTACAAGACCACCCCACAGAGCTCGACGGGGGAAACTCCATTCCGACTCTCTTATGGGAGCGAGGCTGTCATCCCGGTTGAAATTGGGGAGCTGAGTTGGAGAACACTCAATCCAAAATCACAAGAGGAAAACAACCAGGCTTTGAGGGAGAACCTCAATGTAACACCCCCTTTCTAATAACTTTACTTTTTAATAAAATCAGAGTCTCTCTCTCTCTTTTTTTTTTTTAACAATTAAAGTGAGTGCTACACTTACTCCATAAAAATCAAGATACATAACACCATGAGAAAAGTTTAGTTCGCATCAACTAAATCCAATCACCATCAGCAGCGGAATAATAATAAGTTCAAAAGATTGAAACCAATACATCACCAATAAAATCTAACAGTGTTAGGAAAATAATGCATAATCATAGGACACCCCCCCTGGTGCTACGTATCAGAGCGTGACACTTCCTACCAGACGAAGGCATAAGAAATCCTTCACTCGCTATTACCTGCACGTTGCCGACATAAGAAGCAACATAAAAGCAGTAGGGTGAGTCTCTTTTCATAATTAATAACTTATGAGAATTAAGCACTGCATAGGAAAAAGGAAACCAGGCACACCAATTCATAACAACAGGGAACAATCGCATCAGCATACTAATTCCAAGCAGCACTATATAATATATGATTTTGTATGTAATGCAACCCAAACTCCACGGGTACATGCATGTCGGATCCGTCACCAATACAAATAGGCCGTAGCCTCTGCTCACCAAATCAAACTAGGCCGAAGCCTCTGCTCACCAATTAAAATTAGGCCGTAGCCTCTGCTCACCAATAATGCATATGTCCATGAGATGCTATGGGAATGCATCACAACACACCAAGTCCAATTAATTTATCATTTAAAATTCATAATCCCACCATTGTATATTAATCGGCTCACCAAATTAAAATTAGGCCGTAGCCTCTGCTCACCAATCTCACCCTATCACACTCACCAATTCAGCTCACCACTCACACCAACATCAATTTAAATAGACCAGCTTAGGACATTGACACGACATAGGGAAAATGGAGGAAAACAGTCATTTGGACACTTGAACATCATCAGCCCAAAAACACCAGTAAAATAATTTATTTTTGCATAAAATTGAGACTATTGGATAGGCACTGAAATTAGCTTCAAAACGCATTTTGAACCGTTGAATTTGGATAACCGAGTCAATAGTTACATTAAAAACAATTTAGGAAAAATGTTTAGACATCCTGGAACTGGCGCATGGGCGCTGGGCGCCCAGGGGCAACACAGCGCTTGGCGCATGGGCGCTTGGCGCCCAGGAGAGGCAACACGCACAGGCGCATGGGCGCTTGGCGCCCAGGAACAACACGCGCAACAGCGCACAGGCGCTAGGCGCCCAGGGGAACAACACGCGCAACAGCGCACAGGCGCTAGGCGCCCAGGGGAACAACACGCACACAGGCGCATTGCGCCCAGCACAGCAACACGGCGCCCAGGCACTAGGCGCCTAAGACCAACTTGCAACAAAACTCATTTTTCTTCGAAATTAATTTTACACGAGCCAAATGCTCAGGACATGAAAACCCAATAAAAATTTTATCAAAAACTGAACATTATTTTTGGCGCCCATGCACTAGGCACCTAGTGAAAATACGCAACTCAACTCCTTTGTTGCCCAAAATCATTTTTCATGAGCCATTTTACCTGAGTATAAAAACCTGAAAACAATTTTTTACAAAACTATCACCAGAACTTTGGGGCCCTTGGCGCCCATGACACAAGCAACATGTGCCAAAACTGGCAGCACAGGAACACGGAATGGCAACACAGGCAACAGGCACAGCAACACAGAATGGCAACACAGGCAACAGGCACAGCAACACAGAATGGCAACACAGGCAACAGGCACAGCACACAGTGACACAGAATGGCAACACAGGGCAACAGAATTTTGGAAACTGGCGCAGCACACTGCTGGGCGCCTGGCGCCCATGACTAGGCGCAACACTGAAAATTTCAGCAACATGCTTATGGCGCCCAAGGCGCCTAGGGGCTTCTAAACAGAATTTTTCTCACTTTCATTCACCAGATTAAATTCATCAAAATGCCCAATTACATATATATTACTAAAGCGTCACCATGATTCTCAATTTCACCATATAATCACCAAATAATCATATATTCAAACATATGGTCTACAATTCGCATTTAGCAACAATTCAACATCAATCATGCGATTTCCAACATAGCACTTCAATCATCAAGCATCACAATATTATGAATCAATCATTAACATCACAATCATTCATAGAACTAACCTAGAACCCTAACCCTAAGCAATTCACAATTCGCATAATTATTAAGAACAAAAAGAGGACCCCCTAACCTTATGGAAAATCGAATTGCTAGCCAAGCTCCAAGGGAAGAATGCAAGCCACCAACGAGCCTCCTCCTCTTCTCTATGTGCTTCGCCTTCTCCTCTTCTCCTCTTCTTCTCTTCGCAACTTTCTCTTCTCACTCTCTCTTACGTTACTTTTCTTTCTTTTTCCCACTTGAGTCAAAATGAAAACTAGCTTCTAAGACCCCTTGAGAGTCGAATTACTTGACTAAGCAATGGGCCACGGGCCTAATTGTGGATCACGGGCCCTTGCTCGCACCACTTAAATAGTGACAACACCTCCTAATAAAATAAAATAAAATAATTAAACTTGAATTATTTAATTAAATTAAATAAATATTGTAAGCCTTAAATAACTTAATTAAATAAATAATTAAATTATTTTGGGGCGTTACACTCAACTTTGTCGACGAGGTCCGAGGAAGAGCCTCCTTCTAAGAAGCATTGATTAAGCAAAGGATAGCAACCCGGTACAACTCGAAAGTTGTCCTAAGGGATTTCGAGGTCGGCGATCTGGTGCTCTGGAGAGCCGACGTCGGCTTAAAGAACGCCGCTCAAGGGAAGCTCGCCCCCAACTGGGAAGGGCCTTACCGGGTCGTATCTAAGACCGGTAATGGCGCCTTCGAGTTGGGGACCATAGAAGGGAAAGCGATCCAAGGACTTGGAATGCTACCAAACTGAAGAAGTATTACAGTTAATTTTCGCTTTAAATAGCATATTGTATTCCGATGTTATAAACATTCTCATCTAATATATCTTCATTACTCTTCATTATTCTTCAGTATCGTTGCCGATTCTAATCCGGAGTTCCGAGGTTGAAGGGAGCCCTCTGGGAATGATCTCATGATCACGCCGGGGTCCCTATCTAAAACCGGAACCCGGGCCACAACGCTCGAAACAATCTGCGACCAAGGTAGTCGAAAACCCTTTTTGAACGAGTTTGATCGGCCGAGTCCTGGTAAACTGTTCAAAAGGCTTCAAAGATCTTTGGGATTCAAAATCACCAAGATCAATGGCCGAGGCTGCCATTACCCTGAAGGGCGAGTTCGATCTGAGCCGAGCCCCGGTAAACTGCCCTAAAGGCGACATACATTACTTGAGCGTAATAAACGCAAGCACACAATATTAACATGAAAGAAATAAAGCATAACCGAGGACCGAGGTAAATTAAACCGGAAAAGCAAGCAAATTAAATGAGCAACATATTACAGGCCACCTCAAATACGGCCGGATCCTCAAGCTCGAAAGAGCTTTTAGTTACAGAGTTAAACACCGGTTCCACCTGGAGCCCGGAACCTATCCACAAAAAATACTACCCTCCAGTAACAGGCTATGCATCGCAAGGGCGGGGATAGACAATGGTACACTCGGCTGACGAAATCGATCTTGACGATCCTATTTTCCACCACGTCGTGTTCCACGTTGAATATCTCTTTGTCCAGAGGAAGTGAAGGGTGAACCACGGCAACTTGAGCAAGAGCTTTATCAAAGCCTTCCCCCGCCATCCCAAGAGCCATCACTGCTATGTCGGCAGTTTCATGCTCGGCTTTCCGAGTCTTCTCCTCAGCCCGCCTCAACTTCTCTTCAAGCTCAGCAACCCGACCATGGGGATTGGAGATGGGATTGACTCTCTCCTCCCTAGCCTTCTGAATCTCGGCCTCAAGCTCAGAAATCCTAGTCCACAAGGTTGTGACCAACTCCGCAGCCTACTTCTCTTTGGCCTCTAGCTAGCTCGGTAATCTGAAGTTCGAACTCTTTTATCTTGCTGCAAGCAGAGTCCCTCTCATTCACAAGTTCTCCTTTCTCCTTTCGGAGATCGGAGAGGTCCTTCTGAGCCTTTTCCAGAGTGGAAGAAAGTGACTCATACTTTTTCCGTTCTCATTCCCTCAAAGCTCACTCCTCATCTCTCTCTTTCAGGGCCCTTGAAATAAAAGAAAGAAAATAATGCACCTTGGAGATATCGACAACAAAAGCAGTAAAAGAATGAGATGTTGGTTTCCCATGATTACCTCTAACTCGGGCTTCAGCTTCCTCCTTCTGCACCTTGGAGGTGTCGTTCAGATGCCTAAAAAATTTCGTCGCGGCCTCCACTAGATCGACTCGATACTCCTCAAGATTCTTCTTCAAGAAATCACCATCTATTGGGATGCTTGAAGATCGGCGCTTCTTCGACCCTTCTTTTTCATGGCGACCCTTCTTCGACGC
Organism: Astragalus membranaceus; assembly: GCA_039519185.1. Taxonomy (NCBI): domain Eukaryota; kingdom Viridiplantae; phylum Streptophyta; class Magnoliopsida; order Fabales; family Fabaceae; genus Astragalus; species Astragalus membranaceus. The sequence continues at coordinate 18,765,306 of CM076851.1, read as the reverse complement.
CTCGAAGAAACCGCCTTGACCAGATCGCACCATTTTTCCCAGAGCTTGAGAAGGGGGAGCAGGAACTGAGGGGCGATCCTCTAGCGCCAAATTTTACTATCGTTTCTGATGTTGAAGGTCGCCAAGCTGGTCTTCAACACTCGCAACAGTGACAGTGTTAAGAGGTACAACTTGTATAGACTCGTCCCGTCGAGGGGTTCCCTGAGGGATCAGTGGAGCATCGAAACTGCCTTGGTGTAGTCCAGCCCTTTTTTCAGCAGCTGCCCTCAGAATGGCGAACTTATCAGGAGCCATGTTATCTGCAAAACAAACAAATTTGAAGAGAAGATTAGGGATACCACTCTTAAAGATGAAATAAAAGTTAAAAACATTTTATCAGTATCCGACCCTACCAAGCGCTTCTAGCACCTTTGACTTTGAGCCCTCCTCGACCAACTTCGCCGTATCAATACCGAATTTCTTAGGATCTTTGCAAGGGATCAGGTCAGTGAAGTTGGTCAGGATCGCCAAGGATTTTTGGTCTACATCAATTAATCTGCTCCTGCTGACTGTATAGGCGTGGGGTGGGCGATTGAAGTGAGAAAGAGACCACCCAATGGGAAACTTAGTGGACTCCGGAGATCGTCCAACGTCACTATACATGCCGACATACTTTACGGCTTTGTCGTTCACAGGCTCGACGAAGAAGAATTTATCTTTCTTATTTCCCTTCAGAGAGTCGGTATAGGGAATGAAGACCCTGGTGTAGCTTCTAGCTCTAAGGCTCATGTGTTCCCACCGCTCTGTGGACCACTCCTCGTGCCTCCTATTTATCTCGAAAAGATAGAAGAACAAATTAGTGGAGATCGGCCTCTCCAAATGAATGCACATCAACTCACAAGCCCACATGAAGGCCCATGCGTTGGGGTGAATTTGTGCGGGGGCGAGGTTCAAGCTTTCCAATACCTCCTTGAGTTCAAAATTATTTGCTTCCACATTTGGATGTACAATGACAGCCGATGGCTCTACTGAAGGTGTTGCGTACTCTTTGAGAGCACGATTTTCATCAGCCGCCATTTGGTTATCGGGAATTTCTCTCCTCCTTCTATGTAAGAACCTTTCAATTTCGAGAATTTGTTGAACAGTTTCTCCAAAACTTCTGGTTCTTCGCATTCGAGGGACAAGAGAAGAAAAAGTAAAAATAAAGAAAATAAAACTTCAGTCTAACCGGTTTCGAAAAACTTAATTAATATCACTGCCTTCCCCGACAACGGCGGCAAAAACTTGATAGGCCGCAAGTGCACGGTCTTGTCGCGTAATAAAAGAGTTATCGATCAATAGGGAGAGCCTAGGTGATTACGAATTTAATTTTCCAAAGTTGATTAACTGAAAAGAAAATCTTTTTAGAAAGAAGGAATGTTTGTGTTGATGTTTTAAAGATAAAAAAGAGACTTGGGGTATTAGTTTCATCGAAATGATAAGGTTTCCGTTATTAATCCTTTCGACTATTTTCCAGTTTAAAGAACGATATATTTCTTAAGACAAGGCGACGGTTGTAGCAAGAGTTTCCTTTCGGAATACAAACGCCTGTTCTAAACTAATTATCAAGCCTATTTTCATGGTTGATTATTATTAGAACCCATTAAGCAAAGACCTTTTCGTGTCTCAATAAAACCAAAACTATTTTCATGTGTTGATTTTATTGTCTAATTTCATAGATCCAACAACCACACTTCCCCTTTCGGTACATCGTGTGGTGTTTTGAAATAATAATGAAAAGTGATGAAATTAGATTTAAAAATACAAAGCGATTAAGGTGGAGAATAGTCTCGGGAATTAATTAGTAGGAAGCCATCATTTGATGGTTGCCAAAAACCCCAAGGCTAAGAAAGTCTACTCACTCATGATCATTGTAGACAAAAGAGGAGAAGAGAAGATTTTGTAAATTGCAAGAATTGTAAAGAAAGCGATAAGTTGCAAAATTATAAATAGCGGAATTGTAAATGACAAGAAAGTAAATTGCTTAAAAAGTAAATTGCAAGGAATTTAAATGACTTGGAAAATAAAAGAGCAAGAAAGTGAAAGGGCAAGAAAAGCAAAGAGCAAGAATTAAAAGAGCAAGAAAATAAATGGGCAAGAAAAGTAAAGAGCAAGAATTAAAAGAGCAAGAAAATAAATGGGCAAGAAAGTAAAAGAGCAAGAATCATAAAGAACATGAAGAGTAAATTGAAGTCATGAATCTTAGAGAGTTTATTGAGAGTGATTTTCTTACAAAATTTAAGCTTGGTTACAAGTGAGGATCAAGGTCCTATTTATAGGAAAATATGAGGTAAATAGAACTTAAGTGGAGGGGCAAAATAGTCAACTCAAGTTTTGGCAAAGATAGCCATCAACAAGTGGACAAAGCAAGTTGGCAAAGATAGCCATCAACAAGTGGTCAAAGCACTTGAGGGGAGGGGCAAAATGGTCAAAAAAAAGTGAAAAAATCAAGTTGGCAAAGATGGCCATCAACAAGTGGCTGGAGCCAAAATTGACTGCTTTTTGGCGCCCTTGGCGCCCTGTCCTGCGCCAGTTTTGCTCCTTGGCTCCCTTGGCACCCATGGCGCCCTGTCCTGTGCCAGTTTTGCTCCTTGGCGCCCTTGGGGCCCTGTGCTGCGCCAGTTTTGCTCCTTGGCGCCCTTGGCGCCCATGGCGCCCTGTCCTGCGCCAGTTTTGCTCCTTGGCGCCCTTGGGGCCCTGTGCTGCGCCAGTTTTGCTCCTTGACGCCCTGTGCTGTCTCAAAAATTGTTCCTCCTCAAATATTTTCTTTGTTCTTCATTTTAGCTCATATTTTCTCTTTTGCTTCAAAATAAAACCTGAAAATAAAAAGTAAACATTTGTAGTAAAATTGCTCAAAAATATAACTAAAATACCAAATAAACCTAATAAAAATAACTATTAAAAAGACTTTAAACTTATCAAACTCCCCTATGCTTGAACCTTTGCTTGTCCTCAAGCAAAAACAGTGTAAATCTTTAGGCCAATTCTGAAGGAAAATTATTTTCACATCGAAACCTTAAGTGAACTGTGGGGCAATTTTAACACTTTGGTTTGAGAAATACTATCTGGGCTTCTTGTGGAATTGGGAGACAATTTTAAAGTATCAATACTCTAGAGAGGATATCAATGTCATTATAGAACCGGTTCCTCAGCATTCTTAAGCTTGGGTCCTCCATTTACTAAGACCGGGTCTCAAAGGAGGGTCTTTATACGTTGGGTATTCAAGCATTTTTCTTTTCTTTTTGATTTTATATGCTAACCATTCATTTTTACATTTAAAATGCACCAATTTTTGCATTTTGAATTGATTTTGCATTTTTTTTTTTGCTTGATACCCCAACTCAGACGTTTTTCTCCAGTAACCGTGCATCCAGTGAATGTCACCAAGAGAACCAGGTTACTATTTTCTCTTCAGTCCTTCTAATTGTATTAACAACTGAAAACAGTCTCAATAGTGTGTGTGAAAAAGCCCTAGAAGTAGAAATCGAACCATGATACAATTTTGTTGTTCCCAACCAGTCCACCTAGATGATTGCTAATGAAAAATTGAAAAATTATTCTTGTCCAGAAAAGGCTTATCTAAAACATGCTTAGGGTTCACAAAGTTTCATCATGGAGGGAGCAGATACAACTCAAAGTACAAAAAGATAAAAACTTAGGAAAGCAATAAAGACATACCCAATAAAAGCAATAAAATACCCCCCCATGCTTGGACTAGGCATTGTCCTCAATGATTTTTCAAATAAAACAACACAAAAAGGCTTAGGATAGCTCACCGGATCACAGCTGCCCGGGTGGGGTTATTCCTGGGTCCCATTGCTTGAAGCATAAAGACCAAGTGACACACGAAGAATGAAAACATATTCCTGGATCCCATGGCTTGTAAAATGGAAGTTGTATAAGCAATAAGATTTTATTTTCAATTCCCCCTAGATCAAATGTTATATTCACAAAGGAAGGTGAAAAATAAGACAAAGGAGATGGTCGAGGTTTTCCGTCACCCAAAGTTTCAGTACCCAATTTTTGTGATGGTGGATTCTCATCTAAAATTTTTATGTAGAATTGGGTTTCCTCTGCTGTATTTGTATTTGTGTTGCCTAAAAGGCAATCTTCCAGACTATCTTGTGAAGATGATGCTAAAGAGCATTCTCGCACGCAATAGTCTACAATATCAATCCTGCAGCATGAGTCCTTTACAGATGGACTCCTCATGAAGTTTGAAACTTCAAACCTAACCTTTTCATCCCCCACGTTAAAAACCAACTTACCGTTTTTAACGTCAATTATTGCCCCTGCAGTAGCTAAAAAAGGCCTCCCTAAAAGAATAGGAATTTGGGAGTCTTCTTCAATTTCCATTACAACAAAATCCACCGGTATAAAAGTTTGCCCTACCTTGATAGGGACATCCTCTAAGATTCCAGTGGGGTATTTAACGGAACGATCTGCCAACTGTATTGTCATTTTTGTGGGTTTAAGTTCACCTATCCCTAGTCTTTTGCAAAGAGAAAGAGGCATTAAACTTACATTGGCTCTTAGATCACACATTGCTCTGTTTATAGTTTCATTTCCAATTACACAAAGTATGGATAAACTACCTGGATCTTTGAGCTTTTGTGGCAGCTTGTTCTGGATAATTGCACTGCATTCTTCTGTTAATGCAATCGTCTTATAGTCGTCTATTTTTCGTTTTTTAGATAAAATTTCTTTCAAAAATTTAGAATAAGACGGCATTTGAGACAATGCATTAGTGAAAGGAATGTTGATGTAAAGCTTTTTAAGCAAGTCGACAAACCTTTTGAATTGCTCGTCAAGTTTATTTTTTGCAAATCTTTGGGGAAAAGGAATGGGTGGTTTGTATGGTGGTGGGGGGATGTGAGGTTCTTCTCTTTCTTTTTCTGGTTCTTTCTCTTTTTCTTTCTCTTCTTGCTCACATGGTAAATTATGTTTTCCACTCACAATTTTTTCTTGGTTTGCTCTTGGTTCCTCTAATTGTTTTCCGCTTCTAAGGGTGACGACATTTATTTGGCCATTTGGATTTTCTTCTGGTTGCCCAGGAAATACCCCCGAAGACTTAGAAGATGAAGCCACCTGTGTTGCCACTTGAGTTATTTGATTTTCAAGCATTTTATTATGAGTGGCAATAGTGTCGACTTTTGATACTAATTTGATAAGTGTGTCATTCAAATAACTAGTTTGATTTTTGAATTCTTCATTTTGTTTTGTTTGAGATGACACAAATTTTTCCATCAAAAATTCCAAGTTTGACTTTTGCGGGTTGTTTTGTGGGTTGTTAAAAACCCTTTGATTTTGAAAAACAGGAGGTGGTCTAGGTGCTGGATTGGGTGGAGGATTTTTATAAGAAAAATTTGGATGATTCCTCCACCCAGGATTATAAGTATTTGAAAACGGATCTTCCTTTTGAGCATAGTTAATATGGTCATTTCCAGTATTAGATGCCTCAAGCTGGCATTCAGCTCCAATATGGCCAACAACCCCACATAATTCACATGGTGGAGTAGTAGGAGAAAAAGTTTGTGAAACGGCACTTACATTTAATTTTTCAAATTTTTGAAAAAGTGCGTCCACTTTTGAGGCAAGATGATCAACAGCAGATATTTCATACTTGCCTGGCTCTTTTGATGATGCTGGTTTATCTTTTATGGCTCACTCACTTGCCCATTGACAATGGTTTTGAGCCATATCTTCAATGAGTGCATAAGCTTCAGTAAAAATTTTGTTCATCAAAGCTCCACCTGCAGCTGCATCAACAGTCATTCTTGTTGCATATTGTAATCCATTATAAAATGTGTGAACAACGAGCCATTTCTCTAGTCCATGATGGGGGTATAGCCTTAACATTTCTTTGAAACGTTCCCAAGCTTCATAAAGAGATTCCCCGTCGTTTTGAGAAAATTGAGTAATTTGACTTCTCATTTGAGCTGTTTTACTTGGGGGGAAGAACCTAGTAAGAAAAGCTTGTTTTAATTGGCCCCAGCTGGTAATGGATTCCGAAGGCAAAGAATGTAGCCATGCTCTTGCTCTATCCCTTAATGAAAAAGGGAAGAGTTTTAGTCTTATGGCATCTTGAGGTACCCCGTTTAATTTGAGAGTTCCACAGTATTACAGAAAAATTGAAATATGAAGATTTGGGTCCTCCGTGGGAGAACCAGAAAATTGGTTTTGTTGAACCATTGAAAGCAGAGATGATTTGAGTTCAAAATTATTTGCTTCCACATTTAGATGTACAATGACAGCCGATGGCTCAGCTGAAGGTGTTGCGTACTCTTTGAGAGCACGATTTTCATCAGCCGCCATTTGGTTATCGGGAATTTCTCTCCTCCTTCTATGTAAGAACCTTTCAATTTCGGGAATTTGTTGAACAGTTTCTCCGAAACTTCTGGTTCTTCGCATTCGAGGGACAAGAGAAGAAAAAGTAAAAATAAAGAAAATAAAACTTCAATCTAACCGGTTTCGAAAAACTTAATTAATATCACTGCCTTCCCCGGCAACGGCGCCAAAAACTTGATAGGCCGCAAGTGCACGGTCTTGTCGCGTAATAAAAGAGTTATCGATCCACAGGGAGAGCCTAGGTGATTACCAATTTAATTTTCCAAAGTTGATTAACTGAAAAGAAAGTCTTTTTAGAAAGAAGGAATTTTTTTGTTGATGTTTTAAAGATAAAAAAGAGACTTGGGGTATTAGTTTCATCGAAATGATAAGGTTTCCGTTATTAATCCTTTCGACTATTTTCCAGTTTAAAGAACGATATATTTCTTAAGACAAGGCGACGGTTGTAGCAAGAGTTTCCTTTCGGAATACAAACACGTGTTCTAAACTAATTATCAAGCCTATTTTCATGGTTGATTATTATTAGAACCCATTAAGCAAAGACCTTTTCGTGTCTCAATAAAACCAAAACTATTTTCATGTGTTGATTTTATTGTCTAATTTCATAGATCCAACAACCACACTTCCCCTTTCGGTACATCGTGTGGTGTTTTGAAATAATAATGAAAGTGATGAAATTAGATTTAAAAATACAAAGCGATTAAGGTGGAGAATAGTCTCGAGAATTAATTAGTAGGAAGCCATCATTTGATGGTTGCCAAAAACCCCAAGGCTAAGAAAGTCTACTCACTCATGATCATTGTAGACAAAAGAGGAGAAGAGGAAGATTTTGTAAATTGCAAGAATTGTAAAGAAAGCGATAAGTTGCAAAATTATAAATAGCGGAATTGTAAATGACAAGAAAGTAAATTGCTTAAAAAGTAAATTGTAAGGAATTTAAATGACTTGGAAAATAAAAGAGCAAGAAAGTGAAAGGGCAAGAAAAGTAAAGAGCAAGAATTAAAAGAGCAAGAAAATAAATGGGCAAGAAAAGTAAAGAGCAAGAATTAAAAGAGCAAGAAAATAAATGGGCAAGAAAGTAAAAGAGCAAGAATCATAAAGAACATGAAGAGTAAATTGAAGTCATGAATCTTAGAGAGTTTATTGAGAGTGATTTTCTAATAAAATTCAAGCTTGGTTACAAGTGAGGATCAAGGTCCTATTTATAGGAAAATATGAGGTAAATAGCACTTAAGTGGAGGGGCAAAATAGTCAATTCATGTTTTGGCAAAAATAGCCATCAACAAGTGGTCAAAGCACTTGAGTGGAGGGGAAAAATGGTCAAAAAAAGTGAAAAAATCAAGTTGGCAAAGATGGCCATCAACAAGTGGCCACAGCCAAAATTGACTGCTTTTTGGCGCCCTTGGCGCCCTGTCCTGCGCCAATTTTGCTCCTTGGCGCCCTTGGGGCCCCGTGCTGCGCTAGTTTTGCTCCTCGGCGCCCTTGACGCCCTGTGTTGTTTCAAAAATTGTTCCTCCTCAAATATTTTCTTTGTTCTTCATTTTAGCTCATATTTTCTCTTTTGCTTCAAAATAAAACCTGAAAATAAAAAGTAAACATTTGTAGTAAAATAGCTCAAAAATATAATTAAAATACCAAATAAACCTAATAAAAATAACTATTAAAAAGACTCTAAAAATAGACTTATCACTCCTGCTGAAGGGCGGCGAATGGGGGGCGGATGTTCATGCTGAAGATCGTCACCTCGTACATGACGAACTTGAGAGCTTGCGCCCAAACGGCGACATGTTGATCTTCTCCCATGCCTTCCACATTCCATATCCGTCCTCTTCTCCAAGAAATTCGGTTAACAATGTGGCTAAGATCATCTCCGGCTTTATATAAGGATCGGATCCCCTCAGCGTCTTCGATACCCAGGAATTTTCCCGTGGAATATTTAAAGTCATCAGCAATGGGACATCAACCTGACCGATCCCAATGCTGGAGTACTTATCGGAATCACCTTCATTGTTTTTGGGGCCTCATTTAATGTTTCGGCTTTCAGCAAAGCCCTCCACATCGACCTCGGCTTCAGTCTCACTATCATCGGAGCTCTAGCTAGAGTTGGTGTTCCCCTAATCTTCTGCATCCCGCTCAGCATCGGATTCATCCGACTCAATGACCACCACATCCTCAGATCGGTTTTCACTTATCCGACCTTCCTCCTTCGGCTCATTGCTAGGGACCTCGGTGGAGCGATCTTCCGTTCGGAAACTATTGGGAGCGGAATTAAGTCCCTCTTGAACATCGGGTTCAGCCGACCCGGTGTTACCAGCACGTGCACCCTTAGGGTCTCTAGGATCGGAAGCCATCAGTTTGGCTATGTTTGGACGATCTGTGTTGACAACCCATGTGGGTTTGTTTTGTTCTAGCCAGATCGGACCTGTAGAAATGAGGGCATGCCAAGTCAAGTTTAAGTGCTAAACAGTGGGTCCACAACCAAGTCGAAACCCGACCTGACGACCCCCACTCTATATAAATAAAAACGGGCTAGGGGAAGTCCCGGCTAATGCATAAGGAAAACAGTTAAAAGGCCCTAATCCCGGAAGTCGGAAGCTCGGGGAAGCTGAACTTGTTTGCGCGCTTTGACAATCTCGCTGAACCGAAAGGTGGAGACCCTCGCCACAGTAGGTTGGATCGGAAGCTTGGAGATCGAAGCACAGAGTGATGATGTTAAGGTCGGTACTCAGAGCAATTTGCAAAAACCAGTGCAAATGAATGAGGTTTTCACACATATTTATAGTGGACCAAGAACTACGAATTGGGCCTAGGCCTAGGCAACGCGTCCAATCAATAGCACCTTTTACCGGCGCGTGAAACGAGCCGCCATCGTTAGACCAGCCACATCGAATGATGCGCCCCATCAATGACACTGTTGTCAAGCACTAGAATCAAAGCGCCGCCACAGAAGGGGTACCTCGAGTCACTCGGTGCTCCTTCAATGAACATTCTGAGGTTGGGGGCAGACGCTCAGGTGAGTATAAGCCCGGCCCCGGAAGGTCACCACGTTTGGCAAGCAACAAAATTCAAGCTCGCACAGAGCATCGTAAGCTCGTTTCTCCAAACTTTCGCAAGACCTGGATCTCATGCACTTCGAGGCTGGGGGCAAAACACTCACAAGAGTAGAAGCCCGGCCTCAGAGGGTACTGCAAACTCGGATAAGGAATCAAGTCAAGCTCGCCCCAAGGCATCCTGACTTGGGGGGCAACTGTTACGGATTGGGCCTTTTTCATGGAATTCACTAAGGCCCAATGCCAAAAGGCAGATCCATTAACCAATGGTGGAGATCAAAGACCTAGATCCAATGGTTCACCTTGATTCCCAAACCCTATAAATAAGCATTCAATGCAAGCATTAAAGGTACACACTCTTTCCAATATTCTCACTTGGAACAGACCCACTTGTTGACTTGAGCGTCAGAGTGTCTTTGCAGGTACCACCCCACTTCGGATCGGAGCGGAGCTCGGACTGATCAAGACCATTTATACCAACTATCTCAGATCAGACTTGGTATCTAAGATCGGATACCGGTTCAGAGATACAGCACAGATCAGGTGGTGATATCTCTCCACGTAGGTTCAATCTTGATAGATCAACTCCTTCATCAACAAGACAAGACAACAACAAAAAGTTGAATTTTATTAAGAGATTAAGAAAAGGGAAGGAAATAGTGCGAGTGAGGGTTAGAAAGCGTACATAGATTGCGCGGTGAGACTGACATTATCACAAAAGACCATACATGGCGCAAGAAAGCATTGTTTATCGACCTTGATGGGGCATATACAACAGTTTTCGATGGTGAAAACAAATAATGAAACAATTAATCAAAGAAAATTCTAAGCAAAAACTCACCGATTGAAATTCTCCTTTAAGAAAGCGCTATCATATCTTAGTGCAAGAATAGCGCCCACACACCCACACACTATCAGTTAGTTTGTAAAAATATTTAGGAGCTATTAATAGCGCTTCTTAAAAGAAGCGCTACAAATAGATTTACAGTTTTTTCAAAGAAGCGCTACTATGACCGTTTGGATGATTAAAAAATAAGGATGGTATATTAAGGCAAATGGCACAACACTTTCAATATTCAAGTAATTTATTCTTAAAAAGTAAAACCAAAATACGAAGTAATTAAAACCGATCGATCTAATAATTATTTAATAACAAAATGCGAACAATTGCAATCATCAATACTTCAATACTATCGATACTACTATAATAAACTTAAGTGCTAGCAAATGTCATTTTTAGACATTCTACTATAATGCCATCTGTCCATTTATAAGGGTAGATATGTCATTTAGTCATCAATCAATCAATTGTAACATCCCAAATTTTTAAAATGCGGTTTATGATGAATGCGAGCGATTTAGCCATTTGGTAAGAGTAATTAGTCGCAACTCGAATATAGAGTAGTCGAGAAAATTACGCCGAATAAGAATCCATAAGAATTTAGAGGATTTTACATCAAGCCATGACTTAAATGGGCCAAGGGCAGTTTGGTCTTTTCACCATCACTTCACCCTCAGCCCATCTGAACCACACATCTCATCTCCACTTCAGCTGCTGACTCCCTCACTTAACCACTTCAGAAACACCAAAACTCAGAACTGAAAATCAAAAAGAAAACAGAAGGGGAAAAGAATGAAGAAAGGGCGAAGGGGAGAGAGGAAGAAGGAGGCGCCATTTTCGTCCAGTTGAATGCATGTAAGAAATTCTACCACATTCCTATCCCATTTTCAATCCTCATACATCTGATATAACTTGTTGGAGCTGAATCACTCTCCTCCTCTTTTTACCATTTTCGGATTTGAATCCCAAAGTTGTGTTCTTCCACCCTTTGAAGCCTTGCATGTACATTCTGAAACCTTGAGAGTGACCCAAGCTGTGTGGTGGAGCCACATTTTGAATATTGAAGCTTAAAGGGAGAGTCTGAAGTTACTGGTTCAGTTTGGTCAGAGAGGATTGCTGTTTGAGAAGCGGTTCGAGCTCTAACGGGGATTGTTCGAGAGTTCTTTTGGTTCGGTTGTTGCGTACTCCGTCGGGACTCCTCGTGCGATCGTCGAGTCTGTGAGTTTTACTCACGATTAGGGATATAGTGATTGTTCTGGAAAATTAAGTTTTTAGCCTCTCAGCGAAATTCGGAGTCCGAGACATTTTATCGAGTCGAGAAACCGTTTTTGTTAAAAATGTCATTTTACGGTTTTTATGAAATTCTATACCTATTTATGCTGTTTGTATATTGGAATATAGTCTGAATCATGTTGCTAAACATCTGTCTTTAAGTCTCGGAGGTCACGAAATGTCTCGGTATCGGTTAGGGAGCGAAACGGGAAAAATTGGGTTTCAGAGCAACTGGTTTCAGCCTATCAATCAAGGGTCGCGTCGCGATCATAGTGTGTTTTGTGACGCAAATGTTTCTGTAACTCTTCGCGTCGCGACAGAACTTGTTCGTGTCGCGACGCTTTGCATTTTTCAGCAAAATACCCTGAATTTGTTTTCGAGATAACTTTTGATCTGGGAACCCGATCGAGGTGTTCTCAAATGCGTTGGAAAGCTTATTCAAAGACCTAACTATATATATATATATAAAATTTGAATTGGAAAATACACTGTTTTTGAAAGTCAAAGCTGTTTTCAAAACCGAATTGTAGACCGCGTGTGAGCATATGTTTTTGAATAACAAAATGGATAAACCGTCCAATTTGTTACTTTATTATAATGCAGGATGTCTAATTTCGTATTCATCAAAACGGGGTATAGATACAATGATAGATATAGATTATACCGAATTTAGGAGTCGGCCCAATGCGGGTGTGATATATAAATTATATCGAGTTGGGTGACGACCCGATGAATTGGCATACTAGGAAGGGAAGTCATGATCCCTCACCCTAGACCCTGAAACGTTATGGTATTGTCTAACGTGGGTTATCGGGATTGTGGGCTTTGCACAGTCGATTTATGCTAAGTTAAGTTCTCGACTCATCGGGATTGTGGGCTTTGCACAGTCGATGTTTCGTTTGAAAAGCTTGTAATCATATATTAATTGACGAGGCCTAAAAATATATAATAGCACTTCATTTACCGGGATTGTGGGCTTTGCACAGTCGGTAATGGGCTAGGTATATATTGACGCAAATAGCTTATAAATATAACTATGTTGCAACGGTTTTATAAATTAATCCGAGTGATAGTGAGGGGGCACGGTAGAACTCACTGAGACAAGTTGTCTCACCCAATCATCATTGTTGTTTTTTTTCAGAGAAGCAGGGAAATAAAAAGAGTAAGCGACACGAGTAGGTGACGTGCTTGCGGATGGTGCCAAAGAAGTGTAGCCTTGGAGTTATCCATTATCTTTCCTGTTTATCTGTTAGGGTTATATGACTTGTATTGTTTCAGAGTTATATAAACCGCTTTAAATTTTTGTTTATGATATTGAACACCTAAGTTGTATTCCTACAGATGTTGTAACATTTTGGAACTAAGATGGATGAATCCGAAGTATTTTGTGTTATAAATTCGGAAAAAATTTGTATGTTCAATATCTAAGCAGGGTTTGTGTCCTCTGATTATTATTATAGTTGTGCATTACGGTATATCTACATGTTAGAAATATCGGGGTGTCACAATTGGTATCAGAGTGGTTTGACCTAGTCAGACTTAGATGTTTAGGGTCTCGTATGTCTTCTAAGTCTGATTCCTCTTAGTATGCTATTAGACATTGAGCCTGATCAACTTAATACTTTGTGCATATTTCGCAGAATCATGGCTGGAAGAGGTAGGAGAAACCCACCTATTGATCCTCATCAGGAATGGATGCAAAACGTCATCGAAACTCAGCAGAAGATGATGAATGACATGATGCAAATGCAACAGCAACAGATGGCTCAAATGGCTCAAATGCAACAGATGCATCAAGTGCCTCAACCACAACCAAATGAGCCAATCAATGTACCACAACCTGAGGATCCCAACAGGATGTATTTTCGGTTTCTGAAGATGTAACCTCCAATCTTTAAAGGAGGATTCGACCCAATGAAAGCTCATTTCTGGGTGGATGCCATGGAAAGAATCTTTGTGACATTGCAATGCTCTGAGGAAGAAAAAGTAATTTGCGTTGCCAACGCTCTAGATGAAGATGCACATACCTGGTGGACTAATGCTAGAAGAATGCTCCAAACCCAAGGAACACCTCTTACTTGGGTTAACTTTAAGGAGTTGTTCCTTGGTCACTATTTCCCTGATGCCCAGAGGCTTGCTAAGCAGATGGAGTTTGTCAGTTTGAAGCAGGGAGATATGTCTGTTGGGGAGTATGCGGCTAAGTTTGAGAGATTGTCTCAATTCTATGAACTGGGAACGACTGCTCCAAATGACCGTTGGAAAATGACTATGTTTAGACAAGGTCTTCGGGGTGATGTGAACCAAGGTCTTAGTTCCTACACTATGACCACTTATCCCACTTTAGTGCAACAAGCACACATTGCTGAAGATGACCTGAAGAGGATGTATGCTGAGAAGAGGGATTTTTGGAAGGAAAAACGAAGGGGTAATGAATCGACTTCTTCCAACCCTAGACAAAGGGGTAACTCCGATAAAGGAAAGCAAGTGTAGACAATTGACTTTACAAGATCTAATAAGTGTTCTATCTGCAAGAAGATTCACAGAGGTAGATGCCAAGCTGGACCAAATCAGTGCTACTTTTGCAAGGAGGCGGGCCATTATGCTAATAATTGCCCGGCGATGAAAGCTTTCTTGGAGTCTCCTGATGCTCCGAGGCAGGCTCAAGTCAACACCTTAGATGCTCATACCATCACACCAGAGTATAATCTCATCAGGGGTACAGGTTCTATTTTCCATCAATCTGTTAATATATTGTATGATTCTGGCGCTACTCAATGTTTTATCTCCGAAGCGTGTCCTGAACAGTTAGGATTAGAAGTGTCTCCTATATCCGAACCGATAACCATTCGTACTGCCGCAAAGGGGCGTGTTTGAACCCAATCCTTATGCCTTAATTGTCTACTCACCATAGGAGGCAGGGAATTCGTTGTTGATTTTATCTGTTTGCCTATGAGGGGGATGGAGATCGTTTTGGGAATGAATTGGATGAATTCCAATTACGTTACTATTGACTGCTTCAATCGTGCAATTGAGTTTCCTTCTGAAGTAGCGGGACATGCACCGCCTGCAACTGATGGTGTTATTTCGTTCGCTTCAGCCAGCCAGTCTCTATTCCAAGGTGCAGAAGCTTTTGTTGTTATTTTATCTACATCAACTGAAGCTGATTTGGATTTATCGTCTGTTCAAGTTGTTAATGAATTCTTAGATGTTTTTCCCGAAGAAGTTTCCTCTTTACCTCCGGAACGAGAGGTAGAATTCTCTATAGATTTGGTGCCTTGTGCAGGGCCAATATCCATAGCACCTTATAGGATGTCTCCTCTCGAACTGAAGGAATTGAAGTCCCCACTTGAGGAATTAATTTCCAAGAAGTTTATTCGACCGAGTGCTTCTCCATGGGGTGCTCCGGTGTTGTTAGTCAAGAAGAAGGACGGAAGTATGAGATTATGTATCGACTACCGTCAATTGAACAAGATTACCATCAATAATAAGTATCCGTTACCAAGGATAGATGATCTGCTTGACCAACTTCGAGGCGCTAAAATATTCTCCAAAATTGATCTAAGATCGGGATACCATCATATCAGAGTGAAGGCCTTAGATATTCCGAAAACTGCTTTCCGTACGAGGTATGGACACTACGAGTTTGTGGTGATGCCTTTCGGACTAACCAATGCTCCAGCTGTTTTTATGGATTACATGAAGCGAGTTTTTCATTCCTACTTGGATCAGTTTGTGGTTGTCTTCATAGACGATATCTTGGTGTATTCAAAGACGATTCAGGAGCATGCTCAACATCTCCGCTTCATTTTGAACGTACTCCGAGAAAAGAAGTTATAAGCAGAGCCGTCGAAGTGTGATTTCTGGATGTCAGAAATAAAGTTTTTGGGTCATGTGATTTCCTAAGAGGGAGTAGCAGTGGATCCTAGTAAAGTGGAAGCTGTGTTGAATTGGGAACGACCAACGTCAGTAACAGAAGTAAGAAGCTTTTTGGGATTAGCAGGTTATTACAGAAGATTTATCGAAGGATTCTCTCAGTTGGTCCTCCCACTCACCCGGTTAACTCGCAAGGGTCAACTGTTTGCATGGGATACCGACTGTGAGGAATGTTTCCTCGAATTGAAGGAACAGTTGACTTCTGCTCCGATCTTGATTCTTTCGGATCCGTTTCTGGGGTTTCAAATCTACAGTGACGCCTCTGGGAAGGGTTTAGGATGTGTCCTTATGCAGAATCGACATGTGGGGGCCTATGCATCCAGGCAATTGAAGACTCACGAACGGAATTACCCAACTCATGACTTAGAGTTGGCGGCTATTGTGTTTGCACTAAAAATTGGGAGATATTACCTTTATGGTTCTCGTTTCAAAGTTTTTAGTGATCACAAGAGCTTGAAATATCTGTTCGATCAGAAGGAGCTGAATAACAGACAGAGAAGATGGATTGAATTTCTGAAGGATTATGACTTCGAGTTGAAGTATCATCCTGGAAAGGCCAACGTTGTGGCAGATTCTCTAAGCAGGAAGTCTCTCCACACCACAGAGTTAATGGGTTATGAAATGGCATTGTTGGAGTCTTTTAGAGACTTGAATCTCAAGGTGACGAGGAAAAAGAACCGGTTAGTGTTGCGACATATTCGGGTCACCAGTGTATTGAGAGATCAGATTCGTATGGCTCAATGTTGATGTGAAACTACAATCTCAGAAAGGATTGCCAAACTTCACCGAAGACAGTGATGGTATTATCTGTTTCATTGGTAGGATTTGTGTACCCAATGATGAAGACATCAAGAGGCAGGTATTAGAAGAAGCTCATCGAAGTCAATATTCCATACACCCTGAATCCACCAAGATGTACTGGGATTTAAATCAGATGTATTGGTGGCCTAGGATGAAAGCCGATGTTGCTGAGTTTGTATCTCGATGCTTAACCTGTCAAAAGGTTAAAGCAGAGCACCAAAGACCTACTGGTCAACTGCAACCTCTTGATGTGCCAGTCTGGAAATGGGAAGATATCTCGATGGATTTTGTTATGGGCTTACCAAGGTCACAAGCCGGTAATGATTCCATTTGGGTAGTGGTGGATCGATTAACTAAATCCGCTCACTTTATTCCCGTTCGCTCGAATTACAGAGTCTCCAAGCTAGCAAAGGAGTATGTAAGGAATATTATAAGATTACACGGAGTCCCTACTAGTATTGTATCGGACCGAGATCCTAAGTTCACCTCCAGATTTTGGAAAGCATTGAATGAAGCTTTAGGAACAAGAGTGCTTGTTAGCACTGCTTATCATCCTCAGACTGATGGTCAGACAGAGAGGACTATTCAGACTCTTGAGGACATGCTTTGGGCATGTGTGCTAGATTGCGGAAAGAAATGGGAGGATCACCTTCCATTGGTAGAGTTCACCTACAACAACAGTTACCACTCCAGTATTGGAATGGCACCGTTTGAAGCACTTTATGGGAGAAAGTGTAGAACTCCTTTGTTTTGGTGGGAAATTGGAGAAGATAAATTTTTGGGACCCGATATGGTCCGTGAAACTACCGAGAAGATTAGACTGATTCAAGAAAGAATGAAGGTTGCTCAGAGTCGGCAAAAGAGCTATGCTGACAACCGAAGGAGACCATTGGAGTTTGAAGTGGGTGATCCTGTATTCTTGAGGGTTTCTCCAACCATAGGTACCGGGAGAGCTTTGCGAGCGAGGAAACTCAGTCCTCGATATGTTGGACCATTCCAAATCATCGAGCGTATTGGGCCAGTTGCCTATCGCCTCGCTCTGTCTCCGGCCTTATCAAATCTTCATGATGTCTTTCATGTATCTCAACTGAGGAAATATGTCCCCGATCTACATCAACCGTTGAGTGTTGACACGATCGATCTTCGACCGGATCTATCATTCCAACCCTATCCTAACTATATCTTGGAACGTGGTGTGAAGACGCTGCGGTCAAGGACTATTCCAATCGTCAAAGTAGTTTGGAATGGCTTCTCAGTCGAAGAGGCTACTTGGGAGCTGGAAGATGACATGCAGACTAGTTATCCATATCTCTTTCATTGAGGTACGTCTTTTCAATTTTGAGGACAAAATTTTAAAAGTTGGGGTGATTGCAACATCCCTAATTTTTAAAATGCGGTTTATGATGAATGTGAGCGATTTAGCCATTTGGTAAGAGTAATTAGTCGCAGCTCGAATATAGAGTAGTCGAGAAAATTACGCCGAATAAGAATCCATAAGAATTTAGAGGATTTTACATCAAGCCATGACTTAAATGGGCCAAGGGCAGTTTGGTCTTTTCACCATCACTTAACCCTCAGCCCATCTGAACCACACATCTCATCTCCACTTCAGCTGCTCACTCCCTCACTTAACCACTTCAGAAACACCAAAACTCAACTAAAAATCAAAAATAAAACAGAAGGGAAAAAGAATGAAGAGAGGGTGAAGGGGAGAGAGGAAGAAGGAGGCGCCATTTTCGTCCAGCTGAATGCATGTAAGAAATTCTACCACAGTTGGAACTGAATCACTCTCCTCCTCTTTTTACCATTTTTGGATTTGAATCCCAAAGTTGTGTTCTTCCACCCTTTGAAGCCTTGCATGTACATTTTGAAACCTTGAGAGTGACCCAAGCTGTGTAGTGGAGCCACATTTTGAATATTGAAGCTTAAAGGGAGAGTGTGAAGTTACTGGTTCAGTTTGGTCAGAGAGCATTGCTGTTTGAGAAGCGGTTTGAGCTCTAGCGGGGATTGTTCGAGAGTTCTTTTGGTTCGGTTGTTGCGTACTCCGTCGGGACTCCTCGTGCGATCATCGAATCTGTGAGTTTTACTCACGATTAGGGATATATTGATTGTTCTAGAAAATTAAGTTTTTAGCCTCTCGGCGAAATTCGGAGTCCGAGACATTTTATCGAGTCGAGAAACCATTTTTGTTAAAAATGTCATTTTACAGTTTTTATGAAATTTTATACCTATATATGTTGTTTGTATACCTATATATAATTTGAATTGAAAAATACTCTATTTTTGAAAGTAAAAGCTGTTTTCAAAACCGAATTGTAGACCGCGTGTGAGCATATGTTTTTTAATAACAAAACGGATAAACCGTCCAATTTGGTACTGTATTATAATGCCGGATGTCTAATTTCGTATTCATCAAAACGGGGTATAGATACAATGATAGATATAGATTATACCGAATTTAGGAGTCGGCCCAATGCGAGTGTGATATATAAATTATATCGAGTTGGGTGACGACCCAACGAATTGGCATACTAGGAAAGGAAGTCATGAGCCCTCACCCTAGGCCTTGAAACGTTATGGTATGGTCTAACGTGGGTTATCGGGATTGTGGGCTTTGCACGGCCGATTTATGCTAAGATAAGTTCTCGACTCATCGGGATTGTGGGCTTTGCACAGTCGATGTTTCGTTTGAAAAGCTTGTAATCATATATTAATTGACAAGGCCTAAAAATATATAATAGCACTTCATTTACTGGGATTGTGGGCTTTGCACAGTCGGTAATGGGCTAGGTATATATTGACGCAAATAGCTTATTAATATAACTATGTTGCAACGCTTTTATAAATTAATCTGAGTGATAGTGAGGGGGCACGGTAGAACTCACTGAGACAAGTTGTCTCACCCAATCATCATTGTTGTTTTTATTTCAGAGAAGCTGGGAAAGAAAAAGAGTAAACGACACGAGTAGGTGATGTGCTTGCGGATGGTGCCAAAGAAGTGTAGCCTTGGAGTTATCCGTTATCTTTCCTGTTTATCTGTTAGGGTTATATGACTTGTATTGTTTATGAGTTGTATAAACCGCTTTAAATTTCTGTTTATGATATTGAACACCTAAGTTGCATTCCTACAGATGTTGTAACATTTTGGAACTAAGATGGATGAATCCGAAGTATTTTGTGTTATCTTCGGAAAAAGTTCGTACGTTCAATATCTAAGCAGGGTTTGTGTCCTCTGATTAGTATTATAGTTGTGCATTACGGTATATCTACATGTTAGAAATATCGGAGTGTCACAATTTTTAGATCAATTGGTAGTGGGAATGCATTGAGCATGTACCTAAGCCTCAGGGTACATGGTTCGATTCCCACGGAAGGCAAAAACTCTACATGGGGGGTAGAGAAGATCATGAGTGCATCGCTGGGTTGCCTACTAAGTAAGAAAAGGGCCTAGGATGTTACAAAAAAAAGGCGCCATTTTTTGTAACAGCCCAACCCTTTTACCTACTCATTTTTGGCTTATGGCATTGACACTGTCACTCATGACCTTCTCCACCCCCGATGTAGAGTTTTTGCCGGAAACTTCCTCACTCAAATGATCAGCCGCTAATATTAACCATAATCCTTTCTCTCTTTTATCCTCCCTAAAGAAACCAACATTGTTCCCATTCCTATGTTAATTCTACACCGTTCACGTGCAGTATGCGTACAGCAAATTTATTCTTCCAGGTATGATTATCTCAAATTCCATCTTTAAAATATTAAATCCTCATATCCTCATATATTGCCCATATTTGGAAGCTTAGATATTGAACCCCAATCGATGGTAATTCTCACACTTCGTCAAGACAATATTTTTTTCATATTTGTGTGGCTAGTGAAATTTTAACTTTTCACGAGAATACTTGGAAGCATAACTCACATGAAGTCTATTTTGGAAGCCATCAAGCTACCACTTTCTTTTGATTCTTGCTATTACGATCGTCGTTCCATAAAAAAAAAGAGATGTCATCCTTACATTCCCCTCGTCGAATTCTTCAAGAAACACTACCCGTTTGTGCATTACAGCAAAGTTGTCGTCCCTATCATTGTGTCGCCCTGTGAACCCGTTGCCGAACAATTATAATATCAACTCGTTCGTTGTGTTGACTCTCATGCCGAAACCCCAGTTAATTATATGTCGTACGAGATCGTCAAGCCAGAAATAGTAATAGAAGGGGGCGGCGAACTCATACAACCTAGGAGGTGACTGCGAAATCTTCAAAACCCAGGTTGTAACGCCCCAAAATAATTTAATTATTTATTTAAGCTATTTAGGACTTACAAATAATTATTTAAGTGAATTAATTAATTTGGAGTTTTGTTATTAAAGAGGTGTATAAGTAATTAGGGAGTGGTGGGATTAAGTGAAATAGGAGGTGCAAATAGGGCCCAAACATTATTGGGCCTAGGGTTAAATTGAATCAAAAGAATGGGATTAGAGGAAGAGGAAAGAAACAGCGCTGGGAAGAGAGGAAACAGAAAGAAGAAAGGAGAAGAAAAAGAGAAAAGAAAGAAAGAAGAGAAAAAGGAGAAGAGGAGGGTGAGCTCGTGAGGGAGAAGAAAGGAAAGAAGGGAGAAGGTGGCGCAAGGGAGAGAGAGAGAGCGACGGTAGGAGGAGGTGAGAGAGAGGAGAGGGAAACCGAAGCAAGAGGAGAGGGAAGAGAGGGTCGCGACTTCCAGCAAGGAGGAGAAGGAAGGATTTGGTTCATTTTGGCTTTGGGTAAGCTTCTTGATCCTTTCCTTTCCATGCTTTCTTCCTCATTCAAGTGGTAGTCCCAATCTCTCAAGTTTTCCATTGTTGTTGTCTTCACCTTGGCTTTGGCCACTGTTTGCGCAAAGAGGAGGAGGAGGAGCTGTTGCGTTTCTTCTTGTGGCTTGTGCGTGGCTTAGTTCTTCGATTTATCAAGGTTAGGGGGCTCTACTTTATACCTATAATAATGCTTAAGATATGTGATATGTGTAGGATAGGTTGTAGGAGTTGGATTGTTGAATATATATTAATGACTTGTGTGTTGAATTGAGTTAGTGGAATGGTGGAGATTATGTCACTGTTTGTTGTTATATTGAGTTAATTCGAAGGGCTGAATATTGTGTTGATTGCTTGTTGTTATAGTGAATTAGTTGAAGTGTTGAATAATTATGCTAATATGTTGTTGATGAAATGGGTTAGTTGAATTGCGAATAATTGCCACTGTTTTGGTTGTTTAGTGAGATAGGCATAATTGTTGAATATGATGCTAATAATTTGTTGATGAAATGAGTTGGTTGAAAGTGTGGATAATTGTTGAATTGTAGGTTAGGTTGAAGTGTGGATAATTGTTGAATTGTAGGAGTTTAGATTGTTGAACTAAGTTAGTTTGAATGGGGATAATTGCTACTGTGTTAGTTATTTTAGTGAGATGGGTTGAGTTGTGGAATGGGGTGTTAATGCATTATTGTTGTATTGAGTTAATGTGGTAAATTAAGTTGAGTGAGGTGAGAGTGAACATAGTAGGAATTGTGCCTTTAAGTTAATTGATTAATTACCTCAATGAAAATAATGTAGTTATATGTCGGTTGCGTTGTAATTAATAATTAATCAATCGAATTGGTGTTGAAGTGGTGTGAACTAAATGTTGAATTGTTAGATAAAATTGTTGTTAGAGTGTTGAAGTTGTGGTGTGTGTAATTGCGGGAAGTGTAATTGTAAAATTAGATTACTAGCCTAATGATAAAAAGCGGTGTGTACGGAGTTGTAATTATTTGGAGATGTGAAAGCGGTGAGGGACTCCGGTCCAAAGCGGTGTGATGTCCTTATGGCCTATATGTTGATGATATTAAATTGAGAAATGCAAAGCGGTGAGTTTAATAATTATTATGGTTTATGTGTGGTGTTGTGGTGCATAGTCATAGTGTCACATGACTCGTGTTGCATAAAGCGGTGTGTCGGCTTCGGCCAAAGCGGTGCGGTGGCTTCGGCCAAAGCGGTGAGTGCCCTCCAGGCTAATAGCGGCGATGATGGATCCACATGCATGTTGCATTACACGCATTAGTCAAGCATTTGATGAGTTTGTGGATGAATTATGAATATGATGATTGTGTTGATAATGTGGTGAGTCGTTATGAATTGGTGTTGCTTGCTACCTTCCTTAACATAATGCTTATCTTAATTATTATTATTTGTGTAAAGAGACTCACCCTACTGCCTTTGTTGCTTCTTATGTCGGCAACTTGCAGGTAATCGAGAGTGAGGGCATCCCTATGCCTCTTTTCTAGTAGTGTGTCAGCTCTGATATGTAGCACCAGGGGGAGGGCGTAGTAGTTCTGTTAGTGTCATTTTAATGTATTGGATTGTTAGATTGACGTATTGATACCATTCCGCTGTGTTGAGGCTATTTTAATTATGTGCTGTAAACTAAAACAGGTGTTGTGGGCCCGCCCCTAAACTATTCGTGCTATATATCGTGTTATTGACTGTGGACTTCACGTCATTGATTATAAACTAGAAGATTTTTATAAGCGTTGAAAATGTGACACCTTCTTCAATGATTCACATTCTTTTAAAACTCTGATTTTATATACCGATTAATAGTTAATTTAGAAGGGGGTGTTACATTAGTGGTATCAGAGCTGAAGTTCGGCCTGTCCGGCCAAGTTGTCCAGTGTCAAGTCTAGTTACCTCTCGAGTCTTGGTACTCGTTCTAACCATAATTTGTGTTTCCGTGATTAGCTGAATATGTGTAAGATTGATAAAGGGTTGTATTAATTGTGATGTTGTTGTGATGAGTGTTGATGTTGTCACGTGTAATTTCGTGCCCAGATATGTGATGGAGCGATTGAGATTGAATAGGGATGGGAAGTATGTGATGTTATTATTTATTTGAGTATTTGAAGCTTATGTTGTAGTCAAATTGTTGATTTATGATTGTGTGAATAAATACAATAAGTTGGTGAATAAATTGAGAAATGTGGGATTGTGTGTTTGAGATGTGAAGAATGGTATGTTTTATATGATAATGCTGTCTTTAAACATATGATTATATGTTGCTGTTTTTTTTTTTAGAAAATGAGGTGCTGTTGCTGTTTTTTTTAAAATATGGTTATATGTTGCTGCCTTGCTGTTTTTCCCACTATTTTGCTGCTGTTTTGGAGCAATTATGTTGCTGTTTTTCTCACTGTTTTGTTGCCGTTTTTGGAGTAATTATGTTGCTATTTTTCCCACTGTTTTTCTTGCTGTTTTTGATCAAAGATGCGCTGTTTTTTTCTCAAAATAAGATGTGCTGTCTACTCCAATTTAAAGTACTGTTTTCCCAAATTAAATGCACTGAGTACTCAATTTGAGGCGTACCGTTTACTCAAACCTCACGAGAATGTTTACTAAAATTCGACGTGCATTTTCCCCAAAATTAAAGTGTTGGTTATATTGCTTACAGTTGATGTTTTGTTTTGAAAATAATAGTGTGCCGTTTTTATATTGTTTAAAGATGTCGTTTTGTTTTGAGATTAATAGTGTACCATTTTTATGTTGTTAATGTTGCCGTTTTTGCTGCGGTTGTTGCGCATAAAATAGGTTGCCTTACGTGTTGTCTTGCTCTATGTTCTTGAATTTCTTGGATGTGTGATGTTGTGATAATGTGATTACTATGAGTATAATTTCCTCACCTAAATGACTACAATTACTAATTTCTTTTATTGTTATCAGCGAGATTATATATAATTTGTGCTAGGTGGTTTTGAAAACTTAGATTAAAATTGTGCACTTCTATTAAATTATCTATTATTGTCAGATGCTTTCAAAGGTATTCATTTATTTTAAAATGGTTGTATAAAATCAATTTTTATAACGTGTTTTCATCACTTATGTTGATGCTCTAGGCTAAGTGATTTGTGGAGTTATTTCACTAATTGTTTTTAGGTGCCATTCCTGGACTAACATGCTATTTTCATCTCCATTCACCTTACTTTGTTTCACTCGATTTCTTGAATTTTCCCAAACTGGGATGCTGTGAACCCACTAGTATATGAAATAGCGTTTACTCTAATGCATGGTGTTATCTTGTTTCTGTCTCTATAGGGGACTAGAGATGTTGTAGTAACTTTTCCGAACACAATTTTATGTAGGAAACTTCTAAAGTTAGACCAGTGATGTTTGTATTCGTGTTTTAATTATATTTTGACAATGTGTAAATAAGACAATAACTAATGGTTTTGTTTTGAGTACTATTTGATTTGGATGTGTTAAAGAGCATCTTCACCCTATGTTCGTTTCATTTATTTCACTTGTTCAAATTTTTCTCAATATGTGATGTGGTGAACGTGTTTCGCTGTGAAGATACATATGTTTACTAAACAAGTAGTATAATTGGAAGTTATTTTATCTATGTATCTTGAATTGTGCTAAGTGCGTGCTAACAAAGTTTAAAATGATTATCTAATTTTGTAGATTCTTCTAAGTGAGCTTACGAAACTAAGTATTGAGCATATAAGTGTGTATGTGCATTGTGTTGTAATTTTTTTCTAATAACGAGTCTAGAACCCTTATAGGAGTTTACTAGAAATAAACTTGATATATAGGACTGAAGTAAGCTTACTTGTGTCTTGATTTTACACTACGGTGTGCGATAACTTGTCCTGGTAGAAGTATATGTTTCATTTAACTTCCATGAAGAGTAGTAAAACCACATACTAACTACTGCCTTCTGATAAATAGATTAAAAACGATGCCTGAGTATTTAATTATTTTTTTGTGATTATTGTTTTGAGGTTTCATTGTTTAATATGATTAGATCACTGGGTTTCAGGGCTATGTGTTGATTAGCAGATACCCCTAATTTAATTATGATATGTTATAAAGATTGTTTTCTTGAGTTGCATGATGATGCGAGAGTTGTTAGCAAATTCTAGATACTTATGTGTGTTGCAAGTGCTGGTGTGTTCCTCTATGTGTAGTCCTTGAGGGTAGGAATTTACCTTATACCTTATTTTAGTTTGTGTGTCATTCTTGAACCTGTAGTGGCGATTTATGCTTAGAATGAAAGTGCACAGTTATGTGACATAAGAGGTGGAGTCAATATATTAGGTTGAGACTCATGAGGAGAGGTAAGCGCATACGTTAGTGTTTCACAGATCAAAAGACTAGAACTTTGAAAGGGTTGTAGGTGGGTGTACTGAGGTTAATATTAGGATTTAAATCGTGTAAATTTTCGAAGAGATTAAGTGCGAACTAGATTCATCTTGTTGTTGGGATTAGCGTGATTTTCGAGGACGAAAATATTCTAAGTGGGGGAGAGTTGTAACGCCCCAAAATAATTTAATTATTTATTTAAGCTATTTAGGACTTACAAATAATTATTTAAGTGAATTAATTAATTTGGAGTTATGTTATTAAAGAGGTGTATAAGTAATTAGGGAGTGGTGGGATTAAGTGAAATAGGAGGTGCAAATAGGGCCCAAACATTATTGGGCCTAGGGTTAAATTGAATCAAAAGAATGGCATTAGAGGAAGAGGAAAGAAACAGCGCTGGGAAGAGAGGAAACAGAAAGAAGAAAGGAGAAGAAAAAGAGAAAAGAAAGAAAGAAGAGAAAAAGGAGAAGAGGAGGGTGAGCTCGTGAGGGAGAAGAAAGGAAAGAAGGGAGAAGGTGGCGCAAGGGAGAGAGAGAGCGACGGTAGGAGGAGGTGAGAGAGAGGAGAGAGAAACCGAAGCAAGAGGAGAGGGAAGAGAGGGTCGCGACTTCCAGCAAGGAGGAGAAGGAAGGATTTGGTTCATCTTGGCTTTGGGTAAGCTTCTTGATCCTTTCCTTTCCATGCTTTCTTCCTCTTTCAAGTGGTAGTCCCAATCTCTCAAGTTTTCCATTGTTGTTGTCTTCACCTTGGCTTTGGCCACTGTTTGCGCAAAGAGGAGGAGGAGGAGCTGCTGCGTTTCTTCTTGTGGCTTGTGCGTGGCTTAGTTCTTCGATTTATCAAGGTTAGGGGGCTCTACTTTATACCTATAATAATGCTTAAGATATGTGATATGTGTAGGATAGGTTGTAGGAGTTGGATTGTTGAATATATATTAATGACTTGTGTGTTGAATTGAGTTAGTGGAATGGTGGAGATTATGTCACTGTTTGTTGTTATATTGAGTTAATTCGAAGGGCTGAATATTGTGTTGATTGCTTGTTGTTATAGTGAATTAGTTGAAGTGTTGAATAATTATGCTAATATGTTGTTGATGAAATGGGTTAGTTGAATTGCGAATAATTGCCACTGTTTTGGTTGTTTAGTGAGATAGGCATAATTGTTGAATATGATGCTAATAATTTGTTGATGAAATGAGTTGGTTGAAAGTGTGGATAATTGTTGAATTGTAGGTTAGGTTGAAGTGTGGATAATTGTTGAATTGTAGGAGTTTAGATTGTTGAACTAAGTTAGTTTGAATGGGGATAATTGCTACTGTGTTAGTTATTTTAGTGAGATGGGTTGAGTTGTGGAATGGGGTGTTAATGCATTATTGTTGTATTGAGTTAATGTGGTAAATTAAGTTGAGTGAGGTGAGAGTGAACATAGTAGGAATTGTGCCTTTAAGTTAATTGATTAATTACCTCAATGAAAATAATGTAGTTATATGTCGGTTGCGTTGTAATTAATAATTAATCAATCGAATTGGTGTTGAAGTGGTGTGAACTAAATGTTGAATTGTTAGATAAAATTGTTGTTAGAGTGTTGAAGTTGTGGTGTGTGTAATTGCGGGAAGTGTAATTGTAAAATTAGATTACTAGCCTAATGATAAAAAGCGGTGTGTACGGAGTTGTAATTATTTGGAGATGTGAAAGCGGTGAGGGACTCCGGTCCAAAGCGGTGTGATGTCCTTATGGCCTATATGTTGATGATATTAAATTGAGAAATGCAAAGTGGTGAGTTTAATAATTATTATGGTTTATGTGTGGTGTTGTGGTGCATAGTCATAGTGTCACATGACTCGTGTTGCATAAAGCGGTGTGTCGGCTTCGGCCAAAGCGGTGCGGTGGCTTCGGCCAAAGCGGTGAGTGCCCTCCAGGCTAATAGCGGTGATGATGGATCCACATGCATGTTGCATTACACGCATTAGTCAAGCATTTGATGATTTTGTGGATGAATTATGAATATGATGATTGTGTTGATAATGTGGTGAGTCGTTATGAATTGGTGTTGCTTGCTGCCTTCCTTAACATAATGCTTATCTTAATTATTATTATTTGTGTAAAGAGACTCACCCTACTGCCATTGTTGCTTCTTATGTCGGCAACTTGCAGGTAATCGAGAGTGAGGGCATCCCTATGCCTCTTTTCTAGTAGTGTGTCAGCTCTGTTATGTAGCACCAGGGGGAGGGCGTAGTAGTTCTGTTATTGTCATTTTAATGTATTGGATTGTTAGATTGATGTATTGATACCATTCCGCTGTGTTGAGGCTATTTTAATTATGTGCTGTAATCTAAAACAGGTGTTGTGGGCCCGCCCCTAAACTATTCGTGCTATATATCGTGTTATTGACTGTGGACTTCACGTCATTGATTATAAACTAGAAGATTTTTATAAGCGTTGAAAATGTGACACCTTCTTTAATGATTCACATTCTTTTAAAACTCTGATTTTATATACCGATTAATAGTTAATTTAGAAGGGGGTGTTACGCAGGTAAGGGTGGGGGTTCTATCTCTATAATTGGGTGTACGAATTGCTCTATGTAGGAAGGTTAATGGAACCCTACGTGATTAAGTTAGAAAACCCTAGTCGTAGGAATTGAATTTGATTGATGATGAATGAATGTGATTTGATGATGATTGAGCATGATTGATAATGATTGGACATGATTGATGATGATTGATCTTGCTTGTTGATGATTGATCTTGCTTGTTGATGATTTGAACCAAAGATTCTGTCCATAGGGCGCCATGGGCGCCAATGTTGCTGTTGCTGTGGCTGGGCGCCAAATCCTGTGTCTGTTCCTGTTGTCTGGGTGCCAAGGGCGCCATCCTGTTGTGTTGCATTGCTGTCTTGCAGGTACTTGGCGTATAGGGCGCCAAGGGCGCCGAATCCTGGCTGCCCGAGTGTTGCTGTCTGGGCGCCAAGGGCGCCAGTTGCTATGTTCCTGGCCCATGGGCGCCAAGTACGCCAAATATTGGCTGCCCGATTGTGCGGTTGTTGCTGTTCCTGGGCGCCAAATGTGATGTTGCTACGTTTTCCTGGCGCATGGGCGCCAAGGGCGCCAAGATTGGCTGCCCAAGTTCTGTTGTTGCTTGCTGTGTCTGGCGCAGGGGCGCCATGGGCGCCAATGTTCTGGCTGCCTGTTGCTGTGTCTGGCGCAGGGGCGCCAAAATCTGGGTGCCTGTTGTTGTGTTCTGGCGTTGTGGGCGCCAAGGGCGCCAGTGTGGCTGTCTGTGTTGCGTGTTGTGCTGCGTGTTGTGCTGATGGGCGCCATGGGTGCCAGTTTGGCTGCCAATTGTGTTGCTTGGCGCAGTGGGCGCCAAGTGTGGCTGCCCAAATGTGAATTTCACGATTGATATTTAAAATGATGTTGAATATGTGATTAGGCCCAAAGTTGCCAAAATGTTGAAAGTGCTAAATTATTGCGATGTTGCCAAAATGTTGAAAGTGCTAAATTATTGCGATGTTGCTAAAATGTTGAAAATTGTTGACGACGACATTGTACGAAGACAAATTTGCCTCTATTCATTGGCAGGTGATGTGTTGTAGGCCTATGGCCAATGTTGTTTCCGATGTTGTTGCCTTGCTATGTAACCGTTATTATATTTCTCTCCATTTACATAGCGTCGCATGCATAGCATATTTTTACGATGGAGCTATGCTCAAACCACGACGACGATGTTGCGATGTTGATGCCTCTATTTACGGGCTTGAATTATGGTACCACATGCATTATAGGGCGGTGGCCCTGAGTTGAGTCGCATTCCGCATCCATGTTGCATATCTATTGTTGAACCAAGGGCAAACACTCCTTGTTTTGTATGATAACAAATTACATTTTGTCTACTAATGGTTGCAGCTGTATGAAAGTACAGGTTCAAGTTGAATAAAGTACAGGACGAGAATCAAAAAGCAAGAAGCATTAAAGTGGAGCAGCTTGGAGAAGAAGCCACCTTTGAAGATGAAGACCTAATTGTTTATCCGCTTTCTTTAGGACACAGTGTAAGGTCCTATCACTTAAGGTCTATGACAATTTTAATAGCTGAGAGATGATTTTTGAAAAATGCATCATGCATCAAAATTAGGGTTTTGAAAATATGTTATGCATGCATGGCAAGCTTTGGAAAATATTTTATGCATGCATGGCAAAGCCCTAAATCTAAATATAATTTTTTTGGAAAGCTAGAAATCGATTTCTATCATTTTCTAAATCATGAAATCGATTTCCTAATCCTATTTTAAAGGTTGAAATCGATTTCCCTAGCCTATGTTAAAACAAAGAATCGATTTCTACATATACATAAGACAAAGCCATGAATCGATTCTTACTATTTTGCATAGGCCTTGAAATCGATTTTCAAGCTCTTCCTTAGGCCAAAGAATCGATTCCCACTTATTTTAACCAAGCATGAAATCGATTCTTAGCACATTCAGGATGTCCAAGAATCGATTCCCACTCCATTTAACTAAAGCACATAATCGATTCATTTGATTTCTAAGGAACTAAGAATCGATTCTTCACTATTTTAACTAAACACATAATCGATTCTTGTGATTTCTAAAAGGTTAAGAATCGATTATACTCTTGTTACACTTCATCAAACAATCGATTCATCTTTGCATTAAATGTTTTTTTCGAAATCCTACGCGTTCCTAAGCCTATAAATAGGCAGCCTCAAGTCACATTTCTGTACACCACATTTTCACAACAAGTCTCTCTTCTTCTCATACGAAATTTCTAGATCTGAGAAAGAGAAAAATAGAGCTATCACTTTCATATCATTTTTATAGATCTACTCATCTCTCACAGCTATTATATTGTCATATTATCTGAGGTGATTGGATCATAGCTTCTATATTGTAATCTATTTTTGTGGGGTCATTTTGAAATCCTGGGAAGCGTTCTTGGGTCTCTCAATCAGGAGATTGAGTTGGTTTGAAATCCTGGGAGGTGATCTTGGGTCTTTCAATCAGGGAAGATTGAAGTGGTACTGAAATCCTGGGAGGTGCTCTTGGGTCGTTCAATCAGGAGATTGAAGCGGTGTTGAAATCCTTAGCTAGGTGCTCGGGTTCTCAGTTCGGGGGAATTGAGATTTGCTATTTTGAAGTTGCATGTTTGTAAACAATTCTTCATATAGTGGTTGTTATCAAGTCCAAAGGTTGCAAAGCCGGAGGCCGAGGACGTAGGGCTTTTATCCCGAACCTCGCTAAATTCCTGGTGTATCGCTATCCTTATCTCTTTACTTTGCTTTATTATCTATACCCTTGCTTATTGCCATATTGAATATTATTTAGATCTGTTTATAATCATACTTTTCATCTGTTTACATCTAAACTACTCTGATCGTGTGCTTATCTATCATCTTCCATATCACTGCAATTGATCTACTTTCTACTATATTCAATATCACTACACTTCTTAAAAATAATCTTATTGTGTATATTGAAAACAGCATAACATCTCTTTGTGCCTAAATCTGTCTGCTTGCACCATATAAAGTTTAAATCTAAGTTTCCGCATTTTATTTAAACAAGTCATTGCAAAAGTTTTTGAAAACCGAAAAGAATCCAAGATTTACATATAACCTTATTCACCCTCCCCCTCTAAGGTTATACTATTGTCTAACAAGTGGTATCAGAGCTAGAAATTGCATATAGAGCTTTACATCTCGCAATTTAATTTTTTTTTTTATCTGTGATCATGGGTTCTTTTATGAAAGAGGGGATGTCCTTCAATAGGCCACCCCTGTTTGATGGAACTAACTATGACTATTGGAGTAGTCGAATGAAATGTCATGCGCAGGCTATAGATTTCACCCTTTGGAGGATTATTGTTGATGGACCACTGATTCCTATGAAGATCAAAATTACAAAACCAGGTGGTACTGATGGAGACACTACAAAAAGTCAAGCCACCGGCAAAGCAGAAGAAGTTCCAATTGAAGACATCTACACCATCGATCTGAGCGAGCTGAGAAAATCTGAGCTTGACAAAATATCTCAAAATGCCAAGGCTATGAATATTCTTCACCTATCACTTTGTGAAGAAGAGTATGGAAGAGTAAAAGGGTGTCAAACAGCAAAAGAAATCTGGGATTGTCTGGAAGCTACACATGTCGGTACAAGCCAAGTAAAGGATACAAAAATCAGAATCCTAACTTCTGAGTATGAATCATTCAAAATGAAGGAAGGTGAATCTGTTGCAGCTATGCACCAGAGACTGAATCTGATTATAAACAACCTAAGGGCTCTGGGAAAAAGGTATTCTACAAAAGATATAAATGGGAAGATTCTTGCATCTCTGACTGGTGAGTTCTTTCCAAAAACTTGTGCAATCACTGAAGCCAAAGATATTGGCACTCTACCCCAAGAAGAGCTTATTGGGTCACTTCTGGCTTTTGAGGTAGTATTGGCTGCCAAAAAGAGTCAAGAAAAGGAAGTGGTGAAAGAAAAGAAATCTCTTGCCCTTGCTGCTAAAACTCCTAAAGTAGCAAGGAAAGAGGTTGAGTCTGATGAAGAAACCGATGATGAAGACATGGCTATGCTTGCCAAGAATTTCAAAAAATTTATGAGATTCAAAAAGTTTGGAAAGGGTGACTTTTCAAAGAAGTCCGGGTACAACAAAGAAGACAGGTATGAGAAAAAAGATGATCAACTAAAGTGTTTCGAATGCAACAAACCGGGTCACATCAAAGCAAACTGTCCAAAGCTGAAATCCAAGTACAAACAAAAGAAAGCAATGAAGGCAACATGGGACAACACTGATACTGAGAGTGAGACCGAAGAAGAAGAGGAAGTCGCAAATGCTGTCTGTCTCATGGCAAAGAACACAACTGAAGCAACATGGGATAATCTCAGCACTGATGGTGAATCAGATGAAGATGAGCAGACTGACAATGCTGTCTGCAATATGGCAAGTGACGCATCTAAGGTAAGCCTTAACTCCTCTAGTCTTTCTGATTCTTCTATACATGATGATTCATTTGATGATGCGTGTAGTAGTCACAATTTGAGTGAGGCTTTTGAAGCTCTTTATTTTGAACATGAAACTCTTTTGTTAAAATCTAAGAAATTAACAAAGAGCAACAAAAGCTTGTCCACTCAAATCGAGACTCTTGAAAATGAGGTAGTTAAATTGAAGAATGAGCTACATAAAACAAAACCTTTCAACCTTGAATATCTTGAGCTTAAACAAAATTTTGAAAAAGTCAAGGTTGAAAATAAATTTTTGAAAGAATCTTTGAAAAAGTTTGAGGTTGGTGAAAAGACCTTGACCAAGCTACTTCACTCCCAACATGAATATGTTGATAGGAGAGGTATTGGGTACAAAGGTAATTCCACCTCCTCTGTTTTGAACAAGAAAATAACTTTTGTAGCTGCTACTTCAAGTTATACACCTACTGCTTTCTCATGCACCTATTGTCAAAAAGGGAACCATAGCTCTCTTAGATGTCCTATTCGTAAATTATGTGAGCTAGGTACCCTTATACCTGCCTGTAAGAAACCAAGGTGGATTGTGAAAGCAAACCCCTTGACAACTAACCCCCAAGGACCCAACAAAATTTGGGTACCTCGTACTAGTTGTTAAATGTTCCTCTTGTAGGTTGGTCCTTCATCTAAAAAGAAAAACGTGTGGATGGTTGATAGTGGATGCTCAAGGCATATGACTGGTGATGCCTCACTATTTCTGAAATTGAGCAACAAAGCTAGTGGATCTGTAAAATTTGCCAACAATGAATCTGCTCAAGTAATAGGTAAAGGTTGTGTGGGTAAGGAAAACACAATTAAAATTAAAGATGCTTTATTAGTTGATGGTGTTAAATTTAACTTACTAAGTGTTAGCCAATTATGCGATAATGATTTTGATGTGCACTTTTTTGTTGATAAATGTGTTATCACCCATATGACTTCTAAACTCTACATTACTGGCTTTCGAGAAAACAATGTATACTATGTTGATTTTGATAATGTAAGTGATGATATAGTATGCATGCCTACCTTGATTGATGATGTGGATCTGTGGCATAGACGTTTAGGACATGCTAGTATAGAACATCTATCTAAGTTAAGTAAGAATGAGCATGTTAGAGGTCTACCTAAATTGAAATATGAAAAAGGTCAATTATGTGATGCATGTCAACTTGGTAAAATGCACAAAACCTCTTTTAAATCAAAACCTGCTATTTCCACCAAAAATGTGCTTGAATTGCTCCATCTTGATTTGTTTGGTGAAATTGATGTTGTAAGTCTAGGAGGATCTAAGTATGTCTTTGTTATTGTTGATGATTATTCTAGATATACTTGGGTTATCCTACTTGCAAATAAAAGTGATGCTTTTAACGAGTTTGCTAAGTTGTGCAGAAAGCTACAAAATGAGAAAAACTTAGCCATCAAAGAAATTAGAAGCGATCATGGAGGAGAGTACGAAAATTCATCATTCAAGACTTGGTGTGAAAAGTATGGCATTCATCATAACTTTTCAGCTCCAAGAACTCCTCAACAAAATGGTGTGGTAGAAAGAAAGAACAGAACTATACAAGAGATGAGCAATACAATGCTGAATGAGCACAACCTTCCCAAGTACTTCTGGGGTCATGCAGTAGATACAACGTGTCACGTGCTAAATCGAGTATACTTAAGGCCATCTCTCAACAAAACGCCATACGAGCTGTGGAACGGTAGAGCTCCTAATATTTCATATTTCAAAGTGTTCGGAAGTAAGTGCTTCATTCTCAACACAAAGGACAAGTTGGGTAAGTTTGATGCTAAATCAACTGAATGTATTTTTATGGGTTACTCAAATCATAGTAGAGCTTATATCGTTTACAATAAAATTGATAAAACTATGCAAGAATCTATTCATGTTTCTTTTGATGAAACTAACCCTTTTGTCAAGAAAGCTGATGATGAGGATGAAGTGATAGAAGTGATCGAAAATAGATCACCTGAAACTAACAATGAAAGTGCAGAAGAAGCAGAGGTGGAAGTTGAACCTCAAAATGAAGTTGAAATGGAACGAGAGCCCCAAGACATCGACGACCATATCCATGGAAGAACACACGATGATATGCCCAAGACATGGAAATCAGTTCGAGATCATCCCCTGGAGCAAATTATTGGTAGTCCATCAAAGGGAGTAAAAACTCGTTCTTCTCTTAATCTTTTATGCTTTCATAGTGCTTTTTGTAACACCCCATTTCTACCCGGCTAATTATCATAAAAATCAGAGTTTCAAAATTTCGTTTCAATGGAATGCTACACATAACTTTAATCTAACAACGACAAGATCAGCATCAGCTTTCATTCCACCATTATAATACGCAACACCCTTGAATGGGATGGATTACTCAAGAATTCATCAATAAAATCCACGCACTAGAGAATGAATGTTACACAGCGGAAAAATACCGTAATTTCAAAAGTGTCGAACAGCAGCCTCATCAAAATCATTAAATCAATACATATAAAATTCAACAGCAAAGAAATAACACTAGAATCCTAAGCCCACCCCCTAGGTGTCACGTATCAGAGCAGACCGACTCGGGAATGAAGGGAGTAAGCCTTCACTCATGGCTACCTGTGGTAAACAACAACAGAAGGGTGAGTCTCAAACCACATAATAAAGACTATAATAAGAAGTATATTTTATCATAGTGTCACACTCATACAGTCACACAGTGGCATAGTTCATACAACCAACAACTCGCATGCTTATTATGAGAATGTATGCAATACAGTTATGCATGTGGTACCATCTTCCCAGACCGCAGCCTCATCATCATAATATCAAACTCAGACCGCAGACTTATCATCATAAAATAGAACTCAGACCGCAGCCTTATCATTACTATATAAACTCAGACCTCAGCCTTATGTATGCATGAGACTCCATGACAAAGATCACAATCACAATTCTTAACGACGTAGTCCATACATCATATATCACCTCTTTATTAATCTTAGTTATGGCTCCCATTACCTTATCATCAATCAATTGAGTCTCCATGACTCTGGCCCCCATAGCCCATATCCCCATGATATCATCAATCAACTCATTTATTATCTCATCTCAATTACGTCTCTAGGACTAAAACTCAACTAGAGAACTAGAATCCCTCACAAGGACCAAACAGAGTAGGCCACCTGAAAATTAAAACCGTTCTAGCCAAAACGTTCAAAATGGAATTTGGTCAGGTGAATGCAAGATTTGGCTCGGGAAAATCTGCTCAGAAATTAATTTGCACACAAAGCCCCCTTTACACAAGCTAATACTATGCCCAATAGGACCATTTCAAAACGACGCGTGCAAAACTGAAAATTCTTTAGCCACAGTACTTAAAATACAATTTGGGCAGGTGAATACAAAATTTGGCTCGGGAAAATCTGCTTAGAAATTGATTTGCACACAAAGCCCCCTTTACACAAGCTAAAACGATGCCCAATAGGACCATTTCAAAACGACGCGTGCAAAACTGAAAATTCTTTAGCCACAGTACTTAAAATACAATTTGGGCAGGTGAATACAAAATTTGGCTCGGGAAAATCTGCTTAGAAATTGATTTGCACACAAAGCCCCCTTTACACAAGCTAAAACGATGCCCAATAGGACCATTTCAAAACGACGCGTGCAAAACTGAAAATTCTTTAGCCACAGTACTTAAAATACAATTTGGGCAGGTGAGTACAAAATTTGGCTCGGGAAAATCTGCTTAGAAATTGATTTGCACACAAAGACACCTTTTGTGCGCCTTGTCTAGACACAGGCAGCACCTAGGCGCCACCCCAGCAACCAGAACAGCGCCCAGGCAGCAAGCAACATACGCAACACAACACAAAACCCACTGCTACAGTACACAGGGCGCCATCTCCCTAGGCACTTGGCGCCCCATGCGTCCCAACCCTCACCAAACATCAAATTCCCAATTTCTTTTCCAAATCAAATCACAACAACAATCATAAAACATGTTAAGCTCATACCAACAACTTCAATTTCACACTTATATATTAAGAACACATCAAGACACAAAATCAAGGCATGAAACCCTAACCTTAGTATAGGAAATCGATTTCATCAAACAATTCATCAATTTCAACCAATCCAAACAATCAAACCATTATCAAATAACATCAAATAAGACCCTATGATCTACATACAACCTATTATACTCTCTATTATAGAGTGAGACTCCCCTTACCTTGATTATGCCGAAAATAGAGCTCTTTCCACCGAAGCACCGACAAACCACCGCAACAAGGAATTTTCTCCTCCTTCTTTCCTCTCTCACGATCGCGCCCTCTCTCTCTCTCTCTTGGACCATCACGAAGGATCAATCAAGAGTGAGGGTTAGGAAATCGAAAACTTAAACACTTGAAAGAGAAGGAAAATCGAATAAGAAAGGACTAGGAATTCTTACCTAGGATCAAGATGAGCGAAACCCTAACTCCTTAGCTTGAGATCGCCTTTTTCTTTCTCTTCTCCTCTCCTTCGACTTTCTTTCTCTCTTTTGGCACAACTGAGGCGAAACCTAGACCCCAGCGCCTAAGGAGCGCCTAAGCCAATGGGCTTGGGCTTCTTGGGCCATTACTTGCAGTTCCGGTATTTCCAATGCCATCCCCTTCAATTAAATAAAATACCATATTATAATATAATCAAAATTAGTGCAACACTTTAAATAATTTAATCAATTACTTAATTAAATCATTTAGGGTGTTACAACTCTTCCCCACTTAGGAAATTTCGTCCTCGAAATTCATACCTGAGTCAAATAGCTCTGGATAGGATTCCCGCATCCTACTCTCCAGCTCTCAAGTCATGTTCTCACCAGTAGCTCCCAACCACACCACCTTTACTAAAACAATGTTTTTCCCCCTCAGCACCTTCACTTCTCTATCATCAATCCTCACTGGCATAGTCTCCACAGTGAGATTATCTCGCACCTCAATATTATCCATATGGATCACATGAGACGGGTCCGGAATATACTTCCGAAGTTGCGACACGTGAAATACGTCGTGCAAGTTCGAAAGGTTAGGCGGTAAAGCCACCCTATAAGCAACCTTTCCGACCCTCTCGGTGATCTGGTACGGTCCAATAAATCTAGGAGTCAACTTCTTTGCTTTCAGTGCACGCCCAACACCAGCCATAGGCGTGACCCTCAAGAAAACATGCTCACCAGCCTGAAATTCCAAGTCTTTCCTCCTTCTATCATAGTAACTCTTTTGCCGACTTTGAGACTCTTTCATTTTCTCCCTGATCATTTTTATCTTCTCTGTAGTCTCTCTCACCAATTCAGGTCCAAGACCAACACTCTCGCCAGACTCATGCCAACACAAAGGAGTTCTACACCTCCGCCCATACAGTGCCTCGAAAGGAGCCATCCCTATACTCGAATGGTAGTTGTTGTTGTAAGTGAACTCAATCAACGGAAGATGTGTATCCCACGCACCCCCCTGCTCTAAAACACACGATCTCAATAAGTCCTCCAATGACTGAATGGTTCTCTCTGTCTGCCCATCAGTCTGAGGATGATAGGCTGAACTCAACCTCAATCTGGACCCCAATGCCTCCTGCAAGCTCCCCCAAAACTCCGAAGTAAACCTCGGATCTCTGTCAGATACAATACTCTTCGGGACACCATGCAACTTCACAATCACCTGAATATATATCTCGGCCAATCTCGATACTGGATACGTGATGTTGATAGGAAGGAAGTGGGCAGACTTCGTCAACCTATCCACAATCACCCAAATAGAATCAAATCCCCGAACGGTTCTTGGTAACCTAGTCACAAAATCCATGGAAATGCTATCCCATTTCCATTCCGGAACATCTAAAGGTTGCATCAACCCCGCAGGCTTCTGGTGCTCAACCTTTGACTTCTGGCAAGTCAAACAGGCATACACAAACTGTGCCACATCTTTCTTCATACCAGGCCACCAGAATAACTTCTTCAAGTCATGATACATCTTTGTAGCCCCTGGATGAATACTCAGCTTGCTCCTATGACTCTCCTCAAGGATCACCTTCTTCATCTCATTATCATCGGGAACACAGATCCTATCTCTGAATCTCAACACACCTTGGGAATCCAACCTGAAATCCCCATCCACATCCTGATCACCCGCAACCAACAAGTCTACCAGCTTCACATCTAATTTCTGGGCGTCTCTGATACTAACCAAGAAGTCATTACCAATCCTCAGCATACCCAGCTTAACACTCTGCGGTGTCACTTCACAAATCAGACTTATATCACGGAATTGCTCAATCAACTCCAACTCCTTTACCATCATTGCTGACATATGCAAAGTCTTTCGACTTAAAGCATCAGCCACGACATTAGCTTTGCCGGGGTGATAGTTCAAGCCGAAGTCATAGTCTTTCAGCAGCTCTAACCAACGCCTCTGCCTCATGTTCAGCTCCTTCTGATCAAACAAGTATTTCAAACTCTTGTGGTCGCTGAATACCTCGAATCTAGTGCCGTACAAATAGTGCCTCCAAATCTTCAGCACAAACACAATAGCAGCCAATTCCAAATCATGAGTAGGGTAGTTCTTCTCAAGTGTCCGCAACTGTCTGGACGCATAAGCAACTACCTTCCCATCCTGCATCAATACGCCTCCCAAGCCCATTTTGGAAGCATCACAATATACCACAAACGGTTGATCCGGCACGGGCAACACTAACACCGGAGACGTTGTCAATCTCCTCTTCAACTCTTGGAAGCTCTCTTCACACTTAGCATCCCACACAAAAACTCTCCCTTTACACGTCAATTGAGTCAACGGAAGGGCTAGCTTTGAGAAACCCTCAATGAACCTCCTGTAGTAACCAGCCAACCCCAAGAAACTCCTAATCTCAGTCGCAGACTTTGGGCTTTCCCACTGTAACACTGCATCAACCTTGGCTGGGTCTACAGCTATGCCATCACTGGAAATAATGTGACCCAAAAAGCTTACCTCACGCAGCCAGAACTCGCATTTGGACAACTTAGCATAAAGCTTCTTCTCTTTCAACACCTCAAGCACCAATCTCAAGTGCTCTGCATGCTCCTCTTCAGATTTAGAGTATACCAGAATATCATCTATAAAAACTACCACAAACCGATCCAAGTATCTATGGAAGATACGGTTCATGTACTCCATAAACACCCCTGGTGCATTGGTGACACCAAACGGCATCACAGAGTACTCATAATGTCCATACCTCGTTCGGAATGCTGTCTTCTGGACGTCTTCGTCTTTTACCTTAATCTGATGATACCCTGACCTCAAATCAATTTTGCTAAAAAACTTAGCTCCCACCAGCTGGTCCATCAGATCATCAATTCTCGGAAGAGGGTACTTATTTTTGATAGTTACCTTGTTCAACTGTCTATAATCCACACACAGGCGCATACTCCCACCTTTCTTCTTTACTAACAAAACCGGAGCTCCCCATGGCGACACACTAGGTCTCACAAATTTCTTTTCAAGTAACTCTTCCAACTGCTTTTTTAACTCAGATAACTCAGAAGCTGACATCCGGTACGGTGCCATGGACACAGGCCTAGTACCAGGCACAAGGTCAATCCCAAACTCTACTTCCCTCTCTGGTGGCACACTAGGAATCTCATCAGGGAACACTTCAGGGAACTCACACACCACCTGCAACCCTTCAACTATAGCTTGGTTTTCAGCAGACATAGACGCCATCAAAGCAAATAGTTGACCACCATCCTTCATTACCTTATGCAGCTGATCCCCAGACAACAAAACAGACTTTTCCTCCTCAGGAGGAAGGAAACTCACAGACTTGCTGAAACAGTTGATGTGCACATGGTTATCTACTAACCAGTCCATACCAAGAATAACATCCAACCCACCCAAAGGCAAACATATAAGGTCAACCAGAAAATCCCTGCCGAAGACTGACAGAGGACACTTAGCACACAATAGAGAAGTAGTCACCGAACCCTTAGCTGGAGTGTCGATAACCATTTCCCTCTTCATAGCAGACAATACTAAATTTAACTTTTCAGCACAAACAGCAGCAATAAAAGAATGCGTAGCACCAGTATCAACTATAGCAACTAAAGGGGTACCATAAATAAAACAAGTACCTCTAATCTCATTAGGCCCCTCTGAACCTGCTAGCGCGAAAACTCTTCCACTGGACTTCTCTTTCTTTGGTTTGGTACACTTAGAACTAAAGTGACCAGCTTCACCACAATTGAAACACACTGATTCCTTACGATCACAGTCAGACACCATATGTCCTTTCTTCCCACAACGGAAACACATTACTCCAGTCTTGCACTCGAAGCTTTTGTGACCCGGCTTGCCACACGTGAAACACACAATATCAGCGGGAGCACCTCCCCCACTAGGCTTCTTACTCTCAAAAGATCTCTTACCAGCACCTGCCTTCCACTTATTCTTACCTCCAGCCACATCATAGGGTTTTCCCCTAAACTGAGTATTCTTTTTCTCTTTCCCAATCTTGTAGGCAGCAAAACTGTCCTCTTCATAAATCCTACTCTTGTCAACTAGTCTAGCAAAATCTCGTATCTCCTGATATCCAATTGCCTTCTTAATATCAGGTCGCAGGCAACTCTCAAATTTCACACACTTGGAGAACTCTGAATCAGCATCATTGGCGTAGTAAGGACAAAATTGGGCCAGCTCCTCAAATCTGGCTGCATACTCAGCCACCGTCTTATTTCCCTGTTTCAACTCTAAGAATTCTACCTCTTTCTTGGCCCGAACGTCTTCAGGGTAATACTTTCTTTTAAACTCCCTTGTGAAGACTTCCCAAGTAACCTCTTCACCAGCAGTGTTCAACCTACGCAGCATCCCTAACCACCACTTGTC
Organism: Astragalus membranaceus; assembly: GCA_039519185.1. Classification (NCBI taxonomy): domain Eukaryota; kingdom Viridiplantae; phylum Streptophyta; class Magnoliopsida; order Fabales; family Fabaceae; genus Astragalus; species Astragalus membranaceus. The sequence goes on along the minus strand of CM076851.1, from coordinate 18,724,008 downwards.
AGCCTCTTCCGCCAGCATGTGCGTCCCAAACTTCACTTTCTGGGCAGCAGTGCACTCCATAACACGGAAGATTCGCTCTATCTCATTCAACCACGACAAGGCTCCATCGGGATCATACCGACCCTGGAAGGTGGGTGGGTTTTCCCTCTGAAACGTTGCCAGGTTACGGGCATTCATATCAGCAGCAGTGTGTTGATTCCCAACAGCTTGGGCTATGGCTTGCAGAGCAGCAGCCAAAGCAGCATCATCCCTTCTAGCCATATCAACCTAGCACTGCAGCACAAATGACAATTCAGAATTAAATTAAAAACACCTAATTGTCATACACAATATGACAGACAGACACACTTGGTCGGACAGACCGAACTTTTGCTCTGATACCACTAATGTAACACCCCATTTCTACCCGGCTAATTATCATAAAAATCAGAGTTTCAAAATTTCGATTCAATGGAATGCTACACATAACTTTAATCTAACAACGACAAGATCAGCATCAGCTTTCATTCCACAATTATAATACGCAACACCCTTGAATGGGATGGAATACTCAAGAATTCATCAATAAAATCCACGCACTAGAGAATGAATGTTACACAGCGGAAAAATACCGTAATTTCAAAAGTGTCGAACAGCAGCCTCATCAAAATCATTAAATCAATACATATAAAATTCAACAGCAAAGAAATAACACTAGAATCCTAAGCCCACCCCCTAGGTGTCACGTATCAGAGCAGACCGACTCGGGAATGAAGGGAGTAAGCCTTCACTCAGGGCTACCTGTGGTAAACAACAACAGAAGGGTGAGTCTCAAACCACATAATAAAGACTATAATAAGAAGTATATTTTATCATAGTGTCACACTCATACAGTCACACAGTGGCATAGTTCATACAACCAACAACTCGCATGCTTATTATGAGAATGTATGCAATACAGTTATGCATGTGGTACCATCTTCCCAGACCGCAGCCTCATCATCATAATATCAAACTCAGACCGCAGCCTTATCATCATAAAATAGAACTCAGACCGCAGCCTTATCATTACTATATAAACTCAGACCTCAGCCTTATGTATGCATGAGACTCCATGACAAAGATCACAATCACAATTCTTAACGACGTAGTCCATACATCATATATCACCTCTTTATTAATCTTAGTTATGGCTCCCATTACCTTATCATCAATCAATTGAGTCTCCATGACTCTGGCCCCCATAGCCCATATCCCCATGATATCATCAATCAACTCATTTATTATCTCATCTCAATTACGTCTCTAGGACTAAAACTCAACTAGAGAACTAGAATCCCTCACAAGGACCAAACAGAGTAGGCCACCTGAAAATTAAAACCGTTCTAGCCAAAACTTTCAAAATGGAATTTGGTCAGGTGAATGCAAGATTTGGCTCGGGAAAATCTGCTCAGAAATTAATTTGCACACAAAGCCCCCTTTACACAAGCTAATACTATGCCCAATAGGACCATTTCAAAACGACGCGTGCAAAACTGAAAATTCTTTAGCCACAGTACTTAAAATACAATTTGGGCAGGTGAATACAAAATTTGGCTCGGGAAAATCTGCTTAGAAATTGATTTGCACAAAAAGCCCCCTTTACACAAGCTAAAACGATGCCCAATAGGACCATTTCAAAACGACGCGTGCAAAACTGAAAATTCTTTAGCCACAGTACTTAAAATACAATTTGGGCAGGTGAATACAAAATTTGGCTCGGGAAAATCTGCTTAGAAATTGATTTGCACATAAAGCCCCCTTTACACAAGCTAAAACGATGCCCAATAGGACCATTTCAAAACGACGCGTGCAAAACTGAAAATTCTTTAGCCACAGTACTTAAAATACAATTTGGGCAGGTGAGTACAAAATTTGGCTCGGGAAAATCTGCTTAGAAATTGATTTGCACACAAAGACACCTTTTGTGCGCCTTGTCTAGACACAGGCAGCACCTAGGCGCCACCCCAGCAACCAGAACAGCGCCCAGGCAGCAAGCAACATACGCAACACAACACAAAACCCACTGCTACAGTACACAGGGCGCCATCTCCCTAGGCACTTGGCGCCCCATGCGTCCCAACCCTCACCAAACATCAAATTCCCAATTTCTTTTCCAAATCAAATCACAACAACAATCATAAAACATGTTAAGCTCATACCAACAACTTCAATTTCACACTTATATATTAAGAACACATCAAGACACAAAATCAAGGCATGAAACCCTAACCTTAGTATAGGAAATCGATTTCATCAAACAATTCATCAATTTCAACCAATCCAAACAATCAAACCATTATCAAATAACATCAAATAAGACCCTATGATCTACATAAAACCTATTATACTCTCTATTATAGAGTGAGACTCCCCTTACCTTGATTATGCCGAAAATAGAGCTCTTTCCACCGAAGCACCGACAAACCACCGCAACAAGGAATTTTCTCCTCCTTCTTTCCTCTCTCACGATCGCGCCCTCTCTCTCTCTCTCTTGGACCATCACGAAGGATCAATCAAGAGTGAGGGTTAGGAAATCGAAAACTTAAACACTTGAAAGAGAAGGAAAATCGAATAAGAAAGGACTAGGAATTCTTACCTAGGATCAAGATGAGCGAAACCCTAACTCCTTAGCTTGAGATCGCCTTTTTGTTTCTCTTCTCCTCTCCTTCGACTTTCTTTCTCTCTTTTGGCACAACTGAGGCGAAACCTAGACCCCAGCGCCTAAGGAGCGCCTAAGCCAATGGGCTTGGGCTTCTTGGGCCATTACTTGCAGTTCCGGTATTTCCAATGCCATCCCCTTCAATTAAATAAAATACCATATTATAATATAATCAAAATTAGTGCAACACTTTAAATAATTTAATCAATTACTTAATTAAATCATTTAGGGTGTTACACTTTTGTCTCTCAAATAGTTCCAAATAATATCAAGGAAGCTTTAAATGATCCAGAATGGGTTTTGTCAATGCAAAAAGAACTTGAACAATTTGAACGGAACAAAGTTTGGCATTTAGTCGAAAAACCGGTCGACCGGACCATCATAGGTACTAAATGGGTTTTTTGCAACAAACTTGACGAAAATGGTACAATTTTATTAAACAAAAGTCGTTTAGTTGTTCAAGGTTTTAACCAAATCGAATGGGTGGATTTTGAAGAAACTTTTGCTCCTGTGGCTAGGTTGGAGTCCATTCGGATAATATTGGCATTTGCCTCTTACATGGACTTCAAACTACACCAAATGGATGTCAAAAGTGCATTCCTAAATGGTTTTTTAGAAGAAGAAGTATATGTAAAACAACCCCCTGGTTTTGAAGATTTTAAAAATCCTGATCATGTTTTCAAACTTGACAAAGCTCTTTTTGGATTAAAGCAAGCCCCTAGAGCTTGGTATGAGAGACTAAGCAAACATTTAACTGCCAATGGTTTCAAAAAGGGTAAGATTGATTCTACCTTATTCCTTAAAACCAAGGGCAAACATATCATAGTAGTTCAAATCTATGTTGATGATATTATCTTTGGATCTACTAATGATGATTTGTGCAAGGAATTTTCTGATATGATGACTAGTGAATTTGAAATGAGTATGATGGGAGAACTTAACTTTTTCTTGGGACTTCAAGTGAAACAATTAAACGAAGGAATCTTCATATCCCAAACAAAGTTCTCAAAGGAATTGCTGAAGAAATATAACATGAATGACGCAAAAGAAATCAGCACTCCTATGGCAACAGCAACAAAACTAGATAAAGATGAGCAAGGTAAACCGGTAAATGAAACTATGTATCGAGGTATGATAGGTAGTCTCTTATACTTAAATGTGTCTCGTCCTGATATTATGTTTGCTGTATGCCTGTGTGCTCGATATCAAGCATGCCCAAAAGAATCACATTTAAAAGCTGTAAAACGGATTCTTAGGTATGTTAAAGGGACCATAGACTTTGGTTTGTGGTACCCGAAATCGAATGCGTTTGATTTAGTTGGTTTTTCTGATGCTGATTTTGCAGGTTGCACTCTTGATAGAAAAAGTACTAGTGGAACTTGTCATTTTCTTGGTCCTTGTTTGACCTCCTTGTCTAGTAAGAAACAGAACAGTGTTGCTTTGTCCACCGCTGAAGCAGAATATGTGGCGGTTGGAAACTGCGTCGCACAAGTTCTATGGATGAAACAAACTTTGGAAGACTTTGGTCTAATTTTTGAAAATGTGCCTGTTTTATGTGATAATACAAGTGCTATTAATATTGCTAAGAACCCTATACAACACTCTAGAACTAAGCATATAGACATAAGACATCATTTTATTAGAGATCATGTGTCTAGGGGGAGCATTGCATTGAAATTTGTAGGCACTGATGACCAACTAGCAGATATCTTCACTAAACCCCTAGCCGAAGCTCAATTTTGCAGAATCCGTAGAGAGCTAGGGATGCTTGATTATGCTAGTTTGTAAAGTGATTTTGTTTGTATTCACCCCCCCTCATTTTTGATGAAAACAAAGGGGGAGAAAATATGCAGGTTACTACTATATGGGGAGAAAATATATGCTGGTGCTTAGGGGGAGCTTTTTTCAAGAAATTCTCATTATTATCACCCCCTATGCATAATGTAATTTGTTATCATCAAAAAGGGGGAGTTTGTTGAACCAAGGGCAAACACTCCTTGTTTTGTATGATAACAAATTACATTTTGTCTACTAATGGTTGCAGCTATATTGTAACACCCCGGTATTTTTAACATGTAAAAATACTCAAGTGTACCAAACCTAAATCATCAGAGAGATATATTTCCTGTTTAAATACTGAACACCACTATAATATTTTCACTGAATAACAACAGGACAGTCTTAAACTTAAATAAGACCACAAACCATCAGTGAAATACAGTGTTCAATATCGTACAAGAAAGCGGAAATAAATACCTAACGCTAAAGACAAAATGTCTTGATACACAGATAACAAGGAAAGATACACACTTAAGCATAAAGCTAAGTCTTCAGCAACCATCCGAGTACCACCTACTCGTGCCTCTTGGATCTCCACTTTCCCTATTTATCTGTAAAACAACAACATATAAACAATGAGATACAATCTCAGTGAGTTCTACCGAGACCCCTACTAGCGCTCTCGGTCCAGTTTTAAAACATTGTTAACTCAACACGGCATCGACTGCGCGAACGCTAACTCCCGATGAACCGCATTATTTTACACATAGCATCCCACCGACTGCCCCAAGACTAATCCCGGCGAATCTGCTATAACTCAGTGCGTCACCGACTTCCCCAAGACTAATCCCGGCGAACCACACTACACAACAACAGTAACGTACCACCGACTGCCCCAAGACTAATCCCGGCGAACCCCTTACCAATAATAGTTTCACTATTGGCCTCGGAGCCTAGGGTAGGGGATCATGACTGCCCCTCCTAGTATGTCAACATGGGTCGTCACCCAAACCCGATATATATTAAATATATCTACACTCGATGACCTGTTAGTTCACCTATACTCAATGAACATTTAGTCCATCTACCTTTGACCGTTAATCGAACATAATCCCCGCATTGGGTCGTTTTCTATAGTCGATATAATATATATCGTGAATCGTAGACCGGTTTAGACGAATAAATAATAATCATCCCGCGTCAGTTATACCAGACCACGTAGGACTCATAGTCCGCTTTATTATTAGTAAAACTTATTCGCACACGTGTACTATTGTTCGGCTTTTCGAAACAATTTCTGTTACCAAGTGGCTTCAGTCTCAAGAGGGGGGGGTGAATTGAGATTTAAAAACTTTTCAGATCTTTCAAAAACGTTTTTCCCCTTTTCAATGACTTAGATCAATTTTCGCGCAGGTTAAGTGGAAGCGAAGGAATTAGAATATAAAGCAGTAAAGCGGTATAACAGTAAAGCAGGAGAGCAGTAAAGCACGCAGAGATTTATCCTGGTTCGGTCACCTCCTAGTGACCTACGTCCAGTCCTCACACCCTTGTGAGATTTTCCACTAACCAACACAACAAGGCTTACAGGTGCCTTGGAAAACCTTTACAGACTCAGGCACTCTCCTCCTAGGATACCCCACCTATAGAGAGCCCTCAGATCTAACAATACAATAACAAGAGAAACCCCACCCCTGTTACAATCAACTGCCCTAGAAAGATACCCCACTTCCTAGTACATGCAGCTACCCTAGAGAGATACCCCACTCCCTAGAACAAAACACAACAATTAAATAATAAACAATTGTAAATACAGAAATACCTCTAATGAAGGCAGATATTACAACTTGAAGAATGCAACCCCAACTAACTCTTAGCAACATATCAGCTCAGACAGACCAACGGTGCGTGACGAGCAAAAGTATAAGCGTGAAGAGTTTTCTCAAAAAATTTCTGTTTCATGCAAGTGGGTTGAGTTGTGTGTTGTGTGAAATGAATCGTGAAGCACTGCCTATTTATAGGCTATGAGGAAATCATTTTTACGTTGAAAATAGTGTAGGAATCGATTCTTTGTTAAAATGTATTTGATCTAGGAATCGATTTATTTAGGTGAGGAATCGATTTCTCTTTGTTTGGAAAATATGGGAAATCGATTCTTGAGTACCATGGAAAGCTAGGAATCGATTCTATACTTAGTGAAAATATGTAGGAATCGATTTTCAGCTTGCCTGAGACAAGTGGGAATCGATTCTCAGTTATGTGCAAAAGATTGGGAATCGATTCTTCCCTTAAAATTTATTTGGCTCAGAAATCGATTTGTGTATTGAAAATACATGGCCTGACAATCGATTTCTACCTTTTCTATTTTACCTGAAAATCGATTTTGATATTTGTTTATGCATGAGGAAATCGATTTTGTTATTTTAAAAGGTGATAAGAATGTTTACGTAAGTATGCATGCAACTTTAAAAAACTTTGTGAGTGTGTGAGACTTTGATATACGAGCTGACCTTTGAAAGAGCTTACACTTTTTCCTAAGACACACCCAAACCCTAAGGACTACCCTTATATTTAAGGACTACCCTTAAACTTGAATCTTCAGTTCTTGGCTTGCTTGTCTTGGATTGATTTTGACGATTAGTCACTTTGACCGTCAACTTTACCTTTGTCTTTTTCATCATCAAAACACATCCTGCAATATTAGTTTACCTGCAATACAAGGTATCCACATTCTCCCCCTTTTTGATGATGACAAAACATTAGCTCATCTCAAGGTGGGAGGTTAGTTCAAACAGATAATGTATATGATACTCCCCCTATCATGATGCTCCCCCTGTTTTATTAACTGTATGCAAGTAAATGCAAATGCATGCTGAATATTAAAATTTTATTCTAACTATTAAAAACTCTATTCTTCTCCCCCTTTTTGTCATGATCAAAGAGGGCAACATGTAATGAAAATTGTGAAACTAACAGCATGAAGAGGAATCAATGATTCCAAGTTCTCTTCGAATGAAGAAGAAATTTTCTTTTTGTAAAGGTTTTGTAAAAATATCAGCCAGCTGTTTTGCGGATTCCACAAATTCGATTACACAATCCCCTTTTTGGACATGATCTCTAAGAAAATGGTGTCTTATCTCTATATGCTTGGTCCTAGAGTGTTGGACGGGGTTCTTTGTAAGATTGATAGCGCTGGTATTATCGCATTTTATAGGGATATGATCTAGATTTATACCATAGTCAAGAAGTTGTTGCTTCATCCAGAGGATTTGTGCACAACAACTCCCTGCTGCAACATATTCTGCTTCAGCAGTTGACAGTGCGACACTGACTTGTTTCTTACTGTGCCATGAGACTAATGCACTACCTAGTATGTGAAATGTTCCACTAGTGCTTTTTCTATCCAACTTACATCCTGCAAAGTCGGAATCTGAATATCCAATAAGACTACATGTGGCGCCTTTTGGGTACCACAGACCAACATTTTGAGTGCCTACCAGATATCTCATAATTCTTTTGACAGCTACTATATGTGACTCTTTTGGATTTGCTTGATACCTAGCACACATGCAAACACTAAACATGATGTCCGGTCTACTAGCAGTTAAGTAGAGAAGAGAGCCAATCATACCTCGATATTTGCCTAGTTCTACTGGTTTACCTTCTTCATCCTTGTCTAAGTAGCATGAGGTGCTCATTGGTGTGGACATTTCTTTTGCTTTGTCCATTTCGAATCTTTTGAGTAGTTCTTTACAGTACTTTGATTGAGATATGAATATGCCGTTGTTTGTTTGTTTTATTTGAAGCCCAAGGAAGAAGTTGAGTTCTCCCATCATTGACATTTCAAATTCATTCTGCATAATACTCGAAAATTCTTTGCAAAGCAATTCATTAGTAGCACCGAAAATAATATCATCCACATAAATTTGCACGAGTAAGATGTCATCTTTTGAACTTTTTATAAAAAGTGTAGTGTCAACTTTTCCTCTTTGAAAATCATGATTGAGTAGGAATTTGCTCAATCTTTCGTACCAAGCTCTGGGAGCTTGCTTTAGACCATATAGAGCCTTTTTGAGTTTAAAAACATGGTCTGGTTTTTCAAAATTTTCAAAACCAGGAGGTTGTTCAACATATACTTCTTCTTGAATAAAACCATTTAAGAAAGCGCTCTTAACATCCATTTGATACAATTTAAAATCCATGATTGATGCAAAAGCAAGTAGCATGCGAATAGCTTCTAATCTAGCTACAGGAGCATACGTTTCATCATAGTCTATTCCTTCTTCTTGATTATACCCTTTAGCAACTAGTCTAGCTTGGTTCCTAATTATTATACCTGATTCGTCTAGCTTGTTTTTAAACACCCATTTTGTGCCTATTATCTGATGTTTATCTGGTCTATGAACTAGATCCCACACTTCGTTTCTTTCAAACTGATTTAACTCTTCTTGCATAGCAATAGTCCAATGTTCATCAACTACGGCTTCATCTATATTTCTAGGTTCAATTTTAGATACGAAAGTCATATGATTACATGCATTTCGAAGAGAGTTACGAGTAGTTACCCCTTTAGTTACATCACCTATGACATTTTCAAGCGAGTGATCCCTTGGGATTCTCCATTCCTTGGGAAGTTCACTGCTTGATCCTTCTTCTGACTTCTCTTGAGGGGTGGTTTTTGTTTCTTCTTCTTTCTTCTTCTCACCTATCTCTAACTCTTCAGGTTCATCTGAAATATCAATAACCTTTCCCAGCCTTTTGGGGTTAGTTTCATCAAATGTAACATGTACAGATTCCTCAATTACTCTATTTCTTTTATTAAAAATTCTAAAGGCCTTGCTAGATAAAGAGTAACCAAGAAAAATTCCTTCATCAGCTTTAGCATCGAATTTACCTAGGTTGTCTTTTCCATTATTCAATACAAAACATTTGCAACCAAAGATGTGAAGGTGTGAAATATTTGGTTTTCTCCCCTTGTAAAGTTCATAGGGGGTTTTCTTTAAAATAGGCCTAATTAGAACTCTATTCATAACATAACAAGCAGTACTTACAGCATCCGCCCAAAAGTATTTTGGGATGTCATGATCATTTAGCATTGTTCTGGCAAGTTCCTCCAAAGATCGATTTTTCCTTTCAACAACTCCATTTTGTTGAGGAGTTCTAGGTGCTGAGAAGTTGTGATTTATACCACGTTCTTCACATAGGATTTCGAATTTTTCATTTTCAAATTCTCCACCGTGATCAGATCGAATTGAGACAATCTTCAATTCTTTCTCATTTTGAATGCTGCGAGCAAGCTTTTTGAATGCTCCAAAAGCTTCGCTCTTATTTGCCAGAAAGAGAGTCCAGGTATACCTTGAATAATCATCTACTATAACTAGAGCATAGTAATTTCCACCATAACTTTTTGTCCTAGAGGGACCAAATAGATCCATGTGTAACAGCTGCAAAGGTTTGTTAGTAGACACAATATTCTTTGATTTAAAGGACACTTTTACCTGTTTACCCTTTTGGCATGCATCACACAATTTATCTTTTTCAAACTTGATATTAGGCAAACCATTAACTAGATCTTTAGACACTAGCTTGTTAAGATGATCCATATGAATATGAGCTGTCCTACGGTGCCATAACCAAGAGTTTTCTTCCTTACTAATGAGGCAACATGCATTATGTGATGAAACACTATCTAAACTCATCATGTATATGTTTTCTACTCTATTCCCTATCATTCTAACTTGTTTACTTTGTTTATCCTCAATGATGCATGAACCTGAGTCAAATATTACCCTATTTCCTTTATCACAAAGTTGGCTAATGCTTAAAAGATTATGTTTAAGACCTTCAACATAGAGCACATTGTCAATAGCCGTAGATAAGTCTTTACCAACTTTACCTTCACCAAGGATTCTTCCTCTGTTATTGTCACCATAAGTCACATGACCGCTTGATCTGGGGGTAAGAGTTAGGAACTTTGTAATATCTCCAGTCATGTGCTTTGAGCATCCGCTGTCAAGGTACCAATCTGACCCCCGTACCTTGAAGCATACCTCGTTTTCATTCTCGCTTTCATGATCAGCCATTAATGCAACTTGAGCTTCTTCATCTTCTGATTCATCTGATGAATCCATGCAGTTGTCTTCCCATGCAATGTAGGCTTTTCTTCCTTTGTTATTTTTGAATGCCTTCTTTTCAGATTCGGAGTCCTTTTTCTGCAGATGAGGACATTCCATTTTCATGTGCCCGGGTTTCCCGCATTCATAACAAGTAGGAGGACCGGATGTACTTTCTTTGCTGGAGAACCTTTTTGATTTGAAGTTCTTCTTTGGATAGTTGTTGCCTTTCATGAACCTTTTGAACTTTCGAACCATAAGAGCCATATTCTCTTCACTTTCATCAATTTCATCATCTGAGTTGTCACTATCATCAAATTGACTAGAACAAGATGCTTTTAGAGCCAAGCTTTTCTTTTTCTTATCTGTATTTTCGTATTCAGCTAGACGGGTGAGTTCTAGTTCATGCTCTTGAAGTTTACCGAACAGAGTAGCCAGAGTCATAGTAGCTAAATTTCTTGATTCAGCTATAGTAGTAACCTTGGGTTGCCATTCTCTATTCAGACATCTCAGAACTTTGTTGATTAGATCCTCTGCAGGAAATGACTTACCCAACAAGCTTAACTGATTCACTATGTGAGTGAACCTTTTCTGCATTTCTGGTATTGTTTCACCTGTATTCATTCTAAACAGTTCGTACTCTCTGATAAGAGTATTTGTTCTTGCCCTTTTCACTTCATTTGTACCCTCATGAGTAACTTGGAGATTATCCCACATTTCTTGGGCAGATTTACAGTTTGAAACTCGAAAAAATTCATCAGGACTTAAAGCAGAAGTAATAATATTTTTGGCACGTAAATTATGTTGCACTTTTCTTTTCTCATCATCAGACCATTCATTTCTACTTTTAATAGTAAGAATACCATCTACTAAGTGTGTGGGGACATAGGGTCCTTTTTCCACAGCATCCCAAACATCTAAGTCTACCCCTTCAATAAAGATTCTTATTCTTTCTTTCCAATATGCATAATCTTTCCCGTTGAATCCCGGAGGACGGGTAAGAGAAGCACCCTCTTGCGTAGACCAACCTGAAGCCATTTCTCTTGAAGCGGCTAAGCTCTTTATACAAGAGTCTAGCTCTAATACCACTTGTTACCAAGTGGCTTCAGTCTCAAGAGGGGGGGTGAATTGAGATTTAAAAACTTTTCAGATCTTTCAAAAACGTTTTTCCCCTTTTCAATGACTTAGATCAATTTTCGCGCAGGTTAAGTGGAAGCGAAGGAATTAGAATATAAAGCAGTAAAGCGGTATAACAGTAAAGCAGGAAAGCAGTAAAGCACGCAGAGATTTATCCTGGTTCGGTCACCTCCTAGTGACCTACGTCCAGTCCTCACACCCTTGTGAGATTTTCCACTAACCAACACAACAAGGCTTACAGGTGCCTTGGAAAACCTTTACAGACTCAGGCACTCTCCTCCTAGGATACCCCACCTATAGAGAGCCCTCAGATCTAACAATACAATAACAAGAGATACCCCACCCCTGTTACAATCAACTGCCCTAGAAAGATACCCCACTTCCTAGTACATGCAGCTACCCTAGAGAGATACCCCACTCCCTAGAACAAAACACAACAATTAAATAATAAACAATTGTAAATACAGAAATACCTCTAATGAAGGCAGATATTACAACTTGAAGAATGCAACCCCAACTAACTCTTAGCAACAGATCAGCTCAGACAGACCAACGGTGCGTGACGAGCAAAAGTATAAGCGTGAAGAGTTTTCTCAAAAGTTTTCTGTTTCATGCAAGTGGGTTGAGTTGTGTGTTGTGTGAAATGAATCGTGAAGCACTGCCTATTTATAGGCTATGAGGAAATCATTTTTACGTTGAAAATAGTGTAGGAATCGATTCTTTGTTAAAATGTATTTGATCTAGGAATCGATTTATTTAGGTGAGGAATCGATTTCTCTTTGTTTGGAAAATATGGGAAATCGATTCTTGAGTACCATGGAAAGCTAGGAATCGATTCTATACTTAGTGAAAATATGTAGGAATCGATTTTCAGCTTGCCTGAGACAAGTGGGAATCGATTCTCAGTTATGTGCAAAAGATTGGGAATCGATTCTTCCCTTAAAATTTATTTGGCTCAGAAATCGATTTGTGTATTGAAAATACATGGCCTGACAATCGATTTCTACCTTTTCTATTTTACCTGAAAATCGATTTTGATATTTGTTTATGCATGAGGAAATCGATTTTGTTATTTTAAAAGGTGATAAGAATGTTTACGTAAGTATGCATGCAACTCTAAAAAACTTTGTGAGTGTGTGAGACTTTGATATACGAGCTGACCTTTGAAAGAGCTTACACTTTTTCCTAAGACACACCCAAACCCTAAGGACTACCCTTATATTTAAGGACTACCCTTAAACTTGAATCTTCAGTTCTTGGCTTGCTTGTCTTGGATTGATTTTGACGATTAGTCACTTTGACCGTCAACTTTACCTTTGTCTTTTTCATCATCAAAACACATCCTGCAATATTAGTTTACCTGCAATACAAGGTATCCACAATTTCAACATCAAAAGTATTTTATAAAACCCTTTTGAAACATACCCAAAATCATGGCATTATAAGCCTAATATCATTATAGAAGGGTTGGGGAAGGATTAAAAGAGGATTGGAATCGATCGGGATCGTTTCGGGCAAGTTTGTAAAATTTGGACAGAACACAGCGCACGGTTCGTGCTCCCACACGCACGGGTCGTGCGCCCTGTAATGCCTTTTTGAAAACAAACAGAATAACACGCACGGTCCGTGCGTCTGGGACGCACGACTCGTGCGCTTTTGACAGCATTGCATTTTATCCCGTTTTCGCATTTTACGTAGTTCCGACCAATTCCGATACCTGTTCCAGTCCAGTCCCAACATAAAAACAGTCCAAAACATATTCAAACAATAATAATCATCAATCAATCAATCCAAAAACCAATTGGACATAAAACGCGATTTTCGTACAAAATACGTTTTCGATAACGAACCAAAACCGAAACACATTTCACAATTTAAGTTTATTAATTCAAAAGCCTAAACGTGAGTAAAACTCACCCTTAAAGCGTGATCCCCGATCGAGCCGAAATCACCGAGTAACCACACGAACGCTCCCCGCTCCGGCGACGCTCAAATCCGCTTCCAAAGCTTTCCACTCGATCACGAAACCTCTTTTTGACCGAAATACCGAATTCTTCGAAATCCTCCATGGACACTATTCATCATCCCTAACCTCCAAAACCACTATTCATCCATAACCCCAAATCACCCAACTAGCTTCCAATCTTCCAATCGATCTTCAATACTCGAGTAATCCACCTTGAGCTCGCTCCTAAACATCATCCTGAGCTTTCCCTTGAGCTACAACCATCAAAACTCCAATTTTTCCTCTCAAATTCGAAAATGGCAAAGTGAGAGAGAGTGAGTTGATGATGAAGATCTTGGTACCAAATCGAAGAGGAAGTAACGCTGAGCATTTTTCGTATTGGAAGGAAGTCGTTTTGATGAGCCTAACTTTCCCCTTTTTCCTCTTCTTCCTCCTCACCCTTTCTTTCTCTTTTCTTTTCTTTTCTCTCATTCTCTCTGTTTCTCTTTTCTCGCTGCTTTCTTTCTTTTCTTCCTTTCTTTCAATTAATTCTTTTCTTCTCTTCACTCACACGCACACACGTATACATATATATATACCTTACATCTTTCCTGAACAAAAGCTTTTCCTCACCACTATGTCTTCTACACCCTCTTCTCCTCCTACCTCTGTAATATCATCCGCTGGTAGTAACATTTGCCAGAATCAATCTGTTCGTAACCACAATCGAGATCTTGAAAAAGATCTTACCAATCAGGAAGTAACTTCCCCCAATTTTACCATAGACAAAAAATCCCTTAAAAAGGACTTTTACTCTGAGGAATGGTCTCCTCATAGGGAATGGTTCCTATATATATATATATATATATATATATATATATATATATATATATATATATATTTAATATATAGGTGGTAACGTGGTCCAATTATCATATTGATCTAAATCTCTTATTTCGATTCCAAAACTTCCTTGACCCGTATTATCCGGTTAACGATCCGGTGACAACCAATAAATAATTTTAGCACTCAATAAATTTACCAGTCAAGTACTAAATTAATTTAATTGGGTTAACATCCAAATAATTCTATTAATTATTTTGAGGATGTTACATGTATGAAAGTACAGGTTCAAGTTGAATAAAGTACTGGACGAGAATCAAAAAGCAAGAAGCATTAAAGTGGAGCAGCTTGGAGAAGAAGCCACCTTTGAAGATGAAGACCTAATTGTTTATCCGCTTTCTTTAGGACACAGTGTAAGGTCCTATCACTTAAGGTCTATGACAATTTTAATAGCTGAGAGATGATTTTTGAAAACATGCATCATGCATCAAAATTAGGGTTTTGAAAATATGTTATGCATGCATGGCAAGCTTTGGAAAATATTTTATGCATGCATGGCAAAGCCCTAAATCTAAATATAATTTTTTTTGGAAAGCTAGAAATCGATTTCTATCAATTTCTAAATCATGAAATCGATTTCCTAATCCTATTTTAAAGGTTGAAATCGATTTCCCTAGCCTATGTTAAAACAAAGAATCGATTTCTACATATACATAAGACAAAGCCATGAATCGATTCTTACTATTTTGCATAGGCCTTGAAATCGATTTTCAAGCTCTTCCTTAGGCCAAAGAATCGATTCCCACTTATTTTAACCAAGCATGAAATCGATTCTTAGCACATTCAGGATGTCCAAGAATCGATTCCCACTCCATTTAACTAAAGCACATAATCGATTCATTTGATTTCTAAGGAACTAAGAATCGATTCTTCACTATTTTAACTAAACACATAATCGATTCTTGTGATTTCTAAAAGGTTAAGAATCGATTATACTCTTGTTACACTTCATCAAACAATCGGTTCATCTTTGCATTAAATGTTTTTTTCAAAATCCTACGCGTTCCTAAGCCTATAAATAGGCAGCCTCAAGTCACATTTCTGTACACCACATTTTCTCAACAAGTCTCTCTTCTTCTCATACGAAATTTCTAGATCTGAGAAAGAGAAAAATAGAGCTATCACTTTCATATCATTTTTATAGATCTACTCATCTCTTACAGCTATTATATTGTCATATTATCTGAGGTGATTGGATCATAGCTTTTATATTGTAATCTATTTTTGTGGGGTCATTTTGAAATCCTGGGAAGCGTTCTTGGGTCTCTCAATCAGGAGATTGAGTTGGTTTGAAATCCTGGGAGGTGATCTTGGGTCTTTCAATCAGGGAAGATTGAAGTGGTACTGAAATCCTGGGAGGTGCTCTTGGGTCGTTCAATCAGGAGATTGAAGCGGTGTTGAAATCCTTAGCTAGGTGCTCGGGTTCTCAGTTCGGGGGAACTGAGATTTGCTATTTTGAAGTTGCCTGTTTGTAAACAATTCTTCATATAGTGGTTGTTATCAAGTCCAAAGGTTGCAAAGCCGGAGGCCGAGGACGTAGGGCTTTTATCCTGAACCTTGCTAAATTCCTGGTGTATCGCTATCCTTATCTCTTTACTTTGCTTTATTATCTATACCCTTGCTTATTGCCATATTGAATATTATTTAGATCTGTTTATAATCATACTTTTCATCTGTTTACATCTAAACTACTCTGATCTTGTGCTTATCTATCATCTTCCATATCACTGCAATTGATCTACTTTCTACTATATTCAATATCACTACACTTCTTATAAATAATCTTATTGTGTATATTGAAAACAGCATAACATCTCTTTGTGCCTAAATCTGTCTGCTGGCACCTTATAAAGTTTAAATCTAAGTTTCCGCATTTTATTTAAACAAGTCATTGCAAAAGTTTTTGAAAACCGAAAAGAATCCAAGATTTACATATAACCTTATTCACCCCCCTCTAAGGTTATACTATTGTCTAACATCTATATGATTGAGATGATGTTGATTGTTGTTAAATGATTTGTTGATGCCATGATCTGAATTACATATTGTCTTTCATACGTCTGATTATATAGTGCGATATCTCACCCCTTCTGTTTGAATGTTACCCCAATGTTGGTAACGTGTAGGTAATCCCGAATGAAGGCAGTTCTCCTTCGTTTGATCGAGTCGGTGTCGTCGCTCTGATATGTAACACTCGGGGGGAATGAACACACATTTTAATGTTATTTTCTTTGTTATTTCATTGTTGGAGCTTTAGGCTGTTGTTGCTATTTTGATGTTTCTGAGCTGTCTTGAGTTGTTAAGACGCACGATGATTTTAATTGACTTGTTGTGAATCCGCTGCGTAATTACGAAGATGATTTATTTGGAGGACTAAAACGTTGTTTTAACGGTTCATCCAAAAGTGTTATATAACTGTTTTCAAAAGCGAATTAATATTGTTTGTTGTTTTCACGAAGCGAATGTGGCACTCCATCGTTTGTTGAAAAAGATTTTTATGAACTCTGATATTTTCGCATTATTTTGCCGGGTAGAAATGGGGTGTTACATTAGTGGTATCAGAGCAGTTTCGGTCTGTCCGGCCAAGTTGTCAAGTTATTGTGTCATTGACGATCAAGTATTGTCATTTAGTTCTAACTATTGTTTGTGTTGTAGTGATAAGTTAAGATGGCTGGAAGGAACGATGCTGCTATCGCTGCTTTTGGCGGCTATGGCTCAGGCCGTGTGTTATGTGTCTATTCTGTTTTCTCTGTGTGAACTCTGTGATTTTCCTTTTATTTTATATTTGTTGTTCTCTGAATTCTGACTTCATTAGTCCGAGCTTCTAGGATTTGACATTGTAATTGTCATTAAATTATTGGTGTTTTGTGCTCTGAGTTCGTGCATGACTGACTAAATGCTTTAGTGAATTGTTATGTTTGAATTTCTTGCTACTTATAAATTTGAAAGATTGTAGTTTTGTTACCTTAATTAGTTGGTTATATGAGTAGGAGGAACTGATCACCCCAAGCACTCACAACCAATGAAAAAGGCGACAATAACTCTTTGTTATTATCACTATTTTGGATGTGAACTAATTTTGTCAAAAAAAAATATTATATTTTTTGATTGAAAAAAATATAATATTTTTTTTTTGACAAAATATTATATTTTGATTAGCTAAGAAACGTGTTCATCCTTGATTTTATTTTTATGAATTTCTTATATATAAGTGTTCCTAATATACAATGTTGTGAACATGTCTGCTATGAAATAGCGTGTACTACACGTGTAAATAATTGGAAATTCATTTCTTTATAACAGATTATTGTAAGTGCTCGTAAATTAAAGAAATAGTTTAATTAATTGTGTGAGGTGTTCTAAGTGAGTTAATAAGATTAAATATGTGCATTGTATAAGTAAATTGTCTATGCATGATTCTTATTTCATTCTAATAAGAAACTAGGACCGTTGTAGATCACTTGGATCCTTCAATTAGAATTTTAATGCTGAATTTGCAACTTCCAATGTAGTAGTATCAACCTTATTAAGATTGAGTTGTTTTCTTGTGTTCTCTAATTTGTTTTACAAAACTAAGATTTACTCGTTGTTCTTTCTATTATATTGAAATGTACTTGCAGTAACTGTTTTCTTTGTTTGTTTGGAATATGAATTTCTCTATTCTTCTCTCATTCAATACACAACCATGATATATGATTCTCGTTCACTTAAAAAAATAAAAAAAATAAAAAAGAGATATAGAACAGCTAGAGTAAATTAAACCTTGTACTTTGTACTTGTATTCTGTTGATACTCTATATTATACAAATAATTGTCTTCGTAGAATTACATGTTCCATTTTATTTTCCACGAAAAATAGTAAAACCACATGTTAGATAAATCTTTTGGATAGAAAGATTGAAAACGATACCTACATGTTTAATTCTTTGCTTTCGTGTTTGTTTTACCGAGTTGCCTCAGTTAGCATGGTTAGGTCATTAGGTTCTAGAACAATGTTTAAATTAGCATGAACTGAGAATTTAATTATGATATGCTGTCTAAGAGTCATTTGCGAGTTTCACTATAATTACATTTTTGTTGACTCTTAAGTTATAGATAATCATGTGTTTTATGAATGTTTATATGTGATTCTATGTGTAGCCTTTTAAGATAGGAATTTATCTTAATTGTAGATTTAGTGCTCATGTACTTGTCGAACCACTAGTAGTGTTTTGTGCTTAGATTTGAAGTAAATAGTTGAGGGACGTAAGAGGTGGGAATTCGAACCTTAAGTTGAGACTCACAAGAGTAACAAAACCACGCCTTTGTTGGAAAGATTTAAGAAATGCGGCTTTTATTAAGTTTCATATGGGATAATTTATTATTGTGAGAAGTAGATCAATTTTTTTTGTATGAGAGATAAAGTAACCTTTAAGATATTGGAATTAATTAGTGGAGTTAACCCATAACAATTGTCACTAAGAGTATAGTATCCTAATAGTGGATTGTCGTGTTTGGGTAGTCGAGTAAAACTTTAGGGACCTTGAGAGTAGAATATTGATTTAGGAGTAAAAATGTAGAGATGTGTGTGTCGTTTGTTGTTCGGTATACAAAAGGACCTTAATGGCAATTAGGAATAAGAACTGGATTTAATTTTGATCTCATTGATTTTGACGGAAATTTCGAGGACGAATTTTTTTTTTTGGAGGGGAGTATTGTAACACCCGGATTTCTTCATCTTATTATTTTTGTGGACTTACGTGTATATGTGTCTTAGTAATTATTATGATAATTTAGTGTGCCTTTGATTTGTAAATAATATACGACTAGTTATATTTGATATCCTACAACTATTTCTTATTTTGATTATTTAAATTATAAATAATTATGTATATAGATATCAATATTTTGGAATTTTTATTTTCGTTATAGAAGTGTTAAAATTACCTTTAATGTTTATTAAAATGCTTTGAAAATGATATAAAAGAATTTGGGACTTTTACTAGGAAGCACCTCCATAGAGTCCCTCATGCACCTATGTGCATTGGCCCAAGTTCGGCAGCTTATGAAGATAAGCCCACTCTTTAAATT
Organism: Astragalus membranaceus; assembly: GCA_039519185.1. Taxonomy (NCBI): domain Eukaryota; kingdom Viridiplantae; phylum Streptophyta; class Magnoliopsida; order Fabales; family Fabaceae; genus Astragalus; species Astragalus membranaceus. The sequence goes on along the minus strand of CM076851.1, from coordinate 18,704,384 downwards.
TAAACCTTATTTCCCCACTATCTTCCATCACTCAAATGATCAGCCGCAAACTTCCTCACTCAAATGATCAGCCGCAAATATTAACCATAATCCTTTCTCTCTTTTATCCTCCCTAAAGAAACCAACATTGTTCCCATTCCTATGTTAATTCTACACCGTTCACGTGCAGTATGCGTACAGTAAATTTATTCTTCCAGGTATGATTATCTCAAATTCCATCTTTAAAATATTAAATCCTCATATCCTCATATATTGCCCATATTTGGAAGCTTAGATATTGAACCCCAATCGATGGTAATTCTCACATTTCGTCAAGACAATATTTTTTTCATATTTGTGTGGCTAGTGAAATTTTAACTTTTCACGAGAATACTTGGAAGCATAACTCACATGAAGTCTATTTTGGAAGCCATCAAGCAACCGCTTTCTTTTGATTCTTGTAATTACGATCGTCGTTCCATAAAAAAAAAAGAGATGTCATCCTTACATTCGCCTCGTCGAATTCTTTAAGAAACACTATCCGTTTGTGCATTACAGCAAAGTTGTCGTCCCTATCATTGTGTCGCCCTGTGAACCCGTTGCCGAACAATTATAATATCAACTCGTTCGTTGTGTTGACTCTCATGCCAAAACCCCAGTTAATTATATGTCGTACGAGATCGTCAAGCCAGAAATAGTAATAGAAGGGAGCGGCGAACTCATACAACCAAGGATGTGACTGCGAAATCTTCAAAACCCAGGTAAGGGTGGGGTTCTATCTCTATAATTGGGTGTATGAATGGCTCTATGTAGGAAGATTAATGGAACCCTAGGTGATTAAGTTAGAAAACCCTAGTCGTAGGAATTGAATTTGATTGATGATGAATGAATGTGATTTGATGATGATTGAGCATGATTGATAATGATTGGACATGATTGATGATGATTGATCTTGCTTGTTGATGATTGATCTTGCTTGTTGATGATTTGAACCAAAGATTCTGTCCATAGGGCGCCAAGGGCGCCATCCTGTTGTGTTGCGTTGCTGTCTTGCAGGTACCTGGCGCATAGGGCGCCAAGGGCGCCGAATCCTGGCTGCCCGAGTGTTGCTGTCTGGGTGCCAAGGGCACCGGTTGCTATGTTCCTGGCGCATGGGCGCCAAGGGCGCCAAATATTGGCTGCCCGATTGTGGGGTTGTTGCTGTTCCTGGGCGCCAAATGTGATGTTGCTATGTTTTCCTGGCGCCAAGGGCGCCAAGATTGGCTGCCCAAGTTCTGTTGTTGCTTGTTGTGTCTGGCGCAGGGGCGCCATGGGCGCCAATGTTCTGGCTGCCTGTTGCTGTGTCTGGCGCAGGGGCGCCATGGGCGCCAAAATCTGGCTGCCTGTTGTTGTGTTCTGGTGTTGTGGGCGCCAAGGGCGCCAGTGTGGCTGCCTGTGTTGCGTGTTGTGCTGCGTGTTGTGCTGATGGGCGCCAGTTTGGCTGCCAATTGTGTTGCTTGGCGCAGTGGGCGCCAAGTGTGGCTGCCCAAATGTGAATTTCACGATTGATATTTAATGTTATTTGCTTTAATGTTATTTGCTTTGTTATTTCGGGGGGAATGAACACACGTTTTAATGTTATTTGCTTTGTTATTTCGTTGTTGGAGCTTTAGGCTGTTGTTGTTATTTTGATGTTTCTGAGCTGTCTTGAGTTGTTAAGACGCACGATGATTTTAATTGACTTGTTGTGAATCCGCTGCGTAATTACGAAGATGATTTATTTGGAGGACTAAAACGTTGTTTTAACGGTTCATCCAAACGTGGTATATAACTGTTTTCAAAAGCGAATTAATATTGTTTGTTGTTTTCACGAAGCGAATGTGGCACTCCATCGTTTGTTGAAAAAGATTTTTATGAACTCTGATATTTTCGCATTATTTTGCCGGGTAGAAATGGGGTGTTACACAAAGCCCACAATCCCGATGAGTCGAGAACTTAACTTAGCATAAATCGGCTGTGCAAAGCCCACAATCCCGATAACCCACGTTAGACCATACCACAACGTTTCAGGGCCTAGGGTGAGGGCTCATGACTTCCCTTCCTAGTATGCTATTTCATCGGGTCGTCACCCAACTTGATATAATATCTATATCATACCCGCATTGGGCCGTCACTTAAGTTCTAGATAATATATATCTATTGTTGACCTATAACCCTGTTCGATGAATCCGATGTTAGACATCCGACGTTATAATCATAGCGTCGAGTGGGATCTACGCTCCGGTTATTATTCAAAATGTGAGCTCACACGTGATCTACAATTCGACCGTTTCAAAAGATTTTAACTTTCATAAAACAGGGAATTATGCAATTCAAATTATATATATATATATGTAGTTAGGTCTTTGAATAAGCTTTCAAACTAACCTGAGAACGCCTCAATCGGATTCCCGGTTCAAAAGTTATCGCGAAAACAAAATCAGGGTATTTTGCTGAAAACTGCAAAGCGTCGTGACGCGAAATGGTTCCGTCGCGACACGAAAAGTTACAGAAGGTTTTCATTGAAAAAAAAATAGGTGATGGTCACGACGCGAAGGCTCGGGTCGCGACGCGATGGGTGACAACTGTGAAAAAAAACAGTATTTCAAAAACCCGTTTTGTACCGTTTCGCTTTCTATTCGACCCGAGACATTTCCTGACCATCGAGACTTAAAAATAGACACTATAACAAGCAATTCAGTCCATATTCCAGCGAAAGCATTAAAATCAATAAATCCATAAAAACATATATATTAACAGAAAAACCGTAAAAATGCTATTTTCCCGAAAACGGTTTTCGACTCGATAATATGTTTTCGACTTCACGAACTAGCTCCGAACTCGATCCAAGCGCATCCAACCGCTTCCAAACAGAAACTCCAACAATACAAACCCTCTTCTTGCTACTGAGTTCCTTTCTGGCGTAAGGAGTTGATGCCTCTCGTGACCTTGACGACTCGAACCTCAAATCCGACGGACTGATATTCCCAGCTTCACTTCCGATTTCCAGCATCAGTTTGCAGATTTGCATCAACCGTATCTAGGGCAATTAGTAACCAAAACACCTAAAATCAGTGTCTATTGCGTAGAGAATTTTGTCTATTTTCTGATGGAGGAAGTTTCAAATGCATGCAACCAGTAGTCGGAGAGTTATCGCGAAAACAAGGAGGCAGGGTCAAAACTGTGACTGATTCAGTAACAAAACTTGTGGACACGGTGACTCCCTTCATTCTCAATGAAATCGGATGTTTCTTGGGCCTAAACGGAAGCATTTTGTGTCTAGTTTCTAAGAAAACACAAATGGTCTTAAACAAAGGTCTTTACGGTGAGATATATGGAAATTACTAAAGGTGGGTCATACGGGTTTCACACAGGATTTCTGTTTGGACTTGTATCTTCAACCTCTCGCTTGAATTCCAGCTCCGCCCTTCTTTTACTTGAAAATGGTGGATGGAGATATAGGGGAGGATGATCAGCAATAGTGGTATCAAAGGGTAGATGAAGAAAAATGGTGAAGGATGGCAAGAAGATCACTTGCATGCACCAAGGTTTTGAGATTTTCCTCTTCTTCTCTCTTCTCTCCATTCGCATTCTCCTCTCTCTCCCTTGATGCTATGTTTTCCAAAGTTCAGAAGGTGAGGTGTATGGGAGAGAGGCTTGATCCTGGGGCTTTTTAGCTGAAGGTCATTTAAAGGCATGAAAGACCATATTACCCTTAGTTCATTTTATTACTTTGATACACTTCTAAATAACCACTAACCCATACTTTCCTTTAACAATCATGTATATGGTCTTGTGGAATTGAGGAGTGTATCTGATGTTGGGTAAATTGGGTTACGGGCTTAAGGGACATGGAAATGACCAAAATGCCCTTACTCCTTATTTCTCATAACGATGCACGAAATCCGAACAACTTGCGCGTTATTTCATATGATTGAACAATTAGATATCACTTTCGCGACATAGATGTATCTGAGACTCGATTTATCATTTAATCAAATAATAAATCGTGAGTTAATTTCGTAAATCGAAATTAACGAAACTAGGGGTGTTACAATCACCTCAACTTGAAAGATTTTGTCCTCAAAATCGTTTATAGCTCAAACACCTCGTCGACACAAACTTCATCCGACAATCAACTATTCCGACCCTTCGGTTGCCGACACTAGTAGTTATGGACCAATAGTATTCCTATAATCTGTCAAGAACACTACCTTATAGCTTCGGGTAACTATACGTCCTTCGTCATCAAAGTTCGAAAGTTCAGAAGGTTCCGGCTTATCCGTAGAATGAATTGGGAGGAAATGATGTCCATGAGAGGATTATTTTGAAACCGAACCATGCGGTATCTGGAAGAACAGCTTTCTTCACTTCCCGAGTTATGCTTACTGATAACTCTATTTTATATAGAGTTATTCATATGTTTAAACTTAATAAATTGCTCTCTTTCAAGCAAAGATAAAGAGTTTATATAGTATTTTATGTAATATGTGATAACTTGAATGTTTGACATGGTTATAGTTGATAATAGGCCATTTTGGATACATTGTGGTATGTTTGATAAGTTTGTTCAGTGCAGTCTAGATGCTCCTGCATTGATCCTGCACTGGTTTAGTACAATGCTACTGCACTGCAACTGCATTGCTTGAAGGTTGGAGCCATCCACTTGCACATCCACTTGCCATCCACTTGCATTTGATGACCTCATACTTGGTCCCCTAAAGCAAGAACACTTCAGATTTCGTTGCCTACAATTCCCACATAGCTTTGAAGAGTCATCAACGTAGGGACACATGTTGTTATCTCATTTGACCTCCCTATACAATTGATTGAAGACTTCACATGGGAATCAACTGCTGTAAAGCAACCATGAATACAGCCATCAAGGTTACTTCAACATGAAGGAAGGAAGCACCTCTCTTGAAGGCTATATAAAGACCTCACTCCTTCATTTGAAGATAGATCACAATCCATAAGTTAGATTTAAATTTCAATATACATAGTTAGTTTCTATTTTGTAAGAAGGAAAGGAAGGAAGTGACAAATCCTCCTTACTTCGGTTTCATAGTTTTATCAAAAGTGCTAAGGAGCTAATGCAACTACATTGCTAGGAAGGATTCATGCTAAGAGCTTCAACTTGTGTAACTTCTATCTTGTTGTTTCTCTTTTGTGATTTCAATTATATAAACATGTTCTATTCTGTTTATATTTGCCTTGCAATGTCTATGTTGAGCTAAACCTCTCTTAGTTGGAATGTTCTAACCAATTAATGAGCTTTTAAGTAAGTTTAATATAAGTATATGATGTGCGCACTTTAGTTCTTGCTTGATAATACTTTCAACACTTATTTTGAGATTGATCACTTAGAATAGGTAGATTTGTAAAAGCAGACATGGTTTACAATTAAGAACTCAAGAACTAATATGGCTGAGTGTTTTACATAATGGAAACTTTGTGAAAACCATACTAAGTCCTAGACATAGGATAGTATAGTCCATAGGGTGATACTGTGGGTACTTTAAAAGACAAGAGTGAACTTATTTAGCAAGCCTAGACATAGGAAGCTTGTAATGAAACTCTTAAGAAAAGTGACTGAAAGGCACACAACTAATGCAACGGCATTCAATGCAACTGCATCATAACTGCATTAAACACTTATAAGTAAATTACTTGGGGAAGACATTCCAACTAGCTTTTCTCTATTGCATTACAACTACTCACACTTTGCTTTATTCTAACTGACTTGTGATACTCACCATCATCAACTATCTTGTTAAATTGGTTACTTTTCTCTAAATTACATAATATTGACTTTTGAAAGAGTTCATCAATCCCTGTGGGTTCGACCTGTTCTAAACACTGTATTACTTGTTATGGACTGTGTATACTTGCACATGTTTTCCACACACCAAGTTTTTGGCGCCGTTGTCGGGGATTGTAGTTAAATTCTTTTAAAAATCTGATAGACTGTAATTTAGTGTATATTATTCTGGTATTTGCAAGTTTCTGTCATGCAGGAGCACATGATGCTTTAGCATATGTTCAGAACCAGAAACAGGACACCAGAATACAGTTTAGTTCCAGAGATAGAAAGAAGATTTAGGAGATTGTTAAGACTCCAAAAGCAAAAGGAACAAGCCTGCAATATGTCTCACAGTGAAGGACAAAGCTCAAGACCACACTCAGTAAGAGGAGGTCCTGGCTCTCATCAAGATACAGAAGAAGATCACAGAGAAAGATTCATTCACATGGATCCCATAGGTATGATTAATGATAGGGATAGACCTATGAGGGATTATGCTCAGTTTGATCATCAAAACATGCAAACTAGCATATCTAGACCTCATATAGATGCTGTGCATTTTGAATTTAAACCTATGATGTTTCAAATGCTTCAAACTATTGGTCAATTTGGAGGAACTCCTCTAGAGGATCCTCACTTGCATTTAAAACAGTTTTTAGAAGTATGTAGTAACTTTATCTTACCTGGTGTTAGTGAAGATGCTTTCAGATTAAGGTTATTTCCTTATTCTTTGAAAGATAGAGCTAAAGCTTGACTAAACTCTTTAGAGCCTAACTCTATCCATTCATGGAATGAAATGGCTGAAAATTTTTTAGGAAAATACTTCCCACCTATCAAAAATGACAGGATGAGAACTGATATTACATCTTTTAGACAAAAGGAATTTGAATCATTATTTGAAGCATGGGAAAGATGGAAAGAACTTTTAAGAAAATGTCCTCATCATGGTTTACCTGTTATTATTCAAATGGAAACTTTTTATAATGGTTTAGAACCTCAAACCAGAATAATGCTTGATGCATCTTCTGGTGGAGTGTTATTAAATCTGTCATACAATGAAGCATGTGAATTAATTGATAGAATAGCAGCTAATAGCTCTAGTTGGCCTACTGAGAGGGTGAGTACCCAAAAGAAACCATTAGGGGTATATGAGGTTAGTGATTTAACAGCTTTATCTGCTCAGGTAGCCACTTTAGCTAATATGATAAAAAACTTCACTTCAGTGAATGCAACTGCATCTAATGCAGCTGCATCAACAGACAGCACTGCAGCAACAGTAGAACAAGCACCTCCAGGTACCACCAGTTGTGTATATTGTGGAGGAGGTCACTTGTATGAGGAATGTCCTAGCAACCCTATTTCTGTAAATTATGTAGGTTATAATAAAAATAACAACCCCTATTCTAACACTTACAATCCTGGGTGGAAAAATCATCCCAACTTTAGATGGGGCAACAACAATGCATCTGCATCTAATACTGCACCATCTACACAACCAGGATTCCCACCTCAACAACAAGCCACCAATGAAAATTCTCTAGAAAATATCCTTAAAGCATTCATAGGAGAAGCAAGAACAGCTAGACAAACTCAAGATGCTTCCATTAAAAATCTAGAGACCCAAGTAGGACAGTTAGCCACAGCTTTGTATCAAAGGCCATCAGATGCCTTACCTTCTAATACAGAAGCTGCTCCTTCCCAGAAACAGGGAAAAGAGCAGGTTAAAACTGTTTCCTTAAGAAGTCGAAAAGATTTGGTTAAATCAAATGAGAAGGAAAGTGTAGATAAGGGAGAAAAAGAAAAAGAAAAACAAAAAAATAGTAAAGATAGAAATGTGGAAGCATCCAATGCTCCTGCATTAGAAGAAGAAGTTCAAATCCCTACACCTAAGTTAGTGCCTGAGTACCCTCCTCCTCCTTACCCACAAAGATTAAAAAAAGCACATGAGGAGAAACAATTTAGCAAATTCTTAGAGGTACTAAAACAGTTGCACATAAATGTTCCCTTAGTAGAAGCACTTCAACAAATGCCAAACTATGCAAAATTCATGAAAGATGTGCTTACTAAAAGAAAAAGATTAGGGGAATTTGAGACAGTTGTTGTAGCGACCGAAAAATCCGGAGGGATTCTTCGAAGTTCTTGAATGAAGCCGCCACCAAAGTTTTAGTTTAAGGGCAAACATTGGAAAATCCCTATTGAGTGGATAAGGGGGTTTTGCGGACTAGGTTTAGGCTCGGGAGTCGTTTATGCGTAGGGAAGGTATTAGCACCCTACGACATCCTTCCTAAGGAAGGTTACCTTTTAACTAAATGTGTAAATATTTATTAATTCAAAAATAATGATTTTACCCTTATAATAATAATAATAATAAAAGAAGACTCGATAAACGGTTAGTTATTTTTTGTACTTTTTGAGAAATAGGAGAGAAATGAATTAAAAGAAAAAAGGTTTTTTATTAATGCAATTGACAGAGGTCGGCCGCCCTCTGGTCCTACGTATCTCCTGGTAGAGAATCAAATCGCACGTAGTTCTTGGTGTAGAAAAAAGTTTTGTTTGTTGGTGTTTTTTAACTTATTAGAAAATGAAAATGACTTTGATTCAGCAAAAGGGGGAGAACATTGTAAGTTGTAAAATAGAAATGGGAGAGGTGCAATTAGTTGTGGAGTGTAGTATTATTAAAAGATGGATGCAACTAGTAGTGCAGCCCAGTTCACATTTTTTGGGTTCAAAAGCCGGCCTGCAAATTGGGCTCATCCAGGAGGGTACTGAATGATTAAACGCAGGGGTGCAATTAGCTGAGATGTGTTATATAATGAATAAAAATGGCAGTCAGCGAGCCCAGTCCGTTTTCCATGAACTGGACTGCGTTTTAACAGATTGGGCTCGCGTGGGGGTTAACTTACGAAAAGAAGGGGTATGATTAGTAAAGGAGCGTTTTTAGAAAACATGGGTGCGAGTAGCATTCTGCTTTTTTTTTTTTATGAAATCAACATCTGGAGACCCAAGCCCATCATATGTCAACATAACACATAACCCTAATTTCATTCCCCCCAACTCAACAGCGCCGTTTTGAACAAGGAAGGAAAACAGGGAAAATGAGAGAGAGAGTTACGCTGAAAGAGGAGATTACGAAGAGAGAGAGATACGCGCAGAGGAAGAGAAGAGGGAGAAGGATCGCGATGGTGACCAACAACGGCGGTGCGCGACGGCGGCGGTAGTGTGGTGCTGTTCAGAGAGAGAAAGGGTGCGATGACGGAGGGAGGGAGACGACAGTTGTGCGACGCGATGGAGGAGAGCTGGGCGGCGATTGCGACGGTGAGGAGGGAAACTAAAGGGCTTTCGACGGTGGTACGACGCGATAGTGGCGAGAGGGAAGACGGATGAGAGAGAGAGAACGCGAAACGATGAGGGGGAGAGACAGAGTTGTGGTGGTGATGGGGGGACGACGCCGGAGGGGGGGCCTTGGTGGGCTCTGGCGACGTTGGGGAGAAACAGACTCAAGGGGAGAGAAGGAGAGGGACGGCAGTGGAAGGAGAGCGGAGGGAAGCTGACGGCGGCGGTCTTCACCGGAGGTTCACCGGCGACAGTTTTTGCTGTGGGTTTTCGCTGCCGAGGGGGTGCGACAGTGGTGTCTGGATTTGAAACAGAGGTTGCACGTGGGGGGAAGGTGCTGCAACGTTGGCAGCCACCATCAACGGAATCGGGCACCGACTTCGGCACGATGGTATGTGCTCTTCAGTTGGTTTTTTTTTCTTGCTCTCTTTCGTTATATTCAAGTATATGTATTTTCTTTGATTTTTGGGTTCATTGAGTTTGGGGTTGGTGTTGATAGGAAGTGGAATTTTCTTGGTTATGCTTCGGTGTTCTTATTTGTGTGTATTACTGTGTATGTTTCCTTGTGTGTTTTTTCTGTCATCGTGTATCTCCGTCCCCCTTCTCTGTTTCTCAGCTGAGTCTTTTATAGAATAGTAAATTAATGGGACAAATTTTGTTGTTATGATTTTGCAGGGAATCAAAGTAGTAGAGCAGAGGAGGTTAATGGAGCAGAGGAGCAGCAGCAAGGTGGTGCCTGCAAAGCTGTCCTGTTGGAGCAAATTGGGAAAAAGGAGAGAATGGGAAGAAAGAAGACTTGTTTTCATTCTCAAAACATAAAAGCAGTGGCCAGCTGCTAGCCCCTTCATTTTATGTTTTTTGTACTTTTGCTTTTAATTAATTTTTTGTATTATTTTGTATTTATTTTTTGTCTATACATGTGTACTAAAGTTGACTTTGTAAAAAAACTGATTATAAAAAGTATTTATTCACAATCTGATTTTTATTAGATTTTTATTAGATTTTTAGAACAAAATTAAACCGATAACAACGACGAAAAACAAACGTATACGACGAGACGCGAACGCGCGTCTACAACGAGAATATGCGAATTTGCGTACTAAAATAAACACTCGTACACAACAATACGCGAACACCTGTCCGCAATGGGGACTAAAATGTGTACATTATTAACAATAGCACACACGCACCAATGAGAAGTAACACGCCTATACATGACTGGGAACGACACACATAAACGATAAAAACAATATTTTGGATTTTTTAGTAAGCTTTAAATTAGCCGGACAAAATTAGGGTATGACAGCTGCCCCTCTTTATTTATATTTTACTAGGAAATATGAAGGGTTTCCAAATTTCTCGAGTAAAATTGAAATAAAGATAAAAAGACACTAATTTTGTCAAGACTATTTTTTTAGAAATTATTGAAAGATAATGGGTTGACATAGAATAAAAGTAAATAGGGATCGTCGGGGATCTGAAGGAGCACTGGGGCTCTGATGGTCTAATTCACAGTCGATGCTTGGCGCATTGATTGGAGTTAAACTGAAGGACCGACGGGGTCTGAAGGGCATGCCTAAGCCTGATAGACCAATGGGTCTGATGGAGCGCAAACTAGCAACGGTACTAGTAAAACGGTCTGCTTGGGGGTGGCCTTTTTCGAGAGGCCGTGGGGGCAAGGTCAGGTCGTTGACCTGATTTGCGCACTTCGAAGGACGTGCACTGTGTTTTTAGGCGGACACAGCTAGTCTAAAGGACCTGGGGTCGGATGATCCGTCGGTTGCTCGATAACGCGACGTGCGATCTGGATTGAAGGACTATTGATGGTCTGAAGGAGAGCTTGGGCTCTGAAGGACCACAGGGGGTCAGCAAGAGTACTGGGACTCTGAATTGTGATATGAGACCAGCGCTTGGAGCACCGACTTTGAGGGAAGAAACTGTTTGGATTGACACATGGCGTACTTGCCTAAAACATACCTAATGAATGCATTTACCTGAGAAGGGAAAAACTATCTATATTTGGCATGTCTAAAAATACAATGAATGATGTATGCGTCCAATATAGGTATGTGAAATGGTAGGTGTCCGATGGGATGAATGAAACGTGGCAGATGATGTGAGTTGAAGTTGATGGAACATGGAGGTTGACAAACAACGTATGTAAATGCAGATAAGATATGAATGTGATTGTGCTGATTAATTCTGGTGGAATGATGAATGTAATGGAATGAGCGATTTTTTTTCTTTTTGCCTTTTTTGCCTTTTTCCTTATTATAATGAGTGTATGAAATGCAGAGTGAGAATGTGATGCAAATGTAATGCTTCGATGCAAATGTCATGGTGAATAAAGGAAAACACGCGAATGCATGGCACAATGATATGATTAGTGATGTAAAAGACTCTCTTTTTTGGCAACGATGAGACCGGCACCTGGCACATCTATCGAAGCAAACAATGTTATGCATGTGACGAACGTGCAATGATTGGCATCTGGTGGGATGATGAATGAAATGAGTATGCCATGGGTGTTGAACCTGGTGGAATGAGAAAGTCGACAACGGTGTATGAGATGTGAATGTGATTGTAGTGATTAATTTTTGGTGTGATGATGGATGGACTTTTCTTTTTGCTCTTTCTTATTTATTTTGTTTCTTTTCTTGATGCATGCAATGCGAATGTGAATATGATGCGAATGTAATACTTTGATGCAAATGCTATGGTGAATAAAAGGAAACACATGAATGCATAGCAAATGATATGATTGGTGATGTAGAGAGTTTTTTGGCAATGCTGAGACCCGCGCGTGTCACGTCTATCGAAGCAAAAAAATGTTATGTGCATTCATGCAATGTGATGAATGTGCAATGCGGAAGCAAATGGACTACAGGAGCCCGTGAATGATAGATGCTGAAGTTGGTCGGAAACAGAAATTGATAACCTGTGTATGCGAATGCAGATAACATACGAATGCAAATGTACTGCTGGTTGCATGATGGAATGATTTATTCTTTGGTGGGGGTAACGGGTGCAATGTGGATGATTTTTGCCTTTTTGGTTTTCTCTTTTTTTTTGAATGAATGGATGAATGCGCACAGGTAATGCTTAAATGCAATAATTGTGGTAGATGCATGACTTGTTGTTGAAATACAATGTATGGTGCAATGATTTATGATATGGTATAATAGTATTGCATGCAAATGTGTTTTGTTTTGAGATGAGAAATGAAACTTTCGATGCGAGGGGTAGAGAGGTGAGTGCTTTGGAATAATCATTCCTTGGAAAGAGGTTTGAATTCAGACATGGCAATCTCAAGGTTGTTATTCACAGACACTGATGTGCAAAACTATTTGACCGTATTTGCACACTCACTTATTTTGCTCTCCTATGATGGTGCCCCATGATGATTGATTTTTAGGTCCACAAAGTTAGCTGAGTGAGTTTCCGACTTCACATTATTAACTTGTGTTCTCTCTCTTTGAAGCATTGTTTAATAAACATGTAAAGTAGTGCAAATACAGATGAATGAGTCAGTTGGCTTGGTATGACAGATATGCCACGTGAGGGGATGAATGGTAGGTTTTTGCCAAGGTCATGAAAGGTGGAACTGCCCCGATTTAGACTACCGGTGAAGGTGAGTGCATAACTTGCCCCTGTCTAGTGGTGACAACAGCTGGGGTTGTAGAGGAGATAATGAATTGAGAATACCGTGACTTTGGAATGAAGGGTGGCAAACAAGAGATTCTGTCTCAACCTACGACGTTTGGTGTTGCCCCAATCTTGACGAGAGCAAGGTTGCCCCGACTCGAGTTTGCAAAAGGCTGTATTTAACATGGCGGGTTGAGAAATTGCCCCGGTGTGGCCTCATGGATGTGAATATGACGAGGGGACGAGATGAGTGTAGGGCGAATTTCCCCGACTTTAGGTGGAGTGAAGGGTGACGGGACTGCCCCACTTTGGAATGGTATTTCAAATGATTGCTTCTAGTGGGGTTGTGAAAGGTGACTGAGTTTGAGTCATGGGTTTTTGGAATTGGTGGTATGGATTGGATGTGGTATATGAATGGGATGGATGTCGGACATTTTCCCCAAGTTCAAGAAGCATGAAAGGTGAAAGGTATGCCCCACTTTGATATCTAGGTGATGGTCCTAGTCTAAACTGTTGGCCCTTTGAAGGTGACTCCCACAGACTATGATAATCCTGAGTTTTTGATACGATGAAAATTTCACTTGGTGATCACTAAACCTTGTCTTGATATCAGTGCAATTTGAATAAATATTGGAGTGCAAGCCCCTTTGATTTTTTTTAGCCCTTTTTTTTTATTTTTTTTTAGCAAATATATTGTAAATAAATAAACTCACTTGTCCTAAAATTAAATCTTTGAGAAGACGGAAGCAACCAGCCATTGGTCTGCATGGACTTGTTAGGGTTGTAGTACGGCCAGTGGTTAGGGGTTCATGAAAGAAGGGTTTGTAATGTGGTCCAAGGTTATGAATAATGTGGTCAATGGTTATGGGCTTCTGGGGTATAAGCTCAAATTGGTTCAGAGAGGTGTTTGATGTTTTATTGATACAATGACCTTTTAAAAGATAAGTAGGTTCAGAGAAGTGCTGGAAGCCAATGATTTGGGTCTTGTGGAAAAAAAAATGAGAATTCGGCCTGAGGATGTGTTGGTGGGTTTATTCGGACAAGGATATCTTATGTGTTTGGTGATTTTATGTATCAGCTCACAATTTTTACTGCTTTTGCCTTTTTCTCTGAGTATTTCTTTTTCAATCATCTTTTTTTGAATTTCACTTTCTTTTTTGTGATCTTTTTTTCTTTCAGTAGAGTGAGCTGATAAAAGCGATACACCATTTTTGACGTGGAATTGATCCTTGTCTAGTGATGGAAAGATTTTTTTGATTTTTTTTGGCTTTTTTGGGTTGCGGTGGGTAGCAAATAGTATTTCTTTTTTTGGATGCTTTTTGAGGATATAGAATGCCGGCCAAACATCATTTCAAATCATGATTGCTTATTTTCTCAAAAATTAACCCCAAGACAACAATTTATTTATTTTTATATATCTGCTCTTTTTCTCTATATTTCTTTTTGTTTGCCCTAACTTTTGCTTAGGCTGCTCTTTGGAGTTTTCAACCTAACAGGCTTTTTTGATGATTTTTTTTGTTTTTTGTTTTTGTTTTGCAAAGGGCTTGCATCAAGATATCTAGTGATCACAAATTTTCCCCAGCATGGGGGCCTAAAGTGTAGCTCATGAAATTTCATCATTTGGAACAAACCAAGTAGTTAACTAGGTACTTGTGTGGGGGAATGTGTACTGGGTGGTCGGGGTGGGACCGGACATGAACAAGGGATGATGATAGGATGGAAAGATGTGGACACTAACTGACTCAAACAAGAGTAAATGCACATTGTATACAAGTTGACTATACGAATGCTTCACATAGAGATAACATAGTTAACGACATGATAGGAGAAATTTTTGATAACACATCAGTTAACAAAATGGGCCCTTTGGATCATTGGTCATGGGACTGATGAGATGCATCGTTTTGCTGAAGGAAATTGTGAACGAGCTGCAAACAGTGAATAACTTCCCTTTTTGGAAAATTGAGTGTCTGGAAAAAACCTTGAGTTTATAGCTAATCTAAACTCTTCCAAAGAAGAATAATCAATTTCGCCTCATCTCTCATCAATTTTTGAAAAAAGGTTGCTCATGGTTTTTTTTTATAGAGAATGAGACAAAATGTGATAGATGAACTGACACATGATCATGGACATGGATGATGAAAATGTAAGTGCATGAAATGCATGTGATTGTTTGACTCCAATGACATCTAAGATGTTCAAAGGAATAATTATTTTAGATGATTTTGGTTTTTAAGAGACAATGCAACATGTAAGTGGTGCAAATTTACAAATTCTCATTGAAAAGAGTAATGACATGTTTTTGGTTTTTTTGGTTTCTTCTTTCCTAGAAAACGACACATGCAATGAAAAATGATTGTTTGATTCTAACTAAATGCTATGTCAAGTATGCAAGGAAACAATTATTGTAAATGACTTAGCAACATGATAATGATGCAAACATTTTTTCAATTGATGATGAATGATGCAAGAATAATAACATACTGTTATGTTTTTTTCTTTTTTTGGTATGTAACGTATGAATGAACACATGATGATGGATATGTACGATGCAAATGCAAATGTATGAAATGCATGGGGGAACTGATCTCCCAAAAAGACCAGCTATTCTAAATGATTTTTTTTACTTTTTGGAAACAATATGGCATGCGGATGATGCAAATCGTCGTTTATTGCCAACTGAAATATATTTTGGACGATGAATGACTTTTTGAGGTGGATGACTGATGCGTTTGAGGTGGTTTGGAATAAAGAACTTTTATCTTTCATTATTTTTTATGATGCATAAAGAGGAGTAATGCGTTTGAATGAAATAATGAATGAATGCAATTTTTTTTTTATAATATCAAGGTGATATTATTTTCTCATTTTTGGCATAATGGCTACGCAAGATGAAGTAATTTAAAAAGTATGATACTTTGTTATTTTAGATGATGAGATGCATGTTGGTACCATGATAATGGGATCAAAATGATGACTGTAATCTATTGTGAATGCATGATGATTTTTTATTTTCTAGTTAAAAGATTAACTGTGCTCACGCAACAAAAATAATCAAGTTAAATGCCCCCTTGTGTCCTAATGCATGAAGGAACACATGGTGATAAATGACGAAAATGCAGATGCAAATGCATGAAATGTGTGCATGAATGATCACTTGGAAAATGTCAGTTATTCTAAATGATTTTTGGAGACGATGCAGCACGTGACCGATGCAGAGCCTCTTTCATGTATCAGAATGAAATGCTAAATACGTATCTATGAATGGTGCGAAAATGATGACATAATTTTTGAAATGATGCATGTTGAAACGGTATATAAATGATGTGTGGATGAAATGGCGTATGGATGATTTAATGGGACAACAGTTTTTTTGGACGAGTGAAAAGGTGCGTGAATGTTATCATGATATTGCAAATGATGAAATGCCTATATTATTTAATGATGATTTTTGTGAATGATTATGAATGAATGAAAATGAGATATTCAGTTATTTATCAATTTTTTTTTTAAAATTGCGATCATGTTTTTTATTTTTCTTTTTCATGAAAAAAAAATGCGATGTATGAACGAATAACGTTGCATGATGTAGATGCGAGGAAGGTGAATGAATGATCATTTGAAAAGATTGACTATCCAAAAATGATTTTTTCAGAGGCAATGCAATATGATGATGAATAATGCAAGAAAGTGGCGTCATCCTATTACTTTTCTTTTATTTTGGAAATGATGCATGGTAGATGACTGATGCATTCGAGGTGGTTAGGAATGGGGAGCTTTTGTCTTGATTTTTATTTTTCTATGCATGGAGAGGAGTAACGAATATAGTACATTTTTTCCTATATGAGTATGCAAGATGATGCAAGTTGGACAAATATGTAGTGTCTTTGTTTTTTTGGATGATGATGTGCATGTTAGTACCATGAGAACGAGATGCATATGGAAACGAGCGGTTCGTTCTATGGTGATTTTTTTTTTCTAGCAAAATATAATGCCCATGATGACGGATATGAAAATGCATGTGTGCATGAAGAAGTAAATGTTTGATGCAATTATTTTTTATTTTTAAGAGGTAGTGCAACATGTATGCAAACTCTCATTTTTTATTTATGGGATGATGAATGATGAAATACCCTTTTTTTTATTTGGAAAATGGTACATAAATATGGAATTGATGCATTTAGACTAGGATGACAACATGAGGGAGATGATGTATGAATGTTATTTTTTGAAATGTAATTCAAAACTTTACAAATGATGTGATACCTATACTGTGTGATCATGATTTTGAATGATTATGAATGAATGTCGATGCATGTTAGATACGATGCTAATCAAATGATATACGAATTTTATATGGGTAAAAATTGTGTTTTTTGGCGTGCGAGGAGACAAAATGCATGACACTCGCAGCGATTTTTTTTAATGCGTGGAAAAGAGTAATGAACATAATTTTAATGTAGTATGCAAGATGGACAAATGACGGAAATGATATTTCTAGGATGATGAGATGCATGACGGTGCAATGATAATGAGATGCGTGTGAAAAAATGATCTTACTTTGTTATGGATGCGTGATGATTTTTGTATGATGAATGGAAGGAGTGATGTCGTCTCATGTGCATGCAAATGAAGGAAGCAAGAAAATGTTTTTTTTTGAGTGATTTTATTTTTGGAGAAACGCTAACCAGATTAATAGTATAATGCCCCTGTGTCCTAGGTGGGTCATGTCCCAATTGGGATTTTTAACATGATCTATGGTCGCTTATGTGATCAATCTCTCAATTGGCTTTATTCACTTCCTCACAAAGGTCTCTAGAACTAAAATCCCCTTCATGATATGATCCACAACGATAGCGAGCTACCTGGTGTGGGATACCATGAAAGAGCGTACTCTGGCTGAGACTTTCATGAGAGTCAGACAGATAAAATCCAGAATGACTGTCACTAATAATCTCCACTCGTCCTAGTTATTTAGACCCGGGTGTAGGGCCCCACTCAAAAGTGTGTGCAAAAGTGTAGGTGAGGTGTGTGATGAGGGCAAAATACCTAACCTAACCAAACTGAACAAGATATACAACAATAATAACAAAAGAGTCGTCTACCCTAAGGTTCAATAATATGAAGAAATGCTAATAAATAAAATAAGCATAAGGGTAAAAACAAAATATGAAGCTAATAAAACTTACACATTTAGTTAACTAGGCTTGACCCTCTTAATATGTCCCCAGTGAAGTCGCCAGCTGTAGCGACCGAAAAATCCGGAGGGATTCTTCGAAGTTCTTGAATGAAGCCGCCACCAAAGTTTTAGTTTAAGGGCAAACATTGGAAAATCCCTATTGAGTGGATAAGGGGGTTTTGCGGACCAGGTTTAGGCTCGGGAGTCGTTTATGCGTAGGGAAAATCCCTAAGGAAGGTTACCTTTTAACTAAATGTGTAAATATTTATTAATTCAAAAATAATGATTTTACCCTTATAATAATAATAATAATAAAAAAAGAAGACTCGATAAACGGTTAGTTATTTTTTGTACTTTTTGAGAAATAGGAGAGAAATGAATTAAAAGAAAAAAGGTTTTTTATTAATGCAATTGACAGAGGTCGGCCGCCCTCTGGTCCTACGTATCTCCTGGTAGAGAATCAAATCGCACGTAGTTCTTGGTGTAGAAAAAAGTTTTGTTTGTTGGTGTTTTTTAACTTATTAGAAAATGAAAATGACTTTGATTCAGCAAAAGGGGGAGAACATTGTAAGTTGTAAAATAGAAATGGGAGAGGTGCAATTAGTTGTGGAGTGTAGTATTATTAAAAGATGGATGCAACTAGTAGTGCAGCCCAGTTCACATTTTTTGGGTTCAAAAGCCGGCCTGCAAATTGGGCTCATCCAGGAGGGTACTGAATGATTAAACGCAGGGGTGCAATTAGCTGAGATGTGTTATATAATGAATAAAAATGGCAGTCAGCGAGCCCAGTCCGTTTTCCATGAACTGGACTGCGTTTTAACAGATTGGGCTCGCGTGGGGGTTAACTTACGAAAAGAAGGGGTATGATTAGTAAAGGAGCGTTTTTAGAAAACATGGGTGCGAGTAGCATTCTGCTTTTTTTTTTATGAAATCAACATCTGGAGACCCAAGCCCATCATATGTCAACATAACACATAACCCTAATTTCATTCCCCCCAACTCAACAGCGCCGTTTTGAACAAGGAAGGAAAACAGGGAAAATGAGAGAGAGAGTTACGCTGAAAGAGGAGATTACGAAGAGAGAGAGATACGCGCAGAGGAAGAGAAGAGGGAGAAGGATCGCGATGGTGACCAACAACGGCGGTGCGCGACGGCGGCGGTAGTGTGGTGCTGTTCAGAGAGAGAAAGGGTGCGATGACGGAGGGAGGGAGACAACAGTTGTGCGACGCGATGGAGGAGAGCTGGGCGGCGATTGCGACGGTGAGGAGGGAAACTAAAGGGCTTTCGACGGTGGTACGACGCGATAGTGGCGAGAGGGAAGACGGATGAGAGAGAGAGAACGCGAAACGATGAGGGGGAGAGACAGAGTTGTGGTGGTGATGGGGGGACGACGCCGGAGGGGGGGCCTTGGTGGGCTCTGGCGACGTTGTGGAGAAACAGAGTCAAGGGGAGAGAAGGAGAGGGACGGCAGTGGAAGGAGAGCGGAGGGAAGCTGACGGCGGCGGTCTTCACCGGAGGTTCACCGGCGACAGTTTTTGCTGTGGGTTTTCGCTGCCGAGGGGGTGCGACAGTGGTGTCTGGATTTGAAACAGAGGTTGCACGTGGGGGGAAGGTGCTGCAACGTTGGCAGCCACCATCAACGGAATCGGGCACCGACTTCGGCACGATGGTATGTGCTCTTCAGTTGGTTTTTTTTTCTTGCTCTCTTTCGTTATATTCAAGTATATGTATTTTCTTTGATTTTTGGGTTCACTGAGTTTGGGGTTGGTGTTGATAGGAAGTGGAATTTTCTTGGTTATGCTTCGGTGTTCTTATCTGTGTGTATTACTGTGTATGTTTCCTTGTGTGTTTTTTGTGTCATCGTGTATCTCCGTCCCCCTTCTCTGTTTCTCAGCTGAGTCTTTTATAGAATAGTAAATTAATGGGACAAATTTTGTTGTTATGATTTTGCAGGGAATCAGAGTAGTAGAGCAGAGGAGGTTAATGGAGCAGAGGAGCAGCAGCAAGGTGGTGCCTGCAAAGCTGTCCTGTTGGAGCAAATTGGGAAAAAGGAGAGAACGGGAAGAAAGAAGACTTGTTTTCATTCTCAAAACATAAAAGCAGTGGCCAGCTGCTAGCCCCTTCATTTTATTTTTTTTGTACTTTTGCTTTTAATTAATTTTTTGTATTATTTTGTATTTATTTTTTGTCTATACATGTGTACTAAAGTTGACTTTGTAAAAAAACTGATTATAAAAAGTATTTTGTTCACAATCTGATTTTTATTAGATTTTTAGAACAAAATTAAACCGATAACAACGACGAAAAACAGACGTATACGACGAGACGCGAACACGCGTCTACAACGAGAATATGCGAATTTGCGTACTAAAATAAACACTCGTACACAACAATACGCGAACACCTGTCCGCAACGGGGACTAAAATGTGTACATTATTAACAATAGCACACACGCACCAATGAGAAGTAACACACCTATACATGACTGGGAACGACACACATAAACGATAAAAACAATATTTTGGATTTTTTAGTAAGCTTTAAATTAGCCGGACAAAATTAGGGTATGACAGTTGCCATGACTAAAGAATGTAGTCAGATCATGCAAAGTAAAATTCCTAGGAAATTGAAGGATCCAGGAAGCTTTACAATTCGATTTTCCATTGGAACCTCTTATACTGGTAAAGCTTTATGTGATTTAGGGGCAAGTATTAACTTAATGCCTAAATCTATTTTTAACCAGTTGAGAATTGGAATTGTAAGACCAACCACTGTGACACTTCAATTAGCAGATAGGTCAATAGCCTATCCTGAAGGAATAATAGAAGACATCTTAGTTAAGGTAGACAAATTTGTATTTCCTGCAGATTTTGTCATTCTTGACTTTGAAGCAGATAAGGATGTACCTATTATCCTATGAACACCATTCCTAGCAACTGGCAAAACCTTAATAGATGTGCAGAGAGGTGAACTTACAATGAGAGTGAATGATCAAGGGATAAAATTCAATGTGATGAGTGCTATGAAGTATCCCACAGAGGATACAGAAGCATGCTCATCCATTTTTTCTCTAGATAGATTGGTAGAAAAACAGTTTTACAAACAGTATGATCATTTGGCTAATGCAAATGCACTTGATGCACCTGCATTACTAGATGAGGAATTACTAGAAAAAGAAAATCTGCCAATAGGAAACTCTTGTAAGGAAGTCTGGACCAGAACTTATGAACCTCTCAAACTTGACGATCCAAAGAAACATACCAGTTATTATTGCTTCTAAGCTAGAATTGAAGGAATTGCCTAAACATCTTAAGTATGTCTTTTTAGGAGAAAATGAGACTTTACCACTTATTATTGCTTCTGATTTAACCTCAGAACAAGAAAATGATCTCATCAATACTCTAAAGAAACATACCAAAGCAATAGGTTGGCAAATGACAGATATCAAAGGAATTAGTCCTTTTGTGTGTTTGCATAGAATCATCTTAGAAGAAAATTCTAAGAATAGTATAGAAAGCCAAAGAAGACTAAATCTTATCATGAAGGAGGTTGTAAAAAAAGAAATCATTAAATGGCTAGATGCTGGCATCATATACCCAAAGAAAGGGGGTGTGACAGTAATAGCCAATGAAAAGAATGAATTGATACCTACTAGAACTGTAACAGGCTGGAGGATATGCATGGGTTACAGAAAACTCAATAAGGCTACCAAAAAGGATCACTTTCCTTTACCATTCATAGACCAAATGCTAGATAGATTAGTAGGGAAAGAGTTTTATTGTTTTCTAGATGGCTATTCAGGATACAATCAGATAACCATTGATCCTAAAGATCAAGATAAAACCACTTTTACATGCCCTTATGGAACCTTTGCCTTTAGAAGGATGCCATTTGGACTATGTAATGCACCTGCAACTTTCCAAAGATGCATGATGTCAATATTCTCAGATTTCATTGAGCAATCAATGGAAGTGTTTATGGATGATTTCTCTGTCTGTGGAGAAACATTCCAAGATTGTTTATCAAACTTGGAACAAATTCTCAAAAGATGTGAGGATACAAATCTAGTGTTAAACTGGGAAAAGTGCCATTTCATGGTGCAAGAGGGCATTGTGTTAGGACACAGAATTTCAAAGAAAGGTCTAGAGGTAGACAAAGCAAAAATTGAGGTGATTGAGAAATTACCCCCACCAACAACAGTTAAAGGTATTAGGAGCTTTCTAGGCCATGCTGGTTTTTATAGAAGGTTTATCAAAGACTTTTCAAAAATTTCAAAACCATTATGTATGCTTTTACAAAATGATGTACCATTTAACTTTGATGAATCTTGTTTGGATACTTTTGAAAAGCTTAAAAAAGCTTTAGTAACAGCACCAGTGATAGTAACACCTGACTGGAGCAGGCCTTTTGAATTAATGTGTGATGCTAGTGACTTTGCAGTAGGAGCAGTCCTGGGGCAAAGGTATGACAAGGTTTTTCATTCTATTTATTATGCTAGCAAGACATTAATTGAAGCTCAAGTGAATTACACAGTTACAGAAAAGGAACTATTAGCTGTGGTATTTGCATTTGAAAAATTTAGATCATACTTAGTTGGCACTAAAGTAATTATTTATACTGATCATTCTGCCATTAAGTATTTAATTTCAAAAAAAGATGCAAAGCCAAGGCTGATAAGATGGATTCTACTCCTACAAGAGTTTGATCTTGAAATTAGAGACAAGAAAGGAGTAGAAAACCAAGTAGCAGACCATTTGTCAAGGCTTGAAAGGTGAATCACTAGAGGGAGAAATCAAGGAGAGTTTTCCAGATGAGAAACTATTGGCAATCACAGTCAATGCACACAGTGCAACTGCATGTGCTACAAGCAATGCAGGAGCACCAAATGCATCTACACCATGGTATGCTGATATTGTAAATTTCCTTGCAAGTAAAGTGACACCAATGAATATGACATATCAACAAAGGAGAAGATTCTTCCACATAGTAAAAAAATACTATTGGGATGACCCATTTCTTTACAAGATGTGTCCTGATCAATTAATGAGGAAATGTGTTCCTGAGGAAGAACAACAAGCAGTGCTTCTTGTTATACCCCAATTTTGTCCGTCTTCTAGTTTTAGTCGTTTATTTTACTTAAATCGTGTTTTGAAGTCGCGTGGTTACGAGAATTATCAGTACGGCGTCTCAGTTACTAACCCTGGCCAATTTCAATTACCCTGTTCAACTAAATCGAAATACCGTTGTTTTAAATTAGGCATGCACGCGAATGATCGATCTTTTCGTGCGTTCTTCAATTTAATCGTCGTATTTGGATTTAGTCGAACCTAATTGAGACTAACAAAGTCATTTTTCTCGCGATTGGGCTTGTCGTTTCAATTTGGGCTTAAGAACGTGATTCTGAGATAATGTTAGCGTTTAATGGTCAACGGGCTTATTTATTCTATTTGGGCCTCGTTCTCACGCACTTGTCTAGTTGGGTCCGATATCACTTTTGTATTTGGCCCAATTTCTTTTATTATTTTTACTCTGCCTATTCATTTATTTTGAGTAGTATATATAGTCTAAAAATGTCAAAAATTGCTATTTGTTTTTATTTACAAAAATAATATTACAATTATCCAAAAGTCCAAAAATACAAAAAATGATAATACTAAAAATACCAAAAAATATAAATCCGAAAATGCAAATAATAATAGGCAGCAGCAGCAGCAGATTTAGGGTTTCCAGCAGCTGCTCCCCAAGCTGCTGGGCCTAGGTCGATCCGCTCCAAAACCTGAAAAATAATTCAAAGCCCGGTCAAAAGCAATTAATGCCAAGACCTAAGTTTTTAATATAAATAAACAGTCAGCCCACAGCAAAGAGGAGCATCAGACACAATCATACACAAAACAGATGGCAAAAATCACTAAAAAATAAAGATTAAGGTTTCACATGGAAACCCTGGTCAACAAATACAAAATCTGAAACAAGTGGCCGTAAAACAGTGGCAGCGAAGAATAGAAGTATCAACGGTAGCGGTGTGCGAATTGAGAACAATTTCAGAGGCTGGAACCGAGGTTGGTTGTTATTTTTTTTTTAGGAGAAACCAGTAAATAGGATTACGTCTCTAAATCAAAAAATCGAATTGAGATCTGTTTATGTTGCCTTAATAGTGTTTAACTCTGTGTAAATAATTTTTGACTCTGAGAAAAACAAGAATCAGATGACTTGAGATCGGAAGCTTACAAATCGGGTCGATACTCACGAATCATTTCAAAATAGCTCTGCGTACGTTTTACTAATTAGTGCAAGTTGTAAATAACCTAAGTTTTTTCTGTTTCTTGTAATGAGGTCTGTTTGTGTTTTGTTAAAAGAAATTACGTGAGGACTTAATCAAAACTTGGTTAACCCAAAACCCAGGGATTAATAAAATCATAATAGACTCTGAAAATACATAAACCTGTAGGAAATGAAATTAAGAGAAGAGTTGTGCTATTGTTTTTTAAATGGAACTGAGGGTTAGATGTAACAAATTCGAATTAAAACCAGCAACAGATTAGTCTCATTTGTCCTTTTTTAGATTAGTTTCTTTTATGCAAATTAGTTTCAGACCTCTCAAAAAATAAGATTAAGGTTTTGATAGAGGAGGTAATCTTAAAATGAATCTGTCTTTTAGAAAATTACAAACAAGAAAGATGGAAAATAGGAATAGCATCAAGAACAGAAGAAGGGGAACCGAAATGAAATCAAAGAAGAAAATGGAAACTAGGAGGTGGAAACCACCACCACCAGCGCCGGCGACGACGCCGGTATCCTCCCCAGTTTTCTTCGCGGCCCCCTTCGCGTCCTCCTTCTCCTTTCTCTCCCAATCGCAACTCGCAGCGAAACATCTCCCCAAAACCGAGCCAACCACGAAGCCACCACGAAACCACCCACAACATCGCAAGCCAAACCTTCACTGCCGTCGCCCCTCACCATCTCCACCACCGAACTGCCCAGCCACCGTCGTCCCTAGCCAATGTCCACCGCCAATCCGCACCCTCTCCTCTCTCCACACCCCCAAACGGTCAGCAACTGAACCAAGCCGCACCATTAGCAGAAACCAAATCGAAAAATAGTGGATCGGTGGAAAGAGAGAGCGGAGCTAGGGAGAGGAAAGAGAAGTGCGATCGAGAGAAAGAGAAGTGCGATCGAGAGAAAGAGAGAGAGAGTAGGTGCGTTGAAGAGGGGAAGACGGAAACGGAGATGGAGTTGAGAGAGGGAGGCGGATGCGGAAACGGAGTAGAGGAGAAAGAGGAGAGGTCACGGAGTGGGGGGAATCCGCCGCGGCAAGGAGAGAGAGAGTTTTTAGGGTTGGGGTGATGTGGGGGTAGAGCTGCGGCGCAGCCAGGTGAGGAAGGAGAGATGGAAATTTTTTTAGGTTTTTTTTTTAATTTAGGGTTTCCCCTTTTATAGTGTCCCCAATAATTATTTATTTTAATTTTATTTTTATTATCAGAATGCTATTAGCACCCCCTCAATTCACGCGTGCACCCCTCCCTCACTTAAGCCCAGTTTCGCATACTGGGCCCTCAGATGCGAACTGGGCTTCCTTTTTACACCCGCTATTAATTATACAACCCCCTGCTGCTAATAACACCCTATTTTACCATTTCACCCCCCTTTCCCTCGTTTTTTTTAATTTAATTTAATTCTCTTCAAGACAAAATATTTTCTCATAAATTAAAAACTTTGCTAATAATCTTGTGAAGCCTTTGCTTGCATGATTATTAACAACGAGATACTAGTGGTGATCACTTGGAGCCTTTGCTCAATTGATCATCATGAATGCCTAATTTTCCTAAAAATTTTCACTAAATCAAAAACTTTGTTAGTAGTCTTGCGAAGCCTTTGCTTGCATGATTATTAACAATGGAGTGCTAATGGTGGTCACTTGGAGCCTTTGCTCAATTGATCATCATGAAAGCTCAATTCTCACAATTAAACAAGATAAAAAACAAAAAACGTTTTCCAAACAACCAAGAACTACGTAGCCTTTGATTCTCTACCAAGAGATACGTAGGAGCAGGATCACGCCCCTGTCAAGCGCAAAAATAAACAAATTCCATTACCTTTCTTTCTTAAACTCTTTTTTTACCAAAAACACAAAAATAAACAATTTCTAAAATTAAAGAATATACAAACAGATCTCCTTCCTTTCAAAAGCAAAAGTCTTATTTTCAAAGTAGGGGATTAAATCGGTCGTACGGCCGGGTTAATCATCGTTTTAAGATAAGTGAACAGTGGCCCCTCAGAGCCCCAGCGCTCCTTCAGCCCTCAGTGGCCCTTCAGAGCCCCAGTGCTCCTTCAGACCCCCAGTGGTCCTCCAACACAGATCACACAGTCCTAAAACCCCTACATTAAAAAACACCAACCCACAAACATTTTCTACACACAAGAAGAACTACGTAGCTTTGAGTTCTCCATCGCACCGAGAGATACGTAGGAGCGGGCCATGTCCCGTCAAGCGTTTTTTCTAAAAAACCACTTTTCCCCCTTTTTTTCATAATAAATAAAGATTTTCATAAATAGTTTTTTCAATGAGAAGTAGAGAGGCAAAATTAAGTATTTTCAAGTCAATACACTAAAAACCACACATTTAATTAAAGGTTCCCTCTCAGTAGAGAGGACGTGTGAGGTGCTAATACCTTCCCCGCGCGTAACCGACCCCCGAACCCTATTCTCTAGTTTCGCAAGACCAATCGCTTTCCAAAAAAGGTTTTCCTCATATTTTCCTTAATAAATATTGGTGGCGGCTTCATTGTCTTAGGAAAAGTTGTGAACGAGGAAGGTTCTCCCTCGGGGACTTTTTCGGGCGCAACACTTCTGCATTGCCATGCTGCACCATATGGTGGCCACTTTGGAAGCACAAGAACAGCAGCTAAGGTATTACAGTCTGGTTATTTTTGGCCTACTTTATTTAAAGATGCATATTTTATGGTCAAGAAATGTGACAAATGTCAAAGGGCAGGAAATATCTCTGATAGACATGAAATGCCAAGAACTAACATTTTAGAAATTGAATTATTTGATGTATGGGGAATGGATTTCATGGGACCTTTTCCACCTTCTTTTGGCAATTTGTATATTTTAGTAGCTTTTGATTATGTGTCCAAATGGGTAGAGGCAGTAGCATTACCAAATAATGATGCAAAATCAGTAAGTAAGTTCCTTCAAAGGAATATATTTACTAGATTTGGTACTCCTAGAGCTATAATTAATGATAAAGGTTCACACTTCTGTAATAAAATTATTGAAAACCTTCTAGCTAAGTATGGAGTTAAGCATAAAATTGCTACAGCTTACCACCCTCAAACAAGTGGGCAAGCAGAACTCTCAAATAGAGAAATCAAAAGAATGCTAGAGAAAATGGTAAGTCCAAATAGGAAAGATTGGTCTTTACATTTGGATGAAGCTTTATGGGCTTATAGAACAGCATTCAAAACACCCTTAGGAATGTCTCCTTATAGAATAGTCTATGGAAAAGCATGCCATCTACCTGTGGAGTTAGAAAATAAGTCTTATTGGGCTATCAAGAAGCTCAATTTTAACTTAGATAAAGCAGGTACACAAAGAATGCTAGAGCCTAATGAGTTAGAAGAGATTAGGCAATTCTCTTATGAAAATGCTGAAATCTACAAAACCAAAACAAATGCATGGCATGATAAGAGAATTCAAAAGAGAGACTTAAAAGAGGGAGGACTAGTTCTGCTATACAATTCCAGATTGAAGCTTTTTCCTGGAAAGCTTAGATTAAGGTGGTCAGGACCATTCAAATTGGTTAAACTTTATCCTCATGGAGCAGTTGACTTGTTAGATAAAACCTCAAACACCATCTTCAAGGTAAATGGTCAAAGAATCAAAATGTACTATGGTGAACATGTGGTGAGAGATAAGATCACCACTCAATTGAAAAATCTCTAAAAGAAAGAGGTAGTCAGGCTGATAAGACTCTTAAAACAAGCGCTTAATGGGAGGCAACCCATCATTTTTACTTAATTTTGTTCAATTTGATGTTTTAAGTGTTTTGTAGGAAAAACAGGAAACTAATGCAGCTGCATTGCAATGCTACTGCATTACATATGCATTGAAGAAAAATGTGCCCTGTACCCAAGTTCAAAAGTTTGAAGAAATTGATCAAGTGAGAAGGACAACTCATCAGAAGCAAAGTTGGAAATTAAATGAAGTGTTGAGTAACCAAGGAAGACACGTGGCTGCACGCATGTCCACCACGACCTACCTAACGGCTACTACCTCAAATCAAATCAAACTTCTCTTAACTCATCACCAAGAAAACCCTAAAATCATTTTCGTTATCCCTTCCACTCAATCTGAAACCTCCCACTCTAATCAAACAGTTACACACATCAATTCCATATCCAGCAAACACAACGGTGAAGAAGAAATCAGCATCAAAGTCTTCAGGCAAACATGCATCATCATCGTTCCAAAAGGCAAGAAAGACAAGACCAATGCACCAGCATTGATCAGTGAAGAGAAAGCTCATCTATGGAAAATGCAAATGCTACCAGAAAGAGGATACGATTTGAAGAAAGCAAGTCCATCCTTCATGGCAACAGTGGCCAATCTTCACTGGGATCACTTTGTGTTGCCACGAGGAGGATACATTGAAGAGCTAGTAAGAAAATTCTATGCTGGACTGTCTGAAGGAGAAAGACCAGAGAAAAGCTACACTTCTAAGGTTAGAGGTAAGATAGTTTATTTTCATCCTAAAAAAATAAATGAACATTATCTATTGAAATACAATGGACTTGAATTGAGAAGAAAGTAGGGAAGGCTAATAAGAAGGAAATGGAAGAAATTAGGAGTGGAATTGCTACACCAGATTCTGTTTGGGAAAGATTCACACCAAATAAGGTTAAGCTTAGAAGTACTTATTTGATAGATGCTCTAGGAAATTGGCATTTGTTCATTACAACATCAATCTTGCCTACTTCACACACATATGCTATGACCAAAGAGAGATTGATCTTACTAGATACAATTCTCTCTGAGGAAAATGTTGATCTAGGTAGATTGATTGCAAGAGAAATATATAGATGTACAACAAAAACAAAGGGATTTCTGTTTTTCCCTTGTCTCATAACTGAATTATGCATGAAAGAAGGTGTTCCTATTGCTGCTAATGAACAAAGAAAATTCCCCCCTACTAATTTGAATGCTGAGATGAAGGAGAGAATAAGAAAAGTGAAAGAATCAGTGCCTATGCCTGCAATGCAAGAGGATTTCATGCAAAAGCAAGCTGCAGTGTGGAAATTTCAAAATGAACAACATGATTGGCTGCAGCTTGTTTTCCAATATTTGTCTAATGAATTAGGCAATATTGAGGCACCTGTGTTCCCAAGCTGGGTGTTAAGAACTGAAGGACAAGAAAAAGAGGAGAAAGAACAAACAGATGAGGATAAGGAAGGAGAAAAAGAAGAGAAAGAAGAGAAAGAAGAGGAAGAAAAAGAAGAGCCTAGTAGAAAGAAGAGAGTGACTATGAAACAAACAAAGGGAAAGAAAAAGGTAGTAATGGAGCCTGAATTTGAAGACACTTATAATTCAGAAACTGAGGATGAATATTTAGAAAAAGAAATGGACAAGGAGAGTGAAGAAGAAGAAGAATAAAGTACTGAAGTTGAAAGTGAGGAAGAAGAACATGCTAGAGGTGTCATTCTGGAAGAAATTGCCAGACAAAAATATGCCAAGAAAACACCACCACAAACCCAACAAGAAACAACCCACACTTCACCAATCACATCACCTATTCAATCACCAATTCACTCACCTACCAAAGAAGCATCTCCCCAACCAAAATCACCACTACCTTCCCTTACTGATCCACCAATACAGTCACCACCATAAACAACCCCTCCTCCACCCTCTCCACCAACTGAAACAGAACAACAAACACACACTGTGCCACAAAGCCCAATCCCAACCTCACCTATCACTGAGCCACAACCAGAACAAACAACCCCTACTAGCCCTACTAACATTATAACTAATGTTGTTTCTGCTCTTGAGCATGAAAATGTGCAGGACACTGATGAAGATCCAACTGAAGAGACAGAACCAGAGGCAGTACAGGAGGAAGAAGCTGAAGTTGTCACAGCAGCAGTTGACATGCAGACTGATGCATCTGCATCAGATGCTTCTGCATCTCAACAGAAGGCTGCAATAAAACCACAACATGATGAGGCTACTATGCAACTAGTTCTGGAACAGATAGCTCAAAGAAAGAGAGAGGAACTGGGAAATACACAACAATTCTTCAAACAACCAGCTGTCAAGGCACCAAAGAGAAAGATCTCTGAGGCAATCCCAACTGATGCTACTGCATCAAGTCCTGCATCACCACCAGTGGAATCAGGTGCATCTGCACCGGTAGAAGTAACTCCAATCTCCAAGCCAAAAGAAAAGAAGCAGAAAGTGAAGAACACTCCTCCTACCAGACATAGTGCAAGAATAAGGACTGGAGCCAAGAAATGAGTATCTGTTAATGCTTTCTGCAATTTTACCTACTATATTTTGGATGTTATCTTACTACTAACTCTTCCCCGGTTGTGTTTTCAATCCCTCTCCCCATATTTTGAACAAATATTTTGGAAGTATTTTGTGAACTTTTGGCAGTGAGGACACTGCCATCCCTTAAGTTTGGGGGGAGAACTTATCATATTATCATATTAAGTATGTTATGTATGTTATCTATGTGTGTTTTTAGCAAATGTATGCTTTTAAATAAATATTTTTGTATTGTATGAATGTATTAGATGTACTTAACAAAGTAGTATCCAAATACATGAAACTAATTTTCCAAAGATACATTTTTCATTGGAAAATAAGGACAAGTATGAGGAATACTATAAATTGTTAAGAACATTTTAGTAGATGATTAGTTTGAAAACATTTTACAAAGATATGGTGCACCTATGGATGGATTTTTGAAAAGAAAAGAAAAAGAAGCCTTATTTCTCACAAGAATAACCAGAATTATTTTTCTTCCAAATACCTCAAAACTGAGTTTGTGAAAAGAACCTTGCTATTTAAAGAGCAATCTGATGCAAGGGAAAATTTTGGTGAGCTAAGGTCAAAACAAATTTTTTCTAAAAAGTAAGAGTAGCTTAAAGAATTAAGTTTGGGGGTATTTTTATGAAAACCAAGGCTGAATTTGAAAAGTAAGAGCAACAATGCAAAAGAATACAAAAAGAGTGGTACAAAGATCAAAGATCAAAGCCATATTGACCTGACTCAATTGAGCTATACCTGTGCCTAAGTGCATGATTGCATCTGGAGGTCAAAGACCTGTGCCATGCATGAATAAATGCATCTGGAGGATAGTTCAAAACTGTACCTGTGCCAAAGTGCATGAATGCATCTGGAGGTCAGTGAAAGCTACACCTGTGCCATGCAGGAATAAATGCATCTGGAGGACAGTGAGGAAGGCAATATAGGCTACAAAAAAATAACACAGTGCAGAAGCAATGCAACTGCACTGCAGAAAATAAAAAGCAGAAAAACATCAATGCATAAACACTTCAAAGAAGTAATGCATCTGCATCAAAGAGACCACCAACACAAGAAAAAAAGTGCATTAACTCAAAAAGCTTTGAAAAATTCAATCAAGTCCTTGGTTGTAAAACTCCCCAATACTTGAGGATTTTGTGAATCTAAACCTTTCTTTTGAAAAAATATTTTGGTGTGACCAAAGATAAACCAATCTTTTCAAAAGCTAGGAGGAAGTTTTCACTTAGTCTTGGAACCAATCTCAACTCAGTGGGTTCACACACACACAAAGAGTGTAAAATTCTGGAAGTTTGAAAAGAAATAAAGGCACAAGAAAAATTGATGAGCAAAAAAGTTCATAGAGAGCACCTCATGAAAATCCAAATATCAAAACTGATTTATCTTCTAGAATCTATAGTATTAGTTAGTTTGTCTTTGTCTTTACTTGAGGACAAGCAACGGTTTAAGTTTGGGGGTGTGATAACTCTATTTTATATAGAGTTATTCATATGTTTAAACTTAATAAATTGCTCTCTTTCAAGCAAAGATAAAGAGTTTATATAGTATTTTATGTAATATGTGATAACTTGAATGTTTGACATGGTTATAGTTGATAATAGGCCATTTTGGATACATTGTGGTATGTTTGATAAGTTTGTTCAGTGCAGTCTAGATGCTCCTGAATCAAATGCTCCTGCATTGATCCTGCACTGGTTTAGTACAATGCTACTGCACTGCAACTGCATTGCCTGAAGGTTGGAGCCATCCACTTGCACATCCACTTGCCATCCACTTGCATTTGATGACCTCATACTTGGTCCCCTAAAGCAAGAACACTTCAGATTTCGTTGCCTACAATTCCCACATAGCTTTGAAGAGTCATCAACGTAGGGACACATGTTGTTATCTCATTTGACCTCCCTATACAATTGATTGAAGACTTCACATGGGAATCAACTGCTGTAAAGCAACCATGAATACAGCCATCAAGGTTACTTCAACATGAAGGAAGGAAGCACCTCTCTTGAAGGCTATATAAAGACCTCACTCATTCATTTGAAGATAGATCACAATCCATAAGTTAGATTTAAATTTCAATATACATAATTAGTTTCTATTTTGTAAGAAGGAAAGGAAGGAAGTGACAAATCCTCCTTGCTTCAGTTTCATAGTTTTATCAATAGTGCTAAGGAGCTAATGCAACTACATTGCTAGGAAGGATTCATGCTAAGAGCTTCAACTTGTGTAACTTCTATCTTGTTTCTCTTTTGTGATTTCAATTATATAAACATGTTCTATTCTGTTTATATTTTCCTTGCAATGTCTATGTTGAGCTAAACCTCTCTTAGTTGGAATGTTCTAACCAATTAATGAGCTTTTAAGTAAGTTTAATACAAGTATATGATGTGTGCACTTTAGTTCTTGCTTGATAATATTTTCAACACTTATTTTGAGATTGATCACTTAGAATAGGTAGATTTGTAAAAGCAGACATGGTTTACAATTAAGAACTCAAGAACTAATATGGGTGAGTGTTTTACATAAAGGAAACTTTGTGAAAACCATACTAAGTCCTAGACATAGGATAGTATAGTCCATAGGGTGATACTGTGTGTACTTTAAAAGACAAGAGTGAGCTTATTTAGCAAGCCTAGACATAGGAGCGGGCCATAAAACTCTGAAGAAAAGTGACTGAAAGGCACACAACTAATGCAACAGCATTCAGTGCAACTGCATCATAACTGCATTAAACACTTATAAGTAAATTACTTGGGGAAGACATTCCAACTAGCTTTTCTCTATTGCATTACAACTACTCACACTTTGCTTTATTCTAACTTACTTGTGATACTCACCATCATCAACTATCTTGTTAAATTGGTTACTTTTCTCTAAATTACATAATATTGACTTTTGAAAGAGTTCATCAATCCCTGTGGGTTCGACCTGTTCTAAACACTGTATTACTTGTTATGGACTGTGTATACTTGCACATGTTTTCTACACACCACTTACATAAGCGTTTGACTCATTTACTAAGAATCTTGACTGAAGGAAACCGAGTTATTTTATAAAATAAGTCGACTCTCAGTCCAAACGAATTTAGAAAATGATTTTTCTTGCAATTCGACTAGGAAAATTCTAAAATCGTAATGAGATGTCCTTTCTTTATATTAATTTCAAAAGCTGGAAAGTACAATCTTTCCATTTGGATAAAAATTCCTTCCCACGGGGTTTTCAAATAATGACACTTTGAAAAAAATACGATTATCCAAAACGTTAATTCACCCCAACTTATAAATGACCTTACTCAATGCACGACGTTTCAACAAAGCGGTACACTCATTCTCTGATTTTAGAATTTACTATGTTGAAAATGAGAATAAAAGTGCTACTCTGTTGAAATCACCCATTTGTGCGATCAAAATCTCACAGACTTCCATTATTGTGCTTGGGTTTGGCTCCGTTATGATAAAAATAATTGGGTTTGTTCGAGGAATGAATAGGGAAAGACATTGAGCCGAAAGGAAGGCGGATACTTGATTTTAAAAATTTTCTTAAACCGCTATTCTATTCGATCCAATTCATTTCCTTTCAATCTTTTTCTCGAATTAGCCCAAGGTAAAACTTCAAGGTTAAAACAAAGACTTACATTTCGTGATGAAAAACAAGCATGAATTTAATGTCTCGAGAGACTACACAAAATGTTTATAGGATTAACTATCAAGGACTCGTGTATCATACACTCACTGTCCAATCATTTAGTCTCAGGCCGACATATGGTTCATCCTCAGACATTCTTCCATTAAACAGGTGTAGTGGTAAAAGAATATGTACCACGCATATCCAACTCACCGGCCTCCTTAGAAACAGGCTCGTGTGCTGAACTACGATCAGACAATTCTGAGTTCAGCACATATTTGCTTTATTGACATCTAGCCGATAGATTGTTAGAATGGTGAAACTAGCCTTGATCCATCCGATGGATCAAAGTCACAGCAACTTAATGCTACCCTAACGAGGTCAAGATTACCATCGGAGTTTTACCTCAGTAGTGGAAGCTTGAACACTATACTGTCGTAAAATAATTGCCCTCACATGGCTTGATACTTCTCTAACTAGCAATTACTTTTACCTGTTACCCAGTCTCCCATTACTTCTGAGTTAACATTTGAGTAACCCACATCTTCAGTTATCTTGGAAACAATCCTAGCATTTTAGGCAGTCGTCGGTACAAACGATGTTTTTGACTAACCCAAAATGCTAATAAGAGTGCGTCTTCGACCCTTATAATTCGGTCCACGGAACTCAACCCTACAGCCTGATGCCCTTACACCGGTTATGGCTTTTTCGGAGTTGTCTAAGTCAACAACTTATCAAATTTCAGCTGTCTTACTAGATCAACCAGGCTTGAACTTTGATACCTATTCTTCTTAGGTCTTGATCACTCACATCCTAAGGAGATGAGAATTTCGCTATCAGGAATTTTACTAGAACGACATAATGTTTTCCTTAGAAGGTAATATTTAGTGTCATTCTAGGCAATCCTTGGTTTCTCGATTAACTTCAGCGTAGCAATTTTTTCTCGGATTAGTTACGAAATTGGAATTGCGGTGGCACCAATGGAATTTTGCAAACAAAATGTTATTTTGGGAATCAAACGAGCGCACCTTAAGTGCCTCCGTATTGATTCTTAAGAATTTGAGTATATATATATATATATATTGAATTTCCTTGGCCCAGCTTCTCTCCGAATTTCCGTAACTATTCAAACATAGACATTACTACCACGTTAATCAATCAAGCTTCAGAACGAGGTCTATTCCCATAATGACATCATGTCCGCCACTTGGGTGACTTTAAGCTCCTCGTTCTTCCAATTTTCCGTACAACAGGGAGATTCACACTCCACTAATGCTCTAGAGTTAACTCTTCAAATTGAAACAGAGGTACACTTCATACTACCGTTGGAGACACGGTTTGCAACCCACTCCGAGGTGTAGATATTTTCATTAGTTTTCCATCGCCTCTCGGAACATAAAAAATCGAAGTTCCGGAGCAGAAGTTACGAACAAAATGAGTCAGAAGACTAACGAGAATTTCTTACCGACCGCAACTGGGATGCCTCTATTCAGCGGATTGGGATAATGTCACTTCTACCGATTCCACATACTAAACTGCTTTAGAAGGGTTTGATTCATAATTCCTGATCGGGACTTAGCCTGATCGGCACGTTGTGATTCGGAAGAAGAAGAATCGGGATCTATGCTTGGGATTATTTGAAAGGACTTCCTTAACTGCTACCTAAACTGGAGTGAACTCACACCAGAAGGTAAGATTTACGGTGAAACAATATTTCGATAACTGATAGGCTGACTAAATAATGGTCAGGGTTTCAGGTGTCAACTAATTTGATAGGTTTCAGTACACTGACATTACCGCTTCCCAATGGCTTCGCTACCTTGTACTCTCGGTAAGACCTACGACGTCTTACTCTGCGACTCACTAGTTACATCAGATTCACTGACTGAACATGCCGCCCACAGTTTCCTCGAACCATTGCGGATGCCCATCATTGTTCCCAAATGTCATCGGTAGCCCTCTGCTGCTGCTGCACGCTTTGATGAAACGAGAAGGCTGAGAATCCTATGGATCAGGGTTTCAAACATATTCGGGACTAAGGTAACTAACTGTCAAAACTTTCAGTAATTTACATGAAACATTGAGTGGATCCTGACTCAATACGTCACATAATATACAGAAAGGTTCAGACAATTAACTATCTAAGTCCCTAGCTGACTCGATCTAAACTACAAACCATAAGGTCGCTATGTCCGACAAAGGCCGAACCGCTCTGATACCAAATGTTACACCCCATATTTCTAAAACAATAAATACCTAATATACAAATTGGTTCACATCAGAGTATAATTTTTTTTCCTGCTTAGATATACATCTTTATAAGAAACAGCGGAAACTCATACATAACATAGCTCAAATTCGAGTCATGATATCAAATACAGAGACAACGACAGAAAAACATAAACAACTAGGAATGGGTTAATCTTCAATCTTCTCCTCGAGTGTGACCACTGAACATTCCGCTTGCTTTCCCGTTTCCTGCTCTCTGTAAAAACAACAACAATGGTTGGGTGAGACAACTTGTCTCAGTGAGTTCTTCCGTGCCCCCTCACTATCTCTCGGTTTAATTTATAAACCGTTGCAACATAGTTATATCTATGAACTATTTGCATCAATATATACCTAGCCCATTACCGACTATGCAAAGCCCACAATCCCGGTAAATGAAGTGCTATTATATATTTTTAAGCCTTGTCAATTAATTTATAATTACAAGATTTTCCAAGCGAAACATCGACTATGCAAAGCCCACAATCCCGATGAGTCGACAACTTAACTTAGCATAAATCGGCTGTGCAAAGCCCACAATCCCGATAACCCACGTTAGACCATACCACAACGTTTCAGGGCCTAGGGTGAGGGCTCATGACTTCCCTTCCTAGTATGCTATTTCGTCGGATCATCACCCAACTTGATATAATATCTATATCAAACCCGCATTGGGCCGTCACTTAAGTTCTAGATAATCTATATCTATTGTTGACCTATAACCCGTTTCGATGAATCCGATGTTAGACATCCGGCATTATAATCATAGTGTCGAGTGGGATCTACGATCCGGTTATTATACAAAATGTGAGCTCACACGTGATCTACAATTCGACCGTTTCAAAAGATTTTAACTCTCAGAAAACAGGGAATTATGCAATTCAAATTATATATATGTAGTTGGGTCTTTGAATAAGCTTTCAAACGCACCTGAGAACGCCTCAATCGGGTTCCCGGTTCAAAAGTTATCGCGAAAACAAAATCAAGGTATTTTGCTGAAAACTGCAAAGCGTCGCGACGCGAAATGGTTCCGTCGCGACGAGAAAAGTTACAGAAGGTTTTCGTTGAAAAAAAAATAGGTGATGGTCGCGACGCGAAGGCTCGGGTCGCGACGCGATGGGTGACAGAACTGTGAAAAAAAATAGTATTTCGAAAACCCGTTTTGTACCGTTTCGCTTTCTATTCGACCCGAGACATTTCCTGACCATCGAGACTTAAAAATAGACATTATAACCAGAAATTCAGTCCATATTCCAGAGAAAGCATTAAAATCAATAAATCCATTAAAACATATATATTTACAGAAAAACCGTAAAAACGCTATTTTCCCGAAAACGGTTTTCGACTCGATAAAATGTTTTCGCAACAAGATTTTTGCATAGGAACCAAAATGAAATCAGTTCAGAATATTGAAATATCCCTAATCGTGAGTAATACCGAGACTTCCGAAGATCTACCGGTCCGACTTCACGAACTAGCTCC
Organism: Astragalus membranaceus; assembly: GCA_039519185.1. NCBI lineage: Eukaryota > Viridiplantae > Streptophyta > Magnoliopsida > Fabales > Fabaceae > Astragalus > Astragalus membranaceus. The sequence goes on along the minus strand of CM076851.1, from coordinate 18,666,503 downwards.
AAACTCGATCCAAGCGCGTCCAACCGCTTCCAAACAGAAACTCCAACAATACAAACCCTCTTCTTGCTACTGAGTTCCTTTCCGGCGTATGGAGTTGATGCCTCTCGTGACCTTGACGACTCGAACCTCAAATCCGACGGACCGATATTCTCAGCTTCACTCCCGATTTCCAGCATCAGTTTGCAGATTTGCATCAACCGTATCTAGGGAAATTCGTAACCAAAACACCTAAAATCAGTGTCTATTGCGTAGAGAATTTTGTCTATTTTCTGATGGAGGAATTTTCAAACGTATGCAACCAGTAGTCGGAGAGTTATCGCGAAAACAAGGAGGCTGGGCCAAAACTGTGACTGATTCAGCAACGAAAATTGTGGACACGGTAAATCCCTTCATTCTCAATGAAATCGGATGTTTCTTGGGCCTAAACGAAATCATTTTGTGTCTAGTTTCTAAGGAAACACAAATGGTCTTAAACAGAGGTCTTTACGGTGAGATATATGGAAATTACTGAAGGTGGGTCATACGGGTTTCACACAGGATTTCTGTTTGGACTTGTATCTTCAACCTCTCGCTTGAATTCCAGCTCCACCCTTCTTCTACTCGAAAATGGTGGATGGAGATATAGGGGAGGATGATCAGCAACAGTGGTATAAAAGGGTAGAGGAAGAAAAATGGTGAAGGATGGTATGAAGATCACTTGCATGCACCAAGGTTTTGAGATTTTCCTCTTCTTCTTCTCTCTTCTCTCCATTCGCATTCTACTCTCTCTCCCTTGATTCTATGTTTTCCAAAGTTCAGAAGGTGAGGTGTATGGGAGATAGGCCTGATCCTGGGGCTTTTTAGCGGAAGGTCATTTAAAGGCATGAAAGACCATATTACCCTTAGTTCATTTTATTACTTTGATACACTTCTAAATAACCACTAACCCATACTTTCCTTTAACAATCATGTATATGGTCTTGTGGAATTGAGGAGTGTATTTGATGTTGGGTAAATTGGGTTACGGGCTTAAGGGACTTGGAAATGACCAAAATGCCCTTACTCCTTATTTCTCATAACGATGCACGAAATCCGAACAACTTGCGCGTTATTTCATATGATTGAACAATTAGATATCGCTTTCGCGACATAGATGTATCCGAGACTCGATTTATCATTTAATCGAATAATAAATTGTGAGTTAATTTCGTAAACCGAAATCAACGAAACTAGGGGTGTTACAATCAATCATCAATACTACTATAATAAACTTAAGTGCTAGCAAAATGTCATATTTAGACATTCTACTATAATGCCACCTGTCCATTTATAAGGATAGATATGTCATTTAGCCACTAAATGACAAAAAATGACAGATTTTACTTACGCGACAGACAAATGAAAGAGGGTGAGAGAATTGTATGTTGAACCAAGGACAAACGCTCTTTGTTTTGTATGATAACAAATTATATATTGTCTACTAATGGTTTCAGTTGTATGAAAGTACAAGGACTAAATCAAAGAACAGGATTCTTAAAGTGCAATGGCTTGGATAGGACTCAAATGTAAGATCCTATCCCTTCAGTTTTATGACATTTAGTAGATGAGAGATGATGTTTTTAAAAATATAACTATAGTGTTAAAATCCTAGAAAAATATTTTTATACAAACGCATGCATGCATAGGCAAGGCACGTAACATAAGAAAATGTTTCAAAGCATATAATCGATTTTATGCTTGCTTCACAGAGCACATAATCGATTTTATGCCTATGTGTTTTTTAAAGGAATATGTTTCGGAAAGAAAACAATCGATTAAAGGTTTTGTGTTTTTGAAAAAGAGAATCGATTTTCATCTTGTTTCATTGGAGTATGAATGCAAAATCGATTTCATACTTCCCTTTTTGTAACACCCCGGTATTTCTTTAACAAAGAAATACCTAAATATACAATTTGGTTTACATCAGAGTATAAAAATTCCTGTTCAGATATAAATCCTTATAAGAAACAGTGGAAACTATGAAATAACATTATACAAGTTCGAGTCATAAGACCGAATACAGAGGCTACATCATAAAAATCTAGAACATGGATGGAAGATCACATCTCCAACTTCTCCTCGAGCCTGACAACTAATCGAGTCGCCTGCTATCCTTATATCCTATTCTCTGTAAAAACAACAACAATGATTGGGTGAGACAACTTGTCTCAGTGAGTTCTACCGTGCCCCCTCACAATCACTCGGTTTATTTTAAAACCGTTGCAACATAGTATGTTTATCACTATTTGCGTCAGCATATATAACTACTCCAATTACCGACCGTGCATACAAACCAACAATCTCGGTAATGAAGTACTATTATATATTACTAAGCTTCATTGATTAATTTGTAACCATTTGCTTACCAAACGAAATCCGACCGTGCATACAAGCCACAATCTCGGAGAATCGTGTTCTTAACTTAGCATAAATCGGCCGTGCAAACCAGCCACAATTCCGAAAACCCACGAATTGACCACGCCAAAACTTATCCCGGGCCTAGGTAAGGGATCATGACTTCCCTCCCTAGTATGCTACTTGCCGGGTCGTCACCCAACGCGATATATAATAAAATATACATCATGTCCGCATTGGACCTTCTCATAAGTTCTAGATATCGATATCTATTGTCGATCTATAACCCGTTTTGATGAATTCAAAGTTAGACATCCGGCGTTATAATCATAGTGTCGAGAGGGATCCATGATCCGGTTTGTTATGCCAAAAACATTATCTCACACGCGGTCTAAGTTTCGGTTTTTCAAGCAATTCTTGTTTTCGGAAAAACATTGAGTTAGTCAATTTAAATTACATATTTAAATAGGTCTTTTAATAAGCTTTCCAACACACCCGAGAACACGTCAATCGGATTCTCGGATCAAAAGTTATTGCGAAAACAAGTTCAGGGTATTTTGCTGAAAAACTGCAAAGCGTCGCGAGGCTAACTGGTTCCGTCGCGACGCGAAAAGTGACAGAAAGTTTTGCGTTGCAAACTAAGGTGGTGGTCGCGGCGCGAAGGCTCGGGTCGCAACGCGATGGATGACAGAATTGTAAAAAAAACAGCATTTCGAAAACCCGTTTTGTACCGTTTCACTTTCTATTCGACCCCGAGACATTTCCTGACCTTCGAGACTTAAAAATAGACATTATAACTAGCAATTCAGTCCATATTACAGTGAAAGCATTAAAATCAACAAATCAATAAAAACATATATATTCACCGAAAAACCGTAAAAACGCCATTTTTCTCAAGAACGGTTTTCGACCCGAATATCTTTCGAATTTAGTTTTTCGCCGAGAAACAGAATGTGACAAAAGTTCAGAAATCATATTTTCCGTAATCTGTGAGTAGAACCCACCAGTTTGACAAGTCCCCGAGAAGTCGCGTCCTCGCTCGAACAATCGAACCGTAACCGCTCGAACAGTCCCCGTAATCACGAACACGCCCCGAATGCCTCCGTGACTGAACTCAGGAACCCACGTTCCTCTCGCTAATGACTCCTCGATCTCCGGTATTTGGAATTGACTTCTCTCGTCACCTTGACGACTCGAGTCCCAAATCCGACGAATTAACATTTCCAGCTCTCATCCTGATTTCCAGCAACAACACACAGATTTGCAATTGGCATAGCTAGGTCAATACGTGACCAAAATCCTTCAAATCAGTGCCCATTGTGAAGAGAATTTTGTCTACTCTCTGATGGAGAAAGATTCACATGCATGCAACCAGTAGTTTGGGAGATATCACCGAAACAAGGTGACTGGTTCAGTACTGGGCCAGATTCAAAATCGAAACTTGTTGACACAATATCTCCCTCATATCCTAACGGAACCCGAGGGTTCTTGTACCCAAAATGAAGAACTTTATGTCTAGTTTCCAGAGGAACAAAAATTACTTTTATAGGAGTTGTGTACAGGGAGATACGATACAAATACCGAAGGTATGTCAAACGGGTTTCACCCAGAAATGTTGTTGAACTCGAATCATCAACCTCAACTACTTGCAGCCACGAATTTGAGCTGCAAAACGAAAAATCCACCACTCAAATTCGAAATTCAACCTCCTTGAGCTACTGGAATCACTCTCTATCAATTCCAATCTCCAATGAGGGGTTTGCTGAACTTGCTCCACACACAATGTGACTTCGCCAAGGGTCAATTCTTGCACGGAAGATAAAATGCAAGTCATTAGAACACCAAAGTTCCACTGTTGCTCATTTGAGTTGAAGAGTTCCAAAAATGGTGAATTGCAAATGGAGGAGAATGAGGTGATGAAAATTAGTTGGTTAGAAAGAGAATGAACAACTGAATTGAAGTGTCAAGAAATTGCTTACATGCAATGAGGTTTGAGTGGAGTTCCAACTCCTTCTTCCTTCTCTCCCACTCTCGAGTCCCTCTCTCCCTCTCTATATTCTGAAGCTCTACTTTGCTGAGTGTTGTGGCAAGTGAGTGGGAACCAGAACTCTTAATGGTTGAGGTGTTGTAAAACAATAGGAAATCACCATATTGCCCTTAGACCAATTCCTCACTTAACTTCTCATTAACTCTCCTTTCTTCTCATTAGACATTTAGATTAGCTAAGTTACTCGGTTTGGATAGCCATTTTAGCTCTGAGCTTTTACTAGCTCGACTAATTGGAATTTAGTGAAATGACCATTTTGCCCTTGCTCTTTCAAAATTCCCGTAACAGTGCTCACAATCCGAATTAACTGCATATAATTCATATGATTGAGCAATTAAATATTGCGTTCACGACCTAGTCATATCCGACACTCGATTTAACATTCAATCCAATAACGAATCGTGAGTTAATTCGTAAACCGAAATTAACAAAACTAGGGGTGTTACACTTTTCAAAGCAATGAATCGATTTCCAACTTCCTTTTCAAAGAGCATACAATCAATTTCAAGCTTCCTTTCTAATAACAAAGAATCGATTCTAAAATTTTACAAAATCCTCCAACGGTCAATTTTTTACATTTTCTGTAAATAGGGACCTTGGATCTCAAAATCAAACACACCACTACACTTCTCTTCTACATACATTTTCAAATCAATAGAAAAGAGAAAAAGAGCTTTCATTGTCAAATCTTTTGTTAAAGTTCTTCATTTCAAAACCAATCATCTCTCTCTCTACTATATTGTTATTCTGCTGGAGTGATTGGTTCATAGGTTCTCAATTGTATTGATCTGTATTCGTGGTGGCTTTGAAATCCTGGGAAGTGTTCTTGGGTCTCTCAATCTGGGAAATTGAGTTGGTTTGAAATCCTGGGAGGTGATCTTGGGTCGTTCTGTAACGCCCCAAAAAATAATAGATTAATTTATTAAATGAAATTGGGTGGTAGAAATAATAATATAATTATTATTTATTACTTAATAAAATAATTAGAAAGGTGTTATTATATGTGAGCCTTAGTTAGGTTGGAAATAATTAAATTAAGGAGTGGTGTGTAGCATTTGGGCTTAAGTGGTGGAAGAAGGCCCGTGATCCATGGGCCCATGTGGTAGGCGCATATTTAAGTTAAAAATTTTAGGGTTTGGCTCACTTTTGCAAAAAGAAAAGAAATTAGAGAATTGAGAGAGAGTGAGAAGAGAGGGACGGCGCGCCCATGAGAAGAGAAAGAGGAGGGGTGCGAAAAATCCCAAGGAGAAAAGGAGAGGAGTCGTGTTGCGGTGGTTCCTTGGAGCTTACGTGTAAGGGGATAGCGTGTTCGTCATAACCTAAGGTAAGGGTGAGCGCTTCAATTAAATATAATTGGGTATGTGGTGGGTTGTATGGGGTTTAGATGTTGTGTTGATTTTAGGGATATATATGTTGAGATGGATGAAAGATTTGATTTGATTGTGATGTTATTTTGACGATTTGTTGGTATTGATATGCGAATTGCCATAGAATATGATGAGGTAAATTTCGATTTTTGGTGTGTGATGATTTAAAGATGTGTATGTTAAGATGGATGAAAGAATTGATTAATCGTGATATTATTTTGATGATTTGTTGGTGTGGACATGCGAATTGTCATATGATAGGATGAGGCAAATTGCGATTTTGATGAATTGTGGTGTAGTTAGTTTAGATTTTTGTAGTGTTGCTGTAAACAGTTTTATAAAATAAAAATGTTGCTGTCCAGATTTTTGTAGTGTTGCTGTAAACAGTTTTATAAAATAAAAATGTTGCTGTCCAGATTTTTGTAGTGTTGCTGTAAACAGTTTTATAAAATAAAAATGTTGCTGTCTAGATTTTGTAGTGTTGCTGTAAGCAGTTTTGTAAATAGAAATGTTGCTGTCCAGAAAATTTATAATGTTGCTGTTTGCAGAATGAAAATGTTGCTGTTTATCAATTGATAATGTTGCTGTCTGCGCTAAAAGTCCACTGTTTTGTTGCTGTTTTTGGACTCGAAAAATACTGCTGTTTTGCGCTAAAAAGCCACTGTTTTCCATTTTGATTTTTTGCGGTTTACTAACCGAATTTTTCTACATTTTGTAAATGAAAGAAGCGTGTTAATGTGGCTGTTATTCTATTACTGTTTTTCCGATTAAATTGTGATGTTTTTTTTTATTTGGAAAATAGGATGTTTCTCTCAATTTAATTGTGATGTTCCCTAAGCATAAAAATGAGATGTTTGTCCAAAAATTAAATAAGTTGTTACTCGAATTTTTAAATAGGTTGTCACTTAAATTGTCAATGTGTAGTTACTAAAATGTAAATGGTGTATCACTTAAATTTTAATGTATTGTTACTTAAGATTTAAGATTGTTGCTACCCAATTGTGAATGTGATGTTATGAAGAAGTTGTGATATCATTATGGTGACTATGACGAATACACTCTATGAGTGTTCTATGACGACGTTGACGAGTACTCCGGGTGAGTGAATTGGTGATTGCACATGTGTCCATAGTGTCTCATAGCATGTGCATATTATGACGAATAGGCTTCCGCCTCTTATTGACGAAAACCAGTGACGATGTGCCCAAGTGGCTGTTTATGACGAGTATGGTACCATCATGCATATGCCCAGGTGTGGGTTGCATTTTCATGCGCATACATTTTTATGACTGGTGATGTGATTATGACTTTGGTTTGTGTGTAGTGACGATGAAGTTGATGATAATGATGATGTTGTGTGATAGTTTGCTCATAATACTCTACTGTATGCTTAATTATGTTTTGTTGAAAATTCTCACCCCTTCTGCTTGGAATGTTGCTCTATTGTGGCAACGCTGCAGGTAACTGCGAGTGAAGGACATGCTGCCTTCCTTTATAGCTAATGGGATGTCTGTTGAGTCGCTCTCTGATACTGTGACACCTAGGGGGCGTGGTTGACATTGTTAATTTAATAATAAATTGTTTCATATTTTTGTTGATGGCGTGAGGCGTGTTTGAGTGGTATTTAGTGACGGGTGATGGTTGAAATTTTTTTATGAGGATGATTGCGCAAACTTAATGAATACAAGTGGACGTTCTTTTGTTAACAACGACGTGGCATTTCCTTTCTATCAGTCAAATTAAATTTTGCGAAAAAGTCTTACTCTGATAAGTGACGTGTAAATTATGGGGTAGAAAGGGGGTGTTACACGTTCAATCGGGGAGATTGAAGTGGTTATTGTGAAATCCTGGGAAGCATTCTTGGGTCGTTCAATCAGGCAGATTGAAGCAGTTGGGAAATCCTTAGTGGGGAGCTCGGGTTCTCAATTTGGGTAAATTGAGATTTGCTATTTGAAGTTGCTTGTTTGTAAAACATTCTTCATCATATAGTGGTTGTCAGCAAGTCCAAAGGTTGTAAAGCCTGAGGCCGAGGACGTAGGGCTTTTATCCCGAACCTCGTAAAAATCCTGGTGGATCTCTATCCCTCTCTCTTTACTTTCGTTATTGTTCATATCTGCTTATAGTTATATTTGATATCATTACGCTGCATATAAATATCTGTATATCGAGAAATCTGATTACTGAACCGTTAGCGTAATATTGCAACTGTGAATAATTTGTCATAAGTAAAGCCTGCTTAGTTAATGCATATAGTTTAAATCTTAGTTTCCGCATCTGATTTAAACAAACATTGTAAAAGTTTTTGAAAACTGAAAAGATTCAAGTTTTGCATATAACCTTATTCACCCCCCTCTAAGGTTATCATATAGTCCAACATTGTACAATAGGACAGCTTTTAGTGACAAAAAAACAAAAAAGTGATGGGCATAAAAGTTGCCCTGCACGAGACAATAAATTGAGGGAGAGAGAATTGTCAAAAAAAATTTAAATTATTAAGATTCTAAATTAACTTTTGTTTAATAATTTAGTTAAAGTTATTAAATTTATATTAACTAATCTAAAATAGTGAACTATATTCTACTAAAACTAATAAAACCAATTAAATTAACCACTAATAATTAAAATAAAAAAATTTAACCACTATCAAGAAATGTAAGATAACTTTTTTTAAAATAATTTAATAATTTAGTTAAAATTATTAAATTAATGTTAAATGATCTAAAATAAAAATTATAAACAAAAGGCAACGAAAGCAGCAATGAGGGACTGACAACGGGAGCGATAACGAGAGACTGACAACGAGATCGTAATTGTCAAAAAAAATATAATAAATTATTTAGATTCCAAAATAATTTTGTTTAATAATTTAATTAAAGTTATTAATATATATTAAATGATCTAAAATAGTAAACTATATTCTACTTAAACTAATCAATTTAACTACTAATAATTGACAAAAAAATTAACCACTATCAAAAAATCTAAAGTAACTTTTTTTAAAATAATTTAAAAATTTATTTAAAATTATTAAATTAATGTTTAATGATCTAGAATAAAAAATATAAACAAGTGGCAACGGGAGCGGCAACGAGAGACTGACAACGGGAGCGACAATGAGAGACGGACAACGGGATCGACAACTGGAGAGACAACAGGAGCGACAATGAGAGACTGCCAAGAAGAATGGCAACGGGAGAGGCAACAGAGAGCAGCAATGGGGAGCGACGACTGGGAACGGCAAGAGGAGTTGCAACGGGGGTGCATATCTTATATATGATCTCATTTTATTTTTTGTGATTTTTACTCTATTTTTTGCAACACGAGTTTTTTAAGTTAGTTGAAATATATCCTTTTATTGAGTTTTCCCTTTTTCTTTTATTAAATTTGACGATTTTCAAAGTATTTATAGGTTTATTGCAAATTATAACAAGTATAATGTCACCCGTGCGGATGCACGGGTAAAGCACTAGTCACTTAATAAAATACTAGTGTGTGTACCATTTTTCGACAAACTACGAACGTGGTATTAATATTTTATACTATTTAGAAATATAAAATATTTTTGTCCTTTGTTAATTTTTTAAAATAGAAATATGTTCTTAAAATACTAATCAAACACACCCTAAGGGCATGTTTGGGAACGGGATTTGGGAGGATTTTGAAGGGGATGACTTGATCTATATTTTAATATATATTTGAGATTTTAAAAAATTGAAAAAGTAACATCATAGAAAATATATAACATTATTAATCAAACTTCATTTATGTTTAGAAACATTTTATAATTTCCTCAATTTAGAATAGAAAAATAGGTGCTCCGCTCCACACATAACCTAAATAAACAATAAATATGTTTTAGCTTGTCATCATATCAAGCAACAACCTTTGAGGTAAATACTTCATTAACAAAGCTTATATGCATGCGAAATGACCAAAGTTGTTTCATTCAATAATTAAAAAAATTGCAATATTATAATGAAAATCTGTACAACCTAAGCAACCCACTATAGTAAGTTTTCCTTGTCTTTTGCAAATTTATGTTTTCAACCCCTAACCATTTAGTTTTTTAATTTGCAAGAACACGCTGAATTTGTTCACCCAGTTCAGCACCAAATGGTACCTACGTCTAGGGGATCAAGCAATTGCCGGAAAGCCTCACTACAAGAAAAGTTGTTTTTTTCGGCGGGCAAAATCCGCCGAAAAAGTCAAAAATCCGCCGAAAAATTGGACTTTCCAGCGGATTTTTCGCGCCGGTAGCCAGCTCACAGCAAACGGTTTTCGCTGGAAATTCCCAAAAAAATTGCATAACATTACCGGCGGAATATCCGCCGGAAATGCCGTTAAATCCGCCGGTAAAAACTTTTTTTAAAAAAAATAAAAATAAAAATCCACCGGAAATGCCGTTAAATCCGCTGGTAAAAACTTTTTTTAAAAAAAATAAAAATAAAAATCCGCCGGAAAAACCTTTTTTTTTGAAAAAAAAATCCGCCGGAAAACCCGTTAAATCCGCCGGAAATTAATTTTCGTTTTATTTTAAATTAATAATTAATTTATTAAAAACTTTAATTATTGATAAAAAATAAAAAATAATAATTAATTTAATTATTAATTGATTTATTTATTAAAAAAATAAAAATTAGGAATGAAAATTAATAGTTAATTTAATATAGTAATTAATTTTAAGTAATTAATTAAATTAATTAAAAAATTTAAAATTATTTTTTTAAAATCTTGGTATTTTCTATGTAAGAAAAACGAGGGTGTTACATTATGGTATCAGAGCAGTTCGACCTAGTCGGGCTTAGTGACCTTACGGTCAAGAGGATATTAGATTGAGTCAGTTAGGGACTTAGACGATTGACTGTCAGAAACTTTCAGTATATTATGTGAAGTGTTGAGTCAGGATCCGCTCAATGTTTCATGTGAGTTATTGAGAATGATAACTATTAGTTGCCTTAGCCCCGAAAAATGTCTGTAACCCCAAACCATAGGATTTCTAGCCTTCATCAGAGCGCGTAGCAGAAGATGAGGGCTAGAAATGATATTCCGGAACAACAGATGGGCATCTATGCTGGTTCACGAAAGCTGTGGGCGACCGTCTAGTTCTTGAAACCGATTCAACCATAGGATCATATAGAGAGTATAGGTTACATTAAGTATGGACGGAAACTTGATTGCACTAAAGAGCAAAACCGCTTTTAAAAATATATCTTGCTGTTTTTCCTTAAACTCTTTGATGCGATCATGATTTCCTTCGATCGTTAATGTGCAGAGATTGAATTGGCTATGGTCCATCCAAGTTGGGGTGAATCCCTTTAAGTGTCTTAGAAAAAGAGTTAGGGTTTGACTTGTGAAGAGGCATGAAGATAGATGAAGCTTTAGGATAGTGGCCAATGAGTAACTTGAACGATTTTGAGGACAAAATCAATTCAAGTTGGGGTGATTGTAACATCCCCAATTTAGCTAATTTCATTTATTGAAATTAGCAAGAGGTTATGGATATTTTATTAAGTATGAGATGATTGTCAAAGCTAAATAAATGAATTATGTGTTTGATTGCTAAGTTAGTTAAATCAAATGATTTGCTTAAGTGCTTGATTGTTAGATTAATTAGGCAAGGTTTAAGGGAGTGTTTAGAATGCAAGGGTAGCTGGGTCATTTCACAGTGTTTTAAACCCCCAGCTGACTACAACACAACACACACACCTCTCTTTCTCAAAAACACAAATTCAGAAATAGAAACTTGAGGGGAAAAGAGAGAGAGAGAGAGAGAGTTGGCGAAGGAGAGAAGAGAGGGTGAGGGTTCAAGATCACCATGCATGTTCTCCTTTTTCATACCATTGCAATCCCCTCCTCAATCTCTACCCATTGACACCCATATCATCAACATCCTCTTCCTACTCACCATTTCACCATTTTCGAATATTCAAGCTCAAAAGAGAAAAATGGAGCTTGTGCCTTTGCATGTTGTAGCTAAGTATTCATAATCAGCAGCCAAAACACCTCAACCAACCACATTGTAGTTTCAGTTAGTTTGGGTAGCTGCTGGTGCATTTGTGTAGCTGAATTCGAATTTGAAGTTTGAAGCTCAAAGAACCAAAAATGGAGTTTTGGAGCTTCTAAGGCCTTGCATGTTTAGCCTAGGACAAGAATAAAGCTTTGATGCAATCACATGGTATTTCAGAATAGCAAGATGGGGTGTTTAAGTTGCTGAGTTCGAAGTTGGGTTAGCATCGGAGTGGCTTCGCGGTTGTGGGGCTGTCGGGGATCGTTCGTGTGGCTTTTGTTACCGGCTGCACTTTAGTGATTCTTGGTGATTTGTGATTTTCATCACAGTTGGTGAGTTCTATACTCGCTTAGGGTTTTCATTTTTATTGTGTCAACCGTGCATGTGACTGAGAATGTGGTTCGTGTTCTTCGTTTCGTTCGATTTCGTTGAAAGCCGTTATTTTGCGAAAACCGTAATTGTGAAAATGTATTTCGCTATGAATGTTTGAATGATTGAGATTGGATGATTTGATGATATGTATGATGATTGTTGTTGCTGAACGATGTGTTGTTATGTTTGGGTATCGATCGGAATAAGTTTCGGAATCGATCGGAATGGGAATTTCACACGAAAACAGGATTTTTAGAAATGTTGATAAGTCAGCACAACCCGTGCTGATTTTGGCACGACCCGTGTTGATCTTTCTGTCCCTGATTTTAAATGCTGATAAGTCAGCACGACCCGTGCTGATTTTGGCACGACCCGTGCTGATATTTCTGTCCCAGATTTTAAAATATGTCCAAAGCCTTCCTAATTGATTCCAAACTTATTCTAATCTTTTCCCCAACCCTATGTGTTGATGTTGAATGTGATTATGTTATGTTTTATTGATGTGATGCGAAGGTTCTGTGTGAATGACCAGGAAGTTGAGGTAATGTCATGTTATGTTTAAATGTGATTATGTTATGTCATGATAAATGGACTATGTGTCCCATGAGGTTGAGGTAAGTTTCATGCTATGTGTCATACCCTAATTTTGTCCGGATATTTTCAAATAAAGGAAAACGATACCCAATTTTAACCGGTATTTTTCACTTTTTAGAAAAAAAAATGTTTTTTGTTATATTTGATACTTAATCCCTCGAATAGGTCATTTCGTTCTCATTTACCAATTTTGCGTTGTTATTTATTTATTTTTTTTAGTGGTTAAACAAAGATTAAAAAATATGTTAATTTAGATTATTACAAAAAATGTCCTTAACTTGGCCCAAGAATGCCAAGGTTAAAAAAATATAAAAATGGCTATTTTGCGAATGCAATTTCTCTCTCCTTAGAACTCGTGTCGACGATCCGAACGGTGAAAGTGAAGATATATGTCGCACGAACCTGCTGTCCAAAAACGAAGACGATCCAACGGTTAACGAATCCGGAATCGCACTGTCAATATGGCTGGTTTGAGAAAAAAGGGATTAGTTTTTAGCTACTTTCCAAATGCAATTTCTCTCTTCTCAGACCTTTTTTCAACGATCCGAACGGTGAAATTGAAGATATATGTCTCACGAACCTTGTGTCAAAAAACAAAGATGATCCAACGGTTAAAAAATCATTCAAAATCATTATCACATAGCGTAGGCATCACATCATTCGTCATCCAATAAATTAAAAATAAGAGTCTGCATATATGTTGCACTACCTCTTAAAAAATAAAAATAATTGCATTAGGACCAAACATTTATTTCTTCGTGCATACATGCATTTGCATTTTTCATACATACCCGTTATCATGGCATCATATTTTGCTAGAAAATAAAAATCGCAGAAAAACAAAAGTTCTTCATTCTTAACCACTTCAAATGCATTTAGTCATCTAGCATGTATCATTTCCAAATAAAAGAAAAAATAAAAAAAATAATGCCATTTTATTGCATCATTCATCATCATATTGCATTACCTCCGAAAAATCATCTCAGGTAGTCAATATTTTCAAGTGATCATTCACATTCCATGCATCTGCATCATGCAACATCATTTGTTCAGTCATGCATCTTTTTTTCTAAAAAAGGAGATAATAGAAAAAACCACGAGCACAATTAAAAAAATTGTGATAAACATTGGAATATCTCATTTAGCATTCACTTCCATTCACAAAAAATCATCATCAAATAATGTAGACATTTCATCATTTGCAACATCATGAGATGCATGTAAAAACATATCATTCATACATCATTTCACTCATCCTAATAAATAAATAAAAAAGCGTTGTTTCATCGATCATTCATACGTCATTTATTCCCCGTTTCAGCGTGCATAATTTCACAAAAATTATGTCATTATTTTTGATACATAAATGAGGCCCTGCATCAGTCACATGCTGTATTGCCCCCAAAAAAATCATTTAGAATAATTGGTCTTTCCAAGTGATCAGTTCCTCCATGCATTTCATATATTTGCATTTTCATTGTACATATCCATCATCATGTGTTCATTCATACGTTACATTCCAAAAAAAGGGAGAAAAAAACGTAATAGTATTTCATTATTCTTTCATCATTCATCATCAATTGAAAAATGTTTGCATCATTATCATGTTGCAAAGTCATTTACAATAATTGTTTCTTTGCATACTTGACATAGCATTTCGTTAGAATCAAACAATCATTTTTCACTTCATGTGTCGTTTTCTAGGAGAAAAAAAAACAAAAACATGACATCACTCTTTTCATGCATCATTGAGCATCAATGAGAAACTTTGCACCTGTTACATGCTGCATTGTCTCTTAAAAACCAAAATCCTGTAAAATAATTTTCCCTTTGAACATCTTAGATATCAGTGGAGCCAAACAATAACATGCATTTTATGCACATACATCTTCATCATCCATGTCCATCATCAAGTATCAGTCCATCTATCACATTTTGTCTCATTTTCTAAAAAAAACCATGAGCATACTTTTTTTCAAAAATTGATGAGAGATGAGGCGAAATTGATTATTCTTCTTTGTAAAAGTTTAGATTAGCTACAAACTCAAGGTTTTTTCAGACACCCAATTTTCAAAAAAAGTAAGTTATTCACTGTTTGCAGCTCGTTCACAATTTTCTTCCGCAAACGATGCATCTCATCAGTCCCATGATAAATGATCCAAATGGTCTATTTTGTTAACTGATGTGTTATCAAAAATTTCTCCTATCATATCGCTAACTATGTTAACTCTCTGTGAAGCATTCGTATAGTGAACTTGTATGCAATACGCATTTACTCTTGTTTGAGTCAGTCAGTGTCCACATCTTTCCATCCTATCATCATCCTTTGTTCATGTCCAGCCCCACCTCGGCCATCCCATAAGGTGCATATTCTCCACACAAGTACCTAGTTAACCATTTGGTTTGTTCCCAATGATGAAATTTCATAAACTAACATTTTAGGCCCCAAGCTGGGGCAAATTTGTGATCACTAGATATCTTGTAAACATTGTATTTCCTTGATGTAAGTCCTTTGCCAAAAAAATCAAATAAGCCGGTTAGGTTGAAAACTCGCAAGAGCAGTCTAACCAAAAAATTAGGGCAAATAAAAGAAATAAAGAGAAAAAGAGCGGATATATAAAAATGAATAATTTTTGTCCTTGAATTAATTTTTGAGAAAAACGAGCAATCATGATTTGAAATGAAGTTTGGTCGTCTTCCCGTATCCTAAAAAAAGGGTTCTTCACTACCCCTTTGAGCCAAAAAAAAAATCAAAAAAATCTTTCAATGCCCTAAGCAAGGATCAATTCCATATCAAAAATGGTGTGTCACTTTTATCAGCTCACTCTACTCAAAAAAAAAGAAAAAAAAATCACAAAAAATGTGAAATTCAAAAAAGAGGATTGAAAAAGAAATCCTCAAAAGGAAAAAAAGCAAAAGCAGTAGAAATTGTGAGCTGATACATAATATCACCAAACACAGAAGATATCATTGTCCGAATAAACCCTCAAACACTTCTTGGGCCTAATTATCCTTTCTTTTATAAAACCCAAACCATTGACCTCAAACACTTCTTTGGACCTACTCATTCTTTCTTTCATAAGAGGTCATTGTCTCATTAAGCACTCAAACACTTCTTTGGGCTCAATTGCCATTTCTTTCATAAACCCTAACCATTGGCCATGTTACAACCCTAAAAAAGGTCCATTCAGATCGATGATTGATTGTTTTCATTTTCTCAAAGTTTTAATTTTAGGACAAATAAGTTTATTTATTTACAGTATATTTGCTAAAAAAAATTCTCAAAAAAGAAAGCTGAAAAAATTCAAAAAAAAAAAGGAAAAAAAAACTCAAGAGGCTTGCACTCCAAGATTCATTCAAGTTGCATTGATATCAAGACAAGGTTTAGTGATCACCAAGTGAAGTTTTCATCATATCAAAAAACTCAAGACTGTCACAGTCTTTGAGATTCACCTAAAAGAGAACCAAAAGTTTATACTAGGACCATCACCTAGATTCCAAAGTGGGGCATACCTTTCACCTTTCATGCTTCTTGAACTTAGGGAAAATGTCCGGCATCCATCCCATTCATATACCCCATCCAATCCATACGACCAATTCCAAAGACCCATGACCCTAACTCAGTCACCTTTCATAACCCCACTAAAAGCAATCATTTAAATATCATTCCAAAGTGGGGCAATCTCATCACTCTTCACTTCACCTAAAGTCGGGGAAATTCGCTCTACACCCATATCATCCCCTTGTCATATCCACATCCACACAACCATGCCGAGGCATCCTCTCAACCCATTATCCTAAATACAGCCCTTCACAATGTTACTCCAATCGGGGAAACCTTGCTCTCGTCAAGATTGGGGCAGCACCAAACGTCATGGGTTGAGACGGAATCTCTTGCTTGCCGCCCTTCATTCCAAAGTCATGGCATTCCCAATTCATTATCTCCCCTACACCCCTTGTTTTGTCATCACTAGACAGGGGCAGACTATTCGATCACCTTCACTGGTAGTCTAAATCGTGGCAGTTCCACATTTCTTGAGCTGGGAAAAATCTACCTTTCATGACTTTGGGAAAAACCTACCATTCATCTCATCGCGTGTCATATCTGTCTTACCAAGTCAACTGATTCATTCATCTGTATTTGTACTGCTCTACATGTCTACTAAACAATGCTTCAAAAAGAGAGAACACAAGTTAATAATGTGACGCTGAACACTCACTCTGTTAACTTTGTGGACCTAAAATTCAATCAATCATGGGACACCGTAAGGGAAGAACAAACGTGAACGAGTCTGTAAATACAGTCAAGTACGGTTGCACATTAGTGACTGTAAACAACAACCTTGAGATTTCCAAAGCCTGAATTCAAATCAAATCCAATTTTTTCCAAGGAACGATTATTGCAAAATCTCCATTTCCGTGCCTCCTGCATCAGGAGCCTCATCTCTCATCATTACAAAAATCTTTCTGCATCATCAATAAAATCATAGCATAAATCATCCCGCCATACAACCATGCATCCAATAAGTGATGATTCCAAAGCATCCACTTTTCAATTTCTCGCAAAAAAAAAAAATCTTTTTCTCATCTCAAAAACCGCAAAAATGCATCATCAATAAATCATACCATACATTTCATTCCACCATGCAAACATGAACCTACCATGGCACCTGCATCAAAGCATTACATTTGCATTTGCACTTCATCTGCACTCACATATACTACTTATCAATTTTTTCTATCAGCTTCAGCATCCACAGTTCATGGGCCTCTGTAGTTCATTTGTTTCCACATTGCGCATACATGACATTGCATGCATGCACACATGACATGTTTTACTTTGATAAACGTGCCAAGCGCCAGTCTCGTCATTGCTAAAAATATTTCTACATCACAAATTATATCATTGTACCATGCATTCACGTGTCTTCCTTTATCCACCATAGCAGTTGCATCAAAGCATTACATTTGCATCATTCGCATTTCATACATTTATCATGTACCAAGAAAAGAGGCAAAAAAAGGAAAACAAGAAAAAAGCAAAAAAGGCAAATAGGAAAAAATCTCATTACATTCATTCATTCCACTTAAAATCAATCATTACAGATGCATACAGTACAGGCATATGACCCGTTGCTCTCTAATCGACTTCAAGTGTCGATCCTAATTACTTACACTTCTTAAGTCAATGCAACAAGCGTTGAATCTTATATCAAACACCAGATCGCAGTGTTAGCACAGAGTCTAGCATAAATCCTTCAGACCAGTTTGGTCCTTCAGTTCAGTTCGAATTAACACGTCAAAGCGACGGCTTCGAACTCTACCTTCAGATCTCAACGTCGCCACTGAGCGCGGCAGATCCTTCAGACCCCCAGAGGTCCTTCAGATTAGCTGTGTCTGCCTAAGACATAGTGGACATCCTTCGTGGTCAACATATCAGTTCTAGATCTGATCTTGACCCTCACGGCCGCATCGACGTAGGTCACCCTCAGACTGTTTTATTAGTACCATAGCTAGTTGCAGTCCATCAGACCATTTTGGTCCATCAGGCCCAGGCAGCCTTTCAGACCCACCGGTCCTTCAGTTTAATTCAAATCAATGCGCCAAGCATCGACTGCGAATTAGACCCTCAGATCATTATGCCGACACTTCAGGGCATCGATCCTTCAGACTCCCAGTAGTCATTCAGAGCCCTAGTGCTCCTTCAGATCCCCAGTGATCCTTCAGATCCCCAGTGATCCTTCAGAGCCCCGGTGCTCCTCCAGACCCGCAGTGGTCCTTCAGAGCCCCAGTGCTCCTTCTTTGTTCCTTTCTCGTCGATGCCCCGAGTGTTAACCGTTCTCTGTTAATTCTCAAACTCTACACTTTTCTACTAAAAGGACAAAATTAGCATTTGTCTTATCTTTATTTCTATTCCTACTATGAAAACCCTTCAGTTTATCTACGGAATATAAATAAAGAGGGGCAGCTGTCATACCCTAATTTTGTCCGGATATTTTCAAATAAAGGAAAACGATACCCAATTTTAACCGGTATTTTTCACTTTTTAGAAAAAATAAAAAAAATGTTTTTTGTTATATTTGATACTTAATCCCTCGAATAGGTCATTTCGTGCTCATTTACCAATTTTGCGTTGTTATTTATTTATTTATTTTAGTGGTTAAACAAAGATTAAAAAATATGTTAATTTAGATTATTACAAAAAATGTCCTTAACTTGGCCCAAGAATGCCAAGGTTAAAAAAATATAAAAATGGCTATTTTGCGAATGCAATTTCTCTCTCCTTAGAACTCATGTCGACGATCCGAACGGTGAAAGTGAAGATATATGTCGCACGAACCTGCTGTCCAAAAACGAAGACGATCCAACGGTTAACGAATCCGGAATCGCACTGTCAATATGGCTGGTTTGAGAAAAACGGGATTAGTTTTTAGCTACTTTCCAAATGCAATTTCTCTCTTCTCAGACCTTTTTTCAACGATCCGAACGGTGAAATTGAAGATATATGTCTCACGAACCTTGTGTCAAAAAACAAAGATGATCCAACGGTTAAAAAATCCGAAATCACACTTTTACGGAGGCTGGTTTGAGAAAAACGAAAATTGCTTTTTCTATGTTGTTTTAGTCCCACATTGCTTGGGAGAAGCAAGAACTACCTAGAATTTGGCTATAAAAGAGGTTGAGATGCAAAGACTATGGACATGGGTGATTGATGGGGTAAGTGATCTTTTGGGCTAGCATTTGCAGTCCATTAGATTAAAAGCCTGTCTTTAATTCTTTTGGGCTAACTTTTGCAGTCCATTAAATTAAAAGCCCGTCTTTAGTTATTTTTGGGATGGCCGTTGAGGTCCTTTACTTGGCAATTTTCTGGTTAAAACGGGCCAGATAGGAGTCCGGTTCGCGGTTGATATGGTCAGATTGCCCGATCCGTTTCGGCGTTGATCGCATTGATCAGCTTGAGGTTAGTTTTGCATTTATTTATTTATTTTATTTATTTATTTTTGTACATATTTATTTATTATGTATACTGTTTATTTATGTACATACTTATTTATTATTTATATTGTTTATTTATCTATGAAAATAATTATTTATTATTTATTCATTTATTTATTTATATGTATAGTTATTTATTTATTAACTTTACTCTTTATTAATTGTTAGTGTCGTCATTAATTTTTTTTAAATACACAAATTATTTTATTTTTTCAAAAATATAAATAGGGGATTAAGTCGACTGTACAGTCGAGTTAGTCTGCTTTTTAGGACCACGAATGAACCGAAATAATCTCTAAATTAAAAAAATACAAACACATTTCTTTTCACAAATCAAATTTTCAAAATAGGGGATTAAGTCGACTGTACAGTCGGGTTAGTCATCATTTTAGGATGAATGGGCCGTACGGCTCAAGAGTCCTAAAATACCTATTTAAATCAAATCAAATCACTCCACACATCAAACCATTTTCAAAACTACAAAAAACTCCATTTTCAGAAAATAGGGGACTAAGTCGACTGTACAGTCGGGTTAGTCATCGTTCTACGATGAATGAGCGGCACAGTTCAAGAGTCCTAAAATCCCTATATTAAAAAAACACCAACACACAAACATTTTCTACCCTAGAACTACGTAGCCTTTGATTCTCTACCAGGAGATACGTAGGAGCAGGGTCACGCCCCTGTCAAGCGCAAAAATAAACAATTTCCATTACCTTTCTTTCTTAATTCATTTTTTTTCAAAAAAACCACAAAATATAAATAGGGGACTAAGTCGACTGTACAGTCGGGTTAGTCTGGTTTTTAGGTCACTAATGAACCGTTACGGATCATGTCCTAAAATTCCTATTTAAAATAAACAATTTCTAAATTAAAAAATATACAAACACATCTCTTTCATTTCAAAAATCAAAAATCTTATTTTCAAAGTAGGGGATTAATTCGGTCGTACGGCCGGGTTAGTCATCGTTTTAGGATAAGTGAACTGTGGTCCTTCAGAGCCCCAGCGCTCCTTCAGCCCTCAGCGGCCCTTTAGAGCCCCAGCGCTCCTTCAGACCCCCAGTGGCCCTTCAACACAGATCACACAGTCCTAAAACCCCTATATTAAAAAACACCAACCAACAAGCATTTTCTATAAAGAACTACGTAGCTTTGATTTCTCCATCGCACCTGGAGATACGTAGGAGCGGGGGCCCACTCCTGTCAAGCACAAAAAACTAAAATTTTTATTATGTCTTCTTTCTTTTTAATTCAGAATAAAAGGGTAAAATAAACTTTTTCAAAATTAATATTCTTTCCTACAACTAGTTAGCAGGTAACCTTCATTAGGAAGGATGTCGTGGGGTGCTAATACCTTCCCCACGCATAACCGACTCCCGAACCCTTATCTGGTCTCAAGGACCCTTATCCATTCCAAAAGGGATTTTCCAATATTTGCCCTTAAACTAAACTTTCGGTCGCTACACTATGATATTGATTGTAAATGAAATGATTATGTTGATTGTGATTGTGATTGAGGTAATTATGATTGGATTGAATTGTAAATCTTCTAAGTTATGTTAATGAATTTTAGTAACCACGAGTGAGGTAATGTCACGAAATGATAAAATGAACCATATGTTCCTTGAGGTTGAGGTTGAGGTTATGTTAAGTCTATGTCAAGTATAAGAGACGACCCAATGCGAGTGTATTTATATAAATTATATAAATAGAGGTCTAGGGTGGCGACCCTAATAAAGAGGTTAGTGTACTAGGAGAGGGGAAGTCATGAGCCCTATGAACCTAGGCCCATGTGGAATCCGTTCGATAGAAAATGGTCAATCCGCTTGATAGAAAATGGTCAGTGGAATGGGTTCACCGGGAATTGATAATGGTTCTCGGTGATATGCTAAACAATGTAAGAAGAGGTTTCACGTAGTCACTTATTAGGGCTACGAGTTAAAAAGAGGCATAATGAACCGAGAGAGTTTTAGTAAGGGGTCTCGATAGGACTCACTGAGATAATGTTTATCTCACCCTTCATGTTTTGTGGTCTTTACAGAGAACAGGCAAAAGTGAGGAGGCATGGCTATGGTGCAACCGAAAGGAGATGTTAAGCTTTAATTTAAAATGTTCATGTTATTTTCTATTGTCAAACTTTGTATTTTCGATTGTACGACTTATAATTGTTACAAGTTGTAAATCGCTTCCGCAACTTTCATTCTTGATATTGAACACTAGGACATGAGAAGTTTGTAAGGCACGTAATTTAAGTATTTAAGTAAATTTTGTTAAGTTATCCGAAGGAAGTGACCGTTTGATGAATATTCATCGAAGATTTTAATTTGTGTTCAATATCTGAGACAGGAAGTTATCTCTGATGTATGCTATGCTGTATATCTTGGTATTTTCTTTGTATGAAAAACCGGGGTGTTACAAATCGCATCGATATTAAGATCGATGTTTGAGTTGGGCTGGTGGGGTGACTGCTGCTGGGGGTGCTGGTATGGCAGTTGGGGGTGCTGGTATGGCTGGTATGGCTGCTGCTGGCGATGTTGAACCTGCTGCGTTGGATACTGCTGGGAATACTAGGGTTGAGACCACGGGTGAAATGCACCGCCGAAATGCTGCTGCGGCAGGTAGGATGGCATATGTGATGATGATGGCCTCGAGTGCTGAGACATCAGCTGATCCTGGAAAAGCTTAAAGCGCTCTTCATTTATCCTAACCTGCTCCGCAGCTATCCTAGCCTGCTCTTCCATGCGCTCCTCAGCTATCCTAGCTTTCTCCCGAAGCGCCTGCACTTCCCGTTCATTTTGCTCCTGCCGCTCGACAAACTGACGATGGGCCTCGCTCAGTTGCTGGGTCAATTGCGTAACAACATTCAACTCACTGGAATTAAGAACAGAAGAGCAACCAGTACTCTCTGATCCAGAATGTGAAGAAGATAGACTCGGAATAATGCTTGTTCTGAAAGCAGCCGGTCCAATACCACCAGACCCTACCATACGATTACTCTTTTGGGGACCAACTGCTCTCTCCCAAATATCACGAGCTACTCTAGCCTCCTCCACAGGATCGATATCTGTCCCACTGCTCTGCTGTGACTCATGGTACTCAGCCAGCCCATCTTGGAAGCTCTCCTGAAAAAAATAACCCAACAAAGAAATAAATAACTAATTATTAATAATATATAATATAATAAAAACAATATATATAAAGATAAATATAAATAATAAACATTAATATATAATTGTAAAAGTAGTTTTACCTGAATATTCCTCGCCCGATCTGTAGGAACCTCACCAGTGTCCTCTCGCATATGAAGGTAGCGATGCAAATCAGGCAAAGTGATTGGCCTTTGATGCATCACCTCCTATATATAGATATAGTGTTATTAATTAATACACATGAAAATGACTAGTTAATTATAAATAATTAATTAATCAAGTAATAAAGTAATAAATTTATCAAACGCCTGTGATGGGTTGCAGTATTAACACTCCCCCTGTGTGTATGCAGCCACCTTTTTCAGAAGCACGGTTCTTCTTGGCTTTCTCACAATAATTCTTAAATTCTGGAGTCTCCCAATACTCCCTGAATGAAGCCCAAGTTGTGTCCCATATAAGATGGCTTCGCATTCTTATTCCGCGCATCCCATAGTTATTCAGAATAGGGATGGGAACATCTCTTATGGAACACTCTCTCAACTTCTTTTTGCTGCTCCGGTAACCATGTACATTTTTCCTATTTAAGAAATTTACAATAATGTTGTTAATAAGACAAATTAATTAATCAAGTCAATAAGAAAATACACCAAATTAATTATTTCGTTGAACAACTTTCCAAGAATGATATATATTGATATATTAAATACTTTATTTTTTATAAACTAATATATTATAAGATTCATATTAATATATTATAATATTTGATATTTACTTATGTTAGCCTGCATTCTCGACAGGCTAGTAGTAAATGCAGTCAACAGGGTTTGACTTGGCAAATTTAAGAAGAGTGATTCAATATTTCGACACCAGGAAGTGATAGCCAAGAAGAATCAACCTAGTTCATAACTTAGCAAAAAATAGAAAGCTGGGGTCATATTTCGACAGGAAGAAGATCGTTAACCGGATAGCAAGCCAAGTCGAAGTGTATGTGTCGAAGAGAGCAATAGCAATGTGGTCGAAGGTTGAAGCAGTTATCTGGTCGAAGTAGTGGTTACTTTATTTTGGAAAACCGCTGGGCGGTTATAGTTTTACTTTTTATTATAAATAGTAGTTCTCTCGATGATAATAGGGTCGCAATTCATTCTATACAAACGTTCAGAAAACACTCATACTTCCGCATAAGAGAAAAACGAGTTACTGAAGAACAATGTATGTGATCTGCGTACCAAACCTCTTACATTCAGCAATGTATTTACCATTTCTTTAAAGATTCCTACAGTTTACTGGTTCTTCTTTACAAAGTCCTGCAATTTACTGTTTTTCGATTTCCTTTTCTTTATTTACATTTTCTGCACTTTACTGCAATTCATCACATTTCTGTATTTCTTCTTAAACACTTATGCATTTATTCATCGTTTTACTCCATTAAAACGGTTATCATCATAAACATCAATAACTTTAAAAAAACTTTAATTCACAAATGTTCTGAGATGTTTCTAGTTGATCTCGCAAGCAACACACACGTGTAACTAACGGTGTTTACCAAAAATCACGGTAAACAAATTGGCACGCCCGGTGGGACCTTTGTGCTAATCATTAAACGTTTTACTAAACAATTCTGGGTTTGTTATCAAACACAAAACCAGTAGTTTACACTTCGCATGCGTTTAAGAAGTGGTAGGCGCATTACTGAAATGCCACGTTCAAACATGAATGATGCTTCTACATCAAACGCACATTCCCAAGCGTCAGTTAATAATACAAACGCTGCAAATATGTCAGGAGTAACCGCTCCTGTATCTGTCCCAGGAGTAACTGCTCCTGTGTCTTCACCAACCGTTACAGGAATAACCGCTCTGATTCCCTCTTCGACAGTTATGGGGGTAACTGCAACAACTGCTCCTACCATTAACCCGTTGTCGAATGTGGTACCTGTATCATCTAATTTAAATCCGACTATGCCCTTTATGGCAAACTCCATGATGGGGAATATGCCATTCAACTTCATGAATGGTAGAAATTACCCATATGGCATGCCGACAGCCATGATGGTAGGGCTTCAAACAAATGCATCTACGTATGCAGAAAACTTAGCCTCAAGTTTTTCACCTATAAATAATTCCCCAGAAAATATTTATAGTCGAATTCCACAGCCTTCGATAACTACTTCGTCTTTGTAGGCATTAAGGCAACAGATGGATGATAGTAATCACGATATGGTTAATATGCTAACACAACAAATTGGTACAGTGTTTAACCCATTAATTCAGAACACAAATGACAGTTACCAAATGTTAGCGACACAAATGGGTCGGATTGCTGATTTCTTTGGCACTCCACCAGTGCACAACTAGCGAATTCCCCAAGTTCAAAATGTTAGGCCTGTTGAATTACCAGTCGAAAGGCCCAACCAGTGTTATCAGACCCGGACCGGCCATCGACCCGGTCAAGGCACTGGGTCACTGGGCCCGGGGTCGGACCGGCGGGTCTCTAGTTGGACCGCATGACCCGGTCTATATTAAATAAATTTAAAAAATTATAATATATACTAAGAAAGTATTTGTATTTATAATTATAAATATATTGTCTTGTATACATTTATTAATATAGAAATTTTATTATAATTTGTATTTATAATTATAATTATAAAAATAGATATTTTATTTCCGACGACCAACAACTATTGGACTATTGTAAAAAAGACAACTATTGGACTAATAGTAGTTAAATATTAAACATAATTATTATTGTTATTTAAACCGGCTATTGTATTAAAAATAAAGAAGCATTGGTAATGCATAATATTAATATATAAGCAAGCCAAAGACGATGAAGCAATAAAAAAATATAAGCAAACAAATATTAAGTGCAGATATTTTTAGCGCATTGTATATATAATATAAAAGCAAATCTTTATCAACAAACTGTTTGTAGTGTAGTGGTAATGCTTGCTATTACTCACCTACAGGTCTCAAGTTCGATTCCCACTTTGGAGATTTTTAAGTAATAAAAAATGTTTTGTTTCATTTCTAAACTAGAAGCTTAAAAAAAAAAACTAAATTCTGCGAAAATGGGAGGTTCCAACAAAAAAAAAAACTAATCTTAAAAAAAAAAAAAAAAAACTAAAATCAGGGAACGTGCAACCCGGCCCGGGTCATGTGACCGGTCGGACCACCGGGTTTATCATCGACCCGGCCGGGTCATCCGGTCCAACTGCATATCCGGTTCTGCACACTGTCCGGCCCGGGAAGGGCACCGGGTCCCGGTCGGACCAGCCCGACCGACCGGCCGGTCCGGTTTTGATAACTATGGGCCCAACTATGCAATTCCTGTCGATCAAAGACAAATAATGGCTATCGAAGAACCTGTGCCTGAAATGGTATTAGTTAATAGAAACCAAGATGCTGACGAAGTAATAAGACATGTTCAGCAAAACAACTTTGGTAATCAAAATAATTTGGCAAATCTTGTCGAAACAATTTTAGCCCAAAATGGTCTTAACTTAGGCTTGCATAGACCTAATTTTGTATCTCCCCTGTCGGAATATGTGACACAAACGGATTTTCCTAGGGGATGGAAAATCCCTAAATTCACAAAATTTACTGGAGAAACCAGCGAATCCACTGTCGAACATATTGCACGATATTTGACTGAGGCTGGTGACATAGCGCAAAATGAGAATTTAAGAATGAAATATTTCCCAAATTCTTTAACAAAAAATGCATTCACATGGTTCACCACATTACCCCCACATTCCATGTTTAATTGGAATCAATTAGAAAAAGCGTTTCATGAACAATTCTACATGGGCCAATGCAAAATTAGCCTTAAAGAATTGGCGAGTGTTCGACGTAAAATGCCAGAATCTATTGACGATTATCTCAATAGATTTCGACTTCTCAAGGCTAGATGCTTTACTCAGATACCCGAGTATGAGTTAGTCGAAATGGCTGCTGGTGGCCTAGATTATTCCATTAGGAAAAAGTTGGACACCTTACACCTGAGAGACATGGCTCAATTGGCTGACAGAGTTCGACAAGTCGAAAGGCTTAAAGATGAGAAGGAATAGGAAAAGGTTGCTTATGTTAATACTAACGATAGTGACCAAGACTTCGACATATCATATGAAGAGGTCGAAGAAGAGGTTAATATGGCAGAACTAAAGCCCGGACTTCCATATACTTGTAAGTTATTGAGGCCTTCTGATGGGAAAAATCCTGTCGAACCAAAAAATGACAAATATATTGCAAAAACATATACCCTCGATGTCACAAAGTGTGACCAAATATTTGATTTGTTGGTTTCTGATGGTCAGATTTTTGTGCCTAAAGGCTTAAGAATACCATCATTAGAACAACAAAAGAAAAGAGGGTATTGCAAATATCATAATTTTTTAGGCCATAACACTTCTCGATGTGTTCTTTTTAGGGATTTGGTTCAGAAAGCACTAAGTGAAGGGAGACTAAAGTTTGATGATAAGTCAAAACCTTCAATGCAGATCGACAGCAATCCTTTGCGAACTGGAGAGGCAAATTATACTGAAATTGATATCCTCGTTGTCGAAGCTAATCAAGACACTGCTGGAAACACCAGTGTGTCGAAAAGTGCTGAAAGGTCTGAGGCAATTGTCAAAATGGTCACTAAAGACCAACATGAAGATCAGATGCAGATGGTATACCCAAAAGCTGAAGAGGAATTGATTGATTTCCTCAATAGATGGAAAATCAACAATACCGAAGTAATGCTGTGCCCCAGGTGCAGTTCAGTATTTGATAAGGAGGCTGCAAAAAGCCTTGAACATTCTACTCCTCAGCAAAAGAAAAAGAACACATGGGTCGATAACAGGCCCAAGTTTAGCTTCAATCAAAGAGGCATCCCATTCAAAGTGACACCTCCAATGAGATCACCTCATAAGGGGGCAAAAACATTTGTGCCTCCCACAAAATCACCTGTCGAAAGGTGGGTGCATTCAGGAGGGAAAGATGCAGGGTACTCCTTAAAAATGGTGCAAGGAAGCTCGAGTGCCATGACCCAGAACAAGACATATGATTCCAACAAGTATGTCTATAATAAAAATTACAAGGGGAAAAACCCCATGACCAAAACACAATGGCGGAGACATCAACGCCAAATGAAATTCATTGCTGGTGAGAGAAGTGGAAACCCAGCCACCAACAAGGGAAAGCAAATAGCCTCATCTGTTGAAGTGCAAAGAAAGCCTGCCACAGAGAGGATATTTCCTCCTCTTACAGTTGTCAAAGAAGGCCTCAACCCAGAAGAAGGCCTTAACTTGGATGACGAAGAGATGGGATCTGACTTCTCAGACTCAGAGCCCGATTTCGACATCATATGTGTCGTCTCAATACTTCCCATTGAGTTCGACGTAATATGAGAAGTCAACGAAGTTGAACAAGACTTCGACCAAGATATGGCTAAGCATAAGCCAATTTGCTATTACGTACTTAACAATGGCTGTATGGAGGAACAAAGTGCAGTTTTTGAGCACCCGAATGGAGGCATGAAGTACCATTTAAAGCCTTTGTTCATTCAGGCCAAAGTTAATAATGTAGGCGTTAACAAGGTGCTCGTCGACGGAGGAGCTGCAGTGAATTTAATGCCTCAGCACATGCTGGCAAAGATTGGTAAATCAGATACCGATCTAAGGCCACACAACATTGTTCTCACCAATTATGAGGGCAAATCTAGCTATTCTCTGGGAGCCATAGAGGTGGAGCTAGTGGTAGGAAGTGTTAAAAGATTAACCATGTTCATGGTTATTCCTACCAAAGCCAATTTCAATTTATTGCTTGGTCGAGAGTGGATCCACGGAGTTGGGGCAGTCCCTTCAACACTCCATCAGAGAATTTCCATCTGGAGAGAGGATGGCCTAGTCGAAAACGTGGAGGGTGACCAAAGCTATTTCTTGGCTGAAGTTGACCACATCACTAAACATACCTTTGACAAACAATTGGCGAACATAGCGCCATGTACTCCCTCTGATACAGCATATGTCCCCCAGGACAATATATATGCTTCACTTGATCTACACCCTACCCATGGCTTCATTTGGGAGAGGGAAGTGATTGAAGAATCAACTCGTCCAAGAGGCTTCTGTAAGCTTACAGGATGGGACGGTCCATAGATGTTGATGATGTCTACACCCAACATATGGGATCGAATTACGGCCTATGTGGCCGAAAATAAGCAAAATGCGGCGTTGGAAGCCGAAATAGAACAAATAATGGTTAATCAAACCACAGAAGAACCAATGTTGGTTAATCAAACCACTGAAGTTAACAATGAAGTTAACCTTGAAGATAATATGGTCGAAGGCCAAAGGCTTGACTGCATCTATGATGACGAGCCTTTAGGTTTTGAAAAGGACCCAATGGGTTCGACCAAGAGGATTCAAGCTCAAGATCCTTTAGAGGAAGTTGATTTAGGAGATGGCTCCATACAAAGACCAACATTTATCAGTGCCAAAATCGACAAAGGTTTGAAAGATCGAACCATTGAGCTTTTAAAAGAATACAAAGATTGCTTCGCCTGGGACTACAATGAAATGCCTGGACTACAATGAACTGCCAGGTATGTTGATTGGTTAGCTAATATTGTTCCTGTCATTAAGAAAAATGGAACATTAAGAGTCTACATAGATTTTAGAGATCTAAATAATGCTACACCCAAAGATCAATACCCTATGCCTGTGGCAGAGATGCTAATTGATTCGGCAGCAGGATTTGAATACCTCAGTATGTTAGATGGATACTCAGGGTATAATGAAATTTTTATTGCCGAAGAAGATGTGTCGAAAACAGCATTTCGATGCCCAGGAGCTTTAGGTGTTTATGAATGGGTAGTAATGCCTCTTGGTTTAAAAAATGCTGGTGCAACATACCAGAGAGCAATGAATTCTATGTTTCATGATTTTATTGAAAATTTTATGCAAGTATACATAGATGATATTGTTGTTAAATCTTCGACAGAAAATGGTCATATAGACCATCTTCGACAGTCATTCGAAGGAATGAGAAAATATGGATTGAAAATGAATCCAATAAAATGTGCCTTCTGTGTACGTGCAAGTGATTTCTTGGGATTTGTTGTCCACAAAAAAGGCATTGAGATAAATCAAAACAAGACAAAAGCAATCATGGAAACGAAGGCTCCTTCGACCAAAAAAGAACTCCAGTCATTATTAGGAAAGATCAACTTCCTGAGAAGGTTCATCTCAAACCTAAGTGGCAAAACTCAAGTTTTCTCGCCATTGCTTCGACTGAAGAAAGAAGACGTGTTCAAATGGGATCCAGAACACCAGAAGGCCTTCGACGAGATTAAAGTTTATCTAGTTAAACCACCTATCTTGTTACCACCTATCAAAGATAAGGTGATGAAATTGTATATAGCAGCATCAGAGCTAACAATAGGTAGCATGTTGGCGCAAGAGGATGATAATGGTGTCGAAAGAGCTATATATTACCTTAGTAGAGTTTTAAATGATGCTGAAACTAGATATCATCCAACGGAGAAATTGTGCCTTTGTTTGTATTTCTCTTGTACCAAATTAAAGCAATATATAAAACCAATTGATGTGTATGTTTACTCTCATTTTGATATTATTAAACATATGCTGTCGAAACCTATATTGCACAGTCGAATTGGTAAATGAGCTTTAGCCCTTTCCGAATTTTCATTAACGTATCAACCTTTGAAAGCTATCAAAGGGCAAATTGTTGCGAACTTTATTGTTGACCATTCATTGGTCGAAGTAACAATTAATCATATGAATATTCGACCTTGGACATTATATTTCGATGGGTCAAGCCATAAAAATGGTTCTGGAATTGAAATATTAATTATTTCGCCAACAAAAATACCAACGAAATATAAATTTAAAATTAAAGAACTGTGCTCTAATAATGAGGCCGAGTATGAAGCCTTGATAACAGGTTTAGAAGTTTTGCTAGAGCTGGGGGCAAAGGCTGTCAAAATTAGAGGTGACTCTGAATTAGTGGTGAAGCAATTAACTAAGGAGTATAAATGCATTAAAGAGAATTTAATCATATACTTCGTCACTGCCAATGCTTTGTTGAAACGCTTCGACTACGTTAACATTGAGCATATACCTCGAATTGAAAATCGCGAAGCAAATGACTTAGCACAAATTGCTTCAGGCTATAGAATTTCTCCAACAAAACTCAGTGAATTAATAGAGATCAAGGAGAAATTAATTTCGACGGATTATTCTGAAGATGAATTATCAATGCCAAAACTCGGGGGGGCAGACAAGTCAGAATTATTATTTCCTCCAAGTGAAAATGGCGAAATTTTTGCCATTGACAATATGTCGAATGATGATTGGCGAAAACCAATTGTCGAATACTTGGAAAATCCAACAGGAACAACAAATCGAAAAACCAAGTATAGGGCATTAAGCTACGTGATTATTGGAAACGAGTTGTTCAAGAAAACTCCTGAAGGAGTTTTACTTAAATGCTTTAGTGAAAATGACCCATACTTAGCAACATTCAATACTCATGGTGGAGCTTGTGGGTCTCACCAGGTAGGCCACAAGATGAAATGGCTCTTGTTTCGACAAGGAGTATATTGGCCAACTATGTTGAAAGATTGCATAGATTTTGCTAAAGGATGCCAAGAATGTCAAAAACACGCAGGAGTGCAACATGTACCTGCAAGTGAATTACATTCAATAGTAAAACCTTGGCTGTTTAGAGGTTGCGCCTTAGACATAATTGGCGAAATTAAGCCAACGTCTTCGAAAGGCCACCGTTATATATTAGTGGGTATTGATTACTTCACTAAATGGGTCGAAGCTATTCCCTTAGCTAAGGTAGACCAAGAGGCAGTAATGAACTTTAATCAAAACCATATTTTATACAGGTTTGGGATACCAAAAACCATTAGCACAGATCAAGGCTCAGTTTTTACTGGTCGAAAAATGGTAAATTTTGCCTCTGAAAATGGATTTAAGTTATTAAGTTCGACACCATATTATGCTCAAGCAAATGGTCAAGTCGAAGCAGCCAATAAAATTATCATTAATTTGATTAAAAAACATATTGCGCAAAAGCCTAAGAATTGGCACAAAACTCTTGATCAAGCTTTATGGGCTTGTCGAAATTCTCCTAGAGAATCAATTAACACTACTCCATTCAAACTCACCTTTGGGCATGATGCAGTATTACCTGTCGAAATATATCTACAGTCAACCAGAATTCAAAGGCAATTTGAGATCCCATCAGATCATTATTGGGACATGATTCTAGACGAATTGGTTGATTTAGACGAAGAAAGGTTATTTGCATTAGATATCCTTACAAGGCAGAAAGAAAGAGTAGCTAAAGCCTACAACAAAAAGGTTAAATCAAAAACTTTTGTCATTGGAGACTTTGTGTGGAAAGTTATCCTACCTATGGACAAAAAAGATAGAGCCTTCGGTAAATGGTCACCAAATTGGGAAGGGCCATTTAAAATTTTACGAGTTTTCTCAAACGGTGCTTATGAAGTCGAAGAGTCAAGCGCTGATAATCGAATTTTGCGTATAAATGGCAAATACTTAAAAAGATATAAGCCAATGTTGCAATAAATTTAAATAATGCAAGATTGAGAGAACGGGAGAATATAAACATGGCACTCATGCCAAAGAATACTGCCGAAATACAAACTGAATAAAATGTGCTGCCAGAGTGCAAA
Organism: Astragalus membranaceus; assembly: GCA_039519185.1. Classification (NCBI taxonomy): domain Eukaryota; kingdom Viridiplantae; phylum Streptophyta; class Magnoliopsida; order Fabales; family Fabaceae; genus Astragalus; species Astragalus membranaceus. The sequence continues at coordinate 18,633,884 of CM076851.1, read as the reverse complement.
CTGAAAATAAAATTACAAAGGTAACTGTAATTTAAGCCTCTCAAAGGCTACTCTGGCATGCCTTAATCTAGCATCTAAGTTAGATTCTTTCTCAGTTAACTTCTTGAATGCCTCCTCGTGTTGCTGAGCCTTCTTTAAGTGTGCAATAGCCAAAGTTGCCTCATTTCGAAGTGCAGTCTCCAAAGGGATCGAAGAGCTCTGTTGAAGAGAAATTTTCTTCTTTTCTTCCGCTTCAATTTTTGACTTCAATTTCTTGATTTGGGCTTGATATGTAGAAATGTTCGCATCACAAACAGCTATCCCATTAGATCGAGTTGCTGCTTAAACTTCCAGTTCTGAAATCTTAAGTTCTGAAGCTGGGACAGCAGCACTCTCCTCTCTCGAAAGTTCAAGCTCGTGATCCTTGGTCGAAGCAATGCTCATCTTTGTTTTGATGTCTTTGGAAATCTGATCCAGCAAAGGCTCGAATTCAACAATGAAGCCTAAAAGAGCATCACTGGGGCCAGAATTATTAAGTTTATTGAGCAAAGATTTGATTTTAAAAGTGACCATATGATCTACTTCAATAGTCTTGAACAAATCTACATCACACAAGGATGCTCAAAATTCTCGAATCAGGCCTTCATTAGAACCTCCAGTCGAAACAAAAGCAGTTGAAGCACTTGGCTTACTCTCCGTCAAAGATAAGCTACTCTTCATTCGTTTGAAAGCTTCAAGAGGGTCTTTGTTTTGTAGAGCTGAAAGCTCTTGCTTTAGAGGGTGTAAAGGGATGTCATGTGTCGAAGGCATGGAATGTGGAGATTTTGCTGTTTCAGGAAATTCACTTTGCCCACCACTGCTGTTATCATCTCCACCCTCTTCCTCATTGTATTGTTGTTCTTCCATGTTTGAAGAGGAAGATACACTGATCTCAGCTACACCTTGGCCAACATCAGGACTTGCATCGACGTCCATAGCAGTTTGTTCTAGGCCATGATCTGAGGCTTCCTTTGCAGTTTTAGGAAGAAGAGTTGGTTCGACAGGTAGAATATTTTCAACAGTAGATGGTTGTTGATTCAAAGTCTCTACTTTGACACCTTCTCCAACAGCAGGTATTTTTGAAGGGGAATGAGTGGAGGTAGGCGTAACCTGTGTTGTCTGAGCCTCAGAGTTAACAATCTCAATTCCCTGAAAGTGAAGCAAAGTGAATATTATCACAGATAAATAAAATTTTCAGAATAGAGATAAGCTTCGATCAATCACCTTAGGTTTGATATTTTCAACTAAAGAGTGTGCACTCTTGATTTTCTTGATAAATCTTCTTGGAGCTTTCTCTGAGATGGTTGGGGTTTGTCCTTTCGTTTCACGTTTCTCCTCTTTTTGCTGCCTTTCGACAGAAGCTTGCTGAGAAACAGCTTTAGAGGCATCTTGAGAATTTTTTGTCTTTCTCTCTCTTTCTGCTTCAGGAACTTGAACCTTGACAGGCTTAGTCCTGAGTAGTGGTGTCTCATCAGACTGCAAAACGAAACAATCATATAAGCATAAGCAGGAAAAAGAGAGAGTAAATATAAATAGGCAAGATATTGAGAGTTTCGACCTCTGAATCGCTCACAACTCTTTGTTTAACCATTCTTGTTTTCTTTGGATTGGAAGTTAAGGAGCTACTTGTTCTTTTTCGACTCTGCAAAACAGATAACTGATCAGTCGAAGAGTATAATGAGATGATACAAAGAGTAAATAAAGAGGTACTCACTTTTTGTTTTTCTTCTTGGAGAGGTTGTTTTCTTGTTGACGAAGCTTCAACATCGTTTTTTTTTCTTCTTGGTTGCTGCACCATCTGTCGAAGACGATGTGATAGGAACAGCTACAAATATTCGACTAACAAGTATTAATACAAAATATGCACAAGGGAAAATAAATTCTTCTAAGAGTTTGATATATCACCTTCTCTGATAATGGATTTGACTTCAACATGTCGAATATCCAAGTGAAGATGACCTTCAAATGTGTCTAAGGTATACTTAGTCGGAACTATTTTCTTAGCTGTTTTATTCGAAAGAAAATTGTAAAGTTCCTCAATTGAACCACAGATAAACCATGGTGGGAGTGGTGGTCGAAATGCCAAAGCCAGGTTACAAGTTGGCAAAGGCGGAAAGTTGAGTTTGTTTTGTGTTACAGCAAAAAAATACTTATCAGTTACAAAAGGGGGAAAAACCATTGTTGGAATTCTTTCGATATATTTATCTTTTAAAACTTTTGCAGCTTGAGAAATAGTTCGACTAAGTTTGTTCAGATCATACACAGTTTCAAAAAAAATTTGGAATGCCTGAATCTCTTGAATATGCATACCTTTCGACTTGGTCTTCTTTTTCTGCGAAGAAGGAAAAGCAGGTATTAGTTTGACCAATAGAGTAGCCTCTTCGACACCAGTGAACTTTCTGGTGAGATACTCTGTCCACCACTGAGAAAATTTGTGGGTACAAGAGAAAGTTGGCTCAAAAGGGATAGGAGTGAGATGAAAAGAATCATCAGGAAAATTGTTGAGGCGATTTATCCATTCCTCCTCATTCTCAGGAATCAATAGTTCCTTCTTAGACCTGAAAAAAGGGCTAGGTCGAAGTTGACACAACCCAAATTGCCGTGCATGTAAACTATGATGATATGGGAATACACCAAATTGGTTTGATGATTTTCCCAGGAGAGATTCGGGATGATAACAATTGAGGAGTTAAAAATGCCTTCCAAATTTGGTTAGTTTCTTGCTCTTCATCAGGGTTATTAGCAGGAAATTCCCTAGTGAACCAAGGTGGTCCATAAGTTCTTCCAGCAAAAGGAGCCATGGAAGGAGAAAATTTTGTACAACTCAAAAACATGTCGAAAGCTTGTGAAAAGAGATCTTCGATGGACACTCTTATCTGCTTAGGTTTTAACAAAGCAAGTCGTACACCTTTGACCCCTCTGTTAGAAACTACATCGAGGTAATCATCAGGGATGTACATTGTTAATTTGGAATTGAAAGTGGCAATGAGCCACAATTGAAACAACCAAATTGGTCCAGAGACCAAGTATTTTCCTTCTGGTTTAAGTCCTTTCAAATCAATAACCCCTTGTCTCAAGCTGTCGAAAAGAGACCCTAAAATAAGGGTGGCCAAGTTGATGTTTCGACATTGATGTAATTTAATGGCCAAGGGGATGTACATCTTAGCCACTTGAAGTGACGAAGAACAGAATACATAGAAGGATAACCAGAAAGTGAGAAAAAGCAATGTGCTCTTCATCAGAAACATCCTTCGACCCAGTAATATATTTCTCTTCAATATACCCTTTAAAGCTGGCTTTCTTGAAGTCAAATTCACAATCAGTACGGGTAGCAGGGTCGAAAATTTCCCCTAACGGCTTCAAACCCGTTATAGCTGCCACATCAAGCAAAGTAGGGGCAAGCATGCCGCATTTTAAATGAAAGCTATTAGTAGTGATATCCCAAAAATGTCGAGCAGAAAGAAGCATTGGGCTTTGATACTTAGGCCCATATCTTGAGACTTGAATCAGGTCGAAAATTCCTTGACTCTTCCAAATATCTCCTTTCTTCGACTCGATTTTATTAAGCCAGTCGATATAGAGTGTGTTTTTCTCAGTTGGTGGCGAAGATCGAAAAACCCTATTCGGGTTGCTCATGAAATCCATCACATGTGGGCCCTCACTGAAGATCCTAGGGCTGTGTCTGTGGTAACTAGGGAAAACGTCCCTAATCTTAGGTGAATCGTCATCAGCAAGAGGAAGGGGACCTAAAAATGCATGCTTTGAAGGTTTAGAGAAGGGGATAAGTACCTGAGACCGGTAAATTTGTGTTTCCTCCAAAGTGAGAGCAGGTTCAGAAATAAGGGTTTTCTTCTCAGAGATTACAGTATGACGTTTTATGGTGGAAGAAGACGCCATTGTTAGAAACAGAAAGCTAGTGGAGAAGTAGAAGTGCTTCGTAGTGTTTTTTGCTTCGCGAAATGAAGAAGAAAACACAATACTCGCAGAAGAAGGTTTAGTGGAGGTTCGCAGAGAAGAAGAAGATGAAGACTCTGAAAAAGAGAAGTTAAAGGGTACATCTTCCTTTTATAGCCGTTTTACCACGGTTTTGAAAAAAAAATCAAGTAATCATGACGTTTAGTGGGAAACGTGTGATTGAGAAAATCTCAATAGTTATTTCCTACATGTGGCACGCTTTCATTGAAAGAAAGTGACCTCACAGCTGTACGTGTGCACAGAGTGGGCGCAGAAACGTCCCCCCATATGCTGAGAGAAGATATTTAATGATATCACAAAGATTCATGAAATAGTCGAAGAAATCAAAAAAGTCATTTTCTGTCTTCATTCAAGAACTCAGTCGAAAATGTCTTTTTGGGGGGCAATTTGTTAGCCTGCATTCTCGACAGGCTAGTAGTAAATGCAGTCAATAGGGTTTGACTTGTCAAATTTAAGAAGAGTGATTCAATATTTCGACACCAGGAAGTGATAGCCAAGAAGAATCAACCTAGTTCATAACTTAGCGAAAAATAGAAAGCTGGGGTCATATTTCGACAGGAAGAAGATCGTTAACCGGATAGCAAGCCAAGTCGAAGCGTATGTGTCGAAGAGACCAATAGCAATGTGGTCGAAGGTTGAAGCAGTTATCTGGTCGAAGTAGTGGTTACTTTATTTTAGAAAACCGCTGGACGGTTATAGTTTTACTTTTTATTATAAATAGTAGTTCTCTCGATGAGAATAGGGTCGCAATTCATTCTATACAAACGTTCAGAAAACACTCATACTTCCGCATAAGAGAAAAACGAGTTACTGAAGAACAATGTATGTGATCTGCGTACCAAACCTCTTCCATTCAGCAATGTATTTACCATTTCTTTAAAGATTCCTGCAGTTTACTGGTTCTTCTTTACGAATTCCTGCAATTTACTGTTTTTCGATTTCCTTTTCTTTATTTACATTTTCTGCACTTTACTGCAATTCATCACATTTCTGCATTTCTTCTTAAACATTTATGCATTTATTCATCATTTTACTCCATTAAAACGGTTATCATCATAAACATCAATAACTTTAATAAAACTTTAATTCACAAATGTTCTGAGATGTTTCTAGTTGATCTCGCAAGCAACACACACGTGTAACTAGCGGTGTTTACCAAAAATCACGGTAAACAACTTAATAAAAAATTCAAACTAATAAAATCAAATAACGTTTTATACCAACTAATGACTTTTTTTAAGTAACCGTAGTGAAGACAATGCTCTGACTTGATGCGAATCCCCAACTCAAACAAAGAGGAAAAAAGATGAAACCAAACTCAAACAATACCTAAACAAACAACACCACAATTAGTAACTAACTCATATTATAAAATAATTCATAAACTAAAACTACTATCTCATGTTACAAACATACCTTAGATTGAAGAAATTTGTCAAAGAGAGGAAGAGATTTAGTAGAGAGAAGAAGAGAATTCGTAGGGAGGAAGAGAGGAATTTCAAGAAAGGAATTTGGGTGTGAAGAAGAAAGTGGAAGAAGTTATATATATAGGAAGAAGGGGAACGGTCGAATATTTCACAAATCCGCCGAAAATGTCACCTACCGGCGGATTTAATATATTTTCGGCGGATTAGGGGGTTTCCGGCGGATTTTAATGCGGTACCGGCGGATAGTTTAAAATTTAAATTTCACGTATTTTTAAAAATATTCGCTGAAAATGACGTTTCCGGCGGATTTTGGCCGTTGTATCATTTTCGGCGGATTTTAATGACTTACCGGCACGTTTTTTAAAATTTAAAACTCCCGCTTTTTTAAAAATATCCGCCGGAAATGACGTTTTCGGCGGATTTTGGTCGGTGTGTCATTTTCGGCGGATTTGTATGAATTTCCGGTGGATTTTTAAAATTTAAAATTCCCACTATTTTTAATGATCCGCCGGAAATTTTAATGATCCGCCGGAAATTACCTAATCGGCGGATTTTTTTTTTAAATTATATTTCGTCAATCAATAATACGCCGAAAATACCTAATAATCCGCCGGAAAATTTCCGGAGGAAATAAATCCGCCGAAAAATCCCACATATCCGCTGGTAATGTTCCGGCGGATAAAATCTGCCGATAATTCCTAAAATCCGTCAGAAATGTTCGAGCAGATTCTAATCCGCCGGAAAGTCCTGGCCTGAAAATCCAATTATTCTTGTAGTGTCTCTTATCCCTATCTCCTGCAAAGTCTGAGTCCACATACCCCACAACTCCACCTGAATTGTAGTTATCATTGGTATAGTTCAAACCTACTTTTACACTTCCTTTTAAGTATCTCAGTATATGTTTGACAGCCAACCAGTACTGCAAACCTGGGTTTGACATATACCTACTTACCAAACTCAAAGCATAAGCTAAGTCAGGCCTGGTGCAGACCATGGCATACATCAAGCTGCCTACACCACTAGCATAAGGTATCTTGCTCATTTGACTTTCTTCTTGCTCAGTTTGGGGACAATCTTCTTGTGACAGTTTAAATTGAGATCCAATAGGAATGTTTGATGATTTTGACTCATTCATATTGAACCTATTTACCACTCTGTTGGAGTAAGCTTCCTATGTCACTGTAATGCCTTTCCCATCAGGTCTCCTTTTAATCTCCATCCCTAGAATTTTCTTTGCTTGACCCATGTCTTTCATTTCAAACTCTTCCATTAACAGCTTCTTGAGTTTAGTGATCTCATTCATGTCTTTACATGCTATGAGCATGTCATCCACATATAAGAGCAAATAGATGTAGTTGTGGCCATCTATTTGCTTGTAGTATACACAACTATCACTAATACATCTCTTGAATTTGATGTTCAACATGTGATTGTCAAACCGTTTGTACCATTGTCTAGGGGATTGCTTTAATCCATATAAAAATCTCTGCAGCAAACATACCAAGTTCTCACTTCCTTTTTCAACAAACCCTTTTGGTTGAGCCATATATTTTTTCTTCAAGTACACCATGAAGGAATGCTGTTTTGACATCCATTTGTTCAAGGTGGAGATCATATTGAGTTACAAATGCTAAGACAACTCTGATTGAGCTGTGCTTAACCACGGGTGAGAATAATTCGTTGTAATCAATCCTTTCCCTTTGAGTGTAGCCTTTTGCAACTAGTCGTGCCTTGTATCTTGGTGGATCCTTATCAGAGTTTCCTTCCTCTCTTTTGTAGATCCATTTACATCCAACCAATTTGGCCCCAGCAGGTTTCTTGACAAGTTTCCATGTCTGATTCTTTTGAAGAGCTGACATTTCTTCCAACTTGGCATTCTGCCATTCTCTTTGATGTTTGCTGTTGATTGCCTCCTGATAGCTGGTTGGCTCATCATTTATGAGGTCTTCAGCAGTATTGAGAGCATATGCTGTAGCTGCCTCATAGCCAAACCTATTAGGTGGTCTTGTTGTTCTTCTGACTCTGTCTCTATAGAGTAGATAGTCATCATCAGCCTCCTCTGTTTCTTCAGCAGGGTCACTGTCACTGGATTCTTCTAACTCTGTCTCTGCATTATTTTGATTTATGGTCTCAGTTTGTTCTGCTTGCTTGTTCACAACCTCCACCTCAACTTGGAATTCATTGCTCTGTTCATTCTTGTCTAGTGTTTCACAGCACTCTTTATCTTTTATTAACTCAGATTCCTTGAAGATAACATCCCTGCTGATGATACACTTTCTGTCCTCTTTTACCCAGATTTTGTATCCTTTTACACCAAGTGGATATCCCATGAACAGCCCTCTGCTTGATCTTGGTTCCAATCTTCCCTCGTTCACATGAAAATAAGCAGAACAACCAAAAAAATTCAGTTTTTGAGATCTGGTACTGTTCCGGTCCAAACTTCTTGAGGGGTTTTAAAATTCATTGCTGTTGATGGAATTCTATTGACAAGATAGCAAGATGTATGAACTGCTTCTCCCCCAAAAACTTTTGGGGAGCTTAGCACATGATAACATACATCTTACTTTCTCCAATAAAGTCTTATTCAACCTTTCAGCTAAGCCAATTTGTTGAGGAGTTCCTCTAACAGTGAAATTTCTATAAATTCCATGTTCTTTACAAAAATTGTTGAACTCCTCATTACAAAATTCTAAGCCATTATCAGTCCTTAAGGCTTTAACTTTTAACCCACGTTGATTTTCTACTTTATTTTTCCATTCTACAAATGTTCTAAAAGTTTCATCTTTTGTTTTTAGTAAGTATATCCATACTTTCCTAGTAAAATCATCAGTGAAAGTGATAAAGTACCTTTTTCCTCCATGTGTAAGTGTTTGAGATGGTCCCCATAGATCTGAGTGAATGTATTCTAGCTTCTCAGTAGTTTTGTGTATACCAGCCGCAAACTTGACTCTAGTTTGTTTGCCAAGAATGCAGTGTTCACAGGATTCTGACTTTGAAATTTTATCTCCACACAGCAGCCCTTGTTTATCCAACTCCTTCAGTCCTTTCTCACTCATATGGCCAAGTCTTTGGTGCCATACGACTGTTTGGTTGTCATTGGAGCTAACTACTTGAGCTTTACTAACCATAGTGCTTCCCATAAGCACTTACAAGTTGTTCTTCCTTCTAGCTCCCTTTAAGACAACCCTTGAACCCTTCATGACCTTCAAGATTGCATCCTCACCTCTAAAACTGTATCCAGCAGCCTCTAGTGTTCCCAGGGATATTAGAGCTCTCTTGAGGTCAGGAACATGTCTTACATTAGTTAACATCTTCACTGTTCCATCAGCCAAAACTAGTCTTACTGTGCCAATCCCAATGACCTTGCAAGCCTTGTTGTTTCCCATTATTACTTGACCTCCATTGTAGAGTTTATACTCAATAAACCATTCCCTTCTTGGACACATGTGATATGAACAGCCTGAATCTAACACCCAATCCCCTGCACTGGTGGCAGTAGAATTTGACTCACTTCTCTCTTCAACAGCAGCTACCAGAGCATTATCTCTGTCACCATCAATAGTTGATGTAGCCTTAGAACCTGATTCAATCCTTTCCTCACCAGCAACACCTACCACATTACCACTGTCATCATTAACAGACCCAGAACTTCCATTTTCCATGTCGCTGGTAGTTACTGCCTCAACACAGTATTCATCCTCAACAACATACAGTAGCTCACAGCTATCATAGCCATATGAGGCTACTGATGCTGTGCTTGCTTCTTCCTTGTGTTGATTTTTCTTGCTATTTTTCTCAGGGAAATTCCTCTTGTAGTGACCTACTTTGTCACAAATATAGCACCTGTTGTGCTTAGGTTTCGATTTGGACCTGGACTTGCTCCTTCCTTTACCATTTTCTTTCTTTTTAGATCTGCCCCTAACCATCAAACTGTCCCCTTGATATGTTTCTCTTTGATTGCCTTTCTTGGACAATTCTTTAGACAACAATGCACTTTGCACTTCTTCTAAACTCAGAGAATCTCTTCCATAGATGAGTGTGTCAACCAATATATCATAAGAACTAGACAAAGATCTAATTAAGAGAAGAGCTTGATCTTCATCATCTATCTTAATGTCTATGTTCTCAAGATCAAGAATTAGCCTATTAAAATCATCTATATGATCATTGATTGATGTTGCAGAATTCATTTTGAAAGTATAGAGTTTTTGTTTAAGGTAAAGTCTATTTGCAAGAGTTTTCGTCATGTATAGACTTTCTAACCTCAACCATATCGCAGCAGCAGTTTTCTCTTTTGAGACTTCACGGAGCACTTTATCTCCCAGGCATAAGATGATGGCACTATGATTCATGATGTCCTTCTTCTCTTTCTCAATTAGGGTTTCTGGTAACTTGTTTTCCCTATCGAGTGCTTCTTCGAGACCTTGCTGAACAAGAATCGCTCTCATCTTCATTTGCCAAAATCCAAAATCCTTCTTGCCGTTGAATCGTTCTATGTTGAATTTCGTCATCTCCATTGATTCAATCCTATCCCAACGACGCTCTTGATACCAGTTGTTGGGATTATTAACAGCAACAGAGATGAATTGACCAAGATTCAAAAGAACACAAACACAATTTGACAGAACCCTAATTGAAATAGATGAATTGCAAAATAGAAATGAAAAATTAAATGCAAGAACACACTGAATTTGTTCAGCCAGTTCAGCACCAGATGGGATCTATGTTTGGGGGATCAAGCAATTGCTTGAATCCATGTCATTGAATCAAAGAATCAAGTGAATGTACAATACAATTTCCTTGTATCTGTTTCCCCCTCACTTGCCCTGTACCCTCGGTTCCCAAGCGTATCACTCCACACAAAACCCAGTCTATACAAGTTCTTATTGATTAGCTTTCTAACAGCCAAGCTAATCTGTTATATACTATGTACAAGATAGAGGAAAGGAAGCTAAAACTGCTTTTAACAAACTTGAAACTGACTTCCAGTAACAACCAGCAAGAGAAAACAAACTTGAGACCTTTTAATTGACTTGCCACATCAGCAAAGAGGTTCCACCTTGAGCCTATGTGTATGCCACATCAACAGTGTTGTTGTTAACACAACAAAGTAAAAGTTGTGTTCCCAATTTTATATATGAAAATTAGAAGTTGTGAAGTGGGTTTGATCTTTCAGGTCCCATACTCGCTCTCATCAATGAATCCTTGAATGTTGAAATAAAATAAACACTGTGTTTGTTGATTAAAGAAAAGGAACGAAGAATTCAAAAGAGGAAGACAAATTGGAGATTGGTTGAATTTGAGAGAGAGGTGCGAGATGAACATGGTGTTATGATATGAGGGTGGTGTTTTGATTCTGGGGTTGTTCTTATGGTCAGGGATGAAGATCATGGTGTTTTGATTTTAATTCTAGTTTTCTTAATTTATTTTTTGTTTTAATAAAAGGTAAGGAGAAAACTAGATTTAGTATATTTACATAACCATTTCAGCAAAAAGACAAACATATGGTATGAACAAGACAAATAGGTAGCCCAACTTAATCTCAACCATCCATATTTTTAGTCTACAAAAATCAAAGGCTGTCACCCCCACTTTCCCACATTGGACAATTTATGTCTTTGTGCAAGTGAGCCACATGAGGTAATTACCAACACCGCACCACCTAAAGTGATATAATTGGTTGCTTGTCCAAAAAAAAGTTACATAATTGGTTAAAGCCGGTAGGGCAAGTAGTCGTAACCAAAAGTAGAAATCTAAGTGGAAGAAGTAGTATGTTACAAAAAGTAATGTTCTCCTTAATCATATCATATCATATCATCATATCATATCATATCATATATATTATACAAATAGAGCCTACTTTGAAGGCAAAGAATGACATGTGACAATCTCTCAAGGCCTCTACAAAAATGGCCAATATTTTAATACTATTTTTTTACTACTTTTAGCCAATACCCTACCAAGTACCAAGAGTACCTTTCCCGCACTTTTCTCTCATCTTTTCAAATTTTCAAATCCTCTTTTTAATTAAATCATTGAAGTTGACGTTTAAATTCAGAAAAAAGTTTTTTTTATAGGCAAATGTTAATATGGGAATGGGAAATATTAGTTTTTCGGGGTGGAACCCAAAACCTCCTGCTTGCACTCTTTTTGGCGCACTTCTTCAGTACTCTTAGCTCACCAACTGAGCTACCTACTTGAGATATCCTGCACATAGAGTATTTTTGGAATGCTTGAATAATGTCTCTTTTGTTGATTCTTTTGTGTTAGTATAAGTCCTTTTTTTAGTCCTCATGTTGTATGATGGAATTTTGGTTGTTTTTGGGGTTGATTAGTTGCATAAAAGGTTAGAGGCATGACCTAAGTTTGGCAGTTTTATATAGATACATGTTTGTATATTATAATGTAGGTTTTATGATGATATCGTATGATGAGTAAAAGCTCGTTATTTACCTCTTTATTGTATAATACTACAACAAATTTGACATATACCAATAGACGCTTTTTGTGACTGTAAATAAAACCGTAGGTATATGTGTCATATACCCACAAACCTTTAAGAAACCGTGGGTATAGGTTTTCTATACCTATGGATATATAAGTTCAATAGTATATGCATTAGTGATAGATTAAATACAGTGGGTATAGACTTATTTTAATTTTGAAATCATTCCCGAGCTAAATAATTCGCTCTGATAATCTCAAAAAAATAAATAATAAATAATTCCAAAGAGACTTATTTTAATTTTTCCCTAACGCAGAAAAGGAAAAGCAGAGAGACGGAGAAAAGGAAATGCAGAGAGACGGGGAAAACAAAACGCAGAGAAGAAGGCAACAGCTACCGCCGTCTCCCTGAGCCACCACAGTGAGACATCCGACCACCGGACCAGGTTGCTTTCAGCTCCCTCAACACGTTAGTCTTCTTTCTTGATTATAGTTTTCCCTGCTACTTCTTCTTTAATCTCAGTTAGGTTTTCTTAAATTTCAATTGTTCTAATATGAGATCTGTAATTTTCTAACATTTTTCGAAATAGATTTGTGCCTCTTTTGTATAGTTTGCTGCATTTCCCCAAATTTTCTATTATCAATTTCCCCTTCCTCTATATTGTCTCGAGAACGAGGTTTGAAACAAGTCAAGGAAAGTTGATGCGAACAATCTTATTCTCTACAGAAAGGGTAAATTTATCTGAACTTTATTATCCCAAATTTGCAATTTCTGCCTCATTTTGTTTGTATTGACTTTTTTCCTGCTTTTGGAATTGACAAATTATAGGTGACTGCTAATAGTTGGGAAAGTGAATTGTTCATTTTAATCTTGGTTGTATTTTCTGTAATTGCTGCTGGTTATGTGCTTATTAAGGTAATGTTTGCCGACAGATGAATCGTAAATATTGGTATGGCTTGGTTTTGAAAATGAATTGTGGATATGACTTGTTAAATTTTTAACAATATGTTGCAGGGGCTAAAAGAGTATAAGAAGGTCCTTGATTAATTGATGCAAGGTCTGATGGTATCTTAACCGAAGGGAGAGACCACTCTATTGCTTTTCAGTTGAATTCAATGGGTAAACTTACATGTCTCATTATTGTGTATTTCTATTAATCCTTATCCCAGTTTGAGGCCTGCATCCTAACAAGCTCTAAGTAGATATTCTTATGCTTTTTTATACTAATACTAGATTCCTAATCCTAATTATTATATTACAAAATAAATCATGAAAATAAGACAACACAATAGAAACCAATCTTAAGATATAATATTCTCCAGGTTGGTGATCCTCTGGAAAAGGCTTCACTTAAGGGAATTGACTGGAGTTATAAATCTGATGAGAATGCTGTTCCAGAAAAGTAAGCAATTTGATTTCTTTTTATTTGAGTATCTTAAATTTGCATGTCTTCTCTATTGATTCTGCTAATGTGGCACTTCATCTGATTTGAAAATTTCTAGTATTTGCACTCACTTATCTTATTACTATTTCTATGTTTTGTTTTTTTAATAATGTTAATGTAAGGATCACTAACTTATGTGCAGCTGCAACAGACCTGAATAGTTGCTTATAGTGATTACTTTTATTTTATAAATTCTCATGTCTTCATCAGTGAGTTGAAACTACTCTGTCCTAGTTTCTCTAATGTAATTTTTTCTTCTCATATTCAGCACTGCCCGTATCATCTCTCTTTCCATTCCTTTATTTCATGGTGAGTTTTTCTATATATCAGTGCTTATTGTATATTTCCACAAGATGCCTATTCTGATTTTGTAACATTGTTATTTCTTGGGAGTTGCTTTGTATAACATGAAGGGAACATATAAATATAGGTTCTGATTTCAAGCATTAAGAGATCTATTGTCGTTTGTCAAAAATAGAATCTCCAAAGATGGAAGTAAAGAAAAGCAGCTATGCCTGCAGTGAAGAATGAAGGTGTTAGCTTATAATATGGTTTAACAAATATTTCAAGACTGTTATTGATTTTATGATAATTTCAAGTGATTGATTCTATCATTTTCATTTGTTTCTCCTATCTGCTTTTCTTGCCACATAATTGCATTTGTTTTAGTTATTTGTTAATTTAGTTGCAACAAACATTGTATTTGTTTGAGTTAATGAATTCTTCAAGTCCAGACACTAATGAAGATAATGGTGCCAATGAAGATTAGAAGCTTATTTTCTTTTGTCGAACTAAGCTTAGAAATTAAGTGTATGCAATTTGATTTTTTTGTAACTTTTGAGATTATTGTAAAGTTTATTTTACGTTTTTTAAAATGTCAATATGATGGTGTTTTAAATCCCGGATAGCAGAGCGTAGCGACCGGCCCAAAAAACGCTATAGCGGTATAGCGAAAAGTGGGATGGCCGCTATTTAACATTTCAAACACAAATATAGGGTGAATCATAGAATAGTGTTTAAACTGAAAATGACAACAATATTTAAATAAAACAGGGGTGGAATCAAAAACTACTTTAAAATGAAGCTATACAGTATTTTAAATTTAGGAAAAGCATTGGAATTGATTTTGAAGGAGCACAAGCACAGCAGCAAGCTGAATTTAAAATATCCTTAAAAAACATCTAACGTTTTAAATTATAAGGGTCATTTGGTAATTTCAGTTGTGTCTTCAACCTAGCGGATGAAAAACCCAACGTTTTGTCTTCGCACGACCATGAATAGTGCCACTCTCACTTCCGCGACAGCCGCTATGCAAAACTGGGACGCGATGCCATTCCCATAGCGGCTAACCGCCGCTCCGCGCCGCCGCTATAGCGCGCTATTTAAAACATTGATGCTCTTAGATTGACATTTTTAACTATTTTGTAACTTGACATGCTTGTAAGACTTGATGATAATTTTCGATATGATTATAGTTTTATTTTATTTTATTGTTTCATAAATATATTTATTTACTTTATATTTAGCTTTTAATTGGTTTAATATTTCAATAGAAAATATTAAATTATCATCGGCGTTAATGATAAGTGGTGCCACTAAAACCTACAAACTTTGTTAATAAATTCTTTACCAACGTAAATTCGGCGTGGGTATAGGAAAATTAAGAGTGTTGTTAAAACCTATACCAACATAAATGTAACTGGGTATAGCTCTATGTTTTGTCCCACGGTCAGAAAAACCGTCACTATAGTCTATAGCAACGGTATTTTTCCTTGGGTATAGTCAAATAAAAACCACGAAAAGAACTGTCCGTCGGTATAGCTTTTTGGTGCTATACCTACGGTTTTTAACCCTTTCTTTACCCACGGATTTTTACTGTCGCTATAAGTCAATTTTCTTGTACACCTGAAAACCGTTGTGTTGAAACCGTGGTTTTTGCGGGCGTTGCCTATACCTTAGGCAACGGTTTTTTGTGACAAAGGCAACACCAACTAAAAAGTGTTGCCTTTGGGAGGTAAAATACAACAGTTTTTTAAATACTCTATGACAACAGTGTAAAATTGTTGCATTCATCGGCAACGGTTAAAAACTGTGTTGAAATATAAAATCGTTGCATATGATCATCAAATGCAACATTTCAAAACAGTTGTCATTGATAATAATTACAAATTTAAGATAAAATAATGTTGATTAATTACAAAAACCAATAATTAAACATGCTATACAACCAGACATTACAATTCACAATAAATTCGGAAAATAAATGTATCCAATCATCATTAGGAAAAGAGCATGTGGAGCCCAAAGCTCACAATGTTCATCTCTATTCCCGTTATTGCAATTCATAATAAATTGTCAATAAAGAGTTTAACTTCGATGAATTCAAATGTGATTTATTCGAAGTGACGCTTATGTCAAGATTTGTCGATCCGGGGACATGTGAAGGCACACAAGACCGAATTCGGCGACACATGTATTGTATGAAAAATGTTTTCTATAAAACCCTTTTTGTAACATCCCATATTTCCACTAACTAAGAAATATATGGTAGTCGACAATTGATAATAAATCAGAGATTATTAACCGATATGGATTTGAGATTTTTCTTGAACTTTAAACTTGAGAATTAAATATAAACTTAGTTTACTTAATTCAAATACCATAAATCATGAACATCAAGTACAACTTGACGAAACCTCAAAATTATAACATAAACATGACTCAAATCCATAAACGGTTGTCCTAATACTTAGTCTTTTGATACGGTTATCAAAATACAATACAAAGTGTTCTGGACTGGGCCAGGGCCCAATGTTGTCACAAGACCGGCCTCGAGCGGCCCAATTAGCGAAGTCTTTGGCACTATATATAGAGGTCTGACCTTAGCTGGCAGGTACGCTTTTTACACATAACGTTACTCTGCTCGAATATTACCCCACTGACTTGGGAGTGTCATCGCAGGTACACCCCGCTGAAGCTCTGAACGCGACCAGCAACGACTCAGCTCGACTTCACCACCACCTTCGTCCAAGCAACAAGTGACCTTAACGAGCCGGTAACGTGACCAGGCAAACCAAAACAGACTGATCGCCCACATTGGGGCACAGATCATTGGCGACCACAGTGAGAGAATCTGTCCCACCCCCCTCTTATATGCCACCACAGGGAAGACCGCGTGGAGCCCCGCACTTGCGAAGCGTAGCCGCAATCCCCGAGCAGCACCTGCTCGATCAGGAGGACTCTGCCGCCGATGTCGAAGACACAGCTTCGAGCGCTCAGGCGGGCCCGGCACAGCCGGCCAATGTGGTATTACCAAGCGCAATCGTGCAAGAATTGCGCGACCTGCTACGCGTGAGAGACAGACATATCGCGCAACAGGAAGATCGGCTCAATCAGATAGAACAGCAAGTCGCTTCTAGAAGGGCGTATATCGCATCCAAACAGCGTCGTCGCGACGACGACTCTCCTGTGCGCCGGGTTAACCAGTCTAGGAGGCATCGATCGCCCCCGAGAAGACAACTTGTGCACCGATCTCCACCACGACGGGCGGGGAGAGGGGCTTCCCAGGGATGGCCACGGATGTCACCTTCCCCGACCGACCCGACGTACTGGCCCGAAGAAGAGCTTTACCAAGAGTCCTCGTACAGCTCGGCTGATTCGTTAAACCGGTCAAGGAGTAGATCGTTTGATAAATACACTCGTTTACACTCCAAAGAGCATTCACCTAACCGACATCGTCGTTACAATTGTACCCCCGAGCGACGTGGTCATCGAGACTGACAACTCGAGGACCGACCACCTCGCGGAGGAAGGGGCGACGCCCAGATAGGACCTTTCACTCGAGAAATAGACGAGTACCCCATCCCGCGGGCTCTTGAGAAGCCTCCGTCCGACCTCAGGATGTACAGTGGGGTGAAGGACCCTGATGCTCACTTGAGATATTTTGACCTAATGATGCAGTATAGGGGAGCGTATGGGCCGGTCAAGTGCAAAATCTTTCCGTTGACCCTAGAAGGACCCGCTTTGGAGTGGTTCACCGACTTGAAACCTAACACGATCTCGTCATGGGAGCAGCTAGCGAGGATTTTCAATGCCCGCTTTACCGCGTCTAGGGTAAAACCCAAATCACATGTCGTTCTGAAGGCGATCAGGCAAGGTTCAGACGAGACCCTTCGCGATTAGATTGAACGGTTTAACAAAGAAGCCGCCAACGTTCGCGGGCTGGAGGACGACATGCGTCTATGGTTTCTTCGGGACGGGCTCCGCACTGGTAGCCTGTTTGAGATTGAAGTTGGAGTGAACGAGCCACCGGATCTCGAAACTTTCGTTCGACGATCCCAAAGGTTTATGAATTATGAAGAAAGAGTGATGGCCACCCAAGCGGTCGCCGGAACGACAAGGGAGCCCCGAGCTGAGCGGGATCAGAGATCCCGGAGAGACCAGGAAGGACCATCAAGGGAATACAGCCAGAAGAAATATCCTGAACGGACTAAGCTGAACACATCTTATGCCCAGATCTTGTCTGAGTGTGTGAATGCAGAATTTAGAGATATTAAAAGACCAGATCCCCTCGTCCTCAAGGAAGGACAGCGCCCGTCTCGCAAATACTGCCGATACCACAGGAGCAACGGGCATGATACCAACAATTGCATGGCCCTCAAATATGACATCAATGAGCTGATCAGAAAGGGTAAGCTCACCCAGTATGTCAAAAAGGGGCAAGCAGGTAAACAGAAGGAGAAAAGTGAGGCTCGTTCCCCTCGAAAGGGGAAGGCCGTAGTGAACGAGGTCAGCAAAGGGGGAAAAGAAGACGATGACGAGGAAGAAGATGAAGAGAACGACCAAAGAAAGTCAAGAGGGCGCCCATTCGCAATGGCGATCACTGGAGGATGCCCCATAGAAGGAGGGGAAACAAACAAATCCATGAAGAGGCGATGGAAGGAGATTATGAGTGTTGCGTCGACCTCCACTCCCAGAATGAACAGGGCGCCCTTGGCATTCGACGACGACCACCTGCTTGATGGGAGACCAAACAAGTATGTCCCGTTGATAATCACTGCAGTAATGGCGAATGTCGAAGTTAGGAGAATCCTGGTCGATCAAGACAGCTCAGCAGACATCATCTTCGAGGACCTTCTGAACGTCCTAAGGATACCCAAGAGCGAGCTAAGGGCCTATCGAGGGTCTGACCTAATAGGCTTCAACGGATCGTCAACTACGCCCCTTAAACTCATAGTAACTTTTGGGGATGACAGCGGAAAGAAACCAAAGTGCAGGACCGCCAAAACCGATTTCCTAGTGTTACCATGCAAGTCATTATACCAGTGCATCATTGGTCGACCTACGTTGGGAAAGCTTGGGGCAGTGACCTCCACTGTTTGTTGCGCCCGAAAAAGTCCCCGAGGGAGAACCTTCCTCGTTTACAACTTTTCCTAAGACAATGAAGCCGCCACCAATATTTATTAAGGAAAATATTAGGAAAACCTTTTTGGAAAGCGATTGGTCTTGCGAAACTAGAGAATAGGGTTCGGGGGTCGGTTACGCGCAGGGAAGGTGTTAGCACCCCACACGTCCTCTCTACTGAGAGGGAACCTTTAATTAAATGTGTGGTTTTTATATGTTGACCTGAAAATATTTAACTTTGCCTCTGTACTTCTTATTGACAACGAATTAAAGAACTTAATAGATTTTTTATTTTTTTGGAGAGAAAGGGGAAAAAAAAAAGGGGTTTTTTAGAAAAAAGTGTTTGACGGGACATGGCCCGCTCCTACGTATCTCCGGGTGGAGAATCAAAGGCGACGTAGTTCTAGTGTAGAAAATGTTCGTGTGTTTGGTGTTTTTTAATATAGGGGTTTTAGGATTGTGTGATCTGTGTTGGAGGACCACTGGGGGTCTGAAGGAGCACTGGGGCTCTGAAGGAGCGCTGGGGCTCTGAAGGACCACAGTTCACTTATCCTAAAACGATGATTAACCCGACCGTACGACCGACTTAATCCCCTACTTTGAAAATAAGATTTTTGATTTTTGAAAGAGATGTGTTTGTATTTTTTATTTAGAAATTATTTGTTTTTGCGCTTGACAGGGGCGTGGCCCTGCTCCTACGTATCTCCGGGTGGAGAATCAAAGGCGACGTAGTTCTTGTTCTTTTGAAAATAATTGTTGAAAACTTATTGTGAAAATGATTTTTATTTGTTATGCTTGACGGGATGTGACCCGCTCCTACGTATCTCCTGGTGCGATGGAGAATTCAAAGCTACGTAGTTCTTCTTCGTCCTGAAAAAGGTTTTTGTTTTTTATCTTGTT
Source organism: Astragalus membranaceus (assembly GCA_039519185.1). Classification (NCBI taxonomy): domain Eukaryota; kingdom Viridiplantae; phylum Streptophyta; class Magnoliopsida; order Fabales; family Fabaceae; genus Astragalus; species Astragalus membranaceus. The sequence goes on along the minus strand of CM076851.1, from coordinate 18,614,272 downwards.
TAATTTTGAAAATCAAGATTTCATGATGATCAATTGAGCAAGGGCTCCAAGTGATCACCACTAGCACTCCATTGTTAATAATCATGCAAGCAAAGACTTCGCAAGACTACTAACAAAGTTTTTGATTTAGTGAAAATCTTTAGGAAAATTAGGCATTCATGATGATCAATTGAGCAAAGGCTCCAAGTGACCACCACTAGTACCTCGTTGTTAATAATCATGCAAGCAAAGGCTTCACAAGACTATTAACAAAGTTTTTGATTTATGAGAAAATATTTTGTCTTGAAGAGAATTAAATTAAATTAAAAAATGAGAAAAAGGGGGGTGAAATGGTAAAATAGGGTGTTATTAGCAGCAGGGGGTTGTATTATAAAATCTGGGGTGTAAACAGGAAGCCCAGTTCGCATCTGAGGGCCCAGTATGCGAAACTGGGCTTAAGTGAGGGAGGTATGCGCATGAATTGAAGGGGTGCAAATGTTAATCTGATATTTTTAAAAAAACAAATAAATAAATAAATATAAACCCTAGCTATATAAAGCCCAACTTAAAAAAAACTAAACCTAATTCATTTTTCCCCCTTTCCACACAGCAGCGCCGCTGCCAAGAGAGAGAGAGAGATCCCAGGCGAAATTTCCGCCTTGTTCCACGGTGAGAGAGAGATCGACGGCGGGAGTTGCGCCGGTTTCCTTGGAGAGGAAAATGAAAACCGAAGCTTAGAGGAGGAGAGGGAGCGTCGGACCGGAGACGGCGAACGGAGAATGGTGTTTCTCTGGCGGCGACGAACGCGTGGGGGTTCGCAGGGGTTGCGACGGCTACGGCTGGACGGAGAGAGAGGGAAGAAGGACGCCAGCGGCGCTGGCGGTGGTGTTTCTCAACGGCGACGTTTTTGCTATTGACGTGCGTACGGTGGAGAAGCGGTTCCGACGAAGACGAACACGGCAACGAAAACGAATGGGTTTTGATGGTGGTGACAGCGTTTTCATGGTGGTTCTTGCGTTTCGACGGCCGGGAGAGGGACGCGGTGGTGCGAAGGGGAAGGGACGGTTTACAGTGGTGGTCCACGGCCAACGGCCACCGTCCACGGTTGCCGGAGTTTATGAGGTCGGTTCTACTACAGTTTTGTTTTTTACGGTTCTATCTCCTTCTTCTTTCTGGTTCTGATCTTATTCTTTTTGATGTTTGTTGATTTTGTTTCTCTGGGAGGACAAGGGCTGACGGCGGTGGCCTTCGTGGTAGTTATTGGTGAATGGAGGGGATCAGGCGCACCGGCCAACAGGGAGGGTGGACGACCACCGTGACGGCGGCCGAAGGTTCTTACTCATCTCTGTTCTTTGTTTTTTTTTATTCTTTTTATACTTTCAATTTTGTTCCTGTTCTCACTAAATTTTGTTTTGCAAGAACAGAGTTTTAAACCCTAATTTACTGTCATTAACAGAATTTCAGTTTGTCTACTAGTTTCATTTTGTTTTTTTTCAAAAGAGGACAGCATACAGAAAAAACCTAATTTACGCTAAAAAAACTCTAGCCTATTTACAACGAACCTGTTTTCTACGGTATATAACAAAATTTCCAATTAGCTTCTACGTCCATGCAAATAATTTTGTTGCTAACTTCCTGTCACAGTTATTCATAAAAGCCTATCATGGAATTGTTATTACCAACCTTTGCTCCAGCATCTGATATGCTCCTTTCCTGTGTTTGCTACGGCTACTGTTATTTACATTCTTGTTTGACTGCTGCTCCTTCTCAAACAGCTGCTGCTTCTTTTTTAGGACTTTGTGATTAGGGTTCCAGTATGGAGCCCTAACTTATTTTCGCTCTGATTTTCCCTGAATTTCGTACCTGATTTTCTGTGTGTTTTTCTCTGTCTGAATTTTGGGTCCCCTTTTCTGTGTGTCTTTGAATTGTTGTCTAGACTTGTTTATATAGGCAGGAATTCGGTTTAGACCATTAAAAAACGATCCTGACCTGATTTTGTTTCCATTTCAGGTTTTGGACAGCTCAAGGAGAAAACTTTCTCAGCAAGATTAGGGTTGGAACAAAGTCTTGCTCACCAAGGAGCATATGGGCAGCTGCTGCTTTCGTTTTCTAATTTTTGTTTTTTGTACCTTTTTCGGATTATGTATTATTTTCGGATTTGTATTTCTTGGTATTTTTAGTATTATCATTTTTGTATTTTTTTTTGGACATTTGGACTCCTAAACACTATTAAATTGTAAATAAAAATAAAATAGAATTTTTTGACATTTTTGGACTCAAAACAAATTAAATAGACAAAATAAAAATAATAAAAGAAGTTGAGCCAAATACAAAAGCGAAATCGGGCCCAACTAGACAAATGCGCTAGAACGAGGCTCAAATAGATCAAATAGGTCCGCTAACACTAAAAATTAACTAGAAACCACGTTCGTGGGCCCGACTCAAAATGATAAGCCCAATAGTGAGAAAAGCGACTTAAATAAGCCCGCTTAGGTTCAACTAGGCCCAAATATCAAGATTAAACTGAAGAATGCGCGAAAAGATCGATCATTCGCACGCATGCCTAGCTTAAGTAACGGTATTTCGGCTTAATTGAACGGATAATTGAAGTTGGCTTAAATTAAAAAAAGACGCCATTCTAACTACTCAAAATACAAATTAAGTAAAGCAAGTGACTAGAAGACGGCGGACAAAATTGGGGTATGACAGCTGCCCCTCTTTATTTGGATTTTGACAAGGAATATGAATTGGCCGAAACATATTCCGAGGCAAAATAGAAATAAAGAATTCAGAAATTATACCAATTTTGTCTACCTAGAGAAACCTGAGGCAAAAAAGGTAAAACGGGCACTTGGCGTGCAGAAAGCGGTAAACGGGCACTTGGCGTGCAGAAAAGCGGTAAATGGGCACTTGGCGTGCAGAAAGCGGTAAATGGGCACTTGGCGTGCAGAAAGCGGTAAATTGCCCAGGCTGCCTAAAACCTGTAATCCTTAAACGGACTCTTGGTGAATCCGAGTTTGCACGTGGCTTTGAGGAGCACGCTTCCTATTGGCCTTTTCGAGCGACCGGGGGGATCGTTATCAGCTCCGGAACTGATATACTGATCAATGCACGGCGTCCACTGTATCTTAGGCTGATACAACTATTCCGTTGAACCTCACATGGGGCTGCGGTCCATCGCGTTGCTCGTATACGACGTGAGACCTGGACAGAAGGGAGCGTTGAACTCTGACGAGAGCGGTTTTGAACTCCAAACTGCAATGCACGCTTGAGCGCTGACTTTTCTTTTCTCTCTTTCTTTTTTTTTTCTCTTTCTGAACTCCCAACTTGGGGAACATTTTCTGGAATCTGGGGGCGAGGGCTAACACCGAAGTGCTCATCCTCTTTTGTACCTGTAGCTGAAAATGAGCAAATACATGCAATGTAAATGCCATGATTACTGTTTTCTTTGAATGATGAGTTTCTTATTTCCTTTGTCTATGTCGGATGAATGCATGATCTTTTACTGTTCCTATATGCTTGATGAATGCAATGATTTTCCTTTTCTTCTCTTGCCTGTACGCAATGCATGATTTTCTTTTTCTTTTGCTTGTGAATGCATGATTTTCTCCTGTTCTTATATGTCTTTTTCTCTTTCTCTAGCTTCTCTTTTTTCTTTTTCTTTTTTTCTTTTCTTTTTCTTCCTCTCTTGGCTCTTCTCTTTTCTCTCTTTTGGCTTCTCTTTTTGCTCTTTTAAGAATCATGGGTATGTGAATGCAAAGTTTTGATGAATGCTCATGTATTTTAATGGAATGACAGATGACATGTAATGGAAAATTTTCTTCTTTGCCTTTTTTCTATGAAGTGTGAATATTGCTGATGAATGAAATGATGAACGACATGGGACGCTTTAGCTTTCTTTTCTTCTATGAGATGCAAGTAATGATGTGATGCAACTGTATTGCTTTTATGTTTGAACGCAAATGTATGCGGTGATTGATGCTTTGATGAATGAAATGCTCCTGTTCTAACTTCTGTTTGTTTCTTTTTGCTTCTTCTATGAAATGCAAACATTAATATGATGCAATGCTCTGATGTTTGATGCAATGATTCTTGTTCTTTTTTCTTTTATGGAAATGCTAACGTTAATATGATGCATATGCACTACTTTAATGTTTGATGATTGAATGACAAAGGAATGCTTGTGAAATGATGAATGATATGGAATGCTGGATGACAGGGAATGTTTTTGTGTTGCTTTTGTGGTTTCTTTTCTTTGTTTTCTTTTTGCTTTTTTTGCTTTTTCTGTGAAATATCTGATGCAAAATGTAATGCTCTAATGATGAATGACATGCAATGATTTTGTTCTTTTCCCTTTTTTATGAAGTGCGAACATTAATATGATGTCAATGCAATGAAAAGATTTCTGCTTTTTCTTCTTTACTATTTTCTTCTATGAAATGCAAGTATTAATATGGTGCAGCTGATGTGGAACGTTTTTTTTTTTACTATGTGATGAATGCACAAAATGTGAAGATGCAAATGTAATGCTTTGATGCAAATGCTATAATGAATAGATTGAGATGCCTAGATGCGTGAGGTAGACATTTTTGTGATGATGAGATGCGAGACTTTGAATGCAAGGAATTGAGATGACTATTGCCCATTCTGTTGAAAAATTGAATTTGATTCAAACTCCGGTGTTCTCAAGGTTTTTATTTACAAACAACCTCATTTGTTCTCTCCTTTTGAAGCATTGTCTAGTAAGCATGCATAAGAGTGCAAACGTTAATGAATGAGTCAGTTAACTTGGAATTGGTTTAGGGCATGGACTTTTATGGCAAGTGAAGGAATGACAGACATGGTTATTGCCGAAGCTTATGAGGGACCAAGAGATACAAGATTTCCCCAATTCAGGTCTTTGACGAGTGAATAACTCGCCCCTGTCTAGTGGTTACAACAACTAGGGGTGTAGAAGATGATGAATTGGGAACGTTTCGGCTCTTGGGATGAAAGCTGGAATGAAAGGGGTTTTCCCTCAACCCACGGAATTTGATGTTGTCCCGGTCATAACAAGGACAAGGTTGCCCCAATCAGAATGACAAGGTCTTGTTTGGGATAGTGAGTTGAGAGATTGCCCCGGTGAGGTTTTTATGGGAATGAATGAGGTGGAGGAATGGGAATGCACTTGCCCCACTTTGGAATGACATCGACAACTGGAGTGACATGGGATGGGCATTGAACAGACTTTCCCAAGACTAGGGTGTGTGGGTGGTGAAGAGAACGCCCCAACTGAGTGGTATTCTCAGTGCAAATCTTTGGTCCTCTACTGATGTCTTGACTTTTGGGGCGAAAGAATCCTTACCTGGTGATCACTAAACCTTGTTTTAATGCATCTTGAATGTGCTTTGGAGTGCAAGTCCCTCTTTTTTATTTTGTCAGCTTTCTTTTTTCTGACTGTTCGTTTTTGTTTCCTCAGTTCTCTTTTTTCTGAGGGTTTATTCTTTCTTGATCAGCCTGCTTTTTTCTGATCGCTTGTTTTTCTTTTGAGCAAACACATTGTACATAGATAAGCTTGTTCGTCCTAAGATTAGAATTTGAGAGAACAAAAGCAACCGGTCATTGATCGGAATGGACTTTTCGGGATTGTGGTGTTTTGTGGAGGAAAGAGGGTTAGGCTTAATGAAGTGTTTGAGGCTAAAGGGAGGATGAGTTTTGTTTGGCGTTGATTGACGGTTAATGGTCTATGAGGAAGATGGTTATTGGGCTTGTTTGGGCTCTGTTAAAGCAAATTCGTGTCTCATGGTAGAATGACTAAGGGGTTTGATGTTGAGGCCAAAGGAAGTGTTTGAAGGTTTATGGAATCAGGTGTTGGAATGATGAAGTGTCTGAAGGTTTATTTAGACAAGGATCTCTTGTGTTTTGTGGTAACATGTACTAGCTCACCACTCACATTTCTTTTGTATTTTCTTTTGTTTTGGGATTTTCATTTTTGAATCCCATTTTTTTTTCTCTTTTCCCCTTTTTTTTTCTTCTTTTTTTTTGTTTTATGATTCTTTTCCTTCTTTGAATCGGGTGAGCTGATAAAAAGTGATGCACTGTTTTTTTTTATTTGGGGTGATCCTTGTCTAGGGTGATTTTTGAATTTTGGTTTTTCTTGGCTCAAGGTGGGTAGGAAAGGGACTTTCTGGGATTTTGGGGTTTTTGAGGAGATGGCCAAACTTCATTTCAAATCCCGATCGCTTATTTCTATAAGACTTAACTTTAGAACGGTAATTTATCTATCTTCATGTGTTTGCTCTTTTTCTTTTTTTGTGCCCTAAATTTTGCCTGGACCGCTCTTTGCGAGTTTTCAGTCCACCGGGCGCTCCTTTTTGCCTAGGCCGCCCTTTGCGGGTTTTCAACCTAGCGAGCTTGTTTTCTTGTTTATTATATTATTATTTTTTGAGAGACTTGCACTGAAGGAATATGATATTAATCAAGGGGAATTAATGATCACAGACTTGCCCCAGCATGGAGGACTTGAACCAAAAGTCAAATACGCACTGATGGGGCGAATATGCACTTTATGGGTGGACGGGGCGGGACTAGACTTGGACGGGAAACTATGGTAAGGGAGGAAAACCAACGGACTCAAACAAGAGAATGTACTCATAGCATGCACGCTCATTAGAAGAATGCTTCACAGAGAGTTAACATCAGTTAAAAATTTGTTTTTTTCTTTGACACACTATTTCAGTCTTTTGTCATAGAATGGATGGGATGCAGTGCTTTTGAAAGAAATGCAAATGAGCTATTGATTTGAAAAACTGAGTGCCTCGGAACACCTTGAGTTTGCAACCAAGTAAGGATAAACTTTTTCAAAAAGGATGATTGTTTCGCAAGAACGTCTCGCTCCTCATCACAACTCTTATTTTATGCAATGAATGAATGAACAAATTATGATATGCAAGTATGATGCAAATGCGTGGAGAATGACCACTCAAAGAGCGTGGCTTATTCTAAATAATTTTGTTATTTTTAATGCAAGACAAAACATGGAATGCCAATGCAAATGATGCAAGAATGATGCCCCTTTTTTTTTCAAAATGATTTTTGATTTTGATTTTTTTTTTATTTTTTAGAGGCGAGACAAGGTACGAAATACCAATGCCCCCTTTTTCTTTTGAATGATGAAAGATGCAGGAATGATGCTTCTTTTTTTTTTTTCTAAATGATGATTTTTTTTTTAGAGGCAAGGCAAAGTATGAAATGCCAATGCCCCTTCCTTTTTTGGAAGATGCATGTATGGATGAATGATGTATTTGAACCAAAGTGATGAGGCGAATGAAATGGTGCATGAATGCTACATGATGATTTTTATTCATGATTATGAATGAGATGCTTTCTTGTTTTCATTTTTTTTGTGCAATGAAATGCATGATACTCACAATGATTTTCTTTTTTTGTTTTTTAGTTTTGGAACATGATTTTGAAAATTATTTGGAGATGCAAATGATTTATTGGAAAAAAGGGTTTTAGAAAAATGTGCCTGACGGGGTATGACCCGCTCCTACGTATCCCCATTGTAATGAGGAATCAAAGCTTACGTAGTTCTACTGTGTCTTTTTTTGAAATAATGCTTATGCATGAATGTCTCATCTTTGATGAACTTGACGAGGATTTTTTTTGCATGATTATAAATGAAATGCTTATGCTATGCAGATGATAGTTGTTCTTTTTTGTTTTATCTTTATGTAATGAAAGGGAATGCAAGATGAATGTTTTTTTGTTTTTTGTTTTTCAAACTTTTGTTAGATGCAAATGCAATGGTGCGGAACGATGCGAATGCGAAATGATGTGGATGCGAAATGATGTGGATGCGAAATGATGTGTCATTTACATAAAAAGAGGGTAAGAAAATAAGGATATTATTTTCTACGATTTTTGAAATAGAGTTTAAGAAAAAGGAATGCCTAAACTAATGCAACAAACAAAGGTGTGCCCCCGTGTCTTACAAAGGGTGGGAATCCTAGGGTCTAAAGTCGACGAAAGGGGTAATCCTCCCATGTAGGTTCTAATCACTTCCTTACAATGGCAACCAAGAGCTAAAGTCTCTCTCATGATGGCACCCACAATCGTAGAAAGCTACCGAGTGTGAGGCATCATGACAAAGCGCACTCTTGGGCGGAACTTTCATGAGAGCCATACAGACAAAGGTCTACGAATGGCAGTCACTAATCGTTCCCACTCTCCTAGGTTTTTGTTCAGACCTTGGGTTTTAGGCCCCACTCAATGCTCACAAGTATAGGATGTGAATTGTGTGTCGAGGGCACAACACCTAGGAATAACTACCCTTCCCCACCTGCAAATGAAAATCCAGAGCAGTCCAGACAAATAGCATGTTGTTTATCCTAGGGTTCAATATCGATCCAATATAAACTAATCTAGGGTGCCAATAACAATGCACTACTTACCTCAAGAAATGGAGCAAAGAAGAAGGGGACATAATAAGAAAAGGGAAGTATGCATGTGCTTACCATAGGAAAGGGAGCAGAGAAGAAGGGGACATGATAAGAAAGGGGAAGAAATGCATGAGGGAACTAAGCAAAGAAGTAACTATCTATTGCAAAAGCAAACATAGAATAAGAATGCACGTGGATGTAACATGCTTATGAAAAAGGAAGAAGAAGAGAGGCAAAGCAAGATATTCAAATCAATCATATAAACCACACATTTAATTAATTAGGCTTGACCCACTTTTGAAAAAAAAAAATGTTTTTTTGGTTTCCCCAGTGAAGTCGCCAGCTGTTGCGCCCGAAAAAGTCCCCGAGGGAGAACCTTCCTCGTTTACAACTTTTCCTAAGACAATGAAGCCGCCACCAATATTTATTAAGGAAAATATTAGGAAAACCTTTTTGGAAAGTGATTGGTCTTGCGAAACTAGAGAATAGGGTTCGGGGGTCGGTTACGCGCAGGGAAGGTGTTAGCACCCCACACGTCCTCTCTACTGAGAGGGAACCTTTAATTAAATGTGTGGTTTTTATATGTTGACCTGAAAATATTTAACTTTGCCTCTGTACTTCTTATTGACAACGAATTAAAGAACTTAATAGATTTTTTATTTTTTTGGAGAGAAAGGGGAAAAAAAGGGGTTTTTTAGAAAAAAGTGTTTGACGGGACATGGCCCGCTCCTACGTATGTCCGGGTGGAGAATCAAAGGCGACGTAGTTCTAGTGTAGAAAATGTTCGTGTGTTTGGTGTTTTTTAATATAGGGGTTTTAGGATTGTGTGATCTGTGTTGGAGGACCACTGGGGGTCTGAAGGAGCACTGGGGCTCTGAAGGAGCGCTGGGGCTCTGAAGGACCACAGTTCACTTATCCTAAAACGATGATTAACCCGGCCGTACGACCGACTTAATCCCCTACTTTGAAAATAAGATTTTTGATTTTTGAAAGAGATGTGTTTGTATTTTTTATTTAGAAATTATTTGTTTTTGCGCTTGACAGGGGCGTGGCCCTGCTCCTACGTATCTCCGGGTGGAGAATCAAAGGCGACGTAGTTCTTGTTCTTTTGAAAATAATTGTTGAAAACTTATTGTGAAAATGATTTTTATTTGTTATGCTTGACGGGATGTGACCCGCTCCTACGTATCTCCTGGTGCGATGGAGAATTCAAAGCTACGTAGTTCTTCTTCGTCCTGAAAAAGGTTTTTGTTTTTTATCTTGTTTAATTTTGAAAATCAAGCTTTCATGATGATCAATTGAGCAAGGGCTCCAAGTGATCACCACTAGCACTCCATTGTTAATAATCATGCAAGCAAAGACTTCGCAAGACTACTAACAAAGTTTTTGATTTAGTGAAAATCTTTAGGAAAATTAGGCATTCATGATGATCAATTGAGCAAAGGCTCCAAGTGACCACCACTAGTACCTCGTTGTTAATAATCATGCAAGCAAAGGCTTCACAAGACTATTAACAAAGTTTTTGATTTATGAGAAAATATTTTGTCTTGAAGAGAATTAAATTAAATTAAAAAATGAGAAAAAGGGGGGTGAAATGGTAAAATAGGGTGTTATTAGCAGCAGGGGGTTGTATTATAAAATCTGGGGTGTAAACAGGAAGCCCAGTTCGCATCTGAGGGCCCAGTATGCGAAACTGGGCTTAAGTGAGGGAGGTATGCGCATGAATTGAAGGGGTGCAAATGTTAATCTGATATTTTTAAAAAAACAAATAAATAAATAAATATAAACCCTAGCTATATAAAGCCCAACTTAAAAAAAACTAAACCTAATTCATTTTTCCCCCTTTCCACACAGCAGCGCCGCTGCCAAGAGAGAGAGAGAGATCCCAGGCGAAATTTCCGCCTTGTTCCACGGTGAGAGAGAGATCGACGGCGGGAGTTGCGCCGGTTTCCTTGGAGAGGAAAATGAAAACCGAAGCTTAGAGGAGGAGAGGGAGCGTCGGACCGGAGACGGCGAACGGAGAATGGTGTTTCTCTGGCGGCGACGAACGCGTGGGGGTTCGCAGGGGTTGCGACGGCTACGGCTGGACGGAGAGAGAGGGAAGAAGGACGCCAGCGGCGCTGGCGGTGGTGTTTCTCAACGGCGACGTTTTTGCTATTGACGTGCGTACGGTGGAGAAGCGGTTCCGACGAAGACGAACACGGCAACGAAAACGAATGGGTTTTGATGGTGGTGACAGCGTTTTCATGGTGGTTCTTGCGTTTCGACGGCCGGGAGAGGGACGCGGTGGTGCGAAGGGGAAGGGACGGTTTACAGTGGTGGTCCACGGCCAACGGCCACCGTCCACGGTTGCCGGAGTTTATGAGGTCGGTTCTACTACAGTTTTGTTTTTTACGGTTCTATCTCCTTCTTCTTTCTGGTTCTGATCTTATTCTTTTTGATGTTTGTTGATTTTGTTTCTCTGGGAGGACAAGGGCTGACGGCGGTGGCCTTCGTGGTAGTTATTGGTGAATGGAGGGGATCAGGCGCACCGGCCAACAGGGAGGGTGGACGACCACCGTGACGGCGGCCGAAGGTTCTTACTCATCTCTGTTCTTTGTTTTTTTTTATTCTTTTTATACTTTCAATTTTGTTCCTGTTCTCACTAAATTTTGTTTTGCAAGAACAGAGTTTTAAACCCTAATTTACTGTCATTAACAGAATTTCAGTTTGTCTACTAGTTTCATTTTGTTTTTTTTCAAAAGAGGACAGCATACAGAAAAAACCTAATTTACGCTAAAAAAACTCTAGCCTATTTACAACGAACCTGTTTTCTACGGTATATAACAAAATTTCCAATTAGCTTCTACGTCCATGCAAATAATTTTGTTGCTAACTTCCTGTCACAGTTATTCATAAAAGCCTATCATGGAATTGTTATTACCAACCTTTGCTCCAGCATCTGATATGCTCCTTTCCTGTGTTTGCTACGGCTACTGTTATTTACATTCTTGTTTGACTGCTGCTCCTTCTCAAACAGCTGCTGCTTCTTTTTTAGGACTTTGTGATTAGGGTTCCAGTATGGAGCCCTAACTTATTTTCGCTCTGATTTTCCCTGAATTTCGTACCTGATTTTCTGTGTGTTTTTCTCTGTCTGAATTTTGGGTCCCCTTTTCTGTGTGTCTTTGAATTGTTGTCTAGACTTGTTTATATAGGCAGGAATTCGGTTTAGACCATTAAAAAACGATCCTGACCTGATTTTGTTTCCATTTCAGGTTTTGGACAGCTCAAGGAGAAAACTTTCTCAGCAAGATTAGGGTTGGAACAAAGTCTTGCTCACCAAGGAGCATATGGGCAGCTGCTGCTTTCGTTTTCTAATTTTTGTTTTTTGTACCTTTTTCGGATTATGTATTATTTTCGGATTTGTATTTCTTGGTATTTTTAGTATTATCATTTTTGTATTTTTTTTGGACATTTGGACTCCTAAACACTATTAAATTGTAAATAAAAATAAAATAGAATTTTTTGACATTTTTGGACTCAAAACAAATTAAATAGACAAAATAAAAATAATAAAAGAAGTTGAGCCAAATACAAAAGCGAAATCGGGCCCAACTAGACAAATGCGCTAGAACGAGGCTCAAATAGATCAAATAGGTCCGCTAACACTAAAAATTAACTAGAAACCACGTTCGTGGGCCCGACTCAAAATGATAAGCCCAATAGTGAGAAAAGCGACTTAAATAAGCCCGCTTAGGTTCAACTAGGCCCAAATATCAAGATTAAACTGAAGAATGCGCGAAAAGATCGATCATTCGCACGCATGCCTAGCTTAAGTAACGGTATTTCGGCTTAATTGAACGGATAATTGAAGTTGGCTTAAATTAAAAAAAGACGCCATTCTAACTACTCAAAATACAAATTAAGTAAAGCAAGTGACTAGAAGACGGCGGACAAAATTGGGGTATGACACTGTTCACTTGAAAATGAAGTTTCACTCCGACAGTAATGAAGTAGTCATCATTCCGGCTGACTTGCAATCCGCTAGAAGGTGTCATTACATGAGCCTTAAAGAGCAAGGCAAAAATGAGGCGAAGAAGACGGACACTATGAGCAAGGGTGGGAATCAAATCAACGTTGCCGATTTAGACGCCAGGTACGACCCGGACAGTGATGTGGAAGAAGGAGATGATAATCTAAAATAGGAGCTCAAGAACAGAATTAAAAGGCCAGAGCCGGACGATGAACTCGTCCAAATACAGCTAGGGAACGACCTGGAGAAGACAGTGACAGTGGGGAGCGACCTTCCCCTGGAAGTACGAGATCAGTTGATCCAGTGTTTAAGAGAACACACTGATATATTTGCTTGGAGTGCTGCCGATATGCCAGGCATTCCGCCGGAGGTAGCCTGTCACCACCTGGCCGTTAACCCCACAGCCAAATGGGTCGCCCAGAGAAGACGGGTGCAAAGCGAGGAGAAAGCACAAGCGGCCATAAAAGCGGTCGACGACCTGCTAGAAGCTGGATTCATCAAAGAAATTAAGTATACAACATGGTTATCCAACGAAGTTCTGGTCACGAAGGCCAACGGGAAATGGCGCATGTGCGTCAACTACACTGATTTTAACCGGGCATGCCCTAAAGACGCATTCCCGGTGCCTAGTGTGGACCGGTTGGTTGGCAGCGCAAACGGGTTTCGATTGCTCTCATTTTTGGATGCTTACTCAGGTTACAACCAGATCGCAATGCATCCACTCGATCAAGAAAAGACTGTTTTCATGACAGCAAGAGGGAACTACTGTTACTTAGTCATTCCCTTTGGGTTGAAAAATGCTGGAGCTACCTACCAGAGAATGATGAATAGAGCTTTTCGAGCTCAAATCGGCAGAATGGTCGATATATACTTGGATGACATGATCATTAATAGTAAACAAGACATTGATCATGTGGCCGACCTGAAAGAGGTATTTATGGAAGCCCGCAAGAACTCGCTGAAGCTAAACCCGGAGAAGTGCACATTCGGGGTTAGAGCGGGCAAGTTTTTGGGGTTCTATTTAACGGAGCGGGGAATTGAGGCGAATCCAGATAAATGCAGAGCGGTGACAGAGATGAGGCCACCCACTAGTAAAAAAGAAATCCAGAAGTTGAACAAGATGATAGCCGCTCTCTCGTGATTCATTTCAAAACAGCCAGCAAGTCCCTCCCGCTCTTCAAATTGCAAAAGAAGGAGGCTCAGTTTGAGTGGTCGCCCGAGTGTGACCAAGCTCTAGACCAGCTGAAGGAGGCTTTGTTGTAATCGCCTATCTTGAAGATACCAGAACCCGAAGAAACGTTGTATCTCTATTTATCCATCAGTGATGAAGCTTTAGCGCCCGTCTATTTCGTGAGTAAAGCGCTCCAGGGACCAGAGCTCAGGTACCAAAGAATTGAGAAGCTAGCCCTAGCGCTGATTGTGGCATCTCGAAGGCTGAGATCGTATTTCGTGGCCCACCAGATCGTCCTCAGAACATATCAGCCCATTCGACAGATCTTGCATCGACCAGACCTAGCCGGAAGAATGATTAAATGGGCGGTGGAACTCTCTGAGTTCGGCATCAAGTATGAAACCAGAACGGCTACTAAAGCACAAATCCTGGCGGATTTCATTGTCGAGATGACCCCGATCTAGGAAGAAGGGCTTAAACCGACCTGGACACAGTATGTGGATGGCTCCTCCAATAGAAAAGGGAGCGGTGCGGGCGTGATCCTAGAAAGCCCAGAAGGAATGACGGTTGAGGTCTCTTTGACAATTTCGTTTTCCACCTCAAACAACCAAGCTGAATAGGAGGCGTGCATTGCTGGACTCATGCTCGCCCGTGAATTAAAAGTGCAAAGCGCTGAACTCCACTCAGACTCTCTGTTGGTAATATCACAGATTAAGGAGATGTTTGATGCAAATGACGAAGTGTTACGGAGAAACCTCGCTAAAGTAAGGGAACTGCTCGAGCAGTTCAACCACGCAGAAGTACAACACATTCCCAGATCAGAGAATGCAAGGGCCGACGTGCTCTCAAAACTTGCCAGCACGAAAACTCCAGGAAATCACAGAAGTGTAATTCAGAAGATCCTCCCCCAACCCAGCGTCAGCCTTGAAACATTTCCAAACTCAGATGTTTGCATGATCAACCTTGACGAGACATGGATCGACCCCATTCTAAAGTATATCAGGGACGGGGAAGAGCCAAACGATCCAAAAAAGGCGGCCCTGACGCGTAGACGAGCATCGTCTTACTCGGTTATCAAAGGAAGATTGTTTCGAAGAGGATTCTCTATGCCACTGCTGAAGTGCCTAACACCAGATGAGGCCGACTACGTTTTGAGGGAGATTCATGAAGGAATGTGTGGGAACCACCTGGAAGCACGAGCTCTAGCAAAGAAGGCACTAAGGGCAGTATACTATTGGCCTACGATGGACGAGGATGCAAGCAACCTGGTTAAAAAATGTGACAAGTGCCAGAGGCACGATGACCTGCATATCGCTCCCCCAGTTGAATTAAATAGCATAACCGCACCATGGTCGTTTGCCTGGTGGGGGATTGATCTCTTGGGTCCATTCACGGTCACCCCAGGACAGTTGAAGTACCTAATCGTCGCAGTAGATTACTTTACCAAGTGGATTGAAGCCGAGCCTTTAGCGACCATCACGTCCAGGAACTGTTTGATGTTTTTCAAAAAGAGTATATTGGTCCGGTTCGGGGTTCCAGAGGTATTGGTCTCAGACAATGGCACTCAATTCACAGATAAGAATTTCCAAGAGTCCATGGTAGAGCTCGGAGTGAAGCAGTGCTTCACCTCCGTTGAACACCCGCAGATAAACGGCCAAGCTGAGGCCGCCAACCGAGTGATCTTGCGCGGGTTGAAGAGAAGGTTAGATGAAGCCAAAGGCAGATGGGCAGAAGAACTCCCCTTCGTTCTGTGGGCATATAGAACGACCCCCCACTCGACAACGGGTGAGGCCCCATTCAAGATGGTCTACGGGGTAGATGCACTCATTCCGGTGGAAATCGGAGAGCTTAGTTGGAGGACGGCTAACCCAAAATCATTCGAGCAGAACGAAGAAGCGCTAAGAGAAGAGCTTGACCTAATTGAAGAACTGAGCACCAAAGCTTCATTAAGGGAAGCACTTGTGAAACAGGGGATGGAAGCTAGATACAACGCCAAGCTCGTTCCAAGAGATTTCTCAGTTGGCCAACTCGTGCTAAGAAAGGCGTCAGTAGGACAGAAGAACGCAGCTTAGGGAAAGCTCGCCCTAAACTGGGAAGGACCCTATCGAGTCGTCTCGAAGACAGGGAAGGGTGCTTACCAGCTCCAGACCATGAGCGGGGGACTAGTGCCAAGGACCTGGAATGCTGTAAACCTTAGGCGTTGTTTTGTTTGATCAAACTGTATCATTGACAAGAGCTCTTGAAACACGATTAATCAAGTTAACCGGGCGAGACACTCTTTTTTCCCACTGGGTTTTTATTAAGGCCCGCCCGGCCATCAATAAAGATGGAATATTTTCTTATGATTGTTCGTACATTTACATTTTGTTTATAACAAGTAAAATACTGCCAGGCGAGTTAAGTTCAAACCGAGTTTGATAAACTATTGAATAAGTCAGAACGTGCTTAGTCGATCTAAGTTACACGCGATGTGACTTCAAGAGATGGTCGCACCTCCATGGACGAGTTCAATCTAGACAGAAGTCTAGTAAACTGTCCGAGGACGAATACTCGAATAAAAAGAAAGAAAGAACGATTATCGATTATCAATTGAGCGATAAAGTCATCAATAGAGCATGAAATTAGAAGAACGATCGAAATAAAGTACATAGATAAAAAAGGGGCGAGCCCGAACGAAGTACATATTACATCAAAAAGGAGCGACCAACAGGCCTCCCTAGACAAAAGTACAAAGAAAATGTTACAAGTTAAAAAGGACGCTTATAAACAACAACTTCCTCTCTCACGATGTTCCCCTGCTCGTCCTTCTCCGCGGGGTAAACAATGCGACCATTCTGGAGGGAGTGGGAGGGGTTGATGATGTTGGGATCGATCTCCAAGGTGGGATAGACACATTGCACCTGGGACAGAGCCTCTTCAAACTGCTCCTAGCAAATAGCAAGGGTTGGCTCAACCACCCGGTCGCATTCCTCCTGAGGCTCGTCCCGCTCTTTTTCCAGGGTGATGACGTTCATCTTGAGCTCAGAGACCTCTTCAACCAACCCCTCGACCCGGCCAGACAGCTCGTTCACCTTGGATACTTCCAGCTGCGTCCTCCTCTCGGCCCCAGCTTTGGCGGTCAGGGCATCGTTCCGCTCTTTGGTGGTGGTGGAGAGGGTCTTCCTTGTTTCATCAAGAGCATCGCAGTAGGCTTGAGAGCGGCCTCAGACTCTTAAAGTTTCTTCTTGGTGGCCTCCAGCTCCCCCGTAACTCTGAGATAAATTCATAGGCACGGTTTGGCTTATTAGTTTTGTCTAAATTATCACTTTCCAACCACAAGTTTTGGGTGAGGAGTCTATTACCTACAGTCTGATCCGCCTCTCCTTGCTTCAATTTTGCGATCAGGCGAGAACCGGCCTTGGCCACTTCTGCCATGAAGAGAAGAGGGTCTTGGCGGAAGCGGTCGAAGTCTGCCTCAGAGACCTCATCCAAGTCGAGGCTAGAGACAGGCCTCCTCTGATCCTCTTTTGCAGCCTTAACCCTCTTCGATGGAGGGTCAACCCCGGAGTCGTTCCCAGTAAGATCAACAGCGGGGAGAGAGCGATCCCTCTTCTTTCCAGAGCTGGGGTTGACAGGGGTGCTAGTTCCCCCTTCATCGGCAGCATTGGCAAGCTTCACCGACCGGGGGGGAGGTTCGACAGAGGCAGAGGGAGTGGGTTGAGATCTTCTGCCTTTCCTAGCCTTCCTCATGAGCTGCTCATATCCCATGCCCACCATTTCACCTAAAAAGGAAGAAAGAACGGTCAGAACTTAAAAAAAAAGAATAAGTAGCGGTCGCACCAAGAGCGACGCAGAAACCAGAATCGTCCCGTGCCCGTATTAGCCGATAACACTTAATCAATTCCTCGTCCATCCAGGAAGCCATGTTCTCAAGGTTTCCAGATCGCCCTCACTAAGTTTGCAACGTGTTCTATAGGTGCCTGGGGGACGAAGGTAGTGTGCGTACGTCCACGCAATGGGAAACTTGTAGCTGCTTACCCGTCCCCGAGCGTCCAGAGACCCGACCATCTTGCGAGATTCCTCGCAAACGGGTATAACCCACATGAAAGAAAGCTTCCAGGGCTTCAGTGAATCGGAGTAAGGTTTGAAAATTTTGAAGTCCGACTGGCCCTTGATACTTAAATGCTCCCACCGGTTTCTATTACTCCCTGGTTCCGATTGGCCCATATTTGACCCGGATCGCCTATCATATTTGCAAAATATTGAAGTACCTCATCCCCAGGGTGAAGGATCGAGGGTACGTTGTTGAGCACGGTCAAAGAAATCCAAGAGCGATCTTCGCCAATCACGCCTCCCCAGTTAGGATCCCCTACTCCGTCAACTTGCCACGAGTCCCGCTCCGAACGAGCTGAGGTAGTAGCAATATAGGCGGGGGTATTCCTGGCCTCTGATGGTTCAACAGTATCTTCTGATCCTCGAGAAGGGGTATGAGCGAGATTACCCATAGAAATTGTCCAGTCGGAAGACGTGCTCCATCCAGACAAGTTGGTAGAAGAGGTAGGCGGGCAAGCTTCAGAATGAGATTCGTTCATAGCTCCACACGAAGCAGGGCGAGTACAAGTTTCGGCCAGTCGAACAGGAGGACTGTCGGGAATGCGGGCGGTTTGCTTTGTCCGTGCCAGAACCAGAAGTGAAGTGATCCTGCAAGAAGGGGGCAAGAAAGTCAGACCACCTATAGATGACCTACAGAAGGGGGCGACAAGGTCGACACCAGGCCTGCCACCCCCTCATCGCTGACGTTGGAATAAAAAGGAAAAATCAAAAATCAAGGCTGGAAACTAACGAGAAGATAAGTACCTGGAGTTGGAGACAAGTTGGTTGCACTGGCAATTACGAGAAGAAGGCGGTCTGGAGTTGAATCGCGCCTGAGTGAGAAGTCACTCACTGGAGAACACCTCGCCAGAATATCACCGGAAACCTGGTCGATCACTGGAGAATATAAGTCGTTCTCAGAGCAAAAATGCAAGAAAGCGAAACGAGAAATGAAGGAAGGGTGCCCCTTATATAGAGGAAGCAGACCAGGAATCGAAGCGACATGACCCTTCGCTTCCAGCATTAATGACACCCCTCGAAAATTGAACCACCATCATTCCCCGCCCCCGTTGGGAAATGCAAAATGTCACGACTGTCACAATGAGAAGTGAAACATCACGTCCATCAAACTCAGAATGCCACGTCTTTAAAGGGGAAAAAGGAACCCGTTGCTCGGGCATAAATGCAAGTCGCCTCAGCGCAGGCGGCCATACAAAGACAAAGTTGCCCCTTTGGGGGAAATCGTTCTCAGGCCTAAACCCGTCCCTATGCACGGCTCCGGCCTGGGGGCAACTGTCCTGGACTGGGCCAAGGCCCAATGTTGTCACAAGACCGGCCTCGAGCGGCCCATTTAGCGAAGTAGAGAGACATGACCTAGATCCACAAGATCAACGGCTCAGATCAAGCCGTACGCGATCCAACGGTCGCCCGCAGAGTCTCTGGCACTATATATAGAGGTCTGACCTCAGCTGACAGGTACGCTTTTTACACATAACATTACTCTGCTCGAATATTACCCCACTGACTTGGGCGTCGGAGTGTCATTGTAGGTACACCCCGTCGAAGCTCTGAATGCGACCAACAACGACTCAGCTCGACTTCACCACCACCTTCGTCCAAGCGACAAGCGACCTTAATGAGCCGGTAACATGACCAGGCGAACCAAAACAGACTGATCACCCACATTGGGGCACAGATCACAAAGTACACAAGGGTTCCCATAAACGGAACCTAACATAATACAAATCTAAGGACCCTACATGAACACAATTACGAACTCCAGCAGCCGCTTCTCTTAATCTTGTTTACTCGGTCCATGCATATCTGAAAAACATAACATATAAACAATGAGATACAATCTCAATGAGCTCTTCCGTGACCCCTGACCTTAGCCTCTCGGTATTTTCTTTTACATGTCTTTTCACTTGTCATGGTAGAAGAACCCGAGAGATTATTTTCAATCTCACCAAAGAACTGCACCCGACAATAGCTATTGACGGATCAACATGGATATTGGGCCATGGTTTTCGGGCTCATGACTTCCCTCCTCCAAGTATGCTATACTTAATAGGATCGTCATCCCCATGGTGTTTTATGCTTTAAGTTTGAAACTTCGGTCGTTTTATCACTCGATATCACATAACACGGTTCATTACTAAACCCTAACATAACGTAACTCATGTTGCATCTTAATTGTACTTGATATGTAACATATCTTTGTTCAATTATCATTGGGAAGGGTTAAGAAAGGGATTAGGAAAGGATTGTAATTAAAAGGAATAGAATTTGAGGCATTTTAAAATAAGTGACAGAAGGTTCGGCCCAGTTCGGGCTCTAAGCCGCACGGACCGGGCTTGTAAAAAAATTTCAACAAGCCAATCAGAGGGGGACGCACAAACCGGGCCTAGGGGCGCACGGACCGGGCTCCTCCATCAGGTTCGGAAAAACACTGTTTTAGTGTAAATTTCGCTATTCCTTTGGCTACGATACTTATCCCACTTCGTTCCTAACTTAACAACACTTAATACCAGTATAAGTATCTACTCAAACAATCAATTTTCATGCCAACAAACATCCAAGTAAAATCACATTATACACATTCAAATTGCAATTCAATTTAAAGGCACCAATTCAGCACATCCTAGCTTCCCAATGAACTCTATTACAACTTCAACAACTCAACTTGTACATGTAATTACTGAAATTCCAGGAGCAACAACATGCAATGACCAAACATCAAACAAACATAAAATTTCGTGAAGAACTCACCATAGTTTCAACTACACTATCAACAAGAAGCAAGAATTTGTAAACTTTGAAGCATCAACCCAACTCCTAGGCACCCAAATTCGAAAATCCAGCTCCCAACCCTCTCCTAAGCCTTTAGTTCGACAATGTAGTTTTCCCCACACCTTCTTTCAGCTCCTAGAATGACATGCATCTATCATCCAAGCTCCCCTAGCTCCTAGCTTTGCATGCAACTCGATTTGGCTTGAAAGGGTGAAGGTGAGAAGAAATCTTAGTTAATGTTTCTGAAATGTGATGCCTGAGGGATCAATGTTCAGTGGAAAGAAGTTAGTTTGTAGGGTGGAGGTTCAGATTTCAGCCATGAGGAGGTGGAGATGAAGTTTTGGGTATTCTCTTCACTCCCTCTCTTTTCTCTCTTCCTCTTGAGCTCCCTCTCCCTTTCCTTCTTGTTTTGTGTGTGTTTATTAGTTTTTGTGAAGAGTGTGGGAGTGAGGGTATGCCTTTCAGCTGAGGGTTAATTGTGTTGGTGTGGAAATGTCCCTTTTAACCCTTATGCTATTCATACCTCTCTCTCTACTTATGTGCAACCCCAATTTAATTCATGAACAACTAGCACACAATGCACTTAGATATTTCATTTAAGCATGTTTTCAAGCAACTTTAAACCAGTGTTTTAAAAACCGGCTCGGACCGGCTGGTTGGACCAGTCTAACCGGGAACCGGACCCCTAACCGGTTTGAGCCGAGAGTTGGATCAGAAATGCACATGACTCGGCGGACCGGCTGTGACTCGAAGAATACCGGTGAAAACCAGCCGGGCGGAAAGAGAACCGAACTGCGAGCGAACCGGAGTTTTAAAATTTTAAATTATTTTGCCCTGGCTGGGATTTGAACCCACGTCCCTTGGCTGCATGAAGTTTACCCTTACCACTACGCCATATGCTGTGATGTTTCATCTGTCCAAATTGAAATATATAATCAATACCTCATATATAAAATAACGCATAACCAAACAAAGTTGCACCAGTATTTAATAATTTTAATTATCTATCATAATGAATCCTTTTATTTAATTAGCTATCATAATACACATTTTTTATTGCATCTTTAACTTCTAATATTATTAAAAATAATTAATATTTTTTTATAAGAGAACGTTTTATTGTTATATGCATATGAATATATATTTTGTATATCTAAAATAATTTTTTTAGTAAATTTATATTATATGGGTCTTGAAAATTCGCAAAATAGAGACCGGGTCCGAGTCATCCGGTCCCGGATTTGGTCATGCGGTTCAACTGTCGACCCCTCGGTCTGACCCTTGACCCAGTGACCCGGTACCTTCACCGAGTCGGTCACCGGTCCGAGTTTTAAAACATTGCTTTAAACAATCAATTATCGACTCAAATAATAATCAAACAACTTGACTAGCAATAATTTATTATAATTATCAACTAATCACAAGAATTAAACTTAGCAACTTTGGGGATGTTACACTTTTTGATTCACAAAGGTGATTCAAGGGGAAAGATTAACTAAAACCCCTGAATACAAAGGTGATTTGTAACACCCCGATATTTCTAACGTGTAGATATACCGTAATGCACAATATTAGCAATAATCAGAGGACACAGTTCCTGGATAATTATTGAACATAAAAACTTTTTCCGAAATTAAACACAACATTCGGAACATCCCGACTTCATATAATAGAAGTTACTCGGTCCACAGCCGAAAGGATTACAACATCAGAGTTCAATAACTAAAACAGGAAACACAAATACGGTTCGTACAACTCATAAACGATACAAGCCATACAACCATGACAAAGATAGCAAAAGGAAACATAAGAGGATCAAGGCTAAGTCCTAGACATCTCCAAGAGCATGTCACCTACTCGTGCCTGACAGTCTTCTTCTTTCCCTGCTTCTCTGAAAAACAACAACAATGATAGGGTGAGATAACATATCTCAGTGAGTTCTACCGTGCCCCCTCACTAACACTCGGTTCAATTATTAAACCGTTACAACATGTTTTTAATAGCCATAACAAGCTACAAATCGAAATGCCGACTGTACAACGACTACAAATCCCGGCAAATCGTGTTATTATCCTAGCTTAGCATGAAACGGCTAAACAACGACTACGAATCCGACAAATCGTGTTCTCAATTTGGTTTAGCATAAATCGGCTGTACAACGACTACGAATCCCGATAACCCACGAATTGACCACGCCAAAACGTATCCAGGGCCTAGGTAAGGGATCATGACTTCCCTCCCTAGTATGCTACTTGTCGGGTCGTCACCCAACGCGATATATAATAAAATATACATCATGTCCGCATTGGACCGTCTTTCAAGTTTTAGATATCTATATCTATTATCGATCTATAACCTGTTTTGATGAATTCAAAGTTAGACATCCAACGTTATAATCATAGCGCCGAGAAGGATCCACGATCCGGTTTGTTATGCCAAAAACATTATCTCACACGCGGTCTAAGTTTCGGTTCGAAAACAGTTTTGACCTTCAAAAACAGTGTACTTTCCAAACCAAATTATATAATTATAGATAGGTCTTTGAATAAGCTTTCCAACGCACCTGAGAACACCTAAATCGGGTTCCCGGATCAAAAGTTATTGCGAAAACAAAATCAGTGTGTTTTGCTGAAAAACTGCAAAGCGTCGCGGCGCGAAAAGCGTTAGAAACATTTGCGTGACAAAACTGGGCCTGGTCGCGACGCGATGGGTGCTGGGAAAGTGCAGATTTTGCGGTTTGTCGCGAAATCCGCTATTCCGCTCAATTTCGATTCTTGTTCCGATTGAAAACAGTCCAAACAACCATAAAAACAGACCCAATCAACATCACACAATCAATCAAATCAATCAAAAACTCAATGTAAACGAATTTTACCAAAATACGATATATTTCGAAATAACGGTTTTTGACTCAAAATCTCTCGAACTCAATCACCAAAAATTTCATTTTAACACGACACAATCCTAAACGTGAGTAAAACTCACCCTTGAAGCGAGAGTCGACACCGAGCCGGAATCGCCGAGACTTCAAAATCTCCTAACGGAGCCCTATATCACCAATCCGCTTCAAACTTTGATTCGAGCTTCAAAACGCGATCAATCCTCCTCAGCTTCGATCCTAAACATGTTTCAATCACCAATTTCATCACACAATTCTTGATTTCAACAATTTCCCCATTAAAACCCTAAATTTTCGTAGTCAAGATGAGGGGGAAAAATTTTTCGTAGGAACCCTAAATTTTGATTCGGCTTCGATCCTTTCTTCTTCTCTTTTCTCCTCTTCTCCTCTCTTCTTCGTTTCCTTTCTTTCTTCTTTTTCTTTCTTTTATTCTTTTCTTTCTTCTATTTCAATTAAGTGGTAATATGGTCAAATGGCCATATTGCCCTTAATCTCTTATTTCTTTCCCAATTCACCCTTATTCCACTTTATCGGCTTAACGTTCCTGAGACATCCAAATAATTAACTTTAGCACTCGTTAAACACACTAAACAAGTACTAAAATAATTCATTTGGGTCTTCCTCCAAATAATTCGGTTAATTATTTTGAGGATGTTACATGATTCACATCCAAAGGTTGATGTAAATGGGAACAAGATAAAACACGATCGGTCTGGGGTAAATGATATAATTCTTACTGAATTTGGCGACATAGATCCCAGTCCGAAAGTGCCAAGGACCCATAGGGATAAAGATATTAGAAACCCGTTCAATCATAAGAAAAATGTTTTAAATTCACTTAGTTGCATATGATTTTGAAATTGAATACATATATGTGATATTTGATGTATTGACGATAGAAGCATGTTAGAGGTCCGAGAAAGACTTACTGGGGTAGACAGCTACATTACTTTAATTCAACATTTTATAAATAGTTTTTGTATATAATTAAACCTAGTTTTAACTATAAAAATAAACCAAATATTAATTAAATAATTAATTACTTAATTAATGATCTAATTGAGTAAATTATTTTGGTTAGACAGAGTTAATATTGTTGGCAAATAAAAACAATTGAATAACGCAATCGAGACTAAAATTACACAGTTAAATTAATATAGACAGTTACAATACTTAACACTTCAAGTAATAGGTGTTGTAAATGAGTTGAGCTGATTCAAACTTGGTTTAACTCAACTCAACTCGATAAGAATCGGCTCAGCTCGTAGCTCGACTCGAGTTTGACATGAACCTTTTTTGTCAGCTCGAACTCGACTCGACTCAAGCTCGCGAGCACCTCAGTTCAACTCGCTAGCTCGCTCACATGAATAAAAAGTAAAAATAATTTCTCTTTTTTGTGAACAATGCCAAAAAGTTCTAGATCATTGGCATTTTAAATTATCAATTTACTAGTACTTTTGGATAAAAAATTGGCTATTTTATATCGAAAAATAATTTCTTAGTTAAAAATATGAATACATTTATAATATTTTTTGTTTACCTATTTCATGTGTTTAATAAAAAAATTAGGCAACTATTGTACAACTATTATAACCGTCTATATTAATTTAACTATCCAATTTTAATTTCCATTAGGTTCTTCAATTATTTTATTTACCGACAATATTAATTAAGTAATTAATTATTTAGTTAAATAATTAATACTAGGTTTAGTTAATTAATAAACTATTTAAAAATATTAAATTAAATTTACTTTTTTCCAACTTAATATGTTACATTAAAATAAATTTAAACTGAATTATTTAATTTATTTTTTACAATTTTTAACTTAGAATTCATTTTTTTAAATAACAATGGTGACAAATTGTTAGGGGGGGAGCCGACTTCTCACCAGCAAATTTTTAAAAAAAAAAAAATTAAGCAGGTAGGAAATTGTTGAAGGGGGAGCCGAATTCTAAAAATTAAAGCAAAACAATGCTATCTTTGTAAATAAAGTAAAAACAGTGCTAGAATGGTATATAATTATTCTTTTAGGGCCAAGAAGACATTCTTTTTGCCACACTAATAATCATTATTTCAATAGTGGTGATAAAACACAAACACAATGTTGGCATTTATTTTTGGATGCATGCTAGCAACACACTCTCTCTCTCTCTAACACTCACTCTATGATTAGTTAAAATTAATGGGGGTTCCATAACTATGAAAATGGGGTCCATTAACTTAATTGGATCAACATGAATTTCAACCAATCATAAATTGAGTGTTCATAGAAGAGTATAAAAGAGAGTGTTGGTAGCACTCATCTTTATTTCTGATCTCTAAAAGATGTCAAGGACCATAGTTTCAATTGGCTCGATTACTCTCTCTAAGAAGTTTAAAATCACGAATCAGTGCCGTTAAATTACGGTAGGATGACCCGCCCTCCCTAACAGCTTCATTAGCCTTGACAGCAAGTTGACACACACGCTGTCTGATCTCCTTCGATTCATCACCACCGTCCATTATTCTTCTTATAGCCCTCTCTATTTTCTCTCTACTCACCAGTGTCTTCCTCTCTCCATAACCAGATAGCCCCCACTCCTCTACACCCACTTCCACCCCAGTCCGCTGCAAATCCGTTATCACTTTCTCATTGTAGAAATGATCCCCATGCACCGGCCACGTAATCAAGGGGACACCAGCACAGATAGCCTCCATCTCTGAGTTCCACCCACAGTGGGTCACAAACCCCCCAATAGCAGGGTGATCCAAAATTGGCACTTGTGGGACCCACCCCCTTATTATCATCCCCTTCTCTGTCATCCTCTCCTCAAACCCCTCAGGTAACCACCCACTAGAACCTTTCTCTTCCATTTTCTCTGGCACCGCCCAGATAAACTGGTGGCCAGAGGCTTCCACCGCAGACGCAATCTCGTAGAGTTGATTGTCAGGGAAACGACAGGTGCTGCCGAAACAAATATAAACCACCGAGTTGGATTCTCTTTTGTTGAGCCAACTCAGGCAATCATTCTCACTCATCATGCTTATGTGTCCCCTCTGAGCTTTCTCTTGATTAGAGGTGTGAACGAGAGAGACAGGACCAAGGAGCCAAGCCTTGTGCCCTGTGGTTCTTTCGTAGTGCTCAACGTACTCGCTCTCAAGTTCTACGAAACTGTTCACAAGAAGGCCAAGGCTCTTCAACTCCCCCTTAAGATTTGCCTCATAGAAACGTATGGTCTCTGGTGGTGTCGCACGCATGGTGATGTCGTGTGGAAGATCTGGAAGAACAAACGAATTCAAACCCGACTCAGAAAGAAGCTCTCGGTGTGAGGAGTAGGAAATCATAGCGCAAGTGTTGAAGAGGCTTGAGCCATTGAAGGAAAGGCTAGGGATTTTCAATGTGTTGGAAAGTTCATAAACCCAGTGGTACGTGTAGTCGGCGACGACGCAATCGGGTGGGTTTTCACGGAGGAATTGCTCCACCGGTTGACGAAGACGCATGGCCGCAAAGTAAACACTTATGGAGTTGTCAAGGCTATTGGCGAAGTATATATTTTCAATTTGAACCGAGTCGGAGTCAGAGTCAGGGGGAATGTCGATAGTGTGGATGTTGAAACGAAGAAGATTGTTGATTGATTTGCGGTTGAGAAGGGTTTGGACGTTAGAGGGAGTGGTGATGATGGTCACGTCCTGACCACGTGAGGCAAATAGCATGGCTATGTCACAGAGTGGGATCATGTGACCAGATGCTAGGAAAGGAAGGAAGTATACTTTGAGTGGATGATTTAAATTTTCAACTCCCTCCTCCATCACGCTTGGATAGTGTAGTGTAGTGTAATGGTAGGGTGAAGGGTGTTATTTGCTACTCAAGAATTGGCTAATATATAAAGTACTTCCACTTCCAACCAACTCACCATCCATTCATTAGTGTGCATGACCCACAACATTTATGCATGGTAGACAAAGCCTAAAAAAAATTGTCAAAAAATTCATTGTTAAATAAAGTAAAGAATGATTGTTAATTTTAGAGTTTTTTATTTTCCTTTTTATGGCTTGTTGTGTTTTATTTAAAAATATTCTTAATAATAACAGTAACAAAATAGTTTATTGAGTCAAAAAAATAGTTTATTCAATTGTTAAAAAAAGGGAATGTTTGAAAGTTTTTTAAGCTTTAGCCGTTGCTGTAAATATTAATATTGGTAATGATATGTATAATATCTTTCTTCCCGTAAAAAAAAATGTATAATATCTTTCTTAGGTTTCATTTTATTAGTTATCTTCTGTACCTTTACCTTATCACGGGTAGGACTGGGATGACAGTCGGTAGTGCTCCTGCTTGGCTTGACCGGATCTCGGGTAGGACCGGGATGTTGCCGAGTGACTGGGCCTTAGAGAGTAGGACCGGGATGTTGCAGGGTGACCGGGCCTTAGAGTGACCGGGCCTCAAAGTGCTCTTGAGTAGTTTTAGAGTGATCCCGGATGAAGTACCTGCGATGCCACTCTGACGCTCAAGTTAGTATTGAGAAATGTAGAGTAGTATAGCAAGGAATGAGAATGTACCTATTTTTGGATGAGCCGTCGAGGCATGATAGTCATAAATGAGATGATTTATTGTGGATTTAGACCCTAGTTATTGGGTTATCCAAGTCTATTGCTGGAGTTGAGCCTCATGGCCCAGTCCAAAAGAAGTTATATATTTGGTACCACGAAGTTTTATCTGTTGGAGTCATTAATATTGTAATGTTATATAAGAGTCACACATATGTGCCCGTCAAGTGGGTCACTCTTATTGCGGATTTTGAGCGTTGTGGCCAGTGGGCTTGGGGTCCAGCTGCTCTGGCCATTCTGTACGAGCAGCTCAACGACGCCTGTTTTTGGGAGACATCGCAGATTGGCGAATACGCTTCTCTGCTACAGGTAATATATAATTACATATTTATTTATTTATTCATTTTTTTTATTTCAGTGTTGGATTTATGAGTACTTCCCCACCATCGTGGTGTGCAAAGACTTCGATGCGTCTGAGCGTCCACGTTGCAGTAGGTGGGGGAATCAAAAGTGCGTCGCTGTCAAGCTTATAGATTTTCGGGGGCGGCTGGATGAGTTAGGACGGGAGGAGGTCATATGGAGGCCTTGGGAGGACCATAGAGAGTACACACAATTTTCACAGATTTCTCTTTTCAGAGGTTACCTGCTCTGGGGCTCCATCACCGTGCCATATATGCTAGACAGGGTCCGGTGGCAGCTTGGATACATCCAACAGATCCCTGACCCGCCTCTTTTGGTTGGTTCCTCACGTCCATCTACATCAGACATTTTACAGCAGTGGTTGTTCTATGCTGGCCCGGTGCGAACTTTCAGGAACCCTTCTAGACGGACCCTCCTGTCGGGTGAGTGCGACCAGGATTACCTACCATGGTACTTAGAGGTGTCCATTCCCCGTCTCACTCCGGCGCCGCCTCCATCTCCAGAGCATGTACCAGATCAAGACCCAGCAGCTGAGGATATTGGTCCACGAACCATGGAGGATAGGCTCCAGACAATAGCTGAATATATCCGTTATGTCATGGGACTCGAGGGCCTTCCAACTGAGGCATATGAGACATTGACTTGTAGTTGTATTTAGCTGATTGTGACATTGACTTGTAGTTGTATTTTTTTTCGTATTTTTTATGTATTTGTACTGTACTCGTATATTTTTTATGGTATTTCGTATATTATCGTAGTTTAGCGAATATCGTTATTTATCGTAATAATTTTAATTTTTTAATAAAAAAAAGGTTTTTGAAAAAATTTCCGGAAATAAAGGTATTTCCGAAAAGGATTTTTTTAAACTTTCCAGAAACACCTCAAAACAGGGTATTTCCGGAAAGCATTTTTTTAAACTTTTCAAAAACACCTCGAAAGGGGTATATTTTCGGAAGTCAAAATGGCTTCCGAAAATACCCCGTTTCGAGGTGTTTCCGGAAAGTTTAAATAAAATGTTTTCCGGAAATACCTCTATTTCCGGAAATTTTTAAATAATTTTTTATTTTATTAAAAGTTTGGGGTATTTTGTGGATTTACATTAAAATTGGGGTATATGTTAGAAGAAAGGGGGTATGAAATATAAAACCCCAATAAATTAAGTGGTTGTGCATTTCTCTAACTCATTTGTTGACTTTACCAACTCATATGGCATGTAATAAATCATGCACGACAGTTGTTAATAAATCACCTACGTCGTAATTTCTTTCCTTTACTAAGTGATATATTTATTATTTCTTTCGTATTAACCATCGCACCACCGTAAGAGTTTAATCAAATAATTGCACGGAATAGATCGTATTTATACTTTTTTAGTTCGCTAAAAAATTTGGATTGGGCTTAGGCCTGTGCGGTATAGCACGGGCTACACAGCCCAATGGCCGGCCCTGCCTGGTGCTCTCGGGTTCGATTTTTGCAGCCGATAAACTCAATGTTGGTCAGTGTAAAATTTGGTCATAAGCACGCGCAGAAATTATTATTTCGTTAAAAGCGTTGAGACACTCCGTGAGTAACTAGAGATGGTCCGAACCAAAAAAGAACCGGTCATTCTAATGACTATTTTTTATGAACTTACAAGAACTGAAAGAGCACACATGTCAATAAATTAAGTGGTTGTGCAATTCTCTAACTCATTTGTTGACTTTACCAACTCTACCAACTCATATGGCATGTAATAAATCATGCACGACAGTTGTTATTAATAAATCACCTACGTAGTAATTTCTTTCCTTTACTAAGTGATATATTTATTATTTTCCTTATACAGTAGTCATATATACCATACATACATACGTACATACATATGGGTATGGGTCGCACTATTTGCTAAAGATAATTCTATGATTAATTCTATAAAATTAAATTATTCTCGCAACAAATAATATTTTTCAATTAGAGCTCAAAATGAAAATATACATATATAAACGTAATGTTTTTTCATTAGAACTCTAAAGTAAAGTAAACATATAAAAGTAAAAAATATAAGATTAATTATTTTGACAAGAAATAATCAGGATTACAACGTAAAATAATGATTTATAAAAAAATATATTTCTTAATAACAACAAAATATAAAAGTAATTATATCTGCAACAAATAATATTTTCAATAATATTTTTCTGTTGTAACTCAAAAATAAAATAATCTTTCAAAAAAATAAAAAAAATATTTAAAGACAAAACTATAAAAATAATTATTGAGACCTTACAATAATTATTCTGAGACCATACAATGATTTCACAATGAAAGACATTATAAAAGGCAAAATATAAAATTAATTATATTGGCATCATAGAATATTTTTCCTTTGGGATTGTTTAAAGAAAATGGAATTATACTGAAAACAACAAATCGTTCCTCCTTGTGACTCATAACCTATATATTTATTTCTAAAAAACAATATTATAAACACAAAATATAAAAAAATAAAGATTCTGACAATGTAAAATTTTTCTCTTTAGGATCAAATATTATTAAATTAAACTAACAACAAGCAGTATTTTCCCGTTAGAATTTCAAAGAAAAGTTTAAAAATAATTATTTCGATAACATGTAATGTTTTCCCGTCGAATATCAAAAGTTATTCCCACTACTACAAATTTAGCCTTTAGTAGCACTTTTTTTAGGTCTTTAGTAGCGCTTTCGAGCGCTAATTATTCATGCGCACTTAAAGATAAGAATAAACATGCCCTTGGCCTGGCAAGATGCTGGCTGAAATCTTCTCCCAAACGATGTTCAGTAAATTTTGGAGACCACCCCTCCGGGTGTATCCAAAATTGTTTGCAAACTTAACGCTGCTATAATAATAGCAACCTTAGTTGTGCACATCCTCATTAAGCGCAACTAAAGTTTGAGATTAAGTAGCGCAACCTCAGGATTACAACGTAAAATAATGATTTATAAAAAAATATATTTCTTAATAACGACAAAATATAAAAGTAATTATATCTGCAACAAATAATATTTTCAATAATATTTTTCTGTTGTAACTCAAAAATAAAATAATCTTTCAAAAAAATAAAAAAAATATTTAAAGACAAAACAATAAAATTAATTATTGAGACCTTACAATAATTATTCTGAGACCATACAATGATTTCACAATGAAAGACATTATAAAAGGCAAAATATAAAATTAATTATATTGGCATCATAGAATATTTTTCCTTTGGGATTGTTTAAAGAAAATGGAATTATACTGAAAACAACAAATCGTTCCTCCTTGTGACTCATAACCTATATATTTATTTCTAAAAAACAATATTATAAACACAAAATATAAAAAAATAAAGATTCTGACAATGTAAAATTTTTCTCTTTAGGATCAAATATTATTAAATTAAACTAACAACAAGCAGTATTTTCCCGTTAGAATTTCAAAGAAAAGTTTTAAAATAATTATTTCGATAACATGTAATGTTTTCCCGTCGAATATCAAAAGTTATTCCCACTACTACAAATTTAGCCTTTAGTAGCACTTTTTTTAGGTCTTTAGTAGCGCTTTCGAGCGCTAATTATTCATGCGCACTTAAAGATAAGAATAAACATGCCCTTGGCCTGGCAAGATGCTGGCTGAAATCTTCTCCCAAACGATGTTCAGTAAATTTTGGAGACCACCCCTCCGGGTGTATCCAAAATTGTTTGCAAACTTAACGCTGCTATAATAATAGCAACCTTAGTTGTGCACATCCTCATTAAGCGCAACTAAAGTTTGAGATTGGTTGGTTCCTCACGTCCATCTACATCAGACATTTTACAGCAGTGGTTGTTCTATGCTGGCCCGGTGCGAACTTTCAGGAACCCTTCTAGACGGACCCTCCTGTCGGGTGAGTGCGACCAGGATTACCTACCATGGTACTTAGAGGTGTCCATTCCCCGTCTCACTCCGGCGCCGCCTCCACCTCCAGAGCATGTACCAGATCAAGACCCAGCAGCTGAGGATATTGGTCCACGGACCATGGAGGATAGGCTCCAGACAATAGCTGAATATATCCGTTATGTCATGGGACTCGAGGGCCTTCCAACTGAGGCATATGAGACATTGACTTGTAGTTGTATTTAGCTGATTGTGACATTGACTTGTAGTTGTATTTTTTTTTCGTATTTTTTATGTATTTGTACTGTACTCGTATATTTTTTATGGTATTTCGTATATTATCGTAGTTTAGCGAATATCGTTATTTATCGTAATAATTTTAATTTTTTAATAAAAAAAAGGTTTTTGAAAAAATTTCCGGAAATAAAGGTATTTCCGAAAAGGATTTTTTTAAACTTTCCAGAAACACCTCAAAACAGGGTATTTCCGGAAAGCATTTTTTTAAACTTTTCAAAAACACCTCGAAAGGGGTATATTTTCGGAAGTCAAAATGGCTTCCGAAAATACCCCGTTTCGAGGTGTTTCCGGAAAGTTTAAATAAAATGCTTTCCGGAAATACCTCTATTTCCGGAAATTTTTAAATAATTTTTTATTTTATTAAAAGTTTGGGGTATTTTGGGGATTTACATTAAAAATGGGGTATATGTTAGAAGAAAGGGGGTATGAAATATAAAACCCCAATAAATTAAGTGGTTGTGCATTTCTCTAACTCATTTGTTGACTTTACCAACTCATATGGCATGTAATAAATCATGCACGACAGTTGTTAATAAATCACCTACGTCGTAATTTCTTTCCTTTACTAAGTGATATATTTATTATTTCTTTCGTATTAACCATCGCACCACCGTAAGAGTTTAATCAAATAATTGCACGGAATAGATCGTATTTATACTTTTTTAGTTCGCTAAAAAGTTTGGATTGGGCTTAGGCCTGTGCGGTATAGCACGGGCTACACAGCCCAATGGCCGGCCCTGGTGCTCTCGGGTTCGATTTTTGCAGCGGATAAACTCAATGTTGGTCAGTGTAAAATTTGATCATAAGCACGCGCAGAAATTATTATTTCGTTGAAAGCGTTGAGACACTCCGTGAGTAACTAGAGATGGTCCGAACCAAAAAAGAACCGGTGATTCTAATGACTATTTTTTATGAACCTACAAGAACTGAAAGAGCACACATGTCAATAAATTAAGTGGTTGTGCAATTCTCTAACTCATTTGTTGACTTTACCAACTCTACCAACTCATATGGCATGTAATAAATCATGCACGACAGTTGTTATTAATAAATCACCTACGTAGTAATTTCTTTCCTTTACTAAGTGATATATTTATTATTTTCCTTATACAGTAGTCATATATACCATACATACATACGTACATACATATGGGTATGGGTCGCACTATTTGCTAAAGATAATTCTATGATTAATTCTATAAAATTAAATTATTCTCGCAACAAATAATATTTTTCAATTAGAGCTCAAAATGAAAATATGCATATATAAACGTAATGTTTTTTCATTAGAACTCTAAAGTAAAGTAAACATATAAAAGTAAAAAATATAAGATTAATTATTTTGACAAGAAATAATCAGGATTACAACGTAAAATAATGATTTATAAAAAAATATATTTCTTAATAACGACAAAATATAAAAGTAATTATATCTGCAACAAATAATATTTTCAATAATATTTTTCTGTTGTAACTCAAAAATAAAATAATCTTTCAAAAAAATAAAAAAAATATTTAAAGACAAAACTATAAAAATAATTATTGAGACCTTACAATAATTATTCTGAGACCATACAATGATTTCACAATGAAAGACATTATAAAAGGCAAAATATAAAATTAATTATATTGGCATCATAGAATATTTTTCCTTTGGGATTGTTTAAAGAAAATGGAATTATACTGAAAACAACAAATCGTTCCTCCTTGTGACTCATAACCTATATATTTATTTCTAAAAAACAATATTATAAACACAAAATATAAAAAAATAAAGATTCTGACAATGTAAAATTTTTCTCTTTAGGATCAAATATTATTAAATTAAACTAACAACAAGCAGTATTTTCCCGTTAGAATTTCAAAGAAAAGTTTAAAAATAATTATTTTGATAACATGTAATGTTTTCCCGTCGAATATCAAAAGTTATTCCCACTACTACAAATTTAGCCTTTAGTAGCACTTTTTTTAGGTCTTTAGTAGCGCTTTCGAGCGCTAATTATTCATGCGCACTTAAAGATAAGAATAAACATGCCCTTGGCCTGGCAAGATGCTGGCTGAAATCTTCTCCCAAACGATGTTCAGTAAATTTTGGAGACCACCCCTCCGGGTGTATCCAAAATTGTTTGCAAACTTAACGCTGCTATAATAATAGCAGCCTTAGTTGTGCACATCCTCATTAAGCGCAACTAAAGTTTGAGATTAAGTAGCGCTTTTTTGAGGAAGCGCTACTGAAGGTTCATTTTTTGGTCGAGAATAAGTAGTACTTTTTTAAGGAAGCGCTACTAATGGTCGAGAATCAGTAGCGCTTTTTTAAAAAACGCTACTAATTCCTTCTTTTTTAAAATAAAGCAGTACATTACGTAGTGTAACACCCCAGCATTTCTAACACCGAGAAACACTAAGATGCACAGCATGACATACATCAGAGTTAACCTCCTGTTTAGAATATTGAACACAAATAAAACTTTTCTTGAATGGACATCCAAACAGTCATTCAATTTCATTAACTTAACATAAAGTACTCAAGTCTGATGACTTATAACCTTTTACAACCTGGTGTTCAATATCCCAAAACATAAGTAACGGAAACGATTTACAACTGTTAGCTAGTAATAGTTATACAAACGATAATACAAAGACAACAAAGGGAAAATGGCATAATCATAAAACTGAATCTTCAATAACTCCATAAGGCACACCGCCTAGCCGTGCTTCATCGCCTTTGCCTTTCCTTGTTTCTCTGTAAAAACCACAATTATAAAGGGTGAGATAAACATTATCTCAGTGAGTCCTATTGAGACCCCTTACTAACACTAGCGGTTCTTTATTGCTTGTCTTTTGAACTCGTAGTACTAATAAGCGACTACGTGAACATATTTTCTTTTAACTCGTAGCCCTAATAAGCGACTACGTGAAACACTTTCTTTTTAACCTGTAGCACTAATAAGCGACTACGTATCATGTCTTGTTATTTTCTTAGCACATCACATTGAACCACTTTCTATTTTCATGATTCTCGGTGCACCCAATCCCGCTGACCTTGGAAAGCAGGCTACATGGAAGGGGCCTAGGGTTCGGGGCTCATGACTTCCCCTGCCCTAGTATGCTAATAACTGGGGTCGTCACCCTTGATATACATATATAATTATATGTATGCTATCTTTCTTTTCTTTAAGGAAATAACTTGACTTGTATGAACATAATGTTCCATTTCTTTTAACTTGTAAACATCAAACATTAATCTGAAACTTAACTTGGATGTTCACATGGCTTGTATATTAATATAGCTTGTGTGCACTCGCTTGTACTAAGGTACATCTTGACATTTATAACTTAAGATAATCTCATATAATCATCTCAAAACTGATGGAATTCATGTATCTAATCATGGGCAACATTGAAGGAGTGATTAGAAGGGACTTGGAATCAATTGGAATGACTAAAATCATGTTTTGATAGCGTTATGGAGGACTCGTATTCCAGCCAATATCTTGTTGTTTGGTTGGCGTATATTCAACAATTCTATACCTGTTCGGTCCCTGTTACTTAGACGACATGTTATTCACTTGGAGGAGGATGCGGTCTGCGTTTTGTGTAGGTCTCACATTGAGGATTCTCATCACTTGTTTTTGGCTTGCGATTTTTCTTTGAGGGTGTGGGGCGAGATTGGTCATTGGCTGAATGTTCAAGTGCTTGCCCATCTACTTTAATTGATCATTTTCTATGCTATGGCGACCTTTGTGTTGGTAAGAAAGCGAAGAGGATCAATCATCTTATTTGGTTGACAACTTGTTGGTGTCTTTGGCTATCTCATAACGGTGTTTGTTTTAGAGGGGTAGAGCCAAATGTAGACTCGATAGTGGCCCAGGTGAAGTTCTTCTCTTGGGGCTGGTTCATTTACGGGGTGGGAATGAATTCTTGTTGTATTCCATCACTATGGTGGAATAATGCACTTTCATGTATAAACAACATGTGATCTCATCCTTGTATTTGTGGTTTTGGGCACCCTAGTGCTCCAATTAATGCAACATTACTTATTGAAAAAAAACATTTTATACAAACTTTTTGTTTACCTCTTATTATTCAATGTATTTATATCTACAATTAATAAACTCATGCCAATATAACCGACTCTAAATATAGCGTAAAAACTTGTACTAGTTTTTTTGACCAAAAAAATTGTACTAGTTTTAAACTTAGTTATAAAGTTGTCTCCGCATACACTTTAATCATTACTATTACTTTAATCGACTCCAGCTGAAGTTTTTTTTTGACACAAACAAACTTATATTATTTCACTTTCAATAAGAGTTGTAATAAAAGGTGGACTATAATAATGAACGTGGGAGCTAGCATAGTTTCTTGATGCCATTGCAAGGGCGTGAGCAACAAGATTTGCTTGCCTCCAAATAAAGCTAATCCTATAGCTTGGAACAATTGAGAGTAGAGTTTTACAATGAGAAATAATGATATCAAATTCTGTGTAGAAAGTTGTTGCTTTGTTCACCGCATTGAACAATTGAGAGTAGAGTTTTACAATGAGAAATAATGATATCAAATTCTGTGTAGAAAGTTGTTGCTTTGTTCAATTGCCACCGCCTCCGAGACTAACTCCATCAACCACATGATTGAGCTGAAGCTTCTTATTTATCTCAAATTACACACTTAAGCTGACTAAGAAATCCCAATTCCACATTTATGACACTAGCCACACCAAGAAAGAACTAACACATGTCAATAAATTGTGCAATTATTTTTTTTTGACCAATAAATTGTGCAATTCTCTAACTCATTTGTTGACTCTTCCAACTCATATGGCATGTAAGTAAATCATGCCCGACAATATCTCATTTACTAGTTTCAATGCCCGTGCGATGCACGGGGAGCGCTAGTAACTACTCAAATACATGAGTTTAAGATATTCGAAATATAGGATGCTATATAGATAAAAGTTAGTAGAGATACAAAATAAAACATAAGTCTTAAACAACAAAATAGTTGACAGACAACAAACAACAATAGGAAGGTCTTCAATTGTCCTAATAAGTCTTACACAATGAAACATAAAACTTGGAAAATCATCTAGCTAAGAACAATAGGATTGTTTTCAATAACTCCAACAACATCGTGTTGAGGATAGTCAACGTGTAGAGCTAGTGGTTGATGACGCATAAACAAATCCATATTAATCTTAATAACATTTATCTTTGATTCCTTGCCAACTTTGTAAAATAGTAACATCTGCAAAGTTAAAAACATTCATTAAACATCTCTTTTTAATCACTAATTACTCAAATAGTGGAATTAGTAACACTAAAAACATTCAAGGTGTGGTTACAAACTCATATAACCAATAAAGAATCTAACAAAGAAAATGTAATTGAAGTTCAAAAATGTTCAAACCCCTCTTTTTAATTACTAATCACTCAAATAGTGGAATAAGTTACACTAAAAACATGTTCAAAGTATGGTTACAAAAAAAACTCATATAGAAGAATATATTATCAAAAGCTCGATATAGAAAATGTAAAGTTAATTAGTTCTTCCTTTGAGACTAATTGATAGATAAAATATAAAAGACAACTTTGAACATATCAAACCAACCAATTATACATTGTCTTAGTCAAGGAGATTGTGTCATAAACACTGCCAACACAAAATCATCATAATGCATAAATGT
Organism: Astragalus membranaceus; assembly: GCA_039519185.1. Classification (NCBI taxonomy): domain Eukaryota; kingdom Viridiplantae; phylum Streptophyta; class Magnoliopsida; order Fabales; family Fabaceae; genus Astragalus; species Astragalus membranaceus. Next base: position 18,576,123 of record CM076851.1, on the reverse strand, counting down.
TCAAGTTAAACAGCTTGTTTTCATAGTATGAAAATAATTAATTATAAACAATAGTAATTATGATGATGTAGACCAATTTTGTTTTAGAATCTCATCTCCTCTTGGACATGGTTAATTCAAAAAATATACCTCACATAAAATCACAAACCAGTATTCCAATCACAATTGACAGAGAGATAAGGACATCATGAATCATACATTTATATGATTAGAGTAGTATAGACAGATTCGATAGTGGCCATAAATAAACTATGCTCCTGCTTTTCTTAGTAGAGCCTCATTGAATAAAAAATATAGGAGATACTCAGTCATCAGACCATGAAAAAGACAAAACATTACATGAGTACTTGAGTAGGAAGGTAAAGCAATGGTTATAGTAAAACATTATATTTTCTTTCCAATGCTAAAGGGATTGAGAAATGGGCTTACTGTTGCAACAAAAACTGTTTCATCCTTCTTTGAGGATCTGATCAGTAGGGTATGGACCCCTGTCATGAAGTGTTCTATAGGCTTCAATACTAAAAAGGACCTCATTGGTTCTTTTTGATAGCTCATACTACTTGATCAGCTTGCTTAGATTGTCCAAGCTACCCATGAAATAACAGTATATGCTTCCATTTCCTCTTCATTAAGGAAAAAGTTTCATACCCTTCTTGTCTTGAATTGCACATCCATTTCCTCTTGGAAGATTAGCTTGAAAATGATAACACAAAGTTGAAAGCATCACATCTCAAGGTTGTCATAGCTTACAGTACAATTATCTCTATAAACACAGACCAGAGGTTGCCATAGCTTTGTGTACACTATCATGTTCCCATAAAAGTTATAACAGTTGCCACTAACTCTGAAACTGTCATATAAGAAAACACTTGTTTCTCCCATATAGACGGTAAGCAAATCATCATTTTTCACTTCCTTCATTCTACCAAGTTTCAACAAAGCAAAAGAAAAAATCATCATAAACTGGTGTTCCATTAAGGCATTGCAACCAGGATAATACTTCAAATATACTCTTGAGTACAAATTCATAAAACAACAAACAGGGAGCATATTAATAGTAGCGCCTTTGAGCTAGCGTCAAATGTAGGCATAAAAAATATGATTAGAACTGTATCATGATTCATGATTCGGATACCACCCTCACCTCCAAACTCGTCTATATCCACCATAAAGATGACAGTAGAAGAAACCCCAAAAACATGAAACTACAAAGATCAATGTTTCAAAGAGAAAAGTAACCAATGTGAGGAAGATTGAATCTTGACAGGTTATGAAGGCTACACTCGGTTGTAAGAAAATAATTTGCTGAAGAGGCGACAAATATATACCACTTGCAATACACTTGTTGCAACGAATAAAATATACTCAAAAACTGTGTAGAAGACATCTTGTTTTCGTGTTTGCTGTAGTTACCAAAAATTATATGCATCGAAAGAACTTAAATGGAAACACAATTAAATTAGGTGCTAGGAAGGGAAGGAGAACAACTTACTATATCGATATCTAGCATCCCGTGCTTTCAAGTGCTCTTGCTCTGTTATGATAGACTCCAAAGTTTCTCTCAACTCTGCAATCAGCCCCATCAGGATCTGACATATTCACTTTATGAATCAACTTGCTTAAGAAAAAATAGGAAAACAGGGGATGAAAATGTGAGATGTAGGGAGAAGATATATAGAAAGAAATCGCAATTTGCTTCCACCATTGGTCCTCTTACCCTTTCATTTGTTTATTCCCCAAATTGCTCTTTTCTTCCTACTTATGATCCCACAAACATCAGGTTTTATTCATTGCATAAATTTACTTTAGTTTGTAATAAAGTCAGTTAGATTAGGCTGTTTACAGGCTTGTTTCATAACTGCTTTCAAAATGTTTACACCAGAGTTTTAAAAAACTGGCAGCAACCAAATTGTGGCTGCGGCACTGGCACCGATATTTTTGATGTTTTCTCAATTATAACTCATCATCAGCCGTATTTGACTGCAATTCTCCTTATCAAGTTTTGCTACCGCGACCGTCACACCGCTATTTAAAACTTTGGTTTACACCAAACTACTACAATTTACCAAAATTGGTAGAAGTAGGGTCTAATACTTTTCAGTCTCAAAAGGTATTAAACTATTTAATGTTTGTTACCCTTTCCAGCTGCCTACATCTAAATTTTGGTGTCCACTTCACACGGGAATCAAGAGGAACCTATTTCCACCCCCAAATTCAATCAATCACTAAAAACTAAAAGCAATCCCATCATCATAAAAAACAATTCATAACCCCAAATAAAAGATATAGACATAGCAAATCAATTAATTTCAGCACCATGAAGAATAAGCACAGATTAAAAGAATACAATATGACACAAGATTGCTTGGAAAGGCAAACATAAAAAACAAATGCTCTAAGTGAACTGATCACAAAGGGTGTGATTTTCAAAATTAAAAAAAACAATGAAAAAATTAGTATTTAGCCTGTGCCCTATGCACTTGAGTTCATCCTATTCAAGATAATATTATAATTCTCCAAATGAGGTTTCACAATTATCAATATCCTGACCAAAAAAATCAGAAAGAAGAGATTTTGATCCCAAGCGAGCATGAATTTTGTGAAGATTTAACAAAACCCAATGCAAAAGAGAAGATTTAGGGTGATAAGGAAGGATCTCAACCGTGAACATAAAAAACAGAGGGATTGAGAGTGAAATAAAAAATGGTACCTTTTCGCATCCACCGCGGAGAAGCAATTTTCGGAAAGCTTGCTGCAACATCCTTCCTTCGGCTAGCCATTGCCGCACACCACTGTCACCCCCATCTCCTTCTCTGAGGCAGGCTCTTCTCAATCTAAAACTTCCAAGAATGAGTCCAAGGATGCTCACACTGGTCCCCAGAAGCAAGTTCAAGCCAATTATGCCTCCACTGGTGAAGGCTTCTTATTGGCTTGAGAAGTCTCATTCTCTATTAGTAGGAATCTTAGATTCTAATCTCACACTATATTTGCATCAATTTGAAAAATACATCTCCTGAATCCTGATGACCCCTAACTGTATGAATAAAAATTCAGGCTAGTTTGGTTTCATTTTCATTTTCTGATTTGAGTTTCAATTAAAAAGATTCTTAAAATTTGTGATTAGGATCTAACTCAACCCCAAAAAACCAAATTATAGGGTAACAAATGCTCAAACTTTATAAGCATTTATTTTGACTTTATCTCTAGTCGACGTACTTAAGTTTTTTCTAATACACCCTAAAGTCCAAGACTATTGGGTTGGTGCTTAGTAAGAAATGTTCAAACATTATAAGCTCTTATTTTTACTTTATCTCCGGTCAATATTAGATCTAACACCATTTTAGATTGAGCCTAACTCAACACCACAAAACCAGGCTATAAGTAAGGCGTGTCTAAGCTTTAAAAACTGCTATTTTGACCTTATCTCTAAATAACGCGGGACGTAGTTTTTCCCCAATAAAGATGTCACCTTGTTTTCACTTAATTTCTTGATATAAAAGTATGTACAGGAAAAAGTGAAAAACAAACAGATCCTTAATTTAAATACATGAAGCAACAGTTTAAGAAAGCAAGGAATGATTTGAGTTAATAAGAGAGGTTTAGTACCATTATAAGGAGCTTGAAAGATGATATTAGTTGGAAGGCCAATTCCAAAGCCAGCTAGAGTGATACCTACATTGAATCCAATACCACAACCAGCTCCAACATAACCTACCACTTCAGGTCCAAATCCAGGTCCCCATCCAACACCACAACCAATTCCCACACCCATTCCCCAAAATGCTCCATATGTTGGATGCACTGGATTCCACCTTTCATATCTTCTAAATAACCCTTTTATAATCATTATACAACCTAACAAACAACATTGCAGTAAATAACAAAGTAACTCACAGATATAATTCTTGAAATAATAATCCACATATACAGATAAAGAACTCTAAATAATTGAAGAGAAAATCATTAAGCTGTTCCTAATTGAGTACTTTTAATGAAGTAAAAGTGATGGCAAATGAATATAAAATTGAAAGAGAATTATGAGGGCAAAGAATAAGCGAAGAGTATAATTAAGTACCAATGGTGTGTTGAAATGAGAAGACGAATCGACGATTCAACAAAGCCAACACACTTTTGTAGTAGAGAGATTCATTCTGTTTCCTGTTTATCGTTACAGAAAGAAAAGAAGCGGAGAGGGTTTCAGATTTTCAGGTTTCAGCAGAAGCAAAGCGAAGCGAAGGAAGAAGATAAAAGATCCCTCCCATTCTCCCTCCGATGGCTCACACTTTCGCTCCAATCTCGTTGCTTCTCTCTCTCAACTCCCTCTTTGCATCTCTGGCATAAAGAAACGTGGCCTTTGTACATCAGGAAGTGAAGACTATGTGTCAAACATGCAGTGTAGTGTACAGAGCTGCTTTAGTTTGGAGCTGAAGCGGTAAAAGTGAGGATGGATGAAAGGAGAAGTGAGGTGTATGACATGCATTTGAGAGATGAAAAGAGAAATTTACCAAAATACCCTTTGGCGCCAAAAATTTTTTCCCTCCAATGTGATGCAACTTTGCCTCCAAAACAGGCTGGAGCCACTGGCTCCGCTTATAATGTTTGATTTGGTAGTTGTTGTTAGTAAATGCAAGTAATCTTTTAATTTCTTTCCTCTTCTGAGTGATATTTATTTATTTTCCTTATACACTAGCCATACACCCTTGTATACGGGTCGCACCATATTACTTACTATGGATAATACTATGATTAATTCTATAAAGATAAATTATTTTCACAACATATAATATTTTTCTATTTGAACACAAAAATAATCTACATATATAAACGTAATGTTTCCCATTAAAACTCAAAAGCAAATTATACACATAAAAAAGTAAAATATAAGAATTAATTATTTTGACAACAAATAGTATTTTCTTGTCCAGACTACAACGCAAAATAATGGTTCGCAAAAAACATAAATTTATTTCTGACAACAAAATATAAAAATAACTATATCTGCAGTAAATAATATTTTCCGTAATATTTTTCATTCATAACTCAAACAAAATAATCTTTTAGAAAAACTAAAAAAAAATATTTAAAGTCAAAACTATGAAAATAATTATTCTAAGACCATATAATGGTTTCACATCGAAACTTAAAAAAGCAAAATATTCATTTAAACAAAATAAAGTCATTTTAAAAGGTAAAATATAAAAATAATTATATTGACAACATAGAATATTTTCCCTTTGGGATTATCTAAAGAAAATTAAATTATACCGACAACAATTCGTGCTTCTCACTGTGACTCATAAGCTAAATATTTATTTTAGAAAAAGAACATTTTAAACACAAATTAAATATAAAAAATAAATAGTTTGACAACGTATAATTTTTCGCGCTAGGATCAAATATGATTAAATTATACTAACAACATGCAATATTTTTTCGTTTGAACGTTAAAGAAAAATATAAAAAATAATTATTTTGATAACATGTATTATTTTCCCGCCGAATATCAAAAGTAATGAAACTATACCCAAAAACATGCAATAATTATAAGAGAAAAGTATCAAAAGTAAAATTATAAACTATTATATGTCGGCAATGCATAATGTTTCCCCGCCGGGACTCGAAAACAAAATATTCTTTTGTAAAATATGAAGGTATTTATAAAGACAACATGTAAAAAATAATTATATCGACAACGCAGTATTTTTCCGTTCAGACTACTTAAAGAATATTAAAGTACACTAATAATGTATAATGTTTCTTTATCGAGACTCAAGCTAAATTTTCATTTATCCAAAAATATTATAAAGTTACTTTCGAAACTAATATAAATATTGTTTTCTCGTTGAGAGTTGAAAGAAAAATAAAGTTTTATAATAACAAAATATACATTTATGAAGGCAAAAAATAAAAAGTATTGATAACAAAAATAGATAATATATCCGGTAATATTTTCCCGCCAGAACTCAAAAGCAAAATAATTTTTTTGTAGAAAAAAACATTTATAAAGACAAAAATATAAAAATTAAATATCTGAGAACATACAATCATTTCCTTTCGACACTCAAAATAAATATATTAATTTATGTAAAAAATATATTTATAAGACAAAATATAAAAATAAGGTTTAAATATATTTTTAGTCCCTACATATATGGGGTAACTCGGTTTTAGTCCGCATAACTTTTTATTTTAAGTTCTTTTGTTAGTAACGCTGTTAGTCAAATGTTGATGTGTCAAGCAGAAGTCACATGTGGCTTATCCACGCCACTATTTTTTTTTTTATTTTTAATTGGTGATTTAGACACCAAATCAAATTAGGTTTTTTTTTTCATCCTCCTCCAAAATTCGTCTTCTCTTCATCTTTACCATCAATGAAAACATGTTTTCCTATTTGGCTTGCAACCACCTTGAAGTTCCAGCAGCTACTTGTGACGTCACATATATTAATTTATGTAAAAAAATATTTATAAAGACAAAATATAAAAATAATTATATTAACAATATATAATATTCCCTCATATTGATATTGCTTAAATAAAATGAAATTATCATGACACCAAATTATGTTTCATTAGTACTAAAATATAATAAAAGAATTCTATCAACAACATACAATGGTTGTCCATGGAGGCTCAAAGGAAAAAATTCATTTATTTAAAAACAAAGATAAAATGAAATTATTTAAAGGCAATGAAATTATACCGACAACCTATAACATTTTCCCATTAGAATTATTTAAAGGCAGTGAAATTATACCCACAATAGGTAATGTTTCATGGTTAGGGCCCAAAAGCTAAATACTCATTTATATAAACAAAGATTATTCAGACAATGCGTAATACTTCCATACCAAAACTTGTAATATTTTCTTGTTGGAACATTAAAAGCAAAATATATATTTATAAAGCCAAATATAAAATTAATTATTCAAACACAACATAATGTTTTCTCGTTTAAACTTAAAAATACTGATTTAGAAAAAAAAATACATTTAATTAGAAAACCCTGAGCAGCGGAAAGAAGAGAAGAAATACATCAAAAGCAAAAAAATAAAGGAAAAAGGGAAACAAGAAGGTTAGAGAGAGAGAGAGAGTCTAAAAGATAATGAAGGATTTTGTCAAATATATATATATATATATATATATATATATATATATATATATATATATATATATATATAACATGTCTTAGTTTATAATTTCAAAAGCCCAAATTCTTTTCTTATATTGATATGATTTTGTCAATTTTTTATAATTATTACAAAATTATTAGTTTCTTTATATTTTTTTTCACAAAGAGAAACTTATGGCTTCATTAATAATCAAATCTCGAATAATGGTCGGACTACAATCAAAGACACGGGAACTAGCAAACAACCTTGCCGCTATAGCTAGATTATGAGCCACAACGTTAACTTGTCTCCGAATAAATTAAACTGACCATAAAATTTTGTAAATTTGAAAGTAAAACATAACAAGTGTGCAAAATTGAGCCATATTCTCAACGGCGGAATACACAATCCTCGAGCCACGATGCAACCGCTTCCACCAGAGGACCCGGACACCAGGGCCGGCTCGAAAACCAACACCTACCTACCCCGGAAGCTATCCCAGTGCAACAAACCACTCCCATTCCGACAGCAACTGCTTCCCCGGTTGTAGTGGAAACACATGTTCATCAACCTTCAAATCCTCTGCAACCAACCGTGGAAGAGCATCCTCTTCTCGTCGGCGTCAACGCATTCATTGATGACTTGCGCAAACAAAACCAGTCTCTGCAACAGCAAATGAATGTCATTCAATAGGAGCGAGACCCAAACAGTCTGGACAGCGTCCAAATTGAAAAGCCTCAACCGTTAACCGATGCTATAATGTCCGACTTGGTCCCACCCAATTTCAAACCACCACCTCTGGAGAATTATGATTGGAGGAAAGGCCCACAAGAACACTTAACGGCCTTTGACGCCCAGATGGCCATAATTGGTGCACATGAAACTCTAAAGTGCAAACTCTTCTCAGGTACTATGAAAGGCGCTGCATTACGTTGGTACATGAGTTTTCCTCGCAAATCAATTTCTAGTTTTGCGGACTTCACTAAAAAGTTCATCAGGCATTTTTCAGATAGGAGACATCAAAAGGCCTCAACCGCTACTCTTTTGAACACCAGACAAGGCCCAAATGAATTCCTCCGTGAATACCTTGGCCATTTTAGTGACATAACCATTGATGTAGAACACCCTGACCAGAGACAGTTCTCCGACGCTTTCGCAAATGGCCTCCGCGATGGCCAGTTCGACGAATCTCTCGCCTACAGGCCGTCCTCAAATATGCAGGAAATTTTGGCCGGCGCAGAAGGTTACAAGAAGGGAGAGGAAAGCAACGCCGAGAAGCGTAACTGCGATGCCAGAGAAAGGGGACTAGATCACCGACAATGTCCTGAAGAATTCCAGCGCAATACCTCTCAAAAACGGGCTCCCCAACAAAACCGTAGTAGTCCTCCAAGAAGAACTCTAACCCCTTTGAATCAAAAGCGGGAAACAATACTCAAAGAGATTTTGCATACCGGGCTCATCCCAATGTTTACACCAGTGAGAAGAATTCTTGGCAGAGATTCACATCAATGGTGCGAATACCACAAGGCAAGAGGACATGACACAAAACTGTTTCGCTCTAAAAAAAGAAATCGAGAAGTTAATCTGAAAAGGAATGTTGAAGAAGTATGTCAAAGAGGACGCTGGTGCATCAACAAGTCACCCACCAGAGGAAACACGTCCAAAGCAACAATCCCAAATAGAGAAAGCAGACCAGGTCGAGGAAGAAACCCCCCCAGTAGTGCACACCCTTAACACAATATCAGGTGGATTTGCTGGAGGGGGTGAGACCAGTTCATCAAGGAAGCGCTATGTCAGGCAAGTCATGCACATTGCCGACATGCAAATCAACTCGGCAGCCGTCACCAGCCCCGATTTGAATTTTTCACCAAAGGTTCTTGAAGGAATAGCACCGCATAAGGATGATTCGTTAGTGATCGTAGTTGAATTGCTTAACTTCAGTGTCCGACGGGTATTGATTGACCCCGGAAGCTCGGCCGACATCATTTATTGGGAAGCTTTCCAAGGTATGCAACTCTCCCGTGAACATTTACAGCCTTATCATGGAACTTTAGTTGGTTTTTCAGGTGAACAAGTTCAGGTCAAAGGCTACATTACTCTCAAAAACAACTTTCGGCACTGACGAGCAGGCTAGAATGATTAGAGTCCGCTACTTAGTGATTGATGCTCAGTCTTCATATAACATCATCATGGGCAGACCATCCTTGAACATCCTCGGTGCCACCCTCTCTACTCGCTATCTTACCCTCAAATACCCATTAGATGGGGGTGGAGTAGGAGTGTTGAAGGAAGATCAAGAAGTAGCCAGAAAATGCTACTTAGACAGCCTAAAAACAAAGAAAAAGAATGTCGTAGAGCCAAGCCCAAAGGCTTGTTCCCACAACATCAACTTTGCTGAGTTGGACCCCAAGGGAGACTTCAGCGACCAACGTCTGAAACCCACTGAAGATTTGAAGCAAATACAGATCAGAAAATCAACTGATCAAGTTACCAACATCGGAGCAAACTTGTCCCCAGAAGAAGAAAACACCATAGTTGAGTTGCTTAGAAAAAACATCGACCTCTTTTCTTGGACACCAGCAGACATGACCGGCATAGACCCGTCGTTCATCTGTCACAAATTCTCACTCGGACCATCTGCCAAGCCGATTTCACAAAGAAAGAGAAAGCTCGGCCCGGAACGTAAGCAAGCAGTCGCAGAAGAAACTCAAAAGCTATTGGATGCCTCTTTTATAAAAGAAATCCAATACCCCAGTTGGCTATCAAATGTTGTACTGGTCAATAAATCGAACGACAAATGGCGTATGTGCATTGATTTCACTGATTTAATCCATATCCCTTACCCAGCATCGACGCGCTTATCGATGGAGCTTCTGGCTATCAATCTTAAGTTTCATGGATGCTTATTTCGGTTACAAACAGATTAAAATGTACCCAGATGATGCAGTCAAAACAGTATTTATGATAGATACTTGTAATTACTACTACACTGTGATGCCTTTTGGTCTCAAAAATGCCGGTGCAACTTACCAACATTTGATGGACAGGGTATTTCATAGTCAAATCGGCAAGAATTTGGAAGTGTATATAGATGACATGGTCGTTAAAACAGAAGAGGGGAAACATCATTCTGACGATTTGGAAGAGATTTTATCATCCATTCGCAAGCATAAGATGCGCTTAAACCCCACAAAATGCTCATTTGGGGTGCAAGCAGGCAAATTCCTCGGATTCATGCTGACAAACAGAGGCATTGAAGCCAATCCTGACAAATGTCAAGCTATTTTAGAGATGCAAACACTGCAAGAAAAACGCATTTTTCAGGAGGAAAAAATCCGCCGGAAATGCACTAAATCCGCCGGAAAAGTGATGTTTCCGGCGGATTTTTTCCGCCGGTAAAATGCTCGTAGGTAACGATTTCCGGCGGATTTCGCCGGTAATTTCAGGCGGATTTTTTGAATTTCCGGCGGAATTTTTAAAAAGAAAAAAAATCGAATATTCATTACCCTGATGTCAATTTTTTAAATTTTTTTTTAATTTTATATTTAATTAAATAAGAAGTAATAAAAAATGAAGTAGAATATGATAACAAAATTATATAGAATAGAATTAGAAGTAATAGAGAAATTAGAATGAATAAAAATGAAAGAGAGTTGTGTAAAAAAAAAGAATGAAAGAGAGTATGGAAAAATAATATAGTGAGAATAAGAATGAAGAAATAAGAAGAAGTGAGAAGAAGGAAGAATGAATAAGTGAGAATAAATGAGAAGGAAGAAGGTGTAAAAAAAAGAATGAAAGAAAGTATGGAAAAATAATATAGGAGACAATAAGAATGAAGAAGTGAGAAGGAGTAAGAATGAATGAGAGTATGAGAATGAAGAAATAAGAAGAAGTGAGAAGGAAGAAGAATGAATAAGTGAGAAGGAAGAAGAATAAATGAGAAGGAAGAAGAAAAGAGAAATGTGGAAGAGTGTCGGAGAAAGTGAGAAGGAAATAAAGACTGAAATAAGAGAATGAGAAGAGTGTAGGAGAAAGTTTTATTTATAAGAAATTCAAAATGTTCCGGCGGATTTTTAACAGTTCCGGGAGATTTTTTGAAATTTTTTATTATTTTTCTTAAATAAAATTCGTAGGAAATTCAAAAAAATCCGCCGGAAATGTTCCGGCGGTTTTTCAATTTTTTTTTTAAAAGTAAATCCACCGGAAATTCAAAAAAATCTCCCAGAAATGTTTTGGTGACATTTCCGGCAGATTTGTTTTTTTAAAAAAAAAAATTTAAACAAACCGCCGGAAATTCAAAAATATCCACGGGAAACGACATATCCGGCAGATTTTGTTTAAAAATAATAAAAAATTTCAAATTTAAAAACAATCCGCCGGAAATGTAAAATCCGCCGGAAAATCAAATTTTTCCGCCGAAAATTTGCCGAAGGAAAAAATCCGCCGAAAATGCCATATTTCCACCGGAAACGTACCGACGAGAAAAATTCGCCGGAAAAAATTCGCCGGTAATATGCGATTTTCTTGTAGTGAAAGCCCCTCTAGTCCCAAAGAAGTTCAACAACTCACTGGACGGCTGGCAACTTTATCTCGCTTTCTATCTTGCGCGGGTGATAGAGATATCTCTATATAAAATCTCTTTAACACCAAAGACGCACAAACAACTCACAGGCCATCTGACCACTTTACGTTTTTGTTTTCTTCTTTTTTGCAGGTGACAAAGCCTTCCACTTCTTCTCCTCATTGAGAAAAGGAGGCCATTTTGAATGGAGCAATGATTTCCAAGATGCTTTCGAAAAAATAAAGCAGTTCCTCTCCTCACCACCAATCCTGGTCAAGCCAAAAGTCGAAGAACCATTACTTTTATATCTAGCAGTTTCAGGTAGGGCCATGAGCCCGGTGCTGATCCGCGAAGAAGAAAGGGAGCAACAACCCGTTTACTTCTGCCGCAAGGTGCTGAAAGGAGCCGAGTTGTGCTATCAGAAAATAGAGAAGCTCGCCTTGGCGCTCATTACAACAGCCTGGCGACTACGTCCATACTTTCAAGGTACAAAATCATTATCAGAACTGATCACCCAATAAAGCAAGTGTTAAGGAAACCGGATTTAGCAGGAAGGATGGTGGCATGGTCTATAGAGTTGTCAGAATATGATATAACTTTCCTCCCTCGAGGGGGAATCAGGGCACAAGTCCTTGCCGATTTTACAGTAGAACTCACTCCAGATATTTCAGAGCCCGACCTAATTGCATGGACATTATCAGTTGATGGAGCATCCAATTAAAAGGGTAGTGGGGATGGAATCACTCTCGAAAGCCCAGAGGGACTCCTGATTGAACAATCACTCCGTTTTGATTTCCGAGCTAGCGACAACAGGGCAGAATATGAAGCCCTTATTGTAGGTATGAAGCTAGCCAAAGAAGTCAGAGTCCAGAATCTTAAAGTCAAAAGTGATTCAGAATTGGTCACCAGCCAGGTCTCTGGCGAATTCCAAACCAGGGACCCTCAGTTGGGCAAATACCTTCAAAAAGTTAGAGGTCTAGCAAATGATTTCTCCACTTTCAAACTTTTGTACGTCCCTAGAGAGCAAACTGTCCGAGCTGATATATTGTCAAAACTGGCAAGCACCAAAAAGCCAAGCAACAATCACACGGTCATCCAAGAAACTCTCCTCTCCCCCAGCGTTGAGGCAGACGAAGTGCATGCTTTGGAGCAAACATCTAATTCGACCATTCCAATCATATCCTACCTCCAACATGATATTTTACCAACAGACGAGTTGGAAGCCAAACAACTCTGCAAAGAAGCAGCCAAATACACCTTGGTGGCAGGCAAGCTTTACAAAATAGGGTTTTCAACACCTCTATTACGGTGCTTACTTCCTGAAGAAGCAGACTATGTGATGAGAGAAGTGCACCAGGGAATTTGTGGAAGCCATATTCGCGGACACTCTCTAGCAAACAAGGTCCTCCGAGCAGGTTACTATTGGCCACATCTCAACAAAGATTGTATAACTTTTTCAAGAAAGTGTGATATATGTAACATCCCCAAAATAATTAATTTAATTATTTTCATATTTAACCCAATTAATTTATTTTAGTGCTTGATTGATAAATTTTGTTAATTGAGTGCTAGATTAATTATTGATTGGTGTAGGGTTTTTAAGTGAATAATAGATAGAAAATGGTATTTTTAGGATATTTGAGTTGAGTGAGGGCATAGAGATCATTTCACCCCACACCCTCACTTATGATTGTTTTAAAAGGAAAAAGAAATAAAGAAAGTGAGAAGAGAGAGTGAGAGGTCGAGAGAAAAGAAGAAAAGAAAAGAAGAGAAGAAGGAGCACCACCCAAACCCTAACTCCATGCCATCATCATCTTCCCTTCCATTTTCGTTTTCCATAGCTAGGTGAGCTTATCTCCTCTTTCCTTTTATTTTGGGTTTCGAATTTTAAGAGTTTGAGAGACGTGATGAGTTGATATTTTTGAGTTCAATGTTGATTTGAAGGTTCCTAGATGATTAGGAGCCAACCCAAGGTAGATTGAGCAAGGATTGAAGTTCGATTTGGTGTTGGAAGCGAGTTGGTGACTTAGGGTTCGATTTGGGATTTTTGGGAAAAGTTTGTGTTTCGAATCAATTGTGGTTCTCGCCGTTTGAAGGTGAGTTCTTACTCCGTTTAGGCTTTGATTGGTATGTTGAGTTGTTGTTTTGGTTTGTTGTACGTTATCGAGAAATGTTTTCGTGTAAAAACCGTTAAAATTGTATTTGTTGTCAAACTTGTTTTTTTGATATGATTGGTTTATTGGAAATGTTTTTATGTTGTTATGAACCATTGTTAAGTTAGGAATGTTATGGATTCAGTATTGGAACCATTTGGAGAGCGAAATGACACAAAACCGAGTTTTGAAAACTTAGAAAATGGCCACTGTCATCAGGACACGGCCCGTGTCCAACTCTGCATCTTGCAATTTTGGCTACTATCTTCAGGACACGGCCCGTGTCAAAGTGACACGGGTACTCGTGCCCCACTCTGCGTTTTGCCAAATTTTTTAAAAACTTGGACACGGCCCGTGTCCGATTGACACGGGACACGATTGACACGGGTGCCCGTGTCCCAAACTATTTTTTTTTATGTTCTTCAAGGTAAATGGTTCAATCCTTCCCTAACACCCTTCTTAACCTTTCCTAATGACAATTGATTACTTTGAGTCCACGAATCATTTATTTTCATGGTACAAAATGAGTAATATTAGGTTATGTATAAATGCAAACCGTATGATGTGTACCGAGAGAGAATACACGAACAAATGTTAATTGATGGACTTGGTGTTCCATTAGAGGCTTTGGTAGCCAAGTTAAATATGATAATATGGGGTAACGACCTCGAGATGTTAGCATACTAGGGGAGGGAAGTCATGAGCCCAGAACCTAGGCCTCTTCCATGTTTGCCCTCTAATCTGATATTAGCGGATTAGGTTCACCGAGTAGTGGTTACCAGTGTTGTGCTAATGCCATGATGTACGTAGCTATCCAGACTTGGGTTACGAGTTAAAGAAAGATTAAAAAAAAACTATGAGTCGAGTTGTGAGGGGTCACGTAAGGACTCACCGAGATTTTATTTCACTGTTTATGTTTTGTGGTTTTTACAGAGAAATAGGGAAAAGGAAAAGCAAAGAAGCATGAGTAGCAGCTGTGCTACATGATGATGATGATGATGATGATGATGATATGATGGATTTTGGAAATCCGCTTGACATGTTGCTTAGTTCCCTAGTTTTTTAATGTATTACGATATTATAACTTATACTTTGTTGAAGTTATGTATCGCTGTTTATAATTGAGATGTTGAACAATAGGTAAATAATGACTTATAAACTTTGGTTTATAGTTGTTGAGTAACCCTTTTGAACTCATGGTGGTTATAAGGGGACAACTAGATGAGTTGTCATCAATGTCTGGTTATGTTCAATGTCTTTAATAAGAAATATTACTCGATGTATGCTTTTAGGTGCATTCTCATATTTCATTAAATGTGAAATACATGGGTGTTACAATAGATGTCAAAGGCACTCTGATCTTCACCATGCCCAACAACAACACTCCAGTCAATCACATCACCATGGCCTTTCTACAAGTGGGGGCTGACATATTGGGACCTTTTCCTATAGATCCAGGACAAGTCAAGTTCTTGATAGTTGCGGTTGAATACTTCACCAAATGCACTACAAGAATTACGCGATTTACCGGCGGATTTTTTCCGGCGGAAAAAGTCCACCGGTAAGTTTCCGGCAGATTTTGAGGCTTTCAGACGGATTTATACCGCTGGTACATTTTCGTCGGATTTTGTAGTGTTTCCGGCGGTTTTGGGTCCGCAAGGTAAGTTACCGTCGGATTTTTTGGGTATCTCCGACGGATTTTGCACGCAAAAATAAAATTCAAAAAAAATTAAAATCCGCCAATAATCACCTTTTCTGGCGGTTTTTTTTCGAAATTTAAAATTTGATTTTTTGCTAAATTCGGCCGGTAGTGCCTCGTTCCGGCGGAAAGTTCCGCCAATAACTACCCACCAAAAAATCCGCCGGTAAAGCTTATTTCTGGCGGAATTTTTTTCGAAATTCAAAATTCCATATTGACTAAAATCCGCCAGTAGTGCCTCGTTCCGGCGGATATATCCGCCAAAAAGTATCCACCAAAAAATCCGCCGGTAGTGCCTAGTTTCAGCGGATTGTGTTTTGATATTTGCAATTCCGTTT
Source organism: Astragalus membranaceus (assembly GCA_039519185.1). Classification (NCBI taxonomy): domain Eukaryota; kingdom Viridiplantae; phylum Streptophyta; class Magnoliopsida; order Fabales; family Fabaceae; genus Astragalus; species Astragalus membranaceus. The sequence goes on along the minus strand of CM076851.1, from coordinate 18,560,261 downwards.
TGTGTCATTTCCGCTGGTAAATCGGCTTTCTGGCGGATTCCATTTCAAAATTTGAAATCCGTTTTGACCAAAATCCGTCGGTAATCTCCAATTGTGGCGGATTTTGTATTTGGTTTTCGGGAATCACATTCCAACCGTTGGGCTCTTCTTTTCTCCACAAACACTATAAGTTGCGAATTTATTCACTCCAAATTCATTCATAAACTTCACTTCTCTCAAATTTTCTCTTCCCTCTGCGAATCTTCTGTTCTCTTCTCTCATTCCAAATTGGTCACTCAAATATTCTCCAATCTGTTCTCTTCCCTCTGCGAGAATGTTTGTAAATTTTGTTTGAGGTATGTTTTTTAACTGATATTTGATTGTTTTAGTTAATATTTAGTTTTAGAATATGAGTTGGTTAATCTTTCTTATATTATTTGTTTAGCAATTGATTGGAGTTTGGTTGAAAGTTTTGTTCAAAAGAGTCCGGAAAGCATCAAGTCAGAGACTTCTCTTCACTAGTTGAAATTTTGTTCAAAGTTAAAAAAGTAAATATTAGAAAGTAAATATTATTTGTTTAGCATCAAGTCAGAGACTTCTCTTAAATTTATTTAGTTAAAAAAGTAAAATTAATATAATATAAAATGTTACCATTAATTTACTAAAAACAAATTATATTTTAATTATACTGTAATTATAATGTGTTATAATGTGTTATATTTACTATAACTAATTGTATTGTAATTATTTTGTTTATTTTAATAGTTAAAATCAAAATATCAATATATATTCAAAAATAATAGTTAATAGTTTATTTAATTTACTTTGAATGCATATGATATTTAATTTATTGGTTATAATTAAAATTTGTATATTTGGTCAAAAATAAAAATAAAAATGCATATTGTTCTAATACACATAAATGATATATACTATAGTATATTAGGAACATCCACAAAAAAATGGATCGTAGTTAGATGTATGATCGAATGTATCCTGAAAGAGTTGGGTTGAAGCGACGTTTTGTACAAAGAGTTGAAGAGTTTGTTCTTTTTGCTAAGCGTCAAAACGAATTTGAGCAACAAGTTGGAATTAGATGTCATTGCGCCAAATGTATGTTTCGAAGTATAAAAAATGAAGGAGATGTACAACTTGATTTGTACAATAATGGGTTTAAGCCAAATTATTGGATATGGACCCGTCTAGGCGAGGTAGCACCTGGAGTAGCAGTTCCTGTGTTGACTCTTTGTCATATGATGTAAGTTGTCCAATTTTAGGACCAAATTGTGCAGGGTTTTGATGGTATTATAGTCATTATCTGGGGATTTAGCTTAGTATTAGAAATTTGTAGTAGGAAATCCTTTTTGTAAGCCATTCCTGCATTTTTGGAGTTATTTTGTACTTGAAGACATCCAACCTGTGTGTTATCATTCGGCGAACCAGACACTTGCCCGGAGATGCAGCACAATTGGGAAGATTTAAGTTTCTGTCCAATTTCGCGTCGCGACCAGGAGGGTTAGCGTCGCGAAGGAAGCATGAATCAGGAGGAAATTGGATTCTGTCCAATTTCGCGTCGCGACGGGCTCGTGTTGCGACGCGATGGCTTATTGAAAGTTAGAGTTTTAATTCAGTTTTGCGTTTTTTCAAAAGAGCTTGGTCATTGGAGCGCAGCCAGACGTCTTGGAGCAGAGAAAAGTGAGATTTTGGGAGCTCTTCACCACTTGGGAACGAGGGTTGAAGGTTCCTATGTCTATCTTTACTTGTATTGCTTTCTTTACTCTAGTTATGTCTCTATTCACCATGTGTAACTAATTTTCTAAGATTAGGGAGAGACGATTCTCCCCGAACCTATGTTATGGATACTTTGTTATGGTTAATACAATTAGTTGTTTGAATTATCATAAGTCTATGCCTCTGATCGTATCGCATGGGGATATGGGTTGCATGCTGGATATGGGGTATTAGATCATGTACTTGTGATCACCATAGGAATATGGGGTTGGATGCATGAATTCTCTATTTCTTAAGTTTATTGCTTTACCGGTTGGCATGATTCACCTAAGGAATTAGGGTAACTCAATTAGGTAAAAGGGGTTCTAAGGCAAGGAATTATCATTAACCTACTATAGTGAATTGAATCTGGTAGTTCAAACAATTAATATGTAATTAGCTGAAGGTCCGTAAGATAGGTGAAGGGAGAGGATTTAAAACACTAATCGCTTTCTCTCGTTATTTCAACAAAAGTTTTTACTTTCGCGTTACTCAATTACAAATCAACCAATTTTCACAATCTAGAATTAATAAAATTTGCTATTGTTACAACACACAATCCCTGTGGAATCGACCGGTACTTACCGTAATTTTATTACTTGCAACGTTTTCAGTACACTTGCTGAATACCTAACATCCTGCGGTGAATAATGTTCCTGTGGAAGTAGAAGGTCCAACATCAAGTAGTTATCCAGTCGAAGAAGCTCCTGTTGAACCAAGGACAAACACTCTTTGTTTTGTATGATAACAAATTATAATCTGTCTACTAATGGTTACAATTGAACAAAAGTACAGGACATAAATCAAAGAGCAGGATATCTTAAAGTGTAGAGGCTTGGAGGAGAAGCCATCCAGAGTTGAAGACCTAATTGTTATTTGCTTTTGATAGGACACAATGTAAGATCCGATCACTTCAGTTATATAACTTTTAGTAGTTGAGAGATGATGCTTTTTTAAAAAAATATAACTGTAGTGTTAAAAGCCTAGAAAAATATTTTTATACAAACGCATGGATGCATAGGCAAGGCACGTAACATGAGAAAATGTTTTAAAGCATATAATCGATTTTATGCTTCCTTCACATAGCACATAATCGATTTTATGCCTATGGGTTTTTTAAAGGAATATATTTTGGAAAGAAAACAATCGATTAACGGCTTTGTGTTTTTAAAGAAGAGAATCGATTACACTCCTGTTTTTGCAAACCACGTAATCGATTCTTAGCTCTTGTTGAAAGAATATAATCGATTATATGCTTCATTCCATAAAGCAAATAATCGATTATCCAACTCTTCTCAAAACACATAATCGATTATCATACTCCTTGTTTTAAGCAAAGAATCGATTTCATGCTTCCTTTCAAAAAGAAATCAATCGGTTACTCACTTATGAGTTATTTCCTTTTTTAGAACAAAGAATCGATTATCACTCTTAGTTATTCAGGAACATAATCGATTCTAACATTTTACAAAATCCTCCAACGGTCATATTTTTACGATCCCTATAAGTAGGGACCTTGACTTCACAAACTCTCACAACCAACATTACACGATTTCCAAAATCACAAAAAGAGAAAAAAAAAAAAGAACTTTCATTGTCAAATCATTTTTCAAGTTCTTCATTTCCAAATCACTCATCTCTCTCATCTACTATATTGTTATACTGTTTGAGTGATTGGATCATAGTTTCTCTATTGTAATAATCTTCTGTTTGGTTATTGCGAAATCCTGGGAAGTGTTCTTGGGTCGTTCAATCGGGGAGATTGAAGTGGTTGCAAAATCCTAGGAAGTGTTCTTGGGTCGTTCAATCGGGAAGATTGAGTGATTGCGAAATCCTTAGCGGGGAGCTCGGGTTCTCAATTTGGGATAATTGAGATTAGCTATAGGGAAGTTGCTTGTTTGTAAAACATTGAAGAGGTTCTTCTCATATAGTGGTTGTCATCAAGTCCAAAGGTTGCAAAGCCGGAGGCCGAGAATGTAGGGCTTTTATCCTGAACCTCGTAAAATCATGGTGTATCTCTTTCCCTTCTCTTTACTTTCTTTATCGTTTATATTTGTCTATTGTTATATCATTGTGCTGCATATAAATATCTGTTTATCATGAATTTGGATAATAGTAGCGTTAGCGTAATTTTGCACTGTGACTGGATTTGTGTTAAGGATAGCTTGCTTAGATATAGCATATAGTTTAAATCTTAGTTTCCGCATTTGATTTAAACGAGCATTGTTAATGTTTTGAAAATTGAAAAGAATTCATTTTTAGGCATATAACCTTATTCACCCCCCTCTAAGGTTATCATATAGTCCAACAATTGGTATCAGTTGCTAGAAATTGCATATAAAGCTTAACATCTTGCAATTTTATTTTATTTATTTATTTCTGATCATGGGTTCATTTATGAAAGAGGGGATGTCCTTCAATAGGCCACCCCTGTTTGATGGGACTAACTATGACTATTGGAGTAGTCGAATGAAATGTCATGTGCAGGGTATAGATTTCACTTTGTGGAGGATCATTGTTGATGGACCACTTATTCCTATGAGGATCAAAATTACTAAACCTGGTGTTGCTGTTGACGGAGATACTTCTAAATCTCAAGCCACTGGTAAAGCAGAGGAAGTACCTATTGAAGATATCTATGCCATTGACTTGAGTGAGCTGAGAAAGTCTGAATTAGATAAAATATCCTTAAATGCAAAGGCAATGAACATTCTTCACTTATCTCTATGTGAAGAAGAGTATGGAAGGGTAATAGGTTGTCAGACAGCTAAAGAAATTTGGGACTGTTTGGAAGCAACACATGTCGGCACGAGTCAGGTGAAAGATACAAAAATAAGAATTCTCACTTCTGAGTATGAAGCTTTCAAAATGAAGGAAGGTGAATCTGTTGCAGCTATGCACCAAAGATTGAAACTAATAGTAAACAACTTGAGAGCACTTGGGAAGAAGTATTCAACAAAAGATCTGAATGGGAAGATTCTTGCATCCTTGACTAGTGATTCCTTTCCTAAGACTTGTGCTATCACTGAAGCCAAAGATATTGGCACTTTACCTCAAGAAGACTTGATTGGGTCTATTCTCGCATTTGAGGTGGTGCTGGCCGCTAAGAAGGTTCAAGAAAAAGAAGTGGTAAAAGAAAGGAAGTCTCTTGCCCTTGCAGTTAAAACTCCTAAGATGGCAAGGAAAGAGGTTGAGTCTGATGAAGAATCCGATGTTGAAGACATGGCTAAAATGTTTGAAGAATTCATGAGATTCAGAAAGCTTGGGAAGGGTGACTATTCAAAGAAATCTGGGTACAACAAAGAAGACAGTTATGAGAAAAGAGATGATCAACCAAAATGTTTTGAATGCAACAAACAGGGTCATCTCAAAATGAATTGTCCAAAGCTAAAATCCAAGTACCAACAAAAGAAAGTCATGAAGGCTACATGGGACAACACAGATACTGAAGGTGATACAGATGAAGAAGAGGAGGTTGCAAATGTTATTTGTTTTACGGCAAAAGACACCCCGGAGGCTACATGGGACAATTTTCACACTGACAGTGAAACAAATGAAGAAGAGAAGACTGCCAATGTTGTATGTCATATGGCAAATGACGCATCTAATGTAATCCTTGATAACCATAGTCTTTCTAATTCACTTGAGCATGATGATTTGTTTGATGATGTGTATAGTAGTCAAGACTTGAGTGAAGCTTTTGAAGATCTTTATAATGAACATGAAACTCTTTTTATTAAATATAAGGATTTGAAAAAGAGTAACAAAAGGAAGCTCACTAAAATTGAGACTCTTGAAAATGAGGTAGCTAAGTTGAAGAATGAGCTACATAAAACTAAACCTTTCAACCTTGAACTACTTGAGCTTAAACAAAATTTTGAAAAAGTCAAGGTTGAAAATGAAATTTTGAAAGAATCTTTAAAAAAGTTTGAGGTAGGTGAAAAGACCTTAACCAAGATACTCCACTCCCAACATGAATATGCTGATAGGAGAGGTAATTGGGTATAAAGGTAATTCCACCTCCTCTATTTTGAAAAAGAAAATGATTTTTGTAGCTGCTACTTCAAGTTATACACCTACTGTATTCTCTTGCACTTATTGTCAAAAAGGTAACCATAGCTCTCATAGATGCCCTATTCGTAGATTGTGTGAGCTTGGTACCCTTATACCTGCTTGTAAGAAACCAAGGTGGATTGTGAAAACAAACTCCTAGGGAACTAACCCACAAGGACCCAAAGAGATTTGGGTACCAAAACTATCAACTTGATTTTAGTGCAGGTATGCTTCAAGGTATGGGGGTTGTAACACCCCATTCTACCCGGCTATTTTTCATAGAGATCAGAGTTTCAAAATTTCTTTTTGAATGGAATGCTACACACGTACTTAATCTAACAACGATCAATTCAGTCTAAGCCTTCCTTATACCTTTACAATACGCAACACCATTTAATAAATTAGGGTACTCTTGATTTTACCAACAAAATCCACACATTATAATTTAGATGTCTCGCAGCGGAAAAATAACATAAACTCAAAATGCCAAACAACGGCCTCATCGGAAAATCATTAGATCAATGCATACAAAATTCAACAACAATTAAATAACATTAGAAATCCTAAGCCAACCCCCTAGGTGTCACGTATCAGAGCAGACCGACTCGGGAGTGAAAGGAGTAAGCCTTCACTCAGGACTACCTGTGGTAAACAACAACAGAAGGGTGAGTCTCAACTACATAATAAAGACTATAATAAGAAGTATATTCCATCATAGCATCACACTCATACAGTCATACAATAACATAGTTCATACAATCACCAACTCGCATGCTTATCATGAGGATGTATGCAATACCAGTTATGCATGTGGTACCATTTTCCCAGACCGCAGCCTTATCAACATAATATCAACTCAGACCGCAGCCTTATCATTTTGATTTAGAACTCAGACCGCAGCCTTATCATCTTAATCTAAAACTCAGACCGCAGCCTTATGTATGCATGAGACTCCATGACAATTCCACAATCATAATTCTTAACAACACGGCCCATGTATCCTATATCACATCTTTAATTAATCTTAGTTTTAGCCCCCATGGCCTCATCATCAATCAACACATTATTTTCTCATCTCAATCACGTCTCTATGACTAAGCTAGCTCTAGGGACCAATCTGTTACCATTAGGACCGAAGCCAAAAGACAAGGCACGGACGCACTACTTGGCGCCCTGGGCGGCACACTTGGCGCCCAACACAACACCCAACGCACAACCATATTAGGTCACCTAAAAATTTAAAACCGCTCTAGCCAAAATGTTCTAAATGGGATTTGGTCACGTGAATACAGAATTTGGCTAGGAAAAATATGTTCAGAACTCACAGCTCACCCCTAGGCACCATAACATAGTCAAAACAACACCCAATAGGACCATTTCAAAACAACAAGTGAAAATCTGGAAATTCTTTAGCAAAAGTGCTTAAAATACAATTTGGTCAGGTGAATACAAAATTTGGCTCGGTAAATTATGCTCAGAAATTGAATTGCACACTAGACACCACCCCTTAGACAAGCCAAAACGATGCCTAATAGGACCATTTCAAAACCACAAGTGCAAATCTGGAAATTCTTTAGCCAAAGTGTTTTAAATACGATTTGGTCAGGTGAATACAAAATTTGGCTCGGTAAATTATGCTCAGAAATTGAATTGAACACTAGACACCCCTTAGACAAGCCAAAACGATGCCTAATAGGACCATTTCAAAACCACAAGTGCAAATCTGGAAATTCTTTAGCCAAGGTGTTTTAAATACAATTTGGTCAGGTGAATACAAAATTTGGCTCGGTAAATTATGCTCAGAAATTGAATTGCACACTAGACACCCCTTAGACAAGCCAAAACGATGCCTAATAGGACCATTTCAAAACCGCAAGTGCAAATCTGGAAATTCTTTAGCCAAAGTGTTTTAAATACAATTTGGTCAGGTGAATACAAAATTTGGCTCGGTAAAAACTGTTTAGAATTTGAAGTGCACACAAGACACCCCTTAGACAAGCCAAAACGATGCCCAATAGGACCATTTCAAAACCACAAGTGCAAATCTGGAAATTCCTTAGCCAAAGTGTTTTAAATACAATTTGGTCAGGTGAATACAAAATTTGGCTCGGTAAAAACTGTTTAGAAATTGAAGTGCACACAAGACACCCCTTAGACAAGCCAAAACGATGCCCAATAGGACCATTTCAAAACCACAAGTGCAAATCTGGAAATTCCTTAGCCAAAGTGTTTTAAATACAATTTGGTCAGGTGAATACAAAATTTGGCTCGGTAAAAACTGTTTAGAAATTGAAGTGCACACAAGGCACCCCTTAGACAAGCCAAAACGATGCCCAATAGGACCATTTCAAAACCACAAGTGCAAATCTGGAAATTCTTTAGCCAAAGTGTTTTAAATGTCATTTGGTCAGGTGAATACAAAATTTGGCACGACAAAAACTGTTTAGAAATTGAGCTTCACATAAACCACCCCTAGGCGCACACTCCATGGGACACAGGCGCCCAGGCGCCATTCTGGGCAGCACAGGCGCCCAGACAGCAACACACGCACGCCCAGGCAGCAAAACAACACACGCAACGCAACCCAAACCCACTGCTACAGTACACAGAGCGCTATTTTCCCTAGGCACTTGGCGCCCATGTGACCCAACATCTACTAAACATCAAATTTCCAAAACAATTCACAACAACAATTCACAAAATACATTATGCTCATACCAATCATTCATTCTCACATTCATGCATTAAGGACACAACAAGGCATAAAACTAACACATGTAATCTAACATTAGCATAGGAAATCGAATCAATCACACTAATTATCAATTTCAACTAACCTAAACAATCTAACAATTAACAAAATAATGTCAAGTGGGATCCTATGGTTTACATACACCCTATTATACTCTCTATTATAGAGTGAGACTCCCCTAACCTTGATTATGACGAACTAGAGCTCTTTCCACCGAAGCACCGACAAACCACCGCAACAAGAATTCTTCCCCTTCTTCTTCCCTTATTCACGAACACGTCCTCTCTCTCTATCTCTTGGACCATTCGCGAATTGAACAAAAATAGGAAGGGTTAGGGAAAAACGAAAACCTAAGCACTTGATAGAGAAAGGAAATCGAATCATAAAGATTAGGAACCCTTACCTAGGATCAAGGTGCACAAACCCTAACTCCTTAGCTTGAAGTCGCCTCCTCCCTTCTCTTCTCCTCTCTTCGACTTTCTTTCTTTTCTTCTCTCCTTCGACTCACTTGCTCACTTTTGGCACAATTGGGGCGCAACCTAGACCCCTAGCGCCTAAGGAGCGCCTAAGCCAACAGGCTTGGGCTTCTTGGGCCGTCACTTGCAATTTCGATATTTCCGATGCTATCCCCTTCAATTAAAATAAAATGCTATATTATAATATAATAAAAGAATTTGTGCAACACTTTAAATAATTTAATCAATTACTTAATTAAATTATTTTAGGGTGTTACAACTCTCCCCCACTTAGGAAATTTCGTCCTCGAAATTCATACCTGAGTCAAATAGCTCTGGATAGGACTCCCGCATCCTACTCTCCAGCTCCCAAGTCATGCTCTCGCCAGTAGCTCCCAACCACACCACCTTTACTAAAGCAATGTTTTTCCCTCTCAGCACCTTCTCTTCTCTATCATCAATCCTCACTGGCATAGTCTCCACAGTGAGATTATCTCGCACCTCAATATCATCCATATGGATCACATGAGACGGGTCCGGAACGTACTTCCGAAGTTGCGACACGTGAAATACGTCGTGCAAGTTCGAAAGGTTAGGTGGTAGAGCCACCCTATAAGCAACCTTTCCGACCCTCTCGGTGATCTGGTACGGCCCAATAAATCTAGGAGTCAACTTCTTTGCTTTAAGTGCACGCCCAACACCAGCCATAGGCGTGACTCTCAAGAAAACATGCTCTCCAGCCTGAAATTCCAAATCCTTTCTTCTTCTATCTTGGTAACTCTTTTGCCGACTTTGAGACTCTTTCATTTTCTCCCTGATCATTTTTATCTTCTCTGTAGTCTCTCTCACTAATTCAGGTCCAAGAACAACACTTTCTCCAGACTCATGCCAACACACAGGAGTTCTACACCTCCGCCCATACAGTGCCTCGTAAGGAGCCATCCCTATACTTGAATGGTAGCTGTTGTTGTAAGTAAACTCAATTAATGGAAGGTGTGTATCCCACGCACCTCCCTGCTCCAAAACACACGATCTCAATAAGTCCTCCAATGACTGAATGGTTCTCTCTGTCTGCCCATCAGTCTGAGGATGATAGGCTGAACTCAACCTCAATCTGGACCCCAATGCCTCCTGCAAGCTTTCCCAAAACTCCGAAGTAAATCTCGGATCTCTGTCAGATACAATACTCTTCGGGACACCATGCAACTTTACAATCACCTGAATATATATCTCAGCCAATCTCGATACCGGATATGTGATGTTGATAGGAAGGAAGTGAGCAGACTTCGTCAACCTATCCACGATCACCAAAATAGAATCAAACCCCCGAACGGTTCTTGGTAACCCAGTCACAAAATCCATGGAAATGCTATCCCATTTCCATTCCGGAACATCTAAAGGTTGCATCAACCCCGCAGGCTTCTGGTGCTCAACCTTTGACTTCTGGCAAGTCAAACAGGCATACACAAACTGTGCTACATCTTTCTTCATACCAGGCCACCAGAATAATTTCTTCAAGTCATGGTACATCTTTGTAGCCCCTGGATGAATACTTAGCTTGCTCCTATGACTCTCCTCCAGGATCATCTTCTTCATCTCAACATCATCGGGAATACAGATCCTATCTCTAAATCTCAACACACCCTGGGAATCCAACCTGAAATCCCCATCCACATTCTGATCACCCGCAACTAACAAGTCAACTAGCTTCACATCTAATTTCTGGGCGTCTCTGATACTAACCAAGAAGTCATTACCAATCCTCAGCATACCCAGCTTAACACTTCGCGGTGTCATTTCACAAACCAGACTCATATCACGGAATTGCTCAATCAACTCCAACTCTTTTACCATCATTGCTGACATATGCAAAGTCTTTCGACTCAAAGCATCAGCCACGACATTAGCTTTGCCGGGGTGATAGTTTAAGCCAAAATCATAGTCTTTCAGCAGCTCTAACCAACGCCTCTGCCTCATATTCAGCTCCTTCTGATCAAACAAGTATTTCAAACTCTTGTGGTAGCTGAATACCTCGAATCTAGTGCCATACAAATAGTGCCTCCAAATCTTTAGCGCAAACACAATAGCAGCCAATTCCAAATCATGAGTAGGATAGTTCTTCTCATGAGTCCGCAACTGTCTGGACGCATAAGCGACTACCTTCCCATCCTGCATCAATACTCCCCCTAAGCCCATTCTGGAAGCATCACAATATACCACAAACGGTTGATCCGGCACGGGCAACACTAACACCGGAGATGTTGTCAATCTCTTCTTCAACTCTTGGAAACTCTCTTCACACTTAGCATCCCACACAAAAACTCTCCCTTTACACGTCAATTGAGTCAACGGAAGGGCTAGCTTTGAGAAACCCTCTATGAACCTCCTGTAGTAACCAGCCAATCCCAAGAAACTCCTGATCTCAGTCGCGGACTTTGGGCTCTCCCACTGTAACACTGCATCAACCTTGGCGGGGTCCACAGCTATGCCATCACTAGAAATAATATGACCCAGAAAGCTTACCTCATGCAGCCAGAACTCGCATTTGGACAACTTAGCATAAAGCTTCTTCTCTTTCAATACCTCAAGCACCAATCTCAAGTGCTCTGCATGCTCCCCCTCAGACTTGGAGTATACCAGAATATCATCTATAAAAACTACCACAAATCGATCCAAGTAACTATGGAAGATATGGTTCATGTACTCCATAAACACCCCTGGTGCATTGGTGACACCAAACGGCATCACAGAGTACTCATAATGTCCATACCTCGTTCGGAACGCTGTCTTCTGGACGTCTTCGTCTTTTACTTTAATTTGATGATACCCTGACCTCAAATCAATTTTGCTAAAAACCTTAGCACCCACCAGCTGGTCCATCAGATCATCAATTCTCGGAAGAGGGTACTTATTTTTAATAGTTACCTTGTTCAACTGTCTATAATCCACACACAGGCGCATACTCCCATCTTTCTTCTTTACTAACAGAACCGGAGCTCCCCATGGCGACACACTAGGTCTCACAAATTTCTTTTCAAGTAACTCTTCCAACTGCTTCTTCAACTCAGATAACTCAGAAGCTGACATCCGGTACGGTGCCATGGATACCGGCCTAGTACCAGGCACAAGGTCAATCCCAAACTCTACTTCCCTCTCTGGTGGCACACTGGGAATCTCACCAGGGAACACCTCAGGGAACTCACACACCACCTGCAACCCTTCAACCATAGCTTGGTTTTCAGCAGACATAGACGCCATCAAAGCAAATAGTTGACCACCATCCTTCATTACCTTATGCAGCTGATCCCCAGACAACAAAACAGACTTTTCCTCCCCAGGAGGAAAGAAACTCACAGACTTGCTGAAACAGTTGATGTGCACATGGTTATCCACTAACCAGTCCATACCAAGAATAACATCCAACCCTCCCAAAGGCAAACATATAAGGTCAACCAGAAAATCTCTGCCGAATACTGACAGAGGACACTTAGCACACAATAGAGAAGTAGTCACCGAACCCTTAGCCGGAGTGTCGATAACCATTTCCCTTTTCATATCAGACAGTACTAGATTTAACTTTTCAGCACAAACAGCAGCAATAAAAGAATGCGTAGCACCAGTATCAACTATAGCAACTAAAGGGGAACCATAAATAAAACAAGTACCTCGAATCTCATTGGGCCCCTCTGAGCCTGCCAGCGCGAAAACTCTTCCATTGGATTTCTCTTTCTTTGGTTTGGTGCATTTAGAACTAAAGTGACCAGCTTCGCCACAATTGAAACACACTGATTCCTTACGATCACAGTTAGACGCCATATGACCTTTCTTCCCACAACAGTAACACATTACTTCAGTCTTGCAATCGAAACTTTTGTGACCCGGCTTGCCACACGTGTAACACACTATATCAGCGGGAACACCTCCCCCACCAGGCTTCTTACCCTCAGAAAATCTTTTACCAGCACCTGCCTTCCACTTATTTTTACCTCCAGCCGTATCATAGGGCTTTCCCCTAAACTGGGTATTCCTTTTCTCTTTCCCAACCTTGTAGGCAGCAGAACTGACCTCTTCATAAATTCTACTCTTGTCAACTAGCCTAGCAAAATCTCGTATCTCATGATACCCAATTGCCTTCTTAATGTCAGGTCGCAGGCCACTTTCAAATTTCACACACTTAGAGAACTCTGAATCAGCATCATTGGCGTAGTAAGGACAAAATTGGGCCAGCTCTTCAAATTTGGCTGCATACTCAGCCACTGTCTTATTTCCCTGCTTCAGTTCTAAAAATTCTACCTCCTTCTTGGCCCGAACGTCTTCAGGGTAATACTTTTTTTTAAATTCCCTTGTGAAGACTTCCCAAGTAACCTCTTCACCAGCAGTGTTCAACCTATGCAGCATCCCTAACCACCACTTGTCAGCCTCTTCCGCCAGCATGTGCGTCCCGAACTTCACTTGCTGGGCAGCAGTGCAATCCATAACACGGAATATCCGCTCTATCTCATTCAACCACGACAAGGCTCCATCGGGATCATACCGACCCTTGAAGGTGGGTGGGTTCTCCCTCTGAAACGTTGCCAGGTTACGTGCATTCATATCAGCAGCATTGTGTTGATTTCCAACAGCTTGGGCTATGGCCTGCAGAGCAGCAGCCAAAGCAGCATCATCCCTTCTAGCCATATCAACCTAGCACTGCAGCATAAACGACAATTTAGAACTTAAAACAAAAACATCTAATTGTCATACACAATATGACAGACAGACACACTTGGTCGGACAGACCGAACTTTTGCTCTGATACCACTAATGTAACACCCCATTCTACCCGGCTATTTTTCATAGAGATCAGAGTTTCAAAATTTCTTTTTGAATGGAATGCTACACACGTACTTAATCTAACAACGATCAATTCAGTCTAAGCCTTCCTTATACCTTTACAATACGCAACACCATTTAATAAATTAGGGTACTCTTGATTTTACCAACCAAATCCACACATTATAATTTAGATGTCTCGCAGCGGAAAAATAACATAAACTCAAAATGCCAAACAACGGCCTCATCGGAAAATCATTAGATCAATGCATTCAAAATTCAACAACAATTAAATAACATTAGAAATCCTAAGCCAACCCCCTAGGTGTCACGTATCAGAGCAGACCGACTCGGGAGTGAAAGGAGTAAGCCTTCACTCAGGACTACCTGTGGTAAACAACAACAGAAGGGTGAGTCTCAACTACATAATAAAGACTATAATAAGAAGTATATTCCATCATAGCATCACACTCATACAGTCATACAATAACATAGTTCATACAATCACCAACTCGCATGCTTATCATGAGGATGTATGCAATACCAGTTATGCATGTGGTACCATTTTCCCAGACCGCAGCCTTATCAACATAATATCAACTCAGACCGCAGCCTTATCATTTTGATTTAGAACTCAGACCGCAGCCTTATCATCTTAATCTAAAACTCAGACCGCAACCTTATGTATGCATGAGACTCCATGACAATTCCACAATCATAATTCTTAACAACACGGCCCATGTATCCTATATCACATCTTTAATTAATCTTAGTTTTAGCCCCCATGGCCTCATCATCAATCAACACATTATTTTCTCATCTCAATCACGTCTCTATGACTAAGCTAGCTCTAGGGACCAATCTGTTACCATTAGGACCGAAGCCAAAAGACAAGGCACGGACGCACTACTTGGCGCCCTGGGCGGCACACTTGGCGCCCAACACAACACCCAACGCACAACCATATTAGGTCACCTAAAAATTAAAAACCGCTCTAGCCAAAATGTTCTAAATGGGATTTGGTCACGTGAATACAGAATTTGGCTAGGAAAAATATGTTCAGAACTCACAGCTCACCCCTAGGCACCATAACATAGTCAAAACAACACCCAATAGGACCATTTCAAAACAACAAGTGAAAATCTGGAAATTCTTTAGCCAAAGTGCTTAAAATACAATTTGGTCAGGTGAATACAAAATTTGGCTCGGTAAATTATGCTCAGAAATTGAATTGCACACTAGACACCCCTTAGACAAGCCAAAACGATGCCTAATAGGACCATTTCAAAACCACAAGTGAAAATCTGGAAATTCTTTAGCCAAAGTGTTTTAAATACGATTTGGTCAGGTGAATACAAAATTTGGCTCGGTAAATTATGCTCAGAAATTGAATTGCACACTAGACACCCCTTAGACAAGCCAAAACGATGCCTAATAGGACCATTTCAAAACCACAAGTGCAAATCTGGAAATTCTTTAGCCAAAGTGTTTTAAATACAATTTGGTCAGGTGAATACAAAATTTGGCTCGGTAAATTATGCTCAGAAATTGAATTGCACACTAGACACCCCTTAGACAAGCCAAAACGATGCCTAATAGGACCATTTCAAAACCACAAGTTCAAATCTGGAAATTCTTTAGCCAAAGTGTTTTAAATACAATTTGGTCAGGTGAATACAAAATTTGGCTCGGTAAAAACTGTTTAGAATTTGAAGTGCACACAAGACACCCCTTAGACAAGCCAAAACGATGCCCAATAGGACCATTTCAAAACCACAAGTGCAAATCTGGAAATTCCTTAGCCAAAGTGTTTTAAATACAATTTGGTCAGGTGAATACAAAATTTGGCTCGGTAAAAACTGTTTAGAAATTGAAGTGCACACAAGACACCCCTTAGACAAGCCAAAACGATGCCCAATAGGACCATTTCAAAACCACAAGTGCAAATCTGGAAATTCCTTAGCCAAAGTGTTTTAAATACAATTTGGTCAGGTGAATACAAAATTTGGCTCGGTAAAAACTGTTTAGAAATTGAAGTGCACACAAGGCACCCCTTAGACAAGCCAAAACGATGCCCAATAGGACCATTTCAAAACCACAAGTGCAAATCTGGAAATTCTTTAGCCAAAGTGTTTTAAATGTCATTTGGTCAGGTGAATACAAAATTTGGCACGACAAAAACTGTTTAGAAATTGAGCTTCACATAAACCACCCCTAGGCGCACACTCCATGGGACACAGGCGCCCAGGCGCCATTCTGGGCAGCACAGGCGCCCAGACAGCAACACACGCACGCCCAGGCAGCAAAACAACACACGCAACGCAACCCAAACCCACTGCTACAGTACACAGAGCGCTATTTTCCCTAGGCACTTGGCGCCCATGTGACCCAACATCTACTAAACATCAAATTTCCAAAACAATTCACAACAACAATTCACAAAATACATTATGCTCATACCAATCATTCATTCTCACATTCATGCATTAAGGACACAACAAGGCATAAAACTAACACATGTAATCTAACATTAGCATAGGAAATCGAATCAATCACACTAATTATCAATTTCAACTAACCTAAACAATCTAACAATTAACAAAATAATGTCAAGTGGGATCCTATGGTTTACATACACCCTATTATACTCTCTATTATAGAGTGAGACTCCCCTAACCTTGATTATGACGAACTAGAGCTCTTTCCACCGAAGCACCGACAAACCACCGCAACAAGAATTCTTCTCCTTCTTCTTCCCTTATTCACGAACACGTCCTCTCTCTCTATCTCTTGGACCATTCGCGAATTGAACAAAAATAGGAAGGGTTAGGGAAAAACGAAAACCTAAGCACTTGATAGAGAAAGGAAATCGAATCATAAAGATTAGGAACCCTTACCTAGGATCAAGGTGCACAAACCCTAACTCCTTAGCTTGAAGTCGCCTCCTCCCTTCTCTTCTCCTCTCTTCGACTTTCTTTCTTTTCTTCTCTCCTTCGACTCACTTGCTCACTTTTGGCACAATTGGGGCGCAACCTAGACCCCTAGCGCCTAAGGAGCGCCTAAGCCAACAGGCTTGGGCTTCTTGGGCCGTCACTTGCAATTCCGATATTTCCGATGCCATCCCCTTCAATTAAAATAAAATGCTATATTATAATATAATAAAAGAATTTGTGCAACACTTTAAATAATTTAATCAATTACTTAATTAAATTATTTTAGGGTGTTACAGGGGTCAAATTGGTACCTTGATAGCAAATACTCGAAGCTCATGTGTAACACCCCTTTTCTACCCGGCAGTTATTCAATAAAATCAGAGTTTTCAAAAATTTTAATTCATAATTCGAAAAAGGATGTCACACATTCATTACCAAATAAAAGATCTCGAGCGATATAAATAACTTCTCAAAAAGGGACTATGCCCATAACACCTGTTTAATTAACCACATCACCAAAATTACATCACCACGCAGCGGAAATAAAAATAAGTTTAAAACAATCAAATCGTGATGTCCTGAATGGGCTCCAATCAATAAAATATAATGACTAAGTTCAGCGTTTATTCCCCCCTGAGTGTTACACATCAAAGCAAGGACACCGACGACACCGACTCAGAATAGCGAAGGTACCTAAGCCTTTACTCGCAATCGCCTGCACGTTACCGCATAGGGGTAACATTCAAACAGAAGGGGTGAGATATCTCCAATATAATAGCATAAAATGACAGGAAATATGCTAGAATATGATACTATATCTACCATTTCACTACACACACCAAATCATAAACATACATCCAATTATAAACGTTACGTCAAATTATAAACATTCCAATCAGTCACCAGATGTCATGACGATGCATGAATGCAACCCACACCAACGGGCATATGCATGATGGTACCATAATCGCCAAAAGTCTTGCCCGTAAATAGGGGCGTCACCAAAATTGAGAGCTTTCACACC
Source organism: Astragalus membranaceus (assembly GCA_039519185.1). Taxonomy (NCBI): domain Eukaryota; kingdom Viridiplantae; phylum Streptophyta; class Magnoliopsida; order Fabales; family Fabaceae; genus Astragalus; species Astragalus membranaceus. The sequence goes on along the minus strand of CM076851.1, from coordinate 18,542,483 downwards.
AGGCTCACCAATTCACCAAAAATCGAGCTTTCACACCAGGCTCGCCAGTTTTTAAAAAGAGTTTGAGCTTTCACACCTAGCTCCAAGACCAAAGGTCTTCACCAAAATAATGCATATACTGTATGCGACACCATGAAAGCACATTGACAATCACCAATCAGTCACAATATGACACACCAACAATATCACCAAAGTTGGGCTTTCACACCTAGCCACAACGACACCGAAAACACCAAGAACTGGAACCTTCACACCTAGTTCCAACAACACCAAGGTTTGAGCCTTCACGCCTAGCATCAAACCGCACCAAGACACCTAGAGGATAACAATTACCCAAAACAGCACCAATACACCAAGATGACAACGATTTTCTAAAACATTTAAGACACGGGGGTTGTTCACAACACCGGAGACAAACGACAATTTTTTTCAAAGTATTTGAGACACGACAACTTTCTTTTAAAACACCACCATTTAACGACTACACCAAAGATTAACAACTTTTCCAGAAAAATGGACCATTTTACCTCAAATTAGAAAATTCGTCTAGGCCTCTGAATAAGCTTTCCAAAACATTTTGAAACGTCTAAATCGGACTTCCGAGTCAAAAGATATGCCAAAAACAAAATCGGGGAAAAATTGAGCAACATGCTGAAAATTGCGCCCAGGCACTGGACGCCTAGCAGGAACACGCAACACAGGAATCTGGCGCTCAGGAGCAGGGCGCCTAGCAACAGGCAACAACACTGGACTTGGCGCCCAGGAGCAGGGCGCCTGGCAACCAACGCAACACAGATGACCTTGGCGCCCAGGAGCAGGGCGCCTAGTAACAAACAGCAACACAACGCAACACACAGCAGGAAATGGCGCCCTTGGCGCCCAGACAACCCAGAACAAAACGCAACATCAACAAGACATGCCCAGACACGGCGCCCCTGCGCCAAGACAGCACGCAACACAATTCAGGAACAGGCGCCCATGGCGCCCAGGACTCAGACACAGCAGCAGCAACATCCTGGCACACGCACACACCCACCAGACACGGCGCCCATGCACTGGGCGCCAGAAACAGCAACAGAAAAACGCAACACCCAGCATGACACACGGCGCCCAGCAACAGGGCGCCAGAAACAGGCATCACAGGCAACACCCAGCATGGCGCCCAGCGCCTGGGACCCCAAATCAGCAACACACCAAATCACCAAAACAACACATATGCACATCATATTTCCAATTTAACTCACCAATTCGTGAACACCAATATCAATCACCATAATTCATCAATTGCAACACCAAACAAACATTTTATCGAACACCTAACATGCAATAGGATTAACAACAACAATTTACTAATTTCTTATGATCACATCAATCACCAACATTGTCCAACTTCAATTCAACCTAGATACACCTCAACTAACACCCAATTACACATCAAAATTAAACCCTAGGCATCATAGGATCTACCCCTACATAAACCCCATCATAAGACCCTATTATAAGGAAGAACCCCACCCTTACCTTATAGTAGGAGAGCACCAATTCCCTTGATCACGTCACCAACAGAACCACAGCAACACCGCTTCCTTCTTCTCCTTGAAATTTGCGAATCCTCCTCTCCTTCTCCTCTCCTTCGTGCGCCGTTTTTCTTTCTCTCTTCTCCTCTCTCTATTTCGCGACTTCCTTTTCTTTCTTTCTCAACAATTCACACAATGCCACTAACCCTAGCCTAGGCGCTTCTCCTATGCGCCTAGCTAGCGGGCTTGGATCACGGGCTTCCTCCAGCTTAAGCCCGATCACTAACGCCATCACCTAAAATCCAATTACACACCTTTTAATCCAACGATATTATAATTATACTAACTAAAATAAATAAAATAATTAATTGAATACCTAAATATTTAACTAAATAATTTTAATTAAATATTTGGGCATTACAACTCTCCCCCACTTAGAATGTTTTCGTCCTCGAAAACTCACCTGAATCAAACAGCTCTGGATAGGACTCCCGCATCTTACTTGTTGAACCAAGGACAAACATGCTTTGTTTTGTATGATAAAAACTTACATCTTGTCTACTAATGGTTGCAGTTGAATGAAAATACAGGGACAAAATCAAAGAACAGGGATTAAATCAAAGAGCAGGGACTAAAGTGCAATGGCTTGCAGAAGAAGCAACAATGAAGTTGAAGACCTAATTGTTTATCTGCTTTTGATAGGACTCAAATGTAAGATCCCATCCCTTCAGTGTTATGACATTTTAGTAGCTGAGAGATGAGTTTTGAAAACATGCTTGATGCATCAAAATTAGGGTTTTGAAAAATATTTTTTGCATGCATGCCTAAGGTGGCACCTAAACCTAAAAACAATTTTTTGGAAATCAAAAATCAACTTCTATTTTGTTCCATAGGCTATGAAATCGATTTATACTTATTTACATAGGCTATGAAATCGATTTTAGGCTCACCTATAGGCCAAGAATCGATTTCCTTGCCCTATGTTTAAAGTATGTAATCGATTCATACATATACTCAAGCCAAAGGTAAGAATCGATTTCCTTCTATTTCAAAAGACTATAAAATCAATTTGGCAATCTATTGTGAAGCAAAGAATCGATTCCTATGCTTGTGCACTTCACTCACAATCGATTCTTATGCTTCCTAAAGCTTCATAATCGATTGCTCCTATATTTTAGCAAAACTAAAGAATCGATTCCTCCTTCTTTAAACCAAAGTTAAAATCGATTCTTGCCTACTCAGGAGGTCCTAAGAATCGATTCCTTCATTCTTCCAAAGACAAATGAATCGATTCCTAAGTTGTCTAAATGCAAAGAATCGATTCTCCTACTTTTTAACTTCATCAAACAATCGATTCTTCATTTACATTAAATGTTTTTTTCAAAATCCTACGTTTCCTAAACCTATAAATAGAGAGGTGCTTCACACTCTTCAAAACACCACTTTCCACTTCTCTGCTACGTACTTTCAAATCAAAAGGCAAAGAGAAAAAAATAAGAGCTTTCATTTTCAGATCTATATTTCAAAGTTCTTCATTTTCAAAAACCAATCATCTCTCACTCTACTATATTGTTACTATACTGCTGAAGTGATTGGTTCGTAGATATCATATTGTATTCGTCTTCTAAGTGGTTATTTTGAAATCCTGGGAGGTGTTCTTGGGTCGTTCAATCAGGAGATTGAAGCGGTTATTTTGAAATCCTGGGAAGTATTCTTGGGTCGTTCAATCAGGAGATTGAAGCGGTTATTTTGAAATCCTGGGAGGTGTTCTTGGGTCGTTCAATCAGGAGATTGAAGCGGTTGTTGAAATCCTTAGCAAGGGTGCTTAGGTTCTCAGTTCAGGGGAATTGAGATTTACTATTTTGAAGTTGCCTGCTTGTAAAACATTCTTCAATATAGTGGTTGCCATCAAAGTCCGAAGGTTGCAAAGCCGGAGGCCGAGGACGTAGGGCTTTTATCCCGAACCTCGCTAAATTCCTGGTGTATCTCTATCCCTCTCTCTTTACTTTATTTACTGTTTATATCTGTCTATAGTCATACTAAGATCACTGCATCTAGATCTGTCATACCTATAGCGTACTTAAGTCAGTGTATATAGTTTAAATTTCATATTCCGCATTTAATTTAAACTAGCATTGTCATAAAATTAAAAAGAACTCAAGTTTTGCATATAACCTTATTCACCCCCCCTCTAAGGTTATCAGGTAGTCTAACATTACTCTCCAACTCCCAAGTCATGCTCTCACCTGCAGCTCCTAGCCAGACCACCTTCACCAATGCAATTTCCTTGCCTCTTAACACCTTCACCTCATGATCTTCAATCCGCACAGGCATAGTCTCCACCGTGAGATTATCCCGCACCTCCACGTCATCCATGTGAATCACATGCGATGGGTCCGAAACATACTTCCGAAGTTGCGACACGTGAAACACGTCGTGCAAATTCGAAAGATTTGGCGGTAAAGCCACTCTATACGCCACATTCCCAACTCTCCCGGAAATCTGATAGGGACCAATGAATCTAGGAGTGAGCTTCTTCGACTTCAAAGCACGGCCAACACCGGTCACTGGAGTGACTCTCAGAAACACATGCTCACCTTCCTGAAACTCTAAATTTTTTCTCCTCTTGTCGTGATAACTCTTCTGACGACTCTGCGAAGCCTTCATCTTCTCACGGATCAACTTTATCATCTCAGTTGTCTCCCGAACAATATCTGGTCCAAGCACCACACTCTCTCCAGACTCATACCAACACAACGGGGTTCTACACTTCCGACCATATAATGCCTCAAAAGGTGCCATCCCGATACTAGAATGGTAACTATTGTTATATGTGAACTCAATCAACGAAAGGTAGGAATCCCACGAACCTCCTTGTTCCAAAACACAAGCCCTCAACAAGTCTTCTAATGACTGAATTGTCCTTTCTGACTGACCATCTGTTTGAGGATGATACGCCGAACTCAACCTCAGTTTAGACCCCAACTTCTCTTGCAAACTCTTCCAGAAATCTGAAGTGAACCTCGGATCTCTGTCTGAAACAATACTCTTAGGAACTCCATGAAGCTTCACGATCTCCCGGATATAAATCTCTGCCAACTTCGACACCGGATACGTGATGCTGATAGGAACAAAATGAGACGATTTCGTTAACCTGTCAACAATCACCCAAATTGCATCATACCCTTTCGCGGTATTAGGCAATCCCGTTACGAAATCCATCGAGATACTATCCCATTTCCACTCCGAAATTTCCAACGGTTGCATCAACCCAGCAGGCTTCTGATGCTCCACCTTTGACTTCTGGCAAGTCAAACAGGCATACACAAACTGCGCCACATCTCGCTTCATACCAGGCCACCAAAACAACTTCTTCAGATCTTGATACATCTTCGTAGCTCCCGGATGAATACTCAACTTACTTCGGTGACCTTCTTCTAAAATTGCTCTTTTTAGCTCCGCGCCTTCAGGAATACAAATCCTATCCTGGAACCTCAAAACACCATGCGCATCCAACTTAAAGTCACTACCCTCAGGCTGATCATCCCCGACCATCAAATCCACCAACTTGATATCCAACTTCTGGGCTTCTCTGATGCTATGAAGAAACTCATTATTAATCTTCAACATGCCCAACTTAACACTCTGAGACGACACTTCACAAACCAAACTCAAGTCCCTGAATTCCTCAATCAACCTTAACTCCTTAACCATCGTTGCCGACATATGCAAGGACTTTCGACTTAAAGCATCAGCCACGACATTAGCTTTGCCTGGATGATAGTTCAAACCGAAATCATAGTCCTTCAACAATTCTAACCACCTTCGCTGCCTCATATTCAGCTCCTTCTGGTCAAACAAGTACTTCAAACTCTTATGATCGCTGAACACCTCGAATCTGGAACCATACAAATAGTGCCTCCAAACCTTCAACACGAAGACTACTGCAGCCAACTCCAAATCATGCGTTGGATAATTTTTCTCATGAATCCTTAACTGCCTCGACGCATAAGTAATCACCCTCCCATCTTGCATAAGCACGCCACCTAGACCCATCTTCGAAGCATCACAATACACCACGAACGGTTCTTCCGGTTTTGGCAACGTCAAAACAGGAGACGTCGTCAATCTCTTTCTTCCCTCGGACATCTTCCGGATAATACTTACGGTTAAACTCTCTGCTGAACACTTCCCAGGTAATCTCTTCATTAGCAGCCTCCAATCTCTGCCTCGTCTCTAACCACCAATCATCAGCTTCTTCAGCTAGCATATGCGTACCATAGCGGACCTTCTGTGCTTGGGTACAATCCATCACTCGGAAAATCCTCTCCATTTCTTTCAACCAAGTCAAAGCACCATCGGGATCATACTTGCCCTTGAACGTGGGCGGGTTCTCTCTCTGAAATGTCGCCAGACTGCGAGTCCCAGCATTCTCACCACCAGCATTCTGCTGATTCTGAACAGCCTGCGCCATAGCAGCTAGAGCAGCAGCAATTGCAGTATCATTCCTCCCAACCATTTCAACTCACTTGCTGCAAAACAACCAACAATTAGATATAATCGACAACACACCATTGTCAATTGACACTACGACTGGACAACTTGGCCGGACAGACCGAACTTATGCTTTGATACCACTAATGTAACACCCCTTTTCTACCCGGCAGTTATTCAATAAAATCAGAGTTTTCAAAAATTTTAATTCATAATTCGAAAAAGGATGTCACATATTCATTACCAAATAAAAGATCTCAAGCGATATAAATAACTTCTCAAAAAGGGACTAAGCCCATAACACCTGTTTAATTAACCACATCACCAAAATTACATCACCACGCAGCGGAAATAAAAATAAGTTTAAAACAGTCAAATCGTGATGTCCTGAATGGACTCCAATCAATAAAATATAATGACTAAGTTCAGCGTTTATTCCCCCCTGAGTGTTACACATCAAAGCAAGGACACCGACGACACCGACTCAGAATAGCGAAGGTACCTAAGCCTTCACTCGCAATCACCTGCACGTTACCGCATAGGGGTAACATTCAAACAGAAGGGGTGAGATATCTCCAATATAATAGCATAAAATGATAGGAAATATGCTTGAATATGATACTATATCTACCATTTCACTACACACACCAAATCATAAACATACATCCAATTATAAACGTTACGTCAAATTATAAACATTCCAATCAGTCACCAGATGTCATGACGATGCATGAATGCAACCCACACCAACGGGCATATGCATGATGGTACCATAATCGCCAAAAGTCTTGCCCGTAAATAGGGGCGTCACCAAAACTGAGAGCTTTCACACCAGGCTCCCCAATTCACCAAAAATCGAGCTTTCACACCAGGCTCGCCAATTTTTAAAAAGAGTTTGAGCTTTCACACCTAGCTCCAAGACCAAAGGTCTTCACCAAAATAATGCATATGCTGTATGCGACACCATGAATGCACACAGACAATCACCAATCAGTCACAATATGACACACCAACATTATCACCAAAGTTGGGCTTTCACACCTAGCCACAACGACACCGAAAACACCAAGAACTGGAACCTTCACACCTAGTTCCAACAACACCAAGGTTTGAGCCTTCACGCCTAGCATCAAACCGCACCAAGACACCTAGAGGATAATAATTACCCAAAACAGCACCAATACACCAAGATGACAACGATTTTCTAAAACATTTAAGACACGGGGGTTGTTCACAACACCAGAGACAAACGACAATTTTTTTCAAAGTATTTGAGACACGGCAACTTTCTTTTAAAACACCACCATTTAACGACTACACCAAAGATTAACAACTTTTCCAGAAAAATGGACCATTTTGCCTCAAATTAGAATATTCAGCTAGGCCTCTGAATAAGCTTTCCAAAACATTTTGAAACGTCTAAATCAGACTTCCGAGTCAAAAGATATGCCAAAAACAAAATCGGGGAAAAATTGAGCAACATGCTGAAAATGGCGCCCAGGCACTGGGCGCCTAGCAGGAACACGCAACACAGGAATCTGGCGCCCAGGAGCAGGGCGCCCAGCAACAGGAAACAACACTGGACTTGGCGCCCAGGAGCAGGGCGCCTGGCAACCAACGCAACACAGATGACCTTGGCGCCCAGGAGCAGGGCGCCTAGTAACAAACAGCAACACAACGCAACACACAGCAGGAAATGGCGCCCTTGGCGCCCAGACAACCCAGAACAAAACGCAACATCAACAAGACATGCCCAGACACGGCGCCCCCTGCGCCAAGACAGCGCGCAACACAATTCAGGAACAGGCGCCCATGGCGCCCAGGACTCAGACACAGCTGCAGCAACATCCTGGCACACGCACACACCCACCAGACACGGCGCCCATGCACTGGGCGCCAGAAATAGCAACACCCAGCATGACACACGGCGCCCAGCAGCAGGGCGCCAGAAACAGGCAACACCCAGCATGGCGCCCAGCGCCTGGGACCCCAAATCAGCAACACACCAATTCACCAAAACAACACATATGCACATCATATTTCCAATTTAACTCACCAATTCGTGAACACCAATATCAATCACCATAATTCATCAATTGCAACACCAAACAAACATTTTATCGAACACCTAACATGCAATAGGATTAACAACAACAATTTACTAATTTCTTATGATCACATCAATCACCAACAATGTCCAACTTCAATTCAACCTAGATACAACTCAACTAACACCCAATTACACATCAAAATTAAACCCTAGGCATCATAGGATCTACCCCTACATAAACCCCATCATAAGACCCTATTATAAGGAAGAACCCCACCCTTACCTTATAGTAGGAGAGCACCAATTCCCTTGATCACGTCACCAACAGAACCACAGCAACACCGCTTCCTTCTTCTCCTTGAAATTTGCGAATCCTCCTCTCCTTCTCCTCTCCCTTGTGCGCCGTTTTTCTTTCTCTCTTCTCCTCTCTCTATTTCACGACTTCCTTTTCTTTCTTTCTCAACAATTCGCACAATGCCACTAACCCTAGCCTAGGCGCTTCTCCTATGCGCCTAGCTAGCGGGCTTGGATCACGGGCTTCCTCCAGCTTAAGCCCGATCACTAACGCCATCACCTAAAATCCAATTACACACCTCTTAATCCAACGATATTATAATTATACTAACTAAAATAAATTAAAAATTAATTGAATACCTAAATATTTAACTAAATAATTTTAATTAAATATTTGGGCGTTACATCATGACTGTAAACGCAAAAAGGTTCTTAATACTCACTGTAACACCCCTTTTCTACCCCTTAATTTACACGTAATTATCAGAGTAATCTCTTTTTCAAATAACAAAAATTTATTTAATTAGTAGAAAAGACATGTCACATCGTCATTAATAAAAACTCAGCATTTGCACCATCAAAGTTTGTGCAACGACGTAATCGTCATGAGACTTAAACTTCAAAATAATCTCTTCACAGCGGAAATAAACGGCAACTCACTGGTACCACTCAAACACGTCTCACAATCATCAACATAAACATTATACAGTTAATTAATTGATTAACCAAATCCATCCACACCCCCTAGGTGCTACAGTATCAGAGAGCGACTCGACAACGTCCCAACAGCTAATAAAGAAGGCAGCAGGACCTTCACTCGCAGTCACCTGCAGCGTTGCCACGATAGAGCAACATTCCAAGCAGAAGGGGTGAGAATTTCAACAAAACATAATCAAGTACATAATTGAGTAATGTGGACAAGCAATCATACAACATCGTCATTCATCATCATCGTCACAAGGCACCAACTCAAACCACAATTATTAACACAAGCCATGATCATGAATGTGCATGGAATGCAACCCACACCTGGGCATATGCATGATGGTACCATACTCGTCATAATAAGCCACTAAGGGCACACCGTCACTGTTTTCATCAAAAAGAGGCCGAAACCTATTCGTCATAAGAGGCCGAAGCCTATTCGTCATAAAATGCACATGCTATGAGACACTATGGACACATGTGCACACACCAAATCACTCACATGGAGTACTCGTCATCATCGTCATAAAAACACTCATAGAGTGTATTCGTCATAATCATCATAATATATCACTTCGTCATCATAAACGTCTTAACTGAAGCACAACACATCATCATCGTCAAGATCACATACATATAAAACCCCTAGAAATTCAGCATATTTAGTTATAAAATCACTATCCACCTAACCTCTCACAACAACATTTAAAATATATATCCTTGAATTAATGTCCACATAAGTATCGAAGTAAATAAAATAAAACATTTTCGCATACCAAAACCTATACACCCTTACGGGTCCATCTTTCAAACATTCTCCCGTAACAAAACCTTTAAAATTTGGGTAACAACGCCTTTAAAATTGGAGGGACAACACCTTTAAAATTGGGGTAAACTTCACATTTTATTTGAGGGAAAACATCACATTATAATTTAGAAAACATCACCTCTTCATTTAGAAAACACCACATTTCAGTTTGGGAAACATCACATTTTCGAAGTGGAAAACAACAGTAAAACAGTGAGAAAACAGTACTAAAACAGTGAGGAACAGCAACTCGCGCTTGAAGCGCGAGCGAGGCGCGAGAGCCGCGCGATTTGGCAGAAAATCATGTCACAGCGCCGCGCGCCTGCGCTTGGAGCGCGACAGCAGCGCTAACGAGGCGCGATTGAGCAGCAACAGCGTGCCACAGCGCAGCGCGCTTGCGCCTGGAGCGCGACTGCAGCGCGAGCGAGGCGCGAACGGGCAGCAACAGTGCAACGTGCAGAAAGCTCAGAAAACTTAATTTTTCACCCAACCCGATCACATCACAATTCCTTTCCGCACATCACCAACACCAAAAACACGTTTTATTCACCAAACCAATCATTAAATCGCACTAATGGTTCATCAAGGAACATCAACAATTCATCAACATAACTCATCAAATTTAATCAAGGACACCATCGAATTTTCATTCCAACAAAATCATCAAATTCTCCAATGAACATCAATTTCATCAAAACAACATCAGAACTCTTCAACAATATCAATTCATCAAGCATCATTAATTTCATCAACAATATCAATTCCCACAAACCCCACAAAACCCCACTATATACCCAATCATATTAAACCGAAACGCTCACCCTTACCTCTTAAACGTAGGCTCCGTGGAAGACGAATGGAAACACGTACAAAACCACAGCAACCCACGATCTCAGCTTCCCTTGGAACTCGCGACTTCTCCTTCTTTTTTTCCTCTTCTCAGCGCGCCTGGCTCTATTCTCACTCTCTCAATTCGCAGCTCTCTCAATTTTGCGCAAGTGAGAGAGTTTGGCTTAGACTCCTAGGGTTTAAGCTGTGGGCTCAGTGAACACTGGGCCCTCCACGCCAACACCACTCCCTTTATTCGTTTCACCTCCTGTATAACACATATTATTTCTCTTGATTTAATCGCACCTCTAATAAATTTAATAATTCAATTAAATAAATTAATTAAATTATTTTCGGGGTGTTACAATCCTCCCCCGCTTAGAATTTTTCGTCCTCGAAAACATACCTGATTCAAACAACTCCGGATATGACTCTCGCATCTTATCCTCCAGCTCCCATGTCAGACTTTCACCAGTTGCTCCAAACCAAACAACCTTTACCAGATTGATCTTTTTACCTCGCAGGGTCTTCACCTCCCGATCCTCAATTCGTACAGGCACGGTCTCCATCGTGAGATTATCCCGCACCTCCACGTCATCTGGTTGAATCACATGGGACGGATCCGCAATATACTTCCGAAGCTGCGGCACGTGAAACACGTCGTGCAAGTTCGAAAGGTTAGGTGGCAAGGCCACCCGATATGCAACACTTCCAACTCTTTCCGTAATCTGATACGGCCCAATGAAACAAGGAGTCAACTTCTTCGATTTCAGTGCACGCCCAACACCGGTCATAGGTGTGACACTCAGGAACACGTGGTCACCCACTTCAAATTCTAAATCTTTCCTTCTCTTATCATGGTAGCTTTTCTGTCTACTCTGCGACGCTTTCATTTTCTCCCGGATCACCTTGACTTTCTCAGTAGTCTCTCTGACTAGCTCAGGTCCAAGTATTAAACTTTCCCCAGTCTCATACCAACATACCGGAGTCCTACACCTTCGACCATACAACGCCTCAACCGGCGCCATCCCGATACTGGAATGATAGCTATTGTTGTATGTAAACTCGATCAATGGAAGATGAGTATCCCACGCACCTCCCTGCTGTAGAACACATGACCTCAACAGATCTTCCAACGATTGAATCGTCCTCTCTGTCTGCCCATCAGTTTGAGGGTGATAAGCTGAACTCAACCTCAATTTCGAACCCAACTCCTTCTGCAAACTACTCCAAAAGTCCGAGGTGAACCTTGGGTCTCTATCCGACACAATGCACAAAGGAACGCCATGCAACTTCACAATCACCTGAATATAGATCTCTGCCAACCTTGACACCGGATACTTAATGCCGATAGGAATGAAATGAGCAGACTTCGTCAATCTATCCACAATCACCTAAATCGAATCATGCCCTCTCACCGTATTGGGTAACCCAGTCACAAAATCCATGGAGATACTATCCCACTTCCACTCTGGGACATTCAACGGTTGCATCATCCCCGCAGGCTTCTGATGCTCGACCTTCGATTTCTGACAGGTCAAACACGAATACACAAACTGCGTTATATCGCGCTTCAACCCAGGCCACCAGAACATCTTTTTCAGATCTTGATACATTTTTGTCGCTCCGGGATGGATACTCAACTTACTTCTGTGGCCTTCTTCAAGAATTGCCTTTCTCATTTCCACATCTTCGGGAACACAAATTCTCCCCCGATATCTCAATACATTCTGCGCGTCTATCTCGAAGTCCTTATTTCCAGACTGACCAAACTCACCCATCAGATCAACCAATTTCACGTCTGACTTCTGCGCTTCTCGGACACTAGCCATAAAATCGTTGCCAATTTTCAACACACCCAACCTGACACTCCGAGGTGTGACTTCACAAACCAAACTCATGTCCCTGAATTGCTCGATCAACTCAAGCTCTCTAGCCATCAATGCCGACATATGCAAGGTCTTCCGACTCAAAGCATCTGCAACCACATTAGCTTTACCCGGGTGATAACTCAACTCAAAATCATAATCCTTCAATAGTTCTAACCACCGGCGCTGCCTCATATTCAACTCCTTCTGGTCGAACAGATACCGAAGGCTCTTGTGATCACTGAACACCTCAAATCTCGATCCATACAAGTAATGTCTCCAAATTTTCAACGCGAATACCACAGCAGCAAGTTCTAAGTCATGAGTAGGGTAATTTTTTTCATGAATTCTCAATTGCCTCGGCGCATAAGCGATCACTTTCCCATCCTGCATAAGCACACCACCCAAACCCATCTTGGAAGCATCGCAATAAACCACAAACGGCTCAACCGGATTAGGCAGGGTCAACACTGGGGACGTAGTCAACCTCCTTTTTAATTCACTGAAACTCTCTTCACATCGGTCATCCCACACAAAAGCCTTGCCCTTGCAAGTCAATTGGGTCAACGGCAGAGCCAACTTCGAAAACCCCTCAATAAATCTTCTATAATAACCTGCTAGTCCCAGAAAACTCCTTATCTCAGTAACGGACTTCGGGGATTCCCACTGCAACACCGCATCAACCTTAGAAGGATCCACTGCAATCCCCTCACTAGAGATCACATGACCGAGAAAACTGACTTCTTTCAACCAAAACTCACACTTGGATAACTTCGCATATAACTTTCGATCCCTCAGAATTTCCAACACCAACCTCAGATGTCCCGCATGCTCCTCTTCAGACTTAGAATAAATTAGAATATCATCAATGAAAACCACTACAAACTTATCCAAATGCTCGCGAAAGATTTGGTTCATGTACCCCATGAATACCCCCGGCGCATTAGTCACACCGAAAGGCATAACGGAATACTCATAGTGCCCATATCTTGTCCTAAATGCCGTCTTCTGGATATCTTCATCCTTTACCTTGATCTGATGATAACCAGACCTTAAGTCAATCTTGCTAAATACTTTAGCACCCACTGACTGATCCATCAAATCATCAATTCTCGGTAACGGATACTTGTTCTTGATTGTAACTTTATTTAATTGACGATAGTCTACACACAACGTCATACTACCATCTTTCTTTTTCACTAGCAACGCTGGAGCTCCCCAAGGCGACACACTCGGTCTTACAAGCTTCTTGGCTAATAAATCCTCAAGTTGCTTTTTCAATTCTGCCAACTCAGAAGCCGACATTCTATATGGTGCCATAGACACAGGCTTAGTGCCAGGAACTAGATCAATAGTAAACTCCACCTCTCTCTCTGGTGGTACATCCGGAATCTCATCAGGAAACACCTCAGAAAACTCGCGCACTACCTGTAACTCATCAAGCTTCGCTTGGCTCTCGGCAGACAACGACGCCAACAGAGAAAACAGCTGAACCCCTTCTCTCATCACCCTATGCAGCTGACCCGCAGACAGCAAACCAGACTTCTCTCCAGGAAAATCAAAATTCACGGACCTTTCACGACAGTTGATATGAACATGGTTATCAACTAACCAGTCCATACCCAGAATGACATCCATTCCACTCAGCGGCAAACAGATCAAATCAACCAAAAATTCTCTATCATACATAGATACAGGACATTTGGCACAAACAGAGGAAGTAGTCACCGAACCCTTAGCTGGAGTATCGATAACCATTTCCCTCAACATATCAGACAAGACAAGACTTAGTTTCTCAACACATGCGGCAGCAATAAAACTATGGGTGGCACCAGTGTCAACGATAGCAATAAGAGGAAAATTATTGATATAGCACGTACCTCGAATCTCATTCACCACATCAGATCCAGCCAAAGCGAACACTTTCCCGAACGACTTCTCTTTCTTGGGTTTTGGACACTGTGTGCTGATATGACCACTCTCCCCACAATTAAAGCATACCACCTCTTTCTTATCACAGCTAGAAGACATGTGCCCCTCTTTCCCACACCGATAACATCTCCTCTTATCCCCGCTTGGGCAATCTGGACTCTTATGACCTGCTTTCCCACACGTGTAACAAGTAATACTGGCTACAGCATCTCCCCCGCTTCGCTTAGACTCACCAACAAACTTACTAACAAACTTCCCTTTGCCCTTACCAGCAGTCACCTCATATGGCTTACCACGACTCGAGAAGTTCTTTTGCTTTTCCTTCATAACTCTGGAGAAGGCATTATTGTCCTCCTCAAAAATCCTGGCGCTATCAACTAACAAGGAAAACACACGAATTTGTTGATATCCTATGGCTCTCTTAATATCAGCACGCAACCCGTTTTCAAACTTGATGCATTTGGAGAACTCAGCACCCTCTCCATCATAGTGTGGATAAAACTTGGACAGCTCAGTAAATTTTGCAGCATATTCAGTTACAGACATGTTACCTTGTTCAAGCCTCAGAAACTCAACCTCTTTCTTTCCGCGGACATCTTCCGGATAGTATTTCCTCCTGAACTCTCTCTCGAACACAGCCCAAGTAATCTCCTCATTGGCGATCATCAATCTCTGCCTAGCTGTCATCCACCAATCATCAGCCTCTCTCTTCAACATGTGCGTACCATAACGAACCTTTTGGGCATCAGTACAATCCATAACGCGGAAGATCCGCTCCATCTCTCTCAGCCACTCAAGGGCACTATCAGGGTTATACCCGCCTTCAAAAGTAGGAGGGTTCTCACGCTGGAACGTAGTCAAACTGCGCGTTCCATCATTAACAGTACCGGTTATGTTTCCCATAACCCCAGCTATAGCCTGCAAAGCAGCAGCAAGTGCAGCATCGTTCCGTCCTGCCATTCTAGCACTGCAACAGAAAACAGAATTCAGAAACGAGTAACAAAACTCAAATGTTACTCAACTAGACGACTCAACAACCGGCCGGACAGACCGAACTGCTCTGATACCACTAATGTAACACCCCTTTTCTACCCCTTAATTTACACGTCATTATCAGAGTAATCTCTTTTTCAAATAACAAAAATTTATTTAATTAGTAGAAAAGACATGTCACATCGTCATTAATAAAAACTCAGCATTTGCACCATCAAAGTTTGTGCTACGACGTAATCGTCATGAGACTTAAACTTCAAAATAATCTCTTCACAGCGGAAATAAACGGCAACTCACTGGTACCACTCAAACACGTCTCACAATCATCAACATAAACATTATACAGTTAATTAATTGATTAACCAAATCCAACCACACCCCCTAGGTGCTACAGTATAAGAGAGCGACTCGACAACGTCCCAACAACTAATAAAAAAGGCAGCAGGACCTTCACTCGCAGTCACCTGCAGCGTTGCCACGATAGAGCAACATTCCAAGCAGAAGGGGTGAGAATTTCAACAAAACATAATCAAGTACATAATTGAGTAATGTGGACAAGCAATCATACAACATCGTCATTCATCATCATCGTCACAAGGCACCAACTCAAACCACAATTATTAACACAAGCCATGATCATGAATGTGCATGGAATGCAACCCACACCTGGGCATATGCATGATGGTACCATACTCGTCATAATAAGCCACTAAGGGCACACCGTCACTGTTTTCATCAAAAAGAGGCCGAAACCTATTCGTCATAAGAGGCCGAAGCCTATTCGTCATAAAATGCACATGCTATGAGACACTATGGACACATGTGCAAACACCAAATCACTCACATGGAGTACTCGTCATCATCGTCATAAAAACACTCATAGAGTGTACTCGTCATAATCATCATAATATATCACTTCGTCATCATAAACGTCTTAATTGAAGCACAACACATCATCATCGTCAAGATCACATACATATAAAACCCCTAGAAAGTCAGCATATTTAGTTGTAAAATTAATATCCACCTAACCTCTCACAACAACATTTAAAATATATATCCTTGAATTAATGTCCACATAAGTATCGAAGTAAATAAAATAAAACATTTTCGCATACCAAAACCTATACACCCTTACGGGTCCATCTTTCAAACATTCTCCCGTAACAAAACCTTTAAAATTTGGGTAACAACGCCTTTAAAATTGGAGGGACAACACCTTTAAAAATGGGGTAAACTTCACATTTTATTTGAGGGAAAACATCACATTATAATTTAGAAAACATCACCTCTTCATTTAGAAAACACCACATTTCAGTTTGGGAAACATCACATTTTCGAAGTGGAAAACAACAGTAAAACAGTGAGAAAACAGTACTAAAACAGTGAGGAACAGCAACTCGCGCTTGAAGCGCGAGCGAGGCGCGAGAGCCGCGCGATTTGGCAGAAAATCATGTCACAGTGCCGCGCGCCCGCGCTTGGAGCGCGACAGCAGCGCTAACGAGGCGCGATTGAGCAGCAACAGCGTGCCACAGCGCAGCGCGCTTGCGCCTGGAGCGCGACTGCAGCGCGAGCGAGGCGCGAACGGGCAGCAACAGTGCAACGTGCAGAAAGCTCAGAAAACTTAATTTTTCACCCAACCCGATCACATCACAATTCCTTTCCGCACATCACCAACACCAAAAACACGTTTTATTCACCAAACCAATCATCAAATCGCACTAATGGTTCATCAAGGAACATCAACAATTCATCAACATAACTCATCAAATTTAATCAAGGACACCATCGAATTTTCATTCCAACAAAATCATCAAATTCTCCAATGAACATCAATTTCATCAAAACAACATCAGAACTCTTCAACAATATCAATTCATCAAGCATCATTAATTTCATCAACAATATCAATTCCCACAAACCCCACAAAACCCCACTATATACCCAATCATATTAAACCGAAACGCTCACCCTTACCTCTTAAACGTAGGCTCCGTGGAAGACGAATGGAAACACGTACAAAACCACAGCAACCCACGATCTCAGCTTCACTTGGAACTCGCGACTTCTCCTTCTTTTTTTTCCTCTTCTCAGCGCGCCTGGCTCTATTCTCACTCTCTCAATTCGCAGCTCTCTCAATTTTGCGCAAGTGAGAGAGTTTGGCTTAGACTCCTAGGGTTTAAGCTGTGGGCTCAGTGAACACTGGGCCCTCCACGCCAACACCACTCCCTTTATTCGTTTCACCTCCTGTATAACACATATTATTTCTCTTGATTTAATCGCACCTCTAATAAATTTAATAATTCAATTAAATAAATTAATTAAATTATTTCCGGGGTGTTACACTCACCCCCAGAAACACCAGATTTTGAAACTTGTTTTGGATACTATTGTACTGAATCTTTGATGCAATATTTTTTGAAGTTAAATATGGTACCTAGTTGAACCAAGTATGATAAATTATCTCATGGATATCCTATTTTATTTAATATCTTTTAAACTGTGATGGTCCACTCTCTTTTGACTAATAGCTGTGTTGTTCGATTCGCAAAATTGTGTCTCACGTTCACTTTTTTGATCATGACAAAAAGGGAAAAATATAGGATTGTTGTATGATGCATATAGAATTGTCTCTTTGCATTCTAGAATTAGTCAGGGGGATCATCAAGTAAGGGGGGCATAGCATTAAACTGCGCTTATGTGTCTTGTTATATCATATGCTATGTGTCTTGTGTGTTTTACCTCCTTTTTGATGAAAACAAAGGGGGAGAAATACTTGTTGCTTATGTTTATACTTATGCTTATGGGGAGCTTTTGCTATTGTTTCTTGTTTATTGCCTCCCTATGCATAATGTAATTTGTTATCATCAAAAAGGGGGAGTTTGTTGAACCAAGGACAAACACTCTTTGTTTTGTATGATAACAAATTACAATCTGTCTACTAATGGTTACCACTGAACAAAAGTACAGGACATGAATCAAAGAGCAGGATATCTTAAAGTGCAGAGGCTTGGAGGAGAAGCCATCCAGAGTTGAAGACCTAATTGTTGTTTGCTTTTGATAGGACACAATGTAAGATCCTATCACTTCAGTTATATAACTTTTAGTAGTTGAGAGATTATGTTTTTAAAAAAAATATAACTGTAGTGTTAAAAGCCTAGAAAAATATTTTTATACAAACGCATGCATGCATAGGCAAGGCACGTAACATGAGAAAATGTTTTAAAGCATATAATCAATTTTATGCTTCCTTCACAGAGCATATAATCGATTTTATGCCTATGGGTTTTTTAAAGGAATATGTTTTGGAAAGAAAACAATCGATTAACGGCTTTGTGTTTTTAAAGAAGAGAATCGATTGCACTCCTATTTTTGCAAACCACATAATCGATTCTTAGCTCTTGTTGAAAGAATATAATCGATTATATGCTTCCTTCCATAAAGCAAATAATCGATTATCCAACTCTTCTCAAAACACATAATCGATTATCATACTCCTTGTTTTAAGCAAATAATCAATTTCATGCTTCCTTTCAAAAAGAAATCAATCGATTACTCACTTATGAGTTATTTCCTTTTTTAGAACAAAGAATCGATTATCACTCTTAGTTATTGAGGAACATAATCGATTCTAACATTTTACAAAATTCTCCAACGGTCATATTTTTACGATCCCTATAAATAGGGACCTTGACTTCACAAACTCTCACAACCAACACTACACAATTTCCAAAATCACAAAAAGAGAAAAAAAAGAACTTTCATTGTCAAATCATTTTTCACGTTCTTCATTTCCAAATCACTCATCTCTCTCATCTACTATATTGTTATACTGCTTGAGTGAATGGATCATAGTTTCTCTATTGTAATCATCTTCTGTTTGGTTATTGCGAAATCCTGGGAAGTGTTCTTGGGTCGTTCAATCGGGGAGATTGAAGTGGTTGCGAAATTCTGGGAAGTGTTCTTGGGTCGTTCAATCGGGGAGATTGAAGTGGTTGAGAAATCCTGGGAAGTGTTCTTGGGTCGTTCAATCGGGAAGATTGAAGTGGTTGCGAAATCCTTAGCGGGGAGCTCGGGTTCTCAATTTGGGATAATTGAGATTAGCTATAGGGAAGTTGCTTGTTTGTAAAACATTGAAGAGGTTCTTCTCATATAGTGGTTGTCATCAAGTCCAAAGGTTGCAAAGCCGGAGGCCGAGGACGTAGGGCTTTTATCCCGAACCTCGTAAAATCACGGTGTATCTCTTTCCCTTCTCTTTACTTTCTTTATCGTTTATATTTGTCTATTGTTATATCATTGCACTGAATATAAATATCTGTTTATCATGAATTTTGATAATAGTAGAGTTAGCATAATTTTGCACTGTGACTAGATTTGTGTTAAGGATAGCTTGCTTAGATATAGCATATAGTTTAAATCATAGTTTCCGCATTTGATTTAAACGAGCATTGTTAATGTTTTGAAAATTGAAAAGAATTCATTTTTAGGCATATAACCTTATTCACCCCCCCCCTCTAAGGTTATCATATAGTCCTACAGCTCCCACATCGAGTAGTTATCCAACGACTACGACATATCAACCGTTTGATGTTGTTCAGGGGATGATATCTGATGTTATCGGAGTAAATTTGGATTTTGAATAACCACAATATGATGCTGAAGAAGTTCCAAATGAGGAAGCTCAATTACAGCCTCCCGAGTTAAAAAGCTTTACTGGATATATATAATATGCAAATTCGGACTCTCTGCCAAAATTGTGGCTGACAATGGAACACAGTTTGCCAGTTCTTTAGTCGTTAACTTCTGCAAAGAGCTTGGAATTCAAACAAATTCCCATCTATTGAACATCCACAAGCAAATGGGAAAACTGAAGCTGCCAACAAAATCATTTTATCAGGCCTGAAGAAGAAGTTAGATGAAGCAAAAGGCACATGGGTAGAGCAACTATGCCAAGTCATTTATCCTACCACACTACACCTCATTCCTCTACCGGAGAGAATCCTTTTAAACTCGCATTCGGTTCTGATGCTATAATCCTTGTTGAGCTCGGTGAACCAAGTTTTAGAAGGGAAAATACAAGCGAGGTCTCCAATATCAACAACCTCAATGCTAGCCTAGACCTGCTAGATGAGACTCGGGAGATCGCTCACTTGCGCGAGTTTGCAGCCAAGCAGCGAGCAGCTCAGAGGTATGACTTGAAAGTAGTCCCCAGGAAGATGAAGCGAGGAGATCTCATTTTAAGAAGAGAATCCAAGACAGACAGCGCTGGGAAGCTATCTCCCAACTGGGAAGGACCCTACAGAATCATGGATGAACTATTCCCAGGAGCTTACAAGTTGGAAACTTTGTCCGGCATTCCCATTCTGCGGTCTTGAACGCGGAAAATCTCCGTTTCTATTTCAGCTAAGCAGACGATCCTAAGAATAAAGGTGCACTCTTTTCTCCCACATGGAGTTTTTAACGAGGCACCACCTTTCCCGTTTTTAGTATTTCCCTTATGTTGTAAAATTTCCCTTCATGTAATTCCCCTTCAATGTACATGTTTCCATGTTTATTAATAAACGAACTACCTTGCAAGTACTCTTTTATCCCACATGGAGTTTTTAGCGAGGCTTTCCAGTTGATTATTTATGGTGTCCCTGCCGAATACTTTCTTTTATTAAATCTCCAAGAGATACGTGTTAAGTCCTTGTGATACTCCCGCTTAATAACATTAAGCAAAAATTTACATAGTCTCCACGAGACAAGGGTTCACTTCTCTAAAGATATCTCCCACTTACAATGAATAGAAGTAAGTAAAAATTCACATAGTCTCCACGAGACAAGGGTTCACTTCTCTGAAGAACAGTACTCCCACTTACAATGAATATAAGTAAGAAAAAATTGACCATCTGATCAGCGCAAGGACCAAAGAGCTCTACGAGACAGTCCAAAATCAGTGGTTACTCCCCAATGTTTAAGTCAGAAATCTGGTTATTCCTAAACTAATCCCGTAACCGACTTGGGTATTGCAAGGTCATGTTCACCATATAAATAACAATGACATGGTCCTTGAAATAATTCGGGCAAAAAACGTAAGCCCGAATTCAAACCCTTACGATGCCAAGCTCGGGGGGCTAAACGTGCAGTCAAAATCACTAAATGATTTTTGCTTGTAAACAGAGTCAAATGTATTAAAAATCATTGAAATCCTGAAACAGATCGAATAAAGAATAGAAGGCCGAGTACAAAATCATGTTCAATAAAGCAAACAAAGCGAGCTTGCACCTTAAAAATAACTCGGCCAAATTCACCCTTTAAACCCGTGACACCGTTACGGCAGCTATACAAGATATAAATTAAACGACCATATGGAAGTATACCAAAGCCACATTCAATACTGACACAACCCAATCAAGCTTGGGGGGCTTTTCCGCACAACACAGTTTGTAAAAATAAGTCGGCAGTTTGTAAAAACAAGTCGGTCGGCAAAATATTCATACATACTTTACCTAAGAGGATATCCGAACATCTTCCAACATAAGTAAACAGAAAAAGGCTCTTTACTTTGCCTTAAAAAGAGCAAAGTTTAGTTTCACTCACGATAAAAAGCCCGATGGCAAGGTACATAAGTTACGGGTTGTTACAAAATAGGAATCAGAGCCAGTTACAAAATAAAATATCAAGCCCAGAGCCGTTACAACAGGGCCAATAGGCATTACAAAAGCTATACTATATTAGAAAGATCCTACTTTTCCTTGGTAGTACCATCTTCGATAACATCCTCTCCCATCTTGTCTTTTTGCTCATCGTCACTAGAGGAACTAGAGGAAGGCATCTCCACCAACTTGCCATCGGAGATCCCCTTATAAACACTAACCTCTGATAAATCCACATCAGGATACAAGAGTTCCACGTGTTCTTTTGCCTGAGCAAACCCTTTTAAGAGGCCGGCAGTGTAACGCCCTAAAATAATTTAATTAAATTAATTAATTAAGTTATTTGAGGGATTACAAAATTATTTAAGTGGGATAATTAAATTTGAATTGTTTTGTTTCAGGGGGTGTGATGAATTAAAAAGGGTGGTGTGAAAAAATGGGCCCAAGCCACTTAAGTGACCCAAGCCCATTCCCATTTATCCTAAAAACCTAAGTATTGTTTCATTCCATCAATTAGAAAGAACAGCGAATACTGGGAGGGTGAGAGGGAAGTGAGGTGCGACTGATTCCAGCAAGGAGGAGAAGAAGAAGTTGTCTCATCTTTGCCCTAGGTAAGCTTCCTTGATCCTTTTTCCTTCCATTCTTCTTCCTCTCTCAAGTAGAAGCTTCAAACCCTTATTTTTCCAATTGTTGTGTTGTTCTCACCATGGCTGATGGAAGCCATTTCGCGAATAGAAGAGGAGGAGGAGGGCTGCTGCATTTTCGGTTTTGTGGCTTGAGGGTGGCTGAATCCTTCAATTCAAGGTTAGGGGGCTCTATTTATACCTATAATAATGCTTAAGTTGGGTTGTTGTAGTGATATAGGCTGAATTTGTTGTTTTTGGTGAGATGATTGAATAAATTGCTACTGTTTTAGTTGCTTGAGTGAGATGGGTCGAAATTGTTGTTATTATGACTGCTGGCTATTCTCTGATTTAGTTCTATTGTTGATTCAGCGTGTACTCATTTTTTTTATCATTCTATCATTGTCACAATTCTGGTTGTTGTTAATCTGGAAACATAATTGAATGAGTTGTTGTTATCTCTTTTAACAAATGAGTTTATAAATTCTAAGTTTTTAAATAAATGAATTTGTAAATTGTTGTAGTTCCTAGTTCAATATTCAAGCCAACACAGTTGCCTAAGTTTGTATTGTTAAGTTATATAAAATTTATACAATGTGCTGGACAAATTTTCTTAGGAGTATAATTGTCTTCTTTTTCTAATCCCTCTACCATATGTTAGTATATATATGTTAAGGAAAGGAGTTTAGTTAGAATTTGAAAATAAATAGCTACTGTTTTGGTTAATTTAGTGTGATAGGTTGAATTGTGGCTTAGTGGAATTATTGAGTAAATGCTACTGTATGATTGTTTGATGAATTAGTGGAATTGGTGATAAGTTAGTATATATGTGTGATGGTTGCTGCCTTACTATGATATTTATAGTTTGGATAATTGTTAAACATTAATATAGTTGATAGTTAAATAATTGCTACTGATTGGATTAGCTGATGAGTTAAGTAGTTGATGAATTAAGTTAATTGAATGGTAAATAAAGGCTACTGTTGATGGTTTCGATGAGCTTGTTGGATTGTAAGAATTAGATGACTAGCCTAAGGGTAAGAAAGCGGTGTGTACGGAGTTGTAATTAATCGGAGATGTGAAAGCGGTGAGGGACTTCGGTCCAAAACGGTGCGGTGCCCTTAAGGCTTATATGTGATGATGTTGAATTGAAAAGTGAAAAGTGGTGAGTTTAAATAATTGTTGTGGTGCATTGTCAAAGTGTCTCATGATTCATGTGCATCAAGTGGTGTGGGCTTCGGCCAAAGTGGTGTGGTGGCTTCGGCCAAAGTGGTGAGTGCCCTCAAGGCATAAAGTGGTGATGATGGATCCTCATGCATGTTGCATACATGCATATAAGTATATATATTCATACTATGTTGATAAATATCTGTGGATGGTTGTAAGTTAAATGAAGTATGTAATGATTTCTGTGAGTGGGTGTTGTCTGTTGCCTTCCTGAATATAATGCCTATCTTACTGATTATTATTTGTATAAAGAGACTCACCCTACTGCCTTATGTTGCTTCTTATGTCGGCAACTTGCAGGTGATCGCGAATGAGGCCTTCTTGTGCCTTCTGTTAGGTAGTGGTGTCAGCTCTGATATGTAGCACCAGGGGGAGGGCGTAGTAGACTTTTTATTATTATTGATGTATTTTATGAATTTCCGCTGTGTTAGAAACAATTTTATTATGTGCTGTAAACTAAACAGGTTTCTTTTTGGGCCCGTCCCTAACTATCGTGCTATGTATCATGCTGTTAGATTGTTGACCGTATGTCACTGTTTTAATCTGGTTGTTTTACAAGCGGTGAAATGTGACGTTTCCTTTCAAAAGAAATTTTTTTTTTATTAAACTCTGATATATTAATATAATAATAGTTGATATAGAAGGGGGGTGTTACATTAGTGGTATCAGAGCTGAAGTTGGTCTGTCCGACCAAGTGTCTAGGTGTTATGTCTGTTGTATCTAATTATGTTTATTTGTGTAGAAATCTGATTCGATGGCAAGACGTGATGACGCTGCTTTGGCTGCTGCTCTGCAAGCCATAGCTCAAGCTGTTGGGAATCAGCACACGGCTGCTGATGCTAATGCTCGTAACTTAGCAACGTTCTAGAGGGAAAATCCACCCACCTTCAAGGGTCGGTATGACCCCGATGGAGCCTTGGCCTGGTTAAAGGAGATAGAGCGGATCTTCCGTGTCATGGAGTGTTCTGCTGCTCAGAACGTGAAATTGGGAACTCATATGCTAGCAGAGGAAGCTGACGACTGGTGGTTGGGAATGCTGCGGAGATTGGAAAATGCCGGTGTGGAAGTTACTTGGGAAGTTTTCACAAGGGAGTTCAAGAGAAAGTACTACCCTGAGGATGTGCGAGCTAAAAAGGAAGTGGAATTTCTAGAGCTGAAGCAGGGAAACAAGACGGTAGCTGAGTATGCCGCCAAATTTGAGGAGTTGGCCAAATTTTGTCCTTACTATGCCAATGATGCCGATTCGGAGTTCTCCAAGTGTGTCAAATTTGAGAGTGGTCTGCGCCCTGATATAAAGAAAGCAATTGGGTATCAAGAGATTCGGGATTTTGCGAGATTGGTTGATAAGTGTAGGATCTATGAGGAAGACAGTAATGCTGCTTACAAGGCTGTGAAAGAAAATAGGAATTCTCAGTTTAGGGCAAAGCCCTATGATGTTGCTGGAAGTAAAGGTAAGTGGAAAGCAGGTGCTGGTCAGAAGTCAAGTGGGGGAGGTGCCCCTCCGAATATGGTGTGCTATTCCTGTAAGAAGCCTGGTCATAAGAGTAGTGAGTGTCCCGAGGGTAATTGTTTCAAGTGTGGTCAGAAGGGCCATAAAGCCGCTAACTGTGAAAAGAAGGGGGTTGTCTGCTTTAATTGTGACGAAGTGGGGCATGTGAGTACTAATTGTCCTAAGCCCAAGAAGGAGCGAGCTAAAGGGAAAGTGTTTGCGCTGGCAGGATCCGAGGATGCTAACGAGATTAGAGGTACTTGCATTATTTATGGTATTCCTGTGATTGCTATAGTAGATACTGGTGCTACTCATTCATTCATTGCTGCATTGTGTGCTGAAAAATTGGGTCTTGATGTGTCGTCCATGATGAGGGAGATGGTTATTGATACTCCAGCTAAGGGGTCGGTAACTACCTCCCTAGTGTGTGCTAAGTGTCCTCTGTCAGTCTTCGGCAGAGATTTTCTTGTAGATCTTATTTGTTTGCCTTTGGAGGGATTAGACGTTATCCTTGGTATGGACTGGTTAGTTGATAACCATGTGCATATCAATTGCTTCGAGAGATCTGTGAGTTTCCTTGTCCCTGAAGAAGAAGAATCTGCCTTGCTGCCTGCTGGTCAATTGCGTAGGTTAATGAAGGAAGAAGTTCATCTATTTGCCTTGATGGCGTCTCTGTCTGTTGAAAGTCAAGATATCATTGAGGGGTTGAAGGTAGTGTGCGAGTTTCCGGAAGTATTCCCTGATGAAATTCCGAGTGTTCCGCCAGAGAGGGAAGTTGAATTTACTATCGATCTTGTGCCGGGTACGAGGCCTGTGTCTATGGCACCGTACCGGATGTCGGCGTCGGAATTATCTGAATTGAAGAAACAGCTAGAAGAGTTACTTGAGAAGAAGTTTATAAGGCCTAGTGTGTCGCCTTGGGGAGCACCTGTGTTGTTAGTGAAGAAAAAGGATGGAAGCATGAGACTGTGCGTGGACTATAGACAGTTGAACAAAGTGACAATCAAAAACAAGTATCCACTCCCGAGAATTGATGACTTGATGGACCAGTTGGTGGGTGCTAAGGTGTTTAGTAAGATCGACTTGAGGTCGGGTTATCACCAAATCAAGGTGAAGGATGATGACGTTCAGAAGACAGCTTTTAGGACGAGATATGGGCACTATGAATATTCTGTAATGCCGTTCGGTGTTACCAACGCACCCGGGGTGTTTATGGAGTACATGAACCGTACCTTCCATAGTTACTTGGATCGTTTTGTAGTGGTATTTATAGATGATATTTTGGTGTATTCCAAGACGGAAGAAGAGCACGCAGAGCACTTGAGGTTAGTGCTAGAAGTATTGAAGGAAAAGAAGCTTTATGCAAAATTGTCAAAGTGCGAGTTCTGGTTGCATAAAGTGAGTTTTCTTGGCCATGTGATTTCTGGTGACGGTATAGCTGTAGACCCAGCCAAGGTTGATGCTGTGTTGCAGTGGGAGAGCCCAAAGTCAGTGACTGAGATAAGGAGTTTCTTGGGTTTAGCCGGTTACTACAGGAGGTTTATAGAGGGTTTCTCTAAGCTAGCCCTTCCGTTGACTCAATTGACGTGTAAGGGAAAGGCTTTTGTGTGGGATGCCCGGTGTGAAGAGAGCTTCAATGAGTTGAAGAAGAGGTTGACTACATCTCCTATTTTGGTATTGCCTGTTCCAGAGCAACCGTTTGTAGTGTATTGCGATGCTTCCAAGATGGGTTTGGGAGGTGTACTGATGCAAGATGGTAAGGTAGTAGCCTATGCGTCTAGGCAGTTGAGAATTCATGAGAAGAACTACCCTACTCATGATTTGGAGCTTGCGGCGATTGTCTTTGCTTTGAAGATTTGGAGACACTATTTGTATGGTGCTAAGTTTGAGGTGTTCAGTGACCATAAGGGGTTGCAGTATTTATTTGATCAGAAAGAGCTGAATATGCGACAAAGGAGATGGCTGGAATTATTGAAGGACTATGACTTTAGTTTGAACTACCATCCGGGGAAGGCTAATGTTGTAGCCGACACTGAGTAGAAAGTCCCTTCATGTGTCTGCAATGATGGTGAAGGAGCTCGAATTGATTGAGCAGTTTCGGGATTTAAGTTTGGTCTGTGAAGTAACGCCTAAGAGTGTGAGACTGGGAATGTTGAAGATTCACAATGAATTTTTAGATGTTATTAGAGCGGCTCAGAAACAAGATATTAAGTTAGTTGAAGCGGCAGTTGGGATTGATCACTCCGAGAGTAAGGATTATGAGATAGATGCACAAGATGTGTTGAGACACCGTGGAAGAATTTGCATTCCTGATGACGAAGAAATTAAGAAGGCAATCCTTGAAGAGGGTCATCGGAGCAAGTTGAGTATCCACCCAGGAGCCACAAAGATGTACCAAGATTTGAAGAAACTGTTTTGGTGGCCTGGCATGAAGCGAGAAGTAGCCCAATTTGTGTATGCTTGTTTGACATGTCAGAAATCTAAGGTAGAACATCAGAAGCCGGCAGGGTTAATGCAGCCATTGGATGTTCCGGAATGGAAGTGGGATAGTATCTCCATGGATTTTGTAACTGGGTTGCCGAATACAGTGAGAGGATTTGATGCTATATGGGTGATTGTGGACAGGTTGACGAAATCTGCGCACTTTTTGCCGATTAATATGACTTATCCGGTCCCGAAGTTGGCAGATATCTATGTTAAGACAATTGTGAAGCTGCATGGGGTTCCGTTGAGTATCGTGTCTGATCGGGATCCCAGGTTTACTTCTGAATTTTGGAAGAGTTTGCAAGAGGCCTTAGGTTCTAAATTGAGATTGAGTTCTGCGTATCATCCCCAGACAGATGGGCAGACGGAGAGAACTATCCAGTCACTAGAGGACTTGTTGAGGGCATGTGTTCTTGAACAAGGAGGTTCATGGGATTCGCATTTGCCATTGATTGAATTCACTTATAATAACAGTTTTCATGCGAGTATTGGGATGGCGCCGTTTGAGGCATTGTATGGTAGGAGGTGTAGGACACCCTTGTGTTGGTATGAATCCGGGGAAAGTGTGGTGTTAGGTCCTGAGATTGTGCGTGAGACCACAGAGAAGGTGAAGATGATTCGAGAGAAGATGAAAGCCTCGCAGAGTAGGCAGAAGAGCTATCATGATAAGAGGAGGAAAGACCTGGAGTTTCAAGCTGGTGACCATGTATTCTTGAGAGTCACTCCGGTGACAGGTGTGGGTCGTGCTTTGAAGTCTAAGAAGCTAACGCCTCGTTTTATTGGCCCATACCAGATTTTGGAAAGAGTTGGGAAAGTTGCCTATTGGGTGGCATTGCCACCTAATTTGTCTAATCTGCACGACGTGTTCCATGTATCTCAGTTGCGGAAGTATGTACCTGATCCGTCGCACGTAATCCAGATGGATAATGTAGAGGTGAGGGAGAACCTCACCGTGGAGACTATGCCAGTTAGAATTGAAGACCGGGAGGTAAAGGTGTTAAGAGGCAAAGAGATCAATTTAGTGAAAGTGGTTTGGTTGGGAGCCGTGGGCGAGAGCATGACGTGGGAATTGGAAAGTAAGATGAAAGAAGCCTATCCAGAGTTATTTGATTCAGGTAATTTCGAGGACGAAATTCTCTAAGTGGGGGAGAGTTGTAACGCCCTAAAATAATTTAATTAAATTAATTAATTAAGTTATTTGAGGGATTACAAAATTATTTAAGTGGGATAATTAAATTTGAATTGTTTTGTTTCAGGGGGTGTGATGAATTAAAAAGGGTGGTGTGAAAAAATGGGCCCAAGCCACTTAAGTGACCCAAGCCCATTCCCATTTATCCTAAAAACCTAAGTATTGTTTCATTCCATCAATTAGAAAGAACAGCGAATACTGGGAGGGTGAGAGGGAAGTGAGGCGCGACTGATTCCAGCAAGGAGGAGAAGAAGAAGTTGTCTCATCTTTGCCCTAGGTAAGCTTCCTTGATCCTTTTTCCTTCCATTCTTCTTCCTCTCTCAAGTAGAAGCTTCAAACCCTTATTTTTCCAATTGTTGTGTTGTTCTCACCATGGCTGATGGAAGCCATTTCGCGAATAGAAGAGGAGGAGGAGGGCTGCTGCATTTTCGGTTTTGTGGCTTGAGGGTGGCTGAATCCTTCAATTCAAGGTTAGGGGGCTCTATTTATACCTATAATAATGCTTAAGTTGGGTTGTTGTAGTGATATAGGCTGAATTTGTTGTTTTTGGTGAGATGATTGAATAAATTGCTACTGTTTTAGTTGCTTGAGTGAGATGGGTCGAAATTGTTGTTATTATGACTGCTGGCTATTCTCTGATTTAGTTCTATTGTTGATTCAGCGTGTACTCATTTTTTTTTATCATTCTATCATTGTCACAATTCTGGTTGTTGTTAATCTGGAAACATAATTGAATGAGTTGTTGTTATCTCTTTTAACAAATGAGTTTATAAATTCTAAGTTTTTAAATAAATGAATTTGTAAATTGTTGTAGTTCCTAGTTCAATATTCAAGCCAACACAGTTGCCTAAGTTTGTATTGTTAAGTTATATAAAATTTATACAATGTGCTGGACAAATTTTCTTAGGAGTATAATTGTCTTGTTTTTCTAATCCCTCTACCATATGTTAGTATATATATGTTAAGGAAAGGAGTTTAGTTAGAATTTGAAAATAAATAGCTACTGTTTTGGTTAATTTAGTGTGATAGGTTGAATTGTGGCTTAGTGGAATTATTGAGTAAATGCTACTGTATGATTGTTTGATGAATTAGTGGAATTGGTGATAAGTTAGTATATATGTGTGATGGTTGCTGCCTTACTATGATATTTATAGTTTGGATAATTGTTAAACATTAATATAGTTGATAGTTAAATAATTGCTACTGATTGGATTAGTTGATGA
Source organism: Astragalus membranaceus (assembly GCA_039519185.1). Lineage (NCBI taxonomy): Eukaryota > Viridiplantae > Streptophyta > Magnoliopsida > Fabales > Fabaceae > Astragalus > Astragalus membranaceus. Next base: position 18,512,121 of record CM076851.1, on the reverse strand, counting down.
GTTAAGTAGTTGATGAATTAAGTTAATTGAATGGTAAATAAAGGCTACTGTTGATGGTTTCGATGAGCTTGTTGGATTGTAAGAATTAGATTACTAGCCTAAGGGTAAGAAAGCGGTGTGTACGGAGTTGTAATTAATCGGAGATGTGAAAGCGGTGAGGGACTTCGGTCCAAAACGGTGCGGTGCCCTTAAGGCTTATATGTGATGATGTTGAATTGAAAAGTGAAAAGTGGTGAGTTTAAATAATTGTTGTGGTGCATTGTCAAAGTGTCTCATGACTCATGTGCATCAAGTGGTGTGGGCTTCGGCCAAAGTGGTGTGGTGGCTTCGGCCAAAGTGGTGAGTGCCCTCAAGGCATAAAGTGGTGATGATGGATCCTCATGCATGTTGCATACATGCATATAAGTATATATATTCATACTATGTTGATAAATATCTGTGGATGGTTGTAAGTTAAATGAAGTATGTAATGATTTCTGTGAGTGGGTGTTGTCTGTTGCCTTCCTGAATATAATGCCTATCTTACTGATTATTATTTGTATAAAGAGACTCACCCTACTGCCATATGTTGCTTCTTATGTCGGCAACTTGTAGGTGATCGCGAATGAGGCCTTCTTGTGCCTTCTGTTAGGTAGTGGTGTCAGCTCTGATATGTAGCACCAGGGGGAGGGCGTAGTAGACTTTTTATTATTATTGATGTATTTTATGAATTTCCGCTGTGTTAGAAACAATTTTATTATGTGCTGTAAACTAAACAGGTTTCTTTTTGGGCCCGTCCCTAACTATCGTGCTATGTATCATGCTGTTAGATTGTTGACCGTATGTCACTGTTTTAATCTGGTTGTTTTACAAGCGGTGAAATGTGACGCTTCCTTTCAAAAGAAATTTTTTTTTTATTAAACTCTGATATATTAATATAATAATAGTTGATATAGAAGGGGGGTGTTACATTAGTGGTATCAGAGCTGAAGTTGGTCTGTCCGACCAAGTGTCTAGGTGTTATGTCTGTTGTATCTAATTATGTTTATTTGTGTAGAAATCTGATTCGATGGCAAGACGTGATGACGCTGCTTTGGCTGCTGCTCTGCAAGCCATAGCTCAAGCTGTTGGGAATCAGCACACGGCTGCTGATGCTAATGCTCGTAACTTAGCAACGTTCTAGAGGGAAAATCCACCCACCTTCAAGGGTCGGTATGACCCCGATAACGGACGCTGTCAATCTTCTTAGTCCACTCAGCCTCCAGATCTTCCAACTGCTTCTTGACAAATTCGTCTTTCTCCTTAAATTCATTCTCTTGTAATGCCAGCTCGCCTTTCAATCAAGCAACCTCATTGGCTAAATCCTGCTGGTTAGCCAAGGTCTTCTTTGCTACTTCAAGATCTTTTCTGCTCTGACGTTCACGAGCCCAAATTCTACTGAACTCATCACCAATGGCATGACCCACAACAGCTTCCTTCAGAGCATAAGACTGTGGAGCAGCGCATTCTTGCTCTAGCCCTAAGCCTCCAATTCGGCTAGAATCATCTTGAGTCAGCAATTTCTCTGGCACAAAGTTTTTCACCGGAAAGCGCCTATCCCAGAGCGACCTCACATTTCCTTCGCCGTCAAACTCGGTTAAGAGATCAAACCAAACAACTCACCTTCATCAATTTTTCTTTACTTGCCACTCGAAGCCCCAGGAGTTCCTTGCTGAACCTTCTGCATGGTAAGGGATGTAAAAGGAGGAGGCTCAATCATGTTCTTGGTGCTAGCAACAGTGTTCAATGGAACAGTTGGGATGGGCGTACTTCCATCAAGGATCGTCCTTCCTATAATCTTCTTGGTTTTCTGCAAATCGACTTCGCGAGCTTCACCATCCGCAGTGGCTTTAGCAGCCATTTTATCTTAGGCTTTCTTGAGATAACTTCTCATGTCTTTCTCCTTAAGGGGACCCATCCGAACTACAAGAAGACAAAAAGAAAGATGAATCAGTCAATCATTACTGAGCTAATGCATAGAAAATGTGTAACATGACTTACTCAAAAATTGGATTAGTTCCTCCTCGTCGTTTTCTGTAACACCCCTTTTTTACCCGGAAATTTTTTGACAAAAATCAGAGTTTTCAAAACGTTTCCAATACACCCACAAGGGATGCTACACATACACCTTTAAATGTCACACGCCAATAATAAAGTTTCACCATTAAAACAGTGCAACACCTAGCACGTCATAACATCATCAAGCAGCGGAATAAAATCAAGGTTCAATTAAATAATTATAACATCACCATAAAACTTCAGAAATTAAATATTAAAGGCATCTAATAAAACTAGCGTTCATCCCCCCGAGTGCTACGTATCAGAGCGACGACACCGACTCGACTAGCGAAGGTAGACATGCCTTCACTCGCAATCACCTGCACGTTACCAACATAGGGGTAACATTCAAACAGAAGGGGTGAGATATCTAATATTATAATAGCATATATGATAGGCAATATGCTAGAGTCACAACAACTATATCAACCGCTTCACAACATGACCAAATTACAAATCACCAAAAATTATCACCAACATCATGAGTAAGCATATGAGATGCAACCCACACCAACGGGCATATGCATGTGGTACCAATCATCACCAATAAATTAGCCAATAAGGGCACATCACCTATACGAGCATCACCATCATCACCTATAGCTGCAACGCCGAAGCCTTCATCACCAAAAATATAATGCAGATGAAATGTATGCGACACCAAGAACAACACACCAAAGTCAATCAACAACAACAGTCATCTATGTGACACAATCAGCACCAACATCAATAAATGGTCATAGACCCATCACCTGTTCACCTTAGCCCATAAAATAGGCACATCACCTGTTATACCATCACCAATAGCACCAATCATCACCAATGCACCTACACCTATAGGACAGTCTAACAACTTGACCAACGACTACCGACACCAAGGACACCAATAAATTTACAACATCTATGACAGCGACAATTTTACAACCCCGAGACATCGACAATTGACAACACCAGGAACAATACCAGTTTACGGCAACAGCGACAATAGCTTTTAAAACTGCAATTTAAAAACTGTGACAGCAACCATGATTTTCCAGGAAAACAGCAACATAAAACGGAGACAGCAACATTGAATTTTCAAAAAAAAAACAGCAACATCAAAATGTTGACAGCAACCATCATTTTCCGGGAAAACAGCAACATAAAAACGGAGACAGCAACAGTGAATTCTCAGAAAAACAGCAACATTTTGTTCACTGTGACAGCGACATCAATTTTTTAGAAAACAGCAGCATTTTGTTCACTATGACAGCAACATTATTTGTGAAAAACAGCAACATTTTGTTCACTGTGACAGCAACATTATTTTTGAAAAACAGCAACATTTTGTTCACTGTGACAGCAACATTATTTGTGAAAAACAACAACATTTTGTTCACTGTGACAGCAACATTATTTGTGAAAAACAGCAATATTTTGTTCACTGTGACAGCAACATTATTTGTGAAAAATAGCAATATTTTGTTCAGTGTAACAGCAACATGATTTGTGAAAAACAGCAACATTTTGTTCACTGTGACAGCAACATTATTTTTAGAAAAACAACAACAACAGAAACTATGACAGCAACATTATTTTTGAAGACAGCAACAACAACAAGACAGAAACTAGCGCCCAGCAACAGGGCGCCAAGTGAGACAGCAGCACAACAAGAAATTGGCGCCCAGCAGCAGGGCGCCTAGCAGGCAACAACAACAACAACAGAAACTGGCGCCCAGCAACAGGGCGCCAAGAGCATCAACAACAGAACAGAAACTGGCGTCTAGTGCAACAGTGGTACAACCAGACATGGCGCCCAGGGACAGGGTGCCTAGCACAACAATGGCAACAGCAAACTTGGCGCCCAGGAGCAGGGCGCCTGGCACAACAGAGGCAACACCAGACTTGGCGCCCAGCAACAGGGCGCCTAACACCACAACAACAGAATCAGATTTGGCGCCCAGCAACCGGGCGCCTAGCAACAACACAGACACACACCAATCACCACTGGGCGCCTAGGGCGCCATTTCCTGCAACTCAGAAACACATTGGGCGCCTAGGGCGCCAACTCCAGCAACCAAGACAGCATCACTGGGCGCCTAGGGCGCCACTTCCAGCAACAACAACAATAGGACATCATGACTGGGCGCCCAGGGCGCCAAAATCAGCAACAGAAACAACACTGGCTCGGCGCCCAGCAACAGGGCGCCTCCAGCAGGAAACAAAAACGACACAGGCACGGCGCCCAGGAGCACGGCGCCATTCCCAGCAACCAAAACACAACACCAAATCGCACCAAACACCAAATTTTTACCATGATCAATCAACATGAGTACAATCAAACGTCACTAAATCAACATCAACAAGATCAAAGAGGCATCATAGGTCCTATCTCCCACATAACCCCCATCATATACCCTATTATAAGGATAGAACCCACCCTTACCTTGGATTTTGCCGAACACGATATATCCTTGCACGAAACTCCGAAGAACCACCGCAACAAAGCTCCTCTCTTCTTCCTCCTTGGTGCGCGCCGTCCCTCTCTTCTCTCCTCTCTTCGCAATTCTTTCTTTCTTTTCTCCCAAAATGCGCTAATGACCAAAACCCTAGCCAAAACTCTCCTTCATGCGCCTAGGCCCTTGGGCTTTTGGATCACGGGCCCCCGTCTACTACTCAGCTAATTACTAGGCATCACCCCCTAATTTAAATAAAACATCATTTTATTAATTATTAAATATGACTATACTAATAAAATACCTAAATAATTTAATTAAATAAATAACTAAATTATTTGGGCGTTACAACTCTCCCCCACTTAGAATATTTCATCCTCGAAATTTACCTGATTCAAACAGCTCGGGATAGGATTCCCGCATCTTGCTCTCCAGCTCCCACGTCATGCTCTCTCCGGTAGCTCCTAGCCAGACTACCCTCACCAACACAATCTCCTTGCCTCTTAAAACTTTCACCTCATGACCTTCGATCCGTACAGGCATCGTCTCCACCGTGAGATTATCCCGTACCTCCACATCATCCATGCGGATTACATGAGATGGGTCTGAAATATACTTCCGAAGTTGCGACACATGAAACACGTCATGCAAATTCGAAAGGTTAGGCGGTAGAGCCACTCTATATGCAACATTCCCGACTCTCTCCGAAATCTGATAAGGACCAATGAAACGAGGAGTGAGCTTCTTCGACTTCAGAGCGCGTCCAACACCGGTCACTGGAGTGACTCTCAAAAATACATGCTCACCCGCTTGAAACTCCAAATCCTTCCTCCGCTTGTCGTGATAACTCTTCTGTCGACTCTGCGACGCCTTCATCTTCTCACGAATCAACTTTACCTTTTCAGTTGTCTCTCGAACAATCTCCGGCCCAAGCACCACACTCTCTCCAGACTCATACCAACACAGCGGGGTTCTACAATTCCGACCATATAATGCTTCAAAAGGTGCCATCCCAATACTAGAATGGTAACTGTTGTTATACGTGAACTCTATCAGTGGAAGGTAGGAATCCCACGAACCCCCTTGTTCCAAAACACAAGCCCTCAACAAATCTTCTAATGACTGAATTGTCTTCTCTGACTGGCCATCTGTCTGAGGATGATATGCCGAACTCAACCTCAACTTAGACCCCAACTTCTTTTGCAAACTCTTCCAGAAATCCGAAGTGAACCTCGGATCTCTATCCGAAACAATACTCATAGGAACCCCATGAAGCTTCACAATCTCCCGGATATAAATCTCCGCCAACTTCGACACTGGATATGTGATGCTGATAGGAACAAAATGAGACGATTTTGTTAACCTGTCAACAATCACCCAAATTGCATCATACCCTTTCGCAGCATTAGGCAATCCCGTCACAAAGTCCATCGAAATGCTATCCCATTTCCACTCTGGAATTTCCAACGGTTGCATCAGTCCAGCAGGCTTCTGATGCTCAACCTTTGACTTCTGGCAAGTCAAACATGCATAAACGAACTGCGCCACCAAAACAACTTCTTCAGGTCTTGATACATCTTTGTAGCTCCCGGATGAATACTTAACTTACTTCTGTGACTCTCTTCAAGAATGGCTCTCTTCATGTCTGCATCATCAGGAACGCAAATCCTACCACGGAACCTCAACACACCTTGGGGATCCAACTTGAAATCCTCATTCTCAGATCGATCACTCCCGACCGTCAAGTCTACCAGTTTAACATCTGATTTCTGGGCCTCTCTGATGCTGTTCAGAAAATCATTACCAATCCTCAACATTCCTAACTTAACACTCTGAGGTGTCACTTCACAAACCAGACTCATATCTCTGAACTCCTCAATCAGCTCTAACTCCTTAACCATCATTGCCGACATATGCAAAGTCTTCCGGCTCAAAGCATCAGCCACGACATTAGCTTTGCCTGGATGATAATTCAAACCGAAATCATAGTCCTTCAACAACTCCAACCATCGTCGCTGCCTCAAATTCAACTCCTTCTGGTCAAACAAATATTTCAAGCTCTTGTGGTCACTAAACACCTCAAATCTAGAACCATAGAGATAGTGCCTCCAAACCTTCAGCACAAAGACCACTGCAGCTAATTCTAAGTCATGCGTAGGATAATTCTTCTCATGAACTCTTAACTGCCTCGACGCGTACGCAATAACCTTCCCATCTTGCATAAGCACACCACCTAGACCCATTTTTGAAGCATCACAATACACCACAAACGACCCTTCCGGATTGGGCAACGTCAAGCCAGGAGACGTTGTCAATCTCTTCTTCAATTCCCAGAAACTTTCTTCACAACGGGCGTCCCAAACAAAAGCCTTTCCTTTGCAGGTTAACTGAGTTAACGGAAGTGCTAACTTAGAAAAACCTTCAATGAATCTTCTATAATAGCCGGCCAATCCCAAGCTTCGAATTTCAGTTGCCGACTTCGGAGCCTCCCAATTCAACACTGCTTCTACTTTCGACGGATCCACCGCAATACCATTACCAGAAATGACATGACCGAGAAAACTCACTTCCTTCAACCAGAGTTCACATTTTGACAATTTCGCATACAGCTTCTTTTTCTTCAGAACCTCCAATACTAACCTCAGATGCTCTGCATGCTCTTCCTCCGATTTAGAGTAAATCAGAATGTCATCGATGAATACCACCACAAACCGATCTAAGTAAGTATGAAAAATGCGATTCATATATTCCATAAATACTCCTGGTGCGTTGGTAACACCGAACGGCATCACCGAATACTCATAATGACCATAACGGGTTCTAAAAGCCGTCTTCTGAATATCTTCGTCCTTCACCTTGATCTGATGGTAACCTGATCTCAAATCAATCTTACTAAAAAAACATCAGGAAACTCGCGCACCACCTGCAACTCTTCCATGATAGCTTGATTCTCAACAGACAACGATGCCATCAGCGAGAATAACTGAACTCCTTCCTTCATCAACTTCCACAACTGACTAGTGGATAACAGACCAGACTCCTCTCCTTCAAAGCTCACCGACTTGCTACGACAATTAATATGAACATGGTTATGCTCTAACCAGTTCATACCCAATATTACATCCAATCCGCTCAACGGCAGGCAAACAAAATCCACAACAAAGTCTCTGTCGAAGATCGACAAGGGACACTGAGAACACACCAGAGAAGTGGTTACCGACCCCTTGGCTGGAGTGTCGACAACCATCTCTCCATTCATAGCAGACAATACAAGACCCAATTTCTTACAACAATCAGCAGCAATAAAGCAATGAGTAGCACCAGTATCAATGATAGATTTTAAAGGAGTACCATTAATGAAGCACGTACCTCTAATAAGTCCATCATCTTCAGTAGGCTCTTCACCTGCTAAAGCGAACACTTTTTCCACTGGACCTTTCTTTCTTCGGCTTCGGACACTGAGTACTAATGTGCCCTCCTTCACCACAGTTGTAGCAGACCACCTCCTTACGCTCACACTCAGCCACCACATGACCGTCCTTACCACATCGGTAACACTTCTTCACTTCAACTTTGCACACGTTACTCTTGTGACCAGCTTTGCCACATTTGTAACACACAATGCTAGCAGGAGCATCTCCCCCACTAGTCTTCTTGCCAACAGCAGCTTTCTGTTTACCCTTACCAGCAGGAACATCATACGATTTACCACGACTCTGAAATTTGCTCCTCTTCTCATTCATAATCTTGTAGTGAGCATTGTTGTCTTCCTCATAAATTCTGCAGCTATCAATCAAGTCGGAGAAAACACGGATCTTCTGATAACCAATCGCCTTCTTAATCTCAGGACGCAGCCCATTCTCAAACTTAATGCACTTGGAAAACTCAGCAGTAGCCTCACTGTAATGCGGATAAAACTTTGCTAATTCCACGAACTTAGCAGCATACTCAGTCACGGACATATTCCCTTGTTTCAGCTCCAGGAACTCAATCTCTTTCTTACCTCGGACATCCTCCGGATAGTATTTTCTCATAAAATCCCCGCGGAACAAAGCCCAAGTGATCTCTTCGTTTGCAGTCTCCAACCTCTGCCTAGCCTCTAACCACCAGTCGTCGGCCTCCTCTGCCAGCATATGCGTACCATAACGGACCTTCTGTGCCGGAGTGCAGTCCATCACACGAAAGATCCTCTCCATCTCTTTCAACCACACTAAAGCTCCATCGGGATCATACTTGCCCTTGAAGGTAGGCGGATTCTCTTTCTGAAAGGTAGCCAAACTCCGAGACCCAGCATTCTCACCAGTATTCTGTTGACCCTCCACAGCATGAGCCATAGCAGCCAACGTGTGAATATATGCCTTGACAGGAATAATCTGGTTTTGATGATTGACAAAAGAAGGTCAAAAAGGTCAAGACTGCAAAAAGCGGAAAAATGTAATCAAGCTCAAGCCAAGAGTTATTTTACTGTTGCGTGTGTATTAGGACAATTTGTAAGTGAAAATAAAGCTCTCTAAATATAAAATAAATCACACACTCACAATATGTGTCATAAAAATAATTTTGCATGAAAATATTGTTAAACAAATCCCATGCATGCATAATTGAATAGGACAAGCACATATGATATGAAAATGTTTTTTGGAAAGCATATAATCGATTGTTGCATGCATACAATCAATTCTTCTGGTATAAGGGAGTGATCCATGTTTTTAGGAAGGCATACAATCAATTTTAGCATGCCATATTCAAGCAAGAAATCGATTTCCAATATTTTCTCATTGGAGTATGAAATCGATTTCTAACTCCAAATGAAAGAGGATAATCGATTTCCAAGTTGGTTTTAAAAAGAAAAGAATCGATTACTTAGTTTCCTTTTTTGAAAGAGACATCAATTTTCAGAGCAAGGAATCGATTACATACCTAGCCTTTCCAGAGCACAAAATCGATTTTATATTGAGTATGAAAGGCATAAAATCGATTTTCACATACTCTATTTTGAAGCACTTAATCGATTACACATTTCCTTGTTTTAAGCACATAATCGATTGTCACTTGCTTCCTTAATTAAATGAAAATCGATTTCAAATCTTTTCCTTTAAACTACATAATCGATTTCCTAAACTATTATTGAGCACATAATCGATTCATTCATATTTCAACAGAGCACATAAATCGATTCCTTATCCTAGATCTGATCAAGCATGAAATCAATTATGCATCTTAGGCAAATCAGGCACACAATCGATTTCTACATCTCTTCATTTCATTCAACGGTCATATTTTCTATACGCCTATAAATAGCAGCCTCACTCTTCACTCTCAACCAACGACTCACTCTTGCATTTGAGATCTATTATTCTTCTCATCACTCTCACTACTCTTACACTTGCTATTTTATTTTTGAGAGCTTTATATTTCACATAGTTTGATATTGTGTAATTTGTGCTTCAACTTGTTTTATCCACACTATTGAGTGTTCTATCAAATCTTTCTTCTTCTTATTTGTTGGGTGTGTTCCCAAGTTTTTCAAGAGAGGCGAGATCTCTTGGTTCTTGAAGGTTTTTACATAGGGAGGTGATATCCCGGTATTGTAAGTTCTTTGATTGTAAACGTTTCTAGCTGAACCTGTTTTAAAAGCTAGTGATTAGTTAAAATCCCTTGGAGCATTCCTTGGGGACTGGACGTAGGCCTGTGGTTTGGCCGAACTAGTATAAATCTCTCTGTGTCATCCTCATTCCCTTCATCTCCTTTATTTTCCTTGCAAGTTATTTTTATTGCTTTATCACTGTTATTTCAATTCAAACTTTCTTAAGCGCCTTATTTGATCAAAATCTTTTAAAGACTTTATTTTTAATCGCAATTTTTAATTTCACAATTCACCCCCCTCTTGTGTTTGAAGTCACTTGGTCAACACAACGCAGCAGCAATAGCAGCATCGTTCCTTCCAGCCATCTCAACTAATCACTACAATCATAAGCAACAGTTAGAACTAATTGACAATACTTGATCGTCAATGACACTATAACTTGACAACTTGGCCGGACAGACCGAAACTGCTCTGATACCACTAATGTAACACCCCTTTTTTACTCGGAAAATTTTTGACAAAAATCAGAGTTTTCAAAACGTTTCCAATACACCCACAAGGGATGCTACACATACACCGTTAAATGTCACACGCCAATAATAAAGTTTCACCATTAAAACAGTGCAACACCTAGCACGTCATAACATCATCAAGCAGCGAAATAAAATCAAGGTTCAATTAAATAATTATAACATCACCATAAAACTTCAGAAATTAAATATTAAAGGCATCTAATAAAACTAGCGTTCATCCCACCGAGTGCTACGTATCAGAGCGACGACACCGACTCGACTAGCGAAGGTAGACATGCCTTCACTCGCAATCACCTGCACGTTACCAACATAGGGGTAACATTCAAACAGAAGGGGTGAGATATCTAACATTATAATAGCATATATGATAGGCAATATGCTAGAGTCACAACAACTATATCAACCGCTTCACAACAACACCAAATTACAAATCAGACAAAAATTATCACCAACATCATGAGTAAGCATATGAGATGCAACCCACACCAACGGGCATATGCATGTGGTACCAATCATCACCAATAAAGTAGCTAATAAGGGCACATCACCTATACGAGCATCACCATCATCACCTATAGCTCCAAGGCCGAAGCCTTCATCACCAAAAATATAATGCAGATGAAATGTATGCGACACCATGAACAACACACCAAAGTCAATCAACAACAACAGTCATCTATGTGACACAATCAGCACCAACATCAATAAATGGTCATAGACCCATCACCTGTTCACCTTAGCCCATAAAATAGGCACATCACCTGTTATACCATCACCAATAGCACCAATCATCACCAATGCACCTACACCTATAGGACAGTCTAACAACTTGACCAACGACTACCGACACCAAGGACACCAATAAATTTACAACATCTATGACAGCGACAATTTTACAACACCGAGACATCGACAATTGACAACACCAGGAACAATACCAGTTTACGGCAACAGCGACAGTAGCTTTTAAAACGGCAACTTAAAAACGGTGACAGCAACCATGATTTTCCAGGAAAACAGCAACATAAAACGGAGACAGCAACATCAAAATGTTGACAGCAACCATGATTTTCCGGGAAAACAGCAACATAAAAACGGAGACAGCAACAGTGAATTCTCAGAAAAACAGCAACATTTTGTTCACTGTGACAGCGACATCAATTTTTTAGAAAACAGCAGCATTTTGTTCACTGTGACAGCAACATTATTTGTGAAAAACAGCAACATTTTGTTCACTGTGACAGCAACATTTTGTTCACTGTGAAAGCAACATTATTTGTGAAAAACAGCAACATTTTGTTCACTGTGATAGCAACATTATTTGTGAAAAACAGCAATATTTTGTTCACTATAACAGCAACATGATTTGTGAAAAACAGCAACATTTTGTTCACTGTGACAGCAACATTATTTTTAGAAAAACAGCAACAACAGAAACTATGACAGCAACATTATTTTAGAAGACAGCAACAGCAACAAGACAGAAACTGGCGCCCAGCAACAGGGCGCCAAGTGAGACAGCAGCACAACAAGAAACTGGCGCCCAACAGCAGGGCGCCTAGCAGGCAACAACAACAGAAACTGGCGCCCAGCAACAGGGCGCCAAGAGCATCAGCAACAGAACAGAAACTGGCGCCCAGCACAGGGCGCCAAGTGCAACAGTGGTACAACCAGACATGGCGCCCAGGGACAGGGCGCCTAGCACAACAATGGCAACAGCAAACTTGGCGCCCAGGAGCAGGGCGCCTGGCACAACAGAGGCAACACCAGACTTGGCGCCCAGTAACAGGGCGCCTAACACCACGGCAACAGAATCAGACTTGGCGCCCAGCAACAGGGCGCCTAACAGCAACACAGACACGCACCAATCACCACTAGGCGCCTAGGGCGCCATTTCCTGCAACTCAGAAACACACTGGGCGCCTAGGGCGCCAACTCCAGCAACCAAGACAGCATCACTGGGCGCCTAGGGCGCCACTTCCAGCAACAACAACAACAACAGGACATCATGACTGGGCGCCCAGGGCGCCAAAATCAGCAACAGAAGCAACACTGGCTCGGTGCCCAGCAACAGGGCGCCTCTAGCAGGAAACAAACACGACACAGGCACGGCGCCCAGGAGCAGGGCACCATTCCCAGCAACCAAAACACAACACCAAATCGCACCAAACACCAAATTTTTACCATGATCAATCAACATGAGTACAATCAAACGTCACTAAATCAACATCAACAAGATCAAAGAGGCATCATAGGTCCTATCTCCCACATAACCCCCATCATATACCCTATTATAAGGATAGAACCCACCCTTACCTTGGATTTTGCCGAACACGATATCTCCTTGCACGAAACTCCGAAGAACCACCGTAACAAAGCTCCTCTCTTCTTCCTCCTTGGTGCGCGCCGTCCCTCTCTTCTCTCCTCTCTTCGCAATTCTTTCTTTCTTTTCTCCCAAAATGGGCTAATGACCAAAACCCTAGCCAAAACTCTCCTTCATGCGCCTAGGCCCTTGGGCTCTTGGATCACGGGCCCCCGTCTACTACTCAGCTAATTACTAGGCATCACCCCCTAATTTAAATAAAACATCATTTTATTAATTATTAAATATGACTATACTAATAAAATACCTAAATAATTTAATTAAATAAATAATTAAATTATTTGGGCGTTACATTTTCCATGTTTATGAGCTCTTTGCAACTCATAGGAGCAAACTCCGAAAGAAAGTCAATAGTCGCCTTATAATCTACAGGTAACTGACTTTCGATCACACCTGTGACTGCATAAGGCTCACTTTGCCAATATAGTGGGAAGTGGTAGGGCCCCTTGGCATCAATCAGCATCTCAGGATATGATGGACTCCCCCGAACCTGGAAAAACTCAACCTTAAAGTCTTTATAGGAGGTAGTAAAAGGGGTAAGCAAACGTTTTTTGGGGTGACTCGTGAAAGATATCCATTTTCCATTTCCCTCCCCTTTGGTTCGGTAAAAGCAAAGAAAATACCTACCCTAGGAACTATTTTAAGTGCTCGGCACAAAATCTCAAACCCTCTAACGAAGCCCTAACTGTTCGGGTGAAGTTGTGTTGGAGCAACGTTCAAAGCCCTTAACACGGAGGTCTGAAACAAGGTGAATTAAGGGTATTTGTATTTTCAAATCTTCAAATAAATAGGCGTACATATATATATATATATATATATATATATATGTCGCTTCATTTTGAACACCTCTCGGTCTAGCTAAGCACACCAGCTCACCCACTTTACAGCACTCAACGATTAAGTCTTCTTCCTTCCCAGTAGAAGGTAACTTCTTCCCAGCACAGAACTTTACAATTAATACATCGACAGAAAGGTAGAAGAATAGCCGTGAGATTCAAAGTTGACAAGTTATGTTGGTAAATCGAACCCCTGAAGAAGAAGAAGCAGCACATTCCCTTTCCAACTCACTTTCTGAGGACTCTGAGGATAAGCCAGAAAGGCTCACAATCTCAGAAATGGGGCGAAGAACACCTTTCCTCCTTGTGCGTTCTTTACACCTTTCCCAACTGGGTGTGATCTCATCCAGAATGAGCCTCAAAACAGATGGAACTTCAGAGGTTTCATTACCATTCTCATCCAGTTCCCGCAATTTGACCATCCCAAATACACCCAACAAAAAGAGAAAGAGAAACCTAAAGGGAAGCAAAAAGTAAGGATCGGGAGTTACCTCGATGTAACTTGATGATTTTTCGCCGAGCAGAAGAGCGATCAAAGCTGAAAGCAAGCCCTCAGATGAGATACCACCAACGCTTCACATTCATCATTTCGTCTCTGACAAACGTATTCGGACATTTAGGTCAGCGAAAAGCAATAACTCGGCATATAATAGACAGGCATAATAACTCTGCAAGAGAAGACGGCGAGCTACATTTTTTCCTAATGCCTTTCTTAAAAGCTCTTCGTACTAAAAGTACTTGAGCTTGGGGGGCTGTGAACCGGGCTAATTAGACAAGCCCTGACAACACGCCACGTGGAGCTCGGCATGAAAGCCAACACATCGGATAAGGCTGACAAGGAAAATAAGGTGGAAGAACCGGCCAAATACGTGTCAATCCGAGAAGACTTTGGAAGGAACCGCCCAAGGAAGTTATACCAGAGCTCGGCTATAAAATGAGAAGCCTGGTGGTCGAATAGGCAGGAAATAACACACAAACACTATATCAGTGATAGACGAATCGCTATCCGGCTTCTTTGTAAAGATTCCGATCTATGTATAAAATCCTATTCAAGTACATATATACACTTTTTTTTTTAAGCAAAAGTATATACACTTGAAGAAGCATATTCTCACTTTGTTCGTATTAAATGACTTGTACAATTAAGCGTACGTTTAATTAACTTAAAAGCACACAAACTAGACAGATCGTCTAATGTCATAAATATTGTCAAAAAAAAATCTAATGTCATAAACATTTAAATGAATATTTGAATTTTACAACCTAAAAATTAATAGATTAATTTATCTTTAATTTAAATATAATAAGAATTATTCCAACAACTTGAGCACCGGATGGAGTAATTCATTACAAGAGAGGGGGTTGCGATTGCGAGTGTCTCCATATCATACAATAATAATCCATATTTCAGTAGTGGTGATAAAAACACAATGTTGACATTTATTTTTGGATAAGTGCTAGCAACACACTCTCTCTGACACTTACTTTATGATTAGTTAAAATTATGGTGACTTCCATAACTATGAAAATGGGGTCCATTAACTTAGTGGGATCAACATGAACTTCAACGAATCATAAATTGAGTGTTCATAGAAGAGTATAAAAGAGAATGTTGGTAGCACTCATCTTTATTTATGGTGGGATGACCCGCCCTCCCCAACAGCTTCCTTAGCCCACCCCGGATGCGATCTCGTAGAGCTGATTGTCAGGGAAACGACAGGTGCTGCCGAAACAAATATACACCACCGAGTTGGGTTCTTTGGTGTTGAGCCAACTCAGACAATCGTTCTCACTCACCACACTTATGTGTCCCCTCGGAGCTTTCTCTTGATTAGAAGTGTGAACGAGAGAGACGGGACCAAGGAGCCAAGCCTTATGCCCCGTGGTTCTCTCATAGTATTCAATGTACTCACTCTCGAGTTCCACGAAACTATTCACGAGAAGTCCAAGGCTCTTCTTCTCCCCCACAATCATCGGTTCAATCGCAGGGTAGATCGCTGGTGGTTTCGCGCGCATAATGATGACATGTGGAAGATCCGGAAGAACAAACGTATTTGAACCAGACTCAGAATGCAACTCTGGGTGTGAGAAGAAGGAAACTAAAGCACAGACGTTGAAGAGGCCAAAGCTGTTAAAGGCGAGTCTGGGGATTCCCAATGTGTTGGCAAATTCGAAAACCCATTGGTACATGAAGTCGGCGACTATGCAATCGGGTGGGTTTTTGCGGAGGAATTGCTCCACTGGTTGACGAAGACGCATGGCCGCATAGTAAACACTTATCGAGATGTTGAGGCTGGTGGCGAAGGTTACATTTTCGATTTGGATGGAGTCAGAGGAGATGTCGAAAGTGTGGATGTTGAAATTAAGAAGATTGCTGATTGATTTGCGTTTGAGAAGGGTTTGGGCGTTAGAGGGAGTGGTGATGATGGTCACGTCCTGACCACGTGAGGCAAATAGCATGGCTATATCGCAGAGTGGGATCATGTGACCAGCTGCTAGGAAAGGAAGGAAGTATAGTCTGAGAATTGTAGGAGTGTACTTGCGAGGTGCATTTATTATTAATTAGTGTATTCCTCTAGACCTAATTATAAGTAAAATTAACCACTTTTACACAGATTAAAAACCACGGTTAATTTCTTGATTTCCTACTAAGGCTAATATACTACTCGGACTTAATTATAAGCAAAAAAAGTGTCTAGTTTTGATGAACTAAAATATAAACAAATCTCAACTAATCTACTCATATTTAATGTTATTTTTCCACAATTACCCTTAAATTAGCTCATTAATGTTGTGAGAATATGACTATTAATTAGAGATAGTTTAGTTAATCTATTTATTTTTTCCATGAATTCAAGAAAATTAAATGTACAAAACTACTATCCTTAATACTCCCTTCGGTCCCTATTATAAGAAAAAATTTCAGTTTTAGGTTCATTGAATAACTGATGTATCTGGCCGATAATATAAGCCAGATACATCAGTTATTCATTAAACCTAAAACTGCAAAATTTTCTTATAATAAAAACCAGAGGGAGTATGTAGGAAAGTAGTTATTTTTTACTTATAATTAAGTCAGGGGGGTACATCCATTTACCTAGTGATATCTTTTATTGGGAACACTTCACAACACCCTTTTACATTAATTAGTGTTTGTCATACAACCATCGAAATTTGTTCCTTGGGAGTGTACATCTTTCTTTTGAAAAATCAAAATACAATTAACTCATGGTTATTCCTTGGGAGTGTACACCTTTTTACATTAAACTAGAACACCGACCCCTGCTACGCACGGGCGTAGATACAAATGATTTGAAATGGTTGTAACTATAAAACTTTATAAATTTAAAAGTGTTTTTTTGACAAATTTAAAAGTGTTAAGAATCTCTTATTTGGAAATGAAATAAAACCAATCACCCGCGTTACAAAATTGGATATTTTTTCATGGGGTCTTCGAAGATTTAGCAATTAGCAATTGCACTCTCTTGTTGATCTTGAACTGAACACAACAATGAAGGAAGGGGACATGCATGAGAAATAAAAACACAATTAATTGAAGTAAGATGCAAATATCAAAGGGGAGATATTGAATTGATTGATAAGTGGTAGTGAACCCTCTTGTCCAATAAATGATGTCATCGTTGAAATAAATTGTTTGCAAAGTCCATATTAAGAAAGAGCTTGATATTTATGAGGATAATAAGTTTCGAAAGACAAAGTACTTAGCTGGGGATTTCTCCAGCCTTGCTGATCTTAGACATCTCCCATTTGGTCACAAATTAGTGCAAAGCTCTAACACCCCAGTATTTCGAACACCGAGAAACACTAAGATGCCCAGCATCGCATACATCAGAGTTGACTTCCTGTTTAGAATATTGAACACAACTAAAAACTTTCCTTGAATAATCATCCAAACAGTCACTTCGATCTCATTAGCTTAACGTAAAGTACTTAAGTCTCCTGACTTATAAACTTTTACAACCTGGTGTTCAATATCCAAAACATAAGTAGTGGAAACGATTTACAGTTGTTAGCGAGTAATAGTTATACAATCGGAACTACAAAGACAACAAAGTGAAAAATGGCATAATCATAAAACTGAATCTTCAACAACTCCATAAGGCACACCGTCTAGCCATGCTTCTTCGCCTTTGCCTTTCCCTATTTCTCTCTAAAAACCACAATTATAAAGGGTGAGATTACAAATCTCAGCGATCAGTCCTATCGAGACCCCTTACTACTCTCGGTTCATTATGCTTGTCTTTTGAACTCGTAGCCCTAATAAGCGACTACGTGAAAATATTTTCTTTTAACTCGTAGTCCTAATAAGTGACTGCGTATCGTGTCTTGTTCTTTTCTTAGCACATCACTTCGAACCATTTTTCTTTTCTTCGATTCTCGGTGCACCCAATCCCGCTGACCTTGGAAAGCGGGCTACATGGAAGGGGCCTAGGGTTCGGGCTCATGACTTCCCTGCCCTAGTATGCTAATAACTTAGGGTCGTCATCCTAGACTCGATATATATATATATATATATATATATATATATATATATATATATATATATATATATATATACTTTTACCTGTCATGGATAATTATTCAAACATAAACTTGGCTTATATGGACTTATAGTCCCTTGGCTTAACATGGTTTAAATGGACTTAGAGTCCCTTGACTTGTCATAGCTTAACATGGCTCATTTGCACTCACTTGTACTAATGTACGGTTTATCTTGACCTTTATAACTTAAATAAATTCCTAATTTCATCTCGAGCATTTTCAAATTCACGGCATTCATGACTCACATTCATTGGGCAAGGTTGGGGAAAGGATTAGAAGGGAATTGGAACCATTTGGAATGGACTAGAGCATAGTTTGAAAAGGGGAAACAGAGGTGGACGCACGGTCCATGCGCTAAGGTGCACGATCCGTGCGCATTTTTAAAAATAATAGCGCAGGTAACCGAACCTCACGCACGACCCGTGCGCAAGGGCGCACGGTCCGTGCCTGATCATCAGTTGTTTCCATAACTTGCATTTTCGTGTAAATTTCTATTCCGTTCGATTCCAATATTCGTTCCGATCGATTCCCAATCATATCAACACATTATTTCCAGTCCAGAACAATAATCACAACAATCACATAATTACCAAACAATCAATCATTCATGAGCATCAACATATGCATTTTTCCCAATTACGATTTTGACGACATTTTAGGAAAATGAAACTCAATGTTACTCGATTCAGAAAACATGCAAACTCAGTATTGAAAACATCCCTAAGCGAGTATAGAACTCACCTCTTGCGATGAAAATCGCACACAACAACAACCACGAAGTTTATACACGAACAAAACCTCTCGATCTATCCCCGAATCGATTCCCACGCTATCAAACTGCTCCAACACTAACCCAGCTACTATGTCCTCTCCAAACAGCCCCTAACTCGAATGTAGTTCCTCAATCTTGTCAAACAACACTCCAACTGAAGTGTAATACTTCAAACCACTCCTAGAGCTCTATTGGAAACACATGCAAGCTATGAAACTCAACTTTTCTCCAAAATGAAGTTTAGGTACAAAAATGGTGTTTTGTGGATGGTGGGGACTAGATGATGTTGCTGGTATTAATAGATAGAGGAAGTAAAATGGTGAAGAATGGTAGTCTCAAACTGAACATGCATCAAGGAATGAAGTTTTTCCCTCCTCTTCTTCTCTCCCTCACTCTCGTGAACTCTCTCCCTTTCTCAAGCTTCTATTTTCTGTTTTCAGCAAAAAGGACCAAGTTGTGTGCTGTGAGTGTGTGGTGTGTGGTGTGTTTGACTTGGAAGTGAGGGTGAATTATTGACTCAGCTGATGGTGTTTTAAAAGTAAAAGACCATAATGCCCCTACTCCTTAACTCTTACTCAAACCACTTCTAAGCAATTACTCAATCAATGATTTCTTATCATAAGCATAATTAAACCAACAACACATAATTATTTCATTTAATCCATGGCCATCATCCCATAATTAATAATTTATGCTAATTAATTAATTATGACCCTTGCTAATTTTTAAACTACAAAATTAGCCGAATTGGGGATGTTGCAAAAGCCATCGTTGATATAAATAAAAGTGGAAGAATATATAAGATGCAAAAAGTTTGAAAAAACTAAATACAAATTTTAAGTTATGTAGAATACGTGAATGAAAATATTTTTATACACAAAACAAAAAGATCTATTTGCCATGAGTGGTACGAATAAGCATTAGAAGTAGTGATTCAAACGGTTGTTCGATTTCTTTTTATGAGGGGGGACCCTTAAAAGAACTTTGAACAAAATAGTATTATTTTGCTCCACCCCCTTTGGAAGTAAATACGCGTCTATGTTCATAGTGTGTGTGGAATAGTTGGCATACATAGGGAATTATATTTTAAGGAAGACGATAAATTTATTTTAATTTTTTTATAAAAAAGCAATAAACTGACTATGTATACTTACTTTTTTTTGACAAAATAGGTATAATTATTTTATTAATTTATTTATGCTTCTTTTTTATAATATTATTTACAATATTGATTTAATATTATGGCTATATTTTGATAAGGTCCTCTTTATTTTTCGTGTGTTTTGAAGCCTATCTGGCGTTTTAACTATGATAAAGACAAATCTACTATCTATCTATACCATTAACCTACTATCAAAATACCAATATTACCATTTTCCCAACTAAACAATTTTAAGATATTTATGTAATTTCACTTTTTCACCTTTTCAAACCTTTTCACTTTCTTTCATATACTTTTTCAAGCTTTTTCACTCTTTCTCACACATTTTTTCACTATCTCCTCCTCTTTCTTCCTCTAACTCTATCTCATTTTTCTAATTTTCACAATATATCTACTTTAATTTCATCCATATGTCTCCTTAATTCTTTTAATATTCTATTTTTTCTCTGTCAATAAGTTTTATTTAGTCTCTACTGAAAATATTACAATTTGTAAAATTTTAAACTTTACTACAGTTTTGTTTTCTAATCTCGATTGGAAATATTACTTATCACTATTTTTTCAAACTTTTTCAATCTTTCTCACGCATTTTTTCACACTCTCCTCCTCTTTCTTCCTCTAACTCTATCTCATTTTTCTATTTTTCACAATATATCTACTTTAATTTCATCTACATGTCTCCTTCATTTTTAATATTCCATTTTTTTCTATCAATAAGTTTTATTTAGTCTCAATGGGAAATATTACAATTTGGAATACAATTTTGTTTTCTAATCTCTACGGGAAATATTACATATATGTTCACGGGGTAATGTTCGGACTAACTCAATTACAATTTGAAGCTTTTTGTTTATCTACTTTAAATTAGTCTTGATTTTCACGAGGTAATGTTAGGACTAATTAAATTATTTCTAAGTCTATTAATAAAAATGACACGACGACACATGTGCGTATGCACGGGTATACTGCTAGTGTCTTCAAAAGTCATGATCAGTGGCGGAGCTTTACAAAATTATTTGGGTGGGCCGCTAACATAAACTATTATAATATATAAATTAAATATGCAAATTATATGGTATACAAAATAATTAAGCTGTAATAAGCAAAAAGTTGATAATCGAATTATGGTCGTGTTTAGTTGCAACCAAACACGAGCATAATTATTGTATAGTTGATAAATTATTGAAATTTGATTCTTGACAGGCATCAACGGCAAATAGCGGAAGTTGAAATTGCAAACTAATCTTCTCTTGCTCGTTGAAACCTATGGGATAATTAATTATATAAATAGATTAAATATTAATATACATCTATATTTTAATCACAATGAACACATAATAAATGACAGCATGCGTAGACCGTCAGTCTAATAATAAGAACACCATGTGAAACTAAAAATTGCCCAACCTTAATGGAGCTTATATCATGCATCATTTTTTTATATCTTTTGATCTATTGATAAAGTTTAACAATGAACCCTGTAACCTATGTTTTAAAAACCGGACCGGACCGGCCGGTTCAACCGGTTGAACCGGAAACCGGACCCCCGGCCGGTTGGTTCAACCCCATTTGAACCACAGTCCTATTCAACCGCCCAGAACCGGATCGAACCGGGGAAGAATCGGGTTGAACCGCGGTTCAACCGCTTTGAACCGGAAACCGAACCGGATTGAACCGCCCGAAATACATTTTTTTATTTTTAAATTTACATTTTTCTCCAAAATTTAATATTTTTTATTTTTTATTTAATAAATTACTCATCCGGTTCAACCATGGTTGAACCATGAACCGGAGGCCTCGCCGGTTCGATCTCCGGTCCGGTTTTAAAAACATTGCCTGTAACACCCCGGTATTTTTATTTAGTAAAAATACCCAAGTGTACCATCCCTAGAACATCAGAGATATTATTTCCTGCTTAGACACTGAATATCACTATAAATTTTTCACTGAATATAAACCAAACAGTCTTATTTATAAACAAGGCAATACGGTTCCCAGACCATAAACTATCAGCAACTATAGTATTCAGTATCATACAAGAAAGCGGAAGAAAGATATACACTAAAGACATAATGTCGTAGTACATAGACAACAAAAGGAAATATAAACTTAAGCATAAAGCTAAGTCATCAGCAACCGTCCGAGCTCAACCTACTCGTGCCTCTGCGGTCCTCATTTTCCCTGTTTCTCTATAAAACAACAACATATAAACAATGAGATACAATCTCAGTGAGTTCTACCGAGACCCCTACTAACACTCTCGGTTCAATTATGGATTTGTTTTAACTTAGCACGGCACCGACTGCATTACTGCTAAACCCCGGTGAACCACATGCAATTACATTCAACACCACACCGACTGCATTACTGCTAAACCCCGGTGAACGTGTTATAACTCTGTACGACACTGACTGCATGACTTCTAAGCCCCGGTGAATCGCACAACAAACTTTTTAACATAACACCGACTGCATTACTCTGCTATATCCCTGGGGAGCCCCCTTACCAATAGCATTTTTTCCTATTGGCACGGAGCCTAAGGTAAGAGTGCATGACTACCCCGCCTTGGTATGTTAACATGGATCGTCACCCAGACTCGATATAATATATATCTACAATCGTATGAACTCATAGTTCATTTGCATTAGACCGTTAATCGAACATAATACCCGCATTGAGCTATTTCCCATAGTCGACATAATATATATATCGTGAATCATAGACTGATTTAGACGAATAAATAATAACCATCCCGCGTCAGTTATACCATACCACGTAGGACTCATATTCCGCTTTATTATTAATACAACATATCTGCGCCCATGTACTATTATTCGGTTTGTCGAAACAATCTATAACTTCAAAAACAGTTCATTATACAATTTAAATCATTTATTTGATTAGGCCTTTCAATAAGCTTTCAAACGCACCTGAGAACACCTCAATCGGGTTCCCGGATCAAAAGTTATCGCGAAAACCAAATCGTTGACTTTTGCTGAAAAACTGCAAAGCGTCGCGACGCGAACTGCTTCCGTCGCGACGCGAAAAGCATCAGAAACATTTTCCTCACAAAATTGCACATGGTCGCCACGCGATGGCTTGCTGAAAAATGCAGATTTTTGCGGTTTCTCGCGAAATCCGCTATTCCACTCAATTCCGATTCTCGTTCCGATTGAAAACAGTTTAAACTGCCATAAAAACAGATTCAATCAATATCACACAATCAATCAAATCAATCAAAAACTCATCGTAAACGAATTTTATCAAAATACGATATATTTCGAAATAACGGTTTTCGACTTAAAATCTTTCGAAATCAATCAATGTAAAATTCATTGTAAAACAGAATAATCCTAAGCGTGAGTAAAACTCACCGATTGTGATGAAAATCACAAATTGCCGAGACTTTCCGCGAAGTCGCTTTTCCGACATAACCACACGAACAATCCCCGCATAACTTCCAAGCTCTAACGACGCCCAAATATGCTTTCAATCTTTCCGCTCAATCACGAGACATCTCCTGTACAGAAATACCGAATTCCTCGAAATCCCTCCATTCAAACCCTAAACACCAACTAGCTTCCAATTCGCGAAATTGAACTTTGTTCCGCACTCAATACGCTTCGGGTTCGCTCCTAGTCATCCTTAAATCATCAAACACTATTCATCATCTTCAAGTTCAAAATCACTATTCACTCATAACCCCAAATCTTGATTTTCAACCCCAACTCACCCAACTAGCTTCCAATCTTTCAATCGAACTTCAATCACCGATCCATGATCCTTGGGTTCGCGCCAAACACCATCCCAAGCTATCCTTGAGCTTGAACCATCAAAAACCCCCATTTCCTTCAAATTTTCGAAAATGGCAAAGTGAGAGAGAGAGAGAGAGAGAGAGAGAGAGAGAGTTGTTTGCGATGAAATTGATACCAAATTGAAGAGGAAGGAACGCTGGACATTTTTCGTGTTGGAGGGAAGACGTTTTGATGAACCCTTGGTCCTCCTTTTTCCTCTTCTTCCTTCATACCCATTTCCTCTTCTTTTTCCTTTTTCTCTTTTCTTCTCTCTGTCTCTCGTTCTCTTCTTTCTTTCTTTCTTTAATTCTTTTCTTTCTTTCACTTACACACAAATATATATATTTATTTAATATATAAGTGGTAACGTGGTCAAATTATCATATTGTCCTTATTCTCTTATTTCGATTCTAAATCATCCTTGCCCCGAATTAACCGGTTAACGATCCTAAGACAACCATTAATTATCTTTAGCACTCAATAATTTTACCAATTAAGTACTAAATTAATTTAATTGGGTTAACACCCAAATAATTCTACTAATTATTTTGAGGATGTTACATTCTCCCCAACTTGAAAGAATTTTGTCCTCAAAATTTTGTCAAGTCTTTTATTTGACTAACCGAGAATCGACATTCTCAACAATCTTGAATTAACGAAATGAGTGTATAAAATCTTCCCAAGTTGGCACGTCAATCTTTAAGTATGATCCGCTACTATCCTAGAACACTCCAAGGCTACAATCTGAACTCTCTTGATACGAATCAACGCTAGAAACTCATCATTCGCCTACATAGGCTTGGTACCGAGTTTGAAAACACTTTTGTAACTTTATTCCAATTATCCTCGTTTGCACCCCAACTTTGATTAATCTAAATCAAAGGGTTTAATATGAGGTACTTGATAGAAATACAGGTGGAATATGAGGTCCACATATCGGTACTCCTCGATCGAGATAAGAACAAACACGATTTCCTCAAAGGGTGTACACACGTTCTCAACAAATTTTCTAAAAATCCATAACCGTTCTCAACAAATTTTCTATATATATATATATATATATATATATATATATATATATATATATATATATATATATTTCTTTTTTTATTTTTTTTATACCCCAACTCAGACTTTTTTCTCCGGTAACCTCGCATCCGGTGAATGTCACCAAGAGAACCAGATTACTAGTTTCTTTTCAATCTTCCTAATAGTGCTAATAACCAAAAACCAGTCTCAAGGGTGTGTGTGCGAAAACCCAAGAAGTAGCAACAAACAAACAAACAGTTATATTCTTTTACCAGCCAGTCCACCTAGATGAATGTTATGAAGTTCAAATATTTGTCCAAAAGAGGTCTTTTTAAAAGAAAACATGCTTTTAGGAAATTCACAAAGATTTATTGTAACACCCCTTTTCTACCCGGTATTTATTTAGTAAAATCAGAGTTACAAAAAAATTTAATTGTTCCATACTTCGAAAAGAGATGTCACACATTCATCGATAACCAAAACGTCACATACGATATATAACACTTTGTCAAAAATACATCACCACGCAGCGGAATAGAAATAAGTTTCAAAACATAAAATCATAACGTCCTGAATGGACTCCAAACAAATAAAATGCGACAACCAAAGTCTAGCGTTCATCCCCCCCTTGAGTGTTACATATCAAAGCAAAGGACACCGACTCAGACTAGCGAAGGTAGCTAAGCCTTCACTCGAGATCACCTGCACGTTACCGCATAGGGGTAACATTCAAACAGAAGGGGTGAGATATCTTCAATATAATAGCGTAAATAATAAGAAATATGCTAGAATATGACAACTATATCTACCACTCCAATACACACACCGAGTTATAAATACACGTCAAGTTGTAACACCACAATCAGTCTCCATATGTCATGATAATGCATGAATGCAACCCACACCAACGGGCATATGCATGTGGTACCAAATCACCGAAAATTTGCCTGTAAATAGAGGCGTCACCACAATTGAGAGCTTTCACACCCGGCTCACCAATTCAGAAAAATTGAGCTTTCACACCCGGCTCACTAGTTTTAGAAAAATTGAGCTTTCACACCCAGCTCCAAGACCAAAGGCCTTCACCAAAATAAATGCGTATGCTGTATGCGACACCATGAAGTGCACACAGACAATCACCAAAAATTAGTCACAATGTGACACACCAAAATCAATCACCGAATATCACCAAAATTGGGCTTTCACACCTAGCCCAACGACACCGAAACACCAAACTACCCGAAACAACGGCACACCAAGACTTGGAGCCTTCGCACCTAGCTCCAACAACACCAATACTTGAGCCTTCACACCTAGCTCAAACAACACCAAGACACCGAGATGATAACAATTTTCCAAAATATTTGAGACGCGATGATTTTTCCCAACACCGGAGACAACGACAATTTTCCAAAATATTTGAGACGCGACACATTTTTTTTTTGTTCCAAAACAGCAACATTTAATGGCTAACAATTTCCAGATAAATAGATCACTTTGCCTCAAATTAGAATATTCAGCTAGGCCTCTGAATAAGCTTTCCAAAACATTTTGAATCGTCTCAATCGGACTCCCGAGTCAAAAGATATTTAGAAAACAAAACAGCAACATCCTAGGCAACACAGCAGGATTCGGCACCCAGGAGCAGGGCGCCTAGGGGCAACACGCAGAAACTGGCCAACAATAGAAAACTGGCGCCCTTGGCGCCCAGGCAGCACAAAACACAACATGGCACAGGAAATGGCGCCCTTGGCGCCCCTGTGCCAAGACACAGCGCGCAACACACACACAGAACACACACTAGACACGGCGCCCAGCAACAGGGCGCCTAACACAGCAACACGCAGAAAACGCAACACACACAGGATGTGGCGCCCAGGCACAGGTGTCATACCCCAATTTTGTCCGGCTTAGGTCAAAACCCTAATTTTCCACACAAAAAATATATATATAATAAATTATGCATTGCATTTTGGGTCCTAGAAACCATTCCAAAGTTTTTGAAATCATTTTTAGGGTTAGAGTGCACATTTTGGTCATTTCTCACAAAAGGGTCTATAAAAATAATTTTTGCAATAAGCCTCGTGCATCAAATTAGGGTTTTTGAAAATGTGTTATGTATGCATGGCAAGTTTTGAAAAATATGTTATGCATGCATGGCAAGCTTTGGAAAATATTTTATGCATGCATGGCAAAAACCTAAAAACATTTTTGTGGAAAGCAAGAATTGATTTCCATTGTGTTCCAAGGGCCAAGAATCGATTTATACTATTTTGTAAAGGCCATGAAATCGATTCCTTAATCCAATATTAAACCATGAAATCGATTTTCAGGCCATTTTAAGGAGCCAAGAATCGATTCCTCCTTAGGTTATCAAAGCATGAAATCGATTTTTAGGCCATTTTAAGGAGCCAAGAATCGATTCCTCCTTATGTTATCAAGGCATGAAATCGATTTTCAGGCCATTTTAAGGAGCCAAGAATCGATTCCTCCTTATGTTATCAAGGCATGAAATCGATTTTCAGGCCATTTTTAGGAGCCAAGAATCGATTCTTCCTTACGTTATCAAGGCATGAAATCGATTTTCAGGCCATTTTAAAGAGCCAAGAATCGATTCCTCCTTATTTTGTCAAAGCATAAAATCGATTTTCAAGCAATTTCCAAAAGCCAAGAATCGATTCCCACTTATTTTAACTAAACATGGAATCGATTTTCTCCTATTTGGGATGTCCAAGAATCGATTCTTTACTATTTCCAAAGGCTCAAACAATCGATTCATCCTTGCAATAAATGTTTTTAAAAAATTCTACGCTTTCCTAAGCCTATAAATAGGCAGCCTCAAGTCACATTTTCAGACACACATTTCACAAGAGCAGAGAAGAATTGCTCCACAGACATTTCACGAGATCTGAGAAGACAACTCTCGCAAATCTCATTTTCCAGTTCTACACTCCATTTTTGCTCTATTCGTGCCGTTGGTCCGTCTGAGCTGATCTCCTGCAAGAGTTAGTCGGGGTTTGCATTCTTCAGAGTTGTAATATCTGTCTTCATCAGAGGTATTTCAGTCTTTTCATTTGTTAATATTTAGTTATTGTGATCCGTGTGATTTAACTTAGCTATAGTGTTTATTTACTCGTTCTTGTATATTATCATCCATTGTTGATGACGAACCATATGATTCCCACTTATGCCTAGTGCATCATGTTCTAAGTGGTGAAGATGGTCTCGGTTGATTCAACTTGCCCCTTTTAAACCCTTTTAAAAACATTTTTCATTAGAACTACGTCGTTTTGATTCCCGTTTGGGATACGTAGGAGCGAGTCACGTTCTCGTCAAGCGCAACAAATAAAAATTCTTTTCACCCCCCCCTAAACCAATCATTTTCATAAAACAAAGAAAAATCATTTTCAAACCCATTGTTGCTAGTAGCTCATCAGAACCTCTGTTCGTTTAGCTATTAGTGGCAATGTCCTTTTCTCCCAAAAATAATAAACGATGATCCATCATAACCTCTGTTAGTTTGATCATCGTGCGAATCAATCTCTTTCGAAAATCACTTTCAAAAAAAGATAATAAAAAACGAGTTGTTATCAATAGTCCATCAGAACCTTCGTTCGTTTGACTAGCGGTACAACTCTCTCTTTTGAGTATTTAGTAAGTGATTCATCATAGCCTCTGCTAGTTTAATCATTCACTAATGCTCGTCCTATTTCAAAAACTCACCAAAAAAAGATAAAAAACAAAAACTTTTCAAAAAGACAACCAAGAACTACGTAGCTTTGAATTCTCCATCGCACCGGGAGATACGTAGGAGCGGGCCATGTCCCGTCAAGCACATTTTTCTAAAAACCTTTTTTCCCCCGTCAACCACTTTTCCTAAAAAACCTTTTTTCCCCCTTCCTCGCCAAAAATAAAATTTTCAATAAGCTTTCAAACAAGAAATAAATAGGCAAATCTAGGTATTTTTCAAATCAAATGTTAAAACCACACATTTAATTAGAGGTTCCCTTTCGGTAGAAAGGACGTGCGCGGTGCTAACACCTTCCTCGCATGTAATCGACCCCCGAACCTATATCTCTAGTTTTCAAAGACCATCCGCCTTGTCCAAAAGACCTTTTTTCAATGTTTTGGTCTTAAAATTAAAATATTGGTGGCGGCTCCAAAATTTTTCCACGTTGTACATCGAGAAACCCAAACGGGGGATTTTTCGGGGTGCAACAGCTGGCGACTCCACTGGGGAAATTTTTTAAAAAGACGAGGGTCAAGCCTAACTAATTTAAATGTGTGGTTTAATGTATTGTTGATTTGATTAAAAACCTTGTTTGCCTTTCTTTCTTATCATTGATTGTAGGCGTATGCATTTGTGTTCTTCTATGTTGTTCCTTGTCTCATCTTATTCCCTTTCTTTTATCGTTTATGCCCATGCATTCTTCCAATCCCCATGATCCCCTCTTCTTGGCTCCTCTTCCTAAGGTAAGCAATATCCTTGTTTATAGATATTCCAGGTATAAAACCCTAGGGTAGATAACATGTTATTGCTTGATTTTGTCTGGACTGCTCTGGTTTTCATTTCAGGTGGGGGTAGTACTAGGGAAAATGCCCTTGACACACACTACACTTATACCCTGTGACTATGTGTTTTGAGTGGGACCATAACCCAGGTCTGCAAAAACTTAGGAGAGTGGATTCGAGTAGTGAGAGCCCATCAGGACCTTTGTCCGTTTGGCTACTTGCGAAAGTTTCAACCAGAGTTGTGCTCTTTCATGATGCCTCACACCTAGCAGTTTGCTGCATTTGTGGGGAGTTTTGTGAAAGGGACTGTAGCTCTGGTGGCCTTGTGAGGGAGTGAATAGAGCTACATGGAAGGATTACCCTTTAAATTACCCTAGATCATAGGTCTCGCCTCTTTTTAGGTCACAAGGGCTTTTCCAAAATTGTGTGCTACATTATTACATCTAGTATAGTTCATTTCCGCCAACGTTTTTTGAAAAAACAACAAAATCAAAAAAAAAGAATATGTTTTTCCCTCTCTTACATGAATACCTATATGAGGTGGCATATAGGGTATACTGCCCTAAAATTTCAAAACCCCCACCTGTAAATATCTGTCTTTATAACAAACATCCTCATCATCCGCACGTTGCATCATAACATCATGCATTACATAAGCAAAATTCTGAAAAAATCATACAGCATTCCTCATGCATCTAATTTGTTTGCCGGTAATCGTGGAGTAATTTGGAATCTTGTCATAGGCGTGAAAAAAAAACAAGACGACATGGGATCAAGAAGCGAGGGTATGCTAAATTCGAGATTTCCAGTAGTAAAGAAAGCAAATGTGGCCAGTTTGGCAGAGTGTGCCTCTCTAATGGGACCGGATGAGCGTAGGTTGTTTGAAAAGGCTTATGGGAATATTCTTCGGTTGCTGCAGTTGGATCTTCAAGAAAATGTTGTGAAAGCCCTCAGTCAGTTCTACGATCCGGATATCCGCTGTTTCATCTTCAAGGATTTCCAACTATCACCAACTTTAGAAGAGTATGAGCAAATTTTAGGTTTCTTTAAATCAGAGGCGACGCCTTATCAGTGCCAGGGGCACCAATATTCAGATCAGAGGCTCTTTTTGCTACTGCAATTTGGAGTGGGGGAGTTAAAATTTCGAAAAGAGAAAAAGAACCGTATAATGGGGTTTCCGCTGAGTTATTTTGAAGACCTAATGAAGTCCCATGCTCAAGCCAACAGATGGGGTCCCTTTAAGCAGTTGCTGGCACTAACCATCTTTGGGATTGTCCTCTTCCCACAAGTTGAAAGGTTCATTGACGAGGTTGCCATTGGGGTGTTCTTAGCCTTCATAAGCAAAGATAATCCAATTAATCCAGTACCAGCCGTACTCGCAGACACTTACTACTCCTTTACGCATCATCGAGTGTTGGGGAAAAAGAAGATTGCCTGCTCCCTTCATGTACTATATGCTTGGCTCCTTAACCACGTCATCGCTCACAAGAATCCAGCTACAGATCTGTTGGCTTATGCCTTGAATTGTGAGGTAGAGGTCAAAAGTGCCCAGGAGTGGGTGCATACCTTAGGGAGTCTTAATGCCCTCAAGGTCCGCTGGTACACCCCTTCATGTTGGAAGAACAGGCCCTCCGTTGTGTTTCAGTGTGGAGACTTTCAGAACGTGCCCCTAATAGGTACTCAAGGCTGCATCAACTATAATCCTTCCCTGATTATCCGACAGCTTGGGTACCCTATGAGGAATATGCCTACCGAAGACATGCTGACTCCTATCTTCCTTGACAAAGAAGATCCGAAGAACAAGGGTCTGCTTCGGAAAATCTCAAAGGCATGGGAAACTGTGGTCCGTAAAGATAGAGATGAGCTCATGAAAAAGGTTAGCGATGTCACTTTTTACCAATGGTTGCATGAAAGAATCCAAAGTACTCGTTCACCTTCCCAAGAGGCACTGCCAGTCGAGAAAGAGATGCCGAAACCTCGCCTTCCTACCCCTGAGGAGTTGAATGAGGTTAAATCTGCCTTAGCAAAAGCGGAGGAAGAGAAAAAGGCATTGCAAGCAAAGTTGGAGAAAATAACCCTACAAAAGGAGGAGTTAGAGGAAGAGAACAAGATCAAGGTGATAGCTTTTGAGGAGGGTGTCAAGCGATTCAAAGCGGAAAAGGAGAGTAAACTGGAAGCTCAGAAATACCTGAAGGGGGCTAGGGATGAACTCCAAAGGTACAAGCAGAAAACAAGAAAGGCCCTTGAAGAAGCCAAAGAATGGAAGATTGTGGCGACTGAGCCCAGACAAGAACCTCACTTGGTGGAGTTGAAAAAGCAACTGAAGAATCTTGAACAAGAAAGAAATTCCATTGGAAATGTTCTCAGAGAATACCAAGAAATGCTGAGGTATGAGCAAGAAAGATCTGATGAACTGACAAGGAATCTCCGATACCTAGGGGAGTCTTACAGGCAAGTGCAAGCAGAGAGCAAGTACTGGGAACAGCGCTTCCTAGCACTGATTGGCAAGATAGAAGAGCAAGAGATTGTTAAAGAGCTAAGAGATGAGATCCGACTTTGGAGGGGTAAATTCTCAAAGTTGGCATGGCTAGCTAATCAAGCTGTAAGAAGTGTCCCCAGAAGGCTAAGGAGAGCTGAAGCTGAGATGCTCCCCTTCAATACCCCAGTCCACGTGTATGAGTTTGTGAATTTCTGCAAGGCCCTGACTGAGGAACTCATGGAAAAGGCTGAAGGAGCTGCTGCTGCAAGCAAAGAAAGAGAAAGGAACAAGAAGTTGAAGACTATATGCTACTAGATTTCAGTGCATTGTAATTTTCCTTTTTTAGAATGTTCTCTAGGAAGTTATAATTTTTCTTTAGAATGTTGTAATTTTCTAAGAGCATTGTATTTTTCTTTGAGAGACATTGTATTGCACTCTTAATATTATTGTACTCTCTTTCTTTCTCATGATTGGCTTAAAGCTCGAAGAAAATGTGCCCTATCGCTTGTTGATCCCAATGTTCGTCACGCTTTTAAAATGTTTCGATATTTGCTTATGACAAGAGCAAAATTATCTCACGATTCCTGGCGCTAAATACAAATAACATAAAGCCATGTGCATATGCATTGCATTCATTTACGCATTCATACTTGTACTCATGAAAAAATGTTCTATCATCAGAGAAACAAAAGGCAAGCTGGTTCGCCAACACCGGCATTCCACCCGTCTACAGGCAAGACTAATGGCTAGCAATCAACATCTCGAGAATGAAGGTCAAGATGAGCCGGTCGTAGAAATCCTTAACCCTGAGCAGCTGGCTCAGGAGAATCAAGTTTTGAAGACTAAAATGGGCGCTATGGAGGCCCAGATGGCTGAAGTAATGAATATGCTGCAAACTCTGAGAAGTGGGGCCGCTGCTGGGGCCACCGCAGTCGTAACTCCAGAAGGGGGCGTTACCTTTGTTTCTCCTCCTACATCAGCTGAAGCTATAACTGTTCATCCTCCTCCCATACCAGAAGTTGGTGGTTCTTCGGGGACAAGCGGTCAGAGACAACCAAATGCACAAGTATATCCATGGGGGATGCCCATGAATTATACACCATCCACTGCTGAAGCCATTCCTGTGGTGACAAGTCAGCCTACTCCTGCTCCGGAGGTCGCTGTGAATCCTCCAAATGCTGCTTATCAAATGGGAAACCCCGCTCAATATGGGGGTTATTATTTCAATCCAGGGAGCTATCCTCAGGGCCAGATGGTTGAGAGTTCACAACCAAGAGACAGATATCACTTACTAGAAGAACGATTGAGGGCAATGGAAGGGTCAGGTACAAGGGCTAAAGATGCACGGGACCTGTGTCTTGTCCCAGGTGTTGTTATACCTCCCAAATTCAAGGCGCCAGATTTTGACAAATACCGCGGCACT
Source organism: Astragalus membranaceus (assembly GCA_039519185.1). Taxonomy (NCBI): domain Eukaryota; kingdom Viridiplantae; phylum Streptophyta; class Magnoliopsida; order Fabales; family Fabaceae; genus Astragalus; species Astragalus membranaceus. The sequence goes on along the minus strand of CM076851.1, from coordinate 18,478,537 downwards.
GGCTGTCCCTCCAGCCATCTAACGATGTATGTCAGAAAGATGGCAGCTTATGCCCATGATGATAAGGTGCTGATCCATTTCTTTCAGAACAGTCTGACCGGAGCGTCCCTAGACTGGTATATGCAACTGCAATCCTCCGACATCCATAGTTGGAAGGATCTCTCAGAGGCATTTCTTAAACAGTATCAGTACAATATGGATCTGGCACCTGATAGATCTCAACTACAACTCAGGAGCAAAGGCGACAGGGAATCATTTAAAGAATATGCCCAGAAGTGGAGAAGTGTAGCAGCCCAAGTGAAGCCACCAGTGACAGAAAAGGAAATGGTATATATGTTCATGGAAACTCTCCCAGGAATATACTATGATCGATTGGTGGGTAGTGTCTCTTCTAGCTTCTCTGATATGGTGATCATTGGGGAACGTCTGGAACATGGATTGCGTAGTGGGAGAATTGCCGGAGGTTTTGGCAATCCTGGTGGGCAGAAGAAACCTTTTTCAAATTTCCCTAAGAAGAAATAGGGAGAGACAAATGTCATTACAGCAGGGGGAGGTCCGTCCTTCAACGCTCCACCGCAGAAAGTTCCGTTCTCTGTTCCAGCTCAGCCGCCGCAGAATAATCCGGGTCACAGAACTCAGAATCATCAAGAAAGGAAACGTACCAGTTTTGACCCAATTCCCATCACTTATACTGAGCTGTTTAATCATCTCATTGCAAAGAATCTAGTCAAGACTCGCCCTATGAGGACTGTGCAACCTCCTTTCCCCAGAGGGTATAATGCTGACGCCACATGTATTTTCCATAGTGGAGGGGTCGGTCACACGGTGGAAGATTGCTATGCGTTCAAGTTTATAGTTCAAGACCTAATTGATGCCAATTGGCTATCTTTTAAACTGAACAATCCGAGCACGACCACTAACCCCTTGCCAGGTCATGGGGCACCGTCTGCCAATGCTATAGAAGATTCCGGGAGCCAGATCATGATAAAGAACGTTGAGAGTATCAAGACTCCTTTGGAAGACATACATGCTGAGTTATGTCGCTGTGGGGTAATTCAGAAGGGTTGTGTGTGTGCTGACCCTGCGTGTGCAGGTGCTTGTGAGGATTTTAAGTCTGTTTTGCAAGATTTGATGGACCGTTATGTGGTTCGGTTGGAAGTAGTCGAGAAAGCAGAAAGTGTGCTAATGCTGCAGTTCAATGATGGCAAAGAGGCCAGAAAGCCAATTGAGATACTGTATAATTCGAAACCGGTCCAAGCCAAACCACAGCCATTGGTTATTGAAATCGCAGCTCCATTTCCTTATGAGAAGGACAGCGCCGTACCGTGGAGATACAACACCTTACCTTCAGTAGGGGTTTCCCCAGGCACCACTATTACAAATATAACTGGGTCAAGCGGGATGACAAGGAGCGGTCGGATGTATGCTCCTGAGTTTGGTCGAGTTGAGTCCTCCAAAGAAGCCGAGGATAGAGCCCGTAAGGGTAAAGAAAAGGAGGTGGAGAATATTCAGAAGAAGAAAGGGGCAGAGCCTGAAACAGATGAATTTCTCAAGATTGTGAGACAGAGTGATTATAAAGTGGTCGATCAGATGAACCAAACTCCGGCCAAGATTTCGATGCTGTCTTTGTTGATGAGTTCAGAAGCGCATAGAACTGCTCTCATGAAAGTGCTGAATGAAGCACATGTTGCTCAGAATATCTCTGTTGGCCAATTTGATGAAGTAGTTGGAAATATTGTAGCTGCCAACCATCTGACCTTCACTGATGAAGAGCTTCCCCCAGAGGGAAAGAAACACAATCAAGCTTTGCACATCTCAGTCAAATGCGGAGATTTCGTGTTGGCGCGGGTATTAATTGACAACGGTTCTTCTTTGAATGTAATGCCCCAGTCAACTGTAAGCAAACTGGATGTCGATTGTTCCTTTATGAAGCCAAGCTCAACTCTGGTAAGGGCGTTCGATGGGTCAAAGAAAGAAGTGATAGGAGAGATGGAATTCCCCATTCAAATAGGCCCAGAAACCTTTTACATCAATTTTCAAGTCATGGACATATCCTCCTCATACAGCTGTTTACTCGGGAGGCCATGGATCCATATGGCTGGGGCTATCCCTTCATCTCTACACCAGAGGGTTAAATTCGTGGTTAATGACAAAATTGTGGTGGTGTATGGAGAAGAAGAGATGCTAGTTAACAAGTCTTCTCCGTTCCCTTATGTGGAGGCAGCTGAAGAGTCTTTGGAGACTTCTTTCCAATCTCTTGAAATTGCCAACGCTGTGCTTGGTGGATGTGAATCGTCATCGCCCGTGATAAAGCTGTCAAAGAGTGGAGAGATGGTCGCGAGAATTATGATGGACCAAGGTTATCAGCTGGGACGCGGTCTTGGAAAAACGGGACAAGGAATTCTTGCTCCTGTACAACTGAAAGGAAACAAAGATCGTTACGGGTTGGGATACCACCCAAGCGAGGTTGAAAGGAGTAAGTTGGCTGAAGAGAGAAGAGGTGAATGGTTGGCCAAGTTGAGAGGCCAGGATCCATGGTCAAAGAGGATCCCCATCAGTAACATCAGTCAAAGCTTCAAGAGTGCTGGGTTGCTAGATCCAGACCAGATCACTGCTATTGGTTCAGAGGACGAAGAAGGCGATACCAGCTTAGTTCGCCGTTGCCATGCTGAGGAGAAGCTCAAAAATTGGGAAGCTGTGGACTTGCCCATCGCTTTTATTTCAAAGTAATGATTGTAATGCAACCCTGTGGCTCTGCCCAAGGCCATAGGACAAGTTGCTAGGGGCAAACATGTTTTTATTTTCAGAGTTATCATCATTAAATAAAAACGTTTGTTTTGAATTTTCAATCAATAAAAATCCATTTCTCCTCATTTCATGCGTCTTTTTGTTGCTTTGTTATTGTTTGTTTGCTTGTTCCGATTTTCATTCTGCTTTTGCGCTTCGGCAAAATGCAGACATACATCAATTGTCTCTAAGAACAACAGTGCTAGCAGTCCAAACTTTGACTTTGATCATCCGGTTAACCAAGCCGAGGGGGATGTTGATGAAAACTGGGAAGCTCCTCCAGAATTGACGAGATTAATAGAACAGGAAGAGAAGGTTATTCAACCTCATGGGGAGTCGATTGAGATCATCAACCTGGGTACAGAAGAGGATAGAAGAGAGGTTAAGGTCGGTACCGCCATGGAAGAGAGTGAACGCAAAAGACTAATCCAACTCTTGCATGATTACGCTGATGTCTTTGCGTGGTCATACAAAGATATGCCAGGGCTAGACACCGACATTGTTGAACACAGGTTGTCAGTGAAGCCGGAGTGCCCGCCAGTCAAGCAGAAATTGAGAAGAATGAAACCAGAGATGTCACTGAAGATACGGGATGAGGTAAAGAAACAGTTTGATGCTGGGTTCCTAGCGGTTGCGAAGTATCCACAGTGGGTAGCCAACATCGTCCCTGTTCCGAAAAAAGACGGCAAGGTCAGAATGTGCGTCGACTACAGAGATCTGAACAGAGCTAGTCCCAAGGATGATTTCCCTCTGCCTCATATTGACATTCTGGTAGACAGCACGGCCCAACACTCATTGTTCTCCTTCATGGACGGGTATTCAGGGTACAATCAGATAAAGATGGCTCCGGAAGATATGGAGAAAACCACCTTCATAACTCTCTGGGGCACATTCTGCTATAAAGTGATGCCTTTTGGACTCAAGAATGCCGGCGCGACTTATCAAAGGGCGATGGTGACATTATTCCATGATATGATGCACAAAGAAATTGAGGTGTATGTAGATGATATGATTGCAAAGTCCAAGACTGATGAAGGGCACATTGTCAACCTGCAAAAGCTCTTTGAACGTCTACGGAAGTTCAAACTCAGACTAAACCCAGCAAAATGCACCTTCGGTGTAAGATCCGGAAAATTACTGGGATTCATCGTCAGTCAGAAGGGGATAGAAGTTGATCCAGACAAGGTTAAAGCAATCCTCGAAATGCCAGTGCCAAAGACTGAAAAGGAGGTCCGTGGGTTCCTTGGGAGATTGAACTACATCTCAAGATTCATATCCCAATTAACCGCCACTTGCGAGCCTCTCTTCAAGCTGTTGTGCAAGAACCAGAAAGCAGAGTGGAATGATGATTGCCAAAGAGCCTTTGAAAGAATTAAGGACTATCTGCAGAATCCGCCAGTTTTGATGCCTCCGGTGCCCGGAAGACCGCTCATCCTGTATCTAACCGTGTTGGACAATTCGATGGGGTGTGTGCTAGGGCAGCATGATGAATCAGGAAAGAAAGAGCATGCCATATACTACTTGAGTAAAAAGTTCACTGACTGTGAGACGAGATATTCAGTGCTAGAAAAGACTTGTTGTGCCTTAGCATGGGCTGCTCATCGTTTAAGGCAGTACCTGTTGAGTCATACAACCTGGTTGGTATCTAAAATGGATCCAATCAAGTATATTTTTGAAAAGCCAGCACTCACAGGACGGATCGCTCGTTGGCAGATGTTATTGTCAGAGTACGATATCCTGCATGTCACGCAGAAGGCGGTCAAGGGCAGTGCACTCGCCGAGTACTTAGCATGTCAGCCAATCCAAGACTACCAATCAATGCAATATGATTTTCCCGATGAAGACATCATGACACTGTTTGAGGAAGGAAAGTCTCAAGAAGAGGAGAGGTGGAGGATGATATTTGATGGCGCATCCAATGTGTGGGGGCACGGAGCTGGGGCTGTGCTAATTTCCCCAGATAACCGTTTCATTCCGGTCACTGCCAGATTAAGCTTTTATGTCACTAACAACATCGCAGAATATGAAGCATGCATCTTGGGGATTCAGGCAGCCCTTGAATGGAAGGTTAAAAGACTCGATGTGTATGGTGATTCGGCTTTGGTTATTCATCAGGTGAGAGATGATTGGGAGACCAGAGATCCTAAATTGATCCCTTATTGTAATTATGTCCAGAAATTGATGAAGTCTTTCGACGAAATTACTTTTCAGCATATTCCTCGAGGTGAAAATCAGTTGGCCGATGCTTTGGCAACTCTGTCGTCAATGTTCAACATCAATTGCGACAAAAATCTAACTCGTATCAGAATCCAACATCGGGGTCTCCCGGCACATCATTACTGCACTACAATTGAGGAAGAGTGATAGCCCCGCAAGTGCACGGGTCGTATCGCGTAATAAAAGAGTATCGGTCCACAGGGAGAGCCTAAGTGAATACCAATTTAATTTTTCAAAGTTGATTAACTGAAAAGAAAGTGTTTTTGGAAAGAAGGAATATTTTAGCAAAGTCTACTCACTCATGATCATTGTAGACAAAAGAGGAGAAAAGAAAATAAAAGAAGAAGACATAAAGTTAAATAGCGAGAAATAAAAGAAAGCGGTAAAGTGCAAAAATCATAAATAGCGGAATTGTAAATGACAGGAAAGTAAATTGCTTGAAAAGTAAATTGCCAGTAATTTACTTGACTTGCCAGTAATTTACTTGACTTGCCAGTAGTTTACTTGACTTGCCAGTAGTTTACTTGACTTGGAAATTTAAAGGGCAAAAAAAGTAAATAGCAGGGAAAATAAAAGAGCGGAAAAGTAAAGAGCGAAAAGTAGAGAGCGAGAAACTAAAGAGCGAGAAATTAAAGGGCAATGAAAGTAAATGACTTGGAAAATAAATAGCAAGAATTTAAAGGGCAAGAAAGTAAATAAACAAGAATCATAAAAAGCATGAAGAGTAAATTGAAGTCATGAATAATTAGAGAGCCTTTGTCATTGATTTTCTAACAAAATTCAAGCTTAGGTACAAGTGAGGATCAAGCCTCTATTTATAGGAAAATATGAGGGGCAAAATGGTCCAAAAGAGGAAAAAGTGGCAAATCAAGTTGGCCAAGGTAGTCATCAAAGAGCCATCCTCAAGTGGACAATGCACATGAGCAAGTGGTCAAAGCACATGGTCATCAAAAAGTGGGCAAAAATATCCATCAACAAGTGGGCAAAATATCCAATTTTGGCTTGCACAGTCGAAATCTTGCCAGCAGAAGCAGGCACAGTCGAAATCTTGCCAGCAGAAGCAGGCACAGTCGAAATCTGGGTAGCAGAAGCAGGCACAGTCGAAATCTGGGAGATCCAGTCGAATTCTGGCCTGCTGAGACAGATGCTGTCGAATTCTGGCCTGCTGAGATAGATGCTGTCGAATTCTGGCCTGCTGAGACAGATGCTGTCGAATTCTGAGAGATCTAGTCGAATTCTGGGAGATCCAGTCGAAATCTGGAAGATGCAGTCGAATTCTGGGAGATCCAGTCGAATTCTGACCTGCTGAGACTTTAAGCAGCCCAAATTGCTTCAAAATAAAACCTGAAGATAAAAAGTAAACATTTGCAGTAAAATAGATCAAAAATATAATTAAAATACTAAAAAGACTTAATAAAATAACTATTAAAAAGACTCTAAAAATAGACTTATCAAACTCCCCTATGCTTGAACCTTTGCTTGTCCTCAAGCAAAAACAGTGTAAATCTTTAGGCCAATTCTGAAGGAAAATTATTTTCATATTGAAACCTTAAGTGAACTGTTGGGCAATTCTAACACTTTGGTATGAGAGCTACTATTTTGGGCTTCTTGTGGAATTGAGAGACAACTTTAAAGTATCAGTACTCTAGAGGGGATATCAATGTCATCATAGAACCGGTTCCCCAACATTCTTAAGCTTGGGTCTTCCATTTACCAAGACCGGGTCTCAAAGGAGGGTCTTTATACGCTGGGTATTCAAGCATTTTTCTTTTTTCTTTTTGATCTTATACGCTAACCATTTATTTTGACATTTAAAATGCACTAACTTCTGCATTTTTGAATTGGTTTTGCATATATACATAAATTTTTTTTTTTTTTTTTTGAATATCCCAACTCAGACGTTTTTCTCCAGTAACCGCGCATCTAGTAAATGTCACCAAGAGAACCAGGTTACTAGTTTCTTTTCAGCCCCTCTATTTGTATTAATAACTGAAAATAGTCTCAATAGTGTGTGTGAAAAAGCCCTAGAAGTAGAAATCGAACCATGATACAATTTTGTTGTTCCCAACCAGTCCACCTAGATGATTGCTAATGAAAAAAATCGAAAATTTATTTTTGTCCAGAAAAGGCTTATTTTAAAACATGTTTAAGGTTCACAAAGTTTCGCGATGGAGGGAGCAGATACAATCTCAAAGATAAAAACTTGGCAAAACAATAAAGAAATTCCTAATAAAAGTAATAAAATACCCCCCCATGCTTGGACTAGGCATTGTCCTCAATGTTTTTTCAAATAAAACAAAAGGGGTTAGGAGAGCTCACCTGGCTGTCTGGTTCAGGATACTCGGCCCTGGGGTATTTTATTTTTCAACAAATCGAAAAATACATTAAGCCGTGGGTTGCCTCCCACGCAGCGCTCTTTTAACGTCACTAGCTTGACGGTCAAAAAGAATTTTTCAATTGGGATCATGTAGAACTAAACTAGTTCCTTTCTCAATTGGGTCACCAATTAAATAATTTTTCAACCTTTGACCATTGACTTTAAACGATCCGGATTTCTCGCTCCAGATCTCTACAGATCCGAAGGGGTAAACCTTACGGATTTCAAAAGGACCGGACCATCTCGATTTTAGTTTTCCTGGGAAAATTTTTAGTCTGGAGTTAAATAGTAACACCAGATCACCCTCTTTGAATTCTCTATGAATAATACGCTTATCATGCCAATTTTTTGTTCTTTCTTTGTAAAGTTTGGCATTCTCATAAGCATCCATTCGCAGTTCTTCTAATTCGTTTAGTTGGAGTTTTCTTTTTTCTCCGGCTAATTCCATGTTCAGGTTAAGGCGTTTAATTGCCCAGTAAGCTTTGTGCTCTAGCTCTACCGGAAGGTGGCAAGACTTCCCATAAATTAATTTGAAAGGAGTCATTCCTATGGGAGTCTTGTACGCAGTTCGATAAGCCCAGAGAGCATCGTCAAGCTTTACCGACCAGTCTTTCCTTGAAGTCGAAACAGTTTTTTCTAAAATACTTTTAATTTCTCTGTTCGATACCTCAACCTGACCGCTTGTTTGAGGGTGATAAGGCGTTGCAATTTTGTGCCTTACTCCAAACTTTTGCAGTAACATTTCAAAATGTTTTGAGATGAAATGGGATCCTCCGTCGCTTATGACAACACGAGGGACCCCGAATCTTGGAAAAATTATTTTTTTGAAAAGTTTTATGACTACCTTTGCATCGTTTGTAGGAGAAGCTATGGCTTCGATCCATTTTGACACATAGTCAACGGCTACCAGAATATATTGGTTTCCAAAAGAAGAAGGAAACGGTCCCATGAAATCGATACCCCAGACGTCGAAAATTTCAACCTCTAAGATATTATTTAAGGGCATTTCATTTCTTTTTGAAATATTTCCGGTGCGTTGACACTGGTCACATTTAGAAATAAATTGATGCGCGTCTTTAAAAAGGGACGGCCAATAAAAACCAGATTGAAGAATTTTCGTAGCAGTTTTTGAAGAACTGGCATGGCCGCCATAGGAAGAAGAATGACAATGGTATAGAATGTTACTTACCTCTTCTTCCGGAATGCATCTTCTGAACACCCCATCAGCTCCCCTTTTAAAAAGCAGTGGCTCGTCCCAGTAATACTGTTTGAGATCATGGAAGAATTTCTTCTTCCGCTGATAATTTAAATCTGGGGGGAGTACTCCTGCTGCAAGGTAGTTTACAAAATCTGCATACCATGGTGCTTCAGTTTTGATCAATGAGAAGAGTTGATCATCCAGAAATGTATCATTAAGCGGCAACTCTTCTTCTTTTGTTCCTTGTAGACGGGACAAATGATCAGCCACAACATTTTCAACGCCTTTTTTATCTCTTATTTCAAGATCAAATTCTTGTAGGAGTAAAACCCATCGGATCAATCTCGGCTTGGCATCTTTTTTGTTTAACAAATATTTTATGGCCGAGTGATCAGTAAAAATGATGATTTTTGAACCTACCAGATATGATCGAAACTTATCAACGGCAAAAACTACCGCCAATAATTCTTTTTCAGTTGTGGCGTAATTCATTTGTGCCTCGTCTAAGGTCCTGCTTGCATAGTATATGGCATGCAATTTTTTTTCTTTTCTTTGTCCCAGGACTGCCCCAACTGCATAGTCGCTTGCATCGCACATTATTTCAAACGGAAGATTCCAGTCTGGTGGCTGTATGATCGGGGCAGTAACTAAAGCCTTTTTCAACCTGTTGAAAGCTTCAAGACAAAGATCGTTAAAAATAAATGCTGCATCCTTAAGGAGCAGACTTGTCATAGGTTTTGAAATTTTTGAGAAGTCTTTTATGAACCGACGGTAGAAACCCGCATGGCCTAAAAAGCTTCTCACCTCTTTTACTGTGGTGGGAGGTAGCATTTTTTCAATCACTTCAATTTTTGCACGGTCTACCTCAATACCTCTGTGAGAAATTAAGTGCCCTAGGACAATTCCTTCATTAACCATGAAATGACACTTTTCCCAGTTTAGAACTAGGTTCACCTTCTCACATCTCTCTAAGACTTTTTCCAGATTGGCTAAACAGTTTTCAAAATTTGACCCATGGACGGAAAAATCATCCATAAACACTTCCATTATGTTTTCAACAAAGTCTGAGAATATGGACATCATACACCTTTGAAAGGTAGCGGGAGCATTACATAGACCAAAGGGCATCCTTCTATAGGCATAAGTGCCAAAAGGACATGTGAAAGTTGTTTTTTCTTGGTCGCTAGGGTGGATGGGAATTTGGAAAAATCCCGAATAACCATCCAAATAGCAGAAATGTGAGTGCCGCGCTAACCTTTCTAGCATTTGATCAATGAATGGGAGAGGGAAGTGATCTTTCCGGGTAGCTTTGTTAAGCTTTCTGTAATCAATACACATTCTCCATCCCGTGATTGTCCTTGTGGAAATGCATTCATCCTTTTCATTTTTAATAACTATTAAGCCTCCTTTCTTAGGTACTACTTGAACAGGACTAACCCACTTACTATCGGAAATAGGATATATTATCCCAGCATCAAGGAGTTTTAAAACTTCCTTTTTTACAACCTCTTTCATGTTTGGGTTTAATCTTCTTTGATGCTCGATAGAAGGTTTATAGTCCTCTTCCAGTAGTATTCTGTGTATGCATATTGACGGATTTATTCCCTTAATGTCCTCAATAGTATACCCTATGGCTTTGGGATACTTCTTGAGAACATTAAGTAATTTTTCAGTCTCATTTTGTTTTAAATTTGCATTTACAATTACTGGAAAAGTAGAATTAGGGCCAAGAAACTCATACCTGAGAGATGATGGTAAGGGCTTCAGTTCTACTTTTGGTGTTGGTTTTGGGAGAGGTCGAGGTTTCTCCTCACCCAAGGTTTCAGTACCCAATTCTTTTGATGGTGGATTTTCATCCAAAAGTTTTATGTAGAATTGGGTTTCCCCTGCTGCATTTGTATTTGTGTTGCCTAAAAGGCAATCTTCCAGACTATCTTGTGAAGATGATGCTAAAGAGCACTCTCGCACGCAATAGTCTACAATGTCAATCCTGCAGCATGAGTCTTTTACAGATGGACTTTTCATGAAGTTTGAAACTTCAAACTCAACCTTTTCATCCCCCACATTAAAAACCAACTTACCGTTTTTAACGTCAATTATTGCCCCTGCAGTAGCTAAAAAAGGCCTCCCCAGAAGAATAGGAATTTGGGAGTCTTCTTCTATTTCCATTACAACAAAGTCCACCGGTATAAAAGTTTGCCCTACTTTGATAGGGATATCCTCTAAGATTCCAGTGGGGTATTTAACGGAACGATCTGCCAACTGTATTGTCATTTTTGTGGGTTTAAGTTCGCCTATCCCTAGTCTATTGCAAAGAGAAAGAGGCATCAAACTTACACTGGCTCCTAGATCGCACATCGCTCTGTTTATAGTTTCACTTCCAATCACACAAGGTATGGAAAAACTACCTGGATCTTTGAGTTTTTGTGGCAGCTTGTTCTGGATAATTGCACTACATTCCTCTGTTAATGCAATTGTCTCATAGTCGTCTATTTTTCTTTTCTTGGACAAAATTTCTTTCAAAAATTTAGAATAAGACGGCATTTGAGACAATGCATCAGTGAAAGGAACGTTGATGTAAAGCTTTTTAAGCAAGTCGACAAACCTTTTGAATTGCTCGTCAATTTTGCTTTTTGCAAATCTTTGGGGGAAAGGAATGGGTGGTTTGTATGGTGGAGGGGGGATGTGTGGTTCTTCTCTTTCTTTTTCTGGTTCTTTCCCGTTTTCTTTCTCTTCTAGCTCACCTGGTAAATTATGTTTTTCACTCACAGTTTTTTCTTGGTTTGCTCTTGGTTCCTCTAATTGTTTTCCGCTTCTAAGGGTAACGGCATTTATTTGGCCTTTTGGATTTTGTTCTGGTTGCCCAGGAAATACCCCTGAAGTCTTAGAGGATGAAGCTACCTGTGTTGCCACTTGTGTTATTTGATTTTCAAGCATTTTATTATGAGTGGTGATAGAGTCGACTTTTGATACTAATTTGATAAGTGTGTCATTCAAATAACCAGTTTGATTTTTGAATTCTTCATTTTGTTTTGTTTGAGATGACACAAATTTTTCCATCAAAAATTCCAAGTTCGACTTTTGTGGGTTGTTTTGTGGGTTGTTAAAAACCCTTTGATTTTGAAAGACAGGAGGTGGTCTAGGTGCTGGATTGGGTGGAGGATTTTTATAAGAAAAATTTGGATGATTCCTCCACCCAGGATTATAAGTATTTGAAAACGGATCTTCCTTTTGAGCATAATTAACATGCTCGTTTCCAGCACTAGATGCCTCAAGCTGGCATTCAGCTCCAATATGGCCAACAACCCCACATAATTCACATGGTGGAGTAATAGGAGAAGAAGTTTGTGAGACGACACTTACATTTAATTTTTCAAATTTTTGAAAAAGTGCGTCCACTTTTGAGGTAAGATGATCAACAACGGATATTTCATACTTACCTGGCTCTTTTGATGTGGCTGGTTTATTCGTTATGGCTCGCTCACTTGTCCACTGACAATGGTTTTGAGCCATATCTTCAACGAGTGCATAGGCTTCGGTAAAATTTTTGTTCATTAAAGCTCCACCTGCAGCTGCATCAACAGTCATTCTTGTTGCATATTGTAATCCATTATAAAAAGTGTGAACAACAAGCCATTTCTCTAGTCCATGATGGGGGCATAGCCTTAACATTTCTTTGAAACGTTCCCAAGCATCATAAAGAGATTCCCCGTCGTTTTGAGAAAATCGAGTAATTTGATTTCTCATTTGAGCTGTCTTACTCGGGGGAAAGAATTTAGTAAGAAAAGCTTGTTTCAGCTGGTTCCAGTTGGTAATGGATTCCGAAGGCAAAGAATGTAGCCATGCTCTAGCTCTATCCCTTAATGAAAAAGGGAAGAGTTTTAGTCTTATGGCATCCGGAGGTACCCCGTTTAATTTGAGAGTTCCACAGTATTCAAGAAAAATTGAAATATGAAGATTTGGGTCCTCCGTGGGTGAACCAGAAAATTGGTTTTGTTGTACCATCGAAAGCAGAGATGTTTTGAGTTCAAAATTATTTGATTCCACATTTGGATGTACAATGGCAGCCGATGGCTCTGCTGAAGGTGTTGCGTACTCTTTGAGAGCACGATTTTCATTAGCCGCCATTTGGTTATCGGGAATTTCTCTCCTCCTTCTATGTAAGAACCTTTCGATTTCGGGAATTTGTTGAACAGTTTCACCGAAACTTCTGGTTCTTCGCATTCGAGGGACAAGAGAAGAAAAAGTAAAAATAAAGAGAATAAAATTTCAGTCTAACCGGTTTCGAAAAACTTAATCAATATCACTGCCTCCCCGGCAACGGCGCCAAAAACTTGATAGCCCCGCAAGTGCACGGGTCGTATCGCGTAATAAAAGAGTATCGGTCCACAGGGAGAGCCTAAGTGAATACCAATTTAATTTTTCAAAGTTGATTAACTGAAAAGAAAGTGTTTTTGGAAAGAAGGAATATTTTAGCAAAGTCTACTCACTCATGATCATTGTAGACAAAAGAGGAGAAAAGAAAATAAAAGAAGAAGACATAAAGTTAAATAGCGAGAAATAAAAGAAAGCGGTAAAGTGCAAAAATCATAAATAGCGGAATTGTAAATGACAGGAAAGTAAATTGCTTGAAAAGTAAATTGCCAGTAATTTACTTGACTTGCCAGTAATTTACTTGACTTGCCAGTAGTTTACTTGACTTGCCAGTAGTTTACTTGACTTGGAAATTTAAAGGGCAAAAAAAGTAAATAGCAGGGAAAATAAAAGAGCGGAAAAGTAAAGAGCGAAAAGTAGAGAGCGAGAAACTAAAGAGCGAGAAATTAAAGGGCAATGAAAGTAAATGACTAGGAAAATAAATAGCAAGAATTTAAAGGGCAAGAAAGTAAATAAACAAGAATCATAAAAAGCATGAAGAGTAAATTGAAGTCATGAATAATTAGAGAGCCTTTGTCATTGATTTTCTAACAAAATTCAAGCTTAGGTACAAGTGAGGATCAAGCCTCTATTTATAGGAAAATATGAGGGGCAAAATGGTCCAAAAGAGGAAAAAGTGGCAAATCAAGTTGGCCAAGGTAGTCATCAAAGAGCCATCCTCAAGTGGACAATGCACATGAGCAAGTGGTCAAAGCACATGGTCATCAAAAAGTGGGCAAAAATATCCATCAACAAGTGGGCAAAATATCCAATTTTGGCTTGCACAGTCGAAATCTTGCCAGCAGAAGCAGGCACAGTCGAAATCTTGCCAGCAGAAGCAGGCACAGTCGAAATCTGGGTAGCAGAAGCAGGCACAGTCGAAATCTGGGAGATCCAGTCGAATTCTGGCCTGCTGAGACAGATGCTGTCGAATTCTGGCCTGCTGAGATAGATGCTGTCAAATTCTGGCCTGCTGAGACAGATGCTGTCGAATTCTGAGAGATCTAGTCGAATTCTGGGAGATCCAGTCGAAATCTGGAAGATGCAGTCGAATTCTGGGAGATCCAGTCGAATTCTGACCTGCTGAGACTTTAAGCAGCCCAAATTGCTTCAAAATAAAACCTGAAGATAAAAAGTAAACATTTGCAGTAAAATAGATCAAAAATATAATTAAAATACTAAAAAGACTTAATAAAATAACTATTAAAAAGACTCTAAAAATAGACTTATCAAAGAGCCTGATAGCAAGCCATGGTATTATGATATCAAACAGTACGTCGTCAATAGAGAATACCCCCCCGGGGCATCAGAGAATGACAAAAGAACGCTCAGAAGGCTGTCGAGGAGTTTCTTTTTGAATGGCGAAGTTCTCTACAAAAGAAATTATGATATGGTCCTCTTGAGGTGCGTGACAGAGGAAGAGGCAGCAAAAATTATGAAAGAGGTCCATGAAGGGTCGTTCGGGGCTCATTCCAGCGGGCACACCATGGCAAGAAAAATCTTGAGAGCCGGCTATTACTGGTTGCAGATGGAAGGTGACTGCTACAGCTTCGTCCGAAAGTGCCACAAGTGCCAAGTCTACGCTGATCATATTCATGTGCCACCTGCCTCTCTAAATGTCATGACTGCATCTTGGCCGTTCTCAATGTGGGGCATGGACATCATTGGCCCTATAGAGCCTAAAGCATCAAATGGACATCGTTTCATTCTGGTTGCAATCGATTATTTCACTAAGTGGGTCGAAGCTGCTTCCTACTCCAGTGTAACCAGTTCAGTGGTCGCCAAGTTTGTAAAGAAAGACTTGATTTGCCGTTATGGTCTTCCCAACAAGATCATCACTGATAACGGCAGCAACCTATACAGCAAAATGATGAAGGACTTGTGCGCAGAGTTCAAAATCCAGCATCATAATTCTTCACCTTATCGGCCCAAGATGAATGGGGCAGTCGAAGCGGCTAACAAGAACATCAAGAAGATAGTGCAGAAGATGGTAGTCACGTACAAAGATTGGCACGAAATGCTTCCTTTCGCTCTACACGGCTATCGTACTTCAGTGCGTACATCGACCGGGGCAACCCCTTTCTCTTTGGTATACGGGTCATAGGCAGTCCTCCCCATCGAGGTCGAAATACCCTCCCTGCGGGTACTAATGAAAACTAAGCTGGAAGAAGCGGAGTGGGTACAAGCTCGCCTAGATCAGCTAAATCTCATTGAGGAGAAGAGAATCACAGCCTTATGTCATGGGCAGCTATACCAGCAAAGGATGAAAACCGCTTTCGACAAGAAAGTTCGTCCCCGAGGATTCAATGAGGGAGACCTAGTGCTCAAGAAGATTCTGCCTATTCAAAGTGATCCCCGTGGAAAATGGACTCCCACCTATGAGGGCCCGTACATAGTCAAGAAAGCATTCTCCGGAGGAGCGCTGATACTCACAAACATGGACGGAGAGGATCTAAGGAACCCCGTCAATTCCGATCAAGTGAAGAAGTATTATGCCTGAAAGAAATAGACGAAAAAAAGAGAAAGACAAGCCAAGTAAGAATTAGCTCGCTAGGTTGAAAACCCGCAAAGGGCGGCCTAGGCAAAATCAGAGCGACCCGGTGGATTGAAAACCCGCAAAGGGCGATCCAGGCAAAAATTAGGGTCAGAAGGCTTGGGCATGAAAAGTAAAGAAAGGCATACAACTCCCCTGAAGACTTGGATGTGGGGGTGATCAAGGTCAAGGACATAAATGTTTAGCACTGTTCCACAGAGACGGACAGTCAGAAATCAGCTTCTCTCTTTTTTTTCGTGTCTTTTTGTAGTTTAAACTTTCAAATGTATTGAACAGTCGGCGTAACTCCTTGTGCGACCGACTTCTACATGAATAAAGTTCAATCTTTCTCACGTCTGTTTGTTTTTCTATTTCCTTGCTTTTTCTGCTCAAATAAACGTTTTATGATGATGGTAATGTAACACCCGTTTCTACCCCTTTCATTTATAACAATTATCAGAGTGCACAAATTATTTTTTTGAAACGGAATGCTACATTTACTTCAAAAACACGTCAATTGTTTAACTTAAATTAAAATCATTACAAGGCATCATGGGCGGGCCATTACTCAAAAATACGGTTACAACGTTAAAATAAAATCCAACAAGTCGTACAAGACAAAATCACTATCTAATAAGACGCCCCCCAGGTGCTACGTATCAGAGCGACTCGAACTCAAGGGAATGAAGGTCAAAGCCTTCAAGTACGGTTACCTGTAAAGTAAAAATCAACAAAAAGGGGTGAGTCTCAAACCCTATAATAAAGTACATAAGGAGTAGTATGTACAGATACAGGACTACGTCAATCACAGCAATATTCACTTTAATCACCAGTTCAGTAAATCGAAATTAATCACCAATTCATCACCAACTAAATATTCACCAAACAATCACCAAATAAAAGTAATCACCAAACAATCACCAAATAAAAGTAATCACCAAACAATCACCAAATAAATAATCACCAAAACATTCACCAACTGTATGTTTAATGTATGAGATGCAACCCAAAACTCCACTGGGCATATGCATGTGGATCCATTCACCAAAAATGAGTCTTGAGGGCATTCACCAAAATTTATAATAAGGCCGAAGCCCGAGGCCGAAGCCTATTCACCAAAATCATGCATATGATTATGCGACACAATGACAATGCATCACACACCAGAATCACTAAATAAAAGTATGCCATAGCATATTCACCAATAGTTTGTTTATTCACCAACACCCAAAAGAGGATCACAGACCCCATTCACCAATAATAATATACACCATATATATATATATATATATATATATATATATATATATTTGCATACCACACTGTTACACAGCACATTACTTCCACCGTGACAACACCATTTAAAAATACAAGGAACAGTACCTTAGTCTCATGAAGAACACCAACATTTTATTTAAAAGGAACAGTAGCGATTTCCAATCCAAACAACAACTAGTACACAGTCACTTGGGACTTTCAGAAAACGGCCCGGGAAAAATATTAAGTTTTGATTTTGGCCTGGACAAACAGATAGACAATTAAATGAGCTTCGTAACGCACTTTGAACCACCTAAAACGGACACCCGAGTCAAAAGTTACGTTAAAAACAAAACCGGAAAAATACTTAGACATCCTGGAAACTGGCGCCCAGGCGCTGGGCGCCCAGGGGCAACACAGCACTTGGCGCATGGGCGCTTGGCGCCCAGGAAACAGCAACACGCGCTTAGGCGCTGGCGCCCAGGAAAAACTGGCGCAGGGCGCCTAGCACCCAGACACAGGCGCAGGAAACTGGCGCAGGGAACACAGCGCCCATGCACAAGGCGCCTTGCCAAAACACGCCATAAGACTCTTTTAGCTTCGAAATTAATTTTGCACGAGCCAAATGCTCAAAATAAGGGAACCCAACAAAAATTTTGGCAAAATGTGACACGCCTCTTTGGCGCCCATGGACTAGGCGCCTAAGGCAAGGACAAACCACAACTCCTATGACTCCAAAAATTGTTTTACACGAGCCATTTAGCTTGAACATGAAAACCCAGTATCAATTTTCGCAAACTGGACAACAGAAAATTGGGGCCCTTGGCGCCCATGACACAAGGCACACGGCCAAATTTTTGACCCAACACCAGAAACTGACTCTTTTTGTGCCCAGGAACCCCCATACCAAATTTGAAAGCAAACCGAACACCCAATCTCCGGGACCCTCGGTTCCCATGGTGCCTAGACACGAGCAACACAATTCTGCAACACAGACACAGCACATGGAAAACTGGCGCAGAGGCAACATCCTGCGCAACACACCCAGACACAAAACTGGCGCAGAGGCAACATTCTGCGCAACACACCCAGACACAAAAACTGGCGCAGAGGCAACATTCTGCGCAACACAGCACACAAAAACTGGCGCAGAGGCAACATCCTGCGCAACACACCCAGACACAAAAACTGGCGCAGAGGCAACATTCTGCGCAACACAACACACAAAAACTGGCGCAGAGGCAACATCCTGCGCAACACAGCCAGTTTTCCAGCAACATCAAAAACACCTAAAAACTAACTTTTGCCAATTTCAAAACATCAAAATATACTTTTTGACACACCCAAAATTCCAACCACCAAAAATCAAACTTTATTCACATCATCAAAATCATTTTACTCATTATCAACATCAACACTATGGCATGCATCAATCTCATCAACAACACCAAATTATATAATATGTTCAAAAATACATCGTTTACGCAATTATTCGAGCACTTAGCAGGCAACTCAAATTCAACATACAGAGCACAATTTCACAGGTCATATCAATGAGCAACAATTGACAACCACATACACATATAATCATCAATAACATAAAATCAAGGTAAAACAGGACATAGGACCTAACCCCTACATACATCCCATTATATTCCCTATTATAAGGCAAGACCCACCCTTACCTTAGTTTCACCGAAGACAGGGATCCCTCCACGCACACACCGAGTAACCACAGCAACTAAGCTCCTCTCCTCCTCCTTGGGATTTGCGCCTCTCTCTTCTCCTCTCCTCTCCCTTGCGCTATTTTTCCTTTTCTTCTTTCTCTCCTTCGCGTTTTCTTTCTTTTCTTCTCTTTCACGTTGTTCTCTTTTCTTTCTCTCACGCTCCTCTCTTTCTTTCTCTCAAGTGAGGCGCCTCTCCCCAACCCCTAGTCACATGCGCCTAAGTCAACTCTTGGGCCTGGATCGCGGGCCTCCATCCACTTAAGCCCATTTAAAAAATTAATTATCACCACCCTCTAAATAATTAAAACCACCCAATATTATTATTATTATTATCATCATTATTATTATTATTATTATTATTATTATTACTATCACCAACTCCTATTTAATTAATTAAATAAATACTAAATAACTATTTAATTAATTTCGGGGTGTTACAACTCTCCCCCACTTAGATTATTTTCGTCCTCGAAAATTCGCATCAACATCTCCCTAACTCACTGGCTGGCTACGACAACTGACATCCTCACGGTTATGCTCTAACTAGTCCGTGCCCACGATTACAATTAATTCACCCAACGACAAACAACAAAACTCGCGACAAGGTCTCTGTCGAAGATCGACAAGGGACACAAAGAACACACCAGGCAACATAAGACCAATCAGAGAAGACAGCACAAGACTTAAGCATTCACAACATTCAGCAGTATTAAAACAATGAGCGGCATCGGTATCGACAATAGGTTTAGCGGAAAACTTTAACGAAACACATACCTCCGAAATGATCATCATTCTTCAGTAGACTCAGTGCCCACCAAGACAAACACCCTCCCACTAGACTTCTCTTTCTTCGGCTTGGAACACTTGGTACTAATATGTCCCATCTCCCCACAGTTGTAGCAAACAACGTCTCTCTTCTCGCACTTAGCAGCTACGTGACCTTCCTTGCCACACTTGAAACACTTGTAGGCCATGCAATCGGGACTCTTATGCCCCGGCTTACCACACTTGTGACACACAATGCCCGCAGTAGCGTCTCCCCCACTTGGCTTCCTGCCCGAACTCTCCTCTCCCTTGCTCTTACCACCTGAAACATCATAGGGCTTTCCCCTAAACTGAGAATTTCTCTTCTCCTTCATAGCCTTGTAAGCAGCAGAACTGTCTTCCTCATAGATCCTACACTTATCAACCAATCTAGCGAAGACCCGAACCTCTTGATATCCAATTGCTTTCTTTATATCAGGACGTAGACCACTCTCAAACTTGACACATTTTGAAAATTCAGAATTGGCATCATTAGCATAATAAGGACAAAATTGGGCCAGCTCCTCAAACTTGGCGGCATAATCAGCCACAGTCTTGTCTCCCTGCTTCAGCTCTAAAAACTCCACTTCTTTCTTGGCTCGCACATCCTCAGGGTAGTACTTTCTCTTGAACTCTCTTGTGAAAACCTCCCAAGTCACTTCCTCACCAGCATCTCTTAACCTTCGCAACATTCCCATCCACCAGTCTTCAGCTTCCTCCGTTAACATATGAGTCCCAAACTTCACTTTCTGAGCTGGAGTACACTCCATGACACGAAAGACCCGCTCTATCTCCTTCAGCCATGACAACGCTCCATCCGGGTTGTACCGACCCTTAAAGGTGGGTGGGTTCTCTCTCTGGAATGTAGCCAAATTGCGCGTCCCGTCATTAACAACACCGGGTATATTACCCATCACCCCGGCTATAGCCTGCAAGGCAGCAGCAAGTGCAGCATCGTCCCGTCTGGCCATTCTAGCACTGCAACAGAAAACAGAATTCAGAAACGAGTAACAAACTCAATGTTACTCAACACGACGACTCGACTACCGGCCGGACAGACCGAACTGCTCTGATACCACTATGTAACACCCGTTTCTACCCCTTTCATTTATAACAATTATCAGAGTGCACAAATTATTTTTTTGAAACGGAATGCTACATTTACTTCAAAAACACGTCAATTGTTTAACTTAAATTAAAATCATTACGTGGCATCATGGGCGGGCCATTACTCAAAAATACGGTTACAACGTTAAAATAAAATCCAACAAGTCGTACAAGACAAAATCACTATATAATAAGACGCCCCCCAGGTGCTACGTATCAGAGCGACTCGAACTCAACGGAATGAAGGTCAAAGCCTTCAAGTACGGTTACCTGTAAAGTAAAAATCAACAAAAAGGGGTGAGTCTCAAACCCTATAATAAAGTACATAAGGAGTAGTATGTACAGATACAGGACTACGTCAATCACAGCAATATTCACTTTAATCACCAGTTCAGTCAATCGAAATTAATCACCAATTCATCACCAACTAAATATTCACCAAACAATCACCAAATAAAAGTAATCACCAAACAATCACCAAATAAAAGTAATCACCAAACAATCACCAAATAAATAATCACCAAAACATTCACCAACTGTATGTTTAATGTATGAGATGCAACCCAAAACTCCACTGGGCATATGCATGTGGATCCATTCACCAAAAATGAGCCTTGAGGGCATTCACCAAAATTTATAATAAGGCCGAAGCCCGAGCCCGAAGCCTATTCACCAAAATCATGCATATGATTATGCGACACAATGACAATGCATCACACACCAGAATCACTAAATAAAAGTATGCCATAGCATATTCACCAATAGTTTGTTTATTCACCAACACCCAAAAGAGGATCACAGACCCCATTCACCAATAATAATATACACCATATATATATATATATATATTTGCATACCACACTGTTACACAGCACATTACTTCCACCGTGACAACACCATTTAAAAATACAAGGAACAGTACCTTAGTCTCATGAAGAACACCAACATTTTATTTAAAAGGAACAGTAGCGATTTCCAATCCAAACAACAACTAGTACACAGTCACTTGGGACTTTCAGAAAACGACCCGGGAAAAATATTAAGTTTTGATTTTGACCTGGACAAACAGATAGACAATTAAATGAGCTTCGTAACGCACTTTGAACCACCTAAAACGGACACCCGAGTCAAAAGTTACGTTAAAAACAAAACCGGAAAAATACTTAGACATCCTGGAAACTGGCGCCCAGGCGCTGGGCGCCCAGGGGCAACACAGCACTTGGCGCATGGGCGCTTGGCGCCCAGGAAACAGCAACACGCGCTTAGGCGCTGGCGCCCAGGAAAAACTGGCGCAGGGCGCCTAGCGCCCAGACACAGGCGCAGGAAACTGGCGCAGGGAACACAGCGCCCATGCACAAGGCGCCTTGCCAAAACACGCCATAAGACTCTTTTAGCTTCGAAATTAATTTTGCACGAGCCAAATGCTCAAAATAAGGGAACCCAACAAAAATTTTGGCAAAATGTGACACGCCTCTTTGGCGCCCATGGACTAGGCGCCTAAGGCCAGGACAAACCACAACTCCTATGACTCCAAAAATTGTCTTACACGAGCCATTTAGCTTGAACATGAAAACCCAGTATCAATTTTCGCAAACTGGACAACAGAAAATTGGGGCCCTTGGCGCCCATGACACAAGGCACACGGCCAAATTTTTGACCCAACACCAGAAACTGACTCTTTTTGTGCCCAGGAACCCCCATACCAAATTTGAAAGCAAACCGAACACCCAATCTCCGGGACCCTCGGTTCCCATGGTGCCTAGACACGAGCAACACAATTCTGCAACACAGACACAGCACATGGAAAACTGGCGCAGAGGCAACATCCTGCGCAACACACCCAGACACAAAACTGGCGCAGAGGCAACATTCTGCGCAACACACCCAGACACAAAAACTGGCGCAGAGGCAACATTCTGCGCAACACAGCACACAAAAACTGGCGCAGAGGCAACATCCTGCGCAACACACCCAGACACAAAAACTGGCGCAGAGGCAACATTCTGCTTAACACAACACACAAAAACTGGCGCAGAGGCAACATCCTGCGCAACACAGCCAGTTTTCCAGCAACATCAAAAACACCTAAAAACTAACTTTTGCCAATTTCAAAACATCAAAATATACTTTTTGACACACCCAAAATTCCAACCACCAAAAATCAAACTTTATTCACATCATCAAAATCATTTTACTCATTATCAACATCAACACTATGGCATGCATCAATCTCATCAACAACACCAAATTATATAATATGTTCAAAAATACATCGTTTACGCAATTATTCGAGCACTTAGCAGGCAACTCAAATTCAACATACAGAGCACAATTTCACAGGTCATATCAATGAGCAACAATTGACAACCACATACACATATAATCATCAATAACATAAAATCAAGGTAAAACAGGACATAGGACCTAACCCCTACATACATCCCATTATATTCCCTATTATAAGGCAAGACCCACCCTTACCTTAGTTTCACCGAAGACAGGGATCCCTCCACGCACACACCGAGTAACCACAGCAACTGAGCTCCTCTCCTCCTCCTTGGGATTTGCGCCTCTCTCTTCTCCTCTCCTCTCCCTTGCGCTATTTTTCCTTTTCTTCTTTCTCTCCTTCGCGTTTTCTTTCTTTTCTTCTCTTTCACGTTGTTCTCTTTTCTTTCTCTCACGCTCCTCTCTTTCTTTCTCTCAAGTGAGGCGCCTCTCCCCAACCCCTAGTCACATGCGCCTAAGTCAACTCTTGGGCCTGGATCGCGGGCCTCCATCCACTTAAGCCCATTTAAAAAATTAAATATCACCACCCTCTAAATAATTAAAACCACCCAATATTATTATTATTATTATCATCATTATTATTATTATTATTATTATTATTATTATTACTATCACCAACTCCTATTTAATTAATTAAATAAATACTAAATAACTATTTAATTAATTTCGGGGTGTTACAGGTAACACTGACCTGTAAAACATGTGCATAAATCATAGAGCATCACAGTCATTGCGAAATTTTTAAAAGTTATGGGAAGGAAGCAACTTCTCAGGAAAAATTAAGCTTACAAGAAAATAATTGCCCTCATAGGCCATTTCAGATGGCAAATTACAAGACAATCGGCACTGGGCTTATACGCCACTACAATTCTAATCGGTCCCTCAGTCTTGTCGCGGGTTGGTCGAACCAGCAAAAAGAATGAACAAAAAGAGCAAAAGAGCAAAGGAAAAAAACAAACGATCAGAAAAAAGAAAGCTGGTCAAAGAGCAAAAAACCAAGAAAAACAAGCAGTCAGAAAAAAGAAAGCTGACCAAGGAAAAGTCAAAGAGACGAAGAATCAGGAATAGCATTTCACCACATTCATCTTCACACCAAAATCATAGCATTGCATGCACATGCATAACATGCCCTTGCATAACATGCACTCATACTCCATGCACCATTCCTTGCATCAACTAACGTATGCAGGTACCTCAATCCAATGCAGCAGCATCGGTCATTTCAAATCAACCAATCAACAGAACTTGTGAGCCCTTTGTGCTCATCCTGAGCCCTCTGTGCTCCTCCTGAGCCCTCTGTGCTCCTCCTGAGCCCTCTGTGCTCCTCCAGAGCCCTCTGTGTTCCCCCTGAGCCCTCTGCGCTCATCCTGAGCCATCTGTGCTCACCCTGAGCCCTCTGCGCTCATCCTGAGCCCTCTGTCCCCCCCTGAGCCCTCTGTGCTCATCCTGAGCCCTCTGTGCTCATCCTGAGCCCTCTGTGCTCCTCCTGAGCCCTCTGTGCACCTCCTGAGCCCTCTGCGCTCATCCTGAGCCCTCTGTGCTCCTCCTGAGCCCTCTGTGCTCCTCCTGAGCCCTCTGTGCTCCCCCTGAGCCCTCTGCGCTCATCCTGAGCCCTCTGTGCTCGTCCTGAGCCCTCTGTGCTCCTCCTGAGCCCTCTGCGCTCATCCTGAGCCCTCTGTGCTCCTCCTGAGCCCACTGTGCTCCCCCTGAGCCCTCTGCGCTCATCCTGAGCCCTCTGTGCTCCTCCTGAGCCCTCTGCGCTCATCCTGAGCCCTCTGTGCTCATCCCGAGCCCTCTGTGCCCCTCCTGAACCCTCTGTGCTCATCCCGAACCCTCAGTGCTCCTTCTTTACTGCTTTCTTTACCGCGTTCTTTACCGCTTTATTTCCTGCTGTGATTCAAAAAAGATCCAATCAGTTTTTGCATGCTTATTGCATTTTTCATCTGACATCAACAAAAACAAAAAATGAGAAAAGGAAAAATGGAAAATTCGGGTTTTTCCCAAGTAGACAAAATCGGTATAATTTCTGAATTCTTTATCTTCATTTTGCCTTGGAATATGTTTCGGCCAATTCATATTCCTCGTTAAAATTCAGATAAAGAGGGGCAGCTGTCATACCCCAATTTTGTCCGGCTTAGGTCAAAACCCTAATTTTCCACACAAAAAATATATATAATAAATTATGCATTGCATTTTGGGTCCTAGAAACCATTCCAAAGTTTTTGAAATCATTTTTAGGGTTAGAGTGCACATTTTGGTCATTTCTCACAAAAGGGTCTATAAAAATAATTTTTGCAATAAGCCTCATGCATCAAATTAGGGTTTTTGAAAATGTGTTATGTATGCATGGCAAGTTTTGAAAAATATGTTATGCATGCATGGCAAGCTTTGGAAAATATTTTATGCATGCATGGCAAAAACCTAAAAACATTTTTGTGGAAAGCAAGAATTGATTTCCATTCTGTTCCAAGGGCCAAGAATCGATTTATACTATTTTGTAAAGGCCATGAAATCGATTCCTTAATCCAATATTAAACCATGAAATCGATTTTCAGGCCATTTTAAGGAGCCAAGAATCGATTCCTCCTTAGGTTATCAAAGCATGAAATCGATTTTTAGGCCATTTTAAGGAGCCAAGAATCGATTCCTCCTTATGTTATCAAGGCATGAAATCGATTTTCAGGTCATTTTAAGGAGCCAAGAATCGATTCCTCCTTATGTTATCAAGGCATGAAATCGATTTTCAGGCCATTTTTAGGAGCCAAAAATCGATTCTTCCTTATGTTATCAAGGCATGAAATCGATTTTCAGGCCATTTTAAAGAGCCAAGAATCGATTCCTCCTTATTTTGTCAAAGCATGAAATCGATTTTCAAGCAATTTCCAAGAGCCAAGAATCGATTCCCACTTATTTTAACTAAACATGGAATCGATTTTCACCTATTTAGGATGTCCAAGAATCGATTCTTTACTATTTCCAAAGGCTCAAACAATCGATTCATCCTTGCAATAAATGTTTTTAAAAAATTCTACGCTTTCCTAAGCCTATAAATAGGCAGCCTCAAGTCACATTTTCAGACACACATTTCACAAGAGCAGAGAAGAATTGCTCCACAGACATTTCACGAGATCTGAGAAGACAACTCTCGCAAATCTCATTTTCCAGTTCTACACTCCATTTTTGCTCTATTCGTGCCGTTGGTCCATCTGAGCTGATCTCCTGCAAGAGTTAGTCGGGGTTTGCGTTCTTCAGAGTTGTAATATCTGTCTTCATCAGAAGTATTTTAGTCTTTTCATTTGTTAATATTTAGTTATTGTGATCCGTGTGATTTAACTTAGCTATAGTGTTTATTTACTCGTTCTTGTATATTATCATCCATTGTTGATGACGAACCATATGATTCCCACTTATGCCTAGTGCATCATGTTCTAAGTGGTGAAGATGGTCTCGGTTGATTCAACTTGCCCCTTTTAAACCCTTTTAAAAACATTTTTCATTAGAACTACGTCAAGCACATTTTTCTAAAAACCTTTTTTCCCCCGTCAAGCACTTTTCCTAAAAAACCTTTTTTCCCCCTTCCTCGCCAAAAATAAAATTTTCATTAAGCTTTCAAACAAGAAATAAATAGGCAAATCTAGGTATTTTTCAAATCAAATGTTAAAACCACACATTTAATTAGAGGTTCCCTTTCGGTAGAAAGGACGTGCGCGGTGCTAACACCTTCCTCGCACGTAATCGACCCCCGAACCTATATCTCTAGTTTTCAAAGACCATCCGCCTTGTCCAAAAGACCTTTTTTCAATGTTTTGGTCTTAAAATTAAAATATTGGTGGCGGCTCCAAAATTTTTCCACGTTGTACATCGAGAAACCCAAACGGGGGATTTTTCGGGGTGCAACAACAGGGATCAATTTTCTGCAGCAGAGACACAAAATGCAACACGACCCAGACACAGGCACACGGCGCCCACACACAGGGCGCCAAAAACAGCAACGCAACATCCTGGCACATGGCGCCCACACCCAGGGCGCCAAAAACAGCAACACACACACAATGCACATTGGCACACGACGCCCACACCCAGGGCGCCACAAACAGCAACACACACACACACTCAGGAATGGCGCCCAGCACCAGGGCCCCAAAATCAGCATCACACCAAATTCACCAAAACACCACATATGCAAATCATATCACCAATTTAGCTCATCAATTCTTAACCACCAATGTCAATTATCATGAATTGTCAATCACAACACTAACAACAATTTAATCGAACACCTAGCATGTGATTCGTGATAACAACAATGAACACCAAATTTTAGAACAATCACCAACAACCAATATTTCAATCAACATACTCATGATTCAACTATTATCAAATCAACATCAAAATCAAACAAGAGGCATCATAGGACCTATTTATAAGGAAGAACCCCACCCTTACCTTATAGTAGGAGAGCACTAATCCTCTTGATCAAGTCACCAACAATAACCTCAGCAACACAGCTCCCCTCTTCTCCTTGAACTTGCGAAATCCTCCTCTCCTTCCCTCTTAGATGTGAGCCGTCCCTCTTCTCTCTTTCTCTCCTCTTCGCAAGTTTCTTTCTTTTTTCCTCCAAATGTGAAATGCTCCCCAACCCTAACTAACCCTCCATGCGCCTAAGCCTTGGATATGGATCACGGGCTTTCCTCCAGCTTAAGCCCGATTACTAACACCATCTCCTAATATCCAATTATACACCTCTTAATCAAATGCTAATATAATTACACTAACTAAAATAAATAAATAATTAAATGGATACCTAAATATTTAATTAAATAATTTAATTAAATATTTGGGCGTTACACTTATAACACGGGGATATGATATTTATTTGGTGCAAACTAGATTCAACAAAAACTAGGAAAAACAGTAAAAATGGGAAGATACCCCCATGCTTGAATCAAACATTGTCCTCAATGTAACAAAATAAAAGCTTGGAAAAAAAAAGGTAAAGAGAGCTCACAATGCTCATTGCTGATCCGGCGGTGGTGCCTGGTGGAGGTTTTTTTTTATAGAATTGACTGCAAAACTAAACAAACAAAATATTAACCCGTGGGACTTATGTGAATACCAATATCAGTTTCAGTGGTGATTAGCTAAAATGAATGATAAAAGGAATTTTTGATGGTTTTTGAAAACAGAAATAAAAGCGTCTTAGGATTGTGGTTTTATCGCAATGATAAAACATTCACAATTCTTTATCCATTCTCTGTTTTATGTTGAGGTTTTATTTCTTTGGAAAAGGTATTCAGTTGTAACTCAAGTCTCCTTTCAGAGTACAAGAGTGTGTCTCGAAACAACAATCAAAACCTATTCTCATGGTTGATTGTTGCCAAGACCCCTTAAGTACAAACCTTATTGTCCCAAGACTCTCAAAACTATTTTCATGTTTCAATCATCTTGTTTAACCGCATAGTTCGAATATCAAACTTCACCTTTCGGTACTTCGTTTGATATTTAAATTATAGCTTTAAAATCGACGTGGTTAAATTAGAAATAAAAATTTAATAAAATAGAGTCTAGACTTATTTCTTTCTCAAATCGCCCTTAAATTAGAAATATATATATATATATATATATATATATATATATATATATGTTCTTAATCTCTTTAGTGGCAATATGGTCAAAGACCATATTGCCCTTAATCTCTTATTTCTTTCTCAAATCGCCCTTATTCCGTATTATCCGGTTAACGATCCTATGACAACCGATAATTAATTTTAGCACTCAATAAATTTACCAATTAGGTACTAAAATAATTCAATTGGGGGGGGGGTAACATCCAAATAATTTGGTTAATTATTTTGGGGATGTTACATCCAGCAGAGAATCTGAATGGAATGCTATAGATGATGCAAATTTTGAATTTTATAATTCATTCTTCTTGAAGTTTCAGGGTAAATATCTTCCCTTTTCTCTATCGTTATCTCTATTCAACATTTTTTCGTTGTAGAAGTTGGAATCAAAAATAGGGTATTTTCTTCTGGTTGTGCAGAGAACCAAAAATTGAGTTCCTCCTCATTGAAACTTAAAGGTAACTTTCTTTTCATTTCTCTATCATTATCTCTCTTCATCTTCTTTTACATGTTGAGTGAACTGTATCTTCTTTGTGTTAGTTGACCTAAGCCGCACCATTACTGCTGGGGTGGGGCTCGGCCTCCGAACGTGCTTTCCCAATAGAGTCAGGCAGAAGAGAATCTCCAAACCACTCGACCGCGAGAGATAAGGAGCGTGAAGGCATCGGTAGAGGGGCCCAACCCAAGGGGGAGCTCCTGTCCCTTGCTATTGCGGTCACATAAAGGTTAAGAGCGAGGGGATGCTTCATCCGATCTTAGTCTTTTTGGTTTACATCAGAGATTTCTGGGGGAAGTGCCATCCCCGATTAATATTCTAGTTAGAGGATGCTTCGGATGCTATGAGCTCGGCTTAGCTTCACTTCGTCGGGAAGGAGTGTAGCTAAGGTCAACTCCCTCCGGAAGGGGGGAATTTGTTAGACTCTAGGTGGGTCAAGAGAAAGAAATAACAGAGAAGGAGTATGGTGGTGAGAGAGATTAAGACCGATAGAGTGAGAAGGTGGGAGGGAAGAGAGAGTTTTCGATAAAAAAAGGAGTGGGAGATCGAGACTGCGGTGGTTGTAACGATTGCATCAACTAGCATATTAAACAAACATTTGATTATGATGATGATGACGATGATGATGTGTATTATTGGTCACAACTCACAACCCAAATCTCTGAAATAGAAAGATGTTGAATCATAGTGGAGAAGATGAGGTTTATGAACAATTATGGAAGGTATGTGCTGGACCCCATGTGGAAATTCCTCGTGTAGTTCAAAGGCTTTTCTATTTTCCTCAAGGACACGTGGAACATGTTAGTTTCTTTTTCTTTTTTGGAGATTTGAATGAATATGCTGGATCAGCAGGTGTGGAAGCAAGCAAGGCAGAGACTTCGGTTTATGTTCATTGTATTTTTTCATGTTTATGTAATTCATTATAATTTAATAACTGAAAAATAAAAATTATATAGTGTGTGCTTTTTTTAGCATTATTAGGTGAATGGAATTTGGTTTAGTGAAAAGGCAAATGATGAGGCAAAGGAACTTGTTATGATGGCCACGTCATCCGGAATATGGTTTAGTGAATTTCACAGGAAGAAGAATATATGCTGATGTGCTCTACTTTTTGGTTATAAATTTTAATTTTTATTGATAAATTATTTGGTTGTT
Source organism: Astragalus membranaceus (assembly GCA_039519185.1). Taxonomy (NCBI): domain Eukaryota; kingdom Viridiplantae; phylum Streptophyta; class Magnoliopsida; order Fabales; family Fabaceae; genus Astragalus; species Astragalus membranaceus. The sequence continues at coordinate 18,448,556 of CM076851.1, read as the reverse complement.
TTCAGAACTCGTGTGAATGGACTACTACTTTAGCATCTAAACTTTAATTTTTTTCCCTTTGTTTTGTGTTTTGCTTTTTTTTGAGATTATTTTGTCTTTTACTTTGGCACACAGCAATAAACCTGTTAGATTGAAAGAAAGAAAGAATGAAAGAAAAAACAAGGAACGATCGATTTGGAATTATTTTCATTCTCACCTATATATATATATATATAGTCCGAATTTGCTTTAAATATTTTACTTTTTTTTACAAAAGTAAATTATTCTACTTAGTAACATAGATTTAAGAGAAAACATAACGATTTTTCAATTATTAAATTATAATTTAATACAATTGAACTTTTTTTTATATACACTATTCAAGATTAAAGATTATAAGAGGAATGAGCTATCATTATTCAGCAGGGTGAATGTAATTCTGATAAAAAAAATCACCCAAAAGCTTTAATCACAAATTCTTATGCTTTATTGTACCCCACTTGACCAATAGATATATTGGGGCTACCGGAAGATTATATCTAAATAAATCCGTTGATACATTGGTTTAATTGTGATGTGGTTAATAGTTCATTAAATTGATTGGACAATGCCCTGCAATATTGGAAGCTACTCACCGGCCTAAACTTGCACTTCATTTATTTGCACCTCATAAATGACTTAATCTATAAACATTTATTGCACGAATCAAAACAACCCTGATGCATGCACACAAAGATAGACATATGCGTGTGGGTGTGGGTGTATTTACATCAGGAAGCAACCAGAAAAAGAAACTAATTGCATTTTTTTTAATCACTTAAATGACTTAATCTACAAACTTTTATTGAACATACCAAAACAAACCTGATACAAATACATCTATAATGGTATGTAACCACATAAAAACAAATAAATTATGATTAGAAAAAGGTAACTGAAGCAAATTCCACCTTTGTGTATGTAACATCCTCAAAAATAATTAATCGAATTATTTGGATGTTGACCCAAATTAATTATTTTTAGTACTTGATTGGTGTAATTAACGAGTGCTAAAGTTAATTATTTGGATGTCTCAGGAACGTTAAGCCGATAAAGCGGAATAAGGGTGATTTGGGAAAGAAATAGGAGATAAAGGGCAATATGGTCATTTAACCATATTGCCACTTAATTGAAAGAAAGAAAGAAAAGAATAAAAGAGAGAAGGAGAAGAAAGAAAGAAAACAAAGAGAAGAAAGAAAAGAAGAGAAGAGGAGAAAAGAAAGAAGAAAGAAGAAAGAAGAGAAGAAGAAACTCTCACCCCAAGCCCTCAAACTTCACCATCTTCATCATCTCCTCTTCCTCATCATAACCCAAGAGCTTGGTAAGATTCCCCTCCATTTTTCCCCTTGCTTTTTGACTTCTAAAATTGAGGGTTTGTGGGGAAAATTTGTTGAAATCATGGATTGATAGGTTGTGTTGATGATTGGGTTATGTTTAGGATCGAAGGTAGGAGCGGATTGATCGCGTTGTGAAGTTCGAATCGAAGCTTGCAGCGGTTTGGTGAAATAAGGTTCCGTTCGAGAGTTTTCAAGCCTCGGCAAATTCGGTTCGATATCGGCTCTCGCTTCAAGGGTGAGTTTTACTCACGTTTAGGCTTATTCCGTTTTGAAATGAATTGTGTGACTTGGTTTCGAAAGATTTTGAGTCGAAAACGTTATTTTGAAATATATCGCGTTTTGCAAAATTCGTATTTGTTGAGTTTTCGATTGAATGCTTGATTGTTTGATGTTGATTAGACTGGAATATTGCCTGGTATTGTCTATTTTCGAGTTAGGAATCGATCGGGGTGAGTTTCGGATTGATCGGAAAGCGAATTTTCATAAAACAGGCCATTTTTGCAATGTTGTCAAAGGGGCACGATCCGTGCGTCCCTGGGGCACGATCCGTGCGCCTGGTTTAGTTTCAGATTTTCAAAATGCATAACAGAGCGCACAATCCGTGCGTCCCAGGGGCACGATCCGTGCGCATGAGCACGATCTGTGGGTCCCAGGGGCACGATCCGTGCGCATGGTTCTGTCCAAATTTTTCAAAGTGCCCTAAATGATTCCGTTTCTATTCCAATCCTCTCCTAATCCTTTCCTAACCCTTCTATAATGATATTAGGCTTATGATGCCATGATTTTGGGTATGTTTCAAAAGGGTTTTATAAAATACTTTTGATGTTCAAATCGTTTCGAAAAACCGAATGATAGTATACGGGTGCGGACATGTTTTATTGATAATAAGGCGGACTATGAGTCCTACGTGTAAAGTATAATGTAAATGAATTATGGGTTCATATGATTGTAGATATATGTTTATATATATCGAGTTGGGTGACGACCCATTGTTCTAACATACTAGGAGGGGCAATCATGATCCCCTACCCTAGGCTCTGAGGCCAATAGCGGAACTGTTATTGGTAAAGGGTTCGCCAGGTTCTGCATTAGTGCAGTCGGGGGTGTGTTAAAAAGTATTGTGTGATGTTCACCGGGTTCTGCATTAGTGTAATCGGTGGTACAGTACCATGGTTATGTAGGCTCTGAGGCCAATAGTGGAACTATTATTGGTAAGGGGTTTGCCGGGTTCTGCATTGGTGCAGTCGGTTTCTACTGAGTATAAAAGAATTTATAAATGAACCGAGAGTGTTAGTAGGGGTCTCGGTAGAACTCACTGACATTGTATCTCACTGTTTAAATGTTGTTGTTTTACAGAGACACAGGGACAGCGGAAATCGAAGAGGCACGAGTAGGTTGAGCTCGGGCATTGACTGATGGCTTAGTTTCATTTTGATTAAGTTTATGTAGCCCTCTGTCGTCTGTGTAGTTTGACACTATGACATTAGTGTATATTTATTTTTCATTCCGCTTTCTTGTATGACACTGACTACCCTAGTTGCTGACAGTTTATGGTCTGAGAACCGTATGGTCTTGATTGTGTATAAGACGGTTATGTTATGTTTCAGCAAAAATTTTATAGTGGTATTCAGTGTCTGAGTAGGAAATATTATCTCTGATGTATGATGGTTGTGCACTTGGGTAAATTTTTAAAATAAAAATTACCGGGGTGTTACAGTTGGTATCAGAGCGGTTCGACCTAGTCGGACTTAGCTATTAGAGTCTTTTACTTCCTTCAGTCGTGATTCTCTTAGTATGCTATTTGACATTGAGCTTGATCAACTTAATACTTTGTGCATATTTTGCAGAATCATGGCTAGAAGAGGTAGAGGAGTTCCTCCCCCTGCTGCTGATCCACATTTTGACTGGATGCAAAATGTGATAGAGAACCAACAGAAAATGATGCAAGACATGATGCTTATGCATCAGCAACAACAAATCCAACAGCAAAATGCTCAACAGCAGCAAGCTCAAGAGCCACAAGTGAACCCGAGGAGAATCTTCACAGATTTCCTGAAAATGAAACCCTCCGAGTTCAGAGGTGGGCCGGATGTCATGAAAGCACAGCATTGGCTAGATGACATTGAAAAGATTTTTCTCACAATGCAAGTAACCGATGAAGATAAGTTGAGATTGGCATCCCATATGTTGAAGGGAGAGGCCAATAACTGGTGGACAAATGCTAGGGCCATGATGGAGACAATGGAAACTCCCCAGACTTGGGAAAATTTCAGAACATCATTTCTAGAACAATTCTTTCCCGCGGCTATGAGGTTTGATAAAGAAAATGAGTTTTTAGCTCTCACACAGGGAGGCTTGACCGTGGGCCAATACACGGCTAAATTTGAAGAGTTGTATCAATTCTTCGGTTTAGCCGAATATGCTCCCAACGACCGATGGAAAACTGACAGGTACAAGTATGGACTGAGAGAGGATATTGCACAAAGCCTAAGTTCTTTTCCGAAGACCAACTATGCAGCCATGGTTCAACAAGCTTATATTGCCGAAAGTGATTTGGCAAGATTGTATGCAAGTAGGAAGGCGTTCCATCAGAGTAAGAGAAACACTGGGCCATCTAGCTCTCAGATGGGTCCCAGGCATGACTCAGGGAAACGAGGTAATTATAAAGGGAAGCAGGTGCAATCTTCCGATTCTCCAAGGGTCCCCAAGTGTGGTAATTGTGGGAAGCATCATTTCGGTGATTGTCAGCAAAGATCTAATCGGTGCTATGTCTGTAATGGAGAGGGTCATCATGTAAAGGAGTGCCCGACAAAGAAGAATTTCCAAAGAGCACCAAATGCTCCTAGTCAGGGGCGAATCAACACTTTGGATGCTCGGACCATCACGCCTACTGATAATCTTCTGAGGGGTACGGGATCTCTTTTTAATAACTTAGTCAATATTTTATATGATTCTGGTGCAACTCACTGTTTTATATCACAAGCGTGTGTGGATCGGTTGGGACTAGCATTGTCTGAGTTATCCGAACCGATAACTATTTTAACTGCTGCCAAGGGTCGTGTCCAGACCCAATCATTGTGTGAAAATTGCCTACTTGTCATAGGGGACAGACATTTTATTGTGAAATTTATTTGCTTGCCTATGAGAAGTATGGACATTGTTCTGGGTATGAATTGGATGGCTGAAAATCATGTAACAATCAACTGTGCCGATCGAACCATTAGCTTCGCCTCCGAATCCGTAGGGTTGACACGGGCAGATTCTGAAGCAACGATCTCTTACACCGAAGCAAGCCAGTCATTATTCCAAGGTGCGGAAGCTATTCTTATTATGTTGTCTGCATCTACTGAAACGGGTTTACATTTGTCATCTGTGCAAGTGGTAAATGAATTTCTAGATGTCTTTCCAGAAGAAGTTTCATCCTTACCTCCTGACCGAGAGGTAGAATTCTCAATAGAATTGATTCCTGGTACAGGATCAATATCTATTGCTCCTTATAGAATGTCTCCTTTAGAATTGAAGGAATTGAAGTCTCAACTTGAAGAATTGATCTCAAAGAGGTTCATTCGACCGAGCGCTTCTCCATGGGGTGCTCCGGTGTTGCTAGTTAAGAAGAAGGACGGAAGCATGAGATTGTGTATTGACTACCGTCAACTCAACAAGGTGACGATTAAGAACAAATATCCATTGCCAAGGATAGACGATTTGCTTGACAAACTTCGAGGTGCCGTGGTATTTTCAAAAATTGATCTGAGATCGGGCTATCATCAAATAAAGGTACGAGCCTTAGATATTCCGAAGACAGCTTTCCGTACGAGGTATGGACATTACGAGTTCGTAGTGATGCCCTTTGGTTTGACTAATGCTCCAATGGTATTCATGGATTACATGAACCGAGTCTTTCACACGTACCTCGATCAGTTTGTAGTAGTTTTTATTGATGATATCTTGGTGTACTCTAAGACCATTGACCATGTTCAACATCTCCGCATTGTTCTGAATGTACTCCGAGAGAAGAAATTGTATGCAAAGCCATCGAAGTGTGACTTCTGGATGCCTGAAGTGAAGTTTTTGGGACATGTAATTTCCCAAACGGGGGTTGCGGTAGATCCCAGTAAGGTGGAAGCGGTGTTGAACTAGGAACGACCAACATCAGTCACCGAAATAAGAAGTTTCTTGGGTGTAGCTGGTTACTACAGGAGGTGTATTCAAGGTTTTTCACAATTGGTTCTTCCACTTACTCGGTTAACTCGTAAGGCCCAACCGTTTATATGGGATGCCGATTGTGAGGAATGTTTTCAAGAGTTGAAGGTTAGGTTGACTTCTGCTCCAATCCTAATTCTTCCAGATCCGTCTTTGGAATTCCAAATTTACAGCGATGCTTCTGGAAAGGGTTTAGGATGTGTTCTAATGCAGAACCAACAAGTGGTAGCTTATGCATCCCGGCAATTGAAAACTCATGAGGAGAACTATCCGACTGATGACTTGGAATTGGCAGCTATTGTGTACACACTGAAGATTTGGAGACATTACCTATATGGGTCTCGTTTCGAAGTCTTTAGTGATCATAAAAGTTTGAAATATTTGTTTGATCAGAAGGAGTTGAATAACAGGCAGAGAAGGTGGGTGGAATTTTTGAAAGATTATGACTTCGAATTGAAGTATCATCCGGGAAAGGCTAATGTTGTAGCCGATGCACTAAGTAGGAAATCCATTCACATAGCAGTGTTAATGATGCATGAAATGGAATTGTTGGAGTCTTTCAGGGACTTAAATTTGGATTCAAAGCCAAAAAGGAACCGGTTAGTGTTGAGCCACATGAGGATCTCTAGTTCCATAAGAGATTCTATTCGCTTAGCACAGGAAGTTGATGTGAAACTACAATCACATAAAGTGTTGCCAGATTTTATCGAAGATAGTGACGGGGTTATTTGTTTCAACGATAGGATCTGTGTGCCCGATGATGAGAGTATCAAAAGGCAAGTACTAGAGGTAGCACACCGAAGTTTATTTTCCGTACATCCTGGGTCCGCCAAGATGTATAGAGATTTAAAACAAATGTACTGGTGGCCGGGAATGAAGTTGGAAATTGCTGAATTTGTATCCCAATGCTTAACTTGTCAAAGAGTTAAGATAGAACATCAGAAGCCTGCTGATCTGTTACGGTCACTAGACGTGCCAGTATGGAAGTGGGAAGACATTTCTATGGATTTTGTAATGGCGTTGCCAAGGTCTCAAGCCGGTAACGACTCCATTTGGGTAGTTGTGGATCGGTTAACCAAATCAGCTCATTTTATTCCAGTTCGTTCGAGCAGTAAAGTATCCAAGTTAGCTGAGGTGTATTTGAAGAACATAGTAAGGTTACATGGGGTTCCTACCAGTATAGTGTCGGATCGAGATCCGAAATTCACTTCTCGATTTTGGAAAGCTCTAAATGAAGCATTGGGAACTAAAGTACATCTTAGTACCGCTTATCACCCGCAGACAGATGGTCAGACCGAGAGAACTATCCAGACATTAGAGGATATGCTTAGGGCTTCGGTACTTGATAACGGAAAGAAGTGGGAGGATCATCTTCCATTGGTGGAATTCTCATACAACAACAGTTATCATTCCAGTATAGGAATGGCACCTTTTGAAGCCTTGTATGGTAGGAAATGTAGAACTCCATTGTGTTGGTGGGAAGTCGGTGAGAACCGATTGTTAGGACCTGAGATGATTCATGACACTACTGAAATGATCCGCCAGATCAGGGAAAGAATGAAAGATGCTCAAAGTAGGCAAAAGAGTTATGCCGACAAAAGGCGAAGGCCGTTAGAATTCGAGTCGGGTGATCATGTGTTTTTGAGATTGTCACCAACAATTGGCACAGGTAGGGCAGTACGGGTGAAGAAACTCAGTCCTCGGTATATTGGACCCTTCCAAATTATTGAGCGAGTCGGGCCTCTTGCATACCGTATTGCTTTGCCTCCACCATTGTCAAATCTCCATGATGTGTTCCATGTGTCTCAGTTGCGGAAGTACATTCCCGATCCAAGCCAACCGTTAGATTTTGAAACAATTGATCTTCGACCGGACTTGTCCTTCCAACCTCATCCAAATTACATCATGGAACGTGGCGAGAGAACGCTGCGGACGAAAACAATTCCCATCGTTAAGGTGGTTTGGGATGGTTTCTCCGCTGAGGAAGCTACTTGGGAATTGGAGGATGATATGCGGACTCGCTATCCATATTTGTTTACTTGAGGTAAGTTGCGTTAAATTTTGGGGACAAAATTCCTTCAAGTTGGGGAGAATGTAACATCCTCAAAAACAATTAATCGAATTATTTGGATGTTGACCCAAATTAATTATTTTTAATACTTGATTGGTGTAATTAACGAGTGCTAAAGTTAATTATTTGGATGTCTCGGGAACGTTAAGCCGATAAAGCGGAATAAGGGTGATTTGGGAAAGAAATAGGAGATTAAGGGCAATATGGTCATTTAACCATATTGCCACTTAATTGAAAGAAAGAAAGAAAAGAATAAAAGAGAGAAGGAGAAGAAAGAAAGAAAACGAAGAGAAGAAAGAAAAGAAGAGAAGAGGAGAAAAGAAAGAAGAAAGAAGAAAGAAGAAAGAAGAGAAGAAGAAGAAACTCTCACCCCAAGCCCTCAAACTTCACCATCTTCATCATTTCCTCTCCCTCATCATAACCCAAGAGCTTGGTAAGATTCCCCTCCATTTTTCCCCTTGCTTTTTGACTTCGAAAATTGAGGGTTTGTGGGGAAAATTTGTTGAAATCATGGATTGATAGGTTGTGTTGATGATTGGGTTATGTTTAGGATCGAAGCTAGGAGCGGATTGATCGCGTTGTGAAGTTCGAATCGAAGCATGGAGTGGTTTGGTGAAATAGGGTTCCGTTCGAGAGTTTTCAAGTCTCGGCAAATTCGGTTCGATATCGGCTCTCGCTTCAAGGGTGAGTTTTACTCACGTTTAGGCTTATTCCGTTTTGAAATGAATTGTGTGACTTGGTTTCGAAAGATTTTGAGTCGAAAACGTTATTTTGAAATATATCGCGTTTTGACGAAATTCGTATTTGTTGAGTTTTCGATTGAATTGCTTGATTGTTTGATGTTGATTGGACTGGAATATTGCCTGGTATTGTCTGTTTTCGAGTTAGGAATCAATCGGGGCGAGTTTCGGATTGATCGGAAAGCGAATTTTCATAAAACAGGCCATTTTTGCAATGCTGTCAAAGGGGCACGATCCGTGCGTCCCAGGGGCACGATCCATGCGCATGAGCACGATCCGTGTGTCCCAGGGGCACGATCAGTGTGCATGGTTCTGTCCAAATTTTTCAAAGTGCCCTAAATGATTCCGTTTCTATTCCAATCCTCTCCTAATCCTTTCCTAACCCTTCTATAATGATATTAGGCTTATGATGCCATGATTTTGGGTATGTTTCAAAAGGGTTTTATAAAATACTTTTGATGTTCAAATCGTTTCGAAAAACCGAATGATAGTATATGGGTGCGGACATGTTTTATTGATAATAAGGCGGACTATGAGTCCTACGTGTAAAGTATAATGTAAATGAATTATGGGTTCATATGATTGTAGATATATGTTTATATATATCGAGTTGGGTGACGACCCATTGTTCTAACATACTAGGAGGGGCAGTCATGATCCCCTACCCTAGGCTCTGAGGCCAATAGCGGAACTGTTATTGGTAAAGGGTTCGCCGGGTTCTGCATTAGTGCAGTCGGGGGTGTGTTAAAAAGTATTGTGTGATGTTCACCGGGTTCTGCATTAGTGTAGTCGGTGGTACAGTACCATGGTTATGTAGGCTCCGAGGCCAATAGTGGAACTATTATTGGTAAGGGGTTTGTCGGGTTCTGCATTGGTGCAGTCGGTTTCTACTGAGTATAAAAGAATTTATAAATGAACCGAGAGTGTTAGTAGGGGTCTCGGTAGAACTCACTGACATTGTATCTCACTGTTTAAATGTTGTTGTTTTACAGAGACACAGGGACAGCGGAAATCGAAGAGGCACGAGTAGGTTGAGCTCGGGCATTGACTGATGGCTTAGTTTCATTTTGATTAAGTTTATGTAGCCCTCTGTCGTCTGTGTAGTTTGACACTATGACATTAGTGTATATTTATTTTTCATTCCGCTTTCTTGTATGACACTGACTACCCTAGTTGCTGACAGTTTATGGTCTGAGAACCGTATGGTCTTGATTGTGTATAAGACGGTTATGTTATGTTTCAGCAAAAATTTTATAGTGGTATTCAGTGTCTGAGCAGGAAATATTATCTCTGATGTATGATGGTTGTGCACTTGGGTAAATTTTTAAAATAAAAATTACCGGGGTGTTACAGTGTAACTTGGACATATCTGAAGAGATGTGTTTAAGTTTGCTGCAATAAGCAATCACATCTATGTTAGGTGTTGTTCATTATGAGGAAGTACTCTATTTAATGATATATTTGGACTGTGGAAGAATTTTTTCTCTACTTAGATGAAATGGTAAATAAACACCACACACACTACCACTGCTCACACTTGAGTTCGAATTTGGGAGTCGACATCTTCATGTCGCTAAAATTGTCAAGACAACAAACTGTGAGGGACGACTATAAATTATATGGTTATGACATTAAATATTTTTACTTTTATATTTCTAGAATATATTCGCATTCTTAATGGTTCATTCATTAGATGGGACAGCACACTGGATTAAAAATTTATTCCTTGATATCTTTGGCCTGGGAGGTTGAGAAGTTGTGGCTGGCAAAAATGTATTCCTTGCATTAAAGTTGACGTTGAGAAAAATGGGTAAAATGCATAAAAAAGGAAAAATTAATTGGTAGAAAGCATTTATTACTTGCATTGAGAGGGTGAGGGAGACATTGAGTGGCTTTAAAATTATATCCGTTGAAAATAATTAAAACGATCTTTAGATGGAGTCATTCATTCATTTTTTTCTTCGTTTGTTGAGGTTCCGCTCTCTATAACGCTTTGAAAATCTGAAACAATGGAACAATGCAAACAAACACACAAACGTTTGTTGTGCTGTCACATATTATAAAAAAGATTCACCATTTTCATTGTTTTTTTTTATAGGCAAGGTTAATGGAGGTGAGGGAAATGTTAATTTTCTGGGATTTGAACCAAGGACCTCTTTCTTTCTTGCACTTTTTTGGTGCACTCCTTCGGTATCCGTTAACTCGCCAACTGAGCTACCAACTTGAGATTTCATTGTTTTTCATCGTTATGTTCACGGGAACGAGTTGGTGATCGTTAGGCCGAAATTGGGGATTTTGAGATTTCGGTGACTTCGGCTCGATCGTAGCTCTCGCGTCAAGGGTGAGTTTTACTCACGCTTAGCTTTTGATTGAGGATTAATGTCGACATTGAGTTTTGAAAACCGTTATTTGAAAATTAACGTATTTTGACATAAACGACAAATTGTTTACGTTTGTGTTTGTGATTTGTGAATGATGATTTGATGATAATCATTGTTGTTTGGATATGTTTTTTGGACTGTTTTTATGTTGGGACTGGACTGGGACAGGTATCGGAATTGGTCGGAACGACGAAAAACACGAAAATGGGATAAAAATACAATGCTGTCAAAAGCGCACGGCCCTTGGGTCCCAGGCGCACAGACCGTGTGTCTCGTTCTGTTTCTGTTTTTCAAAAATGCATTACAGGGCGCACGACCCGTGCGTATGGGAGCACGGACCGTGCACAGTGTTCTGTCAAAATTTTACAAACTTGCCCAAAACGATCCCGTTCGATTCCAATCCTCTTCTAATCTTTTCCTAACCCTTGTCCACTGATATTAGGCTTATAACGCCATGATTTTGAGTATGTTTTCAAAGGTTTTTAATAATGGTTTGTAAAGTTATGTTTAATTCGAAAAATCATAAAAATAGTATACGAGAACGAACACGTGATACACTTGTTATGTGGAACTTAATATTCAAGTAAGGCTTAAATATGTTTTAGGCCCCAGCAAATATAGGATGTTTTGGTTTAAGCCCCGACAAAAAAAAAATTCGGTAAAAGCCCTTGCAAAATGAAATATTTTGTTATAAGCCATTTTCAACATATCCAGCAATCATAGCATTCCATGTTATAGGCTAACATTTTAGTCATAGAAGGGCTTATAACAAAATATGTCATTTTGCAAGGGCTTTTAACAAAAAAAAAAAATTTGCAGCGGCTTAAACCAAAACACCCTATATTTGCAGGGGCCTAATACATATTTAAGCCTTCAATTAACGGTTTAATGTCAAGGAACTAAATGTTCAAATGATAGTTACGATATATAAATTATATCGAGTTTAGGTGACGGCCCAATGCAGGTGGATATATATATATATATATATATATATATATATATATATATATATATATATATATATATATTATATCGAGTGTGGGTGATGACCCACGAGGTTAACATACTAGGCAGGGAAGTCATGATCCTTAAACCTAGGCACGTATACCATTAGGGAAAGTACTATTGGTAAGGGGGTTCACTGGGGTTTAGCGTTCGCGCAGGCGGTGTTATGTTAAAAGTTTGTTGTGCGGTTCACCGGGGTTTAGCGTTCGAGCTGTCGGTGTCGTACTGAATTATAACGCGTTGTCATACCCCAATTTTGTCCGGCTTAGGTCGAAACCCTAATTTTCCACAAAAATAAATAGTTTCAGAGGTGTGGCATTATTTTGAAAGATGAGAAGTGCTATGGGCATGCATTTTTGAGTCTTGAAAGGCATTCCAAAGTTTTTAAAATCATTTTTAGGGTTGGGATGCACTTCGGAGCAAAATTAGGGTTTTTTGGGCAAAAAGGGTATTTTGGTCATTCCACCCAAAAAGATAATTTCTCAGTAAAAATCACTGTGCAACTTTGGAGGAATTTATTTGGATCAAAATGAGTTGGGTTATATTTTTTATGCGCATGCATTGATAAATTTTTGCATAAAAAGTCAAACTTCAAAGAAAAGGGCAAAATGAGAATTTCCTTCAAGGTGAGGTATCAAATCAATTTTGGGAATGGTGATATCATGGAATTTTGGGCCCAATGATTGATTCCTAGGATATGGCCCAAAGTGGCATGAATAATGTGGAATTATCATGAAAAGAATAATCAAAAATGGTAAAATAAGGAAGTGTCCTCATATAAGACAAAATGTACTATCTTTTGGCAAGCTTGCAAAAACTTGGGCACCAAGGCCTCATTTGCTCCGAATTTTCCATCTATTTTTCACCTCATTTTGTGTTTCTTCATGCCCTTGATCCATGCGAGTTGTATTCCTAGCCATTGATTAAAATTCTAGATCAAATCCTAGGCTATAACTTTGTGTACAAAACCCTAATTGCCCTTAACAATTTTTGTGCAACAAAAACTCCTAATTTTCGTGTATGACCCCATTCCCTCTCCATTTTGTGTTTTCTCTCCACCCTCAATCCATGTGATAAGTGATCTCAACCCTCCATTCAAAATCAAAGTTCAATCCTAGAGCACCTCTCAAGAACAATGACCAAAATGACCCCTTTGCTTGGTGCCCAAGTTCAATTATTTATTTCCATTTTATTTTCAGCTGAATATTAATTCCCTTTTATTGCTTTATTACCATTTTAACCCTAGCCCTTCACAAATTCTATAAATGCCCTCTCATTTCCACACATCACATCTTTTTTTTTGCTCATTCTCTCCTACACTAAACCTAACACACAACTCTCTCCTCTCCTTCCCTCTCCTTGGCCGAACACCCGCTCTCCTCCTCCTCCCTCCATCGTTTTGTTTTCCTTCACCCAAACACTACCATTTCACCAAAAATCCATTCCTCCTTCACATACTTCCTCCAATTTCTCACCCAAAATTCAAGCATCATCATCTAGTGGTTTGGATCATCAAATTTGCGTGAGGTTCTTCTTGGGTTCTTTGAAGATTTGTTGATTTGCTCTAGTTTCTTTCTTCAATCTTACTTCCTAGCTTGGAGTTGAGGTATATTCCTAAAACCCTTGCATCATCTTTAAAATTTTAGCATCCAAAATGTAGATCATAGGTTAATTTCGCATAATCATCATCATCTTTGCCTTTTATTGTTTAAAGTTGAATTGATTGTTGTTGTTGAATGAGAGGTGTGTTTCAAGCATTTTGACAAACACTTAGGGAGGTTTGGGTGTTTGAAATGCATCTCTCACTTGGAATAAATGGTGTGCTTGTGCATATTTCTTGTTTGTTTGCATGTTCATGAATAAAATTGTTGCTTATGGCGATTTTCATTTCGCATGTTAGGAAGAAATTAGGGTTTATATGATTTTGTTGCACTTCCTTGCTTAATCATGTGAATCCTTGCAAAAATGGATCTATGTTGCTTTGTGTTAATTTTTGTGTTCTTTTTATTAAATAAAATGTGGACCGATGTTTCCTTTCGCATACTTATGACTAAAAATATTTTCAAGTTGATTTCGTTGTTGTTCTTTGCTTGATGATGTTTAATCTTGTTGTTAGTATTTCATTTTAGTGTTAAAGGTTATTTTGGTTGTTGGTTGATGATCTAGCAATATGATTCCCACTAGTGCCTAGTGCACCTTGATCTAAGTGGTGAAGATTGCTAGAAAGGACTCAATTTAGTTTATGCGTTCACTTATCCTTGTGTCTTAGTTTGCTTATTGTAAATTGTTGATGATAGGCAAGTTGATTCTCACTAGTGCCTAGTGCACTTTCTCAAAGTGAGAGGATTGCTCTATGTGATTCAACTTAGTTGTGTGTTTATTTAATCTTTGTATTTTAATTTGCTTATTGTTAGTGGTTGATGATAGGCAAGTTGATTCTCACTAGTGCCTAGTGCACTTTTCTCAAAGTGAGAAGATTGCTCTATGTGATTCAACTTAGTTATGTGCTTATTTAATCTTTGTATTTTTCTTATTGTTAGTGGTTGATGATAGGCAAGTTGATTCTCACTTGTGCCTAGGGCACTTTGATTCAAGTGAGAAGATTGCTCTATGTGATTCAACTTAGTTGTGTGTTTATTTAATCTTTGTATTTTAATCTGCTTATTGTTAGTGGTTGATGATAGGCAAGTTGATTTTCACTAATGCCTAGTGCATTTTGATTCAAGTGAGAAGATTGCTCTATGTGATTCAACTTAGTTATGTGCTTATTTAATCTTTGTATTTTAATTTGCTTATTGTTAGTGGTTGATGATAGGCAAGTTGATTCTCACTTGTGCCTAGGGCACTTTGATTCAAGTGAGAAGATTGCTCTATGTGATTCAACTTGGTTTTAATGTTCATTTACTTGTTCTTATACTCTAGTTTGATCATTGTTTATTGTTGATGATAAATCACATGACTCTCACTTATGCCTAGTGAATCATGTTCTAAGTGGTGAAGATGGTTTTAGATGATTCAACCTTCCCCTTTTAATTTCTTAATGAATAAAAGATGAGATAGTTAGGTTTATGGTTTAGGGTTCGTGGGGTATTGCAAGGGATAGGTTACCCAAAACCTTGACGCTCCCTCCTCTTTGATGGTGTTATTAGCCTTTGGGTACTTGTTCATATTGTTGATTGCAAAGGATAGACTTACCCTAGTCTTGATGCCATTCCTTTTGTTCATGTTATTGAGAAATCATTGCTCATATGTTCATTAGTTTAACTAAGATCATTCTATGTCTATAACCAATAGTGTTCTCTTGTTCATGATGCCATTTAAATGTCTTGATTTAATTGTATGCCATTCCCTCCACTTGTATGACCTCCTAATAAAGACGTAAGCCTACTTGCTTGTTGTAGCATAGAGTCATTAGGGTAAATACACTCCTTCCTACACACACACGCAACAAAGAAATTCACCTTGCATCTTTGACAATTGAATCTTTGATTGTGTTGGCATGTTTAGTCTTAGTTGATGTTTGACATATGCATGATTACTTGATTATTGAATGTGTTTGAATTTTGTAACCAATCATTGATAATAACTTCACCCTTTTCCCAAAAATCTTTCAAACTCTTTGCTAACTAATGCAAGTCATTGGTGACTATCACTCAAAGCCTTGGCTTGTTTGATTGTCATGAACGCCATCAAGAGCTATTAGTAATGATCACTCAAAGCCTTTGCTTGCTTGATCATTATGAAAGCTCTTCCCCTTTCCAAACCCTTTCAAAAACATTTTATTAGAACTACGTCGCTTTGATTCCCATTTGGGATACGTAGGAGCGAGTCACGTTCTCGTCAAGCGCAACAAATAAAAATCCTTTTCGCAACCATAAACAAATCATTTTCATAAAACAAACAAAAAGAATCATTTTCAAACCCATTGTCGCTAGTGGCTAATCAGAACCTTTGTTCGTCTAGCCATTGGTAGCAATGTCTTTTTCCCAAAAGAATAACAAGCGGTGATCACTCATAACCTTTGTTAGTTTGATCATTCGTGCCAATCAATCTCTTTCGAAAACCACTTTCAAAAGACTAAATAAAAAACGAGTTGCTACTAATAGTGAATCAGAACCTTTGTTCGTCTGACTGGCGGTGGTGACTCTCATTTTCAAGAGTACTTAGCGGTGATTACCCATAACCTTGGTTAGTTTAATCATTCACTAAATGCTTGTCCTATTTCGAAAACTCACTAAAAAGATAAAAGACAAAAACCTTTTCAAAGAAAAAGACAAACAAGAACTACGTAGCTTTGAATTCTCCATCGCACCGGGAGATACGTAGGAGCGAGAGGCTAACTCTCGTCAAGCGCCAAAAATAAAAATTTTCATTAAGTCTTCTCATTCCCTTTTCAATAAAGAAGCAAATTTAAGTATTTTCCAAATCAACACTTAAAACCACACGTTTAATTAAAGGTTCCCTTTCGGTAGAAAGGAGGTGTGGGGTGCTAATACCTTCCCCATGCCTAACCGACCCCCGAACCCAAATTTTCCGGTTTCCAAAAGGCCATTCGCTTTCCAAAAAAGGTTTTTTCAATGTTTTACCTTAAAAAATATTGGTGGAGACTTCATTGTTTTAAAAAGTTGTAAACGAAGAAAGATCCCCTCAGGGACTTTTTCGGGCGCAACAGCTGGCGACTCCACTGGGGACGTTTCATTTTTTAAGTGGGTCAAGCCTAATTAATTAAATGTGTGGTTTGTGATTTGATTTGGATACCTTTTTGCTTTTATCCCTTTCGGTTTCCTTTTCTTTCTTATCATGTTGTGTGCACATGCATTTGTCTTTTTTCTTTTTTCTTCTATGTTTGTTTCCTATCTCTTCTTCTACTCCTTTTCTTTTTATATGCTTATGCTCATGCATTCTTCCAACCCCCATGTTCCCTTCTTCTTTGCTCCTTTTCTCCAAAGGTAAGTTCATGCATCTCTTCCCCATTCTATCATGTCCCCTCTTCTTGGCTCCCTTTCCTAAGGTAAGCAATACCCTTGTTGTTGATATCCTAGGTTAGTTTATTTGGTATAGAACCCTAGTGTAGACAACATGTTATTGCTTGCAATTGTCTGGACTGCTCTGGTTTTCATTTCAGGTGGGGTAGTGCTAGGGAAAACGCCCTTGGCACACACTACACTTATCCCTTTTGATTGCATGCTTTGAGTGGGACCATAACCCAGGTCTGCAGAAAACTTAGGAGAGTGGATTCGAGTAGTGAGAGCCCATCAGGACCTTTGTCCGTTTGGCTACTTGCGAAAGTTTCAACCAGAGTTGTGCTCTTTCATGATGCCTCACACCTAGCAGTTTGCTGCATTTATGCGGAGTTTCATGAAAGGGACTGTGGCTCTGGTGGCCTTTGTGAGGAAGTGAATAGAGCTACATGAGAATATTACCCTTAAATTGCCCTAGATCGTAGGTTTCACCTCTTTTTAGGTCACAAGGGCTTTTCCAAATTGTGTGTTGCATTATTACATCTAGCTTAGCTCTTTTCCTTCAACAATTTTCAAAAAAAAAAATTCAAAAAGAACATATTTTTCCCTTCTCTTTCATAAATACCTATATGAGGTGGCACATAGGGTATACTGTCTCAAATTTTCAAACCACCATTTGTAAATATCTCTTTATATAAGTAACATAAAAAGCATCTTCATCATCCGCACTTTGCATCATGACATCATGCACTACATAAACAAAATTTTGAAAAAAAACTTCATGTAGCATTCTTCATGCATCTAAGTTGTTTGCCGGTGATCTTGGAGTAACTTGGAATCTTGTCATAGGCGAAGCAACATGGGATCAAGAGGCGAAGTCATACTAAATTCGAGGTTCCCAGTGGTAAAGAAAATAGACGTGGCCAGCTTGACAGAGTGTGCCTCTCTAATGGGACCGGATGAGTGTAGGTTGTTTGAAAAGGCTTATGGGAATATTCTTCGGTTGCTGCAGTTAGACCTTCAAGAAAATGCAGTGATAGCCCTCAGTCAGTTCTATGATCCGGATATCCGCTGTTTCATCTTCAAAGATTTCCAGCTCTCGCCAACTTTAGAGGAGTATGAGCAAATTTTGGGTTTCTCTAGGTCGGAAATGGCACCCTATCAGTGTCAGGGGCATCAATATTCAGACAAGAGACTCTCGTTGTTATCGCAAGTTGGAGTGGGGGAGTTAGAGCTTCGAAAAGAGAAAAAGAACCGTATAATGGGATTTCCACTTGTCATACCCCAATTTTGTCCGGCTTAGGTCCAAACCCTAATTTTCCACACAAATATATATAATAAATTATGCATTGCATTTTGGGTCCTAGAAACCATTCCAAAGTTTTTGAAATCATTTTTAGGGTTAGAATGCACGTTTTGGGAAATTTGGGTCAAAAAGGGCATTTTGGTCGTTTCTCACAAAAGGGTCTATAAAAATAATTTTTGCAATAAGCCTCATGCGTCAAATTAGGGTTTTTTTGAAAAGGTGTTATGTATGCATGGCAAGTTTTGAAAAATATGTTATGCATGCATGGCAAGCTTTGGAAAATATTTTATGCATGCATGGCAAAGACCTAAAAAACATTTTGTGGAAAGCAAGAATTGATTCCTATTCTGTTCCAAAAGCTAAGAATCGATTTATAGTATTTTCTAAAGGCCATGAAATCGATTTTCAGGCAACTCTAAAGGCCAAGAATCGATTTCCAAGATCCTATGTTAATGCATGAAATCGATTTGCACATACACTCAAGCCAAGCCAATAATCGATTCCCTTCATTCTCAAAAGACCTTGAAATCAATTTTCAAGCTCTTCCTTAGGCCATGAATCGATTCTTCATTGTGTTAATTAAGTAAAGAATCGATTTTCACCTATGCAAGAGGTCCTAAAAATCGATTCCCACTATTTCCAAAGGCTCAAGAATCGATTCCTCTTTGTGTTAACTAAGTAAGGAATCGATTTTCACCTATGCAAGAGGTCCTGAAAATCGATTCCTGCTTGTTTTCAAAGAACCAAGAATCGATTCTTTATTATTTCCTATTTTAACTAAAGCATGAAATCGATTCTTTGATGTTTTAAAGAGCCAAGAATCGATTCCTCTCTCATTTAACTAAAGCTTGGAATCGATTCATGTGATTTTTCAAAGGTAAAGAATCGATTCTCTCATATTTCACTTCACCAAACAATCGATTCATCCTTGCAATAAATGTTTTTTCCAAGTTCCTACGCTTTCCTAAGCCTATAAATAGGCAACCTCAAGTCACATTTTAGGACACATTTTCACGAGATCAGAAAACGGAGACATTTTTCACCAGATCAGAGAAAAACACCCCTTTTCCGAAATCTCTAGAAAAACTCTTCTACGCTTTATCTTTTCGCTCTATTCGTTCCGTTGGTCCGTCTGAGCTGATCTTCTGCAAGAGTTAGTTGGAGTTGCGTTCTTCAAGTTGTAGTATCTGCCTTCATCAGAGGTATTTCCGTCTTTATATTTGTTAATATTTAATCACTGTGATCCATGCCAAAATTGCCGTATGTGATTTAACTTAGCTATAGTGTCATTGTTGATGATGAACCACATGATTCCCACTTATGCCTAGTGCATCATGTTCTAAGTGGTGAAGATGGTCTCAGATGATTCAACCCTTTTAGTTTATATGATGATTGGCAATGTGATTCACACTTGTGCACTTGTGCACTTAATCTTAAGTGTGAGGATTGACCAAAGTGATTCAACATTCTTTGATACTTTGGTCGCTAAATAATTTGCTTGCTCATGCTGGCCAATGATCATGATTGAGGCAACTCTTTTGCTTGAGCTTACAATATCATCGTCTACTCTCATATAGAATATCATCAATACTTAGATAGGTCCATTCCTTACATTGCATCTTCCACTAGATGTGCATTTAGATTCCCTTGTGTTTTGTAGAAATATTTGAGTATGGTTCTCGCCTAGCATCTTCCACTAGATGTGCATTTAGGTTCAATCTCGCCTACTCTTGTATTTTGCTTAATGCCCAATTCAAGTTCCTTCCTTGCCTATCTATGTGTTGTAATCTAATATGTGTAGTTTAGGCTTGATTTTTGTTTGCGAATTCAAATATTGTTGCTTAATGATTTGGTTCCACTGATTGTGTTGTGCTTGAGTCCACCAATTCTTTTCTTGCATTCATTGTTTTCATTTCTAAACGACCGGGCGCAAAAACGGTTACTAGTGGCAATTCATCACAACCTTTGTTGGTTTGATTGTCATTGAAAGCCTCAATTTCAAAAGAATTTTCGTAAGCATAAAGTAAGCTACTAGTGATAATCCATCACAACCTTTGTTGGTTCGATTATCATGAACGCATCCAATTTCAAAAAGCATTTTTCTAAGTATCAAAGAATAAAAAACGAGTTGTTATCAATAGTCCATCAGAACCTTTGTTCGTTTGACTAGCGGTACAACTCTCTCTTTTTGAGCATTTAGTAGTGATTCATCATAGCCTCTGCTAGTTTAATCATTCACTAATGCTCGTCCTATTTCAAAAACTCACCAAAAAAGATAAAAAACAAAAACTTTTCAAAAAGACAATCTAGAACTACGTAGCCTTTGATTCTCTACCAAGAGATACGTAGGAGCAGGGTCATACCCCGTCAAGCGCAAAAATAAACAATTTCCCTTTTGTTTTTCTCAAGTCTCAAAATCCCTATTCAAAACATATAATTTCAAAATTAAAAAAAATACAAACACATCTCTTTCCTTCAAAAATCAAAAATAACATTTTCCAAAAGTAGGGGATTAAGTCGGTCATGCGGCCAGATTAATCGTTGTTTTAGGACAAATGAACTGTGGTCCTTTAGAGCCCCAGCGCTCCTCCAGACCCCCAGTGGTCCTTCAGACCCCCAGTGGTCCTTTCGAGCCCAAGCGCTCCTTCAGACCAACAATGGTCCATCAACACAGTTCAAAAGTCCTAAAACCCCTATACTAAAAAACATCAACAAACAAACATTTTCAATCAAGAACTACGTAGCTTTGAATTCTCCATCGCACCGGGAGATACGTAGGAGCGGGCCATGTCCCGTCAAGCACTTTCTTCTAAAACCCCCTTTTTCCCCCTTTCTCGCCAAAAATAAATTTTTCATTAAGTTTTCCCATCCATCTTCAAGCAAGAAATAAATAGGCAAATCTAGGTATCTTTCAAATCAAACGTTAAAACCACACATTTAATTAGAGGTTCCCTTTTGGTAGAAAGGACGTGCGCGGTGCTAACACCTTCCTCGCACGTAATCGACCCCCGAACCCATATCTCTAGTTTTCAAAAGACCATCCGCCTTGTCCAAAAGACCTTTTTTCAATGTTTTGGTCTTAAAATTAAAATATTGGTGGCGACTCCAAAATTTTTCCACGTTGTACATTGAGAAACCCAAGCCGGGGATTTTTCGGGGTGCAACACCACTGAGTTATTTCGAAGGCTTAATGAGGTCTCATGCTCAAGCTGACAGATGGGGTCCCTTCAAGAAGTTGTTAGCATTAACCATCTTTGGGATTGTCCTCTTCCCGCAAGTTGAAAAGTTTATTGATGAGACTGCCATTGGGGTGTTTTTAGCCTTCATAAACAAGGATAGTCCAATTAACCCAGTTCCAGCTGTCCTCGCAGACACTTACTACTCCTTTACTCATCATCGGGTGTTGGGGAAAAAGAAGATTGCCTGCTCTCTCCATGTTCTTTAAGCCTGGTTCCTCAACCATGTCATCGCCCACCAGAAGCAAGCTACGGATCTGATGGACTATGCCGTGAGTTGCGAAGTAGAAGTCAAAAGTGCCCAGGAGTGGGTGCATGCCTTAGGGAGTCTCAATGCCCTCAAGATCCGCTGGTTCACTTATTCATGTTGGAAGAACAGACCCTCAGTAGTGTTTCAGTGTGGAGACTTTCAGAATGTGCCACTGATGGGGACTCAAGGCTGCATCAACTATAATCCTTCCTTGACTATCCGACAGCTTGGGTACCCTATGAGGAATATGCCTACTGAAGACATGTTGGCTCCTATCTTCCTTGACAAAGAAGATCCGAAGAACAAGGGTTTGCTTCGGAAAATCTCAAAGGCATGGGAAACTGTGGTCCGTAAAGATAAGGATGAGCTTGTGAAAAAGGTTGGTGATGTCACTTTTTACCAATGGTTGCATGAAAGGATCCAAAGTGCTCGTCCACCTTCTCAAGAGGCATTGCCAGTTGAGAAAGGGATGCCGGAGCCTCACCTTCCCACCCTTGAGGAGCTGAATGAAGTCAAGTCTGCCCTAGTAAAAGCGGAAGAAGGAAAAAAGGCATTGCAAGCGGAGTTGGAGAAAGTAACCCTGCAAAAAGAGAAGTTGGAGGAAGAGAATGAGATTAAGATGATAGCTGTTGAGGAGAGTGTCAAACGATTCAAAGCGGAAGAGAAGAGTAAATTAGAAGCTCAGAAATACCTAAGGGGGCTAGAGATGAACTCCAAAGGTACAAGCAGAAAACAAGGAAAGCACTTGAAGAAGCCAAAGAATGGAAGATTGTGGCACTGAGTCCAGGCAGGAACCTCACTTGGTGGTGGAGTTGAAAAGTCAGTTGAGGAGTCTTGAACAAGAAAGAAATTCCATTGGGAATGTTCTCAAAGAATATCAAGAAATGCTGAAGTATGAGCAAGGGAGATCTGATGAACTGAAAAGGAATCTCTGGTACCTAGGGGAGTCTTATAGGCAGGTGCAAGCGGAGACCAAGTACTGGGAGCAGCGCTTCCTAGCACTGATTGGCAAGATAGAAGAGCAAGAGATTGTTAAAGAGCTAAGAGATGAGATCCGACTTTGGAGGGGTAAATTCTCAAAGTTGGCATGGCTAGCTAATCAAGCTGTAAGGGATGTCCCCAGAAGGCTAAGGAGGGCCGAAGCTGAGATGCTTCCCTTCAATACCCCAGTACATGTGTATGGGTTTGTGAACTTCTGCAAGGCCCTGACTGAGGAGCTCATGGAAAAGGCTGAGGGAGCCGCTGCTGCAAACAAAGAAAAGGAAAAGAAAGAGAAGTTGAAGGCCATATGTTACTAGATCCCGGTGCATTGCAATTTTTCTTTTTAGAATGTTCTCTAGGAAGTTGTAAATTTTCCTTTGGAATATTGTAATTTTCTAAGAGCATTGTATTCTTATTTGAGAGATATCGTATGGCACTCTTAATGGTATGGTCCTTTTTTCTTTCTTATGAACGGTTTAAAACTTGAATGAAGTATGCTCATATCGCTTGTTGATCCCAACTTTAGTTTCAATATCTGCTCATGACAAGAGCGAGTTATCCCACGATTCCCGGCGCCGAACACAAAAATAATATAAAGTCATGTGCATATGCATTACATTCATTTATGCATTTATTCTTGTACTCATAAAAGTGTTCCGCAAACAGAAAAGAAAGGCAAGCTGGTTCACCAACACCGATATTACACCCGTCTACAAGCAAAATTGATGGCGAGTGTAACACCCTAAAATTATTTAATTAATTTATTTAATTAAGTAATTGGGGATTTAAATTAAATTATTTGATGTAATTTAATTAATTGAATTTATGCTAATATGTGTAGGAAGTGTTAGAAAGTGGAGGTGCCAAACCAAATGGACTTGGGCCTAAGTGAGAAGCCCAAGCCCATTATTCTTGTCACATGCGAAGTGTTAGTTAGTTGGGGGCTAGGTTTTGTGGCCAATTCGTGAAATCAAGAGAGAAAACGCAAGAAAGAAAGAAAAGAGCGTGAGATAGAGAGAGAGCAAGGAAGGGCGCCGTAAGGAGAGAAGAGGAAGAGGAGAGAAGTCGCAAACAAGGAAGAGCAAGGAGCTTGATTCTGTTGCTGTGGTCCTGTACGTGACTATCTCCGGAGCCTCCGTTCTTCAATTTCGAGGTTAGGGGAGCTCTATCATTCTATCTAATACTTCATATGATGAGTTCTAGATCTAGGGTTAGACTAGATTTATTGATGCATTGTTGATGTTGGTTCCTAGATAAATATGTATGCGAATTGATGTATGCACGGATTCTTGATGTGTTCTTGATGCATTGTTGGTATTGGCCATTATATATATGTGTGTATGCGAAGTGGAATTAATCATGAGACTGAAATTCTTGATATGTATGCGTTTGTGTTGGTGACTTGTGGCATTCGAATTGATCATGAAACTGAAATTGTGTTGGATTTGCTTGTGTTGTTCGCAAAATTGGATGGATGGTGTATAGGCGCCTAGGGCGCCAAGGGGATAGGGAAGACAATGCCCAATTGAATTTTTGAGAAATTGATTAAAATATGTGTATGTTTAGTTGCTGGAAAATTTTGAGTTTTATACTTTAAAGTTGTTAAGAAAACAATTTTTAGTGTTGAAGAAATTGTTGAACAAATTCTGGGTGTGCTGCTGTTTTTCTGGGCGCTGAGTGCCTGTGCAGGGCGCTGGGCGCCTGATGGCGTGTGTGCTGTGCGTGTCTGGCGCGCCTGGGCGCTGGGCGCCTGTGGCATGCGTGTTGCGTTGTTGCGCCTGGGCGCTAGGCGCCCGTGTCTTGTTTGTGTTGCGCTGTGTTGCGCGTTGTTCCCCTGGGCGCTAGGCGCCCGTGTCCGCGTTGCGCTGCGCTGTGCGCGCGTTGTTGCCTCTGGGCGCTAGGCGCCCGTGCTGTGTTGCGCTGTCTTGTGCGCCTGGGCGCTGGGCGCCAGTGCACGTGTTGCCTGGTTGCCTGGGCGCCTAAGGCGCCTGTTCCCTGGATGTTGCCTAATTTTTCCAAAATTGTTTTTATCATAACTTTTGACTTAGACGTCCGTTTTGAACGATTCGAAAAGTGTCGTGAAGCTTTTTACGTTGTCTATTTGTGGGTTCAATTTTTAAAATGAAAAATTGTTATTTTCTGACTGTTTGTGGGCGCCCGAGTGGCTGTCCCCGGTGATCGTCCCAGTGACATTGAAAAATGACGTGGAACTCTTTAAAAATCCCTTTTGGTGTATAAACAACAGTTTTAACACGGTAGTGTCAAAATGACTGTTTTGCCCCTAGTGGCCAAAGTTAATGATAATGATGTGTAAATGACGAGGATGCCCTTGGTGGCTAGTCAAATGACTGTTTTGCCCCTAGTGGCCAAAGTTAATGATAATGATGTGTAAATGACGAGGATGCCCTTGGTGGTTAGTCGAATGACGTTTTTGCCCTCAGTGGCTAATGTTTGAGTTGAATGATGTTTATGTGTAAGTGACATTTGGGGCCTGAGTGGCTAAGTGATGTTAAAGCCTAAAAGGCTAAGTGACGTTATTTGTGTGTGAATTATGAAATGACAGGTGCTGTGCCTTTATTCGGCAAACCGGTAAGTGACGGGTCACATAGTTGACTATGAATTGAGTAATTGTGTATTTGTGTATTGTGAGTGGTGCATGTCATAGTGTCTCATGCCCATATGCATAAACCCAGTGATGTTTTGAGGCCTGAGTGGCTAAGTGATGATAAGGCCTGAGTGGCTAAGCGACGTTTTGTGAAAAGGTACCTTCATGCATATACCCGCGAGTGGGTTGCATTTCATAAATCTACATGACATGAAATGAGTTATTGTAAATGATGTAAGAGATGACTATGATGTGAGTATTTGGTGTTTTGGATGCTGATTGTTCTAGTGCGTAGCCTATGATTAGTGCTTATCATATTTTCTATTATATAGACTGAAATGATGCTCACCCTTTCCTGTTTGAATGTTACCCCCGTGTTGGTAACGTGCAGGTGATTCCCAGTGAAGGTATTAGCTTCACTTTTGAGTCGAGTCGTCATGCTCTGATACGTAGCACTCAGGGGGGAAAACGAACTCGGCATTTATTTAATGATTTTTGGTTGTTATGTCCATGTGGACTATTTGGTTATGTTTTACTATTTCCGCTGCGTAGTTGGTTGTGTTATGTTGAGTTTTATAAGTGACGTTGAAATGAGATTGGAGATTCTTTATTTGTGATGTGCTACGCGAATGCATGAGTATTGAGTTGAACTGTTTTTCAAAACTGCTAAGCGACGTTTTATTGAAGTATGTGTAACATTTCCCTATGAACGAGATTTTTAAACTCTGATTTTTTTTATAAACAAAGTAACGGGTAGAAAGGGGTGTTACATTAGTGGTATCAGAGCAGTTCGGTCTGTCCGGCCAATGTTGTCCTGTCATAGTGTCTTATGACAATAGATTAGTTCTAAATCTTTGGTTTGTGCTGCAGTGATAGTTCATAATGGCTGGAAGGAACGACGCTGCTCTTGCTGCTGCATTGCAAGCTATGGCTCAGGCTGTGCAGGGTCAGCAGAATGTTGGAGATAATGCTGGTTTTAGGAGTCTGACTACCTTCCAGAGGGAGAATCCGCCCACCTTTAAGGGCAAATATGATCCAGATGGTGCTATGGCTTGGCTGAAGGAGATCGAGAGGATCTTCAGGGTGATGGACTGTACTGTTGAGCAGAAGGTCCGCTTTGGTACCCACATGTTAGCCGAGGAGGCCGACGACTGGTGGTTGGCTACTAGGCAGAGGTTAGAGGCTGTGCAGGAAGAGATTACTTGGGAGGTATTCAGCAGGGAATTTCTGAGAAAATATTTTCCTGAAGACGTCCGCGGGAAGAAAGAGATAGAGTTTTTAGAGCTGAAGCAGGGTGGTATGTCTGTGACTGCCTATGCGGCAAAATTTGTGGAACTAGCAAAATTTTATCCACACTATAGTGAGGCTACAGCGGAATTTTCAAAATGCATAAAATTTGAGAACGGGTTAAGGCCTGATATTAAACAGGCCGTTGGTTATCAGAAGATTCGTGTGTTCGCAGATCTGGTTGACAGTTGCAGGATTTTCGAGGAGGACAGTACTGCTCGCTACAAAGCTACTTCTGAGAGAAAGGGCAAGTTTCAGAGTCGAAGCAAGCCGTACGAGGTTCCTGCGGGTAAGAGTTATCAGAAGGCTGTTGGGGGTAAGGGTCCTAGTGGGGGAGATGCCCCTGCTAGCATTGTCTGTTATAAGTGTGGCAAGCCTGGCCACAAGAGTACTACATGCAGGTCGGATGACAGGAATTGCTACCGTTGCGGTAAAAAGGGTCATATGGCAGCCGAGTGTAAGGTCAAGGATGTGGTGTGTTTCAACTGTGGTGAGTCTGGGCATATCAGTACAAAGTGTACAAAGCCGAAAAAGGAAAGGTCTACTGGGAAGGTATTTGCATTGGCAGGAGAGGAGCCTGATGATGATGATGGTCTGATTAGAGGTACGTGTTTTATTAATGGTACTTCTCTGAAATCTCTTATTGATACTGGTGCTACCCATTGTTTTATTTCTGTTGATTGCTGTAAAAGATTGGGTCTTGTTTTATCTGCTATGTGTGGGGATATGGTTGTCGATACTCCTGCGAAGGGGTCGGTGATTACGTCCCAGGTGTGTTCTCAGTGTCCCGTGTCGATCTTCGGCAGGGACTTTATTGTGAATTTTGTCTGTTTGCCGTTGAGAGGTCTGGATGTAATCCTAGGCATGGACTGGTTAGAGAATAATCACGTTCATATCAACTGTCGTAGCAAGTCGGTTAGTTTCGGTGAGGAAAGTTCCGTTTTGATATCTGCTGGTCAGCTGAAGAAGTTGAAGAAAGAAGGAGTTCAGTTGTTTGCGTTGATGGCTTCGTTGTCTGCTGAGAGTCAGTCCGTTATTGAGGAACTGAAAGTGGTACGCGAGTTTCCTGAAGTTTTTCCTGATGAGATTCCGGGTGTGCCACCGGAAAGAGAAGTTGAGTTTTCGATTGATCTTGTACCCGGTACGAGGCCTGTGTCTATGGCACCGTACAGAATGTCGGCGTCGGAATTGTCGGAGTTGAAGACGCAACTTGAAGAATTGCTTGAGAAAAAGTTTGTGAGGCCAAGTGTATCGCCGTGGGGAGCTCCGGTATTGTTAGTGAAAAAGAAAGATGGGAGCATGAGGTTATGTGTGGACTATCGTCAGTTGAATAAGGTAACTATCAAGAATAAGTATCCGCTTCCGAGGATCGACGATCTGATGGACCAGTTAGTGGGTGCCCGTGTTTTCAGCAAAATTGATTTGAGGTCCGGATATCATCAGATTAAAGTGAAGGATGAAGATGTTCAGAAGACAGCGTTCAGGACAAGGTATGGGCATTATGAGTATTCAGTGATGCCGTTCGGTGTGACCAATGCTCCTGGTGTATTTATGGAATATATGAACCGTATTTTCCACAATTACCTAGATCGGTTTGTGGTAATCTTCATAGATGATATTCTAGTTTATTCTAAGTCAGATGAAGAGCATGCTGAGCACCTGAAGTCAGTGTTGGAAGTTTTAAAAGAGAAAAAGTTGTACGCTAAGTTATCGAAGTGTGAGTTCTGGCTGAAAGAGGTGAGTTTCCTTGGGCACGTGATTTCTGGTAATGGTATTGCGGTTGATCCGGCAAAAGTAGAAGCAGTGTTGGAGTGGGAGTCTCCGAAGTCCGTAACAGAGATTAGAAGCTTTTTGGGTTTGGCTGGGTACTACAGGAGGTTCATCGAGGGTTTTTCCAAGTTGGCCCTTCCATTGACTCAGTTGACTTGCAAGGGTAAAGTTTTTGTTTGGGATGCTCGGTGCGAGGAAAGTTTTATGGAACTGAAAAAGAGATTGACGACGTCGCCTGTTTTGACGTTGCCTAATCCAGAGGAACCGTTCGTTGTGTATTGTGACGCTTCGAAGATGGGTCTCGGTGGTGTGTTGATGCAGGATGGGAAGGTCGTTGCGTATGCGTCGAGGCAATTGCGGATTCATGAGAAAAATTACCCTACGCATGATTTAGAGTTGGCTGCTGTGGTATTTGTGCTTAAAATTTGGAGGCACTACCTTTATGGTTCAAGGTTCGAAGTGTTCAGTGATCATAAGAGTCTAAAGTATCTGTTCGATCAGAAAGAGTTGAATATGAGGCAGCGTCGGTGGTTGGAACTCTTGAAGGATTATGACTTTGGTTTGAATTATCATCCCGGCAAAGCTAATGTCGTGGCTGATGCTTTAAGCAGAAAGTCCTTGCATATGTCGGCAATGATGGTGAAAGAATTAGAGTTAATTGAGGAATTCAGAGATTTGAGTTTGGTTTGTAAAATGACACCTCGCAGTGTCAAGCTGGGAATGTTAAAGATCGATAATGATTTCCTGGGCAGCATCAGAGGGGCTCAGAAGTCAGATGTTAAGTTAGTGGATTTAATTAATGGGGTTGGTCAATCTGAAGATGAAGATTTCAAATTAGATTCCAGTGGTGTGTTGAGGTTCCGGGGTAGGATCTGTGTTCCTGACGATGAAGAGATGAGAAAGGCAATTTTAGAGGAAGGTCATCGTAGCAAGTTGAGTATCCATCCTGGAGCAACGAGGATGTATCAAGACCTGAAAAAGATGTTTTGGTGGTATGGTATGAAGAGAGATGTGGCGCAATTTGTGTATGCCTGTTTGACCTGTCAGAAATCTAAGGTAGAGCATCAGAAGCCTGCAGGGCTAATGCAACCGTTGGAAATTCCAGAGTGGAAATGGGATAGCATAGCAATGGATTTTGTGACGGGGTTACCGAATACAGCTAAGGGTCATGACGCTATTTGGGTGATCATTGATAGGTTAACGAAGTCTGCTCATTTTATTCCTATTAATATCACTTATCCGGTGTCGAGGTTGGCAGAGGTATATGTCAAGGAGATTGTGAGGCTGCACGGTGTTCCGAAGAGTATTGTGTCAGATAGGGATCCGAGGTTCACTTCCGAGTTTTGGAAGAGTTTGCAGAAAGAATTGGGTTCTAAGTTAAAAATGAGTTCGGCGTATCATCCCCAGACCGATGGTCAGTCAGAGAGAACAATTCAGTCGTTAGAGGATCTGTTGAGGGCTTGTGTATTGGAACAGCGGGGTTCATGGGATTCATATCTTGCGTTGATTGAGTTTACCTATAACAACAGTCACCATTCCAGTATCGGGATGGCACCGTTTGAGGCGTTGTATGGTCGCAAGTGTAGGACACCGTTATGTTGGTATGAGTCGGGAGAAGGTGTAGTGTTGGGTCCGGAGATTGTCCGGGAGACTACAGAGAAGATCAAGATGATCCGTGAGAAGATGAAGGCTTCGCAGAGTCGTCAGAAGAGTTATCATGACAAGCGGAGGAAGGATCTAGAGTTTCAGGAGGGTGAGCATGTGTTCTTGAGGGTTTCTCCTATTACCGGTGTTGGTCGAGCGTTGAAATCGAAGAAGCTCACTCCTCGATTTGTTGGTCCTTATCAGATTTCGGAAAGAATCGGAAATGTGGCTTATAGAGTGGCCTTACCGCCAAATCTTTCGAACTTGCACGACGTATTTCACGTGTCGCAACTTCGGAAGTATGTTTCGGATCCATCTCATGTGATTCAAATGGACGATGTAGAGGTGCGGGATAATCTCACTGTGGAGACGATGCCCGTACGGATTGAGGATCGTGAAGTGAAAGCGCTTAGAGGCAAAGAGATTGCATTAGTGAAAGTGGTTTGGCTAGGAGCTGCCGGCGAGAGTATGACTTGGGAGCTAGAGAGCAAGATGCGAGAATCCTACCCAGAGTTGTTTGATCAGGTAAATTTCGAGGACGAAATATTCTAAGTGGGGGAGAGTTGTAACACCCTAAAATTATTTAATTAATTTATTTAATTAAGTAATTGGGGATTTAAATTAAATTATTTGATGTAATTTAATTAATTGAATTTATGCTAATATGTGTAGGAAGTGTTAGAAAGTGGAGGTGCCAAACCAAATGGACTTGGGCCTAAGTGAGAAGCCCAAGCCCATTATTCTTGTCACATGCGAAGTGTTAGTTAGTTGGGGGCTAGGTTTTGTGGCCAATTCGTGAAATCAAGAGAGAAAACGCAAGAAAGAAAGAAAAGAGCGTGAGATAGAGAGAGAGCAAGGAAGGGCGCCGTAAGGAGAGAAGAGGAAGAGGAGAGAAGTCGCAAACAAGGAAGAGCAAGGAGCTTGATTCTGTTGCTGTGGTCCTGTACGTGACTATCTCCGGAGCCTCCGTTCTTCAATTTCGAGGTTAGGGGAGCTCTATCATTCTATCTAATACTTCATATGATGAGTTCTAGATCTAGGGTTAGACTAGATTTATTGATGCATTGTTGATGTTGGTTCCTAGATAAATATGTATGCGAATTGATGTATGCACGGATTCTTGATGTGTTCTTGATGCATTGTTGGTATTGGCCATTATATATATGTGTGTATGCGAAGTGGAATTAATCATGAGACTGAAATTCTTGATATGTATGCGTTTGTGTTGGTGACTTGTGGCATTCGAATTGATCATGAAACTGAAATTGTGTTGGATTTGCTTGTGTTGTTCGCAAAATTGGATGGATGGTGTATAGGCGCCTAGGGCGCCAAGGGGATAGGGAAGACAATGCCCAATTGAATTTTTGAGAAATTGATTAAAATATGTGTATGTTTAGTTGCTGGAAAA
The DNA here is from genome assembly GCA_039519185.1 of Astragalus membranaceus. Classification (NCBI taxonomy): domain Eukaryota; kingdom Viridiplantae; phylum Streptophyta; class Magnoliopsida; order Fabales; family Fabaceae; genus Astragalus; species Astragalus membranaceus. The sequence goes on along the minus strand of CM076851.1, from coordinate 18,417,353 downwards.
TTTTGAGTTTTATACTTTAAAGTTGTTAAGAAAACAATTTTTAGTGTTGAAGAAATTGTTGAACACATTCTGGGTGTGCTGCTGTTTTTCTGGGCGCTGAGTGCCTGTGCAGGGCGCTGGGCGCCTGATGGCGTGTGTGCTGTGCGTGTCTGGCGCGCCTGGGCGCTGGGCGCCTGTGGCGTGCGTGTTGCGTTGTTGCGCCTGGGCGCTAGGCGCCCGTGTCTTGTTTGTGTTGCGCTGTGTTGCGCGTTGTTCCCCTGGGCGCTAGGCGCCCGAGTCCGCGTTGCGCTGCGCTGTGCGCGCGTTGTTGCCTCTGGGCGCTAGGCGCCCGTGCTGTGTTGCGCTGTCTTGTGCGCCTGGGCGCTGGGCGCCAGTGCACGTGTTGCCTGGTTGCCTGGGCGCCTAAGGCGCCTGTTCCCTGGATGTTGCCTAATTTTTCCAAAATTGTTTTTATCATAACTTTTGACTTAGACGTCCGTTTTGAACGATTCGAAAAGTGTCGTGAAGCTTTTTACGTTGTCTATTTGTGGGTTCAATTTTTAAAATGAAAAATTGTTATTTTCTGACTGTTTGTGGGCGCCCGAGTGGCTGTCCCCGGTGATCGTCCCTAGTGACATTGAAAAATGACGTGGAACTCTTTAAAAATCCCTTTTGGTGTATAAACAACAGTTTTAACACGGTAGTGTCAAAATGACTGTTTTGCCCCTAGTGGCCAAAGTTAATGATAATGATGTGTAAATGACGAGGATGCCCTTGGTGGCTAGTCAAATGACTGTTTTGCCCCTAGTGGCCAAAGTTAATGATAATGATGTGTAAATGACGAGGATGCCCTTGGTGGTTAGTCGAATGACGTTTTTGCCCTCAGTGGCTAATGTTTGAGTTGAATGATGTTTATGTGTAAGTGACATTTGGGGCCTGAGTGGCTAAGTGATGTTAAAGCCTAAAAGGCTAAGTGACGTTATTTGTGTGTGAATTATGAAATGACAGGTGCTGTGCCTTTATTCGGCAAACCGGTAAGTGACGGGTCACATAGTTGACTATGAATTGAGTAATTGTGTATTTGTGTATTGTGAGTGGTGCATGTCATAGTGTCTCATGCCCATATGCATAAACCCAGTGATGTTTTGAGGCCTGAGTGGCTAAGTGATGATAAGGCCTGAGTGGCTAAGCGACGTTTTGTGAAAAGGTACCTTCATGCATATACCCGCGAGTGGGTTGCATTTCATAAATCTACATGACATGAAATGAGTTATTGTAAATGATGTAAGAGATGACTATGATGTGAGTATTTGGTGTTTTGGATGCTGATTGTTCTAGTGCGTAGCCTATGATTAGTGCTTATCATATTTTCTATTATATAGACTGAAATGATGCTCACCCTTTCCTGTTTGAATGTTACCCCCGTGTTGGTAACGTGCAGGTGATTCCCAGTGAAGGTATTAGCTTCACTTTTGAGTCGAGTCGTCATGCTCTGATACGTAGCACTCAGGGGGGAAAACGAACTCGGCATTTATTTAATGATTTTTGGTTGTTATGTCCATGTGGACTATTTGGTTATGTTTTACTATTTCCGCTGCGTAGTTGGTTGTGTTATGTTGAGTTTTATAAGTGACGTTGAAATGAGATTGGAGATTCTTTATTTGTGATGTGCTACGCGAATGCATGAGTATTGAGTTGAACTGTTTTTCAAAACTGCTAAGCGACGTTTTATTGAAGTATGTGTAACATTTCCCTATGAACGAGATTTTTAAACTCTGATTTTTTTTATAAACAAAGTAACGGGTAGAAAGGGGTGTTACAGCGAGCAATCAAAATTTCGGGGATGAGGACCACCTGGGTCAAGACGAGTTGGTTGTGGAGATTCTTAACCCTGAGCAACTGGCTCAGGAAAATCAGTCCTTGAAGACCAAAGTTGAGGCTATGGAAGCACAGATGGCCGAAGTGATGAGTCTGCTGCAAAATCTGAGAGGTGGGGCCGCTGCTGGGGCCACTGCTGTTGTAAATCCTGAAGGGGTTGTTACTTTCGTTTCTCCTTCGGTGTCTGCTGAGACTACAGCTACTCACCCTCCTCCAGGGCCCGGGATCAGTCACTTTGCCCATTCTCCCGGGGTAAGCGAACAGAGTCATCCGAATGCGCAGATATATCCCTGGGGGATGCCAATGGTTTATATGCCGTCTGTCGCTGAAGCAAATCCCGTGAGGTCGAGCCAATCTGCCTTAGTGGTATCTAGTGGAGTTGCTAGTGGACCACAGATCCACACTCCTAGTCCCGGCATGGTGCTGCCAAGAAGCTCGTCTAGCCCTACTCCAGGAGTCGCCATAAATCCTTAGAATACTGTCCATCATATGGGAAACCCTGCTCAGTATGGGGGTTATTATCACAGTCTGGGGAACTTTCCACAGGGTCCTCTGTTTGAGAGTTCGCAGCCAAGAGATCGGTATCACCTGTTGGAAGAACGCCTAAGAGCTATGGAAGGGTCGGGTACTAGAGCTAAAGATGCCCGAGATTTGTGTCTCGTCCCAGATGTTGCCATCCCTCCTAAATTCAAGGCACCTGATTTTGATAAATACCGTGGCACTGGGTGTCCGTCCAGTCATTTGACGATGTATGTAAGAAAAATGGCAGCTTATGCCCATGATGATAAGGTGCTCATTCACTATTTCCAGAACAGTCTGACAGGAGCATCGTTAGATTGGTATATGCAGCTACAATCCTCCGACATTCACAGTTGGAAGGATCTTTCTGAAGTATTCTTGAAACAATACCAGTATAACATGGACCTTTCCCCTGACCGGTCTCAATTACAGCACATTAGTAAAGGGGATAGAGAATCATTCAAAGAGTATGCTCAAAAGTGGAGGAGCATAGCCGCTCAAGTGAAGCCGCCGTTGACTGAAAAGGAGATGGTGTACATGTTTATGGAGACTCTTCCAGGGCTGTATTATGATAGGTTGGTGGGAAGTGTTTCATCCAATTTCTCAGATATGGTTGTCATTGGAGAACGATTAGAGCATGGATTACGCAGCAGGAAGATTGCTGGTGGTTTTGGTAGTTCTAGTGGACAAAAGAAGCCATTTTCCAATTTCCCCAAGAAGAAAGAAGGGGAGACCAATGTTATTACTGGGGGGAGAAGCCCGTCTTTCAGTTCTCCACCGCAAACAGTGCCATTTTCTGTTCCAGCTCAGCCACAACAAACTAATTCTGGTCACAGAACCCAGAACTACCAGGAGAAGAGGCGTGCTAGTTTTGATCTGATTCCAATAACCTATACTGAGTTGTTCAACCACCTTATCTCAAAGAACCTGATCAACACTCGCCCCATGAAGCCTGTTCAACCTCCCTTTCCCAGGGGATACAATGCTGATGCTACCTGTAGTTTTCACAATGGAGGGATCGGTCACACGATAGAAGACTGCAAAGCTTTCAAGTATGTGGTCCAGGATTTGATTGATGCCAATTGGCTCTCTTTCAAGCAGAATAGTCCAAGCATAACTACAAACCCCTTGCCGGGACATGGGGCACTGTAACAGCCCAAATAATTGATTTAATTATTCTATTAATTGATTTAATTAAGTCATGAGGAAAATAAAATAATTATATAGGTGTTATTATATGTGGGCCTTGGTTGGGTTAGAAATAATTAATTTAAGGGGTGGGGTGTAGCATTTGGGCTTAAGCGGTGGAAGAAGGCCCGTGATCCAAGGGCCCAATATGATAGGCGCATACTTAAGCTAAAAAAATTAGGTTTAGCTCATTTGTGCAAGAAAGAAAGAATTTGCGAAATAGAGAGGAGAGTGAGAGGGAAGGGCGCGGCGCCCATAGGGAAGAGAAAAGAGAAGAGGAAGTGTGCGTAGGCCAAGAAAGAAAGAAAGAAGGAATGCGCACAAGGAGGGGACCCTAGGGCTTGCAACTAGGAGAAGGAAGGAAAGCTAGGGTTCAAGAATTCGAATCCTAAAGGCTAAGGTAAGGGTGGGTCTTACCTTATAATAGGGTTTAGAATGGGTTATATGTGAGGGTTTAGGGTTTATACCATTTGACTCATAATTCTATTGTTGAATTGATACATGATTGATTTTCGTGAAGATTGTATGTGTTTTATTGAAAATTGTATGACTTATGAGATGTATGTGAAGATCATAGTGTATGCCAATTGATGGATAAATTGTGTATTCGAAGATGAGAAATGAAATTTGAGATGTTAGAAATAGTTGTTGAATAATTGAACATATATGAGCTTGGAAAAATTTGAGTTTGAAGGACCCTAGGCGCCTTAGGCGCCATTGTTGCTGCCACTGTCCCAAGTTGTTACTGCTGTCTGGGCGCCATGGGCGCCTGTGCCTGTTCAGTGTTGCTGTCCTGGGCGCCAGGGGCGCTGGTTCCCAGTGCCTGGGCGCCAAGGGCGCCTAATTTGGGCTGCCCGTGTTGCGTTTCCGAGTCGTGTTTCCGAGTAGTCATGTTATTGAGATGTCTTTGGGGTCAAATTTTGGTTGCTAGGCTGTAGGTTCTGAAAAGTCACTGAGATCACCTCCCCCGGGAGCCATGTTGCCTGCCTTGTGTGCGTATATGGGGTGTTTTGGGTGAACTTCGAATTCTGGGCATATTTTACCGTGCCATCTTTTGTATTTGCGTGCCCAAATTCAATTTTAAACATTTTGGCTCGAGTGGTTTTATTTTTGCACGTGTCATTTTGGAGTTGTCTTGGTGGGTGTTGCTTAGGTGCGCTGTGTTGCCAATTCTGTGCTGCGCCAATTTTTGGTGTTCCCTGCGCCAATTCTGTGTCTGGGCGCTAGGCGCCCTGCGCTAGTTTTCTGTGGGCGCCAGGTGTAACACCCTAAAATAATTTAATTAAGTAATTGATTAAATTATTTAAAGTGTTGCACAAATTCTTTTATTATATTATAATATAGCATTTTATTTTAATTGAAGGGGATGGCATCGGAAATATCGGAATTTCAAGTGACGGCCCAAGAAGCCCAAGCCCGTTGGCTTAGGCGCTCCTTAGGCGCTAGGGGTCTAGGTTGCGCCCCAATTGTGCCAAAAGTGAGCAAGTGAGTCGAAGGAGAGAAGAAAAGAAAGAAAGTCGAAGAGAGGAGAAGAGAAGGGAGGAGGCGACTTCAAGCTAAGGAGTTAGGGTTTGTGCACCTTGATCCTAGGTAAGGGTTCCTAATCTTTATGATTCGATTTCCTTTCTCTATCAAGTGCTTAGGTTTTCGTTTTTCCCTAACCCTTCCTATTTTTGTTCAATTCGCGAATGGTCCAAGAGATAGAGAGAGAGGACGTGTTCGTGAATAAGGGAAGAAGAAGGAGAAGAATTCTTGTTGCGGTGGTTTGTCGGTGCTTCGGTGGAAAGAGCTCTAGTTCGTCATAATCAAGGTTAGGGGAGTCTCACTCTATAATAGAGGGTATAATAGGGTGTATGTAAACCATAGGATCCCACTTGACATCATTTTGTTAATTGTTAGATTGTTTAGGTTAGTTGAAATTGATAATTAGTGTGATTGATTCGATTTCCTATGCTAATGTTAGATTACATGTGTTAGTTTTATGCCTTGTTGTGTCCTTAATGCATGAATGTGAGAATGAATGATTGGTATGAGCATAATGTATTTTGTGAATTGTTGTTGTGAATTGTTTTGGAAATTTGATGTTTAGTAGATGTTGGGTCACATGGGCGCCAAGTGCCTAGGGAAAATAGCGCTCTGTGTACTGTAGCAGTGGGTTTGGGTTGCGTTGCGTGTGTTGTTTTGCTGCCTGGGCGTGCGTGTGTTGCTGTCTGGGCGCCTGTGCTGCCCAGAATGGCGCCTGGGCGCCTGTGTCCCATGGAGTGTGCGCCTAGGGGTGGTTTATGTGAAGCTCAATTTCTAAACAGTTTTTGTCGTGCCAAATTTTGTATTCACCTGACCAAATTGTATTTAAAACACTTTGGCTAAGGAATTTCCAGATTTGCACTTGTGGTTTTGAAATGGTCCTATTGGGCATCGTTTTGGCTTGTCTAAGGGGTGTCTTGTGTGCACTTCAAATTCCAAACAGTTTTTACCGAGCCAAATTTTGTATTCACCTGACCAAATTGTATTTAAAACACTTTTGCTAAAGAATTTCCAGATTTTCACTTGTGGTTTTGAAATGGTCCTATTAGGCATCGTTTTGGCGTGTCTAAGGGGTGTCTAGTGTGCAATTCAATTTATGAGCATAATTTACCGAGCCAAATTTTGTATTCACCTGACCAAATTGTATTTAAAACACTTTGGCTAAGGAATTTCCAGATTTGCACTTGTGGTTTTGAAATGGTCCTATTGGGCATCGTTTTGGCTTGTCTAAGGGGTGTCTTGTGTGCACTCCAATTTCTAAACAGTTTTTACCGAGCCAAATTTTGTATTCACCTGACCAAATTGTATTTAAAACACTTTGGCTAAGGAATTTCCAGATTTGCACTTGTGGTTTTGAAATGGTCCTATTGGGCATCGTTTTGGCTTGTCTAAGGGGTGCCTTGTGTGCACTTCAATTTCTAAACAGTTTTTACCGAGCCAAATTTTGTATTCACCTGACCAAATTGTATTTAAAACACTTTGGCTAAGGAATTTCCAGATTTGCACTTGTGGTTTTGAAATGGTCCTATTGGGCATCGTTTTGGCTTGTCTAAGGGGTGCCTTGTGTGCACTTCAATTTCTAAACAGTTTTTACCGAGCCAAATTTTGTATTCACCTGACCAAATTGTATTTAAAACACTTTGGCTAAGGAATTTCCAGATTTTCACTTGTGGTTTTGAAATGGTCCTATTGGGCATCGTTTTGGCTTGTCTAAGGGGTGTCTTGTGTGCACTTCAAATTCTAAACAGTTTTTACCGAGCCAAATTTTGTATTCACCTGACCAAATTGTATTTAAAACACTTTTGCTAAAGAATTTCCAGATTTTCACTTGTGGTTTTGAAATGGTCCTATTAGGCATCGTTTTGGCGTGTCTAAGGGGTGTCTAGTGTGCAATTCAATTTATGAGCATAATTTACCGAGCCAAATTTTGTATTCACCTGACCAAATTGTATTTAAAACACTTTGGCTAAGGAATTTCCAGATTTGCACTTGTGGTTTTGAAATGGTCCTATTGGGCATCGTTTTGGCTTGTCTAAGGGGTGCCTTGTGTGCACTTCAATTTCTAAACAGTTTTTACCGAGCCAAATTTTGTATTCACCTGACCAAATTGTATTTAAAACACTTTGGCTAAGGAATTTCCAGATTTTCACTTGTGGTTTTGAAATGGTCCTATTGGGCATCGTTTTGGCTTGTCTAAGGGGTGCCTTGTGTGCACTTCAATTTCTAAACAGTTTTTACCGAGCCAAATTTTGTATTCACCTGACCAAATTGTATTTAAAACACTTTGGCTAAGGAATTTCCAGATTTGCACTTGTGGTTTTGAAATGGTCCTATTGGACATCGTTTTGGCTTGTCTAAGGGGTGTCTTGTGTGCACTTCAAATTCTAAACAGTTTTTACCGAGCCAAATTTTGTATTCACCTGACCAAATTGTATTTAAAACACTTTGGCTAAAGAATTTCCAGATTTGCACTTGTGGTTTTGAAATGGTCCTATTAGGCATCGTTTTGGCTTGTCTAAGGGGTGTCTAGTGTGCAATTCAATTTCTGAGCATAATTTACCGAGCCAAATTTTGTATTCACCTGACCAAATTGTATTTTAAGCACTTTGGCTAAAGAATTTCCAGATTTTCACTTGTTGTTTTGAAATGGTCCTATTGGGTGTTGTTTTGACTATGTTATGGTGCCTAGGGGTGAGCTGTGAGTTCTGAACATATTTTTCCTAGCCAAATTCTGTATTCACGTGGCCAAATCCCATTTAGAACACTTTGGCTAGAGCGGTTTTTAATTTTTAGGTGACCTAATATGGTTGTGCGTTGGGTGTTGTGTTGGGCGCCAAGTGTGCCGCCCAGGGCGCCAAGTAGTGCGTCCGTGCCTTGTCTTTTGGCTTCGGTCCTAATGGTAACAGATTGGTCCCTAGAGCTAGCTTAGTCATAGAGACGTGATTGAGATGAGAAAATAATGTGTTGATTGATGATGAGGCCATGGGGGCTAAAACTAAGATTAATTAAAGATGTGATATAGGATACATGGGCCGTGTTGTTAAGAATTATGATTGTGGAATTGTCATGGAGTCTCATGCATACATAAGGCTGCGGTCTGAGTTTTAAATTAAGATGATAAGGCTGCGGTCTGAGTTCTAAATCAAAATGATAAGGTTGCGGTCTGAGTTGATATTATGTTGATAAGGCTGCGGTCTGGGAAAATGGTACCACATGCATAACTGGTATTGCATACATCCTCATGATAAGCATGCGAGTTGGTGATTGTATGAACTATGTTATTGTATGACTGTATGAGTGTGATGCTATGATGGAATATACTTCTTATTATAGTCTTTATTATGTAGTTGAGACTCACCCTTCTGTTGTTGTTTACCACAGGTAGTCCTGAGTGAAGGCTTACTCCTTTCACTCCCGAGTCGGTCTGCTCTGATACGTGACACCTAGGGGGTTGGCTTAGGATTTCTAATGTTATTTAATTGTTGTTGAATTTTGTATGCATTGGTCTAATGATTTTCCGATGAGGCCGTTGTTTGGCATTTTGAGTTTATGTTATTTTTCCGCTGCGAGACATCTAAATTATAATGTGTGGATTTTGTTGGTAAAATCAAGAGTACCCTAATTTATTAAATGGTGTTGCGTATTGTAAAGGTATAAGGAAGGCTCAGACTGAATTGATCGTTGTTAGATTAAGTACGTGTGTAGCATTCCATTCAAAAAGAAATTTTGAAACTCTGATCTCTATGAAAAATAGCCGGGTAGAATGGGGTGTTACACCAGGCACCCTGCGCCAGTTTTTGTGTGCTGTTGTTCCCTGCTAGGCGCCCAGCGCCTGGGAGCCATTTTCAGCATGTGTCTCAGTTTTGTCCCAAATTTGTTTTTGACGTATCTTTTGACTCGGGTGTCCGTTTTAAGTGCTTCAAAGTGCGTTTCGAAGCTCGCTCAGTTCTCTCTCTGTGTATGCTACTGTAATGTGAAAAATAATTAATTTGGCTGAAAGTTTCTGGACACTTGTATTTTGCTAGGGGTGTGGTAAAGTGACAGTGGGTCTACGGACCAAAAATGTTGGTGATGATTTTAGGCTGCTGTCTTGACGTTGTAATTTATAATGATGATGTGTGTGACTTTGGGGTTGTGAAAAATTATGTTTATTGATTGTTCATGGAGTCACATGCATACATTAGGCTGCGATCTTGACGATGCATTTTTAGGCTGCGGTCTTGACGTTATTTTTCGGCTGCGGTCGCGACGTGCCCAATTGGCTAATGAGAAGTGATAATGGTACCACATGCATTCTGCACCGCATACACACATGCTCATCATTGATAATTACTTTGTTTGGTGTACAGTATGATTGTGTGACGATTATATATATATATATATATATATATATATATATATATATATATAAGACATGAGAAATGTTACATTTATATATATTGCGGATGTTGGTGTATACTTGTCAGTTGGAAACGTGTTGTATATGTATAAAAATATAAATTTGTTGCTGTGATTGGTGTAGTCCTTATACTCTAGCATACTGCTTATTATAAGCCTTATTATGCGGTTTAGACTCACCCCTTCGTTGTTTATTACTACAGGTAACCATGAGTGAAGGTTGTTATATTTCACTCCTGCGTCGGTCTAGTGCTCTGATACGTAACACTCAGGGGATGGGCGCTAGTTTTCCTTTGTTTGTTTATTCGAGTTGATAAACATTTTTATTGAGATTTTTATGTTGAGGCTGCGTTATGTGTGTTGAGCTTTACTTTTATTCCGCTGCGAGACGTTGTAGTTCCTGTCATGTGGACTGAATAATATGTTTTTGGGAACCCCATTCCATTGTTACGTGTTGCGTACTTTCTTTGATTTATAATAGAAATTTTATTATGTGGTTGATGGTTGTTCGAAGAAATGTAGCATCCCGTTTGGATTAGTTGAAAAACAACTTTTTGAACTCTGATAAATTTTATTTAAATACCGGGTAGAAAATGGGGTGTTACATTAGTGGTATCAAAGCAATGGTTGGTCCGTCCGGCCAAGTCGTCGAGTCGTTGTGTCGGTTAACGACCAACTGTTGTGTGTTGTCCTAACCATTGTTTGTGTGTAGTGGTGCTTCTACAGGTGGAGGTAAACCGAAGGTTGCTAATGGTAAGCAGGCTAGTGGGAGAGATGCTCCCACTGGCATTGTGCGCTATGTTGTGCTTCCATGTGTGAAATTCTATGTCCTGTTTGTGGTCCTTGTTGTTGGCCTCCTTGTTGCATGACTCTAAATGATTTACCTTGTTGTTTAAATGCTCACACGTGTTTTGATTCGGTTGAACTATTTCATATATATATCTTGAATCGTTAATGTGGGTATGTTATTTAAAAACGAGTCGTGTACCAAAAGACTGTTCTTCTTGAACTTATATCAATGTTATTTTTGGTGATTCGCGTATCATTTTATGAGCACGTAACATGTTTGAATTGATTGGACTCCATTACTCATCATTGTATTTGGTGTAAGTATGTCGTTATAGCATGTTTTATTCGTGTTTGTTAAATGCCTTATGGGGATGTATTTGTTGGATGCTACATGAAATCGATCTTGTACGCTCGAGTTCTATTACAAGAATTGTTTTAATCGTTACTTCTTGACTCGTACTATGTGGTTTCGTAGTTTGAAAATGAAGTGATATTTTCCAAAAAAAAACTGCCTGCGAAAGCCTATTGAACAATTTATGGTTGGATACTAAAATTGGTGTTAAATTTATTTTTGAATTCTAGCCGTGTATGGAGCTGTTACTGCTAAATGTTGCTGTTCCCTGAAAATAAATCTTGCTGGTTCCGAAAATAAGTGCTGCTGTTTCCTGAAAGTAATTGTCGCCGTTTTCTGAGAATAATGGGTGCTGTTTTTCCGAAAATAATTGCTACTGTCTTCAAAAAGTTACTGTTACTGATTTACTGTTGCGATTAGATGTTGTTGTTGTGGAGATCAAAAGAAAATAAATTTATTCTTTGACTTAGGATTTTAAATAAAATTGGAAGATAATTTTCTAGTTGGTCTTGTTTGAAAAAGAGTAACGATTTTCTGTTGTGTAAGTTTTGAAACGTTTGACTAATAATTCGATTAATAATAATGAAGGTTGCATATATGTTCATTATGAACATTGTTTGTCCGTGTTTGCTTTTATTGGACTGCTGAGTTTTGGTGTTAATCGAGTATCTAAATGTCGTGTGTGATATGCTGTATGAAACTAAGTGTGTCTTATTCTTGTAAATTGAATTTGGGATTAATTAGAGACACTTTATAAAACTGAATTTATGTGGTTTATTTGGAGAAAATTTTATAAAGCTGTATTTTTGGGTTATTTAGTGAAACTAGTGAGGTACTGACTGAAAGTTATGATTGATGTAGTTGTTTTGGCTCGAATTGCGTGTAAGTGTAATTTTAGTCGAAAAACCGTAAAACCGACAATTAATGAATTTTGTGGAAATTGATGTTTGAATATATATGATTATTAGGAAGTTTAAATTATGCCTGATGGCTGAATTTGTGGCTGCGTGGATGTTTAATTTGTTGCTAGGCTCACTGTGTAGGCACTTTTGAGTAGGTTTGACTTTCGGCTAAACTGGGACTGTTTTACTGGTTGGTAAATTATGTAGCTCACAATTTTAGAAACTAGACTGAACGCTGGTCATTTTGGCTTTGGTTTGGTCGCATTTGGAGTAGTATAGCTCCAGTTATGGGCTTCGCAAGTTAGGGTAAAATTCTGGGGACCGTCTGGACATAGGGTCAGTGTTTTGATTGTGGTGTTTTCAAATGAACTCCTTTTCGAATGAATCCAATTTCTTTGAAAACTAGAAAAAATGATTTACTGTTTAGGCTGAAGTTTCGTGTTATTTGGGTTTGTTTTGGGCATTGTAAAAGAGTCACAACTTTGGACACAGTCGCTGCCCCATTTTCTGGACCAACTGCCTTGTTTGCGAAAACTGTGCTATTCGACTCATCATTTTGAAATTCTAAAAATATAGCCAGAAACTAGACTTCATAAGTATTCCGTAGAGGGGTTGTTTGCAAAATTCCGATGTCGTTTGATAGGGTAAATAAATTGTTGAAATTTATGTGTGAGTGCTGGAACTTTCTGCGTTGCTTAGTTTGTACTGTCACTGTAACGGAAAAACTGTTTTTGCAATATCTTTTGAACCAGGAGTCCGATTTGAGTAAACTAAAATGTTTCGGAAAGCTTATTCAGAGCCCTAACTGAATATTCTAATTTCAAGGCAAAATTGACTGGTTCTGGTGTTGTTGATTTTTAGGCGTGTTGGTTGATTTAAGTTGTTGTGGCGTTGTCGGTGCCGTAGTGCCCGTAATTGTTGTTGTGTTGTCGGTGGTGTCATACCCCGATTCTGTCCGGCTTAGGTCAAAACCCTAATTTTCAATCAAAAATAAATCAAGTCTTAGCATTCATCCTAGAGGTTAGGAAGAGCATCATGCTTGCATCTTAGAAGTTTCAGAATGCATTTTAGGGTTAGAAAAGCATTGCATGGCATTTTAGAGCACTTTAGAGCATTTCTAGGGTTTCTAGGGTTTTTCCTAGTTCAAAGGGTATTTTGGTAATTTCGCCAAAAAGACTTATTTTATCATCATGCATGCATTTCTAGAGTTTTAGAGTCATCCAAAGGGTCTCAGGATCATTGTTAGAGTGGAAATGAAGTTTGGAGCAAAATTAGGGTTTTTGGGATCAAAAGGGCATTTTGGTCATTTCACTAAAATAAATAATTTCTCGGTAAAAACCACTATGCATCTCTTGAGGAATTTATTTGGGTCCAAGTGAGTGGAAGTTGTGCGTTTTTGAGCATCATTGGAATATTTTTGGCATGAAATTCGGTTTTTGAACAAAAGGGTAAAATGGTCATTTCCTTTGGAGTGGGGTCAACAAATCAATTTTGGGATTGGTGAGATCATAAAATTCAGAGCCCAATCATTGAATCATGGGACATGGCCCAAAATGACAAGAATTTAGAAGAATTATCTTGAAAGGAATAATCAATATTCCTTTGAATTTTGAAAGGTCAAGTGTAGTACAATAGTACAAATTGCAATTCCACTCACTCTCTTTCCTAGGTGCTGCGAATTCCAGCTCAATATCAGCCCACATTTTGTGTTTTCTCATACCCATGATCCTTGTGAAATGATCCATAGCCATTGATTAAAATTTTTGATCAAATCCTAGGCTATAACTCAATGTAAAAGGACCCAAATGCCCTCAACAATTTTTGCTCTCCAAAACCACCCCCAAAACCGTGTGTACTCCTTCATAACCAGCTCATTTGTGCTTCTTGAATGCCCCTAATCCTTGTGCATTGCAATCCAAACCATCCATTCAAAATTCTATCTCAAATCCTAGTGGTTTGCAAAAGCACAATGTCACAAATACCCTTAAAATGGCCTTCACATAAAAGCCCAAAATTGGAGAGGCTAGAGGGGACACTCTCATTTTCTAACCTAGATCAGAATACTCCCCTTCTATTCCTCTCATCCACGCCTCCAATCATCCCTCTCAACCTCCATAGCCATTTCTTACTTCCTTCCTCCATTTCTTCACCAAAAGCACTCCAAACCTAAAGATAACACAAAATCCTCACTCCATTTCATCATATCTTTCCATTGCACACTTCATTTTGGTGATTTGAACAAGAGAAGGGTTAGTTTCTGAAGCTCACAAAGTGGTTAAAGAGGAAGCTTGAAGTTCTTGGTTGATTTGTTCTTCTCTCTTTCTCCTACACTAGTTTCTAGCTTGATTTTGGGGTGAGCTTCTAAACCTTTGCTCCAAAATGTAGACCCATGCTTTATTTATGTTGTTCATCTAATTTCCATCATGATATATGTTTGAATCTTGTGAAATGCATGCTTGATCATGTTTGATTTTATGGATTTAAGATGAACTATGCATATTTGTTGATTTTAGGGTTTTAAAATTTGTTTTTGGGTATAAAATGGCTTCGGCCTTGAGCTAATATTTTGGGGTTTTGCTTGTTAATTGTTGTTCTTCATGTATTCATGTGATTGGTTGGAGTTTGATGAAGAAATTTGTGGATTTGGGGTATGTATAGCTTTGGGTTAGCTAGGATTTCTTAGTGCATCTCTTGATTTTTGCTTACTTTTTATATATGTGTTGAATAATTTGGAAATGAGTTGTTTGAATCTTTAAATGATGGATATGCCTCTGTTTTGAGCCCCCAATTGGTAGGGTTTGCACTTGTGTTAATTGTTTGCAATTTGAATCATGATCCCATAATGAATTGTGTTGATTTTAATGAGTTTACCTTGTTAAATTGCATGTAGTAGTCTAGGGTTTGGCTTGAATTAGCTAGGTTTTGGTAAATTCTTGTTATTCTCTTGTGAATGTATGATGTTTGGGTCTTGATTGTGGTTTACAAATGATTGAATTTGAGTTTTGCATGTGGTTCACGCTAGGGTTATGTCACTTGTTGCAAAATATTGTTGGGTGCACAATTGGTTGTGAGCTAATGTGTAAGTTTTGGCATGAAATTTTGATGAGGATTTGAGCATATAGCATTCGGCCAAGGGCCACTTTTTTTGGTATATTTTGTGCTTCAAATTTTATCACTTTGATCTCATTTGAGTGAAATAAGATGGTGCGATTGTGTTTAGTTATTTTTCACTTTTACTTTGATTTTTACCAAAAGATAAAAAACATTTTTACTTTTTACCAAAACTCAAAAACATTTTTCCTTTGCATACTTTGTTGATGATTAGGTGATATGATCTAACCCTTATGCCTAGTGCATATCCCAAGTGTTGGAGATCCCCTAAAGTGACTCAACATTTCATTTTTATACCTTACTTCATGATCAATCATTTATCTCTTGTTGATGATTTAGTAATATGACTTGACACTTATGCCTAGTGCATTTTCCAAGTGTTGAGGATTACTTTAAAGGGATTCAACTCTTGCATATATTTTAGCATAAAAAAAATTTGGTAAAATGACTAGACACTTATGCCTTTGTGCATTGTTAATAAGTGTCAAGGATTACCAAAAGAAACTTAACTCTTGTGCTTTTATTGTTGATCATTAAATGATTCAATGAGCTACCCTTTTCGCAATTGATTAATGCTTCACCTTTGCGTGACCATTTCTTATGGCAACTTGTAATTAATTTTGACCATTACATGTTTATGCATATTGCTTGTCTCTTGGATTTGTAATGCTTGCATGAATTGTAATTAAATGATTTGTATATTGGCTAGGGATTGGTATGTTGATTGAAATGTCCCACTTGTTTTCCAAAACCCCTTTTCCAAATCAAATTCTTTTTCTTAACTTGTTTCAAATCAAGAGTCAAATGTTTTTTTTTCAAATAAAAAAAACCTAAAGCATTCTTCTTAAATAAATCATTAGCCATCACTCGAAGCCTTTGCTTGTTTGATCGCTAATGAGGAGTTATTAGTGGTAGTCACTCGAAGCCTTTGCTTGTTTGACTATTATGAAAGCTCCCACACCTTAACTAAACACAAACAAAATTCCAATTTCAAAAACAACACGAGCTATTGGTGATAATTATTACCGATGCTCGCCCTTTTTCAAAATGATTTCAAAAAGATAATAAAACGTTGTTACTTGTAATCACTCGAAGCCTTTGCTTGTTTGATTACCGGTTTCGACTCTTTCCTTTCGAGTTAGTAATGAACGCCACTCGAAGCCATTGCTTGTTTGGTATTCGTGAACACTTGAGTCTTATTTCAAAAACTCAAAAAACGCTTTCAAAACCAAAGCCCGAGAACTACGTAGCTTTGATCCCTCTTCCAGAGAGGGTACGTAGGAGCGGGTCGTAACCCGTCAAGCACCCTTTTAAAAATCTTTGTTTTGCTCCGCTTTTCAAAGATACCAAAAATATTTTTCTTCTCAATAAAACCGTTTCTCAAACGAAATAAAAAGAAAGGAAGTAGAACAAAAATCATTTCAAGTCAACTTTTTCTAAGCCACACATCAAAGTTAATGGTTCCCTTTCGGTAGAAAGGAGGTGCGGGGTGCTAA
Source organism: Astragalus membranaceus (assembly GCA_039519185.1). NCBI lineage: Eukaryota > Viridiplantae > Streptophyta > Magnoliopsida > Fabales > Fabaceae > Astragalus > Astragalus membranaceus. The sequence continues at coordinate 18,401,217 of CM076851.1, read as the reverse complement.
TACCTTCCCCGTACCTAACCGACCCCCGAACCTACATCTCTGTGTTTTCGAAAGACCATCCGCCTTTTCCAAAAAGACTTTTTCCAATGTTTTGGTCTTTAAAAATAAATATTGGTGGCGGCTCCAAAACTTTTCCCACGTTGTACATCGAGGAATCCTTAACCGGATTTTTCGGGGCGCAACAGGTGGCTTAGTGCCCTAGTTGCTGTTGTTGTTGGTTATGGGATTGTTAGTTCCGGAGTCTTCCCTCCAAGTGTTGTCGTGGGATTGTTGGTCCCGGAGTTGTCTCCGCATTGTTGCTTTGCTGTGCTTTGTGGTTGCCTTGTTGATGATAATGATTTTTCGTTGATGTTGTTGGTTGTTGTGTTGTGGGTAACGCCGAATGGCCCACAGTGTTTTGTTGAGGGTACCGCCGAATGGCCCGAAATGTTTTGATGAATTTTGTGTTGTAGGCCTATGGCCGATGTTGTGATTGTTGATGTCGCCTGAGTGGCAAAGTCGTTTGTTGATGTTGTTGTCGTGTTGTTAAATTATGTGGCTTGTTGTACAATTGTTATGCACTCTGTGAACTTCATTGTGATGCTGTGATGATTGATGAATTTTGTTACCCTTAAGGGTAGATGAGTGAGGTAGAATGCAAGCTAGTTTATCAGAGTAGCGCAGCGGAATCTTAGCATGTCGTATTGGGGAGGAACTTTGATAGGGTTTGGGGGTGATCACGTGGTACCAACGTGATTACGCTCAAATCCCTATCGGAGGTCCTTCGGGAGAGGAGGTGTCTGGTTGTTATTTCTCAAAGTCACCTGGCTGAATAAGTAGGAGGGACGCCGCCCAATCACTTACCGCCGATAATCCGAGAAATGGTGATCAGCACGATGGAAAGCATTAGTTGTCTAGATGGCTTAGTCGTTGGTGGGAGAGTGTTAGCCTTGGCGGATAAAAAATTTCGAGGACGAAATTCCTTTAAGTGGGGGAGAGTTGTAACAGCCCAAATAATTGATTTAATTATTCTATTAATTGATTTAATTAAGTCATGAGGAAAATAAAATAATTATATAGGTGTTATTATATGTGGGCCTTGGTTGGGTTAGAAATAATTAATTTAAGGGGTGGGGTGTAGCATTTGGGCTTAAGCAGTGGAAGAAGGCCCGTGATCCAAGGGCCCAATATGATAGGCGCATACTTAAGCTAAAAAAATTAGGTTTAGCTCATTTGTGCAAGAAAGAAAGAAATTGCGAAATAGAGAGGAGAGTGAGAGGGAAGGGTGCGGCGCCCATAGGGAAGAGAAAAGAGAAGAGGAAGCGCGCGTAGGCCAAGAAAGAAAGAAATAAGGAATGCGCACAAGGAGGGGACCCTAGGGCTTGCAACTAGGAGAAGGAAGGAAAGCTAGGGTTCAAGAATTCGAATCCTAAAGGCTAAGGTAAGGGTGGGTCTTACCTTATAATAGGGTTTAGAGTGGGTTATATGTGAGGGTTTAGGGTTTATACCATTTGACTCATAATTCTATTGTTGAATTGATACATGATTGATTTTCGTGAAGATTGATTGCCTCTATGTGTTTTATTGAAAATTGTATGAGTTATGAGATGTATGTGAAGATCATAGTGTATGCCAATTGATGGATAAATTGTGTATTGGAAGATGAGAAATGAAATTTGAGATGTTAGAAATAGTTGTTGAATAATTGAACATATATGAGCTTGGAAAAATTTGAGTTTGAAGGACCCTAGGCGCCTTAGGCGCCATTTTTGCTGCCACTGTCCCAAGTTGTTACTGCTGTCTGGGCGCCATGGGCGCTTGTGCCTGTTCAGTGTTGCTGTCCTGGGCGCCAGGGGCGCTGGTTCCCTGTGCCTGGGCGCCAAGGGCGCCTAATTTGGGCTGCCCGTGTTGCGTTTCCGAGTCGTGTTTCCGAGTAGTCATGTTATTGAGATGTCTTTGGGGTCAAATTTTGGTTGCTAGGCTGTAGGTTCTGAAAAGTCACTGAGATCCCCTCCCCCGGGAGCCATGTTCTCTGCCTTATGTGCGTATATGGGGTGTTTTGGGTGAACTTCGAATTCTGGGCATATTTTACCGTGCCATCTTTTGTATTTGCGTGCCCAAATTCAATTTTAAACATTTTGGCTCTAGTGGTTTTATTTTTGCACGTGTCATTTTGGAGTTGTCTCGGTGGGTGTTGCTTAGGTGCGCTGTGTTGCCAATTCTGTGCTGCGCCAGTTTTTGGTGTTCCCTGCGCCAATTCTGTGTCTGGGCGCTAGGCGCCCTGCGCCAGTTTGCTGTGGGCGCCAGGTGCCCTGCGCCAGTTTTTGTGTGCTGTTGTTCCCTGCTAGGCGCCCAGCGCCTGGGAGCCATTTTCAGCACGTGTCTCAGTTTTGTCCCAAATTTGTTTTTGACGTATCTTTTGACTCGGGTGTCCGTTTTAAGTGCTTCAAAGTGCGTTTCGAAGCTCGTTCAGTTCTCTCTGTGTATGCTACTGTAATGTGAAAAATAATTAATTTGGCTGAAAGTTTTTGGACACTTGTATTTTGCTAGGGGTGTGGTAAAGTGACAGTGGGTCTACGGACCAAAAATGTTGGTGATGATTTTAGGCTGCGGTCTTGACGTTGTAATTTATAATGATGATGTGTGTGACTTTGGGGTTGTGAAAAATTATGTTTATTGATTGTTCATGGAGCCACATGCATACATTAGGCTGCGGTCTTGACGATGCATTTTTAGGCTGCGGTCTTGACGTTATTTTTCGGCTGCGGTCGCGACGTGCCCAATTGGCAAATGAGAAGTGATAATGGTACCACATGCATTCTGCACCGCATACACACATGCTCATCATTGATAATTACTTTGTTTGGTGTACAGTATGATTGTGTGACGATTATATATATATATATATATATATATATAAGACGTGAGAAATGTTACATTTATATATATTGCGGATGTTGGTGTATACTTGTCAGTTGGAAACGTGTTGTATATGTATAAAAATATAAATGTGTTGCTGTGATTGGTGTAGTCCTTATACTCTAGCATACTGCTTATTATAAGCCTTATTATGCGGTTTAGACTCACCCCTTCGTTGTTTATTACTACAGGTAACCATGAGTGAAGGCTGTTATTCTTCATTCCTGCGTCGGTCTAGTGCTCTGATACGTAACACTCAGGGGATGGGCGCTAGTTTTCCTTTGTTTGTTTATTCGAGTTGTTAAACATTTTTATTGAGATTTTTATGTTGAGGCTGCGTTATGTGTGCTGAGTTTTACTTTTATTCTGCTGCGAGACGTTGTAGTTCCTGTCATGTGGACTGAATAATATGTTTTTGGGAACCCCATTCCATTGTTACGTGTTGCGTACTTTCTTTGATTTATAAAAGAAATTTTATTATGTGGTTGATGGTTGTTCGAAGAAATGTAGCATCCCGTTTGGATTAGTTGAAAAACAACTTTTTGAACTCTGATAAATTTTATTTAAATACCGGGTAGAAAATGGGGTGTTACTGGCACCATCCGCTAACGCAATAGAAGATTCTGTGGGGCAGACGATGATAAAAGATGTTGAGTGTATCCAGACCCCCCTGAAAAATATACATGCTGAGCTGTGCCGTTGTGGGGTCATCAAGAAAGGCTGTGTATGTGCTGATCCTTTGTGTGTAGGTGCCTGTGAAGTTTTCAAGTCAGTTTTGCAAGACTTAATGGATCGTTATGCGATTCGAGTGGAAGTGGTTGAAAAGGAAGAAAGCGTGTTGATGTTACGTTTCAGTGATGGTAAAGGGCCTAAGAAGCCAATTGAGATATTGTACAATCCAAAACCAGCCCAAGTCAAGCCTCAGCTAGTGGTTATTGAGATCCCTGCTCCATTCCCATACGAGAAGGACAGTGCGGTGCCATGGAAATACAGTACATTGCCTCCAGTAGAGAGTTCCCCAAGCACCTCTGTTGTTACCAATATAACTGGAGTAAGTGGAATGACAAGGAGTGGCCGTATGTATGCTCCTGAGTTCGTTCGAGGTGAATCATCCAAAGAAGCTGAATACAGGGCTCGCAAAGGGAAAGATAAAGAAGCAGAGAATGCTCAGAAAAAGAAGGTGGCAGAACAGGAAGTTAGTGAGTTCCTAAAGATTGTAAGGCAGAGTGACTATAAGGTAGTCGAGCAAATGAATCAGACCCCAGCAAAGATTTCAATGCTGTCGTTGTTACTTAGTTCAGAAGCACATCGAGCTGCCCTAATGAAAGTGCTGACTGAGGCGCATGTTGCTCAGGACATTTCCGTAGGTCAGTTTGACGGAATAGTTGGGAATATCGTGGCTACAAACCATTTGACTTTTGTTGAAGACGAACTCCCCCCGGAGGGAAGGAAACAAAACCAAGCCCTACACATCTCTGTTAAATGTGGGGATTATGTGTTAGCTCGTGTTCTGATCGACAATGGGTCTTCTCTAAATGTGATGCCAAAGTCCACTGTAAACAAGTTAGATGTGGATTGTTCTTTCATGAAGCCTAGCTCAACATTGGTGAGGGCGTTTGATGGATCGAAGAAGGAGGTACTAGGGGAGATGGAGTTCCCCATCCAGATAGGCCCTGAGACGTTCTATGTTAACTTTCAGATCATGGACATCTCCTCATCGTACAGCTGTTTGCTTGGAAGGCCATGGATTCATATGGCGGGAGCCATTCCTTCCTCTCTGCATCAGAGAGTCAAGTTTGTAGTCGATGATAAAACTGTGGTAGTATTTGGAGAGGAGGAAATGTTAGTCAACAAGCCTTCCCCCTTCCGTTATGTGGAAGCGGCCGAAGAATCCCTGGAGACTTCCTTCCAGTCTCTCGAAATTGCCAACGCTGTGTTTGGAGGGGGTGAGCCGTCATCACCTGTGCTGAAATTGTCGAAGAGCGAAGAGATGGTTGCAAGGATCATAATGGATCAGGGATACCAGCTGGGACGCGGCTTGGGAAAGGTTGGACAAGGAATTCTTGCTCCTATCCAGCTGAAAGAAAACAAAGATCGTTGCGGGTTGGGATATTACCCAAGTGAGGCTGAAAAGAGGAAGTTGGCTGAAGAGAGAAGAGGTGAACGGTTGGCCAAGTTGAGAGGCTAGGATCCATGGTCAAAGAGGACCCCCATCTGTGACATCAGTCAGAGCTTCAAGAGTGCAGGGTTGCTAGATCCAGATCAGATCATTGCTATTGAGAATGGTTCAGAGGATGAAAAAGGCGGTACCAGCCTAGTCCGTCGTTGCCTTGCTGGAGAGAAACTCAAGAATTGGGAAGCTGTCGACTTGCCCATCACTTTTAGTCCAAAGTAATGAATTGTAATGCAATCCTTTGGCTCTGCCCAAGGCCTCAGGATAGTTTGTTAGAGCATGCATGTTTTTATTTTCAATGACACCATCACCAATAAAAACGCTTGTTTTGAATTCCATCAATAAAATCTCTTTTCTTCATTTGTCCTTTTTTTTGCTTTATCTTGTTTGTTTGTTTTGCTTTTCATTCTACTTTCTGCTTCTACGAATGCAGATCGAAAATAATTATCTCTGAAAATAACAGTGCCAATGATTCATATCATGACTTTGATCATCCAATTAATCAAACTGAGGGGGATGTTGAGGATAACTGGGAAACTCCTCCAGAATTAATGAGATTAATAGAGCAGGAAGAAAAGATCATTCAGCCTCATGGGGAATCGATTGAGATAATCAATTTGGGCACAGAAGAGGACAGGAGAGAAGTTAAAGTCGGTACTGCCATGGAAGATAGTGAACGCAAGAAGCTAATCCAACTTTTACGTGATTACGCTGATGTCTTCGCGTGGTCGTACAAAGATATGCCAGGGCTAGATACAGATATTGTTGAGCACAAATTGCCGGTAAAACCAGAATGTCCTCCAGTGAAGCAAAAGTTGAGGCGGATGAAGCCTGAGATGTCTCTGAAGATCAGGGATGAAGTAAAGAAGCAGTTTGATGCTGGGTTTCTAGCGGTCGCCAAGTACCCACAGTGGGTTGCCAACATTGTTCCACTCCCAAAGAAAGATGGAAAGGTCAGAATGTGTGTTGACTACCGTGATCTGAACCGAGCAAGCCCTAAAGACGATTTCCCTCTACCCCATATCGACGTTCTGGTGGACAGTACAGCACAGCATTCAATGTTTTCCTTCATGGACGGGTATTCAGGTTACAATCAGATTAAGATGGCTCCAGAGGATATGGAGAAAACTACCTTCATAACCCTTTGGGGTACATTCTGCTACAAGGTCATGCCTTTCGGATTGAAAAATGTCAGGGCATCGTATCAAAGAGCAATGGTAACTTTGTTCCATGACCTGATGCATAAAGAAATTGAGGTGTATGTCGACGATATGATCGCTAAGTCCAAGACCGATGAAGAGCATGTCATTAACCTGCAGAAAGTGTTTTAACGTCTTAGAAAGTATAAACTCAGGCTGAATCCCGCCAAGTGTACATTTGGGGTTAGGTCAGGGAAGTTGTTGGGCTTCGTGGTTAGCCAAAAGGGAATAGAGGTGGACCTGGGCAAGGTGCGAGCCATCCTTGAAATGCCAACACCAAGAACGGAGAAGGAAGTACGCGGTTTTCTGGGGAGACTGAATTACATCTCTCGATTCATCTTCCAGCTAACTGCAACTTGCGAGCCAATTTTTAAACTGCTGTGCAAGAATCAGGAGGTGAGGTGGAACGATCAATGCCAAGAATCCTTTGAGAAGATCAAGGTGTACCTACAGAATCCTCCTGTCCTAATGCCACCTGTGCCGGGCAGACCTCTCATTCTATATCTCACGGTGCGGGACAATTCAATGGGTTGCGTGCTGGGGCAACACGACGAGTCAGGCAAGAAAGAGCACACAATTTATTATCTAAGCAAGAAGTTCACTGACTGTGAGACGAGGTATTCGCTACTAGAAAAGACTTGTTGCGCCTTGGCTTGGGCTGCTCATCGCTTGAGGCAGTACATGTTAAGTCACACCACTTGGCTGGTGTCGAAGATGGATCCTATCAAGTATATCTTCGAGAAGCCTGCGCTTACAGGAAGAATTGCCAGATGGCAGATGCAGTTGTCAGAATATGATCTTCTTTATGTCACTCAAAAGGCCATCAAAGGTAGTGCGTTGGCTGAATACCTGGCACATCAGCCTATTGAAGATTATCAGTCGATGCAGTGTGATTTCCCAGATGAGGACATTATGGCTTTATTTGAAGAAGGAAAGTCCCCAGAGAATGAAGGATGGAGAGTAGTGTTTGACGGTGCTTCCAACAGTTATGGGCACGGGGCCGGGGCAGTGCTGATTTCCCCTGACAATCGCTTCATACCACTCATTACTAGATTGAGTTTCTATGTCACAAATAATATTACAGAGTACGAGGCATGTATTATGGGTATTCAGGCAGCTCTAGACTGGAAAGTTAAAAGATTAGATGTGTATGGAGACTCAGCCTTAGTTATCCATCAAGTGAACGGAGACTGGGAAGCCAGAGATCCCGAGTTGATACTGTACAGGGATTACATCCGAGAATTGGTTGAGCCCTTCGAAGAAATCACATTTCAACACCTTCCTCGCAGAGAGAATCAGCTGGCTGATGCACTGGCTACGTTAGCTTCAATGTTTAATATCAACTGTGATAAGAACTTGACCCAGATCAGAATTCAGCATCGAAGTTTGCCGGCACACTACCACTTCTCCTGCGCAGCAATTGAAGATAAAGAAGATGATAAGCCTTGGTATCATGACATCAAGCAGTATATCCTGAACAGAGAGTATCCTCCAGGGGCATCGGAAAATGATAAAAGAACACTTAGAAGGTTGTCAATGTATTTCTTCTTGAGTGGCGAGGTGCTCTACAAGAGGAATCATGATAGAGTACTCCTTAGATGTGTGGCAAAGGAGGAAGCAGAAAGGATCATGAGGGAGGTGCATGAGGGCTCGTTTGGGACTCATTCCAACGGGCATACTATGGCAAGGAAGATATTAAGGGCTGGCTACTATTGGCTGCAGATGGAGTCAGACTGCTACAGTTTTGTAAGAAAGTGCCACAAATGCCAGATTTATGCCGATCACATACATGTGCCACCGGCTTCATTAAATGTCTTGACTGCATCCTGGCCATTTTCAATGTGGGGCATGGATGTCATTGGTCCCATAGAGCCCAAGGCGTCAAACGGGCACCGCTTCATCCTAGTTGCAATTGATTACTTCACCAAATGGGTTGAAGCTGCTTCATATTCCAGCATAACCAATTCGGTGGCTGCCAAGTTTGTAAAGAAGGACCTGGTGTGTCGCTATGGTCTCCCGGATAAAATCATCACGGACAATGGTAGCAATCTGAATAGTAAAATGATGAAAGGATTGTGCACAGAGTTTAAGATCAAACATCACAATTCCTCTCCATACCGTCCAAAGATGAATGGGGCAGTTGAAGCAGCCAATAAGAATATCAAGAAAATTGTGCAGAAGATGGTAATAACCTATAAAGACTGGCATGAGATGCTCCATTTTGCTTTGCATGGCTATCGCACTTCAGTACGCACCTCAACCGGAGCAACCCCTTTTTCCCTGGTGTACGGGTCAGAGGCAGTCCTCCCTATTGAAGTTGAAATACCCTCTTTGCGGGTATTGATGGAGACCAAGTTGGAAGAGGCTGAATGTGTTCAAGCCCGTCTCGATCAGTTGAACCTCATTGAGGAGAAAAGGATTACCGCCTTATGTCACGGGCAGTTGTATCAGCAGAGGATGAAAACAGCTTTCGACAAGAAAGTTCGCCCTCGAGAATTCAACGAAGGGGACCTTGTGCTCAAGAAAATCCTGCCTATTCAGAGTGATCCCCGTGGGAAATGGACTCCAAAGTATGAAGGGCCTTATGTGGTCAAGAAAGCTTTTTTCGGAGGAGCGTTGATATTCACCCATATGGATGGAGAAGAATTCCAAAACCCAGTCAATTCGGATTCTGTCAAGAAGTACTATGCCTAAGAAAAATAAATGAAAAAAGAGAAAGATGATCCCAGCAAGAATTAGCTCGCTAGGTTGAAAACCCGAAAGGGCGGCCTAGGCAAAATCTGAGCGACCCGGTGGATTGAAAACCCGCAAAGGGCGATCCAGGCAAAAATTAGGGTCAGAAAGCTAGGGCATGAAAGCAAACAAAGGCATACAGCACCCCCGAAGGTCTGGATAAGAGGGTGGTCAAGTTCATGAGCATAAGTGTTTGGCACTGTTCCACAGAGATGGACATTCTGAGATTTGCTTCTCTTTTTCTTGTCTCTTTGCAGTTTAAATTTTCAAATGTATTGAATAGTCGGTGTAACCTTCTGTACAATCGGCTTCTAGATCAATAAAGTCCAACCTTTTCATATCTCTTTGTTTTCTATTTTTGCTTTTTCTGCTCAAAATAAACGTTTTATGATGATGGTAACACTGGTCTGTAAAACATGTGCATAAATCATATAGCATCACAATCATTGCGAAATTTCTAAAAGTCATGGGAAGGAAACAACCTCTCAAAGCGAATTAAGTTCGCAAGGAAATAATTGCGCTCATAATCACCTCAAAAGACAAATCATAAGGCAAACTTGCACTGGGCTCATGCGCCGCCACAAGTCTAAGTGGTTCCTCAGTCTCGTCATGGGTTGGTCGAACCAGCAAAAGAAAATAAGCCAAAAGAGCAAAAGAGCAAACAAAAAATAGATGATCAGAAAAAAGAAAGCTGATCAGGTAAAATCATTCAAAAAAGAGCAAAACAAAGAAAAACAGATGATCAAAAAAAAAAAGAGCTGATCAGAAAAAAACAGTCAGACTAAAAGAAGAACTTCAGGAATGTTCCACCACATTCATCATTACACCAAAATCATAGCATTGCATGCACCTGCATAACATGCCCTTGCATAACATGCACCCATGCTCCATGCACTATTCCTTGCATCAACTGACGTATGCAGGTACCTCAACTCAGTGCGGCAGCATTGACCATTTCAATCAATCAATCAACAGGATTTGCGAATCCCTTCAGGACCCATGTGTCCCTTCAGAAGCAGACTCCACCTCGTATTCAAGCTACGGTTTGCGACTTCGTTCATTACCCAGAGCTAGTGAGCTCATTTCAGTTCAGATCATGTCGTTATCGAGCATCGGCGAATCATCCGACCTAAGGTCCTTCAGTATAGTTCAAACCAAAAGTCCAAACAACGACTTTGAACTCTACCTTCATGTCACTAAGTCATCTCTGAGCATGACAGATCTTCAGACTCCATGTCCTTCAAGACTAGCTGTGTCAGCCTAAGGCATGGCGTACGTCCTTCGAGGTAAAACATATCGGTCCCAGAACTTGATATTGAACTTCAGGTCGCTCGAAAAGGCCACCCTCAGAGCTCAGGTGCTCCTTCAAAGCCCATGTGCAAACTCGGATCATGCGCGGTTCGTTAAAAGGCTTTAGGCAGCCTCCAGTGTCGGCTTATTGTAGGCCGGTACCTCCTTTACTGCTTTCTTTACCGCTTTATTTCTTACTTTTGCTGCCTGAGGGCTGGCACCAATCTATTTCCTGCTCCTGTTGGCTTACTAAGAGCTGACGCTTCATCCATTGCAGTCATCTCGTGCTAACACCTGTGCATCAAAAAAAAAGAAGAATAGAAACCAGAAAAATACAAAAAAAAGAAGGGGAAAAATTCGGGTTTTTTCCCTAAGTAGACAAAATCGGTATAATTTTTGAATTCTTTATCTTTATTTTGCCTCAGAATATGTTTCGGCCAATTCATATTCCTCGTTAAAATCCAGATAAAGAGGGGCAGCTGTCATACCCCAATTTTGTCCGGCTTAGGTCGAAACCCTAATTTTCCACAAAAATAAATAGTTTCAGAGGTGTGGCATTATTTTGAAAGATGAGAAGTGCTATGGGCATGCATTTTTGAGTCTTGAAAGGCATTCCAAAGTTTTTAAAATCATTTTTAGGGTTGGGATGCACTTCGGAGCAAAATTAGGGTTTTTTAGGCAAAAAGGGTATTTTGGTAATTCCACCCAAAAAGATAATTTCTCAGTAAAAATCACTGTGCAACTTTGGAGGAATTTATTTAGATCAAAATGAGTTGGGTTATATTTTTTATGCGCATGCATTGATAAATTTTTGCATAAAAAGTCAAACTTCAAAGAAAAGGGCAAAATGGGAATTTCCTTCAAGGTGAGGTATCAAATCAATTTTGGGAATGGTGATATCATGGAATTTTGGGCCCAATGATTGATTCCTAGGATATGGCCCAAAGTGGCATGAATAATGTGGAATTATCATGAAAAGAATAATAAAAAATGGTAAAATAAGGAAGTGTCCTCATATAAGACAAAATGTACTATCTTTTGGCAAGCTTGCAAAAACTTGGGCACCAAGGCCTCATTTGCTCCTAATTTTCCAGCTATTTTTCACCTCATTTTGTGTTTCTTCATGCCCTTGATCCATGTGAGTTGTATTCCTAGCCATTGATTAAAATTCTAGATCAAATCCTAGGCTATAACTTTGTGTACAAAACCCTAATTGCCCTTAACAATTTTTGTGCAACAAAAACTCCTAATTTTCGTGTATGACCCCATTCCCTCTCCATTTTGTGTTTTCTCTCCACCCTCAATCCATGTGATAAGTGATCTCAACCCTCCATTCAAAATCAAAGTTCAATCCTAGAGCACCTCTCAAGAACAATGACCAAAATGACCCCTTTGCTGGGTGCCCAAGTTCAATTATTTATTTCCATTTTATTTTCAGCTGAATATTAATTCCCTTTTATTGCTTGATTACCATTTTAACCCTATCCCTTCACCAATTCCATAAATGCCCTCTCATTTCCACACATCACATATTCTTTTTTGCTCATTCTCTCCTACACTAAACCTAACACACAACTCTCTCCTCTCCTTCCCTCTCCTTGGCCGAACACCCCCTCTCCTCCTCCTCCCTCCATCTTTTTGTTTTCCTTCACCCAAACACTACCATTTCACCAAAAATCCATTCCTCCTTCACATACTTCCTCCAATTTCTCACCCAAAATTCAAGCATCATCATCTAGTGGTTTGGATCATCAAATTTGCGTGAGGTTCTTCTTGGGTTCTTTGAAGATTTGTTGACTTGCTCTAGTTTCTTTCTTCAATCTTACTTCCTAGCTTGGAGTTGAGGTATATTCCTAAAACCCTTGCATCATCTTCAAAATTTTAGCATCCAAAATGTAGATCATAGGTTAATTTCGCATAATCATCATCATCTTTGCCTTTTATTGTTTAAAGTTGAATTGATTGTTGTTGTTGAAAGAGAGGTGTGTTTCAAGCATTTTGACAAACACTTAGGGAGGTTTGGGTGTTTGAAATGCATCTCTCACTTGGAATAAATGGTGTGCTTGTGCATATTTCTTGTTTGTTTGCATGTTCATGAATAAAATTGTTGCTTATGGCGATTTTCATTTCGCATGTTAGGAAGAAATTAGGGTTTATTTGATTTTGTTGCACTTCCTTGCTTAATCATGTGAATCCTTGCAAAAATGGATCTATGTTGCTTTGTGTTAATTTTTGTGTTCTTTTTATTAAATAAAATGTGGACCTATGTTTCCTTTGGTTCGCATACTTATGATTAAAAATATTTTCAAGTTGATTTCGTTGTTGTTCTTTGCTTGATGATGTTTAATCTTGTTGTTAGTATTTCATTTTAGTGTTAAAGGTTATTTTGGTTGTTGGTTGATGATCTAGCAATATGATTCCCACTAGTGCCTAGTGCACCTTGATCTAAGTGGTGAAGATTGCTAGAAAGGACTCAATTTAGTTTATGCGTTCACTTATCCTTGTGTCTTAGTTTGCTTATTGTAAATTGTTGATGATAGGCAAGTTGATTCTCACTAGTGCCTAGTGCACTTTTCTCAAAGTGAGAGGATTGCTCTATATGATTCAACTTAGTTGTGTGTTTATTTAATCTTTGTATTTTAATTTGCTTATTGTTAGTGGTTGATGATAGGCAAGTTGATTCTCACTAGTGCCTAGTGCACTTTTCTCAAAGTGAGAAGATTGCTCTATGTGATTCAACTTAGTTATGTGCTTATTTAATCTTTGTATTTTGCTTATTGTTAGTGGTTGATGATAGGCAAGTTGATTCTCACTTGTGCCTAGGGCACTTTGATTCAAGTGAGAAGATTGCTCTATGTGATTCAACTTAGTTGTGTGTATATTTAATCTTTGTATTTTAATCTGCTTATTGTTAGTGGTTGATGATAGGCAAGTTGATTTTCACTAATGCCTAGTGCATTTTGATTCAAGTGAGAAGATTGCTCTATGTGATTCAACTTAGTTATGTGCTTATTTAATCTTTGTATTTTAATTTGCTTATTGTTAGTGGTTGATGATAGGCAAGTTGATTCTCACTTGTGCCTAGGGCACTTTGATTCAAGTGAGAAGATTGTTCTATGTGATTCAACTTGGTTTTAATGTTCATTTACTTGTTCTTATACTCTAGTTTGATCATTGTTTATTGTTGATGATAAATCACATGACTCTCACTTATGCCTAGTGCATCATGTTCTAAGTGGTGAAGATGGTTTTAGATGATTCAACATTCCCCTTTTAATTTCTTAATGAATAAAAGATGAGATAGTTAGGTTTATGATTTAGGGTTCGTGGGGTATTGCAAGGGATAGGTTACCCAAAACCTTGACGCTCCCTCCTCTTTGATGGTGTTATTAGCCTTTGGGTACTTGTTCATATTGGTGATTGCAAAGGATAGACTTACCCTAGTCTTGATGCCATTCCTTTTGTTCATGTTATTGAGAAATCATTGCTCACATGTTCATTAGTTTAACTAAGATCATTCTATGTCTATAATCAATAGTGTTCTCTTGTTCATGATGCCATTTAAATGTCTTGATTTAATTGTATGCCATTCCCTCCACTTGTATGACCTCCTAATGAAGACGTAAGCCTACTTGCTTGTTGTAGCATAGAGTCATTAGGGTAAATACACTCCTTCCTACACACACACGCAACAAAGAAATTCACCTTGCATCTTTGACAATTGAATCTTTGATTGTGTTGGCATGTTTAGTCTTAGTTGATGTTTGACATATGCATGATTACTTGATTATTGAATGTGTTTGAATTTTGTAACCAATCATTGATAATAACTTCACCCTTTTCCCAAAAATCTTTCAAACTCTTTGCTAACTAATGCAAGTCATTGGTGACTATCACTCAAAGCCTTGGCTTGTTTGACTGTCATGAACGCCATCAAGAGCTATTAGTAATGATCACTCAAAGCCTTTGCTTGCTTGATCATTATGAAAGCTCTTCCCCTTTCCAAACCCTTTCAAAAACATTTTATTAGAACTACGTCGCTTTGATTCCCATTTGGGATACGTAGGAGCGAGTCACGTTCTCGTCAAGCGCAACAAATAAAAATCCTTTTCGCAACCATAAACAAATCATTTTCATAAAACAAACAAAAAGAATCATTTTCAAACCCATTGTCGCTAGTGGCTAATCAGAACCTTTGTTCGTCTAGCCATTGGTAGCAATGTCTTTTTCCCAAAAGAATAACAAGCGGTGATCACTCATAACCTTTGTTAGTTTGATCATTCGTGCCAATCAATCTCTTTCGAAAACCACTTTCAAAAGACTAAATAAAAAACGAGTTGCTACTAATAGTCAATCAAAACCGTTGTTCGTCTGACTGGCGGTGGTGACTCTCATTTTCAAGAGTACTTAGCGGTGATTACCCATAACCTTGGTTAGTTTAATCATTCACTAAATGCTTGTCCTATTTCGAAAACTCACTAAAAAGATAAAAGACAAAAACCTTTTCAAAGAAAAAGACAAACAAGAACTACGTAGCTTTGAATTCTCCATCGCACCGGGAGATACGTAGGAGCGAGAGGCTAACTCTCATCAAGCGCCAAAAATAAAAATTTTCATTAAGTCTTCTCATTCCCTTTTCAATAAAGAAGCAAATTTAAGTATTTTCCAAATCAACACTTAAAACCACACGTTTAATTAAAGGTTCCCTTTCAGTAGAAAGGAGGTGTGGGGTGCTAATACCTTCCCCATGCCTAACCGACCCCCGAACCCAAATTTTCCGGTTTCCAAAAGGCCATTCGCTTTCCAAAAAAGGTTTTTTCAATGTTTTACCTTAAAAAATATTGGTGGCGACTTCATTGTTTAAAAAAGTTGTAAACGAAGAAAGATCCCCTCAGGGACTTTTTCGGGCGCAACACACGTTAACCGGGGTTTAGCAGTAATGCAGTCGGTTTCGTGTGGAATGGAAATGCACGTGGTTTTGAATCTAACCACGAATAAATGAAAGTCCTATAATACGGTCAACCGGGGTTTAGCAGCAATGTAGTCGATGTCGTTTTAAGTTAAATAGGATTCACAACTGAACCGAGAGCATTGTTAGGGGTCTCGGTAGAACTCACTGAGATTGTATCTCATTGTTTATATGTTGTTTTACAGAGAAACAGGGAAAGAGGATATCCAAGAGGCACGAGTAGGTTGTACTTGGATGGTTGTTGAAGACTCAGCTTTTATATTTAAGCTTATGTTTTTCCCTGTTATCTATGTATCATAACTCTATGACTATAACGGATGTAAACATTATGTATTTGTTGTTAGACTATAGTATAACCTTAGAGGGGGGTGAATAAGGTTATGTGAAAAATATGAATTCTTTTCGGTTTTCAAAAACTTATGCAATGCTTTGTTTAAATCAAATGCGGAAACTTAGATTTAAACCTTATATGGTGCAAGCAGGCAGATTTAAGCACAATGAGATGTTATACTATTTTCAATATACACAATAAGATTATTTATAAGAAGTGTAGTGATATTGAATATAGTAGAGAGTAGATCAATTGCAGTGATATGGAAGATGATAGATAAACAGATCAGAATAGGGATATGTATTATGCTGACTACGCTATGATTGATTTTAACAATAAACAGATGTTTTGTGTTTAGTGCAATATAACAATAAACAAACAGAAATGACAAATAAAGTAAAAGAGTAGGGATAGAGATACACCAGGAATTTAGCGAGGTCCGGGATAAAAGCCCTACGTCCTCGGCCTCAGGCTTTGCAACCCTTGGACTTGATGGTAACCACTATATTGAAGAATTGTTTGCAAACAGGCAACTTCAAAATAGCAAATCTCAATTCCCCCGAACTGAGAACCCGAGCACCTAGCTAAGGATTTCAACACCGCTTCAATCTCCTGATTGAACGACCCAAGAACACCTCCCAGGATTTCAAAATAACCGCTTCAATCTCCTGATTGAACGACCCAAGAACACCTCCCAGGATTTCAAAATAACCACTTAGAAAACGAATACAATATGAGATCTACGAACCAATCACTTTAGCAGTATAGTAACAATATAGTAGAGTGAGAGATGATTGGTTTTTGAAAATGAAGAACTTTGAAATATAGATCTGAAAATGAAAGCTCTTATTTTTTCTCTTTGCTTTTTGATTTGAAAGTACGTAGCAGAGAAGTGGAAAGTGGTGTGTTGAAGAGTGTGAAGCACCTCTCTATTTATAGGTTTAGGAAACGTAGGATTTTAAAAAAAACATTTAATGTAAATGAAGAATCGATTGTTTGATGAAGTTAAAAAGTAGGAGAATCGATTCTTTGCATTTAGACAACTTAGGAATCGATTCATTTGTCTTTGGAAGAATGAAGGAATCGATTCTTAGGACCTCCTGAGTAGGCAAGAATCGATTTTAACTTTGGTTTAAAGAAGGAGGAATCGATTCTTTAGTTTTGCTAAAATATAGGAGCAATCGATTATGAAGCTTTAGGAAGCATAAGAATCGATTGTGAGTGAAGTGCACAAGCATAGGAATCGATTCTTTGCTTCACAATAGATTGCCAAATCGATTTTATAGTCTTTTGAAATAGAAGGAAATCGATTCTTACCTTTGGCTTGAGTATATGTATGAATCGATTACATACTTCAAACATAGGGCAAGGAAATCGATTCTTGGCCTATAGGTGAGCCTAAAATCGATTTCATAGCCTATGTAAATAAGTATAAATCGATTTCATAGCCTATGGAACAAAATAGAAGTTGATTTTTGATTTCCACAAAATTGTTTTTAGGTTTAGGTGCCACCTTAGGCATGCATGCAAAAAATATTTTTCAAAACCCTAATTTTGATGCATCATGCATGTTTTCAAAACTCATCTCTCAGCTACTAAAATGTCATAAAACTGAAGGGATAGGATCTTACATTTGAGTCCTATCAAAAGCAGATAAACAATTAGGTCTTCAACTTCATTGTTGCTTCTTCTGCAAGCCATTGGACTTTAGTCCCTGCTCTTTGATTTATGTCCTGTACTTAATTCAACTTGAACCATTAGTAGATAAGGTGTAATTTGTTATCATACAAAACAAAGAGTGTTTGCCCTTGGTTCAACATTTGTTTCCGCGCTTTCTTGTATGATATTGAACACTATATCTTGCTGATGTTGATGGTCAGGGAACTGTTGTGGTTTTAACTATGTTTAAAACTGTTTTGGTATTATTCAGCGAAAAATTTATAGTGGTGTTCAGTATCTAGGCAGGAAATAGTATCTCTGATGTATTAGGGATGGTGCACTTAGGCATTTCTACTAGCTAGAAATATCGGGGTGTTACATTGGATGACCAAAATGTTAAAATATGTCTTCAAACGTCAAACCCAAATATCATGATTATGTAAAATAATCAGTAAGACCAAGAGATGCAAAAAAAAACCAAAAGGGAAAATAGGAAATCACTGGAAAGAATGAGATTTGGAAAAATCAGAAACTAAAAAATTCAAAAAAGAGAAAAACCTCTATTGTCGCTGTCGTGCCGGTCACCACCGCCGCACCTCTCCTTCTCGGCCTCCCTCATCTCTTCTTGTTTCTTTCTTCTTTCTCTCTCTATTTTTTGCTGCAGCTCCTTTTTTCTATCTCCACTCTCTCTCCTTCCTTCTCTCTTTCTTCATCATTTATTAAAGGAAAGAAAGATGATGAAGTAAACATTTAATGGAGATAAATGGCCCATGTAGTACACTTGGGTGGAAACATATAAACCACATAACTGAAAATACGTAGGACCATACGAAATAAATGAAGCTCACCATGAAAACAGAGGTAAAACATAACTACAAGCAGCACATGTATAGATCAAAAGTATGACATACGTGGGATCATACGGGCAACTTTCAACATAGGATTAATATGTTTAGATATTATTGAATTGGTTAACTTTTACTTATATTTGATTCCAAAAAATTGAGTGTTTTTTTTGCTTATAGTTAAGTTTATAGGTAGGGTGGGAATATGTCAGGTCGTCCGGCAAGGGCCTACGACCCGGCCTACGTCAGGCCCAGGCCAGACCAGACTTTTTCTTCAAATAGATCTGGCTAAAACTCTCTTAAATGCCTATTTAACTAAAAAGGCCAGGCTACAAACCATCGAAAAAGCCTTTTTAGCCTACTTAGCTAAATATAAATATTATTATTATATAAAATTTTGTACTTTATGTTAATCATAAAACTGAAAATATCACTACAAGAAAAGTTGGTTTTTTTGGCGGGCAAAATCTGCCGGAAAAGTCAAAAATCCGCCGAAAAATTAGACTTTTCGGCGAATTTTTCGTGCCGGTAGCCAGCTCACAGCAACCGGTTTCCGGCGCGCCGAAAATTTCCGGCTGATAATCCGCCGGAAACTCCCAAAAAAATCGCATAACTTTACCGGCGGATTATCCTCCGGAAATTCCGCCGAAATATCCGCCGGAAATGCTGTTGAATCCGCCGGTAAAAACTTTTTTTTTAAAAGAAAAATAAAAAATCCGCCGGAAACACCGTTAAATCTGCTGGAAAAACTTTTTTTTTTTTTAAAAAAAATCCGCGGAAAACCCGTTAAATCCGCCAGAAAATAATTTTCGATTTATTTAAAAAATTAATATTATTTTATTAGAAACTTTAATTATTAATTGATTTATTTATTAAAAAAATAAAAATTAGGATTGAAAATTAATAATTAATTTAATATAGTAATTAATTTTAAATAATAAATTAAAATAATTAAAAAAAATTAAAATTATTTTTTTAAAATAAAAAATAATAATTAAAATTAATAATATCGATCTTAATAATATACGAAATGAAAAACAATAATAGGTCTGAACTGAAGACGATTTAATTTAATTCAAATTTCAAATTGGAAAAAGTACTCAAATATCCATAACAAATACAAATGAAAACTTAAATTACAACAAAATAAAACAATTCAAAGCTACTCGGGTGACTGCTGGCCTGACTCATCATAATGATAATAGGTATCATCTGATGCAAGAAAAGCACTAATCGCATCGATATTAAGATCGATGTTTGAGTTGGGTTGGTGGGGTGACTGCTGCTGGGGGTGCTGGTATGGCTGGTATGGCTGCTACTAGCGTTGCCTAACCTGCTGCGGTGGATACTGCTGGGAATACTGGGGTGCATACTGCTGGGAATACTGGGGATGAGGCCACGACTGAAATGCACCGCCGAAATGCTGCTGCGGCAGGTAGGATGGCATATGTGATGATGATGGCCTCGAGTGCTGAGACATCAGCTGATCTTGCAAAAGCTTAAAGCGCTCCTCATTTATCCCAGCCTGCTCTGTAGCTATCCTAGCCTGCTCCTCCATGCGCTCCTCAGCTATCCTAGCTTTCTCCCGAAGCGCCTGCACTTTCCGTTCATTTTGCTCCTGCCGCTCGGCAAACTGACGACGGGCCTCGCTCAATTGCTGGGTCAATTGCATAACAGCATTCAACTGACTAGAATTAGGAACATAAGAGCGACCAGTACTCTCTGATCCAGAATGTGAAGAAGATAGACTCGGAATAATGCTTGTTCTGAAAGCAACCAGTCCTATACCACCAGATCCTACCATACGATTACTCTTTTGGGGACCAACTGCTCTCTCCCAAATATCACGAACTACTTTAGCCTCCTCCACAGGATCGATATCTGTCCCACTGCTCAGCTGTGACTCATGGTACTCAGCTAGCCCATCCTGGAAGCTCTCCTGAAAAAAATATCCCAACAAAGAAATAAATAACTAATTATTAATAATATATAATATAATAAAAACAATATATATATATATATATAAAGATAAGTATAAATAATAAACATTAATATATAATTGTAAAAGTAGTTTTACTTGAATATTCCTCGCCCGATCTGTAGCAAACTCACCAGTGTCCTCTCGCATATGAAGGTAGCGATGCAACTCAGGTAAAGTGACTGGCCTTTGATGCATCGCCTCCTATATATATACATATCGTGTTATTAATTGATACACATGATCGAAAATGACTAGTTAATTATAAATAATTAATTAATCAAGTAATAAAGTAATAAATTTACCAAACGTCTGTGATGGGATGCAGTATTAACACTCCCCCTGTGTGTATGCAGCCACCTTTTTCAGAAGCACGGTTCTTCTTGGCTTTCTCACAATAATTCTTAAATTCTGGTGTCTCCCAGTACTCTCTGAATGAAGCCCAAGTTGAGTCTCCCATATAAGATGGCTTCGCATTCTTATTGCGCGCATCCCGCAGCAATTCAGAATAGCGATGGGAACATCTCTTATGGAACACTCTCTCAACTTCTTTTTGCTGCTCTGGTAACCACGTACATTTTTCCTATTTAAGAAATTTACAATAATGTTGTTAATAAGACAAATTAATTAATCAAGTCAACAAGATAATACACCAAATTAATTATTTCGTAGAACAACTTAGCAAGAATGATTTTAACATCCTCGCAATTGCCTCTTTATCTTTTCTAACCGCCGTACAATTCTTCCAGCTGCCGGTGAAATTCTCCTTAATTGCTTTTGTGATGGCGATAGCTGTAGCCTTCGAAGGAAGAAACCTGTATTATATAAGTTATATAAAAGTTATATATAAGTTATATAAAATGCAACAAAAATAAATTATATAAGTTATATAAAAGGCAACAAAAATAAATTAATAAATAATAATATATAATACTTACGAATCGCCAGCAGTCTCCAATATGATACAACCATCAGCCGTATACCTCACCACCTCCTGGTTAACAGCAAATGTGCGTACCCTATCTGCATCAACATCTATCGGGGCTAAGCCCTCAGTACCATCAGGAATCACCGACTGGCCTGCAGTACTACTACTAGCACCCTCAGACCCAGGTGGTGGCAAATATCTGCCACCAGAAACAACAACACGAGCAGGCTGACAACGCCATCACCCGTGACAGGTGGAGGAACATATGTGTCGTCATGATCGGATCCTGAGTGAGACGATGCCATGACCGTATCTAGACATATACATTTAAACAAACAAATATATACTAAATAAGGTTAACATAAACATACTAATTAAACAAACATAAATTACATCCTTGATTAAAAATAGGTTAACATATATATTGTTGAAACATAAAATAACTAATTAATTGGAATCCCATTCATTCTTGTAACACCCCAGTATTTCTAACAGGTAGATACACTGAAATGCACAACTAAAGATGATCAGACGACACAGTTCCTGCTTAATTGTTGAACATACAAACTTTTTCTGAATTTAAACAAAGTGTTTGGAACATCCCGACTTCATATAATCGAAGTTATACGGTTCACAATCGTTAGGATTATAATACCAAATGTTCAACAACTAAAACAGAGAATACAAAATATGGTTCGTGCAACTCATAAGCAATACAAGTTATACAACCAAGACAAAACAACAAAGAGGATTAAAAGTATTCAAGGCTAAGTCCTTGACTCCTCCCATGGCACACCAGCTATTCGTGGCGAATTACCTTCCTCTTTCCCTGCTTCTTTGTAAAAACAACAACATTGATTGGGTGAGATAACATATCTCAGTGAGTTTTACCGTGCCCACTCACTAACACTCGGTTCAATTATTAAACATTTACAACATAAGTTGACAAACAATGTCCAGTGATTAATCGAAACGCCGACCGTGCAAGAACCACTAATCCCGGCGAATCGTGTACTTAACTTAGCATAAACCGGCCGTGCAAGAACCACTAATCCCGGTAACCCACGTTTGACCACGCCAAAACGTATACAAGGCCTAGGCAAGGGATCATGACTTCCCTCCCTAGTATGCTACATGTCGGGTCGTCACCCAACATGATACATATTAAAATATATATATCGTGTCCGCATTGGACCGTCTCTTAAGTTCTAGACATTCTAAAACCATAGTTGACTTATAACCCGTTTTATTTTTGATAAAATATGTCCCCACACCGCCACACGTGTACTATGACAAATCTTACTTAAACTTTAAGAAAACCTTTAACATATCAAACGACATCGAAAAATTGCAAAAGACCACTTTTTGGAAAGCTACGGATGTCTAGTTTCTGAATAAATTTTTGTTTTTGCAAAGTAATTAGCCAATTAGTACAGTTTTCAAAAATAGCCAGAGTGGTTCCTAGATTTGACAGAATCTGTCTCCTGATTTCTAGCACTTCTAAAATGACCAAAACTCAACCAATTGATCTAAAACTTGAGCCTAGAGCATAGAAAATTGTGTCTAGTTTTCAAAGAAATAAGAATCTTTCAAAAAGAAGTTCAATTGAGAGCACAAAGCCCAAAGCACTGAACCTATACCCAGCTTAACATCAGAAATTTGACCTAGCTTGGGATACCCATAACTCGAGCTACACAACTCCAATTTTGATGAAACCAGTGCCACAATGACCAAAATTAAGTATAGTTTCTAAATAAATCGACCACATAATTGTTTGATTCACAGAACATTCCCAGCTTCAAAAATACGGCACATATGTCCAGAATGCTTCCAGGATATTACCCCTAATTTGTGAAACTTTTAAACTGAGCTATACAACTCCAATTTGAACCAAACCAGTGTCAAAATGACCTAAATTAATCCTAGTTTTTAAAAAAACAAGCCCCATAATTTTTGGACTAAGATAAAGTTTCCAGTTTCAAAAATACAGTACCTATGTCCAGAATGCTTCCAGGATATTACCCTAATTTGTGAAACTTATAATTTGAGCTAGACAACTCCAATTTTGATGAAACCAGTGCCAAATTAAAGAGCCCTAAGTCTAGTTTTCAAAAATGTAGTACACAGAATTGTGTGATTACCAAAACTCACGCAACAGCCCAAATACTGAACACACATACAGAAACTTTCCAACAATGAAATCTCTTCATCAATTTTTCATATTTTTCAGCAAACAGCAATCAGAAAAATCAATATCGAAATATAAAACCCCTAAACGTGAGTAAAACTCACAGTTTGACGAGTCTCTGAGAAATCGCGACTTCGCTCGAACAATCGAACCGTAACCACTCGAACAATCCTCGTAATCGTTCAAATCGCTTCCGACGAAGGCTCCATTCTTCCCCATTCGAATCAGCAATCCAACTATTCTTTGTGCTACTGAATTCCTCTCCGGCCTATTGAATTGATGCCTCTCGAGACTTGACGACTCGAACCCAAAATCGACGAACTAACATTCCCAGCTCTTCTCTCGATTTCCAACATCAGTGTGCAGATTTGCAACACAAGTATCTAGGTCAATCCGTGACTAAAACTCCTCAAATCAGTGCCTACTGTGTAGAGAAATCTGTCTATTTTCTGATGGATAGTTCCAAACGCATGCAACCAGTAATCTAGGAGATATCACAGAAACAAGGGGACTGGTTCAGTACAGTGCCTGATTCTAATCCGAAAATTGTGAACACAATATCTCCCTCCATTCCAAATGAAACCCGATGGTTCTTGTGCCCAAAGTGAAGAACTTTGTGTCTAGTTTCCAGAAGAACAAAAATCAGGTTCATAGGAGCTGTGTACAGGTAGATATAATGTAAACACTGAAGATAGCACATATGGGTTTCACCCAGAATTTCTGTTGAACTTAACACATCAATCTCAACCACTTGTAGCCACGAATTGAGCTCCAACTCCCTGAACCAGCAACTCTACAATCTCCAGAACACCTTCCAATTCATAAAGTAAGCTCAGATTTGCCCTTACTCTAGTTCCACATAAACATGCATGGCTTCAAATTAAACAAAGCTCCATTGTTCCCACTTGGAGCACAAGTGGCCGAAAATGGTAGAGACGAGAGGAAGAGGAGTTAGCTTCAGAATTTAGGTTCATTGGAAAGGAATTAAAAAATGGAGGAGGATGAACTATGGAGGACTTACATGCAAGAAGAATCCCAGCTCCTCTCTTTACTTCCTCTCCTTTCTCCTCTCGCCCCCTTCACTCTTTTTCTCTCTCAAGTTTTTCTGGTTTTCCTCTCTTAATGATTTTCAGTAAATGGGTTCAAGTGAGGTGGAGAGGGAGTTCAGTCTATTTGGGGCTGAGGTGAGTAAGAGGTGTGAAATGACCATAATGCCCCTCAGCTCCAAATCTACTTTTAATTCCTTGCTTAGGCCATAACTCGACGGTTGGATACTAATACGTTTTGAGCCTATGGTTATACGGAAAAAATCTCGTTTTCTCGATCATCGATAGTGGAGTCACGCAAAATTAATTCGCTCGAATAGCAATTTACCTATAATTCCCATAGATCGGATCTCTAAAATTTAGGGATGTTACAATTCTCAAAATCATCATCATCAGAGGAGTGAATTCTTGATACACCAATGTGGTCTGTTGCAACTTCATCAGCATGTTCTTCGTCATCAAGTTCATCGCCAGTGTTTGGCCCATCACATAAACGAGTAATGGGTTCAACTTGAATCACTTCATTTACATTAGCCATCTCTTCCATTTGATATGGCACATCTTCCACCGTGTCATCATTTGTCTCAATGCGACCTCTTGGTTTAGTTTTAATTGCGACACACCAAACACGCCTATCAGTCCGCGTTGACGGATAAGGGACATAATAGACTTGTCTCACATTTTGTGCAATGACGAACGGATCATACAGTCGATATCTACTATTCATTTTAATGTCCACTGTATTTGACTTTGGTTTCACCTTTGTTCCTCGAGCAAACGGATCAAACCAATTACAATAAAAAACCACTACCTTCTGACTAAAATCTAGATGGGGGTACGAAAGTTCATATATGTGTTGAACCACACCATAAAAATCATCTTCACCTCCTCCAGTGACACCCTTCATGCAAACTCCACTATTGACTGTTTCTCTGCCCTGTGTCCATTCATTGGTGTGAAATTTGTATCCATTGACAAAGTATGTGTGCCATCCTTTAACACATCTTCGAGGACCGTCTGATATGTTCCTCAAGTGTTGGTTGGTAGGAGTTGGTGGGAGGGCATAAACATGTTGCCTAAACCACGTTGGAAAATGTGCATTAATATGAGCAGAAGATTGTTGCTCACTTACGTCCTCTGATGACAAGAATTCCCTAAAAAGAAATAATTAATTGTTACACATTTGTCTACTTTATATTAACTAATTAAGATCGATAGTTAATCTTGAGGAACATACTCAATAAATGGTTGCACCTCAGTACAGTTTATCAACACATGAACATGTGCTAAACTTAACTCTTCATCTGTTAGCCAGTGAATTGACTCCTTCCCAGATGGACGACTGGGTAGACAAAAGACAGACAAAGCTAAATGATGTCTAGGACATTCAGTATCCATTTCATTTCGACTGCTTCCAGGAGCAAACTCATTCTTGAAATAATAAGAACAAAAATGGGTTGTTTCCCGGTGTAAGTAAGAAGAACATATTGTTGACTCTCTGTCATATGATATAAGTTGCTCAATTTTAGGACCAAAACTGCATGAGTTTGATTGTAATTCTGTCATTATCAGAGGAATTAGCATAGTTTAGATCAAATGTATTAGGAAGTCAATTGTAAGCAATTTCCAGCATTTTTGGTGTTATTCTGTACTTGAAGACCTCCAAGTGTTGTGGCGTCATCTAGCGAACCAGACATTTGCCTAGGGACGCAGCAGGACTTGGAAGGAGTGGTTTCTGGAAGATATCGCGTCGCGACCAGGAGGCGTCGCGTCACGATGCAGATGATTTATTTCGCAGTATTTGCTTCTGGATGATTTCACGTCGCGACGGCCTCGTGTCGCGTCGCGATGGTGCGGCAAAAATTAGGGTTTTTAAGCAGTTTTCAGCGAATTGTTCAGGGACTTCGTCTGGGGAGCAGTGCTAGGGTTTGGAGCAGCAGCTGGGGGCGAATTTGGAGGCTTTCCTACACCTTGGGAACAAGGGTTTGAAGGTTTTGATGGATTCTTACTTATATAATCTTCTCCTACTCTTGATGAATCATGTACTTGTGATCACCATAGGAATATGGGGTTGGATGCATGAATTCTCTAGTTCTTAAGTTTATTGCTTTACCAATTGGCATGATTCACTTAAGGAATTAGGGTAACTCAATTAGGAAAAAGGGGTTTTGAGGCAAGGAATTGTCCTTAATCTACCTTAGTGAATTGAATCTGGTAAATTAAATGATAATTCGAGATTGATTGAAGGTCATGTGGTAGCATAGGGGAGAGGAGTCAATCCCTAATCGCTTTTATCTTACTTTGTTTTACAAACTTTTTGTTTCACTGTTACCGTTAACTCACTTTTAGTCCCATTGTCACTTCTAAGAATTAAGTAACTTGCCTATTGATAATAAATCACAATCCCTGTGGATACGACCGGTACTTACCGTAATTTTATTACTTGCAACGTTTTCAGTACACTTGCTGAATACTTAACACATATCGATCCTTCAACTTTAGCTTTGTTTTTCACCAATCATTTTGAATCACCCATGAACCTAGAGAAAATGATATTAATTAACATAATAATTAATATCGATTTTAAACTTGTTTCTTATATTATTTTTAACTTGTTTCTTAGATCAATTGGTAGTGGGAATGCATTGAGCATGTACCTAAGCCTCAGGGTACATGGTTCGATTCCCACGGAAGGCAAAAACTCCACATGGGGGGTGGAGAAGGTCATGATGTGCAGTGCTGGGGTATCCTACTAGAAAGAAAAGGGCCCAGGCTGTTACAATAAAAGGCGCCTTTTTTTGTAACATCCTGGGCCCTTTTCTTACTTAGTAGGCTACCCATCAATGCACTCATGACCTTCTCTACTCCCTCTGTAGAGTTTTTTCCTTCCGTGGGAATCGAACATTGTACCCTGGGGCTCAAGTACAATCTCAATGCATTCCCACTACCAATTGATCAAGTAGATCAATTGGTAGTGGGAATGCATTGAGCATGTACTTGAGCCCCAGGGTACATGGTTCGATTCCCACGGAAGGCAAAAACTCCACAGGGGGTGGAGAAGATTATGAGTGCATCGTGGGGGCCAAGGCCAAATCCCAGATGTTACAAAAAAAAGGCGCCTTTTTTTGTAACAGCCTGGGCCCTTTTCTTTCTAGTAGGCTACCCCAGCACTGCACTCATGACCTTCTCTACTCCCCTGTAGAGTTTTTGCCGAAGGAATTACTCACGGAATTACTCGCACTATTGAAAGAAATGTTGCCGAAGGATAATGTGCTCCCTTCTCGAACGTATGATGCAAAACAAATGTTAGGGTCCATTGGCTTGAACTATGAGAAGATACACGCTTGTCCCAATGATTGCATTTTATTTCAGAATGAACATGCATTGTTAAAGTCGTGTCCTAAATGTAATGCGTCGCGGTATAAAAAGAAAGAATATACTCCAGAAAAGGTGTTGTGGTATTTTCCCATAAATCCTCGATTTAGGCGCATGTACCGTAGTTTTGAAGATGCAAAACACTTGACATGGAATGAGGATGAAAGGATTAAAAATGGCATGCTACGACACCCGGCGGATTCTCCGCAATGGAAAAAAATTGATATTGATTATCCTGATTTCGGGTTGGATCCAAAAAACCTACGACTTGCATTGTCTGCTGATGGATTTAACCCGCACGGTATTCAGAGTAGCTCCCACAGTACATGGCCCGTGATTTTGGCAATCTATAACTTACCTCCATGTCTTTGCATGAAACGCAAATATATGATGTTTTCTTTGTTAATTTCTGGGCCCAAGCAACCGATGATGATGGTATTGAGGGCGACCCTTTCTTCGGGACATCACTACCAATAGTAGGGGAAAGTACTCCTAGAGAGGATGTTGTGTATGTTAGAAATGATCATAGTGATGGAATTACAATTCGTCAAAAACAAAGTACCAAGAAGCGAATTGCAAATAAAATTATATCCAAGAAAAGGAAAAGGTAATTTAGACTTACATCAAATGCTTTTTCTGCTTGTCTCTTCTTTATCTATCTACATAGTTTTCATTTTTTTTGACTGGTTATTTATTTTGGATAAATAAATATAACAATAACAATGATTATGTTTTATTACAGGTCAGATGGCAGATCATAGTGATCATGGTAGTGGCCATGACAGCGGTCATGAGAGTGATGTTGGAAACTATATCAGGAAGCAGGCTCCCCGTGGAATGACTGTCAAAAAGGATATCATCGATCGGATAAATAAAGGAAAAGGAAAATTATCAGTAAGTTACTAATTACTAATTAACTTAATTCAATACTTAGTTTTAATTGTTTGTTAACTAATTTACTAATGACATAATGCAGGTCGAGTGGAATGTTAAGGGTCGGCCAATTGGAAGAAACGGCACACGGTTGATTACCTTCGTTGGTAGTAAGGTAAAACAAATTATACCAATTACAATCACTAGTTGGAATGAGAGAAACAATGCCGTTTTGAGGAAACAAAAAGAGGAGTTCTGGTTAACAATACAAGTATATAATTTTAGATCTCTTTAGTTAGCTTATTTAATCAGAATATGTGTAAGCAGAATTCCATATATATTTATATCATTTTCATTGAATATGTGTAAGCAGAATTTATTTGATGTGGATAAGTCTCGAAAAGCCTGGTTAATGAAGGAAGCTGGAAAGTTACATCGGAATTTCAGGACTAGTCTAACAAATAAATGGCTGAGAGATCATAGGGGAAACATTAGATGGGAGCCTCCACCACTATATAGTGGATTTATTACAGAGGAGGATTGTAACACCCCAGTATTACTAACTTGTAGAAATACCAAAATACACAGCATGGCATGCATCAGAGTTGACTTGTATGCCTGGAATATTGAACACAACTAAAAACTTGGATAAATAATTATCAAACGGTTCCATGGACCTCATTAAACTTAACATAAATTACTTAAGCCTCGTGACTTAAAACTTATACAACCCGGTGTTCAATATCCAAAACATAAACAGCGGAAACGATTTACAAATGTTAGCTAGTAATAGTTATACAATCGAAAATACAAAGACTACAAACGGGAAAAAGGCATAAACATAAAACTGAGTCTTCAATAATAGCTCCATGAAGCACACCGGCTAACCGTGCTTCTTCGCTCTTGCTTTTCCCTGTTTCTCTGTAAAAACCACAATAATAAAGGGTGAGATAAACATTATCTCAGTGATACCTATCGACACCCCTTACTAACACTAGGGTTCATTATGCATCATTTTCATCCGTAGCCCAAGTTTGGATAGCTACGTGTAACATATCATACTAACACAACATCGAGGACCCGCAGTTTCAGTTCCCCGATGAACCCAGTCCACTAATCCTTTCATCAGTGAGCAAACATAGAAGGGGCCTAAGTTATGGGCTCATGACTTCCCTCCCCTAGTGTGCTATCATAGAGGTCGTCACCCCTTTATCATACATTGATCATTTCATCAAGTAGTTCATTATCATACCTTGAATAAATCAAGTAATTCTTTATCATATCATTATTTAACATACCTTGATACTATATCAAGTCATCTTAGTGGTTACCAAAACCTCAATGGACCTTTAGTCCATTGTATTACATATACTTGTGTTTTTCTCACTCGTAACCCTAATCGGTTATCGTACATTTAACATACTTGGACAATTTCCAATATCTCATTCATACCTACACTTATTTATGTGGATTATAGTTTATTTGTCAATACATAGGGTTGGAAAAGGGATTAGAATGAACTTGGAACCAATTGTAATGGCCTAAAACATGTTTTGAAAGAGGGTAACAGAAGCTGACGCACGGTCTGTGCACTAAGGCGCACGACCCGTGCGTGTTTTTAAAAATCTTGGCACGCAGAGACCGAACAGGGCACACGACCCGGGCGTGTTTTAAAAGCGTTTTGTGTAGCATGCGCACGACCCGTGCGCAGGGGCGCACGGTCCGGGCGTATGCATCAGTGCCCAGAAATTTGCTGTTTTCATGAAACGTTACCATCCCGTTCGATTCCAATATTCATCTCGATCGATTCCCGAACATAACAACACATAAACTTGGCACCAAACAGCAATCATAATCAATCCAATCAATCACACAATATCATCACATAATCGTTCATCCAAACACATTAAACGTTACGGTTTCAAAATACGGTTTTTGACGCTAAAACTTACAAACCGAAAATAGTAACAGAACATGAAATTTATCATTTTGACAACAATTCCCTAAGAGAGTATAGAACTCACCCGAAGTGACGAATCCTCAAACAATCGATATTTCTCACGACGACACCGACAAGATAACACTCGAACGATCCCCGTATCGATTTCCACGCTATCCAAACCACTCAAAAACTAACCCAAACGAACCAAACTCGAATTCCAGCAACTACAATCCTGTTATACTATGTCAATCTACGATGTGGATGTTCCGTCACCCTAATATTGCTCTAGGTACAACATGCAAGCTACATTCAGCTCCTAGGATACATTTTCGGCTATTTTGAGCTTGAGGCTCTACAATGGTGAAATGAGATGGATGAGGGTGCAAAGGATGATGTGGGTATCAGAATGTAGAGGAGAAGAAATGGAAGTGAATGGTGAAGAAAAATTGGGCATGCATTGAAGGTTGACCCCTCTTCCTCCCTTCTCTCTCCCTTGCGACTTCCTCTCTTTCTCTCCTCTCAATTTCTGTTTCAGCAGCTTTGTGAGATATGAGTTATGAGTGTGTGGGTGTGTGTTTTGCTGGAAGTGAGGGAAAACTTATGACTTCAGATGATGGTGTTTTAAAAGTAAAAGACCATAAGGCCCCTACTCCTTAACTCTTACTTAAACCACTTTTAAGCCATTACTCAATTAATTATTTCTTATCATGAGCATAATTAAACAAACAACACATAATTATTTCATTTAATCCATGGCCATCATCTCATAATTAATAATTTATGCTAATTATACTCAGCTTAGCTAATTAATTTATTATGACCTCTTGCTGATTTCAATAAACGAAATTAGCTAAATTGGGGATGTTACAAGGATTGGGGTATATTTGTTAGGAAATGCACCGAAGATTCAGAATTCTTGGTTAGTACTATAATCTATTAAGTTATAACTTAAAATATATTTGACAATAATATATTCTGCATTAATGTATACTTATCTCTCTAAATAGAAAGCAAGCCAAGCGAATCGAGAGAGAGCTTCTGCTTGTGAGTACCCTTATAGAAGCGGTGCTAGTGGATATCAAATTATTGAAGAGAGATTGGTAAGACACAATAAGCTTGATTTCTTTTCGTTTAATGAATCTTTTGATTTATAATTTCTTAACATTTGGTAAATTTAAATATAGTTGGAGGAGAGTGGGAAAGATCCTAGTAAAGAAAGTATTGAACAGCATGTTTTGTGGGTAGAGGCCCGACAAAACAAGGATGGGGAGATTGTGGATCCCAAAACTAAGGAGGTGACTCATAGAATTGTAAGTATTTCCAAAATTCAAATATTGTTTGGAAACTTTTATGATCTTTATAATACTTTTGTTTGTGAATCAGGAAACCATATCACAGGCTGTATCATAGGGAGAGATCACTAATTGCTCTAAAAAGGAAATCCTTGCTCATGCCTTGGAAAGGGAAGAATACTCGGGTCGTACAAGGGGTTGTGGATTTGGAGTTAATCCAACCGACTACCTTGGACCAAAGAAGCAAACTCATGATGAGCATCATGATTGTCAACAAAGTAGAGAGTTGCGAGTATTGTATGAAGATCTAAGGGCTGAACTTAGTCATTTCAAAATGCAATATGGGTTGGTTTTGCCTACGGTATCATCCCCTGCCACAGATAGCTCACGATATAGCTGCACCATTCCGTCAATTGAGGTATTAATTGTTTTTTTTTACAATAAATAAGGAATTAATTATTAAACTCTCTTTCTGGTACATATATATTACATCAAATAATGTCTTTATTATTTTTTGTTTATAATTGATTTAGGACAACAATGAGTGTGAGTGTGAATTGTATATGTCAAACCCACATCAAATGGTTGCAATAGGCTCTATATGTAAACAATTGGGTCCCTTGATGCACAATTTACCCCTACCTCCAGATCATCTTAGAGTCAGAGTTGATTGTGAAATTGTGGGGGATGCACCATTGCCTATTCCAGTTAACAGTATAAATTTACTGATTGTGCAAAATGCAGTTGGTACCTTTGTGGCATGGTCAGCTAATAACTCACAGAAATGTGAGTTATTTGCATTCAGTCAAATGGGAATTATCTTGATCCATAAGTAAACTATGCTTTAAATTGTAGTAGATATCTTCATATTAGACACTAATGAACTCATGGATGTTAATTATAATTTGGGCACGCAAGTGCCAATTTTGTGGAATTTAATCTGTGTGCTCAGTGTGCAGGACATTCTTAAGTATTTCAGTGCTAAGGCGGGTGCTATGACGGGTGCCGCGACAGCATCACTGCGAGTAACAGGATAGGATCTTGACTAGGCGAAGCGCCTCACTAAGCGCAGCAGAAAAGGAAACTTTATCTTCTAGCGAGCAAGGCGCCACCGTAAGCAATAAGCTAGCGTGAATTCTAGGGTTTGTTATAACAAACCAATTGCAAAAGGCCCAAGAGGAGGCGCGCCGTGCTGCCAAGGCCCATATATAGGCATCCACCCTAGTGAAGACGGCACGCGACATATACGCAAATTCAGAGGAGAACAAGAGAGAGGAGTTCTGAACATGAGAACCCTACCTCCACTAAACACCACACTCATCCAGTTGCAGTTGTAACGCCCTAAAATAATTTAATTAAATTAATTAATTAAGTTATTTGAGGGATTACAAAATTATTTAAGTGGAATAATTAAGTTGGATTTGTTTTATTTTAGGGGGTGTGATGAACTAATAGGGGTGGTGTGAAAAATGGGCCCAAGTCACTTAAGTGACCCAAGCCCATTCCTTTTATCCTAAAGCCTCAAAAACCTAAACTAAATTCCATCTTCACCAAAGAAAGAAATCAGCGAATACTGAGAGTGAAGGGAGTAAGTGAGGCGCAACTTTCAGCAAGGAGGAGAAGGAGAGTTTTGATTCATCTTTGCTCTAGGTAAGCTCTTTGATCCTCTTTTCCCTTCCATTTTTCTTCTCTTGCAAGTAGTGGGTTCAAATCACTCTTCTTCCACTGTTGCGATTTTTTTTCTTTTCCTCCATGGTTGTTGCTGCTGGCGCGACTTGCGAATAGAAGAGGAGGGAGGGGAGCTGCTGCCATTTTCGTTCTTGAGGCTTAGGGGTGGCTGAGTTCTTCAATCACAAGGTTAGGGGGCTCTATTTATACTTATAATAATGCTTAAGTTGGATTGTTGTAGTGATGGGCTGAATTGGGTGTTTTGTGAGATGATTGAACAATTGATTAAATTGGGTTGTTGTAGTGATATAGGTTGATTTGTTGTGTTGTGAAATGGTTGCTACTGACAGTGAGATGAAAACAAATGTTAATGATATAGTTAATGAATTGTTAAGTAAATTAATATAATTGTTGAATTGTTGGTTTAGTGGCATCATTGAGTAATTGCTACTGCTTTTAGTTGTGTTAGTTGTTTGGGCTGAATTGGAATCTTATTGTTATTGAAACTAAGTTAGTTGAAATGTTGTATAATTATTATGGTTGAATTGTTGTTACTTTCGATTTACCACTGTGCTGGGAAGTTAATGAATAAAGTGTAAATGTTGGATTAGTGTGTTATTTGAAATAGAAAATGGTTGCTGCCTATTGTTTTAATGAAAGGTTAGTCTAGGAATTGTTAAGTAATTGATAAGCATTATTATAGTTAAACAAGTGTTAAGTACTATTATAGTTTGAATAATTGTTAAACATTTAATATAGTTTGATAGTTAAATAATTGCTACTGATCGGATTAGTTGATGAGTTAAGTAGTCGATGAATTAAGATAATTGAATGGTAAATAAAGGCTACTGTTGAGTATTTCGATGAGCTTGTTGGATTGTAAGAATTAGATTACTAGCCTAAGAGTAATAAGCGGTGTG
Organism: Astragalus membranaceus; assembly: GCA_039519185.1. Lineage (NCBI taxonomy): Eukaryota > Viridiplantae > Streptophyta > Magnoliopsida > Fabales > Fabaceae > Astragalus > Astragalus membranaceus. Next base: position 18,366,910 of record CM076851.1, on the reverse strand, counting down.
TACGGAGTTGTAGTTAATCGGAGATGTGAAAGCGGTGAGGGACTCCGGTCCAAAGCGGTGCGGTAACCTTAAGACCTTTATGTTGACTATATTAAGTTGAGGAATGCAAAGCGGCGAGTTTACTAATTATTATGGATCATGTGTGGTGTTGTGGTGCATAGTCATAGTGTCGCATGACTCATGTTGCATAAAGCGGTGTGTCGGCTTCGGCCAAAGCGGTGTGGTGGCTTCGGCCAAAGCGGTGAGTGCCCTCCAGGCTAATAGCGGTGATGATGGATCCACATGCATGTTGCATTACATGCATTAGTCGAGCATTTGATGAGTTTATGGATGAATTATGAATATGATTATTGTTGTTGATAATGTGGTGAATTGATATGACTTAGTGTTGCTTGCTGCCTTCCTTACTATAACGCCTTTCTTAATCATTATTATTTGTGTAAAGAGACTCACCCTACTGCCTTTGTTGCTTCTTATGTCGGCAACTTGCAGGTGATCGAGAGTGAGGGCATCCTTATGCCTCTTTTCTAGTAGTGTGTCAGCTCTGATATGTAGCACCAGGGGGAGGGCGTAGTATTAATATATTTGTCGTTTTGATTGTATTGGATTGTTACGTTGATGTATGGATGCCATTATCCTGTGTTGAGGATATTATTATTTATGTGCTGTAAATTAAAACAGGTGTTGTGGGCCCGTCCCCAAATTATTCGTGCTATATATCATGCTGTTAGATTGTTGACCGTATGTCACTGTTTTAATCTGGTTGATTTATAAGCGGTGAAATGTGACGCTTCCTTTCAAAAGAAAATCTTTTTTTTTCATTAAACTCTGATATAATAATATAATAATAGTTGATATAGAAGGGGGGGTGTTACATTAGTGGTATCAGAGCTGAAGTTGGTCTGTCCGACCAAGTGTCTAGGTGTTATGTCTGTTGTATCTAATTATGTTTATTTGTGTAGAAATCTGATTCGATGGCAAGACGTGATGATGCTGCTTTGGCTGCTGCTCTGCAAGCCATAGCTCAAGCTGTTGGGAATCAGCACACGGCTGCTGATGCTAATGCTCGTAACTTAGCAACGTTCCAGAGGGAAAATCCACCCACCTTCAAGGGTCGGTATGACCCCGATGGAGCCTTGGCCTGGTTAAAGGAGATAGAGCGGATCTTCCGTGTCATGGAGTGTTCTGCTGCTCAGAAAGTGAAATTGGGAACTCATATGCTAGCAGAGGAAGCTGACGACTGGTGGTTGGGAATGCTGCGGAGATTGGAAAATGCTGGTGTGGAAGTTACTTGGGAAGTTTTCACAAGGGAGTTCAAGAGAAAGTACTACCCTGAGGATGTGCGAGCTAAAAAGGAAGTGGAATTTCTAGAGCTGAAGCAGGGAAATAAGACGGTAGCTGAGTATGCCGCCAAATTTGAGGAATTAGCCAAGTTTTGTCCTTACTATGCCAATGATGCTGATTCGGAGTTCTCCAAGTGTGTCAAATTTGAGAGTGGTCTGCGCCCTGATATAAAGAAAGCAATTGGGTATCAAGAGATTCGGGATTTTGCTAGATTGGTTGATAAGTGTAGGATCTATGAGGAAGACAGTAATGCTGCTTACAAGGCTGTGACGGAAAATAGGAATTCTCAGTTTAGGGCAAAGCCCTATGATGTTGCTGGAAGTAAAGGTAAGTGGAAAGCAGGTTCTGGTCAGAAATCAAGTGGGGGAGGTGCCCCTTCGGACATTGTGTGTTATTCTTGTAAGAAGCCTGGTCATAAGAGTAATGAGTGCCCCGAGGCCAATTGTTTCAAGTGTGGTCAGAAGGGCCATAAAGCTGCTAACAGTGAAAAGAAAGGGGTTGTTTGCTATAATTGTGAAGAAGTGGGGCATGTGAGTGCTAATTGTCCTAAACCCAAGAGGGAGAGAGCTAAAGGGAAAGTGTTTGCGCTGGCAGGATCCGAAGATGCTAACGAGATTAGAGGTACTTGCATTATTTATGGTATTCCTGTGATTGCTATAGTAGATACCGGTGCTACTCATTCTTTCATTGCTTCATTATGTGCTGAAAAATTGGGTCTTGAATTGTCTTCTATGATGAGGGAGATGGTTATTGATACTCCAGCTAAGGGGTCGGTAACTACCTCCCTAGTGTGTGCTAAGTGTCCTCTGTCAGTCTTCGGCAGAGATTTTCTTGTGAACCTTATTTGTTTGCCTTTGGAGGGATTGGACGTTATCCTTGGTATGGACTGGTTAGTTGATAACCATGTGCATATCAATTGCTTCGAGAGATCTGTGAGTTTCCTTGTCCCTGAGGAAGAAGAATCTGCCTTACTGCCTGCTGGTCAATTGCGTAGGTTAATGAGGGAAGAAGTTCATCTATTTGCCTTGATGGCGTCTCTGTCTGTTGAAAGTCAAGATATTATTGAGGGGTTGAAGGTAGTGTGCGAATTTCCGGAAGTGTTCCCTGATGAGATTCCGAGTGTTCCGCCAGAGAGGGAGATTGAATTTACTATTGATCTTGTGCCGGGTACGAGGCCTGTGTCTATGGCACCGTACCGGATGTCGGCGTCTGAATTATCTGAATTGAAGAGTCAGCTAGAGGAGTTACTTGAGAAGAAGTTCATAAGGCCTAGTGTGTCGCCTTGGGGAGCACCTGTATTGTTAGTGAAGAAGAAGGATGGAAGCATGAGGCTTTGCGTGGACTATAGACAATTGAATAAAGTGACAATCAAAAACAGGTATCCGCTTCCGAGAATTGACGACTTGATGGACCAGTTGGTGGGTGCTAAGGTGTTTAGTAAGATCGACTTGAGGTCGGGTTATCACCAAATCAAGGTGAAGGATGAGGACGTTCAGAAGACAGCTTTTAGAACGAGATATGGGCACTATGAATATTCTGTAATGCCGTTCGGTGTTACCAACGCACCCGGGGTGTTTATGGAGTACATGAACCGTACCTTTCATAGCTATTTGGATCGTTTTGTAGTAGTTTTTATAGATGATATTCTGGTGTATTCCAAGACGGAAGAAGAGCACGCAGAGCACTTGAGGTTAGTGCTAGAAGTATTGAAGGAAAAGAAGCTTTATGCAAAATTGTCAAAGTGCGAGTTCTGGTTGCATAAAGTGAGTTTTCTTGGCCATGTGATTTCTGGTGACGGTATAGCTGTAGACCCAGCCAAGGTTGATGCTGTGTTGCAGTGGGAGAGCCCAAAGTCAGTGACTGAGATAAGGAGTTTCTTGGGTTTAGCCGGTTACTACAGGAGGTTTATAGAGGGTTTCTCTAAGCTAGCCCTTCCGTTGACTCAACTGACGTGTAAGGGAAAGGCTTTTGTGTGGGATGCCCGGTGTGAAGAGAGCTTCAATGAGTTGAAGAAGAGGTTGACTACATCTCCTATTTTGGTATTGCCTGTTCCAGAGCAACCGTTTGTAGTGTATTGCAATGCTTCCAAGATGGGTTTAGGAGGTGTGCTGATGCAAGATGGTAAGGTAGTAGCCTATGCGTCTAGGCAGTTGAGAATTCACGAGAAGAACTACCCTACTCACGATTTGGAGCTTGCGGCGATTGTCTTTGCTTTGAAGATTTGGAGACACTATTTGTATGGTGATAAGTTTGAGGTGTTCAGTGACCATAAGGGGTTGCAGTATTTATTTGATCAGAAGGAGCTGAATATGCGACAAAGGAGGTGGCTAGAATTATTGAAGGACTATGACTTTAACTTGAATTACCATCCGGGGAAGGCTAATGTTGTAGCCGACGCTTTGAGTAGGAAGCCCCTTCATGTGTCTGCAATGATGGTGAAGGAACTCGAATTGATTGAGCAGTTTCGGGATTTAAGTTTGGTCTGTGAGGTAACGCCTAAGAGTGTAAGACTGGGAATGTTGAAGATTCACAATGAATTTTTAGATGTTATTAGAGAGGCTCAGAAACAAGATATTAAGTTAGTTGAAGCAGCAGTTGGGATTGATCATTCCGAGAGTAAGGATTATGAGATAGATGCACAAGATGTGTTGAGACACCGTGGAAGAATTTGTATTCCTGATGACGAAGAAATTAAGAAAGCAATCCTTGAAGAGGGACATCGGAGCAAGTTGAGTATCCACCCAGGAGCCACAAAGATGTACCAAGATTTGAAGAAACTGTTTTGGTGGCCGGGCATGAAGCGAGATGTAGCCCAATTTGTGTATGCTTGTTTGACATGTCAGAAATCTAAGGTAGAGCATCAGAAGCCGGCAGGGTTGATGCAGCCATTGGATGTTCCGGAATGGAAGTGGGATAGTATCTCCATGGATTTTGTAACTGGGTTGCCGAATACAGTTAGAGGATTTGATGCTATATGGGTGATTGTGGACAGGTTGACGAAATCTGCGCACTTTTTGCCGATTAATATGACTTATCCGGTCCCGAAGTTGGCAGATATTTATGTTAAAACAATTGTGAAGCTGCATGGGGTTCCGTTGAGTATCGTATCTGATCGGGATCCCCGGTTTACTTCTGAATTTTGGAAAAGCTTGCAAGAGGCCTTAGGTTCTAAATTGAGATTGAGTTCCGCTTATCATCCCCAGACAGATGGGCAGACGGAAAGAACTATCCAGTCACTAGAGGATTTGTTGAGAGCATGCGTTCTGGAACAAGGAGGTTCATGGGATTCCCATTTGCCATTGATTGAATTCACTTATAATAATAGTTTTCATGCGAGTATTGGGATGGCGCCTTTCGAGGCATTGTATGGTAGGAGGTGCAGGACACCCTTGTGTTGGTATGAATCAGGGGAGAGTGTGGTGTTAGGCCCTGAGATTGTGCGGGAAACTACAGAGAAGGTGAAGATGATCCGAGAGAAGATGAAAGCCTCGCAGAGTAGGCAGAAGAGCTATCATGATAAGAGAAGAAAGGATCTGGAGTTTCAAGCCGGTGACCATGTATTCTTGAGAGTCACTCCGGTGACAGGTGTGGGTCGTGCCTTGAAATCTAAGAAGCTAACCCCTCGTTTTATTGGCCCATACCAGATTTTGGAAAGAGTTGGGAAAGTTGCCTATCGGGTGGCATTGCCACCTAATTTGTCTAATCTGCATGACGTGTTCCATGTATCTCAGTTGCGGAAGTATGTACCTGATCCGTCGCACGTAATCCAGATGGATAATGTAGAGGTGAGGGAGAACCTCACCGTGGAAACTATGCCAGTTAGGATTGAAGACCGGGAGGTAAAGGTGTTAAGAGGCAAAGAGATCAATTTAGTGAAAGTGGTTTGGTTGGGAGCCGTGGGCGAGAGCATGACGTGGGAATTGGAAAGTAAGATGAAAGAAGCCTATCCAGAGTTATTCGATTCAGGTAATTTCGAGGACGAAATTCTTTAAGTGGGGGAGAGTTGTAACGCCCTAAAATAATTTAATTAAATTAATTAATTAAGTTATTTGAGGGATTACAAAATTATTTAAGTGGAATAATTAAGTTGGATTTGTTTTATTTTAGGGGGTGTGATGAACTAATAGGGGTGGTGTGAAAAATGGGCCCAAGTCACTTAAGTGACCCAAGCCCATTCCTTTTATCCTAAAGCCTCAAAAACCTAAACTAAATTCCATCTTCACCAAAGAAAGAAATCAGCGAATACTGAGAGTGAAGGGAGTAAGTGAGGCGCAACTTTCAGCAAGGAGGAGAAGGAGAGTTTTGATTCATCTTTGCTCTAGGTAAGCTCTTTGATCCTCTTTTCCCTTCCATTTTTCTTCTCTTGCAAGTAGTGGGTTCAAATCACTCTTCTTCCACTGTTGCGATTTTTTTTCTTTTCCTCCATGGTTGTTGCTGCTGGCGCGACTTGCGAATAGAAGAGGAGGGAGGGGAGCTGCTGCCATTTTCGTTCTTGAGGCTTAGGGGTGGCTGAGTTCTTCAATCACAAGGTTAGGGGGCTCTATTTATACTTATAATAATGCTTAAGTTGGATTGTTGTAGTGATGGGCTGAATTGGGTGTTTTGTGAGATGATTGAACAATTGATTAAATTGGGTTGTTGTAGTGATATAGGTTGAATTGTTGTGTTGTGAAATGGTTGAATCATTGCTACTGACAGTGAGATGAAAACAAATGTTAATGATATAGTTAATGAATTGTTAAGTAAATTAATATAATTGTTGAATTGTTGGTTTAGTGGCATCATTGAGTAATTGCTACTGCTTTTAGTTGTGTTAGTTGTTTGGGCTGAATTTGAATCTTATTGTTATTGAAATTAAGTTAGTTGAAATGTTGTATAATTATTATGGTTGAATTGTTGTTACTTTCGATTTACCACTGTGCTGGGAAGTTAATGAATAAAGTGTAAATGTTGGATTAGTGTGTTATTTGAAATAGAAAATGGTTGCTGTCTATTGTTTTAATGAAAGGTTAGTCTAGGAATTGTTAAGTAATTGATAAGCATTATTATAGTTAAACAAGTGTTAAGTACTATTATAGTTTGAATAATTGTTAAACATTTAATATAGTTTGATAGTTAAATAATTGCTACTGATCGGATTAGTTGATGAAATAAGTAGTCGATGAATTAAGATAATTGAATGGTAAATAAAGGCTACTGTTGAGTATTTCGATGAGCTTGTTGGATTGTAAGAATTAGATTACTAGCCTAAGAGTAATAAGCGGTGTGTACGGAGTTGTAGTTAATCGGAGATGTGAAAGCGGTGAGGGACTCCGGTCCAAAGCGGTGCGGTAACCTTAAGACCTTTATGTTGACTATATTAAGTTGAGGAATGCAAAGCGGCGAGTTTACTAATTATTATGGATCATGTGTGGTGTTGTGGTGCATAGTCATAGTGTCGCATGACTCATGTTGCATAAAGCAGTGTGTCGGCTTCGGCCAAAGCGGTGTGGTGGCTTCGGCCAAAGCGGTGAGTGCCCTCCAGGCTAATAGCGGTGATGATGGATCCACATGCATGTTGCATTACATGCATTAGTCGAGCATTTGATGAGTTTATGGATGAATTATGAATATGATTATTGTTGTTGATAATGTGGTGAATTGATATGACTTAGTGTTGCTTGCTGCCTTCCTTACTATAACGCCTTTCTTAATCATTATTATTTGTGTAAAGAGACTCACCCTACTGCCTTTGTTGCTTCTTATGTCGGCAACTTGCAGGTGATCGAGAGTGAGGGCATCCTTATGCCTCTTTTCTAGTAGTGTGTCAGCTCTGATATGTAGCACCAGGGGGAGGGCGTAGTATTAATATATTTGTCGTTTTGATTGTATTGGATTGTTACGTTGATGTATGGATGCCATTATCCTGTGTTGAGGATATTATTATTTATGTGCTGTAAATTAAAACAGGTGTTGTGGGCCCGTCCCCAAATTATTCGTGCTATATATCATGCTGTTAGATTGTTGACCGTATGTCACTGTTTTAATCTGGTTGATTTATAAGCGGTGAAATGTGACGCTTCCTTTCAAAAGAAAATCTTTTTTTTTCATTAAACTCTGATATAATAATATAATAATAGTTGATATAGAAGGGGGGGTGTTACAGCAGTCATCATCTTCCACACTCAAATACACGATCACTGTTAGCCAGTACTCACAGCTTTGTGATAGCACCACCAGTCAGTAATTGTGTAACACCTTCATGCTCGTCAGTGTAACTCAGCCCTTAAGTGCCTTTGCTATGTTGATGAATCTATTTACGGTAACTTTGTGTTGTTTTATCATGTCTAAGCTCATCATGAGCTAAATCCTTTGATAGTCAAGAAGATGGTGATATAAACATATTCGTTTAAAGTGCGTTGATGTGATTGATTTGTGATGCCTTATTAGCTTGTGTGTTTTCATTGTTATAAACTCTCTTCGAACTTGATCGCTTTGACTAGGGTAACGTGTTTTAGCATCTGAAAGGAGTTAACTCACCGATTTCATAAGTTAATATAGTTTGAAGGATAATAGGAATATTATTCTTTCCTAACGAAGGATAGGAATATGAAGTTAGGGCTATAGTGTGAACTGAAACAAGCTTTTTAACCTACGTAATGAACCTCAATGGGTGCTTAGGAATAAGGAAACCTTGACGACATTACGTTTCATAGCGATAGGAATATCCACTTTCATTCTGCGCACTGAGTGCTATCACAGCATCAATCACAGCACTGCACCTACAAGTTTTGTTTATTGATCCTAATCTTGACTATTACCATCTCTCGCATCTATACCTGTTCATATCTTGTTGCTTTCGTCCCAATTACGTTAACTATTGCACAACAAACTTCACTTAATTATTTGGTTACGCTTACTCACTAAATAAAACGCTACTCCATAGACTCAGCAATTGAACCTTAATCCTCGTGGGAACGATCTTTACTTACTACTTTATTACTTGTTAGACTGTGTATACTTGCACACGTTTTTGCACAACATCAGCACAACTTGTCGTTGTAAGTGACAATATATTTGTAACTAACTAATTGTTATTTTTTGTCATATATCGTATGCTAACTAAGTAATTATTATTTGTTATATATAGGTACGCCAAAATGCAAAATCTAGGGGCAAAAATGTTGGCAAGGCAAAATCTACTAGCAAGAAAGTGTCTCGGTCTGGCCCTTCTACACAAGTTTCTCATCTCGCCCCTCCTCGAAAAGTGACTCAGCCCTCCCCTCCTCCAACAGTGAGTCAGCCCTCCCCTCCTCTAAAAGTGACTCAGCCCTCCCCTCCTCCAAAAGTGACTCAGCCCTCCCCTTCTCCAATTGTGTCTCAGCCCTCCGCCTCTTCTATTAATGATTATAAGATGATTTGTTATGCCGAAATGCACGCAGAATGTAGGATGACTGAGGCAGCCCCGCTTGAAATAGAGATGGATGACCAAATTTTTGGGATTTCCGGTCAAACACTGACGATCACACGTCAGGATATCGATGATGTATGTAAAATGAAGTGGGCAACCAGTACTTCTATTAGAGCATATGTCAGGTACGTATGTAATTTATTATTTGACATCATTGAATTTATTATATTATATCGTTAATTTAATTTGTATATATATCTCTAATTATAGGTACTTGTACGAGGACATTTTGTCCCTTCGGAACAGACACGGAGATTTGTGTTCTTGTGTCCAGATAATACAAACCTTCGTGATGTGTCGCCCAATCTGCGTAATTATGAGACGCTTGTAGAACAAAACAGGAAAGAGGTTACAAATTATATCACTCAACCCTTATGGGAAGCTCAAAATACAAGCGTCGATACCATGTTTTTGACACCGTGTCTCTTACGGTGAGAGATTTAATCCATTCTTATATAACATGCATTTTTTAAATACTAGTCAATTACTTATTCAAAATTTTATTTTGTAGGCAACATTGGATTCTGTTTGCAATAAATCCTAAGAAAGATACTGTGTACTACGTTGATTCATTGCATGGTCATTTCAACAACTACCCCGAGTTTATCGAGATATTTAATAGGTGTGTGTATTTCGATCCATCTGTATATTTCTTAGTTTTACTTATATACGTATGTATTTCGAATAATATAGTTATATGACATTGTGTTCAGATGTTTGATGGAATATTGGGGGATTGGAACAATCAAGGACCAAATGGATACCAATAGTTGTAAGTTTGTAATCAGCGTTCTTATATATTTAATTACATTATTTTGTCAAAAAAATGTATTAAATTAAATTTAACAATTAACTAATTTTTATTTTGTAGTGTCCAAAACAACCCAATACCAATGATTGTGGGTATTACGTAATGAAATTTATAAAGGAAATTATTACCCACAACCAAACGACTATTCCCAGACAAGTTCTACTTAGAATTCTTTTTGATTTTGATATAACAATAGTTAATTCCATTTAACCATTTTAATTCTAATTTTATTTATTTCTATAATTTCAGTATTTTCCCGATTGTCGGTTGAAGACATACTCTGATGAGCAGCTTACCGAGCACAGGGGAGAGTGGTGCCGTTATGTCCCCCTTTTTTTTATTTTGGTTAGAATGTAATATTGTAAGTTGTTAGAGTTTTATTTGGATACATATAAGTTGTTAGCTAGCTAGTTTTGGTTCATATTGTAAGTTCCTAGCTAGTTTTGGATACATATGAATTGGATAATGTAACTTGTTATCTAGTTTGTTTTGGTTCTATCTTTTTGGGTATATATATGTTGACATATTGGTGCATTTGGATAGCTATAATTTGTTTTTTTTTGACAAAATGGATAGCTATAATTTGTTGTTAGCTAGTTTATATATATATATTGACATATCGGTGCATTTGGATAGTTAAAATTTATTGTTAGCTAGTTTATATATATGTTGTTAAGTATATATTGGCTGTATATGACCAGGAAAATTGCAAATGTAAAAAGGAAAATAAACAAAAACAGAAAAAAAATTTTAAAAAAATTTACACAATAGGCAGCGCTTTTAGGACAAAACGCTCCTCATTCCCTTAGCGCTTTCAGGAATGGGCAGCGCTTTTATGCGGAAGCGCTACCTATTCCTAAAAAGTGCTAAGGGAATGAGTAGCGCTTTTGACTGTAAGCGCTACCCATTGTGTTAGTGCCTTTTGGGAATGAGCAGCGCTTGCGCTAAAAAGCGCTACCCATTCCCATAATGCGCTAACATGATGAGCAGCGCTTTTCTCAGGAGCGCTACCCATGGCTATCAATGAGCAGCGCTTCTTAAACGTTGTCCATTGTGGGAGTGGAATCAGTAGCGCCAAGTTTAGCAACGTTCAGAAGCGCTACCCATGGCTAAAAAAAGCGCTGCCCATCCCTAAATCTGTTGTAGTGATACAACTTAAATTTCATCAGTCTCCATTCATATGTCCTGGAGTATCTTTACTTATCCATAACGTTAAATCATGCACAGGGTAAGAGCCACTTTATCAAACACAACTATATCAAACCAAAAGTGTAAAATTACTATTAACATTTACTTTTATTAATTTTTTTGACATATTTACTTTCATTAATAAGACTCAATAAAACACAAAATACATGATATAAGCGTATAATTTGGAGAGATATCAATCACATTCAGAACAAACTTCTCAATCCTTTCTTTATCAACATTTAGTCTCGAACTCTTACAAAAATTGCAGACTTTATGTAAATTAGATTTATTATGATTCATACCACAGTTAAAATCGAATTCAACATTGCAACCTAAGTGCCATGCAGTCCATTGCCAGATCTATAAAAATGCAAAATCTTAACTTTAAAATCAAATGTAAATCTCACCAACACAAATATCACAGTTTATAAGCAAACCTCACCAATAAATTAAGGGTCAATTTAACTGACATATAGCATACCAATAATTTTTCATAGGTAAATGGCATCAATCCAACCTTGTAGAACCATTGTCATAAGTCATAACCAACACAATTCTTAGCTAAATGATAACACTACAACTCATATCTGATCACACTAATTAGATGATTCTACTAATAATAACAAAGGTTTTTTCGGTTCTCTATTAATTCTCCTTAATATCAAAATCAGTTACAAGCATCAACTGTTCATTAAATTATACTTTTGACCATTTGGCAAATCAAGTGTTCCTCTTGTAGTGTCCATTTTCTCCATCTTCTCAGTTCTCACCAGATCCTGAGGGACCAATATTCTTCAATTTCTATTTTTATGACCTTATTCTAGTTGTACCATTGCAGAATTTCAAACTAATACAGACTACAGAAACCAATGAAATCATAGTAATTGGTGCATTTTAAATGAAAATGTAACAGTAAAAGGTTACATACATGGATTGTAAGTTTCTTAAATCACCAATGGCTGGTGATATCTCTCCACTTTGGTTCAAGCTTGATAGATTCCTTCATCAACAAGACGACAACAACAAAAAATTGAATATTAATAAGAGATTAAGAAAAGTGAAGGAAATAGTGTGAGTGAGGGTCAGAAAGCGTACAGAGATTGCACGATAAGACTGATATTATCCCAAAAGACCATGCATGGCGCAAGAAAGCATTGGTCATCGACCTTGATGAGGCATATACAACAGTTTTCGATGGTGAAAACAAATAATGAAACACAATTAATCAAAGAAAATCTAAGAAGCAAAAACTCACCAATTGAAATTCCCCTTTAGGAAACCGATTGAAATTCTCCTTTAAGAAAGCGCTATCTTATCTTATCGCAAGAGTAGAAATCTAAGATAGCGCTTTTTGCGATAAGATAAGATAGCGCTTTCTTAAGTAACCAAAAGTAGAAATCTAAGTGGAAGAAGTATGTATTAAAAAATAATCGTAAGTATTCAAAATTTTTCTCCTTAATCCTTTATTATACAAATAGAGCCTACTTTGAAGGCAACAAATGACAGATGACAATCTCTCAAGGCCTCTACAAAAATGCCCAATATTTTAATACTATTTTTTTTACTACTTTCAACCAATACCCTACCAAGTACCAAGAGTACCTTTCCCACAGTTTTCCCTCATCTTTTCAAATTTTTAAATCCTCTATTTTAATTAAATCATTGAAGTTGACGTTTAAATTCTGAAAAAATCCTGCACATAGATTTTTTTTTGATAGTCAGTGTTAGTGGGGGAAGGGGAAATGTTAGTTTTTCGGAGTTGAACTCGAGACCTCCTACTTGCACTTTTTTTGATGGACTCCTTCTGTATCCCTTAACTCACCAATTAAGCTACCTACTTGGGATATCCTGCACATAGAGTATTTTTGGAATGCTTGAATAATGTCTCTTTTGTTGATTCTTTTGTGTTAGTATAAGTCCTTTTTTAGTCCTCATGTTGTATGATGGAATTCTGGTTGTTTTTGGGGCTGATTAGTTGCATAAAAGGTTAGAGGCATAGCCTAAGTTTGGTAGTTTTATATAGATACATGTTTGTATAATTATAATCTAGGGGGCGTTTGTTTCCCGGTTAGAAATTACACTCCAAGGAATCCCATGCTCAGGAATCCCATGACTTGGAATGTGATTGCTGAGTCTTTTCTAAAATATGTTTGGTTCGTTACAAGTTTAGGAATCCTATTCTTGGGAGCAATTTATAAACTTGTTTGGTTCGTACCATATATTCCTGGGAATCAACATTGTAATTATCAAAATACCCCTCTGCTTATATGACATATTATTTTAACTTTCTAAGTTATTGAAGGTGAAATAAAAGTATAAAATTAAAGTGATTATTAACTTCTTTTTTTTAATAATCTTAATTTTGTAATAATGTATTTTGTTAAAAAATTATATCTTTATATATATATATATATATATATACACACACGTGCGGTGAAAAAAAGAACATTATTCATTAATATCAATGCATACTTGTTGTCGAAACGTGCATTTGCATATATAAATTAATACAAATGAATAGGTGCTGCCAGAACATGTCACAACCATATTTTTACCATATTCTTACAAAGAAATACAAATACAAACAAATAATAAAACCAGTAAAGACAATTCCTACATAAGTTTTCTACGGAGCATCATTGTTAATTAATTAAAAAAGTGTAAACAAATGCCTTCCTCAATTCAGGAGTGGCCGTAGCAAAAAAGGACTCACAAAGGTTCTCGTTATTGATGAGTGACACATGAGCCTTAACAACATCTACCGCAGATAGTCCTTCAATTTCTTGCAACATGGGGAAAATTTGACTCTTCCTTTCGGCTATCCTTTCAGCATTGTGTTTGTCATACAAAAAACAAGATGTGATTTGTTGGATATTCTCCATAGTTCCAACATAAGACTCACCTAACTTGTTAACCGAAGTTAATAACTTTTCAGAAACATCATCATCATTATACTTTACCCTTTTACCTCCACGCTTTCCAGTTCTGTATGAAGTAGCACTGCTTGTTGGTTGATCTATTGGATTTGGTGCTTGGGTAGTAGTAGTATTATAGGTAGGTGTTTCTGGTATCTGTGTCCCAAAACTTGCTTCATCTCCATTGAAATTGAAGCCTAAGTCACCCCCTTGTGTTTCTTGAAAAAATTCCCTCTCCATCTCAATAGGCATGTCAAATGGATCTTCTGCGGCACTACCAACTGCTCTATCTTTGCCAAATGCTATATCCAAGCTATCAAAGTGTGGAAATGGTTTTCCATACAAGCCAACTGCAGTAGGGTGAGACTGCATTGAAAAGGAAAATGTTTAAGACATAAATTAAAGAAGTAATAGTACAAATAGAAATAAATACTTGGTTGATGCATAGACCCCAAAAAAGAAGTATAGAAAAAACTCTGCATATTTTTTATGAAAAACTCATTCATCTCTCAAATAGTCCTCAAAAATCATAAATTTAAATTGAATATTACCTTGCACCATTGACTATAAATCTCCTTCTCAACAATAATCATCTTTCTAGTATCATCCCATCCAAAACCACTTGCATTTGGACCCAACATATCTTTGATTGCAACATATTGTGCTTTTAGCCGTTTCACTCTTGACTCAATGTGTGGATTAGCTTTTAATGTGCAATTCAGAATTTTGCTTTTCAGATATTTCTCCAGTACTTTAGTATACCCAGGTTTAAATGAACCAGCATCGGCCTTCCAGCCATCATCCACCAATTGTAATAAACCATGCACTAATACAGCATCTTCTTCTATGGTCCATTGCCGCTTTGTGCTTTTTGCACTTTGATTTTCTGAAGATGGTTCCATCTGTACAGCAACTCAGCAAGTATAAACGTTAAAATTAAACACAATATAAAAATAAAACCACTTTATTTCAAAGTAATAATAATAATTACATGGATAAAAATCTATAAACACAATTGCATTTATTTAATGAAACTGTTAAGTCAAAGTTAATACTGCAATCAAAATAAAAAGTACATCAAAATAGTCATGACAAACAACAAATACAAAATCTATCAATGATTTCCCTCCATCTATTAAACATTTCAATTGCTAAATTATCCCTCCACTGACTCCATGCATTACTTGGCTCCACCATAGTTATCATGTCACCACCCATGACATCATTAGAGGACTCATCATCCCTTAAATTCCTTTCCAAAGGATCTGATGCCATTTCTTTACGAATATGATTATGTAGAAGACAACAAGCTGTTATTATTCTTCCTTGTGTTTTCAAAGGATAGAATGATTTCTCCCTCAATATAGCCCAACGCCCTTTCAAAAGGCCAAAGCATCTTTCTATTATATTCCTAGCTAAAGAATGTTTCATATTAAAAAACTCTTTGGGTGTAGCCGGTTGTAAGCCATTCCTCCACTCACTGAGATGATACCTTTGACTTCTGTAAGGAGTCAAAAATCCCTCTCCATTCATGTATCCAGCATCACATAAGTAATAATACCCTACCACCAATAAAATTGAAGTTATTATCTTATATCATGCATGAAAAGTTTTGTTTATGTGAGTATATATTGTTAATTGTACCTTGAGGGACCCTTAATCCATTTGGTCGAGAAATAGCATCTCTAAGAACTCTAGAGTCAGCAGCCGAACCCTCCCATCCAGGCAAAACATATATAAATTGTAGATCTGGTGAACACACACCCAAGACATTTGTAGCTATCTCACCCTTCCTTGTTCTGTATCTACTTTTATCAGCTTTGGGCACGTTAACCTTGATGTAGGTGCCATCAATAGCTCCTAAACAATTCTACATATAATTTCACAGTTACAAACATTACTACTTTGAATCAAAGATTAAGTCACACATAAAAAATTATTGATTGGATTTTAATTATATACCTTGAAGTATTTCCACCTTTCATCGGTGTTGCTCTCCAAAATTGGTTTGGGCTGCTTTAAGAGTTCTTTGTGACACCTCAAAACCGCTAATAAAACATATTTAAAATGCCTACTAATCGTTTCACCAGACCTAACAAATTGTCTTTTAATGATTCTATTCTTAACATGATGTGCCAATATGTGCAAAAACATGGCCACTAACTCCTCCACACACATATGTCGAGTAGGAAGTAATCCACCAACAACTTTCAGCATGTCACATAATTTATGGAACGCATCCCTGTCCATCCTGGTATTCTCAATACAAGCCACATCACTCAGGTAAATAATTCTACGAAAATGCACTTCTCTCACTAAACTTCTTTCATAACAATCCCACGACCTCTTTCGCTTTCTCAAGCGCTTTCTTAGAAAATCAAAGCATAGTAGCTTTATCATCAAAGTAATGTAATTCAACATCTCCAAATTTATGATCAATATTACTACCATCCTTTTCTTTTCACGTGCTTCCATCAAACGTGCCATGATTAAAAAAATTGAACTATTTATTTGCTGCAATGTCATAATATTATCTCAGCATGTTTTAAAATTAAAAATAACACTATTGAATAATAACTTTTCAAAATACAAGAGACAATGATAGCAAAAATGCAAGCTACATCGTTACAGAAGAAGATAACTTAATTATTAAAAAAATAAGAACAAGATTAAATAATAAAAATAAGTAGCAACATAAATTGGCAGGTACAGTGATACATAAAAATTATAATATATCAATACAAATACACAAAAGCAAAGCACTATCCTATGGGTGTATGGTGATTTCATGAGTCTGATTGTACAAGTATGAAATAAAATCGACTACATTGTTCTGTTATTGATGCTAGTATGAATACATAAAAGAAAAAAATCAAAGCAAGGAAAAAAGCAAAGCAAGGAAGGTACTGATACATACCTCTGTGATGTCGCTTTCACGCTTTCAGGCTCACATGCAAAGTAAAGAAAAAAGCAAAAGAAGGAAGGTAACGAGTTAGTTTCATTAAAAAGGGAAAAGGCGGGTAGGAGTGGTTTTTTAGCGGGTGTTTTTAAGGTAGTGGGTGAGTGGGATAAGTGGGGTTAGTAACGTAATTTTGTGCAAAAAATTAAAACTCCCCATCTTGGAATGAAACATTACCACTACTTTTGGATGGCATCAGATTCCTGTAGAGGTTGGAAGCAACTTTCCAGACCAAGCAACATTCCTTGGAATGTATTTTTATCTTTTGTCAAAACAAACACAGGAATCTTTCTTTCCCAACCTAGATTTCTTGGAACCATCTTTGTAACTCCCAAACAAACGCCCCCTAGGTTTTGTGATGATGTCATATGATGAGTAAAGTTCTTTATTTACCTCTTTATTGTATAATCACTACAACATTTTGAGCCTACGACAACATCTGAAAACCATTGTGTTGAAATCGTGGTTTTTGCGAGCATTGTCTATACCTTAGGCAACGGTTTTTTTTGTGACAAAGACAACACCAACTAAAAAAGGTTGCCTTTTGGAGGTAAAATACAACGTTTTTTAAATAATCAGTGTAAAACTGTTGCATTCAATGGCAACAGTTAAAAACTGTTGTAAAATTTAAAACCGTTGCATATGATCATCAAATGCAACATTTCAAAACCGTTGACATTGATAATAAAAAATTTAAAAAAAATTATAGAATTGCACGAAGAAAACTTATGTGTGTGGTATCACTCAAATTTAAGATAAAATGTCAACTAATTACAAATACCAATAACTAAACATGCCATACAACCCAACATTACAATTCACAATAAATTTGGAAAATAAATGTATCCAATCATCATTAGGAAAAGAGCATGTGGAGCCCAAAGCTCACAACTTTCATCTCTACTTTTTGCAATTCATAATAAATTGTCAATAAAGAGTTCGATGAATACAAAGGTGGCTCATTCGAAGTGATGCTAATGCTAAGATTCGTCGGTCCGGGGACATGTGAAGGCAGTCAAGGCACACATGACCGAATCCGGCGACGCATGTATTGTATGAAAAATGTTTTCTTTTAAACCCTTTTTGAATATAAAGGTGATTCAAGGGGAAAGATTAACTTAAACTCTCTGAATACAAAGGTGATTCACATCCAAAGATTGATGTAAACGGGAGCAAGATAAAACACGGTCGGTCCGGGGTAAATGATAACTCTATTTTATATAGAGTTATTTACGCTTCTAAACATAAATAAATTGCAAAATTCTCAATAATAATGTTTAGTAAAAATGGAAATACAAAAGAATCACAACAATAAAGGTTAAAGAAGGTTTTGCAAACAACTTGGCATTATTATATGTCTTGTGATATTTTCACGTGTTTGCTCAAATGCTACAGCATTAGATGCCCCAACAATACATGCCCCTGCGTCCGATGCCACAACATTCACAACAGACTGCAATACCCCAGCAATTGTTGCCCTAGCATTCTTGGCAAACTGAATGCCACAGCATTCTATTGATGACGTCAGGCTGCGTCAAAAGCAAGGCAAGTGGCCCAAGTGGATGATTTCGGCGCCTACCATAGACTTCATAGCTCACAAAGTTGGACTCTCTTAGGGACACTTGTCCATTCATTAGAGGACCCATTCTCTTGGTTGAGTGAAGGATTAAAACTACTTTTGGAGCTGAGATGAAAAAGCAAACCCTAACTTCAACTCCAAGCAAACCCCCTCATGAAGGAAATCTCATTCTTGGAGCCTATATAAAGAACTTCAACTCCTCATTCAAAAACACACCTAGATACACACCTTGATAGAAACTAATTAGATTTACTTTTACATTCTCTTGTAAGAAGACAGGGAAGAAATTGACAACTTCTTTCTTTACTTCCACACACTCACATAGTGCTGACTGAATGTTGTGAGGTGAATGCTACAGCATTGCTAGGCAGATTCATGCAAAGGAACTCAAACCGTGTAATCTTTACTTTGTTGTCTTCCTTTTATATTATCAAATATATGAACATGTTTACTTCTGTTTATATATCCCTTATAATGTCTAGCATGAACTAAACTTCTTTAGTTTGTATGCTTTAACTTCGTAACGATCTTTTGAATAAGTTATTGTGTTATGTATTGATGTGTGCAATTTAGTTCTTGTGTTATACTTCTTTCAAACTTATTTTTAGATTGATCACTTAGAATAAGTAAAGTCATAAATACAGACATGGTTTATGATTAGAACTCAAGAACTAATATGGGTAGTGTCTAATAAAGGAAACTTTCTTATTCCATGCTAAAATCTAGACATAGGATAGCATAGTCCATAGGGTGATACTGTGGGTACTTCATATACAAGGGTGAACTTATTTAGAGCTTAGACATAAGACTTGTAACGAAACCCTGACGATAGTGACTGAAAGGCACGCATCAATTGCAACAGCATCCATTGCTCCAGCATCGTATATAACACAATGCTGTCAAAAGTGGTTTACTTAGTAAAGAGCATTCCAACTATCTGTCTCACTTGAATTTAAACTTATCTTACTTAACTTATTTACTTTCAGTCTTCATCCAATATTATTGTTTGTTACTTGGTTACTCTTCACTAATCCGACTATCAACTAAGCTTTAAGAATTAATACAATCCCTGTGGGTACGATCTCATCTTTCTACTATATTACTTGTTAAAGACTGTGTACACTTGCACATCATTTTTTTCACACAACAAGTTTTTGGCATTGTTGCCGGGGATTGCCATTAATTTTTACTCATTAGATTTAGAGTAAATTAGTGATTATATTACTCTGGTATTTTGCTTCCGATGCTACAGCAATAGATGCCATAGCATATGCACAGGATCAAATCACCAGAATACAAAGAAGATCCTGAGATAGAAAGAAGATTTAGAAGGTTGCGAAGACTTCAAAGACAAAGACTCTGAGGCAGTGGTAGAATCACAATGTTTGAACAAGGTGAAGGTTCTGCTCAAGGCTCAGGAAGAGGCTCAGGCAGAGGCTCTTTAGGAGGTGGCAGAGGTTCAGTACATGGATCAGGTAGGGAACACCCAGGGTCACATCATGATACTGAAGATGAACACAGGCAGCAAATCATCGACATGGGAGCTATAGGTATGATAAATGACAGGGATAAACCAATGAGAGACTATGCTATGTTTGATCCTCAAAACATGCAAACTAGCATAGTCAGGCCTCACATAAATGCAACACATTTTGAATTTAAACTCATGATGTTCCAAATGCATCAACCAGTGGGACAATTTGGTGGTTCTCCTCATGAGGACCCTCATTTACATTTAAGGCAATTTTTGGAAATATGTAGCAATTTCATCATTCCTGGTGTTTCAGAAAATGCTTTTAGATTGAAACTTTTTCCATATTCCTTGAAAGATAGAGCTAAGGCTTGGCTAAACTCTTTGGAGCCTAACTCTATCACTGATTGGAATGACTTAGCCGGAAAAAAAATTGGCAAAATATTTTTCACCTATTAAAAATGCCAGAATGAGAAATGACATTACTTCCTTCAGGCAAAAAGAAAATGAATCACTTTTTGAAGCATGGGAAAGATGGAAAAGGGCTTTTGAGAAAATGCCCTCATCATGGTATACCTGTCGTTATTCAAATGGAAAACATTTTACAATGGTTTGGAACCCCAAACCAGACTCATACTTGATGCCTCATCTGGTGGGGTGTTATTGAATTTATCCTATAATGAAGCTTGTGAGCTTATAGAAAATATTGCAACCAACAGCTACCAATGGCACATAGAAAGGGTCAATGCTCAAAAGAAAATAGCTGGGGTACATCAACTCAGTGAAGTCACAGCTCTATCAGCTCATGTAGCTTCCCTCACCAACATGATAAAGAATCTCGGCAACACCAATGTGGTAGCATCCAATGCTGCAGCATCAACAGAGACCAGAGCTGTAACACCCCCTTCTAAATTAACTATTAATCAATATATAAATCAGAGTTTTCGAAAAGAATCATTGAAATAAAGTGTCACATTTCAACGCTTATAAAAATCATCCAGTTTATAATCAAGTGACATGAAGTCAAAGTCATCAGCACGATATATAGCACGATAGTTTAGGGACGGGCCCACAAACACCTGTTTTAGTTTACAGCACATAACAAAATATCCTCAACACGGCGGAATGGTATCAATACATCATTATAACAATCCAATACATCAAAATGACAATAACAGTACTACTACGCCCTCCCCCTGGTGCTACATATCAGAGCTGACACACTACTAGAAAAGAGGCATAAGGATGCCCTCACTCTCGATTACCTGCAAGTTGCCGACATAAGAAGCAACAAAGGCAGTAGGGTGAGTCTCTTTACACAAATAATAATAATTAAGATAAGCATTATATTAAGGAAGGTAGCAAGCAACATTAATTCATAACAACTCACCACATTATCAACAACAATCATCATATTCATAATTCATCCATAAACTCATCAAATGCTTGACTAATGCATGTAATGCAACATGCATGTGGATCCATCATCACCGCTATTAGCCTGGAGGGCACTCACCGCTTTGGCCGAAGCCACCGCACCGCTTTGGCCGAAGCCTACACACCGCTTTATGCAACATGAGTCATGTGACACTATGACTATGCACCACAACACCACGCATAAACCATAATAATTATTAAACTCACCGCTTTGCATTTCTCCATTTATTATCATCAACATATAGGCCTTAAGGTTATCACACCGCTTTGGACCGGAGTCCCTCACCGCTTTCACATCCCATATAATTACAACTCCGTACACACCGCTTTGTATCCTTAGGCTAGTAATCTAATTTTTACAATTACACTTCCCCGCAACTACACACACCTACGCAGTACACACAACACACCCGCACGGGGCTGCCCAATTTGGCGCCCCTGCGCAACACCACCAGCACACACCACACGCGCACGGGGCTGCCCAATTTGGCGCCCCTGCGCAACACCACCAACAGTAGCCTAATCTCCACAATTTCAAATTAATTCATTTCATCAACATATATATTAACACTACATTCACAATTTAATCAATCTCACTACAACTACCAACAGTAGCCTAATCTCTACAATTTCAAATTAATTCATTTCACCAACATATATATTAACACTACATTCACAATTTAATCAATCCCACTACAACTACCAACAGTAGCATAATCCCCACAATTTCAAATTAAACCATTTCATCAACATATATACTAACACAACATTCAACAATTATGCCCATCTCACTAAACAACCAAAACAGTAACAATTATTCACAATTTCTAACTAAACCATTTCATCAACATATCTACTAACACAACATTCAACAATTCAATCCCTACAACCTAACCCATATATATATCGCCTATCTTAATCCTTATTATAGGTATAAAGTAGAGCCCCCTAACCTTGATAATTGAAGAACTCAGCCACGCACAAGCCACAAAAACGAAAAACGCAGCAGCTCCTCCTCCTCCTCTTTGCGCAAACCGTGGGCTCCCCAAAGCTTGGATGAAACAACAACAATGGAAAAATGAGGGATTGGAACCACCACTTGAAAGAGGAAGAGAAATGGAAAGGAGAGGATCAAAGAAACTTACCTAAGGCCAAGATGAACCAATCTCCTTCTTTTCTCCTTGCTGGTCGCGAGCCCTTCTCCTCTCACTCTCTCTGTCGCTGTTTCTTTCTTTCTTGTGGGAATGGGAAATAATTTTAGGTTTTTGGGGTCTTTGGAATGGGCTTGGGTCACTAAGTGACTTGGGCCCATTTTTACACCACCCCTATTAATTCATCTCACCTCCTGAAATAAAATAAATTCCAATATTATTATTCCACTTAAATAAATATTGTAATACCTCAAATAACTTAATTAATTAATTAATTAAATTATTTTAGGGCGTTACAAGAGCAGCTGCAATTTAACAAGCCCCTCCAGGAACAACTACCTGTGTATACTATGGATGAGGACATTTGTATGAAGAATGCCCTAGCAACCCTATTTCTGTCAACTATGAAGGGTACGACAAAAATAACAATCCTTACTCAAATACCTACAATCCTGAGTGGAGAAACCATCCAAATTTCAATTGGAGCAACAATGCAGCTACAGCATTCAATGCTGCAGCACCCTCCACTCCACTAGGATTCCCTTCTCAACAATTCCAAAGTCCACCTGCACCAGTACTAGTCAACTCCATGGAAGTCTTATTGAAAGCATTTATGGGTAAAACAGATGCATTTATGGATAGGACAGAAGCATTTATGAGTAATACAAAATCTCAAATTCAAACTCATAATGCTTCCATCAGAAACTTAGAGATTCAAGTTGGACAATTAGCCACAGCCCTTTTCCAAAGACCAAGTGGATCATTACCATTCACTATAGAAGCTTCAACTTCACAAACCCCTAAGAAGGAGCATGTCAATGCTATATCTTTGAGGAGTGGGAAGGATTTGACAGGGCCATCTACTGTAAAAGGTGATGGTAGAAAAGAAAAAGAAAAAAATGAAAAAAATAGAAAAGAAAAAAATTCAACGAATGCTGAAGCATCCAATGCTTCAGCATCGTATTCAAGCAATGCTGGAGCATCCAATGCTGCACCATCTGACGCTGCCCTTGTGCCACCACCTAAGTTTGCCCAAGAGTACCCTCCTCCACCTTTTCCTCAAAGGCTGAAGAAGGCTCATGAAGACAAACAATTTGGCAAATTCTTAGAGGTGCTAAAGCAACTCCACATCAATGTTCCCTTGGTGGAGGCACTTCAATAAATGCCAAACTATGCAAAGTTCATGAAGGAAGTGCTCACTAAGAGGAAGAGATTAGGAGAATTTGAGACAGTGGCAATGACTCGAGAATGCAGCATGATCATGCAGAACAAGATCCCAAGGTAATTGAAGGATCCTGGCAGATTCACCATACCATGTTCTATGGGTAAATCTTACGCTGGTAATGCACTATGTGATTTGGGGGCAAGCATCAATTTGATGCCCAAATCCATATTTAAGCAGCTTGGTATTGGTATTGTTAGGCCTACCACTGTTACCCTTCAGTTAGCAGATAAATCCATAGCCTATCCTGAGGGAATAATAGAGGATGTGCTTATTAAGGTTGACAAATTTGTTTTTCCTGTGGATTTTGTTATTCTTGATTTTGATGCAGATAAGGAGGTGCCTATCATTCTTTGGAGACCATTCCTAGCTACTGCCCAAACTTTGACTGATGTCCAGAAGGGAGAATTGACTATGAGAGTCAATGATCAAGAGATTAAGTTTAATGTCATGAATGCTCTCAAGTATCCCGCTGAGGATAATGAGGAGTGTTCACTTGTAGACTCTCTAGATCAAGTAGTGCAGAGGCATTTCCACAAGCAGCATGATCACTTGGTCAATGCTCTAGCATTGACAGAAAAAGAAAAGCTTGTGGAAGAAGGCGTGTTACAAGGTGAGGTTGCTGACAAAGAAATTTTATATAGAGTTATTTACGCTTCTAAACATAAATAAATTGCAAAATTCTCAGTAATAATGTTTAGTAAAAATGGAAATACAAAAGAATCACAACATTAAAGGTTAAATAAGGTTTTGCAAAGAACTTGGCAATATTATATGTCTTGTGGTATTTTCACTTGTTTGCTCAAATGCTACAACATTAGATGCCCCAGCATTACTTGCCCCTGCATCCGATGCTTCAGCATTCACAACAGACTGCAATACCCCAGCAATTGTTGCCCCAGGATTCTTGGCAAACTGAATGCCGCAGCATTCTATTGATGACGTCTGCTGCATCAAAAGCAAGGCAAGTGGCCCAAGTGGATGATTTCGGCGCCGACCATAGACTTCATAGCTCACAAAGTTGGACTCTCTTAGAGACACTTGTCCATTCATTAGAGGACCCATTCTCTTGGTTGAGTGAAGGATTGAAACTACTTTTGGAGCTGAGATGAAAAACCAAATCCAAACTTCAACTCCTCATTCAAAAACACACCTAGATACACACCTTGATAGAAACTAATTAGATTTACTTTTACATTCTCTTGTAAGAAGACAGGGAAGAAATTGACAACTTCTTTCTTTACTTCCACACACTCACATAGTGCTGACTGAATGTTGTGAGGTGAATGCTACAGCATTGCTAGGCAGATTCATGCAAAGGAACTCAAACCGTGTAATCTTTACTTTGTTGTCTTCCTTTTATATTATCAAATATATGAACATGTTTACTTCTGTTTATATATCCCTTATAATGTCTAGCATGAACTAAACTTCTTTAGTTTGTATGCTTTAACTTCGTAACGATCTTTTGAATAAGTTATTGTGTTATGTATTGATGTGTGCAATTTAGTTCTTGTGTTATACTTCTTTCAAACTTATTTTGAGAATGATCACTTAGAATAAGTAAAGTCATAAATACAGACATGGTTTATGATTAGAACTCAAGAACTAATATGGGTAAGTGTCTAATAAAGGAAACTTTGTTATTCCATGATAAAACCTAGACATAGGATAGCATAGTCCATAGGGTGATACTGTGGGTACTTCATATACAAGGGTGAACTTATTTAGAGCTTAGACATAAGACTTGTAACGAAACCCTGGCGATAGTGACTGAAAGGCACGCATCAATTGCTACAGCATCCATTGCTCCAGCATCGTATATAACACAATGCTGTCAAAAGTGGTTTACTTAGTAAAGAGCATTCCAACTATCTGTCTCACTTGAATTTAAACTTATCTTACTTAACTTATTTACTTTCTGTCTTAATCCAATATTATTGTTTGTTACTTGCTTACTCACTTACTCTTCACTAATCCGACTATCAACTAAGCTTTAAGAATTAATACAATCTCTGTGGGTACGATCTCATTTTTCTACTCTATTACTTGTTAAAGACTTTGTACACTTGCACATCACTTTTTTCACACAACAGTAAATGATATATTCTTACCGAATCCCAGTCTGAAGGCGCCAATGACTCATAGGGATAAAGATATTAGGAACACGTTGTTCAATCACAAGAAAAATGTTTTAAATGAACTTAGTTGCATATGATTTTGATATTGAATGCATATATGTGATATGTGATGTATTGACGATAGAAGCGTGTTAGGGGTCCATAAGGATACTGAGATTTTTAAATCTCACCCCGTATATTATGGATTATTTTCAGATGTAAGAAGCAAACAAAGGAAAGAAAGATGCTAAGGTCTGGTCTTAG
Source organism: Astragalus membranaceus (assembly GCA_039519185.1). Taxonomy (NCBI): domain Eukaryota; kingdom Viridiplantae; phylum Streptophyta; class Magnoliopsida; order Fabales; family Fabaceae; genus Astragalus; species Astragalus membranaceus. The sequence continues at coordinate 18,340,996 of CM076851.1, read as the reverse complement.
ATTAGGAGATTTTAGTTTATGTAGTTGTCATGTACAAAAACATTATAATTCATTTTTATTGTAATATTTATTGAAGTTAAGATTTAGCTACATTTAGAAGCTCTAAATGTATTCGATAATGAGATTGAGTGGTTAACTTGGTTTGTTCAAGTTTTAAAATTGCCACACTTTCTGTTTATCATGTATGTCAAATACCTTAGCTTTAGACAGATAATAAAGTTAAGGTGTTATATCTTGGATATTATGACTTGCTATCTTGTAGTGTTGAAACATGTTCCATATTTCTGCTTCATTGTATCTTGAAAAATAAAAATATAATTGAGAAAACTTTAAATTTTATATAATGCAACATGCTTTATTAAAATTTAGTATTATAAATGTTATCACAAGTCATAATATGCAAGGGCATTAAAAGAAATTAAAAAAGTTTCTTTGGGTGATTTTCTCTCTGTCATTGCACGGGTTCTCAATACTAATATTTAACATGCGATCACATCTATATCTTGTTCCTATCTGTAATGACAAAGAAGGAATTAAATTAAAATCACTACTGACATTTAAAACTTGAAACGAAACAAATATTTTTAATGAAGTAGGAGAAATTAAAATGAGGAACACCCCCTATATAGCCTATACCATAGAAAAAGAGGAAATTAAAATGAGGAACACCCCCCAAAATTACTACAGCCTTTTACACCAGCCTTTACCACACTGCTGTGAAAAATTCTCAAGGTACCTTGGCCCACTCTTGTTCACCTGTCTCTTCACTCTCTTCACCAACATGATGCAGATCCCATTTCCTCTCTTTCCAATTTTCATCACATTATTATTAGAGTGAATATCCAATTTAGTCCTTAACAAATATTTTGGTGCTCAACTTGGTCTTCGAGAATAATTAATATAAATTTTAGTCATTGACAATTATAAATAGGGACACGTTGGTCCCTTTGTTAGTTAACTATCAGTGAACTCTTTTTATGTTGAGTTGTCCTGCTGTTTTTCCAACATGTCATGTTATTGTACAACTAATCCATGTCAGCACAATTAAATGTTGATGAATACCCAGTTTAGTCCCCGACAAAAATTTTGGTGCCCAATTTGGTCCCTGAGAATAATTAATATCAATTGAAGTCCTTAACAATTTCAATTCCAGGTCAAACTAGTCTCATGTGACTGACTTATATTTATCTCATCTTCTCCATTTAAGTACCTATTTAAGTCCCTAACAATTTTGAATTTCGCCCATATTAGTCCCTCAGGTCTAACTTGTGTTTACCCATCTTCTCCATTTAAGCATCCATTTAAGTCCCCCAAGATTCCAATTTTGGCCCATACTAGTCCCTCGTGTCGTGTTTATGTTTAATACTTGAAAATAAGTTTGCCTTCCTAATTTATTGTATGAAATATTTGCTACTTGAATGTAAAAGTTACTTGCAACATCAAAGGTTCCATCCATAAAGTCAACAATACATAAAGGGTTCTATACATCAAGGATCCATCCACATAAAGTGTCTCTCCAAAACACAAATACAAAATAACAAAAAGATCCGTACATAATGTATTTAGCATACCAAAAATGACATTCATCCAAAATAACTTTAGCGAGTAGCCACCACCACCACAACCACAACCACCTACTTAATTTATTTTCTTAACTTCTTAATGTTATTTTGGATTGATGCCCTTTTTGGTACACTAAATACATCTTGTATAGATTTTTTATGTTATTTGGTACTTGCGTTTTGGATAGATACTTTATGTATGAAACCTTTTATGTGGATGGATCCTTAATATATGTAACTCTTTATGTATTGTTGACTTTATGTATGAATCTTCATGTATGTATCCTTTTTATGTGGATGGATCTTTTGTTTATGGAGCCATTAAGTAACAAACAACTCTTACGTTCAAGTAGTTTTCATACATTAAATTAGGAAGACAAACTTAGATTCAAGTATTAAATATAAGTCAGGCACAAGGGACTAATTGGAAGGCTGTGGAAATAATCTGTCAAATCGAAGCCAACACGAGTACCAATGTTGGGTCAACACGACCCGTGTTGGTTTAAGAGTGACCAATTTTGCTGTTTTCGTGCTTTTAACTTCAATCCAAGTACTTCTAACCTACCCTAAGTATCAATCAATCTCATTAAACGCAATGAATCACCCAATTACAACACATACACGCATCATTAAACATCCATTCTCACAAAGTTTGCATGTGAGCTCAAACAATTCAAACATAACATGTCATTCAATTCCAACTAAAACTCAGTACTCAAAATCATTCAAATAGCATTCCAATGTTTAGCAAAATTATCCATTTAACTAACAAATAGGGCATGAGTACCAATTAGTATTGAAAACCCTACGTATAACTAAAGAAGGGGGAGTGAAGAACTCACTTGTTTATGTAGTTGATTAGTTCAAAAACACGTGACAACACCCTAGCTCTCCCAACTAGGAGTGTTCACGAGTTGGTTGGGATCAATGTTGACTAAATCCGTTATCCGAATCGATCATATTTATTTAGTTTGGGTTTTGAGTTATTTTCTATAAAATCCGAACCAAACATTTGAAGCAAAATTCTACATCTTTTTTATAATAGCCACCAATATCAAATATATCATAATTTAGAAAATACATCAATCCAAACTCTAAAGTATGTCTTACAACTTAATCACAAAAATACAAAGTTCATCATCTTCTGTTTTTAATTATTACAAAGTTCTCCCTTCAAATTTGAAAGAGAAATACTTGTTGAAGCAAAACGAAAAGTACAGCAGCGTCTTTCATCAATGAACCGCTTTGGTGTATTATTACGAGTTGGGATCCTCTCCATTTCTCAAAAGAAATGGATGGTCCATTACCTATGTTTTTACCAAGTCCAACTGTATATAATGTAATTCTGACAATTCGTAGGGAAATCTTTCGTACTTAATAGCGCTGCTGAATTTGAAATACATAAAAGTTGATATTGACGCTACAACAGATTTGGCAATGAGTAGCGCTTTTTTTGGGCCATTAGTAGCGCTTACGGGCGCTCCTAAAGCGTGCGCTCCTGATGCCACTCCCCCAAGAGTAGCGCACAAAAAGCGCTACTAAAGACTAGGCATGAGTAGTGTTTTTTGCTAAAAAGCGCTACTTATGTTTTTAGCGCGTTTTGGGCATAACGAGCGCTTTTTAGTAAAAAGCGCTACTTATGTCTTTATGTGCGCTAAACCATAAGTAGCGCTTACGGGCGCTCCTAAAGCTTGCGCTCCTGATGCCACTCCCCTAAGAGTAGCGCACAAAAAGCGCTACTTATGCTCTTAGCACGTTTTGGGCATAAGAAGCGCTTTTTAGTAAAAAGTGCTACTATGTCTTTATGTGCGCTAAACCATAAGTAGCGCTTTTTACTAAAAAGCGCTCCTCATGCCTATTCATTAGTAGCGCTTTTTACTAAAAAGCGCGCCTTATGACTTTTTTAATTTTTTTTTGTTTTTGTATATTGTCTATTAATTTTATTACATTATTACTGCATTTCCCTATTGCATATATAATAGAAAGAGTCACTAATAACCAACAACCAATTCCAAATCAAATTCCAACTAACAACCAATTTTCCAACCAAATAAAATCCAATATATATATATATATATATATATATATATATATATATATATATATATATATATATATATATATCAACATTGCTGAATCAAACATACTTACAACATATATATCCAACATACTAAATCATGTATGTATCAAAACATACTTAAACATATTACAACATATATATCCAAAATAAAATCAATTTCAATGTTGCTGAACCAAACTAACAACATGACGACACCACTCTCCCTTGAGTTCAGTAAGTTGCTCATATGAGTATTGAGCTCCGATTCTAGGAAAATACTGAAAAAATAAAATGAAATAAACTTATAATTAAGTGGTTAAATGCTAGTAATTATATATTATATCATTATCAACTAGATATCAAATTACTTGTAAAAAAAACTAGATATCAAATTATTTTTGAACCAAGGTCAAACACTCTTTGTTTTGTATGATAACAAATTACAATCTGTCTACTAATGGTTACAGTTGAACAAGAGTACAGGAAAGAGCAGGATATCTTAAAGTGTAGCCGCTTGGAGGAGAAGCTACTCTAGCGTTCAAGAATTATTTGCTAATCTGATTTTGATAGAACACCATGTAAGATCCTATCACTTCAGTTCTATAACTTTTAGTAGTTGAGAGATGATTTTTTAAAATTTAACTGTTGTGTTAAAAGCTTAGAAATTTTTTTTTATATAAAAGCCTAATAGGTAGGCACGTAGCATGAGAAAATGGTAAAGCTAAGAATCGATTGATGACTTTGTGTTTATAAGTCGAAAATCGATTTCTAGCCTAATTATTCAAGCTAGAAATCGATTTGTGGCTTCCTTCACAAAGCTAGAAATCGATTTCTAGCCTACGGGTTTTTAAAGGAATATGTTTTGGAAAGAAAACAATCGATTGATGGCCTTGTGTTTTTAAATGGAAAAATCGATTTCTCTCTCTCTTTTAAAGCCAGGAATCGATTCCTCACCTGTTTCCCACAAGCAAGAAATCGATTCTTCACTTGCTATTGTGAAGAGCAAAATCGATTTCTTCCTTATCTTTTAAAGCCTTAAATCGATTTCAACCTTCCTATTTCTCAAGCAAATGAATCGATTTCTATACACTCCTATTTAAGCATATAATCGATTCATCTCTTTTTAGAAGCTTTCAACGGTCATATTTTGAGTAAATAAATCGATTCACATACATATTGTTTTAAGCAATCAATCAATTTACTACTCATCTATTTACGTGCAAAATTGCCTCAACGGTCATATTTCTACAAACCCTATATGTAACATCCCTAGTTTCGTTAACTTCGGTTTACGAAATTAACTAGCGACTTATTATTCGATTAAATGATAAATCGAGTCACGAATATGTTGTTGTCGCGAAAGCAATATTTAATTGCTCAATCATATGAATTACATGCAATTTTATTCGAATTGTGTGAATTATTATGGGAATTAGAGCACAATGGTAAAATCGTCATTTCGCCTCATATTGAAGATGTATCGTTTGATGAAATAATAGATTGGGTCCTAGTCACGGTAGGGTCATGGGAATGGTAGTTAAATTCCTAAGTAATATGAATTGATGAGGGCTTGATTAATTAGAATGGAGTTAAGTGGGGATTAAGGAGTAAGGGCATTTTGGTCATTTCCATATTTTTTAAACCCTCAGCTCAATATAACAACACCAGCCAGTTGGCGAGCTAAGGGATATCGAAGGAGTGCACCAAATGAGTGCAAGAAGGAGGTCCCGGGTTCAACTTCCGGAAACTAACATTCCCCCACCCCCACTAACATTGCTTATCAAAAAAAAACACCAGCCAACTCATTCTTCTCTCATTCATCAATTTCTGAAAATTAGAAAGAAAGAGAGTAGAGAGAGAAGAGAGAAAACAAGAAGGAAGGAAGAAGAAGATGATTCACTCCTTATCAATGTTCCATGCATGTGAGCAAAACTTGTTCCCTTCTCTTCCATTTTCAATTCTCTATTCAACCATACCACTTCCAGCCTCTCATTTCTATCCCATCACTTTTCACCATTTTTGGAGCTTGAAGCTCAAACTTGAGCAAAAACTGATTTCTATGTTTTACATGTTGTTCTTGGGTATCATGAGAGGAGATATTTGCAACTCAGGGGCTACATTGTGGTTAGAACCAAGTTGGAAGCAAACCCAGTACCTAAAGGCTCCAAGAATTCGAAATTGAAGTGCTTGGTGTTTGAGAGGAGCGGTTACGGGGACCGTTCGAGTGGATACTCGTCTAGAGCATTGCGTGGAATTTCGATTGGTTGTGACTTCGTCATTCCGAGTGAGTTTTACTCACGCTTAGGGAATTATATGTTCTGGAAGTTTGTTTGTGTTGTTGAATTTATTTCGTTTCATTGGGTTTACAAATATACGAATGAAAAATCGTTTTCCGGAAAAAGTTGTGTTTTACGGTTATTGGTTGAAGTATACGATGATGTGTGGATTGATTATTGGCATGTTTGAACTGATTGTCACTGGATAAATGCCTGTTTATGTTGAATTTTATCGGAATATAGTTTGTGGATGAACCGAGTAGCGAAAGGGGGTAAAATGAAGTGAAGATTTAAGTTTTGGTGCAAGCACACGGGTCGTGCGCCCCAAGCACACAGACCGTGCGCCTGCTTCAGTTTTGAAAATTGTTCATGCGCTTCAAGCACATGGGCCGTGTGTCCATCGCTGTAGTTTCATGAGAGATATCAGTGGTCCCTCGCATGGTTTCAATAGGCGTAGTCTCATGTGATACTTCTGCTCCGCCCTCGGCAGCGCCCCAACGTACGGGACGTGCGCCCCCTTCTGATTTTCATCCCGAAATGCACTTTAAACTACTCTGTTTGATTCTGAACTTATTCCAATCATTTTCTAAATCAATCTTAATGAAATGAAGGTAAAAATTTAATGGGTTTGAGCATGTTCATGATGATTTTGATAAAAAGGCTTTGAACATATAAACACTTCGAAAAACCGAAAAGTAGTTCACGTGAGAGTACTTGTTTTTGAAAAACTAATCGGATTACATTTCCTTTTTGGTTTGGTATTAGTGACGCGGGATTTTTATTACTTTAAATCATCGAAACCAGTTTAAGTTTCACGATATATATATTATATCGAATATAGAAGTCGGCCCAATGCGGGTATGATATATAAATTATATCAATGTCGGGTGACGATCCGACGAATAGCATACTAGGCGGGAAGGTCATGAGCCCTTACCCTAGGCCCTGGAAACGTTAGGTAAAGTACTAGCGGGGGTTTGTCGGGATTGTGGCTGTTGCACGGCTGATATTATGCTACGTTAAGTACACAATTCGCCGAGATTGTGGTTGTTTGCACAGTCGGTGTTTTGATAGGTAAGCTTGTAATTATAAATTAACTTATGAGGCTTAGAAATAATTGAATAGCACATTATATGCCGAGATTGTGGTTGTTTGCACGGTCGGTGATGGGCTACGATTATATGAGCAAGTGGTCTATAAATTAAACTATGTTGCAACGGTTTTATAATTGAACCGAGTGATTGTGAGGGGTCACGGTAGAACTCACTGAGATATGTTATCTCACCCTATCATTATTGTGGTTTTTACAGAGAAACAGGGTAAGAGGAGGACAAGGCGGCACGATTAGGTGACGTGCTTATGGAGATGCCGAAGACTTGTAGTCTTGAGTTTCCGATTATGCTTCTCTTGTTATTTTCTGTTATGGTTATGTAACTTGTATTTGATATGAGTTGTATAAACCTATTACGCTTCTTTGGTTATGATATTGAACAATAGACTCTGTATTCCTTTTAAGTTGAGAACCAAGTTAAATTTTATGGACTTGAAGACAGGTTGATCCGAGACATTATGTTTTATTATCGGAAAAATTTAGTGTGTTCAATATCTAAACAGGAATTGTGTCCTCTGTTTGTTGCTAAAGATGTGCATCTCAGTGTATCTACATGTTAGAAATATTGGGGTGTTACACTATAAATAGGCACTTAGGTTTTTTTCACGAAGGAAGAGAACACAACGCACAACTCAAAAATCAAAAAAAGAAGAAAACAACTCTCACTGTCATATTATTTCTTCAAGTTCTTCATCGTTAAATCCAAATTACTCATCTCTCTCAACTACTATACTGTTATACTGCTTGAGTGATTGGATCATAGTTTTTCAATTGTATTCATCTATTACTTGGTTGTTGGGAAATCCTGGGAAGTGTTCTTGGGTAATTCAATCGGGGAGATTGAGTTGTTAGCGAAATCCTTAGCGGGGAGCTTGGGTTCTCAATTTGGGGAAAATTGAGATTGGTGTGGTAGCTATAGGGAAGTTGCTTGCTTGTAAGACGATGAAGAAGTTCTTCTCATATAGTGGTTGTTATCAAGTCCAAAGGTTGCAAAACCGGAGGCCGAGGACGTAGGGCTTTTATCCCGAACCTCGTAAAAATTACGGTGTATCTCTTTCCCTTCTCTTTATTTTGTTTTTTGTTTATATTTGTTTATCGTTATATTTGATTTCATTGCGCTGTGTTCAATATCACAATCTGTTTATCGTTAAATTTGATAATAGTGTGGTTAGCGTAAAATATCACTGTAACTGGTTCTGTCATAGTTATAGCTTGCTTAGGTATTGCATATAGTTTAAATCCTATTTTCCGCATTCGATTTAAACGTGCATCGTTAATTTTTTGAAAATTAAAAAGATTTCATTTTTAGCGTATAACCTTATTCACCACCCCCCCCCCCCCTCTAAGGTTATCAAATAGTCCAACAATTATTACATACTTCATTTGGAATTTCCATTTGGTTATGAGTGATGATCTCCTTCATAAACCTCATGACATAGTACCCGCAATCATCGTTGTTTGGTAGTTCGGGACACTATAAAACTAAAGATTAGTTAGTTATTAAATTTAATAAATTTCATGCATAAGAATATTGATTATAAACTTACTGTTATTTGTATCCATTTTGTAGACTTTCTGTAGGAGGTTCTAGTATCACTCAATCCAGAATATGTCATCAAAGAACTGAACAAAACATCATATAATTATATTAATCGAAATACATAGATAATTTAAATTATGAAACATGCGAGGGATCTAAATACACACCTATTGAATATGTTGTTGTCATGACCATGCAATGAATCCAAATACAATATCATATCTCTTTTAGGACCAATCGCCAACAACACCCAATGTCTCCTACAAAATTTTTAAATAATCAAATAACAAATATTTCACAAACACGTTATATTCGATTGATACATTATTAATTTAAATTTCTCACCCTAAATTGATCGGTGCCAAAAATAAGGTATCAAAGCTTGTATTTTTAACTAGCTCCAAGCGTTCAACGATATATCTTTTAACCTCGTCCAAGTTTCTCTGCATAAGTGTTTTTGCATGGGATTTACGGTATGAATAAAAGTACTTTTTGGGCACAAGAACACAAATCTTTGTGTCTGTTCTTTAGGGACCAATATCTCATGGTACAAGTACCTTTAATTAAAATGTATATAAATTAAATTAATGAAATACTAATAATAACATCAATAGTAATATGAAATAATAAGATACATACGTATCTGATGTATACTTTAACAATAGTCGCGGTTGCCCAGTCGTGTTCATATACCACTTCGAGGTCATCACGATTGATTGGCACTATTTGCTCAACTCCCAAAATGTCTTTATCCATCCATGCATCTATTGAGTTTGTCATGGTTAACGCGTGTATTTTTAAATATATGCGATGAATTCCTTGGAAGAACTGCTAGCTTGTTGCTTTGATACTTTGGCCTTGCCAGCAATAGAAAGGGAAGGTTGGGATTCAATCTCATTCCCGCTAGCTATCTGTCGAGACACTTTTGATTTAAAATAAGTGTTGTGGTCAAGTGTATAAACAATAACAAAAACAAGAGAACAAAAGAACAAGAAAAGTACCTGAACAAGGGGAAGCAACAACGAACTCGAACCAGAATGAACGTGAAGCTCCGGCAAAAAGAACTCGAACCAAATATAACAATCAGCGAGAACAACCTGTATCAATTTAAAGATTCACAATAACATTTTAAAATAAGTTTCCTCAAAAAGATAAAATATGTGAAGCATATTCTAAATATATAAAACAACATGACTCTCTAAATACACCACAAAGATTTAATCAACAGTAAGCAAGAAAAGACCCACAAATACATAATATTTACAGGAAAAAATTGGTATCCCTATAACACAGTCAACATGCTTGAAGGAGGGGAAAACGGAAGGTGTATCTATCATACATTCGCACATGTGAAGAGATTATTATACATAAATAATTAAGGAATGAAGGTGAAAGCAGGATTGATGTGCAGCATATCCTCACCTTCAAGTATTCAGTCTACCAAGAAGTTTAAATGAACGGGCGGTGGGCTTAGATTGAAGCTCTAAAGTCAATTGACCTGAGGATTACTAAAATAGGATAGAAAACTGCAGCTGTTATTGATTATATGAAGTAGAACAACAACCTGCAAAATTAAAGTCAACATTGTCATGCACTAATAAACATTATATTGTTTAAGATAGAACACCACAATCTACTATATTTCAAAACTATTTTAGTTATACAACAAACAAAGATTCCTGTGGTCCCCCTACCTACAACTCCAAGCCCTCAAAATCTAATAAAATTAGAAGTACAGTTGGTCTGATAACTTGGGCATTTCTTTTTGTACACACTGCATAATGAAACAAAATGGATCAATACTTTTACCTACCTATGAAAATTGAAGCTAAGAATTTATATATATCAAAGACAAATTTTTAAGAGATATAGCAAAGAATACATAAAATTCATTTGGTTGATTAAGTACACAAGTTGCGTTTTCATTTGTACACCATAGGGCATTAAGGAAAGTTCCTGTTCTCATATTATCCCAACTAAAACCCTTTCATATCAAAATGACATTTGCTCTTATGTTCTCATATTATCCCAGTTTGCCCACTAGCTAATTTCTATACAATCAATTCTTTCACAAAAGGAAGTATTTAAAGATAAGTATTTTCAAACAGAACAAAGTTGTAATAGACAAACATACAATAGTTTTTTATGTATGAGAAGATGAACCAGAACCAGGTGATGAACCCACAGGTTTAGGGGTTTTCACGAGAATGAGAGAGAGAGAGAGAGAGAGAGAGAGAGAGAGAGAGAGAGAGAGAGAGAGAGAGAGAGAGAGAGAGAGAGAGAGAGAGAGAGAGAGAGAGAGAGAGAGAGAGAGAGAGAGAGAGAGAGAGAGAGAGAGCTTGCTACTGCCGTCGTTCGCGAAAAGGAGAGAGAGAGAGAGAGAGAGAGCTTGCTACTGCCGTGCCGTCGTTCGCGAGAATGAGAGAGAGCATGCTAATGCTACTGCAGTGTCGTCGTTTAATAGAATGAGAGAGAGAGAGAGAGAGAGAGAGAGAGAGAGAGAGAGAGAGAGAGATTTAGGGCGCAACAGGGAAAGGGGAAGGAGGAATTAGAATATTATAATTTTAGAATATAATAAGGGCATAAGGAGCGCTTCCGTAAAAAGCGCTACTCATGTGGATTCCGTGTTTTGGGCAACAGGAGCGCCTTTTAAAAAGCGCTACTCATGCTTTGGGCATAAGGAGCGCTTTTTAAAAAGCACTGCTCATGCAGTTCCGTGTTTTGGGCATAAGGAGCGCATTTTTTAAAAGCGCTACTCATGCAGTTCCGTGTTTTGACCATAAGGAGCGCTTTTTAAAAAGCGCTACTCATGCAGTTCCTTGTTTTCACCATCAGTAGCGCTTTTAATTAAAGCACTACTAAAGGTACTACATAGATAGCATTTTTTCGAAAGCGCTACTAAAGGGTGCGCGCTTTTTTTGAAACTTTCGTTGTTTCAAAGTGACTGCCAAAACAAACTGCTTCTCTTCGCTCAACCCAACCAAGCCATGATCCTAAAAAGAAGCACAAATTCAAAATGAATCCCCACATCAATGAATGATGCCAAAATCAAAATAGTTCACAAAACTAAGCATTAAGTTACTGCAAAGGGGATATATTTGTGGAATAACGACTTGACTTAAGGATATATTTCCTCTGTTCCATATTATATGTCGTTTTGGATCATTTCACACATATTAAGAAAAGTAGTTAATTTTGTATGGAAAAGAGAAATTGTGGGTTAGTTTACCAAATTAACCTTCATTAATGACATTGGGAATATAAATTAGTAGAATGAAAGAAATGTTATTAAATAATGAAGGGTATAGTAGGAAAGAAACATTAATGTTTCATTGGGATTCTAAAAGGTCATGTATTATGGGACAAAATTTTTTGACTAGAAAGTCATATAATATAGGACGGAGGGAGTATATATTTTGTGGATACATAATTGATGTTTCCTACTGCACTGTAGTGTATCAACTCAAATCAATGCAAAGAGGGTGCAAAAGAAGAAGAAAAATATCACATTGTAAATTTAAAGACATGGGGAAAGCAACCTTGATTGAATCCCATGTAATAAAAAACATTCTATTCTATCAATAAAAAATACTGAAACTGAAAGCAACATCGGCCATTAGAAACATAAACATTCTACCATTCAAGCAAATGAGACATAGCTACTGCAAAGGAGATATGCGCTATGAATGATGGAATAAGTGTGAGAATTGAGTGGCAGTGCGCTTCAACATTGAAGAAGAGTAGTCGTAGAAGACTAACAGACAGATGTAGCACACTAGGTACGGGTCCACAGTTTGGATCAATTTTAAATTTTAAAATTTGTTATCTGAACCAAATTAGTACCGATTTTTACGGGTCGGTTTGGATTTTATCCGATCACAAAAATTGTCCAAACCAAATGTTTCAGTTTGGATTGGGCTACGAGTTGGTTCAGATTTATCCAAACCACTAAACACCCTACTCCCATCCTTACTTGACCACGAAAATGGAGCTTCATTTCCAAGCTCCTACTTCAATCCTCTTCCTTTAGCTTCCTTCTACCCAATACTCACTTTCTAAGCTTTGATTCTTCACTAATCTCCAACATGTAATTTGATTTATGAGAGCTCAAGGGGTTGTTCTACAAATCTCTGTTTTGGGGTTTCTAGATGTGTTTGGATTCTGGTTTTTGGGATAGAATTGTCACGACCCAAAAACTCTAATCGTGACCGGCGCACAGACTTAGACTCTTAACCTGGCAAGCCTAAGAAAATAACTCTTTACCAGCAAATAGCTTAAAGAAGTAATTTTTGCTTCAATAAATCCATCAAAATTTCGACAGAGTCTCCTTTGTATTTCAAACGTTCCCAAAATACCAGTCATTCAGTTTACAACAATGCATACCTGCCAAGTTTAAAATAACATACTACATCTCAAATGAGTTTAAACACAGTATACATTCTAAAAAGAATGATTTCACTAGATTTCCCTATAGCTACAGAATATACCAAAAATACAAAAGACAACGAATGTAGTGCCGCCAATCTAGGGGACCCACCAAAATATAAACACCGAACACTTTAAGCCTGCTAACAGCTTTTACTCAACTGCTTGAGAATCTGGAAAAAAAAATAAAGATAAGAAAATGGTAAGTCACAAAGACTTAGTGAGGGAACAACAACCACCATCAACCGGAAGGTAAAACAAGTAAGCCACGAATGTTTCAACAAAACTCATAGAATTATGCCTAGATAATAATCATAGTATTTTCCAAAAGTATAAAACTCAAAATATCAATCTAAGAAAATCAAACGTGAGAGAGTTAAGAGACGGCTCCATCTCGTTGATAGCCCTCTCCACCTAAGGGTGGCCTCCCCTTAGAGGCAGCTACATCTAACGAATAGCCCTTTCCCACTCACTCGCATCACTTCGCGACTACGGGGGCGGATACATCTCGTTGATAGCCCTCTCCCCTAAGGGTGGCCTCCCCTTAGGAGCGACTCCATCTAACAGATAGCCCTCTCCACCCGAGGTCATATAACTAGGTGCACCTAGACCGTCACATCTGCTAACCGTTACATCTCAAAATCATTTTACTTCATTTGCCTATGCTAACCATTGAAAAAAAATAACCAAGTTAAATAACGACATCAATAATCTTAAAAAGATCATTTTAGAGAAGCTAAAATAGTTTTTCAATGACGTGTTTCCCATTTATAAATAACAAATAATTTTAAAATATTGAAACGAATAAAATATCGGCATTTAAAATAATTAAAATATGTGACGATGACCGTCATCCACTCACAGTTATGATGAGTCAACGATTTAGCCCTCCAACACCTCTTAGAGAATCAACGGAGCAACGATAGACAAATCTGAAAATCAATAATATTTCCAAAGTTTTTAAAAGCTTATCCTAGACCTCTACTAACTATGGAGAACCAACAAAATCCCTAAATATCCACCCTAAACTCCAAAACTAATTCTTCACAAAATTAACAAATGCTAAAGATGTAATCTTGAATAATGAGTAGTGGGTATACCTCAAATAACAACCTTGAAGGTGTAGGTGCTTTTCTCCTCTTTGAGAGCAAAAACCTAACTCCAAAATACTATCCAATATTGAGACGGGAATTTGAATTACTAGGGACTAACCGAAATAATCCTCAACTTAGCCGGGAGCTCTAATGGATTGAATAGAGTTCGAAAGACTAAATTGAAATGCATAGAAAATAGAGATTTAGTGAAAGATGTTTGTTATATCAAATCATGGTATATCTTATTCATTTGTCATTGAGGCTATATATATAGGTACTCCAAGATTCAGTTACAAAGAAGTAGAATAGACATCATCACACCCTTCCATTTGATGATGGCTAGTGGAATAGATATCATCACACCCTTCCATTTGATGATGGCTACTGAATTGAGTACATAATGAAATTAAAATACTGTAACAATACCCTCCCCTTGGAACAATCCTTGACCTCAAGGATGAAAAGCAGGAAACTTCTTGAGAAGGTCATAATAGAACTCCCATGTAGCAGCTTCAGGAGGTTCACCACACCAATGACCAAGACCTTTGTAGCAGCAAGTCTCCCTCTCTTCACCATCTTGCGATCTAATATAGCTAGGGGCACCTTGGTGACAGCTTGAGCACTAGGCAAAGGCACAAATAAGGCCATAGAAGGATCAACGCAGAGTTTAAGCTGAGAAACGTGAAAAACATCACGAATACCAACTGATGATGGCAATTCCAGCTGATAAGCAACCTCCCCTATCTTATCAGTGATCTTAAATGGCCCATAATACTTTGGAGTGAGCTTGTTGTAAGCCTGTTGCCTAGCAGTGACTTGCCTATAAGGCAGTATCTTGAGAAACACATGATCTCCAATAGCAAAATGCCTCTCAGTTATTTTCTTATTGGCCTGTTGCTGCATACGATGTTGTGCTCTCATCAAATGGAACTGCAGAAGCTTGATGACAGATTCTCTAGCAGACAGAGTACGATCTACTTCTTGATTAGGGGACTCACCAGGAAAATAGGGTAAATGGATTGGAGGGCTTTGTCCATAGAAAACCTCATAGGGACTAGTATGGATGGTGGAGTGGTGATGAGTGTTGTACCACCATTCAGCAAGTGGAATCCATTTAGACCAAGAAGTAGGCTTCTCAGAGCACATACACCTCAAATATGTCTCTAGGAACCTGTTGACAACTTCAATTTGACCATCACTTTGTAGATTTATGAAGCAGAACCCCTTGAAGAGTGAAGAGTTCATTCCAAACAGTACTCATAAAAATTGGGTCCCGGTCAGATACAACAATGCTTGGCATACCATGTAGCTTAAATATAGAATCAAGAAACAATTGTGCTACATCTAAAGCAGTGTAAGGATGAGACAAAGTTAAGAAGTGTGCATACTTACTTAACCTATCAACTACCACCATAATGACCTGTTTACCTTTGGAGGAGGGCAATCCTTCAATAAAGTCCATGCTAATCTCATCCCAAATCC
Organism: Astragalus membranaceus; assembly: GCA_039519185.1. Taxonomy (NCBI): domain Eukaryota; kingdom Viridiplantae; phylum Streptophyta; class Magnoliopsida; order Fabales; family Fabaceae; genus Astragalus; species Astragalus membranaceus. Next base: position 18,325,447 of record CM076851.1, on the reverse strand, counting down.
TATGTGGAATAGGAAGTGGTTGTAGTAGGCCTGGTGAACTTACCAATTCAGGCTTGTTCCTCTGACACACATCACAAGCCCTCACATAATTTTGTATATCCTTATTCATTCCTTTCCAATAAAATAAGGATTTGATCCTGGTGGCAGTTATGTCACGACCAGAGTGGCCACCAATAAAAGAATCATGCAACCATTTGTAAATTGTAGATTTAAGTTCAGGAAGGTTACCAATTACAAGCTTGCCTTTCCTTCTCAATTCTTCTTTGAACCATGTGAACTTAGGATGAGATGTTGGTGAGGCTTGCAACTCAGAAATAAGCTTCTGCAAAATGGGGTCAGAGTGCCAAGAATGTTTTATCTGATCAAGTAAACCCTCTTGAGCATTGTCTAGCATAAGTGGAAGCAATTTAGCACTGTGTTGCCTAGAGAGAGCATCTGCAGCCACATTGGTTGCACCAGTCTTGTATTGAACTTAAAAATCAAATCCCATCAATTTAGACATCCACACCTGCTGAAATGGTGTGTTTAACTTCTGCTCAAGCAAGTATTTAAGACTCTTATGATCAGTCTTAATGATAAATGACTTGTGAGACAGATATGCACCCCATTTTTGAACTGCATACACGACAGCTAGCAATTCCTTCTCATACACTGAAAAGCTTGTTGCTTGGGGCCAAGTGATTTACTGATATAAGCAATTGGATGCTCATCTTGCATTAACACAGCACCAATGCCCTTCCCCGAAGCATCTGTCTCAACTACAAATGTCTTGTTGAAGTCAGGTAGAGCTAGGACAGGTGAAGTTATGAGAGCTTGCTTTAAATGATTGAATGATTCTGATACTTGATCATTTCAAAAGAAACTGTCTTTCTTCAAAAGATTAGTGAGTGGTTTAGCAAGCTTGCCATAGTCCTTGACAAACCTTCTATAGTAGCCTGAGAGCCCTAGGAAACCCCTCAACTGCTTGATATTTTTGGGAATTGGCCAATCCGTGACTACTTGTATTTTAGAAGGATCGGTGAACACTTGTCCTTGTGAGATGAAATGGCCAAGATACTCAACTCTGTTAGTTGCAAAGTGGCACTTCTACTTCTTGAGGGACAACTGATGATGTCTAATAGTGAGAAAAACCTGTCTCAAATGGTCAACATGTGCTTCCATTGAAGGGCTATAGATTAGTATATCATCAAAAAAGACTATAACAAATTTTCTCAAAAATTTGTTAAAAATATGGTTCATAAGTGCCTGGAATGAGGCTGGTGCATTTGTGAGGCCAAATGGCATCACCAAATACTCAAAGTGGCCTCCATGAGTCTTGAAAGCAGTCTTAAATTCATCACATCTTCAATCCTCAGCTGGTTGAATCCTGACCTGAGATCCAATTTGGAGAACACAAATGCAGTACCAAGTTCATCCATCAAATGTTCTATAAGAGGAATAGGATACCTGTCCCTGATGGTTTGCTGATTCAATCTCCTGTAGTCAACACATAGGCGCCAAGAACCATCCTTCTTCTTAACCAAAACAGCAGGTGAAGCATAAGGACTGTTGCTGTGTCTAATTATACCTTGATCAAGCATTTCATTCACCAGCTTGTCTACAACATCCTTCTGCACAATTGAGTGCCTGTATGGTCTAATATTGAATGGCACAACATCATTCTTTAAATGAGTCTAGTCTCAACCCCAGTCTCTTAGCTGCATTAAGATCCATGAAGTCATGTGTACTTCCGCTGTCAATGAGTATAGAAATGGGCTTACCCTTATACATGCCAGTAACTCTCATAGTTTGATGGCTAGGTGTTCCTGTGAGAGCATTCATAGATAGTTGTGGGCTCTCTGGTGTAGCTATGCTAGCTTCACTAGGATTCTCTTCCTCATCATCACTGTTGTCCAATTCCATCATGAACATTTGAGCCTTCCTATGCTTCAAATGATGACCAGGAGTATATGGCTCCTCACAATACATACACAGGCCCTTGGCCTTCCTCTCATCCATCTGAGCAGGAGTAAATAAGCGTGTGGGTTTTGTGTTTGGGAATTTAGGGTTTTGGTTGGTTGTTTGGCTCTGGGGTGAAGTAGATTTAGGGGATTGTGGTGGTTGGCTATTTGATGACTTGAAGAATTGAGATGTGTTTTTGGTGAAATTGTTGTGTGAATTAGAGCTAGAGGCAAATTTCTGAGGTGGTGGTTTCAATAGAGGGACCTTAGAGGACTCATATAGGCGAGCAAGACTTGCTGCCCTAGCAACATCAGTGGGATTAAACATCCTAACTTGCATTTGAGTACAATGTTCAAGACCTGATAAGAAAATACTCAAAGCATGTTCAGTGATAATAGATACCTGAGTTAAGGCTAATTCAAAAGCATCAATGTAGTTCTGCACCTTCCCCGTCTGCTTCACTTGGATCAATGTTGACATCGGATTTTCGTAAACCTCCCCAAACTTAGCAGCAACATCAGTGATGTATTGTTCCCAGGGTGGATGGACATCGTGCTTGATCCGGATGTAGTTCAGATGCCACTGCAGAGCTAGGCCACTGAGGTGAATTGATGCCAGATGAACCTTGCTCTTCGGTGGGGTTTCATTAAGCCGGAAGAACTGGTCGCAACGATACAGACATTCCTTCACGTTTTGTCCGTCGAATTTTGGGAATTCAACCTTCGAGATCCTCGTGGAGTAATTATTCGCCGATCCACTTCCTTCATTTCGTGGACGCGAGCCATTGTTGGACGAACGAACAGAGTCCTCGGTAGAGTGTTCACGCATCATGGAACGCATCTCTTCTACCCCTGCAAAGAGTTGCTCCATCTTTGCACTGAGTTCTGCGTGCTTATCGTCATACTTCTTATCTAACTCAGCTATCGTCGTCCCCGTGCGTGTTCCGGTAGCCATGGATGAGTGAATTTGCAGCAAAAACAAAGCAACAGGACTGTTGCTTTGATACCAATTGAGACGGGAATTTGGATTACTAGGGACTAACCGAAATAATCCTCAACTTAGCCGGGAGCTCTAATGGATTGAATAGAGTTCGAAAGACTAAATTGAAATGCATAGAAAATAGAGATTTAGTGAAAGATGTTTGTTATATCAAATCATGGTATATCTTATTCATTTGTCATTGAGGCTATATATATAGTACTCCAAGATTCAGTTACAAGAAGTAGTATAGACATCATCACACCCTTCCATTTGATGATGGCTAGTGGAGAAGATATCATCACACCCTTCCATTTGATGATGGCTACTGAATTGAGTACTATTCTGGAGTCAACTAGAGGGTCCCATTAGCAAAAACCAGGAGGTGCGCTTAGCAAATAATGTGGATCAGCCCAACCAATTCAGCCCATATCCACCTCATGCGAGCCCAATATGCTTGGACGGTCAAGATCGACACTACCCATCCGACGATCCACAAGAGGGCACGATTTCCTATTAATACAGGCAAACTTTGCCCTTACAAAGGTTGAATCTCTAATCCTTAGTACCTTCACTCTTATATTCTATATACTGACTTAAGCGTCGGAGTGGCTTGCAGGTACCCCCCCGGGGAGCTCATTGACCTCCTGTCAGGACAGCAAGAGACCTGACCTCCTGTCAGGACAGCAAGAGACCTACCAACAGCAGACGACCAAAAAGCTGCTCGGTACAGAACATTGGCGACCACAGTGGGAGATATCTATCTTTCACAATCACTACTCCTCGAATTTTTCTCTTGCTGCTCCATGGCTCCCAGAGGCAGACCCCGGGTTCAGAGCATTGCCATACCCGCACCCCGACCGGAGGGTACCCCCGAGGGCAACGTCTTGACTATACAGGATGAGGGCACCAGTCGACCTGTCCAGCCCTCTAACGTGAATCAGCTTTTAGACCTCCTGGTCAGTCGAACTCAAGCTATGTTGGAACAGGAAGCGCAACTGAGGGAGGTTGAAAGGCGTGTGACCGCCCTGCCAGAACAGCCTCCAGTCAGCAGGTTGACAATCCCTCCAACGGTAGTGACCTCAAGGCGACGCCAGTCCCCACCTCGGAGACATCATGTCCATCGCTCTCCCCCCTAAGCGACGCAGGCATTGGGAATCAGGCTCACCCCCAGGGACCCATCGCCCTCATGACACCCACTCCAGCGCCTCCTCACACGCGTCCCCTAACACTCAGGAGAGGTCGAGGAGCCGGGTTGCCACCCGCAGAAGGCACCACCGGGATTCTCCATCGAGGAGATCCCCCGAGCGACACAGGTATCAGGAGCTGGGCTATGAAGACACCTCCCCCGAAACTCAAAAGGGTTTTCGGAGGAGGGGCCGTTTACGAGAAGGGTAGACGAATGCCAAATCCCAAGGGTCTTGGAAAAGCTGCCGAATCTCAAGATGTACGACGGGACTAGAGATCCGGACGGTCATCTGGCACACTTCTCCCTAATGATGCGCTACAGGGGCGCTAGGGAACCCGTCCACTGCAAAATCTTCCCCCTCACTCTCGAGGGTTCCGCATTAGAGTGGCTCCAGGAGCTTAGGCCGAACTTCATATCCTCATGGGGGCAGCTGGCGAGAATGTTCACGGCTCGTTTCACTGCCTCCCGGCTAAAGCCCAAATCTGAGGAAGTACTGAGAGCCGTCAGGCAGCATAACCACGAGTCACTGAGGGAATATATTGAGCGCTTCAATAAAGAAGCTTCGGGCGTTCGAAGTTTGGAGGACAGGCAAAGGTTGTTCTGGATGAAAGACGGGTTGAAAAAGGGAAGTTTGTTCCAGGTCGATGTAGGCATCAACAAGCCTAGGAACTTGGGCGAGTTCCTTCGAAGATCCCAGAAATACATGAATTATGAGGAGGATGATATGGCTTACCGCGAGACAGTCAAGGCGGGGGGCGACAGGGAACCCACCCAGGAGGTGTGCCGGCAAAAGGTAACAGGAGGCGTACACCGTGAGGGACGCCCCCCAATATCCTCAGGCCTTACTCCCCTCATCGCCTCAAGGGCGCAGATCCTGGCTGAATGTGCCAACGCGGAATTCAAAGACATTAAGAGGCCAGAGCCTTTGGTGTTGAAAGAGGGCCAAAACCCCTCTAAGAAATGATGTCGCTACCATCAAAGCAGAGGCCACGACACCAATGGCTGCCGAGCACTGAAGGAAGATATTGAGAAGCTGATCCAGAGAGGAAAGTTGACACAATACGTAAAGAAGGAGGGGGAACCGAGCGGCTCGCGCAAAAGAGTCCGATCCCCGAAGGTAGATACCGGTCCCCTAGGAAGGGGAAGGCCCCAGTCGGCGAGAGGGTCGAAAATAGCGCTGATGAATCGACCGATGGAGAGGACACCCGGAGGCCCAAAGAAAGACCAGTGGCCATGGTGATCCACGGGAGAAACCCCCATGATAACTGGGGTTCAAACAAATCAATGAAGAGGAAGTGGAAGGAGATCCTCAGCATTGCGTCAACCTCAGTCGCCAGGAAGGGGCCAACCAGGCCGCCCCTATCCTTCGACGACAATGATCTGCTCGACGGGAAACGGAACAAACACGTCCCACTGATCATCACTGCCATTATCGCCAACGTCGAGGTAAGAAGGATCCTGGTTGACCAGGGAAGTGCAGTAGATATCATCTTCGAGGACCTGCTGCAAGTGCTGAGTATCTCCCCCGATGACCTGACTCCATACCAGGGAGGGGACCTAACCGGGTTTAATGGATCGAAGACTAAGCCACTCGGCCACCTAGAGCTGATGGTCACCTACGAAAACCCCGATGATAAACCGTCGTTGTTCAAAACTGTGAAAACACCCTTCCTGCTTCTCCCATGCAAGTCGGTCTACCAGTGCATCATTGGGAGGCCCACGTTGGGGAAATTGGAGGCAGTCACCTCAACGGTCCATTTAAAAATGAAGTTCTACACTCTGGAGAATGAGGTGGTAACCCTCCAGGCGGACCTGGGAGCAGCACGCAGATGTTTCTATATGAGCGTTAAAAATGAGAAGGAGACTACCAAGCCAAGAGGCTCGGGTAAGGGGTTCAGAGAAGAAGCTGGGGTGAATCTGACAGACTGGGATGCCAGAAGTAACTCAAGTAGTGAAGAAGAAGCGGAAAGCCAACCCAAAACCAAGGGGACAGAAAAGGATGCGAAGAAGTTCGAAGAGGATGGAGAATGTCCTCACCTCCTTGAGGAGGTTAGAAAGAAGCTCATCATCCACCCCGGGGAGAACGGGGACCTATTCCTCTATTCGGCAGCTGGCCCATAGTTCCAATACATAGAACGTTTTCTTTAAAACAGTTGGTTGTTTAAGTTTATCACGTCTACTTTAAGAAGTTGGGTGTTTAGGTTTAACACGTCAAAACAATTTACAACACGCGCGCGAGGGAATTAAACCTTACTATTCACGGTTCAAGATATTATTTCGCAAATCACAGTTTTCGCTCCAGCACCACAGAAAAAACCAAGAAAAACTGGCGCTCAATACAGAAGCAGCCAGCGCCCAGGAGGGCGCCTGGCAGTGCGCCTATAAGGAGCAGCCAACGCCCATGAGGGCGCCTAGCAAGAAGCGCTCTAAAAGCCAAGTCCCGACTCAAACAACAGGGGACCAGGCAACCAGGCAGAACCAAGCGCGAGTCAACCTGCTCGGTTCACGAAGCGGCATATCGAAAAGGTCGCAACCTCTGATGGGTGAGTTAAGTTCTGACAGATTCCGATAAACTCCTGTTAGAGTCCCTAGATGGGCAAAGCGGCATTGCAAATGTCGCAACCTCTAATGGGCGAGTTAAATTCAGATAGAATCTGATAAACTCCTGTTAGAGACCTAAGGCGTGAAGCGGCATATCGAAAAGGTCGCAACCTCTGATGGGTGAGTTAAGTTCGGACAGATTCCGATAAACTCCTGTCAGAGTCCCTAGATGGGCGAAGCGGCATCGCAAATGTCACAACCTCTAATGGGTGAGTTAAATTCGGATAGAATCTGATAAACTTCTGTTAGAGACCTAAGGCGTGAAGCGGCATATCGAAAAGGTCGCAACCTCTGATGGGTGAGTTAAGTTCGGACAGATTCCGATAAACTCCTGTCAGAGTCCCTAGATGGGCGAAGCGGCATCGCAAATGTCGCAACCTCTAATGGGTGAGTTAAATTCAGATAGAATCTGATAAACTCCTGTTAGAGACCTAAGGCGTGAAGCGGCATATCGAAAAGGTCGCAACCTCTGATGGGTGAGTTAGGTTCGGACAGATTCTGATAAACTCCTGTCAGAGTCCCTAGATGGGCGAAGCGGCATCGCAAGTGTCACAACCTCTAGTGAGGATTTTAAATCGGACCGATTCTGATAAACTCCTAACGGAGATAACATTGCCACCAGACGATAGGAGGCGATACGTTCAGAAGCGTGAAAAATAGGCAAGATAAAGGAAACGTGGATATAACGTAAAATCATCAGTCAAGCTCCATAATGCAAACATACAACGAAATCCAACAGGATAACAAGAAATCACAAGTCAAAAACAACTGAACTCTTAGAAGAAACAACGAAATCCAACAGGATAACAAGAAATCACAAGTCAAAAACAACTGAACTCTTAGAAGAAACACCAGGGGGCAATGACATCGAAGTCAACCCCGTTGGGGTGGTATCTAACAATCCTCCCATCTATAGCCTCATGGTCAAACCGGAAGATGCTCGACTCAAGAACTGCATCCGGGTACATGCACTGAACATGACTTATCGCTTTATCGTAAGCAGCATAGGAGAAGTCCATGGCTTGACCGGCCATCTCCTGCACCCTTTCCTCAACCATATCTCTCTGTTTCTTCACACTGTCCAATTCAGATTGGAGCTCCTCCATCCGCTTCTGATAGTGGCCAGCAGTGTCTCGTGCCCGACGAGCAGATCCCAGTGCTTCGTGTAAATCCACCTGAAGCCGGCTTATATCCAAGAGAAGTCGATCCATTTCCTCGATCACCCCTACACAAAGAGAGAAACAAACACAACAAAGCTTAGAACCAACATCACCAGCGCCCATGAGGGCATCTGGCAAAGTACCTCTAGGAAAGCAGCCAGCGCCCAGGAGGGCGCCAGACAGGGCACCAAGGTCGAAACAAGCGGCGCGCATAAGGGCGCCAGACAGGGGTGGTGGCCCATGCGAGTTTGATGAATACCGTAAGAAATAACTCAAGAGGATTACCTGAACGAGATCTGCACTTCTTCTCAGCTTCCCACTTCGCATGCAGGCCTTCCCCAATCTTAACCATGTGCGCAGCAAGTGCAAAAGGATGCTCACAGAAATGATCACGCTCTTCGGGGGAGAAGACAATTTCACCCTCGTCGTCAGCAGGGGGAGGAAGCCCAACCGGGGAGGGACAAGCAGCAGAGGGAGGTCCTTGAGAACAACTCCTCTGGCGCTTGGACTGACTCTGAGTCCCTTGGATGCTGGAATCGACTGGAACCTTCGGCACCCCGGAAGCATCCTTTCCAACATGGCTTGGTGCTTCTAAACTGAGGCGAGGTCCCATAGAGGGACGCACAGGGACAGATATAGTAGGAACTGGGCTCTTGACCTCGGTAGGTTCGGCATCCAAAGGTCTCCTCCGTCCGGCCAAAGAGGCTAATTCATTGAAAGAAAGCGGAGCGGCCATCTTATCTGCAGAGCAACAAAGTAGCGAATCAGCAACATAAGTAAATAATTCATCAAAAGACAAATAAAGATACATCAAGACCTAACAAGCAACCTAAGAGCTCGGCAGCTTCAGGAACCGTAGAGGCCTTGGACACCTCGCTACACGAAAACTTTTGTGGCACAGTGGACAAGCCACCGACGATCTTCCTCAGCATGCCCAAAGTCCTCTGCTCAGGATCAGATAACTCAGATGGGAGGATGCGATAAGACCGAGAGGTGCGGTCAGCATCGACATTACACCACCCAAGGCAAAACTTATCCCTAACCAGACGCCCTTGTGCATCAAAGAAGCCCATGCTGTCGACGGCCTTCTCACTAGAAGGAACGAGGTAAAAGTACTTGAACTTCCAATCATGCTGGTTATCTGAGTACACTTGAAAGAAAGCATAGTTTGTCCGACACTTCAAGTACACAAACTCGTAACGAATGACGCCATCTGAAGTATCTCGACGACGCTGCACCTCGAAGATAACCATAAAAACCCTCAAGATGCATCTTCTTCGAAGGACTTTCATCACCAGTTCGAAACACTTCACAAAACACCACGAATTTGGGTGGAGCTGAGAGGGAGCTATCTTAAGGTGATTCATAACCTCAAGTTGGAAGGGTGTAAAGAATGGGGAAACCCGCACCTTGTAAACCACACTGTGAAACATCATGAATTTTCTACCGTTAGGGACTCTACACACCCTGTCTTGGAGGTCAACCACCTCAACCCGCCAGTCGCCTCCCAACACATCTTGCAGACAGTGGGGAGGCTCTTTTCCTGGGAGGTAGACGCTCCTGGCAGAACAAACCATACGAGCAACCCAGTCATAACTACAACCACCAATCTCCACCACTTCATGCTCAAGCGGCAGATCATCGTCAGGAGAAGTCTCCACAAAGCCAAGGGCGCCAGCCCCCTCCGAAGGCACGGTATCACCAGTCCCCTCTTCGAAGTCGTCAGCTTGACTCTTAGTCAGGTGAGCGGTAGGGTGCATCCGAGCCGTCTTCTTTGTCCTTGCCATCTCTCAACCTACGGGACAAGGGGCAAAACAAGCAGTCACGAGACAAACAGGAAAACTTAGAGACAACCACCCTCCCCCGAGATTGGAGACTTTGCAAGACAAGACATACTCAAAAGAACAAAGAAACTAGAAAGATAAACTGAAAGTTCGCACGGAAGTTACCTCAGTAAGTCAGAAGCCGCAAAGACTAGTGGGAATGTCAATAGAGGATGATAAGAGCAGCTCCCCTTAGCACCAAGCAATCCCTGAAAATTCATAGGTGAGAAGGCAGGTTAAAAATCAGGAGAAAACGGCAAAAATAAAACAGAGTGCTAAGCACACGCTATAACACCCCAGAATTAATTAAATATTTATTTATTTAATTATATTAGATTCATGTGTTAGATATAATAATAGAATAATATATATTAATTATATTAGTGTGATGGTCCATATTAGAGTTAGAAATAGCCCAATATAGTATTCGCATAAGGCTAGGGGAAATAGCCCATGATGAGTGATGTCTACTTATAGGGCTAGTTTTAGGGTTCCTCTCATAACTAGAAAAGAAACGAAATTAGAAGTGAGAAGGAGAGAGGAGGGCGACGGCTAGAGAGAAGAAAGGAGAGAAGGCGTGATCCACTAGCAAGGAGAGAGAGAGAGAGAGGCGTAGCACCAAGGATAGAGAAGGAAAGCTAGGATTCGACTTCTAAGGCTAAGGTAAGGGTGAGGTTCATGCTTAATAAGGGTTTGTATGAAGGGTTGTATGTGGGTTAGGGTTTGGTAGTGATCATACATGTATTATATCTATTGTGTGTTTGATAAAATGTTTTGAATGCTATATTGATTGATTTTGTCATGTAATTGATGTTCCTATGCCCTAATACTATGTTTGATGATTTCATGTGGGGGTTAGGGTATGATGATTTATCACATGTATGAGTATATGTTTGTGTTGCCTTGTTGAACCAATTGTTGATGATTGAACCTATTTGTTGATGTTTGAGATCACTTGTTGATGTTTGAATATGTTTGTGGAGGTTAGAAATCAATTTGGGGTTTTTAATTCGCAAAAAAACAGGGTTTTTGGGGTTCCTGGGCGCCATGGGCGCCGTTTACTGTTCTGGGCGCCTTCCAGGGCGCCATCTTGTTGTTCGCTGGCGCTGGGCGCCATCCTAGGCGCCATGGGCGCCGTTTCCTGCTGATTTTCAGCAACTACAAATTATTTTGTTTTCGCGATATCTTTTGATCCGGGAACCCGATTGAGGTGTTCTAAGATGCGTTGGAAAGCTTATTCAGAGGCCTAACTGAATATTCTATTTTTAAGGTAAAATGAACTGTTTTATTGTTGTTGTTGTTGGTGCCCTGTCCTTAGGCGCCATACCCTGTTTTGTTGCCTATTTGTTGTTGCCTGTTGCTGGAAATTGTTATTGCTGTTGCTGGAAATTGTTATTGCTGTTGCTGGAAATTATTGTTGCTGTTAGCTGAAATTAGTATTGCTGTTGCTGAGAAAGTATTGTTGCTGTTAGCTGAAAATCATGTTGCTGTTGCTGTAAATTAATGTTGCTATTTACTGAAAATCATGTTGCTGTTGCTGTAATTTAAAATTGCTGTTTTCTAAAAATCATGTTGTTGTAAATTAATGTTGCTGTCTTTTGAAAATCATGTTGTTGTTGCTGTAAATTAATGTTGCTGTTTGCTGAAGATTAATGTTGCTGTTTGCTGAAAATCATATGTGCTGTTTCTATATTTGTGGGCTGTCCCTATTTTTGTGGGTGGTTGTTGGCGCCCTTAGCACCATGTTGCCTCGTTGATTTTGTTTTGTGGTCGGTCGGTGGCCATTGTTGGATTGCCTCATTAGGCATGGAGTTGTTGTTGTAGGCCGGTGGCCATTGTTGAATTGTTGATGTTGCGTGTCGGCGCATTAGCGCCTATGGTTGTTGTTGTTGCGTGTCAGCGCCTTAGCGCCTATAGTTTTTATTCGTTGTGGGTGCCTTAGCGTCTGGGTGGCTGTCCCAGTGGTCGTTGTCATTGGTGCTGTAAAATTGTTATCGTTCCAGGTGTTGTAAACTGTGTCGTCATTGGTGTTGTAAATTGTCGTTGTTCTCGGCGTTGTAAAATTGTTGTTGCTATTAACGTTGTAAATCTATTGGTGTCATTGGTGATGATTGGTGTGATTGGTGATGATATAACAGGTGATGTGCCTATTTTATTGGCTAAGGTGATAGGTGATGGGTCTATGACCATTTGTTGATATTGGTGTTGTTGTGTCACTTAGATGACTATTGTTGTTGATTGTCTCTGGTGTATTGTTCATGGTGTCGCATACAATTCATATGCATTATTTTGGTGATGAAGGCTTCGGCCTTGGAGCTATAGGTGATGGTGATGATGCTCAAACAAACTTGGTGGCGATATAGGTGATGATGCCCTTGTTGGCTATTTTATTGGTGATGATTGATACCACATGCATATACCTGTCGGTGTGGGTTGCATCTCATTCATTTACTCATGACATCGGTGATGATTCTTGGTGATTGCAATTTGATGTCGTTGTGAAGATATATGCTTGTTGTGCTGATGTTAACTGTTGTGACGATAATTGTCTGTGGTGATTATCTGATATTCTGACCTGTGTATACGGTCTTTCATACGATTCTTTATATTGTTTGATATCTCACCCCTTCTGTTTGAATGTTACCCCTATGTTGGTAACGTGTAGGTGATCTCGAATGAAGACCATAGTTCTTCATTAGTTGGGTGTCGTCGCTCTGATACGTAGCACTCGGGAGAATGAACGCTTGATTATTTTCATGTCTTTCATTTTGTTGAATTTTAATGTTGAGAACCTTGCACATTTGCAACGATTTTTGATGATTAAACTTGTTGAATTTTCTGCTGCGAGATTGAATAAATTTTGGTGTTGATGTTTTAAAGTGCTATGTATTCGAGTTGTTTGAAAAAAAAATGTGACATCCGTTTTATTGTTAAAAACTCTGATTTTACTCTCATAAATTACCGGGTAGAATTGGGTGTTACATTAGTGGTATCAGAGCAATGGTTGGTCCGTCCGGCCAAGTCGTCGAGTCGTTGTGTCGGTTAACGACCAACTGTTGTCTTTTAGTACTAACCATTGTTTACATTGCAGGTTGTTCGAATCAGGTAAACTTTTTTGGATTGTTCGGTCTTAACCGGATTGCTTGTGTGATTTATTGCGTTTTCTGTGCGTAAACTCTGTGCCTCTTGTTTTTGGTTTTGTTTCGACCTTCTTGTTGTGTGAACTCGTATGTAGGCAGCCTAAACTTCTATTATTTGGTTTCAAATTGTCTTCTCTAGTTTTGCATAACATGGATATATGTTTTAAGAACAAGTTGTGCACCAGATTGTTTTAAACCTTGGTTAAATTGGCTTTATTCTTGATTATTCATAGGTATCTTATATACACAAAAAAATTAATTTAATCAATTTAACTCAATCTTTTAGCATCGTATACTGTCATAACGTGTTTTTGATTATGTATTCATTGATAGTCTTGATTAAATGCCTTGTTGGATTGCTTGTTAGTTATTTCCTGGTGCTATGGTGTCTTAATGGCTATAAGTGATTTTGAAATGTCAACTATGTTTTAATTTGTTTAAATTGTTTTAATTGATCGACACTAAGTCTTATATGAACTCTTTTGTAGTGTGCTTTGATGTTTGAGACTAAATGCATTGTGAAATTGTTTTGTTTTAGGTTGTTACTTCACTATTAACTTGCCATGGTGTTTTAATCAATACAAGTGAAAATGTATTTGTTCAAATGCTATAACTTTGCTTCCAATTTGAAAATGTCTTTTGCAATTAGATGTAACGATTTTAGCGGTGGACTAGGTTATTACTACCTTCACTTTCTTCACTATTTGCTCAATTTTTCTCAAAGTGTGATCTTGTACGCTTGAATTTATGACATGATTTTAGTCGTTACCTCTTGATTTGTGCTAGGTGGTTTTGTAATCTGAAAAGTAAAGTGATTTCTGAAATTGCTTTTGAACACCTATTAAACAATTTTATGGTTGGATACTAATATTGGTATTAAAACTTATTTTAATAGATGAACACTGATCTTGTATAAAGTTTTTACTCTAGTATGCTTTTGATTGCACATTGATGCAGCACACTGAGTTTTCGTGATCTTGTTTTAGCTGTTATATTTTTATATAGTTGTGCTACTTGGTTTTGAAAACTTTAAATTTAAAGTGTGCACTAGCACTATTAGTGCACTTCTATTAAATTAACTTTTATTGTCACATGTTCTTAAAGGTGTCCTATTTAAATTGTTTAAGCTAACATTCAGTCTCGTAGCGAAAATCAATTGCTATAACGTGTTTTTACTTCTATGTTGATGCCCTTGGCTAAGTGTTTGGGTGGAGTTATTCCACTAAATGTTTTTAGGTGTTATTACCGTACTAGCATGCAGTAACCCTTGAAAATAATAACATTCTTAATTAAATTATGCAATTGTTATTTTCTTTTATCGCCTTAAATACAGATTATAACAGGTACTTGCCAATGGAATTAGTTTTCTTTTGGGTTAATTGTGTGATTTTTTTTATGAGGTACTTGCTTGTCGAAAAATAAAGTGTTTTGTGCATGTATTTGGTTGTGCTTTTCGCATGTGTGCCTTTAATTGTGAACTGCTGTTTCCGTTAGTTAAATTATCTTCCCTATACCAAACGATATTGGTAGTTATCATTAACTCTAAAAAGCTATTTTTCCTTTTTGTGATTGGTGACTAACATCACTGGACTCGATTTTGATTTCTCTGCTTGTTTGGAAAATGCTTAGTTTTCAAAAAAAAAATGCGTTAGTTACTTCTTTTGAATCCGAAGAAAAATGTTATTGAGGTTGCTTGGAATTTTCTTAACTGGTCTGCGTTATTCCTGTATTGTGTAATCGTTATTATTATATTTAATCTTATCTGAGTATCAACGCTTCAAAGTGATGCATGCAGTTTTCACATTATTCAACTTCTGTGAGGGTATGAATTGGCATGTCTGTGCATTTAAATTAACGGCTATTCTATACGATATTCATTATTCGCTATTTTGTTGTTGCTAGATATTTATATAGCTATTTATTTTAAATTGTATAGATGTAATGCGGTTTTAAATGTTATCTACATTCTTATGTTGTTTATTTGACCTTGTTTTGTTCTGTGTGTCTAATTTCCTCGACGTCCATATTGTGAACTTTCTGTTTTTATGAATTGTTTCATGACTCCCATGTATATAATCTGTGCCTGAAAACTCTGAGTTTGTGGCTTGTTTTGCAACTGTTATGCACTTTGTTAACTTTTGGTCGTGGTATTGGGGTGAATCTATGAGACACCGTAAGGATAGGTGGGTGAGGTAGAATGCGAGTAGTGCTTATATCTACAAGTCAGTTTATCAGAGTAGCGCAGCGGAATCATGGTATGCTATAATATGAAGGAACTTTAATAGAGCTTGGGGGTGATCATGTGGTACCGACATGATTACGTCCAGCACTCTATCGGGGATCCTTACAGAACCGTTAGAGAGTGGGCCTAATTGTTATTTCCTGAAGTTATCAGGCTGAACAAGTAGGAGGGACGGCCGCCCAATCACTTATCGCCGGTAATCAAAGAAATAATGATCAGCATGTTCGATAGTACTAGTTGTCGAGTTGACGTTAGTCGGTTAGTGGAAGGGTGCTCACGTCAGTAGTTAAATTTCGAGGACGAAATTCTTTTAAGTGGGGGAGAGTTGTAACACCCCAGAATTAATTAAATATTTATTTATTTATTTAATTATATTAGATTCATGTGTTAGATATAATAATAGAATAATATATATTAATTATATTAGTGTGATGGTCCATATTAGAGTTAGAAATAACTTAGTGAAGTGACTTAGCCCAATATAGTATTCGCATAAGGCTAGGGAAAATAGCCCATGATGAGTGATGTCTACTTATAGGGCTAGTTTTAGGGTTCCTCTCATAACTAGAAAAGAAACGAAATTAGAAGTGAGATGGAGAGAGGAGGGCGACGGCTAGAGAGAAGAAAGGAGAGAAGGCGTGATCCACTAGCAAGGAGAGAGAGAGAGAGAGAGAGAGAGAGAGAGAGGCGTAGCACCAAGGAGAGAGAGAGAGAGAGAGAGAGAGAGAGAGAGAGAGAGAGAGAGGCGTAGCACCAAGGAGAGAGAAGGAAAGCTAGGATTCGACTTCTAAGGCTAAGGTAAGGGTGAGGTTCATGCTTTATAAGGGTTTGTATGAAGGGTTGTATGTGGGTTAGGGTTTGGTAGTGATCATACATGTATTATATCTATTGTGTGTTTGAAAAAATGTTTTGAATGCTATATTGGTTGATTTTGTCATGTAATTGATGTTCCTATGCCCTAATACTATGTTTGATGATTTCATGTGGGGGTTAGGGTATGATGATTTATCACATGTATGAGTATATGTTTGTGTTGCCTTGTTGAACCAATTGTTGATGATTGAACCTATTTGTTGATGTTTGAGATCACTTGTTGATGTTTGAATATGTTTGTGGAGGTTAGAAATCAATTTGGGGTTTTTAATTCGCAAAAAACTGGGTTTTTGGGGTTCCTGGGCGCCATGGGCGCCGTTTACTGTTCTGGGAGCCTTCCTGGGCGCCGTTTACTGTTCTAAGCACCTTCCTGGGCGCCATCTTGTTGTTCGCTAGCGCCGGGCGCCATCCTCGGCGCCATGGGCGCCGTTTCCTGCTGATTTTCAGCAACTACAAATTATTTTGTTTTCGCGATATCTTTTGATCCGGGAACCCGATTGAGGTGTTCTAAGATTCGTTGGAAAGCTTATTCAGAGGCCTAACTAAATATTCTATTTTTAAGGTAAAATGAACTGTTTTATTGTTGTTGTTGTTGGCACCCTGTCCTTAGGCGCCATACCCTGTTTTGTTGCCTATTTGTTGTTGCCTGTTGCTGGAAATTGTTATTGCTGTTGCTGGAAATTGTTATTGCTGTTGCTGGAAATTATTATTACTGTTGCTGGAAATTATTGTTGCTGTTAGCTGAAATTAGTATTGCTGTTGCTGAGAAAGTATTGTTGCTGTTAGCTGAAAATCATGTTGTTGTTGCTGTAAATTAATGTTGCTATTTACTGAAAATCATGTTGCTGTTGCTGTAATTTAAAGTTGCCGTTTTCTGAAAATCATGTTGCTGTTGCTGTAAATTAATGTTGCTGTCTTCTGAAAATCATGTTGCTGTTGCTGTAAATTAATGTTGCTGCTTGCTGAAGATTAATGTTGCTGTTTGCTGAAGATTAATGTTGCTGTTTGCTGAAAATCATATGTGCTGTTTCTATTTTTGTGGGCTGTCCCTATTTTTGTGGGTGGTTGTTGGTGCCCATAGTGCCCTGTTGCCTCGTTGATTTTGTTGTGCTCGGCCGGTGGCCATTGTTGGATTGCCTCATTAGGCATGAAGTTGTTGTTGTAGGCCGGTGGCCATTGCTGAATTGTTGATGTTGCGTGTTGGCGCATTAGCGCCTATGGTTGTTGTTGTTGCGTGTCAGCGCCTTAGCGCCTATAGTTGTTATTCGTTGTGGGTGCCTTAGCGTCTGGGTGGCTGTCCCGGTGGTCGTTGTCATTGGTGCTGTAAAATTGTTATCGTTCCAGGTGTTGTAAACTGTGTCGTCATTGGTGTTGTAAATTGTCGTTGTTCTCGGCGTTGTAAAATTGTTGTTGCTATTAACGTTGAAAATCTATTGGTGTCTTTGGTGTCGGTGGTTGTTGATGTTACGGTCAGGTTGTTAGACTGTCCTATAGGTGTTGGTGTCATTGGTGATGATTGGTGTGATTGGTGATGATATAACAGGTGATGTGCCTATTTTATTGGCTAAGGTGATAGGTGATGGGTCTATGACCATTTGTTGATATTGGTGTTGTTGTGTCACTTAGATGACTATTGTTGTTGATTGTCTCTGGTGTATTGTTCATGGTGTCGCATACAATTCATATACATTATTTTGGTGATGAAGGCTTCGGCCTTGGAGCTATAGGTGATGGTGATGATGCTCAAACAAACTTGGTGGCGATATAGGTGATGATACCCTTGTTGGCTATTTTATTGGTGATGATTGGTACCACATGCATATATCCCGTCGGTGTGGGTTGCATCTCATTCATTTACTCATGACATCGGTGATGATTCTTGGTGATTGCAATTTGATGTCGTTGTGAAGATATATGCTTGTTGTGCTGATGTTAACTGTTGTGACGATAATTGTCTGTGGTGATTATCTGATATTCTGACCTGTGCATACGGTCTTTCATACGATTCTTTATATTGTTTGATATCTCACCCCTTATGTTTGAATGTTACCCCTATGTTGGTAACGTGCAGGTGATCTCGAATGAAGACCATAGTTCTTCATTAGTTGGGTGTCGTCGCTCTGATACGTAGCACTCGGGAGAATGAACGCTTGATTATTTTCATGTCTTTCATTTTGTTGAATTTTAATGTTGAGAACCTTGCACATTTGCAACGATTTTTGATGATTAAACTTGTTGAATTTTCCGCTGCGAGATTGAATAAATTTTGGTGTTGATGTTTTAAAGTGCTATGTATTCGAGTTGTTTGAAAAAAAAATGTGACATCCGTTTTATTGTTAAAAACTCTGATTTTACTCTCATAAATTACCGAGTAGAATTGGGTGTTACACACGCCCACACGAAACCAGCGGCCATAGGGGCGCCCATAGGAGCAGCCAGCGCCCAGGAGGGCGCCTGGCAGGGCGCCAATCAAGGCAGCCAGCGCCCATGAGGGCGCCTAGCAGGGCGCCGGTCAAGGCAGCCAGCGCCCATGAGGGTGCCTGGCAGGAGGGCACTGATAACAACGTAAATAAACGGGAACGAATAACAAATACTTACCGGGAAGAAGAGACGTTGAAACGAGTGGACTCTACTCCCTCCTCCTTCTTTTAAGGAGGCACTATAGGGTTGGTGACTTGGTCCCTACTCCTTCCTCCTCCTTAAAGAAAGCACTCCAAGAAAGTGTGGACCACAGGACAAAATACCCGCCTATTTATAGGAGTTAGCGTTTCACCCAACACCGCGGATCAGGCAAATCAACTTGGCCCATATCCACGACGCAGAAACCCGATACGCCTCTCACCTTAAGACATGCTCAAAAAACACAAAAAAGACAAGATGAGCAGTGAAAAAGAAAGCAAACTGCCAAGCACCCGTCTACACAAGTCGGCGCCCATGAGGGCGCCTGGAAGGACCAGGAGGGTGCCCATAGGGGCGCCAATGAGACAGCCAGCGCCTGGCAGGGCGCCAGTCAAGGCAGCCAGCGCCCATGAGGGCGCCTGGCAGGGCGCCAATGAGACAGCCAGCGCCCAGGAGGGCGCCTGGCAGGGCGCCAGTCAAGGCAGCCAGCGCCCATGAGGGCGCCAGTCAGGAGCAGCCAACGCCCAAGGGGGCGCCTGGCAAGAGCAAGCAGCGCCCAGCAGAGGGGCGCCTGGCAGGGGGCAGTCTGAAAGCAAATCCTTCGCGGCAGGGTGGTCAGCACTATGCAGTAAGACGCCCACGAGAGCACCGAACCTTGTCTCGCAAAATCTGCTCCATGATAGGCCATCCAGCACACGCTAGCAGGGAATAGGTCACAAGCCACCCAAGAGGGCGCCAAACTCAGAGCACTTGACACAAGGCGACGCCAACATCAGGATACGTCACCCTCGCTTGGTACCGGGCACAAGGATTACACCTAAGGAGGTGTGAGTCACGGTCGCGACAAAATAATCTCGAACGACCCGTCAAGACAGACGAAGCAACGCTCAGAAAAAAAATTCCTCCTATGACAGAACACGACCGCTACAAAGGCAGTGTCCCGCGTAACCTTACGGAGCCGGCAAATTGACGAAAAACCTTCAAGCCAAGACCATCATCCGGAATAATCTCGGCTTGGGGGGACAACTGTTCTGGAGTCAACTAGAGGGTCCCATTAGCAAAACCATGAGGTGCGCTTAGTCATATGGATCAGCCCAACCAATTCAGCCCATATCCACCTCATGCGAGCCCAATATGCTTGGACGGTCAAGATCGACTCTACCCATCCGACGATCCACAAGAGGGCACAATTTCCTATAAATACAGGCAAACTTTGCCCTTACAAAGGTTGAATCTCTAATCCTTAGTACCTTCACTCTTATATTCTATATACTGACTTGAGCGTCGGAGTGGCTTGCAAGTACCCCCCCCCCCCCCCCCCCGGGGCGCTCATTGACCTCCTGACAGGACAGCAAGAGACCTGACCTCCTGTCAGGACAGCAAGAGACCTACCAACAGCAGACAATCAAAAAGCTGCTCGGTACAGAACAAGTACATAATGAAATTAAAATACTGTAATTAAAATACTGTAACTAAAATACTGTAACAAATATATAGCACCCAAGAGAGAAATGAGATGGCCTTTCCTAAAATATGGCTCAAGAAGAAGAAGAAGAAGAAGAAGAATGGAGGAAAAACACGGTGAGAGAGATGAGAAATGGGAGAGAGAGCCGTAGAAGGGAAAAATGAGAGAGGGAGGGTTCAGTTCCTTTCTTTTTAAAAAGGGGTGTGCTGTTTTTTTTTGTTTTTTTTAATTTTATCCTCTTTTTTTTTGATACGGTGCGTTTCAAGAATGAAGGGAAGTAGGAGATGAAGATGATATTGGAAGCATTATGAAAATGGTGGTGAAGTTTGGCTTAGATGTTCCTCTTCCTCACCCTCAAGTTATCGCCCTTCTCCCTCTCTTTCTCTATTGTTTTTTATTTTCAAAAAATAAGAATGTGTTTGTGTTCAGCTGGTTGCTCCCTTTTATAAAGGGTCTGTTTTGCGATTCCCTTAAATTGCCAAATAGTCCCTTTAGTGTGGGTTTCTACCATAGGGTTTCTAACTTATATGTAATTCTATTATACCCATGACAACTTCTAACTAATAACATGTAAGAAATTCAATTACATTAACACAATCATACAATATCACATTTAAACAATAAAATTCATCAATCATCACATTTATACTACAATCAAAATAACACATAATTTCCATGAAACATTTTCATTATCATACCGTTAAGGTATTAACAATTAAGTTAGCATGAATACCACCAAACCACAACAAATGTACAAATGTTAGTTCAATCAAAGTCCTTAAGTTTCCATGACATTGTATTAATTTCTAGTACAATTACAAATCCTTAATTCCATGTCTTAAGCAAGTAAACAAAATCCATGAATTCCCATGAGAATCGTACAAGCTTTGGTACAATTCAAATCCTTGAATTTCCATGACAATTGTACAAACTTGTTGTACAATTCACTACAAGAATTTCGGGGATTTCCGACGGACAAAATCTGCCGGTAATGGCCAAAATCCGGCAGAAACTGAACATTACCGACGGATATTTTCTGCTGGAAATTCGTCGGTAATTTGCCCGCCGGTAATTAATTTTTTTAAAAAATATCTATTTTAAAAATTCCGCCAGTAATCCTGAAAGATCCGCCGGTAATTAATTTTTTTAAAATATTATTTTAAACGGAAACTAAATTCGCCGGTAAATTAATAAAATCCGCCGGTAATTTATTTTAAAAATATGATTTAATTTTTTTAATTTGTTTTTAATTTATTCCTTTTTTAAATTCATTTATTTTAATTTATTTCTTTTTTTAAAATTCGTTTATTTAAATTCATTTATTTAAAAAATTAATATTATTTTAATTATTTTATTATTTAAATTCGTAGATTGAATATTTGAGAAGAGAAGAGATTAGAGAAAACAGAAATGTGAGAAGAGAAGAGAAGAGATTTGAGAAAAATGAAGTGTATGAATGTGTGAAGATTTTGAGAAGAAATTGAGAAAAATGAAGTGTATGTATGTGAGAAGATTTGAGAAGAGATTGAATGAGAAGAAAGAAGAAAGAGGAAATATAGAAGAGAGATATGTAGAGAAATTTATGGAGATTGAAGAGTATGAAAAGGAAAACCTATATGTAAAAAAAAATTAATATTTTTTTTAAAAAATCCGCCGGAAAACCTATTTTTTCTGCCAGAAATTTACCGGCAGAAAAAATCCGCCGAAACCGTACCGGAGGAAAAATTCTGCCGGAAAAAATCTGTCGGTAATGCGCGTTTTTCTTGTAGTGATTATATATGCTTGACTTCCAGTGATCCTACTTGAGGATTTATCCTTAACCTATAAGGTCACATTTCGGGGTGTTACAAAGGCACTAGGGTTACCCTTCTTTGGGACCAAAGCCATGAAAGAGGAGGTAACTACTTTCGGGAGCACCACATATGTGTAGAATTTCCATTATAAAACTGACCACATCATTTTCAATCACATCCCACAAGACTTGAAAAAGCAAAGTTGAAACCATTCAGACCTGAGCTTTTGTTTTTGTCACACTCCCATACTGTTTCTTTAATTTCTTCTACTTAGAACTGTTGTATTAGAAATGCATTATCCTGCTCTGACAAACTTTTAAACTACATGTCGTCCAGTCTCGGCCTCCTCTCGTAATTCTCTTTGAAGATGTTCTCAAAGGGGTTTCTTACCGCCCCTTCAACCTCGCTCACAATTTCAACCCAACCTTTAGCGGTTTCAAGAGTTGTGAATTGATTTCGCCTCCTGTTGGGATTTACTGTAGTGTGGAAAAAGCGATTGTTCATGTCTCCTTCCTGTATCCACTTTGACCGTGATATTCATGTCTCTGATTTCTCCCAGTATAATATTTAGCAAACCAACCTCCCCCATCTTTAAACTTTAGGGATCACTTAATAATTTTTTATAATTTAAAGATTAAATCAGAAATGGTGATACTTTAGAGACTCAATTAATTAATAAATTTTCATAGTTTAAAGATTAAATAAGAGAGACTAATACTTTAGAGACTCAATTAATGGACAGATATAAACTTTATTAACTACTTATTAAATTTTCATAACGTAAAGATTATGAAAATTTAACGACTAAAACGATAATTTGCTAATTAAAGACTAAAACGATAATTTGCTAATTTGCTCCTGTTTTTCCTTTAAAATATGCCCATAAATAAATATTTTGAAGGATTTAATTTATATGTACTGTCGCTGTATAAATGTTTTACACAACCAAGCAATTATAAGTTGTCATATCATTAAAAAGTGAGTCTACTCATAACTACCTTATCAATCAATCATAGCCATCTAATCATTATCACCATAGTTACTCCTATAAAGTTGCATGTGTGATTGATTGTGATTTGTTAACAATGTAAAATGATAGTGTACAGTAATTAACCTCAATTCTCTTATGTGTCACCCATATTATGAAATGCGATTAGTTGTCGGTGTAAAAAAAAACATTACCCAACGATGTATATCAATTAAACTCTATATTTTCATTTGAGTTTAATTGGTATACACCGTTGTTGTAGAAAAGTTTACGCAATCAACCAATCAAGAATGATTATATAAGTAACTTTTAAGGTAGTTGAGATAAAGTTACATTTTTATGACACGTCGTTTCGTGATTTACCTTAAATTAAATCCTTTTAATTTAAGTAGATAATTTAGTGGTGGCTGTAATAATAAAAAAAAAGGAAAGAAGAAAATAACCATCCTCTCTACTAACTACGATACGATGATGCCATTGCTATCTCTAATCTATGATGATTGATCTGGTATGCTTCATTAGTGTTGATGACGACGACGACGAAGACTACTCATAGATCATAATCACGATGAGTAATTGAAATCAAAAGAAAAAGAAGAAGAATAACTGCATCAGCAGCAACATTTTCTTCTCTTCAATCCCAACAACATCTTCTACAGGGATAGAGTGACGTTCATCAATCACCATGTCGTTCTCGTTCTTTAAGGTTTCGAGACCTAAAACGCCACAGGAGGTCACCAAGTCTATCAAGGAAAGCCTCATGGCTCTCGATATCAAAACCGTTGTTGAAGTTAAAGCCCTAGAGAAGGTAACCTTCTTCTCCCTCTCTTCTTCTCATGTGAGATTCAGTGATTCACTCGCCTAATTTATTAGCATCACGTTCTTCCTAATTCTCTATCTAGGTCTTCGTTTTTTAAGTTTAATAATCGGGGGCTTTTCTTTACTTTTGGGGGGCTTTTCTTAAAATTCGTTAAATTACATAGATGATTGTGTATTTATTTATTTTTTTAGTGTGTTCTGTGCCTTTAAAATATTATCCGAAAACTGAGTATTATTTATATGTAAGTTGCTGTTTATATGAGTAGTTTTGTTGGAGAAACAATTAAACTTCACACAAAAGATTCCAACTTGCTTGTGATAAGCTTTCTAAGGGAAATTGGCTGGTTATCTCCTGTGTTGTTGATACATAATTCTCTCTGTTTTGTAAGGTCCTTGATAGGATATTAAACAAATGTAGTGGGCAGTTACTGTTTGTGTTTGTGTTGTAGTAACTGTCATAGGCTGTCTTGTGCTGTATTTATATTGTATTGTTGAGTCATTAGGATTAGGCAAGTTAGTATTTGAAAGTTATTTCCCTTGGGAGGCCCTGAGCCCCTCGAATCGCTCAAGAACTTGGGAGAGATTAGGCCTCTCGAAGAGCCTATTATCATATTAATCTGTCAATGGGTTCTGTTATCTATCAATTGGTATCAAAAGGAGAACCTCACTTTTCTTTCAAGAACAGAGGGTTTAGAAAGGACAAGGCATCCTCCAAATACACTGTTGATGACTGAAAATAAGGCATTCGATCCGGGAGGTAGCTTTTCCGTTTTTGGCATTGCTCGATCATCGTGCTTCAAGCTATGGGATCCCGGTGGAAGACTATTAATGGTTTGTCCTTGATATCTTCACCTTGAGGACAAGATGAATGTTTAAGGGGGGAGTATTGATAGGATATTAAATAAATATAGTGAGCAGTTACTGTCTTGTGGGCGGTTACTGTTTGTGTTGTAGTAACTGTCATAGGTTGTCTTGTGTTGTATTTATATTGTATTGTTCAGTCATTAGGATTAGGCAAGTTAGTATTTGGAAGTTATTTCCTTTGGGAGGCCCTGAGCACCTCGAATCGCTCAAGAACTTGGGAGAGATTAGGCCTCTCGAAGAGCCTATTATCATATTAATCTATCCATGGATTCTGTTATCTATCAGTCCTTTTGTGCATGGGTTGTGATATCTGTTAAAAAACATTACAATTTTGTGAAATTGAAATTGTTGAGAATGATTTAGAGTGTAAAAAAGAAGATACTAACTGAGCATTGACCTTGAATTTTGTTAGGGTCGTGTCTCCGGTAATGGTACATATGTTGGTTGCAGAATATGAACTTGGAGATTTAACACTCTTTTAAGTTATATAGCATGGACAACAAACAATATAGTGGATATCAAAAATAAAATCAGGATGTCATATACTCTTATTACAATATACAATATGAATTTAAACTCTTTTATAAGTCAGGTTAATCACCCTAAGAGGATTATGTCAAAAACTCACTCCATTACTGATTCTTTTATTTCTGGCATGCTTCTAACCGCTATCATTTTGTTGTAGATACTTATGTTTAAGTGAGAATATGCTCCATGATATGGAGCCTTTCTTTTACTTGCAGTTGTAGATACATTATAGTATAGTGGTTACTGTCTAGTGAAACTATTTATGCTTTTCTGTAGGCTTTAGAGGAAGTTGAAAAGAACTTTGTAACAATGAGAACTATGCTTTCTGGAGATGGAGAATCAGAACCGAATATGGACCAGGTTTCGCAGCTCGTCGAGGAAATCTGCAAGGAGGATATTCTTACTCTTCTAATTCACAAACTCCCCATACTTGGATGGGAAGTAAGATACAGATACCAACCAAGCACTATTATAGTATTATTTGCAGTTGACTTAACTGGTTGCTCATCATTTTTGGTGTGTGAATTTTGATACAGGCTAGAAAAGATTTAGTCCACTGTTGGTCCGTGTTATTGAAACAAAAGGTTGACTCCAATTATTGCTGCGTAGAATACATTGAACAACACATCGAATTACTAGACTTTCTTGTTGTATGGTAAGTTTTTTAGTGCATCACCTTTCTGACCAATTAGGAACTGCTTTTGTTTTCGCTCCCTTCTTTCGCTTCTCTTTCAAAGGAGAATCTCTATCTTTCTTTATTGTATTCAAGTTGGATGGCTAAACTGATGCTTTATGCCAAATTGGAAACATGAGATTTTGGTCTTGGAAAATGTTGGTGATGGATTACTTTGGAATTCTTTTTTAGTTTGCGAAACTGATGTCACAGCAATGAACCTGCTGTTTGTGCCATAAAACAGTTTCTCCAATTTTTGAAGGATTGAAAATAAATGTCAAGAGTCGTAGGAGACTTATTATGGTAGTTAACTCTAGGAAAATTATTTGTATTATTTGTCTAGTATGTATAAAATGTTGAGTTGATATATGATAGGATAATTAGTTTTTTTTGGTTCGGACCATTGCTGGCTACCCACGAAGTGTCCCAACGCTTTCAACGAAAGACTAATCTCTGCTCGTGCTTAGTATCAAATTTCGCACTGGCCAACACCGAGTTTGTCCGCTACGGGAATCGAACCCGGGAGCACCGGGTCGACCTCCGTGTCCCAGGGTAGATTAAGCCATTGGGCCAACGGTGTTGGTTGATAGGATAATTAGTTGTTTCCATGTTTAGATATTTTTTTAAAACAATCGATGACCTTTGTCACTGTTGTTGTCCACTATTATGTTGTGTTTTTTGTTTATGTTTAAGTATTTTGTTTAAAAATTGATGCCCTTTTTTGTCACCGTTGCTACCTAGTATTCTCTTGTTTTTCTTTTAAGCAAGGTTGTCAAAACTGAACCAACAAGTTCAACCGGTCATACACCTGGAACCAGACACCCTTTGAGTGAGTCTTGTTGAGATGTGGACCTTCTATCAAAGGGGCAACCAGCCCAATCAGCATCTGTGTAAGCGACAATATTTGAATCACCTCTATCCGTGTAAACAAGACCTTTTCCAGGAGCTCATTTGATATACCTCAGGATTCTAACAACGGCATCCCAATGACTGTCACAAGGAGAATTTAGGAATTGACTCACCACACTAATAGCATATGAAATATCTGGCCTCGTCATGGTCAAGTAATTTAACTTTCCAACTAGCCTCCTATACCTTCCTGGATCTAAAAATGGCTCCCCCTGATCTGGTAGGATCTTGACATTAAGATCCATAGGAGAGTCAATTGGCTTGCAATCCAGCATTTTGGTTTTTTCTAAAATATCCAAAGCATACTTTATCTGGGAAATAACAATCCCTGCCTTAGAATGAGCTACCTCAATGCCAAGAAAGTAACGTAACTTTCCAAGATCTTTGACCTGAAAGTGGTGGACTAGATGTTGTTTAAGTCCTGCAATCCCATCATGATCATTACCTGTAATGACAATATCATCGACATAGACAACCAGATAAATACATTTGTGAGAGGAGAGCTTATAAAAGACAGAGTGGTCAGTTTCACTCCGAATCATGCCATACTCTTGAACAACACTGCTGAATCTCCCAAACCATGCTCGAGGGGATTGTTTAAGACCATACAAGGCTTTGTGAAGTCGACAGACATACCCACGACACTCCCCCTGAGCAACAAAACCAGGTGGTTGCTCCAGATAAACTTCTTCTTCTAGATCTCCATGGAGAAACGCATTCTTGATGTCTAGTTGATACCATGGCCAATGTCGCATTGCAGCCATAGAAAGGAATAGACGAACAGAAGCCATTTTAGCCACCGGTGAGAAAGTATCACTGTAATCAAGGCCAAAAACCTGAGTATAGCCCTTAGCAACGAGCCGTGCTTTCAGACGATCAATACTCCCGTTTGGGCCAACTTTGACAGTATATACCCAACGACACCCAACAATAGATTTACCAGGAGGAGGCGGCACAAGAGTCCATGTCTGGTTAGATTCTAAGGCTGTCATCTCATCAATCATAGCTTGTCTCCAACCTGAATGAGAAAGAGCTTCCTGCGTGGACTTAGGAATGGTGATGGAAGAAATAGCAGAGACAAATGTATAATGCGAAGGTGATAAGCGGTGATAGCTGAGGAAATTATAAATAGGATGAGGGTTACGGGTGGAACGTGTACCTTTACGCACTGCAATAGGAGGGTCTTCTGACCCGGGAGGCGGATCCGGAGTAGAAGAGGGAACCGGGGCAGGAGATGAGTCACTAAGATCTTCGGTAGGAGGTGGGTCGACAGGGGGGAGACGAGCACGGCGTTGATAAGTTTGCAAGGGGAGGGGACTAGAAGGACTAGGAATTTCCGTAGGAGAGGGGTGATCTATCTGGTCAATGATGGGTGGGAGAGGAACTACCGGGACAAGGTTAGGAATAGGTAATACTTGAGAGACAGACTCAGACTCAATGGGAGATGCAAAGAAGGGAGCATCCTCAAAGAAGGTGACATCAGCAGACATGTAGAAGCGATGTGTGGAGAGACAGTAGCATCGATATCCTTTTTGAACTCTTGAATAGCCAAAGAAGACACATTTAACTACACGAGCAGACAATTTATCAAGTCCCGGAGTAAGATCATGAATAAAACAAGTGGATCCGAAGACTCGATGAGAGATACGGAACAAGGGCTCATCGGGAAACAATATGGAATGAGGAACCCTATTCTGGATAGCAGAGGATGGCATTGTATTAATCAAGTGCCCTGCAGTGAGGACAGCATCCCCCCAAAACTTCAAAGGAACATTAGCATGAATAAGTAAGGTGCGTGTGCTGTTTCAATTATATGACGGTTCTTACGTTCAGCAATCCCATTTTGTTGTGGGGTATGGGGACAAGATGATTGATGTATGACGCCATTTTCAACCATAAAAGAATTAAATGATGTAGAAAAATATTTTTTCGCATTATCACTGCGTAAAGTTCGAATAGAACAACCAAATTGATTTTTGATTTCCTTAAAGAAATTTTGAAAAACACCAAGAAGTTCAGATCTATCCTTAAGTAGGTAGATCCACGTACATCTAGAAAAGTCATCAATAAAAGTGACAAAATATTTATGTCCTACAACTGAAGTGACTCGACTCGGTCCCCATACATCTGAGTGAAGAACATCAAAAGGAGAACGAGCTTGAGACTGAGTACTGCTAGGGAAGGAAGAGCGAACATGTTTCCCAAGCTGACAAGACTCACAATCTAATGACTGCAGATGAGACAAATGAGGAACCATAACTTTGAACTTCTTGAGACTTGGATGACCTAACCGACGATGAAGAAGACTGGGGGACTCTGTAGTAGAATTGGAGGCAATTGTAGATGAAGGATGGATGGGCTGGAGGTAGTAAAGTCCATGTGACTCATATCCTGTACCAATCGCCCGCTTCATACTCCGGTCCTGTATAACAAAATAATCATCATCAAAAGTTACAGAACATTTTAGGCTTCGAGTCAGACGACTAACTGAAATTAAATTAAATGGGCAATTGGGAACAATAAGAACATTGTCAAGGGGTAAGGATGGAAGAGGAGTGGCTTTACCAATGCCACTAACTTTAACTTTTGATCCGTCGGCAATGGTAATATAATGTGGGGTGTTAGGTTGAGATATTTTGGATAAAAGAGATGGATTACCAGCCACGCAATCGGAAGCTCCAGTGTCCATAATCCAGGAGTTAACAGGTGATGATTGAGAGAAACAGACTGTAGAATTACCAGAATGAGCAACTGTTGCTGATGATGAAGCCTGAGAAGTCTTATACTGCAGGAATGCCTTATACTCCTCATCAGAAAGAACATTTTGTTTAGTGCTTCTCTGTTCAGAATCATTAACCTGAGTCACATTTACTGGTTTCTCTGGAAAGCCATGAAGGGAATAACACTTGTCTTCAGTATGACCAAGTTTCTTACAATAAGTGCATTGAGGACGTCCTCCGACACGACCTCCTCGACCACCCCCACGACCACGACCGCGTCCCCCACAACCTGCAAAATTAGAAACAAGAGCAGAAGATTCTATGTTAGTCTGAGATCCATTCCCTCCAGTTCCTTCCAATCCAGGAAGACCTATGAGACGCCTGATAAGATCCTCTGTTGAGGGAATGTCTGATGCAGAAAGAATGTTGCTCCGTACTGACTCATACTTTTGATGGAGACTATGAAGAACATAGATCATACACACATTATCTAGTTTTTCAAGCATCTTCTTCGGGTCATTGTCGGTCACAAGGAGCTTGAACTCATTTGCTGCTGACTGAGCTTTATTAGCATATGTCATGATGTTATCTTCTGTCATCTGAAGGGTGGCTAAATTATGAATAACACCATAGAGACGCTGGATATCATTAGAATAAACATTCTTAGCCTTCTACCAAATATCATAACAAGTGGTGTATGAACGATAATGGACCAGCAAGGAGGGTTCAATGGATTGCCACAAAAGAGAGACCAATTGACAATCTGCTTGTTCTCAATCTTCACGCAAATCGTTACCAATATCTGCAAAATTCTTAATGAGGTGATCTAAAAGCCTTTGTCCCATAAACCACATTTTGACAGAGGCAGACCAATTCAAATAATTATCACCATTGAGTTTCTCCGTTGTTATAGAGGGATCGCCGGAGAAAGCATAAGACACGAGACTCTTACCTGTCGATTCAGATTTGTTTTTGTCCTTTTCTGAAGTTGAACTCATCTTTGACAATAATGGAAAGGCTAACCACAGTCAGAGAGGAGCAGTAGAAAGGCACGGTACGGAATGAACAGTAACGCCGTACGGATAACGACTGGCGCGCGAATGAACAGGGCCGCCGTACGGATGAATAGTAACGTCGTACGGATATGCAGGCCTTCCGTACGGGTGAATAGTTGCTTCCGTACGGATGAACAGTGACCGTCGTGCGGCTAAAAGGGACTGTATGACTTTCGTAGCACCTAAGGCCGTTGAGGATGAACAATCAACCGGACAGCTAGGGTTCAATAGCGACGGCTAGGTTTTCAGGCCCAGTGATCATAGGCTTTTGATACCATGTTAAATAGAGACGAAGAATAGAGAGACGATATTGGTCACGCAGTTCGGCTAACGTTTGCCTACGTCTGCGACTACAGAGCAGCTGTAGTTCCGTCTTATTAACTGTATATGTTGTTGTGTAAAGAGTACAAGCACTAATGAGTTTAAATAGGTTATACTATATGAAAACCTAACGGGCCTGGGCCGAATACACATATAAATAAATCTAATATTTACACCACATCTCAACAAATCTAAAAACCGCTCACTTAAAAATTTGGATATAAAACCGTTAAACCGGTCATAAACCTGAAAAACCGATTAAAAGCCAAGTTCTCACGATCTCCAAAAGGGAGCTGCATTTTTGGGCTGTGAGTGAGCTCTGGCAAGATTGTCAATACTCAACACCATTCATGCATTTTTATTCCATCTTTTTCATTTTCTTATCTGTTAACAGTTGGGCATGATTCTTTTTTTTTTTTTTTTGATTTTATAGCTGTTCGATTGTTAATTAAATTATGTACCAAAAATGATTGTTAATCAAATTAGTAATTCCTTCTAAAACAACGTTATAAAATTCATTAAAACACTCCAGCTAACTTGACTGACTTTTTTCTCACAAACATATAAGGAATATTTTCCTTCTTCAGAATTAATAGGATTATTTTTATTTGTATATAATAATAATTTTAATGGGGATAAATTGTGAATATTAATTTTTTGTTCATTATTGATTTATATATTATATTAAAAATTATATTTAATTGTATCCGGTTTGACCCCGGTCAGACTCTTTAACCTTAAACCAATGTCTAAAACGTTCGCTTCGCAGTCCGGTTTTGATTACCTTGTTTTTAAGTATTACCTAGCAATACACTGCAGGAAAATTAATTTTAAAGTTTGGTGCCTTAAACAATTGTATTTCTTCTGTTAAATCGTTAATGAACGACCTTTCCTGTAAATTTAGAGTATAAAAATGAAACTAGTCTACCTTAAATGAAACCATGGATGAAACCAAATTTTCTTGCTATTGTTAAGGATTGGTTTCAAAAGTGTTGTTTGGATGCTTTAAAAAGGTTTCTGACAAAATCATGGTGAAAAAGGGGATATATGTAAATGCAAATACAACTTATTTCTGATTTTTGTATAATTTATTTTTCCCTTCATCTAACAAATTTGACCAAATTAAAATTACCCTGCTAATTCCAAATTGAGACCATAGCATGTGTCATTCTATCCCCCTTTCATTCAAATTTTATTGCCCTCTCATCAAATAAAAATACTTTTACTCACATCACTTTGAAGATAATATTCTCGGTATAAATTGATTCTCGCAAAAATGGGTTCTCTGACTTCTTTCAACATCATTGATTGCAAAAGTATTTTTTCTAAAATCAGGTATCTTACAGCAATTTGAAACACCTTCCGTTTCATTGTCTATGTAAGTTAACAATTGTCTAACTATATGTGATCAATGTTCTTAAATACAATATATTTCAATAGTTGCTCACATCTTTGTATTTGTTTCCAAGCAGCTATGATAACAAAGAAATTGCCTTGAGCTCTGGCATAATGTTGCGGGAATGCATCAAATTTCCAAGTCTTGCAAAGTAAGATATTTTGGCTTGTCTTTAGTTGCTCGTTACCTAATAGAACATTATAGCATCATTTGATCCATTTAGCCGACCATACCTAGTGAGGTAAGGCTTGCTTGTTGTTGTAATCATTAAACTAATGCATATACGTTGGCATGCCTAAATTGCTAGGATGAACTTCCTGTAGCAGGCACATACTTTGTTCTCCTTCTCTTCTATCCCAGCATGGTCTTAAGTAGTTAATATTGGGATAATATATTGATATTGAGCTCGAGGATAATGGAACTCATTTGTTAAAAGGGTTGGGGGGTTTTAATATAAATAAGAGGCATAAATTAACAGAGGATTATTGTTATCAATATGCATTTGAAGGCTGGTGCTTGTCCTCTAACTTTCAATTTTTTGGGGTGTTTTCAGATACATATTGGAATCTGCAAGCTTTGTGTTGTTCTTTAAATTTGTAGAGCTGCCTAACTTTGATGTTGCATCTGATGCGTTTTCTACATTTAAGGTCAGATCTGAATCTTTTTTGCCCCATTAATTCCCATTACTTAACTTACTGTTTTTACAGTCCTATGAACCACTCCATACATCTCTGTTGGATATGTTTTGCAGGATCTTCTTACCAAACATGGAAACGTGGTCTCTGATTTTTTGACAGCTCACTATGACGAGGTTTGCAATCTCCCTGGCATATTTATCTAATTTTAACATATCAAGCAAGCAAAATGCTCCTTGAGAAATATTATGCATGTCGATTGAACATTACAATCAGGAGATCAAATCTCTTGGAGAATTAACCATCTGAGTAGTTGTTCTTGATGAGATAGTTAAGTGTGCTTACCCTCATCTTTGAACATGTGCATGGGGCACACTATAAACTCAATGAAAGAGGGGGGGGGGGTAACTCCCTTATTATAATCTGGCTTTTCTAATAGGACTTCTTGTTCCCAGTTCTTTGATCTATATGAGAAACTGTTGACATCTCCTAATTATGTCACAAGAAGGCAGTCTATAAAGGTTTGTTCTAGCATCAATATTCAATGTTTATTCTTTCCAATCATCTTTTTGATTTACATTATTTTAACGTTTAAATTTATATGGATTTTAGCTTCTCTCCGATTTTCTATTGGAATCTCCCAATTCTCAGATAATGAAGCGCTACATTGTAGAAGTTCGATTTCTGAAAGTCGTTATGACATTGTTAACGGTATAACTCCTCTTAATCCTTTGGTGTGATATTCCTCTTTCTCCACATGATTAATGAATATGCTTACATGGTGATCAGTCATTTTGTTTGCTTGGTATGTTATTCGTGTTGTATGCAGTATGTACAACTGAACACGTTCCTTGTTTCTGTCAAGTGTTGTATGGATGATTTATCAGCTGGCTCTAATCTGCATATTTAGTAAAGAATTAGAGTACTCATCTTATCTCCTAGCTCTGTTTTACTGTTTTGTGTGGAACTTGAGATATGCATCACAACCACTAGAAGTGACAAATGCCACTTGAGATATGGTAGTGAACGGTTAGCAACAGTGGAATGGCAACAAAATGCAAAAATAAAAAATAAAAATAGTTTGGTAGAGATGAGATTATATCTGGATGAAAGTTGAAATAGCACCCATTTATGAGAAGATGAAAACTTTCCGTGGGTGGTTGAATCATATGAAAGAAGACCGCCAATAAAGACTTTAGTGAGAAAAAGTGGATTAAATTGAATATAGTTCATGTTGAGAGTCCCACATCGAATGTGATATGGCCTATAAAAGAGTTTATAAGTGGGAGGCATCTCTCACCTTACAAGCCGGTTTTGTGGGGTTGAGTTAGGCCTTAACCACATTCTAAAATGGTATCAAAGTCAATCCAAGATCCGGTGGGCCACCCGCTATCGGGCCACTCGGGTTACGCTCCAGTTGTCCAATCCTGGGCGTGAGGGGGGTGTGTTGAGAGTCCCACATCGGATGTGATATGGCCTATAAAAGAGTTTATAAGTGGGAGGCATCCCTCACCTTACAAGCCGGTTTTGTGGGGTTGAGTTAGGCCTTAACCACATTCTAATAGTTCATTTAAAAGGGTAGAGGAAAATCGAAAATTTTTGGGACAAACAACCCATTAAAAATACATATCTACAAGTGGTTTTACCAATTTTTTTGTTTTTGATAAAGTCCAGTGATGTCAATTAATGCATGTACCTCATTTCACCTATTAAGATAAGGCTAGGTGGGTATTGTTATTGTATTCTACCTGCTTGGCTTGCCAAACAACCGATGCCATTCTCTTCATATCCGAAAAAACATTGCTTTTGTTTTACTTTCTCTTTCTATCGGTTGTTTACTCCATTTATCTGTTGTTTTGTGGGTTGAGCAGGACTCAAGTAAAAACATTCAGTTATCAGCTTTCCACATTTTCAAGGTGAATTTCCCCTTCATGTTTTAAGTTTATATAACGAGCTTGTCCTTTTGTGGGTCTAATTGAATGTAGAGAAATGCTAGCAACACTCTTTTTTACACACTTTCTCCAACACTCACTTTATTCACTTTATGATTGGTTAAAATTCATGTGGATCCCACCACTTTGGAAATGGGACCCATTAATTTAGTAGGAGCACGTGAATTTTAACCAATCATAAAGTGAGTGTTGGACAAAGTGTTTAAAAGAGTGTTGCTAACACTTCTGTTGAACGTAAATGTGATTATTCAACCACATCCTTTTTAAGGTTTTAATCTATTCATTCCAGCTGACATGTATGTGCCAAAATACATTATTTCTTGTATAACAATGCGCTGTGTGTTTGTTTTAGTTTAATTGATTTACCATCTTCAAAGTACACAATCACGAGTATATCCTTTGATATAATGAAACTCGTATTCAGTATATGAATATGAGAGAGAATAAATAGCATCTATTTGGTACATGCAGAAAGTAGCTGAAAAATATTTGCTGGATAAGCTTTACTTTTTATTCCAAGGGTTGGTCTGATATACCCTACAACATGACATTTTACTTGGAGATGATAATCTATATGTTTTATATTTTCTCACATGCTTATCCAGGTTTTCGTTGCTAATCCTAATAAGCCTCGAGAAGTAAAAATTATTCTGACGAAAAACCAGGAGAAGCTTCTGGAATTGCTTCATAATCTATCTCCGGGAAAAGGTTATTGTACTTTTTAGTTGATTAAAAACCTACAGTTACATGATATTCTTGATTTTCATTCTATGTTCTTCAATTATTGAAATCATTTTTTTTTTGAGCCACCGGTTTTATCTCTTTGGCGGTTTTCAGGTTCAGAAGATGATCAATTTGAAGAGGAAAAAGAGTTTATCATCAAGGAAATTGAAAGATTATCAGTCTAAGTTACTTATTCTGCAGCAGCTGTGTTTGATTCTGTAACAATTTTTTTTTAAAATTTTCTACATGTACATTCAAAGCTAAAGAAGTTTCATATTGCTGTTTGTGAGTAATTACTGTGTTGGAAGGTCCCTTAGTTTTTAATGTGGCCAAAAATGTGTCTGTGTAATACAAAACTGAATTAAAGGCATCAACAAAGAAGGTTGCTAAGGTTGCTTTGATACCTATTTGTTGAATTGATGCTGGGCATGAACGTGCACCAAGGTAACACAAAGGTAATTAAGAAGTCGCAAATTTCACCTCATCATCATGGCTATTTTGCTCCCAAAAGAAAAACACTAATCAAACAGAGAAGGAGCAATTCTTGCATGGACACATGGCACCAACACACCGTCAATAGGCACACCCAATAAGAACCTGACATGTCATTAAAATAAAAGTATGCAAAATTTTCATCTCTAACAATCTCTGGTATCAGCCATTTTTCCAGCCGAGTGTTGCTTCATTGCCAACAGCACTAAGCCACCATTAGTGTGGTTTTAATTTTTCGGCGAGATAGGGCCAAATGAAGGGAGGAAGCGAACCAAAAATTGAAACCACCAGCACCAAATTGTCCCACCTCTCTGTGCGAAGGGAACACCCCTCACAAATCTTGAACCACCACCAACTGTTGCATGCATAGGGGTCATGGTTCCTTTGTCTTAACCTTTATGTGTGAACCTTTATGTGTGAAGTTGGTATAAGTGTTGCAAGCCCCTCAGTCCTAGTCTTCAACTTTTCATTTTGGCGAATAATTTCTTCTTTGGTTAAGAAAGCTGTAGATAACAGAGTTATTCTCTCCCGAACAGTTTTCTTTTACATTTTTTATTTAATGACGTGTTAGAATTTAATTTTTTATGGCTAAAGATGATTATTTGATTATGTGACCAGATAAGAATTACTCATGAAAAAGTCAAAAGAATGAAAGATGGACATACATCATCTTTCCCTTTCCTATAATAATATCAATGTCTGTTTAGTTCAATGATCATAACACAAGTAAAAGAAATTGTTCAACACAAGTACAAAACTTATTTTTGGCCCTCTGGCCCTCTAGCACCAAAAACAGAAATGAAGTACTTTTTGTTTCTTGTTTGGTCATTGAATTTCAATAAAATACAAAAAATATTATACATATCTGAAGAAAACAAAATAAATAAGACAAGAAAATAAAAATAAAAAATCAAGGAATTTGGAAATTTTGGAAACCAAACAGGGCTTAAAAGATTTAATAAAGAATGCTAATCTTTTTTATACAAATATCATGTTATTATTTAAAAAAAAATCGAGGGAATTGCTATTATCAAGTTAATAATATGAATAATTCAAAATTCTTTATTTAAAAAATTATCAAGCATTATAAAAAAAAGGCTAAAGTGCTTCCGGGGTCCCTTATCTTTATTTAAAGTAACAAATTAGTCATTTATGTCTTTTTTGTCCCAAATAAGTCATTTATCTTTCAAATTTTTGACACATAAATCCTTTTTCGTTAACAGTGCTGATTTATGTATCAAAAAAAGGATTTATGTGTTAAAAATTTGAAACATAAATGACTGATTTGGGACAGAAAAGGATTTATGTGTCAAAAATTTAAAACATAGAGGACTGATTTGGGACAAAAAAAATATAAAGGACCAAATTGTTACTTTAAATAAAGATAAGGGACTCTAGGAGCACTTTAGCCTAAAAAAAAAGTAGGGCAAAATTGAACGTATAATGCAGTTAACTTTTTTGGTAAGTGTCTATGAGTTAACCTAATTACTCCACACAAAAAATGAGTTAATCTAAATTCTAATTATTGTTTTCACAAAAAAAAAAGTTAATCTAATTATTGTATTCATGTGCTGTAATATTGATATGCCGTAGGGGATATACAATTTCTCCCAAAATCTCCAAATCAAACAACCCCTTCGGCCGTAATGAACTTCTTCAAGACCGTCTTCTCCGAAGAACCTGATTCGCCACCGCATGGATCTGACGATTCTGACCACCTTGATCCCGATCAGGACACCGCCACAGAGACCTCCGCTTGGAGCTTCGGCGGCCTGATCAAAACCCTCGCCTCCAAATCCGAGTCCGTTCTCGAGAACTATCGCCGCGATCTCGAGGAATTCGGCTCAGGCTTGAGGGATGAGACGGCGGTAATCCGCGAAGCTGCCTCACGCGCCGTTAAGGACCTCCCTGCTTCCCTTGATGTCGGCGCATCGGTGGCTCAGGAATCGCTCGAGTCCGTTGGCCAGGCTATCGACGACATTGGCACCACCGTTTGGAAATCAACGGCGCAGATTATCTCTCACGGTAGGGATTCTCTCTTAGCCTCTGATTTTGATTCTGATTCTTATGATTCAAGCAATAACGGTAGCCTTAAGAAACAATTGAGTAGTAGTACTAGTGATTTGAAACGATATAGTCGATTTGATGCGTTGGTGCGTGCTCTTCAGAGTGATGTCAATACCTATTTAGAGGAACCTGAGGATTTAGGGAATTTCAATGAATGGAAATTAGGGTTCGAGTTGGATAACAAGGAAGAGGAGATTGAGAATTTGATTGAAGAGAACGGGATTGTTGAGGAAATTTATGAGAAGGTTGTTCCCAATAAGATTGATCATGAGAGCTTCTGGATCAGGTATTTTTATAAGCTGCATAAGCTTAAGCAAGTTGAGGAAGCTAGGGCTAAGCTAGTGAAGCGCGCCATTTCAGGCGATGAAGAGGAGGATTTGAGTTGGGATTTTGATGACGACGATGACAATGAAGGTTATGAGGCCATTGGTAGTTCCAGTAAGGTTTCTGAGTTGAAAGAGAAAAATTCTGCTGAGGTTGCCACAGGTTGTACTACTGCTAATGTTGAGACTGTTGATGATTTGAAGATAGAAAATGATGAGAAGGGGGTTGCTTCTGAATCTAAATCTGATGGAGGTGATAAGTTAGAGGAAGTGAATTCTATTGAGAATGTGGCATCTAATGTTCCTGCAACTTTAAGTGAACAGCAGGGGGATAAGTTGGATGTCAAAAATGAGGCATCAGAAGTGAAGACAGATAGCGATAATGGTGATTCGAGCAAAGATAGCGATATTTCAGTTGTTTCAAGCCAGCCATCCATGCCTGAGGAAGAAGACATTGGCTGGGATGAAATTGAAGAAATTGAAAGCAATGATGAAAATAGAGATGCTGTTGGGTCTGCAAGTAGGGATGATTTGCGGAAGAGGCTGAGTGAGGCAACGGCAGACCAAGATGAGGATCTCAGTTGGGATATTGAAGATGATGATGATGAGGCTGTTAAGTCATGACGAGGGTTGTTAGTGCTTTAATTTATAAAACACAAAATTGCTTATCAAGTGTATAATTCTTTCCTAGTAACGTAATGCTGTAAATAAGCTCTGTTTTTTTATGTCTTATACAAGCACAAGTGATAAGGTGAGCACAACTTCAAATGAAGTTTGATTTGTAAGTTCTGGACGCTTCATCCTCAGTGAGGAGGGTTCTTTGTGGTATCTTTTTGAAGCAAGGCTTCTTAAGTTATTTGTAATCACTTTACTATGGGGATTACATAATCATGTCAAATGAAGTCGCCTTGTTACTGATATTATCTGTTCCACCATTGACTCAAATGCAATTGACTTCCATAACTTGTGCGAGAGCTGCACTTCTAGTATTTGAGTTTATTTAAGTTTTTTGCTACCTGCACTTCTAGTTGTTTGCATTTGCACAAACATAGTAGCATCTACATCTTGATAGCAGCCTCAAGCCATTTATAGGTTCAGGTGCGCTATATTGGTGATTGAATATAGCATTTCTAGATTTTTAATAATGTGAGCTCCCCTTTTTAAGTATGCCCTACTTCTGTGATTCCTCAGCCTGGTACTTTTGCCACTGCCAACACTGGGGGGCAGCTTTTGGCGAATGTCACTAATACGGCTCGTCTTCAGCAGGGACAAGTGCAATTGGCCAGAAGACTGCCCGAGGCAGTAGGCTCGGTGAGTTTGCCGTAAGGACCATCCTATGGATGTTCTGTCGCGGCTAACTACCCGGCCTACACAGGGGGCAAGCCTTCGCCCCGGAATCAGGGAATGGCAGGATCAGTGGGTATTGCCCGAGTCAGCAGCCATGGGTTCAGAGCCCACCTGGCTCGACAAGCCTACCTCCTAGTCAGTCGTACCCTAGAGCACTCAGTACCTACCTAGCGGGTTCCTATATACAGACACAGATGGGTGTTGCCTCGGCCAAGCAGCCATGGAATCAACTTCCACCTGCCCGAGGCATGCAAGCATCTGTACCAGGAACTGGCCTTGTTAACCTGGCCCAAGTAGTGCCTGGGCAGCCATGGACAGACGCTCCACCTCAGGTACCACCACAGCCAGGGGCACAGGGTCCCCCAGATACACTATGGCGACCAACGCCTCCACCTGAAAGACCATCTGGGTCCCAACTCCTGGATCCTAATTTGATAGCTGACACCATCAAGAAATTCTTCGGTGTTCAGTTGAAACCGCTTGACCAGTATACAGGAAGCCTTACCCCGAGTGGGTGGACAGATTGGTGCCTCTGTCCAGAGGATTTAAAACCCCTGACTTTGCCATATTCTCTAGGGATGATGGTAAGTCTACTATGGAGGATGTCAGCCGATTCACGGCCCAATGTGGGGAAGGAAACCATAATGAGTTCCATAAGTTGCAGTTGTTCCCTTTGTCTTTGACAGAGACGGCCTTTTCATGGTATTCTTCTCTCCCACCTGATTTTATACAAACCTGGGCAGACATGGAAATGTGCTTCCATGACAGAATTTATTGGCCACAGCCTGAAGTTACGGCTGCCGATCTCATGAATTTACGGCAGAAGTTGGATGAGGCTGTGACAGACTTGATTGAAAGATTCGGAAAGATGGTCGGAAAGTGCTCAGTACCCTTTCCAGAATCACAACTTACTTCCATAGCCATCTCTGGAATGCACCCGCGATTGAAGGAAAAGCTTGTGGGACAAGCCTGTAGTGACATCAGTTGCTTGGCTTCTAGGGCAATACAGATTGAACAATTCATACAAGAGAGAGAAAGAAAGATAACTACTAGGGGTCGGGGGCCTCAGTTGATATCAGTGGTTGATGCGGCCGAGGACTCAGATTATGATGAACCAGCTGATTACACGGCAGACATCTTGGTGGCTGAGATAGTCAAAGGTAAAACATACCTCTATCCTGCTCTTAAACCTGCCAAGGGAAAGGAGAAGGACGAGGCATAGAACAAGGTTGGGTACTCATTTGACATCTCTAAGGCTGCTCAAATATTTGATTATCTCCTCAAAGATAAACAGATTAAGCTCCTCGACGGCTAAAAGATACCCCGTCCTGAAGAAATAAAAGGGAAGAGGTACTGCAAGTGGCACAATTAATTCAATCATGCTACTTCAAATTGCATTATCTCCCGCCGAGCAAGAGGCCATAAAGAAGGGGAGGTTCAGAATGGCCTACAAGGGGACACAGGAGATGAGTATTGATACTTATCATTTCCCCCAATATGAACATCGGCATGGTCTCCTTCTTAGGGAGCGACCAAGGGAAAGGAAAGAAGAAGTACAAAATGGGTTCCAAAGCAGAAGGCTCCCCCAGAAAAGAAGGTATCTGTCTTCGACCGATTGGAGTCATCCCCTAGAGGATCTACGGTGGCAGATCCTATGACACTATTGCAAGAAAAGTTGCAACTGGGAGGACTGAGCCAGCCTCAAGGAACCCAAAAGAAACTCCCAAAGCTAGGAAAGCTTGTTCAGGATCTCAGATAGCTACATATATCCAAGCTTAACCCTGGGAGTAACCCTGGGAGGAGTGCACCTTTGACCAGAGAAAGACTCCAGCGTGTCTCACCTGGGGGCATGGTAGGCCAGCCGATGATCCCATTGGGCAAGCCACCATGCCAAACCTAGGCAAAGAATCTCATCCGAAAGAGGAAATAAGGGTAGCGAAGGTCACCGAGGCCCAAGGCTCGATGTCAGTGGATATTACTGTACTGAACGACCGTGAATTAAGGGCCGTCAGAATGGTGAAACCACCATCAGAAGTGCCACAAGGCCAACGGATGACGCAGGCAGCAATGAAAACACCGGGCCCTGGGGTTGCCTCCAAATCTCGTTCACAAAAGAGGAGGCAACAAAGGGAGAGGGCTTATAATAGAATGAGGGAGACGATTCAGATGCTCACCTCGGCCAGAGAAAGGAATGCACAGACCATCCCCGCATCCACTGTGGCTACGACTTTGGAACAGACCTTCCCAAAATCGGTCGAGGAAACAACTCCAGAGCAACAAACCCCCGACACAAGTGGCCCTAGTGCACCCACTGAAACGACAGAAGCACCCAATGTCGTGATAGGGATGATGGATGCACCTCATAGCCCACTGACTAAGGAAGTGATAGAGTGTTTGTATGGGCCTAACAGCCCCCAAACCCCCTCAGCCAGTTAATGCACCCCAAGTTGAAGGGGCTATGATAGAAGAAGAGTTGGCCGAGGACGACCTCTTGGGGGAAGATGAAGAGAACCCCTTTGGCCCATTGAACTTTGATGGAGACTCCTTGACGGGGTCAATCCTTGGTGATATCATGGACGAGGCCGATGGGGAATGTTATGCTGACATAGAGATGGTGAGCCTTCTTCCACCAGAATTCTGGGGCAATAAAGATCAACCAAGGCTCTCGAGGGAGATGTCTTCGCAGAGGAGGCCGAATGGGCTGCCATGACAGAGCTTGAGGAAGCAATTACAAAATGAATGCTTTTTGAAAAACCCACAACAGACATGACTAGACACCTGAAGCCATTATATATCAAAGTCCATCTAAATGGGAAGCTGTTTAATCGTGTCTTCGTGGATGGTGGTGTTGTGCTCAATATCATGCCATTAGCCACTATGAAGAAGTTGGGGAAGAACGCCGAGGACCTCATCCCAACCACTATGACCATGACCAGTTTCATGAGCCACCCATCCCACGCTTTAGGAGTGTT
The DNA here is from genome assembly GCA_039519185.1 of Astragalus membranaceus. NCBI lineage: Eukaryota > Viridiplantae > Streptophyta > Magnoliopsida > Fabales > Fabaceae > Astragalus > Astragalus membranaceus. Next base: position 18,282,839 of record CM076851.1, on the reverse strand, counting down.
GGTAGCCGATGTAACAGTTGGGAGCAAGGTAACTCGTTCGGCCTTCTTTGTTATACAAGGAAAGCCCTCATATGCTGTGATCCTGGGAAGAGATTGGATCCACACCCGTGAATGTCTCCCCTCTACCCTGCATCAAAAGTTAATGATATGGATTGGGGATCAAGTGGAAATAGTAGAAGTAGACCCCAATCCTTTCCCTGCAGAGGTAAAGATGTTTGAGGCCGTCTTTTACTCCCCTCATTTGCATCCTATGTCCAGCCCAGTGGATTATGAGGAATGTGGCATAGAGTCTTGGGACTGGACCAAAAGGGGTTTTGAATTCAAGATGTTAGCCGACCCACGGCCTAGCAATAAGGATAATGATTAATCTCCCACCAGAGGTACAGCCTGCCGGATCGATTGCACCTATTTCAGATTGAATCCTGCATTGAAGAGGCTATGTTCGGTGCAATAGATGAAGACCACAGACTCGAGGAACACTCCTACTAAGAGGATTCAGATGACTCCCTCGACGGGACGTTGGCCGAGCCTCCTCACCTGGAGCCCATCCAGAGGAAGTTGTCCACTTTTGAAGCGCAAGACCCTCTGTTGGAGGTGAACCTGGGAAACGAAAAAGAGCTAAGGATGACCAAAGTCAGTGGTAACTTACAACTTCAACAACGAGATCAAATGGTGGCTCTAATAGGACTACCATGACTGCTTTGCGTGGGATTACCATGAGATGTCAGGCCTTGATAGAGCCTTGGTAGAGCATAGGTTGCCCATTAAAGAAGGTCGCAAGCCCCATAAACAGCCACCGAGGAGGTTCAATCCGCAGCTAATGCCACAGATCAAAGCAGAGGTCGAAAGATTGCTCAAGGCAGGATTCATAATAACTGCCATGTACGTAGAATGGTTGTCTAATATAGTCCCTGTTATCAAAAAGAATGGTCAGGTTAGAGTTTGTATTGACTACAGAGATCTGAACTTGGCCACTCCCAAAGATGAGTATGGTATGCATGTGGCCGATATGCTTGTCGACGCCGCGGCTAACAATGCCATCTTGACCTTTATGAACGGCTATTCTGGGTATAACCAGATATATGTGGCCGAGGCTGACACCCATAAGACTGCCTTTAGGTGCCCTGGCGCCTTAGGTATCTATGAGTGGTTGGTAATGCCTTTCGGCCTAAAAAACGCAGGAGCCACGTACCAAAGGGCCATGAATGCTATTTTCCATGATCTCATTGGTAAAAGCATGGAGGTGTACATTGATGATGTGGTGGTTAAGTCCAAGAGTTTCAAAGCCCACTTAGTGGAGCTTGAACAAGCTCTAAAACGGGTGAGACTCCACAATCTCAAAATGAACCCTGCTAAATGTGCTTTTGGCGTGTCTGCAGGAAATTTTCTAGGCTTCTTGGTACACAACCAAGGTATTGAAGTGGACAAGAACAAAGCTCGAGCAATCCTTGAGGCAAGACCCCCTAGAACCAAGAAGGAGCTGCAGAGTTTATTAGGCAAGATCAACTTCCTAAGAAGATTCATCTCTAACTCGGTCGGAAAGATGAAAGCCTTCTCACCTTTGTTGAGGATAAAGAACACTGAGGAAATGATATGGGGAGCCAAGCAGCAGGAGGCCTTCGACCAGATCAAGGCTGCCTTAACTAATCCTCCTGTCTTGGTGCCTCCGCAACCTGGGAAGCCTCTGAAGCTATATATTGCGGCCGAAGATCAAGCCATCGGCTGCTTGTTAGCTCAAGATGATGATAATGGCGCCGAGCGTGCTATCTATTATCTTAGCAGGATCCTCAATGACGCTGAGACTAGATATTCTCCTATTGAGAAGCTTTGTTTGTCCTTGTTTAATGCATGTACTAAATTGGAATATTACCTATTACCTAAGGAAGTTTTGGTTGTGTACAAAGTGGATATTATCAGATATGTTCTTAATAGGCCCGTCTTACAAGGAAGACTTGTCAAGTGGGCCATTAAGTTAAATGTGTTTGCCTTGACATACATGCCACTAAGAGCTGCCAAAGGACAAGCCTTGGCCGATTTCCTGGCTCAACACCCTTGCGTGGAAATACACGACACCCCAGCTAAGTCTATTAACTATCTGAGCCTAAAGCCTTGGGTCCTCATGTTTGATGGCTCAAGTACCCAAACGAGGTCAGGCATTGGAGTGGTCATCACCAGCCCCTGTGGTCAAACGTGGAGATTCATGTGCAGGATAGGGGATCAAGCATCCAATAATCAGGCTGAATATGAAGCCTTGATCATGAGACTTGATATCCTGGCCGCCATGAAGCCTCAATATGTGGAAATCAATGGGGATTCACAACTGGTGATCAAGCAAATCACTGGGGAATACAAGTGTTATAACACGAAACTTAAACAATTACGAGCCTCGGTGCATAACTTGTTAAAGTTGTTCGCCGATGCAGTCATCATGTATGTCCCCAGAAGCGAGAACCAAGAGGCAAACGATTTAGCGAAGCAAGCCTCAGGGTTACAAGGAGTCAGTGGTCGGGGTATGGCAACATGATACCTCAGTTCCGGCCGAGGAGGACCCTGTCGATGCTTGGATTGGAGTATTGACAGAGTACCTCCGTAATCGAACGGCTGACGCCGACTTCAAGACTAAGCGAAGGGCGTTGAAGTATATTCTAATAGGGGACGACCTATATAAAAGAAGCACCAATGGGGTGTTGTTACGATGCCTCAAAAGAAAGGATGCGTATATGGTGATGGCACAGATCCATGTAGGAATTTGTGGTGCACATAGGTCTGGCCCCATCATGAAATGGCTGATATACATACATGGACACTATTGGCCGACGATCACGGTCGATTGCTTCCAGTTTGCAAAGGGATGTGAGGCCTGCCAGCTGCATGGGCTAATCCAGAGAGTGTCTGCGGATGAGCTTCATCCCATTGTCAAACCTTGGCCATTCATAGGGTGGGCCATGGATTTAATTGGCAAGATATACCTGTTGCGCGTGTGTTCTAGTCGCAATATCAGTGCAAGTATACACGTCGTACAAGTAATAAAGTGGATAAAAAGTAAGAAATCGTTCCCACGAGGATTGATTTACTTTCAAAGTTCAAGTCTTCAAAACACAAGTGAAACAAGTAATAAATCGGCACTAAAAGTTGGTATCAAGACTAAGAACGTAGATAAAGCAAGTAAACAAGAAGTGGTTGTGAATATGGAAGAGTATGAGTTGGATTGCTGCATGCAAGTAAATCTCCTCTAGTCAGACGTTATAACGTTTACACGTTAACACGTACAAATGCTATGCTGTATAGACGTTATAACGTTTGAACGCTGTTGCAAAAGAGCTGTGCTTTTCAGTCACAAAACGTCAGAGCTTCAAGTACTAGAATTCCTATGTCTAGGTTCTAAGTAGGCCTACTCCTGTATTTTAAGTACCCACAGCAATGTCCTATGAACTATTATCCATTCTATGTCTAGACTTAGATAAAAATGCCTAAATGTCTCTAGTGCACCTTTTCATTCACATAAATTTTTGAGTTCTTTTCATAGACCATGTCTGTACCTATGAATCTACTTATTTTAAGTGGCCAGTTCAAAACAAGTTTGGAAATATTAACATGCAAAGATTTAAAACGCATAAACATCAATACTTCATAGCATTAGACTAAAGGTTCATTACATGCAAAACAACAACCCAACTCCAAATGTTTAGCTCATGCTGAGCATCTTTACAGAAAGAAGAGGAAGTGAAATCCAAATACCGCACATAGAGAAAAGGAGACTAAGCGCAGAAGATACGCCTAAGTAGCCTTCCTTCATGCACGCTGTAGAGACGTTGCAACGTCTGAGCTTCACAGTAATGGGTGCGAATGGAAATAAAAAAATGGAGCTTGAGGAGAGTTCGAATGAAGAAGTCTGTGTCCAGAACTTCTTTTAGAAAACTCCTCTGGAAAATGGAGGAAGGTGGATGATGAATGGATGATTCCCCCTCTCTCCTCGTAGAGAGAGATAAGCTTTGTCTAAATAGCCAAAAAAAAACAGAAGGTCACATGCTTGCTGATGTCATTCCCTACCTTCCAAGCTTGCTTGTAAATTAATTCTATTCTGAAATGACACTGCACTGCTACAGTGCGTCAGCCGCGTCAGCGATGAGGAGAGAGAAGATCTTCTGCACTTCTAGATCTTTGACCATCATTTCTTGTGCGCCAAAAATAAGATATTTCTTTCTTGCTCTGCTGCCCTTCTTCAGACGTGATGAGGGACGTTGCCACGCTCAGTTTACTGCACAAACACAAGAAGCATCAAAACGCTCATAAAGGCGCCAATTGGTGCCAAAATGCATAGGATTTGTAATTTAGCCCCTTTCTAACTAAAAAGCAATAAACTAACAGAAACTTAATAGAAACAACCTACTATTGCCAGAGAACTTGCATGATTTAACTTTGAATAAGTATAAATAACTCATATAAATATGAGTTATCACACCCCCAAACTTAAACCATTGCTTGTCCTCAAGCAATCGAAACACTGCATATGAAAATATGCAAGAAATTAAATACGCCAGCAGTTTACACCCTGCTCACCCATTTGATCAAAAATTATCCTCAAGGGGCTAATTCCTTCAGACTTACACTACACACTCACGCACCAATGCACAATTACATTCTAGATTCATTACTGCCCAAAGTGAGTGTGTGATCTCTGTATCAATTCTATTCCTAGCTAGGTTCAGAAGCTACCCTAGCCTATGAAAGAGTGGTTTCCATATGGTGAGAGTATAACATCTTTCAAAACAGAGAGTAGGCTAACATTTTCACAAAAGACATGAGGGTTATTTTAAGCACGACAAAGGGTCTTAATTGGATGCTAGGACTAGATTAGTGCAACTACTTTTCTGACTCACACAACACACACAGGACTGCAATCCCCTTATTGCTGAGCAGCTTTCATTTGATTCACTTCACTTTTGGTTTGGAGTTTTTGTGATTTTCTCCTTTTTGATCCTTTGGATTTGACAATTTTGGATTGAAATTTTTGGGGTACCCAGTATTTGTTTCGGGAAATTGCAGCAAACACAGAGGACATGTGGATTTTTCCACTTATTTGAAACAACACACACTTTTTGGTCTTTTTGAAGAAGACGTTATAACGTTTGTAGATGAGACGTTACAACGTTTGATAACACAGAACACAACACGAAAACACACACGGCATACATTATAACGTTACGGGTAGACGTTACAACGTTGCACTCACACTACACATGCACTAATCATCCTACAGTCTTTGCACCCAGCCTTAGCACAACCTGATATACCCCCAAACTTAGTTTCTACTGCTACTCTAAGTTTTTAATCAAGTTTTACAATCACCATAGTCAACCAAAACTAGCTTTAGCATCACATAGTCCCTAGCTAACTAGGTTTTCCTTAAAACAGAGTTTGTGTGGAAGCAGTAATCAATTCTATTCATCTAAGCATGCATCAGCTACTCACACAAATTCACACACAGTCATTCCTAGATTTAGCCCAAAGAGAAACATTTTTGATGATTAATAGAGTAGGGAAGTAAACTGATTTTGCATTTGATTTTTTTTTTTTTTTGCATACACAAAACATAAAAATGATCCTCCCCCCCCCCCCCAAACAGAAAGATGAGCAGTGTCCTCACTGCTCACTGATTTTGAAAAATGGAAGAGGAACATTCACTCACAATAGAAACAAACAAACTACTGACTACTAACTATCCGACGTTGTCACGTATGGACAGCTATTTATTCGAACTGAAATTAAAAAACTATAACTATACTACTGCTAAAAAGAGGGCTAACTTACTTGTTCAGAGCACCAGACCTGAGCCTTCCACTCTGTCTGGCTGGGATGCTTGCTTGAACAGTCTTCTTTTTCTTTTCCTTCTTCTTCTTCTCTCCTTCACCATCACCAGCATCAATTGAGACTTCAGTTTCTTGGGGCATCTTTGCACTGCTCTCAGCAACTCTTTTCTTTGCTTCCTCCCATGCTTTCTGTTTTGCCAGCTCTGCAGGATTAACTTGTTGTTGTTCTTTGGGGTCCACCTGGGGTTGTTCTCCCTTTGGTTCTTGAGACGTTGTAACGTCTGCAGCTTTTTCTTCAGCAACAACAGCAGGAGCATTCCCTGAACCACTAGCAGCAACAAATGCTGCACTGGTAGCTGTGGCTGGCTTGTCTTTAGCAGCTTCAGATTTCTTCCTTACCTGCAACTTTTGCCTTTTGGTTGCAAGAGCATCAGCCAGTTGTTCTTCACTTGCAGCAGCTAATTCATGCCTTTTCTTCTTTCCAAATGGATTCTGGGTGGGTACAGTCTTGACTCTTTGCTTTTTGGGTGGGGGAATGAGTTGTGGGTCTGGGTTACTTCCAACATCAGTTGGTTCAGACGCTGCCACGTTTCCACTGGTTACTTCTTGAGTGGGTGGTTGTGAAGGTTCTTTAATTGGATCAGGTTGAGTGGGGATTGGTTGTGAAATGGGTTGATCTTGGGGTTGAGACAGTGGTGATTTGGGGATATTTTGGTCATCGGTGGATTGTTCTTTAGCTGGGGGTTGGGGTTTTTTGGGTTTTGGTGATGAGGGTGTGGGCTTGGCTGGTTCTTTGACTGTTTGGGTTGGTGGAGAGTCAGCCTCAATATCAGTCTTATCACTGGAGCTTCCCTTCTCTTCAGAATGTGTTTCTTCCTCTTCATCACTTAGGATTTCCCTGCTCACCTTCTTTGATTCCTCTGCATCACTCTCACTGATGCTATCCAGATCAGCTGAATTGAGCTCTTCTTCCTCACTACTTACCTTCTTCTGTTTTTTTTTTGCTGGGCTCTTTCTTTTTGTGGCTGGGTTTCTTGTTTTCTTAACTCTTTCCTTCTTCACTGCCCTGAGGTTCATTGTTGATAAGGGTATGTTGTCTTCATCTTCCCCTTGCATCCAATCTGGAAGTACTGGTTCTTCAATCACCATCTTACCTTTTGTTATCTGCGCATTCACCTTCTTTTGCCATTCAAACTGCTCCTTGACAAACTTGGCTAGGCTGTTTTGCTGGTCCACCAGACGTTGTAACGTCTGTGCATCAATTGACGTGGTAGCATCTGCAGCTCTCTGCCTAGCTTTGAACTTTGTAGAGAATGCCCCTTGGGGTTCCTCTCTTAGCTCAGAGGCTTCAATCTCCACTCCAGCCTCCATGCAGAGATCAGTGATTAAGCAGGGGAAGTATAGGTATCCATCCTTCCTGTTTTGCCATTTGTTTATCTCCCTATTGATGAGCTTACCCACCTCAATCTTATCTCTTGACATAATAGCATCAATAGCAATCAGCCTCTCCATATCAACCCAGAGAGTGTGAGAAGTGGGTATCAAGCAGTGCCTAATGAAATGAAACCAAGTGCTGGCCTCATCACAAAGGTACCTTTTTAAAATTTTGAATTCATTCCCATGGTCGCCTCTTCGCTCCCAAACAGCTCCTTCAACACATATTCTTTCTTTGATTCCAGTCATCTCCGCCACTCCGTAAGTCTTTTGCTTTACCTCAACCGCCTTGCCATAGTAACCCAGCCCAAAGTAGTCATTTATGACCCTTACACCAAATTTGACTTCTTCTCCCCGAACAATGGAGGTGCTTGAAAGCTCTCCATCGTTTCTTTCAACGATTCCCTTGTAGAAGTCATGCACCAGAGTTGCAATGTATTCCTTTCTGTGAACTACAAATTTTTGCCATCCTAGTGCTGCCACTGTTGCGAGAAAATCAGGATTTGGGTTTTCCAAGCTGAAGCCCCTTTCGGGTAGCAAGGCTTTCTTCTTTGAAGGAATGGGGGTTTCTAGAATTTGGTCAGAAGAAGAACTTAGGTTAACATTCTTTCCTCTACCAAATGATTTTACTGCAGCTTGCTTGGTTTTTGTCATGGTGATTGAATGAGTTTTCTGGAGAGTGGAGGATTTGAGATTTGAGATTTGAGATTTGGGGGAAGGGATAAGATTACGGTTTCTGAAAGTGCCTGAAGGTGGTTTTGATGATTATAACTGGTGTGTGTTTATTGGGGAGGTTTTATGGGAAGTTGAGAAGTAGGTGGTGGCGTGTGTTTGGAAAAAGGGGTAACCGTTGGAAGTGACGTCATGGTCACTTTGGCAGTCACGTCTTTGAAAAAGAAATATTTTCATTTAAAATTTTTCATTTGAAAACTGCTTGACTCATTTTCTATTCTTTTCATTTAAAACTTTACCCAGGCAGCAAACGTGACAACATCCTAGACACGCAAAGACGTTATAACGTTTACCATACTTTAATAACTTGAGTCCTCAATCTGTCCTACCTTCAGCTTCCATTCCTGCAGAAAATAAAAAATTTAAAGACACAAAATTGTTGGTTAGTTAAAACCATTGGGTTGCCTCCCAAGAGCGCTTGTTTTAGGAGTCTTCAGCCAGACTATTCCCTTTTTAATTCAGGGGTTGTTGAGAGCCACTGTGGTCTTGTCCCTAACCACATGTTCTCCATGGTATTGTTTCACTCTTTGGCCATTGACTTTGAAAGTGGAATTGGTTTTCTCATCAAACAGGTCCACAGCACCATGAGGATAGACTTTTACCAATTTGAAGGGTCCTGACCATCTTGATTTTAGCTTCCCAGGGAACAACTTTAACCTTGAATTAAACAGCAAAACTGGTTGTCCCTCTACTAGCTCCCTTCTTTGAATTTTCTGATCGTGCCACTTCTTGGTTTTCTCCTTATAGATTGCTGAATTCTCATAGGCAGTGTGCCTGAATTCATCTAGCTCATTTAGTTGAAGTAGTCTTGCTTCTCCAGCCTTTGAATAATCTAAGTTCAGTTGTTTTAGTGCCCAGTGAGCTTTGTGCTGGAGTTCAATAGGCAGATGACAAGCTTTTCCGAAGACTAGCTTGTATGGTGACATGCCCAGTGGTGTCTTAAATGCTGTCCTGTACGCCCACAGCGCATCATCAAGGTGCAGGGACCATTCTTTCCTGTTTGGACCAACCATCTTCTCAAGTATCCTTTTAATTTCTCTGTTGGAAATTTCTGCTTGACCACTTGTCTGTGGGTGATAAGCTGTAGCAATCTTGTGCTTCACTCCGTACTTAGCCAATAAATTCTCAATTAGCTTGTTACAGAAGTGAGAGCCTTCATCACTGATTATAGCTCTTGGAGTACCAAATCTTGTGAAGATGTTTTGCTTAAGGAATTTGCTGACTGATTTGGCTTCATTATTGGGCAATGCAACAGCTTCTACCCATTTTGACACATAGTCCACAACTACCAAAATGTATAAGTTTCCATGAGACATAGGAAATGGGCCCATGAAGTCCATTCCCCAAACATCAAACAGTTCCACTTCAAGGATATTTGTCAATGGCATTTCTTGCTTGTTGGAGATATTTCCAGTTCTTTGGCATTTATCACAGTTCTTCACCAATTCATGAGCATCTTTGAAGAGTGTTGGCCAATAATATCCTGACTGTAACACCTTTGCTGCAGTTCTGGTTCCTCCAAAATGTCCTCCATAAGATGATGCATGACATTGTTCTAACACATGAAGTTGTTCCTCTTCAGCAAGGCATCTCCTAAGCAACTGATATTGGCACATCTTATACAGATAGGGTTCATCCCACAAATAGTGCTTCACGGTGTGGAAGAACCTTTTTCTTTGCTGATGGTTGAAATCTACAGGCACAATCTTGCTGACTAGGAAGTTGACTATATCAGCATACCAGGGTGCAGTAGCATCAGACGTTATAACGTTTGAAGAAATTGCCATAGACGTGGTAACGTCTTCAGCTACTGTGGCTACTGTCAGCAGTTTTTCATCAGGGAAATTTTCTTTTATCTCTTCTGCACCTGTACCTGCATCAACATTCTCAAGTCTAGAAAGGTGATCAGCAACTTGGTTCTCCACCCCCTTTTTATCATGAATTTCCAAGTCAAATTCTTGAAGGAGGAGAACCCATCTGATGAGTCTTGGCTTTGCATCTTTTTTTGTAATCAGATACTTGATGGCTGAGTGATCAGTAAAAACAATAACTTTTGCACCCACCAAGTATGATCGAAATTTGTCGAAAGCAAACACAACAGCCAGTAACTCTTTCTCAGTTACAGTATAATTTAATTGGGCATCATCTAAGGTTTTACTAGCATAATAGATAGAGTGAAAAATTTTGCCATACCTTTGACCCAATACAGCTCCCACAGCATAGTCACTCGCATCACACATTAATTCAAATGGTTTGGACCAGTCAGGAGTGACTATCACAGGAGCTGTTACAAGGGCAGTCTTCAATTTCTGGAAGGCTTCATGACATTGCTTATCAAAGTTGAAGACGTTATCACGTTGCAGTAGCAGACACAAAGGTTTGGAAATTTTTCAGAAATCTTTGATAAACCTTCTGTAAAAACCAGCATGCCCTAAGAAACTTCTAACACCCTTGACAGTAGTAGGTGGAGGTAATTTGTCAATAACATCAATTTTTGCTTTATCAACCTCCAACCCTTTCTTTGAAATCTTATGCCCCAAAACAATTCCTTCTTGAACCATAAAGTGGCATTTCTCCCAGTTGAGCACTAAGTTGGTCTCTTCACATCTTACTAGAACTCCTTCTAAGTTATCCAAGCATGCCTTGTATGAATCTCCATAGACTGAAAAGTCATCCATGAAAACTTCCATGGATTTTTCAATAAAATCAGAGAATAAAGCCATCATACACCTCTGGAATGTTGCAGGAGCATTACACAGCCCAAATGGCATCCTTCTGAAGGCAAAGGTACCATAAGGACAAGTGAATGTGGTCTTTTCTTGGTCTTCAGGCACAATAACTATCTGGTTATATCCTGAGTAACCATCAAGGAAACAATAGAACTCTTTGCCTGCAAGTCTATCCAGCATCTGATCAATAAATGGCAGAGGAAAATGGTCCTTCTTGGTTGCTTTGTTCAGCTTCCTGTAGTCCATACATATCCTCCATCCAGTCACTGTCCTTGTTGGAATCAATTCATTTTTGTCATTGGTCACCACAGTAACTCCACCCTTCTTTGGTACACATTGAACTGGGCTCACCCATGAGCTGTCACTGATTGGATAAATGATTCCTGCGTCTAACCATTTGATGATTTCCTTCTTGACCACCTCCTTCATTATTGGGTTCAATCGCCTTTGCCCTTCAATGCTGTTCTTTGCATTCTCTTCCAAGACAATTCTGTGCATACAAATTGTGGGACTGATACCCTTGATATCTGCCATTTGCCAACCAATGGCTTTCTTGTGTCTTTTCAAGGTGCTAATGAGATCACTTTCCTGCTCTTGTGAGAGATTAGAAGAAATGATCACAAGTAAAGAATCATTTTCCCCTAAAAAGGCATACTTCAGGTGGTCAGGTAACACATTCAGTTCCAGCTTGGGTGGTTCTTCAATGGAAGGAACTATCTTCTTGAGATTGAAGTCTTCTTGCCCCAAAGATTCATACTTCTTTGTCCACGCCTTGGGTACAGGAGGGTCAGACGTGACAACGTCTGCAGTTGACGTTGTAACGTTTTGCGGAACAACTTCTTCTGCTAACAACTCTTGAATCTCATCATTGCCCAGAATCTTCTCCAAGTGGTCATTATCTTTATTGAATTGTTTCTGAACCACATGGTCAAGGGCAACCACAAAGGAGCATTCTTCTGTGTTAGGTTCTGGATACTTGAGTGCGTTGAGGACGTTGAATTTGACTTCTTGGTCATTGACTCTCATAATTAATTCTCCTTTCTGCACATCAATGAGTGTCCTTCCAGTGGCTAGAAATGGTCGCCCCAAGATGATAGGAACTTCCTTATCTGCATCAAAGTCTAAAATAACAAAGTCCACTGGAAAAACAAATTTGTCAACTTTAATCAAAACATCTTCTAATATGCCCTCAGGATAAACTCTACTTTTATCAGCTAATGTAAGACTTAAAGACGTAGGTCTGGCAGTTCCTATACCAAGTTTATCATAAATGGACTTGGGCATCAAGTTAATACTTGCTCCCAAGTCACATAAAGCTTTGCCAAGGTAAAAATCTCCAATGGAGCATGGTATAGTAAAACTGCCAGGATCCTTCAGTTTTCTAGGGAGTTTATTCTGCATAATTAAGCTACATTCTTCAGTTAAAGCAATAGTTTCAAACTCCCCTAGCCTTCTTCTTTTGGTGATGATATCCTTTAGGAACTTGGCATAGTTTGGCAACTGCTGTAGAGCTTCTACCAAGGGAAGGTTTATGTGTAGTTGTTTGAGCATCTCCATGAACTTGCTGAATTGCTTGTCTTCATGAGCCTTCTTTAGTCTTTGAGGGTAGGGTGGAGGAGGATATTCAGGTACAAGCTTAGGAACAGTCTTGATTCCTGGTTCAGAACTAGACGTTGTAACGTCTGGCTTAGACATCACAATATCTGGAATATTCTTCTCTTTTTCTGCACTTTTGTTTTTCTCTTTTTCCTTCTCTGACACCTCAGATTCCTTAGGCATAGATGGTTCAGGATACTCAGTGCCACTTCTTAATGAGATAGCATTTACCTGTGCATTCACCACATCTTTACCGTTTGACTTAGATGAAGATGGTGTTTCAGTTGTGGATGGAAGAGATCCATTCTGTCTTTGAGTAAGAGCTGAGGCTATCTGCCCAATTTGGTTCTCCAAAGTTTTGATTGAAGACTCATGGGTCTGTAAGGTTGCCCTACAATCGCTTATAAAAGTTTTCATCAAGGCTTCCAAATTGTTGTTGTTGTTATTCTGCATATACTGCTTTTGTTGTTGAGGGGGAAATCCTGGGGGTATCGCTGGAGCAGTATCGCTAGCATTCAAAGAATTGTTGTTTTTCCAACCAAAGTTCGGGTGATTTCTCCAATTTGAATTGTAGGAGTTGGAGTAAGGACTGTTACCTTTGTTATGGGATACAAAGTTTACAGACTGAGGGTTATGGGGACACTCTTCGTAGATATGCCCTCCTTCACAATAGACACACACTACTCCCCCAGATGGTGTTGGTTCAACAGTTCCAGCGGTCTGTTTTTCAGACGTTACCACGTTTGGAGTACTCATGTTTTTAATCATGTTGGTCAGGGAAACAACCTGAGCAGAAAGGGCGGTTACTTCACTTATCTCATGGACACCAGCCTTCTTTCCGGGAGTGAATCTTTCAGAAGGCCAATGGGCATTATGAGTGGCTATGTCTTCAATAAGTCTGCATGCCTCAAAGAAAGACATGTTCAGTATGACACCGCCTGATGAAGCATCAAGTATAAGCCTGGTAGGCTGATCTAGACCATTGTAGAAAGTCTCCATTTGAATAACCACGAGAATGCCATGGTGTGGGCACATTCTTAGTAATTCCTTCCATCTTTCCCAAGCCTCAAACAATGATTCCCCTTCCCTTTGTTTGAAGGAAGTGATATCATTTCTCAGCTTGGCATTTTTGTTGGGAGGGAAGTATTTTCCAAGAAATTTTTCAGCTAGCTCATCCCACGTGTGAACTGAATTTGGCTCCAAGGAGTTCAACCAATTTTTGGCCTTATCCTTGAGAGAATATGGAAATAACTTCAATCGGAAGGCATCTTCTGGGACTCCAGGGATGATAAAGTTGCTACACACATCCAAAAATTGCCTTAGATGTGCATAAGGATCTTCTTGAGGGAAACCCCCAAATTGCCCTGCAGTCTGCAGCATTTGGAACATCATTGGCTTGAATTCAAAGTGACCAGTATGAATGGGTGGTCTTGCAATGCCTGTTTGTAGATGGGCAGGATTGAGCACGGCAAAATCACGCATAGGCCTGTCTCTGTCATTGACCATGTCTTGTGGCCCTGCATTGATGAGTTATTGTCTCTGCCAGTGTTCATCATCAACATATGTCTCTGTATGAGTCTGTGGTCCACGACCACGCTCTCTACCTCCAGCATCAGAGTGCCTTCCTCCTCTTGGAGTGCGTCCACCTCTAGAGCTTCTACCACCAGTACCATGTTCAGACATGGTGGGTGGCTGAAATTGCTGGTGTTGTTGCTGCCTTCTTAACCTTTGTTGTCTCCTTAGTCGCCTGAAGGTTCTTTCAGGTTCTGGATAGAATTCAGGCTCAGATCCACTCCCTGGTTCTGTTGAACTAGAGCTTGAATTGGAACTAAGCATACGCTGTAACGTTTACCTGTTCACACACAGAAACAACAAACAACACAGCAGAATTCTTTCACCTAGTGTTTTAATACTTGTTGAGCAATAAAAGTTAAATTCAATCCCCGGCAACGGCGCCAAAAACTTGTTTGCGCTCGAGTGTCTAGTCGCAATATCAGTGCAAGTATACACGTCGTACAAGTAATAAAGTGGATAAAAAGTAAGAGATCGTTCCCACGAGGATTGATTTACTTTCAAAGTTCAAGTCTTCAAAACACAAGTGAAACAAGTAATAAATCGGCACTAAAAGTTGGTATCAAGACTAAGAACGTAGATAAAGCAAGTAAACAAGAAGTGGTTGTGAATATGGAAGAGTATGAGTTGGATTGCTGCATGCAAGTAAATCTCCTCTAGTCAGACGTTATAACGTTTACACGTTAACACGTACAAATGCTATGTTGTATAGACGTTATAACGTTTGAACGCTGTTGCAAAAGAGCTGTGCTTTTCAGTCACAAAACGTCAGAGCTTCAAGTACTAGAATTCCTATGTCTAGGTTCTAAGTAGGCCTACTCCTGTATTTTAAGTACCCACAGCAATGTCCTATGAACTATTATCCATTCTATGTCTAGACTTAGATAAAAATGCCTAAATGTCTCTAGTGCACCTTTTCATTCACATAAATCTTTGAGTTCTTTTCATAGACCATGTCTGTACCTATGAATCTACTTATTTTAAGTGGCCAGTTCAAAACAAGTTTGGAAATATTAACATGCAAAGATTTAAAACGCATAAACATCAATACTTCATAGCATTAGACTAAAGGTTCATTACATGCAAAACAACAACCCAACTCCAAATGTTTAGCTCATGCTGAGCATCTTTACAGAAAGAAGAGGAAGTGAAATCCAAATACCGCACATAGAGAAAAGGAGACTAAGCGCAGAAGATACGCCTAAGTAGCCTTCCTTCATGCACGCTGTAGAGACGTTGCAACGTCTGAGCTTCACAGTAATGGGTGCGAATGGAAATAAAAAAATGGAGCTTGAGGAGAGTTCGAATGAAGAAGTCTGTGTCCAGAACTTCTTTTAGAAAACTCCTCTGGAAAATGGAGGAAGGTGGATGATGAATGGATGATTCCCCCTCTCTCCTCGTAGAGAGAGATAAGCTTTGTCTAAATAGCCAAAAAAAAACAGAAGGTCACATGCTTGCTGATGTCATTCCCTACCTTCCAAGCTTGCTTGTAAATTAATTCTATTCTGAAATGACACTGCACTGCTACAGTGCGTCAGCGATGAGGAGAGAGAAGATCTTCTGCACTTCTAGATCTTTGACCATCATTTCTTGTGCGCCAAAAATAAGATATTTCTTTCTTGCTCTGTTGCCCTTCTTTAGACGTGATGAGGGACGTTGCCACGCTTAGTTTACTGCACAAACACAAGAAGCATCAAAACGCTCATAAAGGCGCCAATTGGTGCCAAAATGCATAGGATTTGTAATTTAGCCCCTTTCTAACTAAAAAGCAATAAACTAACAGAAACTTAATAGAAACAACCTACTATTGCCAGAGAACTTGCATGATTTAACTTTGAATAAGTATAAATAACTCATATAAATATGAGTTATCAATACCCTCCGAGCTTAAAGGGCCATAACTTTATTATTGTGGCCACCGATTACTTCTCTAAATGGGTGGAAGCTGCGCCTTTAGCAAGTGTCAATCAGGCTGCGGTGATTAGGTTCATAGAAAACCAAATCATGTACAGATTTGGCATTCCTGAAACCATCATGGCCGATCAAGGCACAATGTTCACCGGGGAACAAGTGGTGGCCTTTGCACAAGAATACAGCATCAAGATGAGACATTCGTCTCCTTTTTATGCTCAAGCCAATGGGCAAGCAGAGGCTACCAACAAGATCATCATCGATCTCATCAAGAAAAACATAGAGGACAAGCCTCGACGGTGGCACGAGACCCTTAATGTGGTCCTTTGGGCTATGAGAAATTCTAAGTTCACGGCCACAGGGGTAACTCCCTATCGTTTAGTCTATGGGCAGGATGCCGTGTTACCATTGGAAATCAGTGTGGCATCTCTAAGGGTGGCTCGCCAGCTTGCCCTCAGCATAGACGAATACCAACAAGCCATGTTAATGGAGTTGGACTCGGTGGATGACGACAGGCTTGCTTCCCTCAGCAGAATTGAGATGAACAAAGCCAAACGGCCCGAGCCTACAACAAACACGTCAAGCCAAAGAAGTTTGTTGAGGGTGATCTCGTGTGGAATTCTATTCTGCCACTTGGGAGGAAAGATCCTCAGTTTGGCAAGTGGTCCCCAAATTGGGACGGGCCCTACATTTTAAGTGAGGTATACGACGGTGGGGCGTACCGTTTGATTACGTTCGACGGTGAAGAGTTCAAAACCAAAATCAATGGCAAATATGTCAAAGCATATTATCCTACTCTACGGGAAAGTATGCAAGGGAAAGAAAATTGGTAATTAAAAAAAGTAAAATTGTCATGGTGGCTCACCACACACCGACGGCCTAGTGGAAAACAAATTAAGTACGAGGACAGGCTACTCCTTTGCTTCGGCAGAGCCTTCCCCCTCTACAGATTCGGACACCTCCTGACCAGAAGGGAGGACGGCCGAAACAGGTGCAACGGTGGATGAGTTTGTCAAGCGGATACGAAGCCTTTGCCAGGAAGCTATTGCAGATAACACTTCACTTTGGCCGCGCTCCTTCGCATAGAGGAAGACCCCTTTTTGAGACTCTAGTTCCTTGATGCGTTGATCTAAGGGCTTGCTCTGATTGTATAACCGAGCTTGATCTGCTGTGACCAATGCTAGTTTCTTGGTCGCCTCTTCCTGCTGAGGACGTAAAACCTGCAATTCTAATGGAGCCCTGTTAGAAGGGACTCAATCTCCTCAATTCGGTGTCTGGTCATCTCCGCCTCGGCTAGCACCAATCAGCGTTCCGCTTCTTTCTCACCATAGGATGAGAGGTACATATTCTTCTCTGCCTGTAGGGAATTCAGGCGATCCAGTGCTTGTTGGGTAGCGTCCTGAGCAGCATAGGATGCCAAATAGGCCCGAGAAATCTCTGAAAGTCGATAGCCTATGTCCTTTAGAGTCTCCCTCCTCTGCGTTGACATATCATCTGAGGAGGATAGCCTAAAGGCCAGAGACCGCAAGTCTGAAAGCTGGGTAGGATCAATAACAATTCTTCCTCGGAGGGCATCATCTAGTCTCTAATTCTTCTCCCGAAGAGGGAACCACCCGAGGATGACTCTGGGAAGCAAAGTACTGGGCCACCTCCGCTTCAGTCACTGGTTTGGGATATGGCTGAGGAGGAAGAGGAGGAGAGCACACGAGAGGAGGAGACTGATTTGCAATCAAAGTTGCATCCGGAATCGGGGGATCGGTCGTCTGCAGGCAAAAATAGCTATGAGAGAGAATCGGGGGATCGGAATCGAGGGACGAGGGGTGTCTTCTGCCACCACAGCATCCCTCTTGGCCGCTGGCTGCGAAGGAGAATCTGTTAGAGCACGCCGAGCAGACAATCGCCTGAAGGCAATGGGAGCATCATCATCATCTTCTTCCACATTACGATCAGCAGAAGACCCTACAGTTAGAGGGAGGACGAGGATGAGATAAAAGGAAAAGCAAGGGGGGAAATAACGAGTATACCACAGAGAACAGAAGACGTACCTGCGGTTGGTTAGGACCGAGTGGATGGCCGCCGAATGGAAGTGAGAGGCTTAGGTGTTTTATCAGCGATAGCAGGAACGCTGCTGGTACTGGCCGGTGCTGAAAAGGGGGCTGGAGCTGCGTGATGACGATCGAGGTACTTGGAAAGATAATCACCAAGCGCCCGAGGGAAGACTAGGTCTTTAACACCAAGCCACCAATTGGTAAAGGAATTGGTCTCCCCAAGACACACCTCGTAGTATGCCCACACACTCTCGGTGACCTTGTAGTAATTTCCAGTGACCATTTTACACACCTAGTCCATCCGTCAAACCTTTCCGGCGGCAAGGATCATCCAGAGGTCGGTAAGGCAGAAGGACATGCTGCATCAACCCGAACTGTGTTACAGACAAAGTTGGGGTAATAATACTCTATGAGGGCCTTGCTACAATGAGAGGTAGCCAGATAGCCAATTGGCAAATCCCTGGATACCAGAGCGGATCGCCAATAATCACAAGCAGTGCTGCGCTCTGAGAGAGAAAGCTGATCGTTTTTTCTTTGAGGAGCAAAGATCCAGGTAGGACCACACCTCTTGTCCAACACAGGACACCACGTCATCTCAGCAACATTTGTCTTCGGAAACTCCTTCATAATTTGAACCGCAGTCAGCCGATGGCAGGGGGTGGCCGAGAGTTGAGGGCCCAAGCACTTAGTGGTCGGTGACTTGGGGATAGTCACTCCAACCGATAGAATATGAGAGAAATAGAGAGTGGCCCGCAACTGAAGAAACCACATGGGACCTTGAATCTTGGAAACTCGGTCGTAGTCCCTAATCTGGTCGAGCATGACTTGGATCCCTCGATAGAGCTCGCCAAGAAAATAAGGGGCAACCACATGGGACCTTGAATCTTGGAAACTTGGTCGTAGTCCCTAATCTGGTCGAGCATGACTTGGATCCCTCGGTAGAGCTCGCCAAGAAAATAAGGGGCCCAGGCGTAAACTTCCCCACTGGCCATCGAGGTGACGAAGGGCTGCAATTCTTGGACGAAACCGACAGAGGCAGTGCCATAGAAGAATCTGCAAAATAAGTACATGAGGAAAGCAGTGTGTTCCTCGTCGGTAATATTGGCATCAGACTTGGAATTTGCAATCAGAAATTTTGAATAAACCCCTCCAACATGGACATGGCCTAAGTTCACCTTCCTGGGTAATCTTGCAGGATGGAAGCTTTGGCCAAATGCGGGTAGGCCAGTGATGGCGGCCACATCCATAATTGTGGGGGTGACCATGCCCCAAGGGAATATAAAGGCATTGAAGGTAGAAGACCAGAAGCCCAAGAGGGGCAAAAGAACGTCAAAATTAAGGGGAATGGCGAAGGTAGAGAGAGCGATCATGTCACGAAGGCCCCACACTTTCAAATCATCTTTCTTGACTGGATGAATCCTATCGAACCAGTCATGGTAGTCTTCGGTGGGTTTGGCCCAACCCCTGGTTTCTGACACTTTGACGTCAACGGTGAACCAATCTTGGGTAATTGGTATGCCGGGACAAACCGAAGCGTTGAAGGTCTGTTTGAAGGCTTAAAGCCGTCGCGGACAGCAGAGGTAATAGGCCACACTGTAACGCCACCTGAAACGGCAACAAGGATATCCTGTGGGGAGACTTCAGAGGGAATGGTTGCCAAAGATGGACCAGAGGAAGAAGAACTTGGCTGACTATCATCTCCACCATAGCTGTGTTCACGGTTTTGAGGGTCTGAGTTTGAAGACATGGTGGAAGGAAATGGTGATAACAATGGAGAAGAAGAGACTAAAAAAAGGAAATCTAAGCGTTTCAAGAGAAGTGAACAGTCTTGCATGGCTGTTGCTATTTATGGTGTCGCGAACCTTGGGAACTGTTGCGCCGACCTATTATCTCGCGCAAAGAGAAACGCCAAGTGTCGCGAAACGGAAGGCTAGTCTCTTCAAACGGTCATGTCAAGTCATGTCAAAGGGTTTTTGCGCTATCAGTCACGTCCTCGCGGCCATACGACTGCACAAAAAGGGGGGCCATTGTTAACACCTAAAAATAACTAGGTCACAAGCCAAGGGCTGAGTGAAGGAAGGGAGTAAAATTGAAGTGCTGAGGCAGGCCACTAGACAAAGATTTGAGAGGTATTCGCCAAAGAGAAGAACTCAAGAGAAGCCCTCTGGGCATACCACAAGACAACTCCCCGAGGAAGGGGTCAGTTCGAGGAGCAATAAGCAAGGCCGAGGGAGAGCAAAGCCTCAGTCTATAGAGTGCCACGATCGAGGTGGGCTCGGGTGCCTGAGTTACTTCCCGAGGACAAAGGCTAGCTGAGCAAGACAAGTGGCTGAGGTAAGGCGGACTTGCTTGGAAGGCAAGTAAGAGGGAGCACGAAGACAGAACGTGGGAGCAGTTGAAAGATCAAGCGAAGGAGCGAGGCCTAGAAAAGCGGAGTGAGGGAGTTCACCCCACTAACCGTGCTAGTAAGATCGTGGGTGGTTACTCCGCCTCTTTAGGGCTTAGGAACGATGATAATAGTTGATCTTAGATTGATCTAATGGTAGGCAAATATTGGCTATGATAGTGGCCGACGAGGGCCTATGTATATAAATAGAAGAGTAATTGTACAGAATAGACACACATCAATCAAAAACTCTACGTTTATTTCATCTATTTGCTTTTATCGCACTTTATCTTTATTTTCATGCATTAGCCAGTAGTATAATCCAACCCTTGCGTCCCATTCACTCAACCTGACCCTTTCTAGAGGACTCAGGATACCCACAGTCAAGGAGTAGAGTTCCCTCCTTGGCGCAATTGCTTGAAGAACAGAGGAATCAAAAACCTTCCCAAACCTCTGGCCGAATCCACGGCTAGGACCTAAGAGTTTGATGAAGAACAACAGTAGATTATCAATAAGAAATATTTATCCCGTGTTTTTTATTTATCAGTGACAATTATTTGTCCTTTTTTAGGTATTAGTGACAAATATGTGTCACGTGTGTTTTAAATATTAATCAGTTTAAATAGTAATTAAGCCTTCTTGTTTTTTTAGATAGTAGGTTTATAGTAGTCTTCAAAAATTATAATTATCAATGGCAATTATTAATCCCGTGTTTTTTTATATATCACTGGAGTTATCCCGTGTTTTTTTAATATATCAGTGCAATTATCTCGTAGTTTCAATTGATTATTTTAGTTGATTAGTAGATTATAGTAGATAGTAAAAATTCGATAGTAGATTTTATCAATAAGAAATATTTGTTTTAAATATTAATTAGTAGTTTATGTTAGAAATTACAGGATCATAGAGAATAGAGATGAAGTTTCTCCTCATATTTGAAATATGCTAAAGAGCTTGATTGAGAGAATTTCTCAAATGGAATCATAATGATTGAAAAAAGATAATGAAAAATGAGTACAAGATGTCTTTATATAGAGCTTAACAAGCTAACTAAAACACTAATTAATTCCTAACAGAATTGCAATTTTGTAACTACCCTTAAGTGCCTATTATTTCTAATAGCCTCCCTCAAGCTGATAGTGGGATCACCATATCAGCTTGAAATACAAGAATTATTCCAAACCACCAAAATAAGGGTAAAAAGGGGAAAGATTAGAAAAGAAGCAAAACCCCCGAACTAATGGGGCCAAGCCCAAATGAAAAGCAAAGCTGATGCAATTCAAAGTGAAAATAGCGTTGGGCCATTTCATTTGAGGTGTTACCTATATGGATTGGGCTTAAACTTGCTGTGTTTGTGTTTAGGGGTTTTTTTTGTACCCCCATAATATCACAATATACCCCCACGAAATATGAAAATCCCAAAATACCCCCCATAATTTTGACTCAATCGGATTTACCTTATAAATAGGTAAATCCGCTTTGAGATTAATCAAAGGCGGATTTACCTAGATCCGATTAAACATTAAAAATCGCATCGGATATACCGATAGAAGAGTAAATCTGCTTTTGAATTTAACAAAACGGATGTACCCGGACAACAGGTAGATCCGCTTTGTCTCTTTATCAAGTCGGATCTACCTGTTGTGGGGGTACATCTGTATTGTTAAATTCAAAAGCGGATTTACCCTTTACCAGGGTAAATCCGACTTGTAAAAAAATTTAAAACATTTAATTTGTTTTTTTTTTGCACACATTTAATTTTTTGGATATATATATACATATGGATAAATAATTACAAAAATATGGGTACAATAATAAATACAAGAAATTTCAATCTAAATCATCGGAATCATGGGCTAAGTCTACAACGGTGGGCGCATCAGTGGGAGGGAGACGGGGCATAACCGGAGCGGTAGACTGCCAATGGGCAAAACGGCCGGTATAAGGATCCAACCATGAAGTAGATTCCTCTGATCGATTATGAGACCACATCAAAGCAACTGGAGGCAACGGACAGACAGACGAGATCGAAATATGCATCTAATGGATATCCCCGACGTTCAGAATAGATATGATTTTATACTTAGAAGAAGAATAACTACCTCTCAAAGGAAGATAAGTAAAATTCATATCCAAAGACAATTGAACTAGAGCCACATTATACTTAGTAGCTATAAAGTACCCCATCTCAGGCAAACTCAACCACTTATCCTCCTTCTGAAAACTGGGGTATTCAATGGATAACGCTTTTCTAAGCACCGCAAGTCTGTCCTTCCAAACATGTAAGTATATAGTTGCTCCCTCTCCTTTGTTTCTTTGATTAAATCTTGTCTAATTATAGGCCAACTATCCTCACCAAGATCGAGACCAACCGCTACTGCTCGGAACCCACAATTACCACCCCTTTTCACATCAATAATTTTTTCTACATAAGAGTGCACGTGATGAGGAACCGACGGTAAATTGAATTTAGTCTCACCCTGCTGTGTTAATTTTGTAGAAACACTCTGAGATAGCTTTGAAGACCGCTGTGATGATTTTGTACAAGAAGAGCGTTGTGATGATTTTTTACAAGAAGTCCCAGATTCTTGAGTAAGTTTCATCTTCTCATCCACATGCTCCCACCCAGAAGGATCACGCTTGACATCATATAATTTCTGATTTTTCTTCTTTGGTACACCTTTTGTTTTAACTTTAAATGGTGGTGCAACCATTGAAGAAGTGGTAGGAAATGCAACCGGAATAACTTAATAGAAGTGGGATGCGCCCACATGATGTCACTGACCACATCGAAACCCTCAACTTTTCTGCTCCAACATAAATAATTTTGCGACTCAATCAATCTCAAAAGCTCCTGAATGTCCGTTCTAGGACCCCTCTTAGAAGACCTATAGGCGTAACGCTGCCTATATATTTGAGGAAGAGAAGTGACGTTGTCTGGATAATGATTCTTCAAAGCAGTAAGACAATCTTTCGGGGCAACATTCAGATCAGTGTGCTCATTAACAATAGCTTTCTGCGGCTTAGTTAAACGACCAAAAGCTGTTGACCCGACTGGGGTAGTAAGCAACTCATGTGTGTGAAGACCACACCTAACATTCAAACGTCAACCCTCATGACGTATTGTACAAGTAGCTCTCAAAGTAAACAGACAGCTTCTTCTCTTAGACCCGAAAACTCTAGAATGATTAAACCACTTCCTTTGCTTCTCGCAACCAAAAATAATCTTATCTCTAGAACCCACAACTCCAGCTTTGTCAGATCTTACAATGATAACCAACTCCAATACGTCTCCCAACCGCTTTAGCCCACTCTTCTACATCCTCGCGTGTAGAAAATATCTACAAAATAGAAAAAATAGAAAAATGTTACGTACTTAATTAATTAAATATCTACCAAACTTTGATTAAAAAAATTAGTATGAAAAATATACCCTCTCCATCCAGAATGCCTCTGTAGTGTCTACCACAAAAGGAACAACCTGCGACTCTGTATGCGGGTCAATATTTGTTTCAAAATAGAACAACAGTTATAAAGAAATTAATTTAAAAAAAATCGGATTTACGTACCCCCAAACGTAAATCCGCTTTGTATTTTTCAAAATCGGATATACCCCCATCCAGGTAAATCCGGTTCATTAAACGACATAATCAGATTTACGTTTGGGGCAAGTAAATCTGATTGCGCACCGGATTTAGCTATATCCGCCAGGACAAAATTTCGCTTTCTATACTGAAATAAATGGTCAAATCGGATTTATCTATCAGTTTGATACATCCGATTTGACTTATGCGTGTGTATTTATTACGTATTTAAAGCTAATCGGATTTACCTTGCATTTAGGTAAATCCGATTACCAAATAAAGTGGTCCCCCACCTGAGAATCTTCCAAAAGTCAATTTTTGTTAATTATGTCAGGGGTATTTTCGAGATTACGATAATGTATGGGGGTATAAAAAAAACCCTTTGTTTAGTATCTTCTGTTTGTTGTTGTTTGCTTCCATTAATTTTTTTCTTTCTTAGCACTTGAAATAATTTTTTTTTGTATTTCAAGATGATGTGGTGATCCCACTATCAGCTTGAGGGAGGCTATTAGAAATAATAGGCAGTTAGGGGTAGTTACATAATTTCAATTCTGTTAGGAATTAATTAGTTTTTAGTTAGTTTGTTAAGCTCTATATCAAGAGCATTTTGTATTCTATTTCAGCATCTTTTTTTAATCAATATGATTTCATTTGAGAAATTCTCTCAATCAAACTCTTTAGCATATTTCAAATATGAGGAGAAACTTCATCTCTATGATCCTGTAATTTCTAACAGTTTAAATAGTCATTAAGTCTTCTTGTTTTTTAGATAGTAGGTTTGTAGCAGTAGTCTTCAAAAAATTTAATTATCAATGAAAAATATTAATCTCGTGTTTTTTATATATCAGTGCAGTTATCCAGTGTTTTTTATATATCAGTGCAGTTATCTCGTAGTTTCAATTGATAGTTTTAGTTGATTAGTAGATTATAGTAGATAGTAAAAGAGAGATAGTAGATTATCAATAAGAAATATTTGTTTTAAATATCAATCAGTAGTTTAAATAGTTATTAAATCTTTTTGTTTTTTAGATAATAGGTTTATAGTAGTCTTCAAAAAATTTAATTATCAATGACAAATATTAATCTTGTGTTTTTTTATATATCAGTGAAGTTATCCCGTGTTTTTTTATAAATCATTGCAGTTATCTCGTAGTTTCAATTGATTATTTTAGTTGATTAATAGATTATAGTAGATAGTAAAAGATAGATAGTAGATTATCAATAAGAGGTGATAGTAGATTATCAATAAAAGTGTAAACATATTTCGGAGAGAAATATTAAAATTTTAAGGTGATAATTTTTTCCAAAATATTGATAGTTTTATAGGTAATTTTAGTAAAGTGGTGTTTGTATAAATTTAGAAGTTTAGTTAAAATAAATAAACTAAAGTGAAGTGATAAGAGAAAGAGAAGAATTGTTTATGGGAAAAGTAAAAAGAAAAAAGGAAGAAAGAAAGTGTAATAGAAAGGTGAAAAGGAGGAAAGAGAGAGTAAGAGAAAGAGAAAAAAATGAAGAAAGAGAGTGTAACAAGAAAAAGAAATAGAGAGTAATGACATTTTTACCCTTAAAATAGATATGTGTCTTGTTAATAAGAGATACAAATTGGTAATAGTTAATAGATTAATAGATTAATAGATTAATAGATAATAGATTAGATTAGAAGACTTGGTTAGAATTATAAGTACTTCAGACTATTAAATTTAGGATTTAATAACCGCGTGATCCACACTTGGAGTTGGAAACATGTGAACAAAATAATAAAATAGGATTGCATGATACGATAGAGTGACTTGGTGACTGATAAAAAAAATACCGACAGTAACATGGTTAGAATTATAAGTAGTTCAATAACCAACGAGAGAGTGCTTGAGTAGCAAAACGCACAAGACAGACAGACTACCCAAGCACTCAAACTCAAAGTACCAAATTTGGGTAGTTGCCAACAATGGAGGAAGAAGTTGAAAATCGTCCACTCAAACTCTACTTCCTCCCTTTCCTAGCAGCTGGTCACATGATCCCTCTATGCGACATAGCCTCCCTCTTTGCCTCACGTGGTCAGCACGTGACCATCATAACTACTCCCTCCAATTCCCAAACTCTTCTCAACCGCAAATCAAACAATCATCTTCACATCCACACCGTTGACATCCCTTCCGATCCCCCCCAAATTGAAAACATAACCTCCGCCACCAACATCGACAGCGCCATAAGCGTCTACACCGCTGCCATGCTCCTCCGCCAACCGGTGGAGCAATTCCTCCGCGAAAACCCACCCGACTGCATCGTCGCCGACTTCATGTATCATTGGGTTTCTGAAATTGCTAACACTTTGCAAATCCCTAGACTCGCTTTCAACGGTTTCCCTCTCTTCGCCGTTTGCGCTATGAATTCCTTCTCCGCACATCCGGAGCTTTTTTCCGGGTCGGTTTTTGAACCGTTTAACCTTCCGGATCTTCCTCACCCGATAACCATGCATGCGAGATCACCGGAGGGGATTTTCCGTTTCTACGAAGCGCTGCTAAAGATGGAAGTGGAGAGCCATGGTCTTATCGTTAACAGTTTCGTAGAGCTTGAGAGTGAGTACGTTGAGCATTACGAGAGAACCACAGGGCATAAAGCTTGGCATCTTGGTCCTGCTTCTCTTGTTCATGCTTCCAATCAACAGAAATCTGAGAGAGGGCACATAAGCGTGGTGAGTGAGAACGATTGTGTGAGTTGGCTCAACTCCAAACAACCCAACTCGGTGGTTTATATTAGTTTCGGTAGCACGTGTCGTTTTTCTGACAATCAGCTTTACGAGATTGCGGCCGGGGTGGAAGCTTCCGGTCACCCGTTTATCTGGGTGGTGCTGGAGAAATTGGAAGAGAAGGGTTCTAAAGGGTGGTTGCCGGAGGGGTTTGAGGAGAGGATGAAGGAGAAGGGGATGATAATAAGGGGGTGGGCTCCACAGGTGTTGATTTTGGATCACCCTGCTATTGGGGGTTTTTTGACGCACTGTGGGTGGAACTCTGTGGTGGAGGGTGTAAGTGCCGGTGTTCCCATGATGACGTGGCCGGTACAGGCCGATCAATTCTATAATGAGAAGCTGATAACGGAGGTGCAGGGGAATGGGGTGGAAGTTGGTGCAGTGGAGTGGGGGGTATCTGGTTATGGAGAGAGGAAGATAGTGATTAGTAGAGAGAAAATAGAGAAGGCTGTGAGAAGGGTAATGGATGGTGGTGATGAAGCTGAGGAGATTAGACGGCGTGCGCGTCAACTTGCTGTCAAGGCTAAGGAAACTGTTAGAGAGGGCGGGTCATCCCACCGTAATTTAAGGGAGCTGATTCGTGATCTTAAACTTCTTAGAGACAGTCGTTCAGCCAATTGAAACTATGGTACTTGGCAACTTTTAGACATCAAAAATACATGTCAACAATAAGTATTTGTGTTTTATCATCATTACTGAAATTTGGATTAGTTTATTAGATCCATGCTCGTAGAACTCCATTAACTTGTTGGTAGTAATCTTCAGTGTTTCCAAATTTGTATTTGTGTATTTCTGAATTTTAACCTTAATACCTGTTACTTTGTCAGTGTAATCTCCTGGTTGTGTGTCAACAATAAGTATTTCGGTGTTTATCATCACTACTGAAATATCTATTATTAGATCGATGCTCGTAATAAGCTTGTTGGTAGTAAAAATGAAACTATAGGAGCAAGCTCCTGCAATGAATTATGAATGAAGACACGAAAATGCCAACTATGCCATGTTTTATGTTTTATGCGTTTTGACATAAGGTAAACTTGCCTATATATATATATATATATATATATATATATATATATATATATCCTTGAATCATTTGTTTCTGCCCCCTGACGAATTCTATGTGAGCACTTGTACCTCGAAGAACATAGCATATATATGAGGCCATGAACCTATTTCTCTTTTGATTTCCTAAGATCAATTTGCTAGTCTAAACAAATAGAAATTCAACTGTGCGAAGTTGTGTTTGGATATTTTGCTAGTTATTGCAATATTTAGTTTAAACTTCAAACTGGCAAAGGTTCCAAGTGACGCTTGTCAGGTTTGAGATTGTTTGGATAAGTTTTGAAAGCAATTTTTGGAGCACTTCAGAGTTTAAGTGGAAGGTTTAGTTGAGTTTTTCAAGCCTCAGTACAAAGAAAATGATCATACATCCATCTTCAAATGTACAGATAATCTGAACAATTGCTGAACATTCTATTATACAAGACTTAGATCACAGTTATGTACTTCGATTGCCCAAATAACGATTCCACTGCATGACTCCTATCTTAGAGCGTGCTTGTGTGTTCGTTTTGTATGGTAATATTCATTTTGTATTTTTGTGCTTGTGTATTTGAGTGTTGAAATTGTGTATGTGTTTGCTTGACAAAATGCCCAAGTCCCACTGTTGAATTCTGTATGTAGAGTGATATCTGATGCATTGGTAACAACCATGCGTTGTTTGTTATGTGTAAATTTGTCTGATAACTCTATTTCTGAATGAATTTGAACGAGGTTGAGGATGAGTTGTTGGAATGAGAGTAAGCTGTTTATTTATGTGATGATTTATCTGATTGGAATGAGATATGTCATATGATATGGGCCTCTTAAGGAAGGTATTGCTGGTTGTTGTGATCCGGTTATCTCTTTGGTGTTTATTGTTTGTATATGGGCCTCTTAAAGAGGGTATTGCTGGATGTTGTCATTCAGTTATCTCTCTGGCGTTTATTGGCTGTTTTAGATTACTAAATTCAGCTAATGTAATGACTTAAGCCAAATCTGATGAATGTATTACAAAGTTACTGCACACTACAAGATCTTGAGTCTTGACCCTTCCTTGAATACTGCTTCTCTTTTTGCCTGTTCTGGTTCTTTGATTCTTTCTGTCTATCTTTCCTACAAAGTAGTGATGCGATCATGCTGTCTTCTCCTGTCATGATGTTCTGATCCAAACTTAATCTGCTGATTCCACACTGAGATTTGCTGAATACATGAGGTCTAGATTGCCTCAGAACTGTCAGACAATAAATCACACGGTATTGTATTGTCTTGAGGAGCTGTTAGAGAAAGGTATGTTGCTCAAAATATCATTAGACGGTTGCTTTTGAATTTCGATTGATTTGAGTAAATTTAATGACTATTTGATCTTGGTACAGGATTATCCATGCTTTCCTTGTTGAAGAGCTTGTAGTGAATCTTGTAGTGGAAGAAATTAACTCAGCAATGTGGAAGGAATCTTGTAGTGAATGAATGGTCAAGCCACCATCACTCAACTCATTTTTTGCACAGGTTTGAAACAGGGTGCTGCAGGTGCAGACAGTGACCAAAAAAGAGGTTTTTGTGGCTGAAAGCTTTTGGTTTTTCTAGGTGAGTCTATAGGCATGATAAAGTTCTGCGATGTGAGTGAGGAGTGTCTGTCTTCCAAAATTCGGTATTTTACTTTTTAAATATCCAAAGTTTGCCTCAAATGTCTTTCTACTCCCTCCCGTCCTATTTATAAGAAAAAATTGCAGTTTTAGGTTCATTGAATAACTAATGTATCTAGTCATAAGTTAGATATATCAGTTATGCAATGAAGTTAAAACTGCAAATTTTTCTAATAAATAGGACGAAAGTAGTATATTGCAAGTATCTTGTTTTTTTGGCCTTTGCATTTAATTCATTGGACTGCCTCAGTAACTTTTCGAGTTGTTTGACCCCTAATGTCTTAGACCACTAGGTGAGTTTTAATCTTCAAGTTTATCATGAGACACCAACTATTAATTCCTAATTGTTAGTGTAATAAATTTTTGGATTAATTTTACACGTACAACAATTTTACTACATGATAATTTTACTTTTCTAAACTCAAGCATAAATACCTATTATAGTAAAATGTATATGTATACGGAGGTGTACACCTGAGTTTTGTGCTTTCTGGTAGTTTTTATTCTATTACACACTAGTGGGTTTTGTTGTTCCAGTGCATATTTTACAAGGAAAAACTTCCTCTATAGTGAAACTGCCTCAATTAACTTTAGGAATTTAGTGAGCTTAAGATCACAGTGCATTTTGGAGATTCAAATGTTGATTCTGGCAACAAGAATGTTCTTCACACCACCATGAAAAGCAACTTTCCTCCTTATAGTAAGGACTTCTTTAATGTTCACTCTTTAGTTAGCCATGTGTTATTAATAGGGTTTTGTTGCTGTTGTGTAATCAAATAGTAAAATAGTTCATTTACATTTAATACATGAACACATCTAAAGCTGAAGCATTGAATTTTTCTTTTTGTTTCGGGTGAAAAGAGAGTTTGGATCTTAGCAGAACCAGTCATGTGGAAAGAGACATTGAACTTCAACTTTGGGAAGCTTTTTGAGTTCTATGTTAGCATTGGACTTCAACTTTCGTTTATTTTCTTTGCTGATAGAATACTGTTTTCTTTTGGATTTTGTTTGTGTATAGTGTTAGTGGTGTTTTTATTGTTGTTGTTGTGATAAAAGTTTGGGATGAGGGAATAGGTAATTGGCTTAGTTTTGCTCCTAGCGCGAATTTCTGACATGTCAATGGAAGTCTAGTTGAAATAAGTTTGATTCAACTGTTAGCTAGGTGTGCATTACCAGCTCAAGCCAGATTAGACAGAACTACTGGTTTTATATTTGGCAGTGAAAAATCTCTAGTGATTGCGAGTTGTTGCTTGGAATATTCTTTGCATCTAAACATCAAAAGAGTGCTTGTCAAGAAGATTGGAGTGGTATAAATCATCTATCAATTCTCTTTTATAGCTTCTTGCTCGTCTATTGATTGTCAACTTCTTTTCTACTCTTAATTGCACTTGAAATTGTTGGGAAAATGTCTTTTGCTTAAAATGTTGTGATCACTCTTCTATAGTTTTCCTTGACTCTTACTTTGTTGATGCTTCATTCATGTCAATGCAACATTAATAGATGAAGATAAATATTTGGTCAATTTTTTGCAACATGGAACATAGAATTGCAATTAATTATTTTATATTAAAACAATAAGAGTCTTTCTAAATCTTAACAACTGAATGTTTCACCATTTCATTTGTTATAATTGGTATTCAAAATAATAAATTAATAGTTCACACAATAATAAAACCAAAAGGCTTGATTTACGAGTCTAGTATAACAAGTATCATTCACACAATGAGGTATTTTTAGGTGTTGGATCCATAGCAGCTTTTATTGCCGTTTTAGAACTACAAGTATGGCAGAAAATCATTTCACAATTATAAGACTATGTAAAGTTTTAGCCACATGAGATATTTTTTAGGAATATTAATATATGGATGCATATATAATAAGATGTAAAGTTTTAGATTCAATGGCTCATTTATGGATCCATACACAAGATGTAAAACTTTGGACACTATCTCAATATATAATAGTCAACTGATTTTTCTCTCGTTTGTTTTCTGTGGGTTTTGATTGATTCTTAGAATAGATACCCCACATGATGAAAATGGAATGGTTAGTATATCTGAATGAGAATGACATTTTGCTTCCAGTGAAAAGTGAGTCTTTTGATGCGTATGGGTCTTTTTCGAGGTTTGATTATGTATCACACGAGTAATAAGGTCCTAGATTTGATTGAAAGCGATGAGAGGGGAAAAAATCGCAAGAATGGTGAATCCTTTGGGTTTGTCGGGCTCCAACAATGACTCCCATTAGGGAGAAAGGACTCACATCAATGTGGTTAAGTGATTGTTTAGGTTTTATTGTATGATTTGAAATCTATTGTTGTCCCATTTTCCATATGTTCTTATCATATTCTGGTCATCAACCAAACCCCTACACTTTGTTTGTTTAGCATGATTTGGGAGAGACACAACTGAGAGAAAATTAGGTGAGATTTGATAACTTCTCGTTTGATTGTGCTGTGAAATATAGAAGAGAGATCAAAACTAAGTGTAGGCCATGTGCTTTTTTCTTCTTCTTCTTCTCTCATATGGGAAGAAAGATGAAAAAGAGAGGGAAATTTTAATTTTTTCCACGATTACCCCCCGTTTCAACTATCTACTATTTATCTATACCATTAATCTACTACCAAAATACCATTCTTATCATTTTCCCAACTAAATAATTTTAGAATATTTATGTAATTTCACTTTTTCACTTTTTCAAATTTTTTCACACTCTCCTCATATTTCTTCCTATGATTCAATCTCATTTTTCTATTTTTCACAATATATCTACTTTAATTTTATCTACATGTCTCCTTCATTTTTTATATTATCTTTTTTTCTCTATCAATAACTTTTATTTAGTCTCTACGGGAGATATTACAATATTTAAAATTTGAAACTTTACTACAATTTTGTTTTCTAATCTCTATCGGAAATATTACTTATCACTCTCTTTCATATATTTTTTCATACTTTTTCAATATTTGTCACACATTTTTTTCAATCTCTCATCCTCTTTCTTCCTCTAAATCTCTCTCATTTTTCTATTTTTCACAATATATCTACTTTAATTTCATCTACATGTCTCCTTCATTTTTAATATTCAATTTTTCTTTATCAATAAGTTTTATTTAGTCTATACGGGAAATATTATAATTTGTAAAGTTTGAAACTTTACTACAATTTTGTTTTCTAATCTCTACAGGAAATATTACTTATCACTCTCTCTCATATATTTTTTTCAAACTTTTTCAATCTTTCTCACACATTTTTTCACTCTCTCCTCTTTGTTCCTCTAACTCTCATTTTTCTATTTTTCACAATATATCTACTTTAATTTCATCTACATGTCTCCTTCATTTTTAATATTCAATTTTTCTCTATCAATAAGTTTTATTTAGTCTCTACGGGAAATATCACAATTTGTAATATTTGAAGCTTTAATACAATTTTGTTTTCTAATCTCTACGAAAAATATTACATATTGCTGGTAGATGTTCACGGGGTAATGTTCGGACTAACTCAATTACAATTTGAAACATTTTGTTTATCTACTTTAAATTAGTGTTGATTTTCACGGGGTAATGTTCGGACTAATTAAATTATGTCTAAGTTTATTAATAAAAATAACACGACAACAACCCGTGCGTATGAACGGGTATACTGCTGGTACTTTAGATATTAATAGAAAACTAGACCTTGTTTTTATCTTTCATTTTCATTGGAGCTTACGTCACATTGTTATTGTTACCCTTTCAAAAGAACTCACAATAGGTCGGGTGGTTTCAAATTATTTTTTGTCTACTCAGATGAAAATGGCAAATAAGCAACACCACGCACACACACTACCACTGCTCACACTCGAGTTCGAACTCGAGTGCCGACGTCTCTATATCGTTGAAATTACCAAGACAACCAACAGTGTGGGACTCCGGAGTGCTTTCAAATGCAACTAAAGCGAAGTGTAATGTTCCAAGTTTTGAAATTTTATTAGTTTATTTACCTACTTGAATCATAACTATTATGTAGACAGTATATTAATTATGAGTTTGGATTTTAATTAGTAAATTAAGTCATTTAGTTTAATTGTTAATTTGTGCAGGTATTGATATAGTTTGAATTATGTATTAGATTTGTTCTGTATCTTGCAGTATTGGGTTGACTGCAGTTGGTAGGTCTCTTGCTGCCTGGCCGGAGGTTAGTGTGAGCCTGGGGGGTACCTGCGAAGCCACTCCGACGCTCAAGTCAGTATTGAGAACATATGAGTGATTTAGCTAGGAATGAGAGTGTGTACCTTATGAAGGCAATGGGAGCCGGTATTTATAGGAAATCGTGCCCGTTTGTGGATCGTCGGATCAGTAGAATCGATCTTAACCATTCAAGTGTGATGGCCTTAATTGAGCTTGTATGTTGTGGATATGGGCCGAAATGATTGGGCCAATCCATATCCAATTGCTAAATGCACCTCTAGGTATTGCTGAATGGACCTCTTGGTCCAGTCCAGAACAGTTGCCCCCTAAGCCGAGATTATTCCAAAGGATAGTCTTGGCTTGAAGAATTTTTGGTCGATCTACCCGAAGCGTTACTTCATCTGTCTTGTCGGGTCGTATAAGATCTCTTCACCGCGACCGTGACTCACACCTCCCTTGGTGTAATCCTTGTACCAGGCACCGAGCTGGGGTGTCGTGTCCTGATGTTGGCGCCCTACTGGGCGCCTTGTGCCCAGATGCTGCATCCTGATGTTGGTGCCCTCCTGGGCGCCTTGTGCCAAGATGCCGTATCCTGATATTGGCGCCCTCCTGGGCGCCTTGTGCAAGATGTTGCATTCTGATGTTGGCCCCCTCCTGGGCGCCTTGTGCCATGCGTCCTGGTGTTGGCGCCCTCCTGGGCGCCTTGAGCCAAGGTGCTGTGTTCTGAAGTTGGCGCCCCCTGGGCGCCTGGTGGCATGCCCCCTGATGTTGACGCCCTCTTGGGCACCTTGCTCCAAGGTGCTGTGTTCTGAAGTTGGCGCCCTCCTGGGCGCCTTGTGCCATGCCTCTTGATGTTGATAGCGCCTGGGTGCTTGGTTGCTAGGCGCTGGATACCTCCTTGCGAAGCAGGATTTGGCGCCCTCCTGGGCGCCTTGGGTGCCTGACTGCGCTAGCCTGGGTGCCACCTTGTGGAGCAGGATTTGGCGCCCTCCTGTGCGCCTTGGATGCCTGCCTGTGCGCTACACTTGGCTGCCTGCGATTGCGAAACACGTTTTGGCGCCCCCTGGGCACCTGGATGCCGTCTCGCGCACCCCTGGGTGCCGATTTGTGAGAGGGGGTTGGCGCCCTCCTGGGCGCCTTGGGCGTTGCCTGGCGCGCTGCGCTTGGCTGCCTGCGGAACAGGATTTGGCGCCCTCCTGGGCGCCTTGGGTGCCTGCCTGTGCGCTTTGCTTCCTACTTGACGAAACGAGTTTTGGCGCCCTCTTGGGCGCTGAGTGCCGGTTTACGCACCCCTGGGTGCCGGTTTGCGAGAGGGGGTTTGGCGCCCTCCTGGGCGCCTTGGGCGCCGACTTGCAAAGCGCTGGCTGCCCCCTTGCGACGCGTTTTGGCGCCCTCTTGGGCGCTGGGTGCCGACTTGCGCCAGCCTGGGTGCCGGTTTGCGAGATGGGGTTTGGCGCCCTCCTGGGGGCCTTGGGCGGTGGCTTGCAAAGCGCTGGCTGCCTCCTTGCGACGCGTTTTGGCGCCTTCCTGGGCACTGGGTGCCGGCTTGCGCTGCGCTGGCTGCCTCCTTGCAAGATGTGATTTGGCGCCCTCCTGGGTGCCTGGTTGGGCGTGTCATTGGCATTCTGCTTGTATTTATTTTGTTGTTGCTTATCCTGTCTCTTAGTTTGTTTTTCTTCTTGATGAAATTTCAGGCTTGCTTATTTTCGAGGGGAATTGCTTCTTCTGTTGTCACCATTATCTGTTTGACATTTCCACAAGCTTCTAAGGTAATTTTGGCTGACCTTCAGCTTATATTTCTAGCTTTCTTGTTTTCGAGCATGCCTTGTTTTATGAAGATGAACCGACGCCCGTCGGGACAATTTGTAATGAAGTATACCCTTAGCACAGTTTACCAAGACTCGGCTTGGATAGAACTCGCTCAAAGGGATTGTGACCACCAAGGTCAGCTCGAAGTATGCTCTTGGCACAGTTTATCAGGACTCGGCCCAGATGGAACTCGCCCAAGGGGTTGTGACCACCAAGGTCAGCTTGAAGTATCCTCTTGGCACAGTTTACCAAGACTTGGCCCAAATAGAACTCGCCCAAGGGGTTGTTACCACCGAGGTCAGCTTGAAGTATCCCTTTGGCACAGTTTACGAGGACTCATTAGGGAAAGGTTTGGGGGTTTTTTACCAGCCCTCCTAAACCCTCCTAAACCCTCCTTAGGGCCCATTTTCGCATTCCCCCAAATTGGGAGGTTTTAGAGGGTTTTAGGTATGAATTGACAAAATTGCCCTCACTGGAACACAAAAATTCCAAAAATACTCAACTCTCACGCTCACGCTCACCCTAATTTCAGAATCACTCTCACGCTCTCTCGACTCTCTGCGCTCTCTCGATCTCTCTCTCTGCGCTTCCGATCTCTCTCTGCGCTCCCGATCTCTCTCTCTGCACTTCCTGATCTCTCTCCGGCGTCTCTCTTCGATCAGGTTCGTGAATCGCTCTCTCTCGTTTTCTCTCCATTTCAATTTCTCTCAATCTCTCTCCAGATTTTCTAGATTTGGTCTATTTACTGTTGAAATTGATTATTTGATTCCCTATTTATTCGTAATCTAGGTCAGTGAGGCCCTTTTGAGGCAGACTTGAAGCTAATCAACTCAGGTGTGTTATTTGCTTCTTGTTTTTATATATTTCAGTAGAATATGATACTGTGTTGATATATAGTACGCTAAAACCAGCTTCGGTGAAGGAAATGTCTGAATCTAACATAAGTCTTCTTCCATACACCATAATCCACCAATTGTAGTTCTTTGGGGAACCATAATGTTTTACACGGTCAGTGTTTGTGCAAAATTGTTTCATGTATATAAGTACAGGAAGGAAGATTATGGTGTTCAGCTGCCTATATCCTATTTACGATTCACATTAAGGACTGTGGTCTTTTTGTCGCATAATATATCTGACTGATTTATATTGATTCATATTATAACAGGTGCGGACTATACTGGATATTAATTGTGGATTTGGTAGCTTTGGGGCTCATTTGTTTTCACTTGAAATAATGGCGGTTTGTATTGCGGCATATGAGGCAACTGGTAACCAAGTTCAACTGTCTCTTGAGAGAGGCCTTCCTGTGCTCAGTGTGCTCAGTGTGCCATCATTTGGGATGAAAAAGGTAATTTTCTGTTTAGTGAGCACTACTCTTTTATTCTTACTATATGAATTTCCTTTTAGGCATCATAAAACTCAATTCATCTTTGTTAGTATTGGTTCTCACGTGCTTATGAACTAATTCATGTGTCATATTTACCTTTTAAATTTAAGCCATAGTATTTGTCAATAATTGAATTTGATGACAAATGAGAGAGAGAACTGAGCAAGCTGCACAATATTTGGTGTTGTAAATTGATCCTTGACCATTTTGACCTTTGTGTTGGAAATATTAAACCATTTTGACCTTAACCTAATAACTTAAGTTTAAGGGGTAATTGATCCTTGACATGCTATTACTTTTAAGAATCTCTATAATCAAATATTCAGAAGTCCCATACTTGCCACCCCCATTTTTTATGGTTTCACTGGATTTCAGCACAAGATAAAATGGGCATGCATATTATCTGTGCTTAGAGACTAGATTTTGGGATGGTGGATCCATGATGGCATATAAATGTATTTGGATTTACTTTAATTATAAGATTTAATTTTTAATTAATTTGTTTGTTACCAATCAAATTGATGGTTCAAACAGATGTCTGAAATGTTCTATGAGAAAGTGTCCCCGTTTCCTTTCTTTTTCTTGCATTCTGTCTACATCATTGCTATTTACCTTTTGAATCTTCTATCCTTCCATGACTTTTCTATACTATTGTGAATACTGTTTAGCCTCTGTATGAGTTTCTGTCCTTTGATCTCTAACATGTGCTTCATCCTGCAGAAGATGAAAATGAAAATGAAAAATCATGTTGAACCCAATGGAAGAACTAACTCAGCAACTCTGCTGGACTCTCCTAGCCCAGCAAGATGAGACTTTCATCTGGCAGAAGACTGCTGACTTGGATTGTTATGCATCTCGGTAAGGATATTTGTATTATTGTCAATACACTGTTTATTTGAGATCAATGATATCAACTACCGCTAGTTATGATAGTGTCTTGCTCCATTGAACACATACTACTATATCTATAGCTTTTTCATTGGTATTTGTTTCTTAATTGTAGCAAGCAGCGTGCTATCCAGCTATGTGAAGATGGGGATGACACTCAATCATATTATCAGCCTCTTGTACAATGTATAAGTGGGACATCTAGCAATCGCTGGATTGCAATACAGAACAGATCCTCTGATTCTGAATTGAGTTCAGCTGAGCTTAAAATTCATGGAAAGTATTGTTTCTTAGAAGCTTTCTTCTTACATCCTCTTTGTTCCTTCTCCTGGATTTCTTTCCCAGTTATACTGCTTTTCCTTTTCACAAGTTTCTCTTTATTATTGCAGGAGTTGAGCCTGAGGAATTTTATGAAGACATGCATTTCTGGAGATCAGCTGTCAATAATTATTGGTCATTGCTCACACCGCTAATTTTCTCTGACCATCCAAAGAGACCTGGAGATGAAGATCCACTGCCTCCATATAATATGATCCGGAATGTTATGGACATGAGTGCTAATTATGGGGGTTTCAATGCTGCAATGCTGGAGGATAGAAAATCAGTGTGGGTCATGAATGTTGTTCCTGCCAGGACTTCTAATGCACTTCCTCTTATACTAGATAGAGGTTTTACTGGTGTTATGCATGACTGGTAAGTTACTCTTTGTTCATGATCTAGGCAAGTGTTGTGTATGATCTAGACAAAGTTTCTATATGATTTAAAAATTATTTGGAAGTAAGATTGTTGAGTTTGATTATTTGGAAGTAAAATTATTTGCTAGTATGTTTCCTTTTGGTTGAATAATAGAAAACTATTGCAAAATGGCAGGTTGATGTTGTATTGCTATGCTACACAGTGGTTCTGTTTTTGGTTTTGATACTAGCTGCTATTGTTAGTGTTGCTGTTGTTTCAACATTCTATTTTGCTGTTCCAAACTAACTGCATATGTTTCAACATTCTGTTTTGGTTTTGATACTAGCTGCATATGTGTGCATGGTGTTTCTGGTGCAATGGTGTTTGAACTATGTTTATGGTGCAATGGTGTTTCAACATTCTGTTTTGGTTTTGCTCCCCCTTTAACTTGTGAGCATATATTGATTAGAACAGGACATGAAGTTAGCTATTAAATGAGTCTAATGTGCAGCACAATAGAAAATGAATGAAAAATATTGTGCAGTATGTTCCTCTATTATATGCTAAGTTGTTAATTTTTTGTTCCACTTGATCTGCATTTCTTGCATTTGAATCTGTTTATTTGTTCAGTATGTAGGTTTATTTGCAATAATAAGTTAATCATACTAATAGTGTAGGTTTGTGTATGTGTGTCTTTTAAGTCTGCATGCAAGAGATTAGTGTAGGTTTGTTGTTGTTGTTCTCTTTCTTTTCCTCTAACTCACTTCTCGGTTCTCACTACTTATAATTTATGTTGTGGATTGGCATGTACTTCCCTGTTGAGACATAATTAAAGTATACACTGATCTTGTGTTTTCTTTTGGGTGCAGGTAATGGATGTTTATGCGCGTTTCTTTGAAGTCGACTCTCTCAAGAAAGAAAAGAATGTTTTGGTCTCTGTTTTGAGATAGTTAAAGAGATGAATTGATAATACATTATAATTACCTTTGTCTATTTTATTTCAAAAACAATGTCTCTGTAATTCTGAGTTTGATGACTATTATCTCATTTTGAATTTTCTAATTTTCAAGTGAAATATTGAATTTAAAGTTCAATTTGTTTGCCTTTTTTTATGTTCAATGATATGTAAGTTTATATAAAATTATTTATGACCAATATTTTCTAAGTTGGAGAAAATTAAAGTATTAAATAAATTTGAAGTATTACCAATTACCAATTTACTTTGGTAAATAAAAGTGTATGTATAATTTATTTTGGTCAAAAAAAGTGTATATGTAATTGTTAGAAAGTAGATAATTGATATTAACGGTTAACAATTTTTAATACAAATAACCGATTATTTAAAAAAAGAATCGTTAAGTTAAAAATAA
Organism: Astragalus membranaceus; assembly: GCA_039519185.1. Lineage (NCBI taxonomy): Eukaryota > Viridiplantae > Streptophyta > Magnoliopsida > Fabales > Fabaceae > Astragalus > Astragalus membranaceus. The sequence continues at coordinate 18,243,304 of CM076851.1, read as the reverse complement.
GTAAATAAATAAATAAATGGTGCAGAAAAAATAATAATACTAATTGGATTGGATTATGATAAAAAAATTTCAATAAATAAACAAAAAAAATAAACATACAACAAATAGTAGAGGGAGTGTACAAATGTCCATTTACATATTAAGTCTCCACTCCCATTCTCCTTTTATAATTTGTGACATCCAAACAAGGGTAAGGTTAACCCTCCCCTCCTCCTCCCTAGTCCCTTCCCCTCCAAAGCCCTCCCCTCCCCTTCCCTCCAAACTCCCAAACCGACCCTTACACTTGAGTGGTTAGCTTGGATTGTAATTCAAGTTTTAAAAATTTTCACAATTATTGATTATCATGTATGGTTAATACCTTAGACAACTGATAAAGTTAATGTGTTGCACGAAGGGTTGGAGATGGAGAGAACACCATCTTTTGGAAGCACAGTTGGGCAGGTATGTACTCTTTTGAAGATCAATATTCTGGTCCGTTTTATCTCTCATGTAACTGTGAAGCTACATTTGGCGAAATGGGGGAATGGGTTGATAATTCTTGGTCATGGAAGTGGTGCTTTGTTGGTAAGGCGAGTGTAAATGAAGAAGAACATAATATATGCTGCCCATGGAAGTGGTGCTTCTCATGGATTGGAGTCTTTGACGTCCCTCATGAAGATCCTGTGCAGAACTTTTTGGAGTTTGGTGGCGTCGTCTCTAGAAACAACAAAGCCAAAAGTAAGGTATTTAACTTGGTAAGCAACCACTTGGGTATTTTGGTGTACAAGGAATGATGAATTTTCAAAGGTTTAGCCATAGATAGTTCAGCCATGTTTAATTTAATTGTAATGTTATCATGACTTTGGTTTATTGAAATTGCATGAAGGTACACAAAGGTGACATTTTCAGATTGGCGTTCTTCTCCATTGTCATGCCTCAATTTGGTGTGACTTCATGTAAAAGGATTTGAGTACCCCCTAGTATTCATTTGAATAAATTCATTTACTTATAAAAAAATAACAAAAATTTAAGGGGATATTTAATTGACCATGATTCACAGCCGTTAAAATTGACTCTAGTCATTGCTGTCATTCGTATAAGGGAAAAATCATAACCATTGATTTACTTTTTGCAAAAACTAAAAAAATCACAACTGAAGAGAGATAGACATGAGTGACTTTGTTGGATCCAATTCCATAGTGATTTTTTTTTGGTACCCCTATTATATCATGTACCCCATAATTCACCAAACGGGCGATTTTACCCCTGATTCCTCAAAAAAATTCTGGAACACATTTTTTGACTTCCGGAATTACGCCAAAACACATAAATCCGGAACACATTTTTTGACTTCCGGAATTATGTCGTTTGGGGTAATTCCGGAAATCTTTAAAAAAATGTCGGAAAACTTTAGTTTAGAACTTTTCGGAATCACCTCAAAAGAGATATTTTCGGAAATCAAAACTGACTTCCGGAAATACCTCTTTTGAGGTGATTCCTGAAAGTTCTAAAAATTGGTTTCCGGAATTATCCTCTTTTGAGGTAATTCCGGAAAGTTTTAAATTTTTGAGGGGATTTTGGAGATTAAATAGGTTATAGGGGTATAAGGAAGAAAAGGGGTACCAAAAAAGGCAAAAAAACCATTCCATACCAAAAAATAAAAAAATTTACCTAAATCCTACACTTTCTACATTATATATCAAAGTTACCCACTTTTTTTTCTATGTGTAGAACTCGCCCCCCACCACCCAGCTTTCTAAACTAAAAAGTTGCAATTTTTTTTTTATTTCTAGTGCAGAACTCGCCCCCACCAGGGTGAGTTCTGACCTGCGTTTTTTTATTTATTAAATTTCTTATATTTAATTTGATTAATATATAAATTAATTTAATTTAATTACAATAATTAATTTAAATAATTAGAATAATTAGTAAACTTATTTATACTAAATTTAATTATTTTAAAAAAAATATAAATTTAACTGTCACATTAAAAGTCATGAATTGATTTAAAAGACTAATACGAAAAGAACAGTAGTAGTAAATGTGACTAGTTGACATTGCGGTTAGGGCAGTTATTTTTGTTGTGACCCTCATTTCTACAAATTCCGCATCTTTTGGTGCGGGTACCCGTTTCTCTTTGATCCATCTCTGTACGAATACGGGTAGACTGTGGACGACCCTTTTTATCTCTTCGTTTAGTTGGATCATGCTGTAGTTCAATACTATTGAAATCAGGCCATGAGGTCTCAGTTGGCAAGGGTGGGAACTCCACAATGTAAGTATTGAAAACATTATGCATTGTGTACGGTGGATCCACAAACTTCATATGGTCGAAATTGCATTTTGCGCATGCTGCGATTGCATGTGAACAAGGGTAATGAAGTGCCTGGAATTCCCCACACTCACAGGTTTTTGCTCTAAAGTCGACCACAAATGTGGTAGAAGGTCTACCACTTTGTGGTCGTGCAAGTTCCTGAACTCGGAACAATTGGTTGGCACGATCGTGAATTGCAACGCCATGCGTTTTTGAGACTTTAATGTTTTCGGCAATGTTTTTCAACAATTTTTCAAAGAACATTGTTCCGGATGTCATCATCGCCTGTGCCTGTGTTCCCCGTTTGACAAAAATCTCGTTCATCCTGAAATATGTTGCATGTATCAATGAACAGATAGGGAGATTACGCACCCCCTTAAGAACATTGTTGATGCACTCTGCAAGGTTTGTTGTCATGTGCCCCCAACGGGAACCTCCATCGCACCACAGCAACAATTGTTCTGGGTTAATGTCTTCAACCCAAGTCACCCCATCAGGACCTAGTTCATCAGCAATTTTATTTTCGTAGTGAATGGAAGATCTTTCCGTCATTGAGTATGCTGAAGCAAGTAAAGTAAGATGTTGGTAATTATGGAATGGAAAATAGAGAATAAAAAATTAAAAAAGTTTCAAAGATACTAACCCATATTGATGAGATCTTTCCTGGCAGGAGTGTTTTTGAAGTGTCTCATGAAGTTCTGTGCTATGTGGCGAATACAAAAGACGTGTTTTCATTTGGTGTTTAGACGCCTAACAACACTTTTGATAGACTCGTGTCTATTCGATATCAAACAAAGACCCTCCTGTGGTGTCACAAACTCTCTTAAACGAGATAGGAAGAAATACCAAGCCTCCGTTGTCTCACCCTCGACAACTGCATACGCAATTGGGAAGGTGCCGTTTCTTCCGTCTTGTGCGATTGCCAAAAGAAGAACCCCTTTGTACCTACCATACAACCATGTTCCATCAACAGAGACCACTGGTTTGCAGAATTTAAAGCCTTTTATGCACGGACCAAAACTCCAAAAGATGCGGTGGAATACACCTTTGTTGGTAACTTGTTGACCATTCTCACAGAATGATTTGGACTGCCAGTCGATAACTGTGCCTGGTATATAGTAATAGAAACCATTTAGGCATCTGGTTACTTCATTGTAAGAGTCTTCCCAATTACCGTAGACTTTTTCGATTGCATTTTGTTTAGCAATCCAAGCCTTCCTGTAGGAACTCGTGTACGTGAACCGCTCCTTGATGTGTGCAATCAACACAGCCACTAATATTGTTGGGTCCTCCCTTACAAGTGGAAGGATACGAGAACATATGAAGGAGGGAGGTCAGCTGGAGGTGATCTTGGGAAATAGTGGATGTTGTACATGTGTGTGGGTGAGTCAACTGTGTAATCCCCCACAACCCAGATTTTGCTCTGAGCCTCACAACACACCTCCACAAACACGTATCGTGAACACAAGAAACCTCCCAAACTTTACTACTAGATTTGTTGACTTGGTATGCAATAGAATTGTTTAGGTGATATGTTTGGATGAATTGTATGGCTATTTCTTTTGTGGGAAATTTCATTTTGAGTTTGAGTTCGTTTTGGTCTTCATTGGATAAAACTTGGTTCCGGTCCATGGCATGGCCAAACTCTAAATCATAAGGTTCTGGGAAAAATGGTCCTAAGCTTAGGTAAAAAACCGTTTTTGACACTTAGTCAATTGGTTGCTTATAAATCTATAAATACCAGTTTTAAACTTTGGTGCAATCTACACCGTTTAAACTGTCGGTGCAATCTGGGCCGTTTAAACTTTGGTGCAATCTACCCCGTTTAACTGTCGGTGCAATCTGGGCCGTTTAAACTTTGGTGCAATCTACACCCTTTAAACTGTCGGTGCAATCTAGGGCCGTTTAAACTTTGGTGATATCTACACCGTTTAAACTGTCGGTGCAATCTGGACCGTTTAAACTTTGGTGCAATCTACACCGTTTAAACTGTCGGTGCAATCTGGACCGTTTAAGCTTTGGTGCAATCTACACCGTTTAAACTGTCGGTGCAATCTAGACCATCCAAGTTGCTTATAAATAGGGACACCTCCTCCATCATCTCCTCTCCTCCATCATACATTCTGCAGACTAATCCGAATTCCAACCCTCTTCACCTTCTATTTGCAAAAATGTCTTCCCTCAAATTAGACCAATCTAATCATATTTCCAACTCTCTCAAAAATGACCCCATGGACGTTCACCACAAATTCACACTTCCCACACCAGATGACTCTATACTACCTTTGATAGAAAGAGTTGGGTTTGGTAAAATTGCTTCAATTGGCTCGTTCAAAATCGAACCATCCTTGGTGGCAGCAATGATCGAACGCTGGAGACCAGAAACACACACGTTTCATCTTCCAGTAGGGGAGTGCACAATAACTCTCCAAGACGTCCAGTTGCAGTTGGGGCTTTGTGTTGACGGAAATGCCATTACTGGAAATTGTTCAAAAAGTTGGCATGAAGTATGCGAACGATTATTGGGTAAAGTTGTCCCACCAAATGGAAGAGAAGGCAACTGTATAAAGTTGACGGGGCTTCAACGTGAATTTAACAAGGTTCCAGAGGGGGCTTCCATGACAGTACGTAAACAATATTGTAGGGCTTGGTTGATGTTGTTGATCGGGGGATAATACTCCCAGACAAAACAACAAACAGAGTGAGCATGAAATACCTACTCGTATTGAGAAATTTCGACGAATGTTGTGTACGACATCTACATTGCACGCAAAGGCTATGGGTGGATGTACTCTTTTGTTACAGTCTTGGGTCTGGTACCGCATGCCTTTCCTAGCACCGTCTTGCACCCGTTCTTATGATTGGCCACTAGCAAAGAGGTACAAATTTTACACTATTTTAGAAATACTAACAATTATATTTGATCTTTATGTTAACCGTTCCTTTTTTTTACTAGATGGGTAAATACGCCACTTAACCACACAAGATGTCCAAGAGACCTTGTTTCATACAGAACAAGGATCGACCACATGACAGTTGAAGATTTTAAGTGGTTGCCTTATGATGATTTCACACTTCCACCAGACGCATATGAGGGCTCCGCCATATGGACTACAAACACAGCTATGGTCTGTTTCCATATGGTAGAATGGCACCAGACGGATAGAGTAAAATTGCATTATCGACTTCTCCAAGACATACCAGCAGAACCACGCGATTTGACTCACATGCACTCAATCACCATGCAGGGATAGCATGATGTCGATTGGGCTCGATATCACAGTAGCTAGAACGACTTATGGAATTATAGAGAAAATCGGTGTGTTGTGGGTCAACCGTGCTATGGAACACCAAAGCAGTCCGATAGATACATGCGCTGGTTTTTCAGAAATTCGAGGCCATACATTTCTGTCGACCAACAGCTAAGGGATCCACGTGCTGGTGGTGTTGTTGCTAATGTGGATGAACAAGATGAAGAACAGCTACCAGGTCCCCCAAGAACTCAAACCGAACGTCGAGAACGTAACCGTAATCGTAATCGACGTCCAGCAGAAACTGAAGACAGGAACCAAACTTTTACTCAGACAGAAGAATATTTGCCCCACCGCCACTCTATCTCCCACACACCAACATCTCAGGACTACCAGTCAGTAGAACATACCTATTGACATTCTACGACTGATAGTGACCCTGATATGTTCTTTAATCTGTTTGGTTTCCACGCCGGTACGCCCCAATCTGCGATTTATGCTCGTAGCCTTGAAGAGAGGGCCGCCGGTGCTAGTTCTTCATCAGTTCCACAATTTTTTCCATACCCACCTGCCCCTGAGGCCGGCGGTGCTACTTTTTCATCAATGCCCCAATTTTTTCCAGACCCACCTGCCCCTGAGGCCGGCGGTGCTACTTTTTCATCAATGCCCCAATTTTTTCCAGACCCACCTGCCCCTCAGGCCGGCGGTGCTAGTTTTTCATCAGTGCCCCAATTTTTTCCAGACCCACCTCCTCCTGCCTCGACTGAGGAAGAACCGGAACAACCACAACGGCGTCAACGTCCACAGCGTCATCCCCGTCCTAGACGGTGTGGAACTGGGTCTCATCTTCTTCGTTAATATTTTACTTTAATCTATTATTAGTTTCAGAAGTTGTATTTCATAATTAAGAAGTTGTATTTTTATCACTTATTAAATTTAAGGTTTAAATGTTAAGTCACATTTAATTCAGTTGTATCAATAATTAAATATTTAATCTTTAATAATGCATTGTGCAGAGTGTGCATTGTGCAGAGTGCTGCATTGTGCAGAGTGCTGCATTGTGCAGAGTGTGCATTGTGCAGAGTGTGCATGCTGCATTGTGCAGAGTGTGCATAGTGCTGAGGTGTTATTTTATTTAACGGTCTAGATTTTGCCGACACTATTTAACAGCCTAGATTTTGCCGACACTAAACCCTAAAATCAACGGTTATGATCATCCTAAATCAACGGCTCACACACGATCACGTCTATTATAAATACATTCTCAAATTAACCTAACATTCACACCAAGAGTTTACCCTCAACCTACCCTTGCCTTCTGAGTCATCTTCTCTTCTCTGCTTCTTTCCAAAAACCATCGCCCCACCCGCTAAAATGGAATGGCAGTTGTGTCAAACCCAGTACTCAAATGACAAATTCCTAACCGCCCTTCATCACAGTGGAACTGTAACCACCGATGAACATGGTGTTGTCTTTCAGTGTCCTAATCATATCTTCTGTAGGATGAATAAGGACATCACATTCCCCCAACTGAAGGAGAAGGTTGAGAGGAAGATACGGCCAGAGGGAGGGTGGCGTAAAGACGTGAGCCGTATACGTTACCGAAAGTACGAACGTGGAGAAGACGGGACTGCCTATTTTTCAGTTATGGAGATCCGCAGCGACGACGACGTCCGCACAATGATGGAATATCATGCTACACTTCCCATGGGGCGACAAATCTTAGAGCTGTACGTGGACACAATACGCACTCCAGAAGAAATCATTCATCTTCCGCAACAAAGACCACCCGCACCACAACAGCCCATACCTGAAAGAGTCATTACGCACACCTGTAAAATTTACTATCAGGGCACTGTCCAGGGCAGGGAACAAGATGGTGTGTATTTTGAGGGTCCCAACACTAAACATTCCAGGCTTAAGAACAACATCACCTTCGCCGAAATGAAAGAAAAACTAACGGAAAACGCACACGTAGAGGGTGTGGAGCAAGAAATCACTAGTATCGTTTATCGCTGCCCCTACATCGGCCCACGTAATCGTATTCGGTGGTGCAAAAAACCTATCAAGAAAGACAACGACGTTCAAGAAATGTTTCAGAAACATGAGAGGTTCCAACGTTGGATTGAAACTTATCTCGAATTGTGCGTCGAAACCAGAGAGTCTGGCGATTCCATCGTCCGCAGAATTATCCCTCCAGTCATCCGATGGCCACTACCTAAGAATGTATGGTGGAAGTAGAAGTAGTTTACTTCATGTTTGCCTCTTCTTGTATTATGTTTTTCTGTCGTTTCGTTTTAAATTTCCTATCCTTGTATTTCTGCAATTTGTGTTTTTCATTTCTGTTCTTATCCTATATTAAATTCTGTTCCAATTTTTAATATCTTCATTTTTTACCGTAATTATTACCGTAATTACTTTATAAATAATTTTACTAATTATTCTAATTATTTAAATTAATTATTGTAATTAAATTAAATTAATTTATATATTAATCAAATTAAATATATGAAATTTAAAAAATAAATAAACGCAGGTCAGAACTCACCCTGGTGGGGGGCGAGTTCTGCACTAGAAATAAAAAAAATTGCAACTTTTTAGTTTAGAAAGCTGGGTGATGGGGGGCGAGTTCTACACATAGAAAAAAAGGTGGGTTACTTTGATATATAATGTAGAAAGTGTAGTATTTAGGTAAATTTTTTTATTTTTTGGTATGGAATGGTTTTTTTGCCACCAAAAAAAGCCATCCATATCCAAAGGTGGATCTCAATATTTATATGTAATCATAAATTGCTAACGTTAAAGTTATAATTTTATTAATTTTGATGAAATAAATAAAATATTAGTTTTTTTTACCGTAAAATATTAGTTAACATGATATAACATGTTACTAAGAAGGGTTCACTTTTTTTTATTATATAAAAAAAGGTTATAAAAAAGGGAGGATTAACCTTCGGCTCCTTTTACGGGCCCATATTAGACCCAAAATTTAAATAAAGTAGTAATGTAATTTCTACATTAATATTATATTGTATTTTTAGTCCATAAACTTTCTTAGTTTGGTGATTTTGGCTCTTTATTTGTTCTTGGTAATTGGGGGATTACAATTTTTCAATATGGCGATTTGGGTTTAAATTTTTTTTAATTGTATATTTGGTGCCTCAAAAGTATGGTTTTTTTAGGCTAAATAGCACTTTTGGTCCTTTATGTTTGCTCCAGATTTCACTTTGGTCCTTTATCTTTTTTTTGGTCCGTTTTGGTCCCTCATGTTTCATTTTGGTTTCATTTTGGTCCCTGACGTCAGTTTTGACTAACGGACGCCACGCTGGTAGTTAACTGCTGACGTGGCGTCTTAAGTGTCAATGTGACGTGTCACTCATTAATTGAGGTGGCAAATAAATATATTATTTAATTCTAAATCATTTAACACATAATCAACTAAGTTTTTTAAATTATAAAAACAAAAAACAGAAAATAAACAAATTGCTAAAAACATAAAACTGAAAATTAAAATGGCAACAGTAACAGCAACCTAGAATCAATTTCCAGAATTAAAATGGCAACAATATTGTTCATCCAGAATTAAGAACAATTGATAAAACAATTAAAACAATTGATAGAACAATGGAAGAACCGTTCATCCTTCCAACATCAAATTCCAACAACTGTAAGAGCAACCCAGAATCGTTCTTCCAACATTAAAATCGTTCAATTTCAACATCAAAATCGTTCTTCCAACATCAAAAGTTAAGAATAAGAGTAACCCAAAATCAATTTCAAAGCATAGAAATCGAAACCTAGAAAAACCCATAAGAAGATGAAGAAGATCTGAAAAATGGGTTTCGATTTGGGATGGAAATCGATTTCGATTTTCTGCGTTCAACTTCAAAACGCGTTTTTGTTTTCGTTTCTTAATCAGATGTTTTTGTTTTCCAATCTGATGTTTTCGTTGATTTGTGGGTTTGATTTTTGAGGATGGAAGAGAGTGGGTTTGAATCCAAGTTTTTCCAGATCTGAAAGGGACCAAAATGAAACAACACAAACAATGAGAGGGACCAAAATGAAACCAAGGAAAAACAGAGAGGACTAAAATGAACAGATCTGTTTCAGTGTTGTTCTTTGTTTTTGTTCTTTGTTCTTTGTTTTTTCTGGTTTTTTTCTTTGTTTTCTAGTTTAACAAATAACAAACAATTCAACAACAACAACAACCAGATCTGTATTTTTGCTTATGTTTTGATTCAACAACCATTTTCTCCCATCTTCAACAACAACAACAACCAGAATCAATTCAACAACAACAACAACATCATCATCACCGTAACCCCCACATCACCACCGTCACTGGCTTCATCACTCTCCCTATCCCACCACCGTCGCATCTCACCATCACCGTTGCATCTCTTTCACTCTCCCTCTCCCATCACCGTCGCATCTCTCTCACTCTCCCTCACCATCACGAAGATCTGGGCAAAACGAACAAAACGAATCTGAAGATCTGATTTTTTTGTTGATTCATGTTGCTGTTTTTAATTTCTGGAAGAGATCAAACAGATTTTAATGTTTTTAATTTGTTGGGTTTCATGTTGCTGTTTGTTTGATTTTTATGTTTTTAATTTTTTGATAATTTCTATTTTGTGTTTTAGAATGATTTAGAATTAAAAAATATTTTTTTTTGCCACATCAGTTAATGAATGCCACGTCATTTAATGAATTGAGGACGCCACGTCAGCAGTTAACTGCCAGCGTGGCGTCCGTTAGTCAAAACTAACGTGAGGGACCAAAATGAAACGAAAACGAAACATGAGGGACTAAAACGGACCAAAAAAAAGATAAAGGACCAAAGTGAAATCTGGAGCAAAGATAAAGGACCAAAAGTGCTATTTAGCCTTTTTTTTTATAAGCAATGTTAGTGGGGTGGGAAAATGTTAGTTTTTGGGAGTTGACCGGGACCTCATTCTTGCACTCATTTGGTGCATTTCTTCAGTATCCATGCACTTTTGGTCTTTGAAAATCTTGAATTTGGAAAAGTGTGAGTCCAACAATGCACAATTACAAATTTTGGAGAACCAGAAGTATATTATAGAAATATGGGGACAAAAATGATCAAATAGAAAAACTGAGGCCCAAAGTGCTAAAAATAAAATAAAGTGACCAAAATCACTAAACTAAGAAAGTTGAGGGACACAAATCCATAATGTCTTTCAAAATCTTATAAAATAAATCCATTAGAATCCTAACTGCAAAATCCACAATACTTTTTAATGACTTAAATCTTTTTTTTTCTTTTTTCTGAAAAACAATGACATAAATCCTTTTAAATCTCAATAACAAAATCCTTTAAATCTTATGAAATCATTACGTCGGATATTTTCTAAAATCCGTAACTCATTTTTATACCAAAAGTATATTTTAAAATTCTAATTCAACATGGATTTAATTTCTATACACAATAGGTGTATAAATATTTTACACTATCTATCAATTACAAGTTGAGACATCATTTTAAAAAGTTAATCTAATAGTGACTACCTTATATGTCAACCATACAATGAATTGTCATTAGTTGTATTTGTAAAAATGTTTACGCCAATTGTGAGTAGTAATTAGGCTCTGTTTGGCAATGTCAATCCGCTAGCTTATAGCGGATAATTTATAGTGAATAAGCTCATTGTAGGTGTTTAACATGACTAGCTGAGATTGTACTTGAGCCCCAGTGTACAATGTTCGATTCCCACGGAAGGCAAAAACTCTACAGGGGGTAGAGAAGGTCATGATGTACAGTTCTGGGGTAACCTACTAGAAAGAAAATGGCCCAGGCTGTTATAAAAAAAATTCCACGTTTGTTTTCAGGAAAAAAATTAATAACTTGGATAGTTCTGAGCCGTGGGATTTGTTTACCACCACGTGTCATGTGCAAGTCAAAAGTAATGGAGATTGCCATTTCCTCTCCTAATGGAGAGGATTCGTACTCGCTCCATCAAGAGTACTTTTTTGTCTAAATAAAAATGTCAAAAACTATAATAAAATCGAACTTTGTTTGTCTAAACAGTTGTTACATTTTTTTCCAAACATTTAAAATACACACTATCTTTTTTTACTTTTACTATTATAGATTTATTCAATAAAAATTGTCTTCGAGTCTAAACAAAACCAAATGTCTTTCTTTAAGTGACTAAGTTACACAAGAATGGGGGTTGAATTGTGTACCCTTTTTTGATTTCTGAAACCTGAAACCTTCTCAACAATTTGTTCTCAAGCTTAACTTGGAGATGAGAAGGTTAAGGTTAGTGGTAAAAACAACAAGCACGTATAAACCCTTAAAGGATGAAGACTAATAATGATTGTAAGATAAATTTAGACTATGCAAGAGAAGTAGTTTTCAACCAGAGATGAGTAAGGTTGGAAAAACAAGTATTAGTTGGAAAACCGTCTTGAGAAGATTGATGAAATTAACCTTCTCTTGATTTTAAAAACAATCTCAAGTGCAAAGCAGTTTAAACAATAGTATGGAAAGCGGTTTAAAGAACACAGAAGTTATAGACGTTCACCCAATTTAGGCTACGTCCTCTCCTCACTTCCAAGTGAGTATTTCCTCCAAATAGCTAGCTATTACACTTGCTTTTGCTCAACCACAAAAGACTTACAACCACCACTTTCTTTTGATCACCACACAAAAGACAAGTGCACTCTTGCACAGCTTCACCAAGCTGTATTTACCTACTAAGAAACTCTCTCCAAGTTTCCTAAAGGTTTCTCTTTTCTGTTCACACCAACACTCACCTCACAATCTAGGTAGTTTGATGGAATGTTCACAACACACAATTTACAACAATGGTTTTGGGGTTTTTGGGATGATGAAAAGCTTGAAGATAAACTACAGTAAGTGTTTACAATATAGAGTATCAAGCAATCGCACACTCAGCAAATGGATCTCAAAATATGAATTTGAGTAGCTTAGAGTGTGGGATGAGAAGGTTGGATTACTTTGAGAAGCTTGATCTTTGAGTAGGTTCCAATTAAATCTCACACTTGTAATCTTTGAATCCCAGTTGTTAAATAGCCCCAAATGTTGATTATAGTCGTTAGAAGGTTGAAGAGAGCCGTTTGAAATCGGTTCTAGCCTTGTAGAGTAGTCATGATGAGAGTTGCTTTAGTTTGTAGCTTTTGAAGCTTCTCAAGCTGCACATTGTACCTTCTCTGCACATTCTGAACCTCCTCAATCTGACACAGTACTTTCTTTTTGCTTTTGACAGCCCACGAACCTTCTCAACAGATTATTCTTTAAACAAACAAACTTTGATACTCCTAGAAAGAATCATTCATTACCTCTCTTGCTTTTAATACATTCTCAACACATTAAATGCAACATTCTTCATTTAATGCTTCAGCTCATTAATGAGAAGGATTGTTCTTGAGTTGTTGAAGTTTCCCAGAATGAGTAGGTTGTTGTTCTTGAACCTTCTCATCGTGAACCTTCTCAACTGCTGAACCTTCTCATTGGTGAGCCTTCTTTGCTTTGGTCTTGCATATGTGATGGCTTGGTCAAACCTTCTGTTGACATTCTGGTCAAACCTTCTATTGACTTTTGGTCAACCTTCTATTGAGATGGTCAAACCTTCTGTTGACGTTAGTCAAACCTTCTGTTGACCTTGGTCAAACCTTTTCGATTTTGTACCTTCTCATATCAATTCTACCTTTGATTTTTGTACATATTGATTCTTAGGTAGTTGATTATTTTGCTATTTTAGGGCCTGTACTCTGCACTTAGATAAACATGTTAGATCACACATAATCAGAAAACTTAACTCTAACTTAAGTTTGTTTTCATCAAAACATAAAAGAGATTTTTATTTCAACATTTCTTATTTCTAGGTGTATCAACCAAAGACAAAAATGAACCAAAAAAACGTTTTTACTCGTTGAGAGTTTATTTCAGAAATTTATAATTTCAGAAAATGGGAAAAGAAAACGTGAATTTCATTATTCAGGGGCAATAATAGTGTGGCATTTTTTCTAAGAATTTTTTTAACGAAGCTTGAAAATTCTGGAATGTAACATATTTTTTTAAATTTTAATGTAGTATTTGATATTAGCATAATTGGCTATAAAGAAGAAAGAGAAGTCTTTTATTTATTTCTAAAATTAATGCAAAGAGAAAGTATTAAATTATAATAGAATATTCAAATATAAAAAAGTACTTAGAATATTAAATTACATGTATGCCCGTCACATTAAGTTGTTTCTAAGTGAAAAAAGAGTTATATTTTGCCACGTGCTTTTTTTAATGATGACCATATGTGTGATTGTACCAAATTATTATTATTATTATTATTATTATTATTATTATTATTATTATTATTATTATTATTATTATTATTATTATTATTATTATTATGTATTACGTGACATGTCTAAGAGACTAACATTTAAGAATTTGGGCCTTAAGATACATTCTAAAATGTATTTTTAATAATCCGATTCATTATAATTTTGAAATGTAAAGAGATTTAATTTTGAAATATAAGATACAATAAGATAGATCGAATATACATTCTAAGATACAATAAGATAGATAGAATATACAATAAGATACATGAATTGATATTTTTATTAATTTTGAAATGTAAAATAAAATAAGATAGATCGAATATACATGAAAGAGATTTAATAACCAATTCATTATAATTTTGTAAAAAAAAGTGATTAATTACAATACTCATAAACTTCACCTCACATAAAAATTAAATTAAATTAGTCATTTAACTGATATTCATAATGAAAATAATTTATATAATATAAGATTTTAATTAATTGTTTTTTTAGAAAAAAATACTTAAATAACTCTTAATAAAGTCTTTAAGTGTTGATAAATTAAATATTAGAAAAACATGTTATTTAGTATTCACTATCATATTTGGCGCATGTTTTCCCTCTTTGCACACTCTTTTGTTACCTCTTTCTCTTGAGTATTCGAAACCGAACACACCACACCACTAGTACATTGCCAATTGCGAACATTAGGTCGGTTAAAGAGGTAGTACTATTTCTTTCCCATCTGGCTAAACCATAGCCAGACCACATCGTACGGTACGCAAATTCTCTGGATCTGAAACTCTACTACCCCAATCAAATCAACCACCTTCACAATCAATCTATCTATCAGAGTTGAATTTGTGTTGTGTGAAAGCGATTCGATGAAAGGCCACGATTGGATCAATTCCTCTCTTCCCGACGAGTTAATCGTCGAGATCTTCCGCCGCCTTAACTCCAAATCAAGCCGCGACGCATGTTCCCTCGTTTGCACCCGTTGGCTCCGTCTCGAGCGTCTCACTCGCTCCGCTATCCGAATCGGCGCCACCGGCTCTCCTGACCTCTTCGTTCAACTCCTCGCTTCCCGTTTCTCCAACGTCACCACCGTCCACGTTGATGAACGCCTTTCCGTTTCCCTCCCCGTTCAACTCGTTAGTCCTAAATTCTCTATTCACCAATCAATTCAATTCGAATTTCGATTGTTTTACTTTTCTCTGTGCTTGATTAATTAATTTCTGTTTTCATTTGATTCGAATAGGGGAGAAGACGTGGAAGCGATAACTCCACGGTTTCGTCGCTGAAGCTGCATTATGTGAACCATAGAAATGGGTCTTCTTCTGAGGATGGCGATTTGGATTCCCTCTGCTTGTCTGATACTGGATTGGTTTCTCTTGCTGATGGTTTTCCGAAGCTCGAAAAGTTGAGGTTAATTTGGTGTTCTAATGTCACCAGCGATGGATTATCATCACTCGCTCAAAAATGCGCTTCTTTGAAAGCTTTGGATTTGCAGGTTTTTTTTTTTTAAAAAAAATTTTATTATTATTTTCACACATCACAATATCTCATTTCCTTGGAACATAACCTGTTTAGCTATGTTGTGGAATCACATTAATAAAATTAGGGTTCCTGTCTTTTGCTATTAATGCATTATTTGCATTGTTACACTATCAATGTATATGATTCTACAAAGATAAATGGCCCGCATAACTGGTGCACATTTATTGTTATAACTAGTGAGATTTTCCTCTAGGGTTGTTATGTTGGAGATCAAGGTCTAGCTGCTGTTGGACAGTGTTGCAAGCAACTTGAAGATTTAAATTTGCGTTTCTGCGAAGGCTTGACTGATATGGGTTTAGTTGAATTAGCTGTAGGCGTCGGAAAATCATTGAAATCTCTTGGTGTAGCGGCTTGTGCCAAAGTAACTGACATCTCAATGGAAGCTGTGGGATTACACTGTCCATCCCTTGAGTCCTTGTCGTTGGACTCTGAGTTCATCCACAATCGAGGGGTGCTTGCTGTGGCCAAACAATGTCCAAATTTGAAAAGTCTAAAGCTGCAATGTATTAACCTTACTGATGATGCTTTGAAAGCTGTAGGCGCCAGTTGTTTGTCTCTGGAGTTATTGGCTCTATATAGCTTCCAGAGATTTACTGATAAGTGAGCTACTTTCACGTGATTGCTTTCCGATGATTTTACTTCATTTGAATATACAAAATCACAATGGTCTCCTTTTTGTTTCTTGTGAGATATATATATATATATATATATATATATATATTTATATATATATATATATATATATAATGAGATGGACTGAACTTTGTACAAATTGTGAACTCTTTTCTTGTGTTATGACTTGATCACCCATATGTAGGGCTGATCAATTTAAACCGTCTTTTTTAATCTGTTTTTTGATTGAGGCCAATGGCATATTTTAATCCATATAGGCAAACCTTTTTGGTGGATCGTTTTACTTATTTTTAAATTTCCTTTGTATTATATTTATAACCTTTACTGGGGAAGGGGGTTCTACAGTCTTTGTGTTGTATGTGGGCACAATCTTGTTTTAGGTCTGTTAATTGTCAAATTTGCATTCTGCTATTTTTCCCCCCCGGTTTAGTTAGTAATATTTGTCCTTTTATTAATGTCTGCCATTCAGGGGTTTGCGTGCTATTGGGATTGGATGTAAGAAGTTAAAGAATTTGACTTTAAGTGATTGCTATTTCCTAAGTGACAAGGGCTTGGAAGCAATTGCTACTGGCTGCAAGGAACTTACTCATCTGGAAGTCAATGGATGCCACAACATTGGAACATTGGGGCTAGAATCTGTTGGAAAATCTTGCCTGTATGTTTTTCTCCAAGTGAAATTGCATAAATATTTTATAGATTCAAGGACTAGAGACTCACTTATACTACAAAAAATACATTTAAGAATGAATCATCACATGAATTGGATTCAATAAGGAAGCGACATGAAATATTCATATTTAGGCTCTCAGTCTTTCTGCATCCAATAAGTGCAATGATATTTATCTAATCTTATGGTGTCAGCCTTTTCCTGCATTCTATTTTGTGTGTTTGTGGTAACTGAATTTGTTTATGTCCACCTATGTGTGATGTTCCCTGGTTTGGGATCGCATTGTCACAGCTCTAGACGCGGTAGACGTTTTCTTTCTACCTATAGTGAAAGCAGAAGCTGGCTCGTCCTTGACAGTGCCTCTTCTTAAATTCTTCATGATTTTATTCCAAAACTGAATGCCTTTAAATATGCTACAACTGAAGAATAATCCTAATTGAATTAGGATAATAACTAACCTAATCTTATCCCAATGATACTATCATTCAAATACTAACAACCTATCTACACTAAAATCTTATCCTAACAATAAGCAAATTCAAATTTAAAAAGATATGAAGTACCTATCCTATCAGCAGCCCTAATAAACCGAAATATATAAAGATAATAACATAATCGTAATTTAAAAAAATAGAATAATCCATAATCTTTATCCATATCACTATGTTGCTGTACATGCATTCATAAAAGCTGATCAAGTATTGCCGGTGTAAGCTGCAACTGCAAGGACAAAATGCCAAACAATGAATTCACAGTAGTGCATATATTGATCACACACAAGTCTCCCTCTCCCAAACTGAATGTGAATGGGAGAGATTGCTTCTATTGATACTGTTGTGTGCCACTGACAAGCCTACTTTGATACCCTAAATATGAATGCAGGAGACTGCTCCTAAGTCCTAATTAACTATTTCGGTTGGCCCTGTTGGTACTGGTAATGGGATTACTGAATATACTCTTTGAACCACGTGCTTTAGAAATTTGCGTATTATTATGCTGACATTGTTTCTCCAGCATGCTAAACATCAGTAACAATTTGTTTTGACCTGGGGGATTTTATAAATTTGAGTTATAACCTATATGAACTTCACTTAGTTCATATGATATATCTTTTTCTGATCAATTTTGTGCACAGTGCACACTTCTTCCTGGTTTTTACTTATAAATAAATGCCTAAATCTGGCAGATGTATCCATGTTTATATTTGAATACTAGCTCTTGATATTGTCATAATATTTAAGGACAGAAGTTCTAAGATGTTATTTTTCCATCAATGATGCTAATATCAGCTATCTATTGTACAGACATCTCTCTGAGCTAGCATTGCTTTACTGCCAAAGAATTGGTGATCTTGGCCTTCTTCAGATTGGACAGGGATGCCAATTCTTGCAAGCACTTCACTTGGTAGATTGCTCAAGCATTGGAGATGAAGCCATGTGTGGTATAGCTCGTGGCTGCAAGAATTTAAAGAAACTTCATATCCGTCGCTGTTACGAGGTACTCCACCTGTGTTCATGTTTGGTTTTCTGTATGAAAATGTCATTCTGTAACGTGTACGTGTAACTTCATTTTTGGCTTCGAACTAGTTTCTGGGAATCTCACCGATACAAATAAAGATTAGGATTGTTTCATTTTCAAACTACATTGTGACATTATAACCTGAGAATGGCATTAGTCATCTCTTGGAAGTAAAATAGTTTCATAAGCACTATTATATTAAATATAAAATAAAATATTACCTATTAAATAGCTATTTAATTAATATCTATGTTCTAACTTGAATTCTATTTATATTATTTTACTTTTAATTTATTATATCATCATATTTTTATTAAAAATATTTTAATATCTCCTGTAGGATCTTATGATCCAAGTTGCGATTCCAATATTTATTTAGCCACCTTCCTATTAAAACTTCAATTTTGACTACCTTGCTCATATGGCTCAAGCAATACTTCTAAAGCTTAGATTTGGGGAGATGTATAGATGGCACTCATTTGTGCTAATCAAGCTGTTGCGTTCTTCCTCAAATGCTGTATTTCATAAGAGGACTAAGCACATTGAGATATGTTGTCATTTTATTGAGAGTTTGGGGTTCTGGTATAAGCTATATATGAAACGAGTCTGGTGCATTTAATCCTTACCCTTCAGCCTAAATAAATATTTATGGTTTGAAGTATCATGTAAATGGTGTAATGTTAATGTAAATGGCGTAATGTTAATATTATTCATCATGATTCAGTATATATATATATATATATATATATATATATATATAACAGTTCTGTTGTCTACAATACACAGATTCCCTTATGTACTCTCATTTTTCTTCATCCTCAACAAAAATAAATGTTCATTACATGTCAAACTTATGCAGTAAATCATATTTTTTATTATTGACCAAGTTTTATTTCAGAGGTTTATACACTTCTTGCTCTTTGTCCTGATGTTTCCCACCTTCTCTTCCCCATAATAGATTGGGAGCAGGGGGATTATTGCTGTTGGTGAGAACTGTAAGCTGCTAACTGATCTCAGCATTCGATTCTGTGACAGGTAAGACCTTGTTAACAGCTCTTCTTATTCAACCTCTCCATTGAAATCCCTTCAACGGTGGGTATTCTATTATTTTATTATTACTAGAGGAATGTTACTAACAGACTCTTGAACACATTTTTTTATGACTGGTTCATTTTTCAAAGCAATTGTGTTGTCTTTTTAGGAAATGAACTACTCATAACAAGTTAGTTCAATAGTGAATCAAATACAGTGAATTGCTAACATTCCTCCTCCTATTATTACACCTTTTTTTTTTAGATTCTTTTTGAATTTATTGGCAAGATTTACTTTTGAATATCTTCTGTATTCACAGTGGATGATGTTAACCTTAACTTCTTTGATAAATTCCTAGGGTGGGGGATGGGGCCCTTATTGCTATAGCTGAGGGCTGTTCTCTTTATTCTCTGAATGTTAGTGGTTGCCACCAAATTAAAGATGCTGGAGTGATAGCCATTGCAAGGGGGTGCCCTCAACTCTGTTATTTGGACGTGAGTGTACTGCAGGTGAGTATTCAAGTCTTTCTTTTATACCCAAAGTGATGTATGTATTGTTTTTAATCAGCATCCTTTATTATTTGCACATTTTGTGAAATTGCTTGTGCTTTCTTGATTCAGTTATAGTTTTTACCAAACTATTATTAACGAGACATTAGTTATATGTACATTGGCATGCATTGGATGCATTGTAGGAGATATATCGTGTAGCTTGGGAGAGGGTATTTTTTATGTGAAAGTGAAGAGTAAATCATATCTATCAGATCTACTTATAAAGTGAGGAAGGTTACTTTACTTTAGTGACATGGTAAAAAGTTTACTTGATTGTCTCGTGTAATGCTCATGTACAGATGTACTATATATATGATTTTTAGTGGGCCAGAGGTTGTCGCGTCATGTTTAAGAATAAGTTCAATATTTAAGAACCCGATAATCTAATATCTATTTATACTAATAAACCACACTTAAATTACCCATAAAAGCCTTCACACTTACTTGACACCTTGCCACTCTATAATAACTCCAAAGGGTATTTAGGTCATTACCCTCTTTTCCTTTCTTTTTTTTTACACTCTCTTTTCTCTTTTTCACTTTTCTCTTACACTCTCTTTCTTCCTTTTTCCTTTTTCTTTTTTACACTCTATTTCTTCCTTTTTTTTCTCTCTCTTCTTACACTCTCTTTCCTCATTTTCACTTCTCTCTTACACTCTCTTTCTTCCTTTTTTTTCTTTTTACTTTACTTTTACTTTTTCCATAAATAATTTTTCTCTTTCTATTATCATTATACTTTAGTTTTTTAACTAAATTTCTAAATTTATACACTCTTATTGATAATCTACTATCTATCTTTTACTATCTACTATAATCTACTAAAATTTTAATTTTTCTCTCCGAAATTTGTTTATACTCTTATTGATAATCGAATATCACCTCTTATTGATATTTATCTTTTACTATCTAATATAATCTACTAATCAACTAAAATAATCAATTGAAACTACGAGATAACTGCAATTATATATATAAAAAATATGGGATAACTGTACTGATATATAAAAAACATAGGATTAAACTACTGATTAATATTTAAAACAAATATTTCTCATTGATAACCTACTATAATCTACTAATAATCAACTAAAAAAATCAATTGAAACTACGAGATAACTGCAGTGATATATAAAAAACACGGGATAACTGCACTGATATATACAAAACACGGGATTAATATTTGTAATTGATAATTAAAATTATTGAAGCATACTATGAACCTATTATCTAAAAAACAAGAAGATGTAATGACTATTTAAACTGCTGATTAATATTTAAAACAAATATTTCTCATTGATAATCTACTATCTAACTTTTACCATCTACTATAATCTACTAATCAACTAAAATAATCAATTAAAACTACGAGATAACAACAATGTTATATAAAAAACACGGGATAACTGCACTGATATAAAAAAAAACACGAGATTAATATTTGTCATTGATAATTATAATTTTTGAAAACTACTATAAACCTACTATCTAAAAAACAAGAAGGCTTAGTGACTATTTAAACTGATTAATATTTAAACACACGTGACAAATATTTGTCACTAATCTAATATCTATTTATACTAATAAACCACACTTAAATTACCCATAAAAGCCTTCACACTTACTTGACACCTTGCCACTCTATAATAACTCCAAAGGGTATTTAGGTCATTACCCTCTCTTCCTTTCTTTTTTTTTACACTCTCTTTTCTCTTTTTCACTTTTCTCTTACACTCTCTTTCTTCCTTTTTTCTTTTTCCTTTTTACACTCTATTTCTTCCTTTTTTTTCTCTCTCTTCTTACACTCTCTTTCCTCATTTTCACTTCTCTCTTACACTCTCTTTCTTCCTTTTTTTTCTTTTTACTTTACTTTTACTTTTTCCATAAATAATTTTTCTCTTTCTATTATCATTATACTTTAGTTTTTTAACTAAATTTCTAAATTTATACACTCTTATTGATAATCTACTATCTATCTTTTACTATCTACTATAATCTACTAAAATTTTAATTTTTCTCTCCGAAATTTGTTTATACTCTTATTGATAATCGAATATCACCTCTTATTGATATTTATCTTTTACTATCTAATATAATCTACTAATCAACTAAAATAATCAATTGAAACTACGAGATAACTGCAATTATATATATAAAAATATGGGATAACTGTACTGATATATAAAAAACATAGGATTAAACTACTGATTAATATTTAAAACAAATATTTCTCATTGATAACCTACTATAATCTACTAATAATCAACTAAAAAAATCAATTGAAACTACGAGATAACTGCAGTGATATATAAAAAACACGGGATAACTGCACTGATATATACAAAACACGGGATTAATATTTGTAATTGATAATTAAAATTATTGAAGCATACTATGAACCTATTATCTAAAAAACAAGAAGATGTAATGACTATTTAAACTGCTGATTAATATTTAAAACAAATATTTCTCATTGATAATCTACTATCTAACTTTTACCATCTACTATAATCTACTAATCAACTAAAATAATCAATTAAAACTACGAGATAACAACAATGTTATATAAAAAACACGGGATAACTGCACTGATATAAAAAAAAACACGAGATTAATATTTGTCATTGATATTTATAATTTTTGAAAACTACTATAAACCTACTATCTAAAAAACAAGAAGGCTTAGTGACTATTTAAACTGATTAATATTTAAACACACGTGACAAATATTTGTCACTAATACCTAAAAAAGAACAAATAATTGTCACTGATTTGTAAAAAACACGGGATAAATATTTCTTATTGATAATCTAGTATCTATCTTTTACTATCTACTATATATAATCTACTAATCAACTCAAATAATCAATTGAAACTACGAGATAACTGCAATGATATATAAAAAAAACACAGGATAACTGCAATAATATATAAAAAAACACATGATTAATATTTGTAATTGATAATTAAAATTTTTGAAGACTACTATAAAACTATTATCTAAAAAACAAGAAGATTTAATGACTATTTAAACTACTGATTAATATTTAAAACAAATATTTCTTATTGATAATCTACTATCTCTTTTTTTTGACCAATCTACTATCTCTCTTTTACTATCTGCTATTATCTACTAATCAACTAAAACAATCAATTGAAACTACGAGATAACTGCACTGATATATAAAAAACACGGGATAACTGCACTGATATATAAAAAAAACACGAGATTAATATTTGTCATTGATAATTAAAAATTGTGAAGACTACGACTACAAACCTACTACCTAAAAAACAAGAAGACTTAATGGCTATTTAAACTAATAATTAATATTTAAAACAAATATTTCTCATCGATAATCTACTATCTAACTTTTACTATCTACTATAATCTACTAATCAACTAAAATAATCAATTGAAACTACGAGAAAACTGCAATGATATATAAAAAAACACGGGATAACTGTAGTGATATATAAAAAAACACGGGATTAATATTTGTCATTGATAATTATAATTTTTGAATACTACTATAAACCTACTATCTAAAAAAACAAGAAGACTTAATGACTATTTAAACTGATTAATATTTAAAACACACGTGACAAATTGTCACTAATATCTAAAAAAGGACAAATAATTGTCACTGATTTATAAAAACTACAGGATAAATATTTCTTATTGATAATCTAATATCTATCTTTAACTATCTACTATAATCTACTAATCAACTCAAACAATCAATTGAAACTATGAGATAACTGCACTGATACATAAAAAACACGGGATGACGGCACTGATATATATAAAAACACGGGGATAACTTCAATGATATATATAAAAACACAGGATAGCCGCACTGATATATTAAAAAACACAAGATAACAACACTGATATATAAAAAACACAGGATAAATGCACATATTGTTTCTAAATGATACTTTTACATTTTTAGATTTTAATATTTATATATTTTATATTTGAAACTATTTTTATCTACTTTAAATTTGTCTTTATTTTCAGACTATTTAACTGTGTTTTAAAGCATTAAACAACTATTAATATCTGCTTTTGTATTTTAAGTTTGAGACATTGAAATTTCTATGGAACTGTTTCATTTACATCATTTCTATTCAATTTAATACTAATATGTCATTAATTAACAAAAATTAACAGTATGAAGAAACTTTTTTTAAATATCATTATTACCAAAATAAAAGAGAAATTTTATTTATCGTAACCACAAAACTTACTTTAACTTCCTCTATCTACCTCTTACAAACATAGCTTCGATTTACATTATTTAAATTCTAGAAATCAATCTGATTCAAACTATACCAGACAACGCGATCAACCCGTGCGGATGCACGGGTATGTTACTAGTAGAACACAATAATAGACCCCGCTTTCTATTCCCCTCGCTCTATTGGATTTTTTCTCCTCTGCTCATCATTTCTCTCCCACTTTCTATGCAAGAATTGGTTCTTGAGGGTTCCTCCTAGAGAATGGTTCTCCATGGTGGTAAGCCATATAGACACCTCCAATGCCAACAAAATCAACAGCAGTTCTTAATAATCATTGGAGAAGCCCTTATTAATGTTGTAAAAATAGTTTACTTGATTGTCTAATGTAAAGCTCACGTACTATCTATGTGAATGACCTCTAGACACTAGTATATACACAAGAATATCTGAACTGGTCAACTTATATACTATATCCTAATGAAGTCTTGCTTTTTCCTTTTTCTTTTCATTGCATTGGTCAATACAATTGCAGAATTTGGGCGATATGGCTATGGCTGAGTTGGGAGAACATTGTCCATTGCTTAAAGAAATAGTACTCTCTCACTGCCGTCAAATAACAGATGTTGGTTTAGCCCATCTTGTAAAAAGTTGCACCATGCTAGAGTCATGCCACATGGTTTATTGCTCTGGCATAACTTCAGCTGGAGTGGCCACTGTGGTTTCTGGTTGTCCCAACATAAAAAAGGTTCTTGTTGAGAAGTGGAAGGTTAGCCAGCGAACCAAGCGCCGGGCAGGCTCTGTCATTTCCTACTTGTGTGTGGACCTTTAGACCTCCCATGGTTTATCATGTATATACATATCCTTAACCTTTATACAGTTTGATGTGTGAATATGAATAAAGCTGCAAGCCGTGGAAATCGAAGTTGGATGCATGGTTCTACTTGTTTTCACTCCAGTAGAAGTTTCGTTCCCTTAGTTAATGAGGTTTTTCTGGTACTAATAATTGTTACATGAGAGTGAGTCATGATTACTCTGTTGTAGGGTTGGCAAAAAGGTTGAATAATTAGGCTTGGTTAATTGTGTTGTTTTGATTTATGAATAAACATAGTTGAAGTCTTTTGACTCTGATATTGATGTAACGCAAAACTTGTTAAGGAAAATAATAATTGATTTTTATCAATAATTGGTTGTTTTCCGAAGAAGGGACTTTGACAGGTTTTGGTTTGTTGGGAAATTGCTTGGTTTTTCTTCAACTCCATCTTTCTTTCTATTATTGTCGCTCTACTGTTATGCTTTGCACTCACTGTGGTATTTTATCAAGAACATGGCAGGAAGCAACGAAGAGTTAACATAAATTGAAGTCCACAGAAAGAATTAGCATGGTTTTCTGAAGATTCTTTATCTGAAATCTGGATTCAAATTTCTGTTTTTTATTATTCATTGGCATTTTTTAAACTTCTTTCGCATTAGATCATTCTCGAAATACTTATCTGAATCTCTATGACTAATCAAAGGAAAAATATTAAGGGACATTAACTTTTACGCAATATTTTGAAAATCGAATTGGACATTGGTTCAAGGAGGCCTTTGAGTCATGTTCAATCGTTTTAAATCGTTTGAATCTAAGTGTATGTTTGGGAGGGGAGGGGAAGGCTTAGATAATCTTTTCTAATATGCATTTGAGATTTTAAAAAAGTAAAAGAATAACATGATAGATAACAATATAACAATTTTAGTCACATTTCATTTATGTTTATTGACATTTTATAGCTTATTCAATTTAAATTTGAAAAATAAGCCTTCACCTCCCTTCTCCTCTCAAAACCCCCTTCCAAACATACCCTAAATAAAATTGTGATCAAACTGTTGAAATGATTGAATCGTAGACAATGTCGGGTCATGATTTAATCGGTGGAACCCGCTTGGTTCATTTGATTTTTAAAACATTGCTTTTACGTAACTTTAGCTCGGCACATCTTTAAGCCTTTTATTCTTTTGAATGAACATGTAATATTGGTATGTCACGGTACTCTTAATTTTTGTATGTAATATTAACATAGTAGAACTCAATCAGCAAGGGTTGGTTCGAGTGGTAACCGGTTCAGATCTCACCTTAAGGTTTTGAGTTCGAACAGCTCAATAATATTGTAAAATCACATTAAAAGGCATATTTATTTAATTCATGATTACATTTATTTAATAAGAATAGAGAAGTAATTTAAGAAAAATAATAAGGGTAAAAATGGCAAAAAAAAGTGAGATGTTATCCGCTATCCGCTAGCGTTTGAAAAAACACTACTTGAAGTAGCGTTTGAAAAAACGTTACTTGAAGTAGCGTTTGAAAAAACGTTAAACGGTACCTGAAAAATGCTAAACGCTAGTGCTTACCAAACACGTGTACTCTTCAGCCGCTAGTTTCGTCCGTTACAAAAATTATTTTCCACCTGCTAAGTTGCAAAACATTAAATTGATTGACCTTTATTTTTCACTCGTAACAAAAATTATGTAACCATTATTGCACTGATATGGAAATTACAATACATGTGGTACGTCCAATATTTTTAGTCTGAGTCATAATTTTTTATTTATTAATTTATTTAAAATAATTAGGGTTCCTACGCTTCATGTAACTGTTCAACTCCCCGCACTTTGCTACATTTCCTAAACTCTCTTCCAACCTCCACTCACCAAATCCAAGCCTCACTAATCAACAGGCTCAAAAATGTCAATCCAAATTCCAAATAGAAAAACACAGAATAATTGAGGTATTGTCCGAAATTTGGTTGAGTGATACCAGTTTTCTAGAGGATATGAGGAAGATTGAGTGGTATCCAAAAAAAATCATGGCTCAAATAAAAAAGGAGCTATGCTATTCATAGCGACAGTCAGGTTCGTGGAATTCCACGACTGTTGTAATTTCCAGCTTTTAAAAATTTGGGACCCGCATAACCCCACAAAACCCGTTGGTGAATGTTTGACTGGCCAATCAAAACGTTTTCGGGAAGCTTTTCACGAAAATCTTTCGCAACAACTAGCATTTTCCTTAAAAAAAGTCATGTTAAATATACTAAATAAGTGAATAACAGTGGAAAGATTTTTTTTAACAAAGTTGGCTGGAAAGTGAAAAAGGTCAACCACATTAATGTTTTGTAACTTAATGTTTTGCAATTTAAAGGTTTAATTTGGAGGAAAAAAGACTAACTCGTTAAAAAGAAACAATTTTAAAAAACCTTATGGACAATTTTTCCTTTTATTTTAATATTTAATATTATAAGAATTTCTTTTATACTATTTATAGTATTTTAAATAAAATATAAATTAGAAAGGAGGGGTCCTAACCCCAAAGGGTTGACTTGAATTGAGGCGTCATTCATTCACCCTAAAATTTCTATAAAATAAAAAGAAAGGATAGGCCCTTTTCGCGACTAAGGATTGGCCCTTATTACAATACATCTGCTTCAATTAACCACTAACAAAAAATTGAAAATAACTTTTTTTAATATTTTAATAATTTAATATTAAATAATCTAAAATTTACTATTTACTATAATCTGTCTATTAAAACTATTAAAATCATTCAATTTAACGGGAGCACCAACGGGAACAACAACGATAGACTAGCAATACAATTGGCAACGAAAGCGCCAACGGGAGCAGCAACGGAGTGCATATCTTATGTTATATGACATAATATCTCTCTGTTTCTAATTTCAAATTAAACTCATACATTTTGGTCATTGTTAACGTCTTATGAATAACTTACAAATTACTATCTATCTTTATGTAGACTAATAACATGCCAAAATGCTATTTAAATGTATAGATTACTAAACTTATTATAATTACAATACTATTATGACTTCATAACAATATATAAGCAATACAGTGTCACCCGTGCGGATGCACGAGTAAAATACTAATTTTACATAAAGGAGTGAGCATGTGTTTTATACTCATGACATATCAACGTTATAATGATCATATGCCATTTGTATTATATTTGTCTCTTTTCATAATCTCAGTATTAATCCTTACGGACAACTCCCTAAACAATTCTTAATAGCATACTAGAGGATTCTTGCCCCCCTACGGATTTACCATTTATGTTCCCAATTCATTAATTTATACCATGATGTTGGTTAATTTTTTTAACTCAAACTATGTTTTGGTACGGAGAGAATCTTAGCAGTGAAAAGGCTCACTGCAAAAGGCCATTGCCTCTGATGCATCATGCATGCTATACATTTTGAGACAGCTGTCAACACAATGGTAAAAAAGAACTTTACTTATTATGAATTAATACTAGTGTAACAAATTTTTACACAGTCAACTAATGAGAAAGTATGATATGTATAATTTTCAAAATAAATAGATTATAAATCATATTTTTATGATGTGTCAGTTTTTAATAGGTTAATAATGTAAAATCTTTATATACAGTCAGGAGTATACTAATTAAATAAAGATTTGAATATCATTTTTGTCCCTACAAATATAGCGATATTCAATTTTAGTCATTGTAAAAAATATCTTTCCGTTTTACTTCCTGCAATTTTTAAAATCATCACTTTTAGTCTCTCAAGTATTTTTTGTATTAAAAAATGTTGATGTTTTTTTTATTACGTGGCTGGGACTAAAATAAAAAATTAGATATATTTGTATAGACTAAAATAAAATTTTGTTATATTTGCAGGGACTAAAAAGAATCCATATCAATTTTTTAAACACGAACAACACTTTGAGGACTAAAAGAGATGGTTTTATTAATTACAAAAACTAATTAAAATAAAAAAAATTATAGGGACTAAAATGAAAACTCGCTTTACTTACTTATAGGGACAAAAATGGCATTTAAACCTTAAAATAAAAGACAAGCAAGAATACAACAGGTAGATCAAATAAAGAAAACTAGGATTCATATTAGGATTTATATTTAATAATATGAGCATGCTTGGTTTTATCATTGTTTTGAAACCAACCTAGTAGCTATTTTATTAGTAGTAGTATATCTTTACTACATCAGAAATCAAACTGAAGATCCCTGTAGTTACCACTTCATTGTTTGTCATAAAATAGTAAACGCTTACTTACTTACATAATATCATAATAATATTTGAAAGAATAATAACAGTGATTAAGAGTTCCAAGAGATAGGCAATCTTATCTTATTATATATAATTAAGATATGTGCCATGAAAAAGCCTAATTCTACTGGCCATTGGAAACTGGGTAAACAAAATCTATGGTCTCTTTTCATTATTAACACTGATATACTGAAGCTTTTTCAATGTCCAAGAGATGCCTTTCTGTAAGATAGAGTTGGACATAACTTGGACAGAAAGTTTGGAACAGAGGGAACATGATGGCCTCCACGCTGACATATCCACACCAACATACATGCTTCAATCTCTTAATCACGTTTTCAATTGCTTCAAAGGCCTCTCTTGCCTCTCTGTTTAAGTCACAATTTAAATCTCATCGTAACTCTTAACTATTTTGTTGAGAAATCTTAGCAACACTTTTTTTATGCACTCTCTTCAATAGTCGTTTTATGATTGGTTAAAAACTTAAAATTCATGTGAGTTCCACCATTTTGGAAATAATATCATTAATTTATGGAGATACACATGAATTTTAACTGATCATTGAATCCGTGTTAGAGAGAATGTGTAATAGAGAGTGTTGCTAACACTTCTCCTATGTCATTTTACATAATATTCAATTTTGTTATACATCTATGACTATGTGGTCTTTATTAATTATATGAGGTAGTTATAACTTATATGTATATGATTTTCCTCTTCAACTAGCCGGTAGTTTGTTGCAATTTTTAATTTCCTTTGTATATTAAAAACAATCGATTTTTTTAGCGAAAATTAGGGAAGTCTAGTTAAAACTTTTTGATTAAAACCTTTTGGTTACTGCGTTATTGGTGCGCACCGGCTTTGCCACACCTAAGATTCGAACTTGAGACTTTGGGGTGTGATCCGAGCCTAGTTACCAGTGGCAGATCTGTTTGTATTTTAGGGGGTGCATTTGAACCCCTTGAAAAATAAAAATCTTGGTTAATTTATACCCCTGTATAATTTTTATTTTGAACCCCGAGTTTTAAGATTTGCACCTAAATATCTCTTCTTTCAGTTTTGATAGTTAAATAAAGACTAAACTCTTATTTTAGTTCTTGAACTTACACCATCTCTTTTACTTGATCCCTAAATTGTATAAAATAATAAATAGTTTCAATAGTTTGTGAACTCTATCAAATTAGTTTCTAAAATTTAAGAAATTTGTCTCATCAGTTTCTTTAAGGGACTAGGGATGTATGCAAGTTAATCTAATTGGGGGCATTTTCCCCCACTTGAAAAATTATTTAGTTTAGAAGTATATATAATATATTTATTTTGCCCCCCAAAAAAATAGGAGTTACTCCCATAAGATAATTTTTTAAATTAAAAGTAGAAATTCACAAGAAATAAATAAAAAAGAATAAGTTGATACTAATTTTATTTTAATTTTATTTTTTTAGCAATGTAATTTATAAAAATTTAGATATTTTAAGTTTAGCGATGTAATTTACAATATTTTTAATAAATTATTATAGATTACTTTTTACCCCCAGTAGTTAAAACTTCTGGATCCGTCACTGTAAGGGACTACTTACAAAATTTTGAAAATTAATTTAACAAACGTCATATACTAAATAAGAGAATAAATGTAAACTTAGAGACTAACTTTGGGATTACTTTTAAAAAAGTTTAGAGTTAAATAGTTTGGTTTGGAAAGGAATTCTCAACAATCCTATAAAGCGGCAATTTTGATGTTGCACCCCCTTACTCAGAGTCTTGGGTTTGCCACTGTCAGTTACCACTTGGACCAATTCTTATTGTTGAACCCAAATTTAATATGCTTACAATGTTATGAAAAATACAATAATTTTTCAATCAAATTTTTATTAATCCCCCCTCCCCCTCTCTCTCCTAGAGTGTGGAGCAAGTGTGCAAAACGACATTCAAGTTAAGGTGAATTATTAGTAGTAGTAGCATATCCACCTACTAAATCCAGTTGGGAAATTCGTCAAGTATGACACCATATTTATGCGGCATTTCCTCGGCAATTCACTAGTGACTATTGACTAGTGTAAGCGGTTGTAGACGTGAGGTGACGCATAAGCGGTTGTAGAAACAAATCAAAAACATGAGAGCTAACATATAATCTTGACGCCCGAGTTAGAGCATGGGCTGCAAGATTTGCTTGCCTTCTAACAAAGCTAACCTGAAAGCTTGTAACATTAGTGAATAAATCCCTACATTTGGAGATCAGCACACCAAACTCGGTATTCGGTAAAGGGTTTGTCATCAAGTCATTTACAACTGGAAGATAATCCAGCTCTATGGAAACAGAAGTTAGCCCCAATTCCTCCAACCAGAGTAAGGTTTGTCAAAGTCCCATAGCCTCCACCTCTTGAAGTGTTGGAACGCCTGTTAACCACATTGTCTTGCCTATATAGAAATTGCCCGCAGAAGATCGAATACACACTCTTATGCCATACTTGTTCTCAGAATTAAACAAAAGCTGCATCATTAATGTTTACATTTGAGTGTACCCTCGCATGGTTTTTCCCAGCAAATCTCCATAACTCGCTATTGTCCATTAACGCCTTCTGCAGTAGCCGTCTTTGTGCTAAATACCTAAAATTTGTATCAAAGAATCTTTGGTTATAAAGGAGGGTGATTATGTGTATCTAGTTTTTTGGTGGTCATAATTGATTTTGAGTGAATTAAACTTTGTAAAAGTGACTATATTTGCGAATAAGTGAGTTGAATAATTTATGAAAAAAGTAAGTGAGTTGAATAATTTATGAAAAAAGTGAGTTGAACTATAACTTTAAGGCTCATGTCTGGCAAGTTATATCTGCTAGCTTATAGCGGATTTAACTAGCGAATAGCCGATGAAAAAAAAATTAGAAGTGTTTGGCAAGCAAGCGGTTAGCGATTTTGGGGTAGCTTTTAGTGTTTTTTGAAACACTATTTCAAACAGCGTTTGAGATTATAGCTTATAGCGTCTCATTTTTTTAGTCCTTTTTACACTTATTATTTTTATGATATTCCTTGTTTCTCCTTAACAAAGTAAAATAATTTTTTTTATATCCATCATAATAATAATAATAATAATATGTCACATGTTTTTCATTGTAATAGAGATAGGCAAATTAATTGTACAGAATTGTACCAATTGTAATTCACTTGTATAGTTGTAACTGCACTGCACAGTAGGCAATTCAGTTACACATTGTAACAGAGTATAAATGCTGCATCTTCAACATCTATCAATGCATTGTACAGAATATTCATTCAGTTGCATTCTGTTACTTTCCCAATATGGTATCATTCGCTTCACCACCGATTCTTGGGCGTTCCTCTTCATCTTGCTTCCGCTAATCTCATCGCCTCTTCATCTAAGCTTCAACAATGGCGTCTACACCTGATGAGTCGGTTACGGTGTCTCAATCACCGTCGCAAACACCTTCAATCTTTCAACAGAATTCCAACACAACTCTTCGCAATTCATCACTGGTCCAAAGCTTAGCACCAAGCTGGACGAGAAGAACTTTCTGATCTGGAATCAACAAGTTGAAGGCGTCGTTGCGACGCATCGTCTCCACCGTTTCCTCGTCAACCCTAAAATACCAAATCAGTTCGATTCAAGTGAAGATCGCGCCATCAACAAAGTTTCTGAAGCTTACGATCAGTGGTTTGTTCAAGATCAGGCTCTCTACACATGGCTGCTATCTACATTCTCCGACGTGATGCTCCCCCGTGTCCTTGATTGTCGCCATGCGTATCAAGTTTGGGATACGATTCACAATCATTTCACTACGCATCTCCGTGCGAAGACTCGTCAATTGCAAGCTGAACTGAAGAGCACAAAGAAAGGGAATCAGAGCATCAACAAATTCATCACTCGAATTCGGGCCCTAGCAAGCTCTCTTGCGGCGAGTGGAGATCGAGTCTCTGATCGTGATATCGTTGATGTTGTTCTCGACGGTCTACCTGAAGAATAAAACTCGTTGATTCTCTTTGCCTTCGCAAAACCTGACAACCTTGATCTCACTGAAATGGAGTCTCTGCTTCTAGTTTAGGAAGCACAGCTTGACAAATTTCGTCAGGAACTAGCAACTCCTCCTATCTCTGCTAATGTTGTTCACAGCACCGCTCGTGGAGCTCACACTGGTGGACGATTTGGTGGACGCTTTGGCCGTGGGCGCTTTGGTCGTGGACGCGGCCGTGGTCGTGGTCGTGGACCACCTTCTGGTGACAGACCTATCTGTCAAGTTTGCAACAAAGCAGGACACACTGCGCTGACATGATGGTACAGATATGATGAGGGTTTTGAGCCACAGGAGCCTGCACATCAAGCCAATGCTTCTAATCAGAGTTCTGCTTCTCAGGCTCCATCTTTTGAACCTGCTTCAACATCCAACACAAACACAGTTCCTCGAGCTTTGGCTGCATACACATCCTTTGATCCAAATGCTGCAGAGATCTTCACAGTTCCTCCTGATGTAAGTCAAGGTTGGTTCCCTGACACTTGTGCTTCACTTAATTTTACCTCAATATCACAATACCTTCACACTAGTGCACCTTATAAAGGCAACAAACATATCTACATGGGTGATGGTCACCCTATAGCCATTAAAGCTGTTGGTACAACAAAATTGTACTCTAAACACCAACCTAACTTAACTTTCACCCTTAATAACCTGTTGCTAGTTCCCAATCTCACACGTAACTTGATATCCGTAGGCCAATTCACTCTTGATAACAATGTTTTTGTTGAGTTTCACCCATTTAGTTGTCTTGTTAAATCCCAGGTCTCTAAACAGGTTCTTCTCAAGGGCTTTAGAGGTGTTGATGGTCTTTACTTTGTGCCATCCCTTGCTGCTGTCACTCAAGCTCAAGTTCCTGTCTCACTTTCTGCAAATATTTCCTCTTCTTCTAGTTCAGTGAGTCTTATACCATCTACTAATACTGTCACTAGTAATGTAAACAACTATACTGTGTGGCAGTTGGCACCATAGGCTGGGCCATACTAATAATAAAGCTATACAATCTGTTTTGCATAAATGTAATGTCTCATCATCAATAAATAACTCATTTGAATTGTGTAAGTCATGTGCTGTTGGTAAATCACATAGAACTCACTCACCACTGTCATACCCTAATTTTGTCCGACTGATTGAAAAATCCATAAAATGTTTTTATTCTCGTCGTTTTAATCGTGCGCCGCAGGTCTTTAACGCTCAACGTGTGACATTTATTTTGATACTTGTTTTTTGTTGATATTATAGTGTTTGTTATTAGATTAGCTTATTATCATAAAATGTAAAAAAATATAAAACATAATTGAAACACATCAAGGTGAATAGCCAAAATCCCTTTTATTACATAATCAAGTCTTTTTACACATATAAACAAAAAAGCAAAAAGATGTAAATAGTACAAAAAATTAAAATACAAAATTCAAAAAAAATAATCAAGAGGGGGCAGGTTTGCCCTAGCTAGGGTTTCTCATTGGCTGCCATTTGATTCTTTGTCCTTCCTTTGACTGTCCTTCCTCCAAGCCAGCTATTGTCCTTTGCCCATTCAAATTATGCTGTCCTTGCACCCAAAAATTGCCAGCCAGCTGCTGTCCTTTCTATCCTCACCTCATCACCCCAAATTTGCCCTAATTGCTGTCCTCACCAATTCACCTATAAAAGCCCAGCAATAATGAACAGTAAAGAGGACCAGAAACCGAGACCAAAACTTAAGAAATCAAAAAAGAAAGGCAAAAAAAAAGAACTGTAAGCTCTGCCTTCCTGTGGTGGTCACCACCGTGACCACCCAAAGCCACCCCCTCATAGCCAGAACCCCCACACCACCGTAAACCATCACACTCTCACAACCAAACAATCCTCAAATACCCCACTCTCACGGCACAAGCCACCACCTCCACCACACCTCCATCATCAAACAACCAAAACCGTCCCCAAGCACCACCCAGCTTTCCCTCTCACCTCGCAATCACCAACGACCACCCTCCCTTCAGCCTCACCTTCGCTCTCTCACCATCCTCCACTTTCTCACTCACTCGTTTCTCCATCGTAACTGCCCCCACGACCATCGTTCCCTTCTCACAACCACCATCCCACAACTACACAGCAACCACCCTCACAACCACAACATCAACCTAATAGCCACCACCCCTTCTACGGCCAACAACCCCCGCACCGCCGTCGACCACCGTAGCCAATCAAAGCCACAATCAACCATCGACAAGCTCCCCCATCCACCACGGTTTCACACCCTCGCACCCAACAACCCCGAACGGCCACCACCACCAAAAGTCCTCACCGTCATCCCCACCTTCAAAACAGCCTAACCACCGCAACCAACAAACTCACACAACACAAACCTAAAAAAGAAAAAAAAAACAGAAGATCTGTGAGAGCCAGAAGGAGAAGAAAGGATTAGAACAAAAAAAAAACATAGAACTCACCAGCAGATTCCGGCCACCGTGAACGGTGGCCTTTAGCCGTGAGCCATCAAAGTCGCCGCCGTCTTCTCGTTTTCTCCCCTCCACCACCGCGTCAGTACCAGCACGAACATCCCCCACCGTCGTTGTTTCCACCGTCGCCGGTCACCACGCGTCGTCATCGTCCCCTTCGCTCTCCCTGTCTTTCCCTCACTGCGAACCAATAAGCCCCGCCGCACCAACGACGAACCACCACACCTCCACGGTTCTGCCATGGCGTTCGTCGCCGTCACTGTCGCACCCCCACTGCTGTTGGCGCCGTCGCCATCTCTCTCACGATCGCTTCTCTCCCTCGCTCGTTTTCTCTCTCTCTGTGCGCGGCGCTGAGAGGTATTTAGAAATTAGGGTTTCCCCAAATCTGATCTTGCCTTTTATATATCTCTTTTCTCTTATTTTGTTTATTTTGTTTAATTAAAAATGTTTAAATTCAGATTACTATTCCCACCCATTTTTTGTCAATACAGTGCCCCTGTCCATGAATCTGTTCGCAGAATATTTTGTTAAAAGCCCATCGACCAAAAAACTGGTCTATTGCCAGTTACACACCCTTTTAATAATACTGCACCCCTGCAGCTAATCACACCTCCCTCATTCTAGTTTTACAACTTGCTATATTTTGCCTACTTTAATCAATCAAAAATCGTTTTCTTACAAATAAAAATACCAAACAAACAAACTTTTTTACTTAGAACTACGTAGCCTTTGATTCTCCACCCGGAGATACGTAGGAGCAGGACCACGCCCCTTGTCAAGCGCAAAAATAAACAATTTCCATTACCTTTCTTTCTTAATTCCCTTTTTACAAAAAACCACAAAATATGAATAGGGGACTAAGTCGACTGTACAGTCGGGTTAGGCTGCTTTTTAGGCCACTAATGAACCGTTACGGATCAGGTTCTAAAATCCCTATTTGAAATAAATAATTTCTAAAAAAAAAATACAAACACATCTCTTTCATTTCGAAAAATCCAAAATCTTATTTTCAAAGTAGGGGATTAAATCGGTCGTACGGCCGGACTAGTCATCGTTTTAGGATAAGTGAACTGTGGTCCTTCAAAGCCCCAGCGCTCCTTCAGCCCTCAGCGGCCCTTCAGAGCCCCAGCACTCCTTCAGACCCCCAGTGGTCCTTCAACACAGTTCACACAGTCCTAAAACCCCTATATTAAAAAACACCAACCAATAAACATTTTCTAACCAAGAACTACGTGCGATTTGATTCTCTACCAGGAGATACGTAGGACCAGAGGGCGGCCGACCTCTGTCAATTGCACTAATAAAAAACCTTTTTTATTCTTTTCCTAAATAATCATTTTCTTAAATAAAATATCAATTATTTTCTTTCTTTTTTAATTCACAATAAAAGGGTAAAAATAAACTTTTTCAAAATTAATAATCTTTCCTACAACTAATTAGCAGGTAACCTTCCTTAGGAAGGATGTCGTGGGGTGCTAATACCTTCCCCACGCATAACCGGCTCCCGAACCCATATCTGGTCTCAAGGACCCTTATCCATTTCAAAAGGGATTTTCCAATGTTTGCCCTTAAACTAAACTTTGGTGGCGGCTTCATTTTTGAACCTTCGAGGAATCCTCGCCCGGATTTTTCGGTCGCTACAACCACCATCCACTACACAACATCGCATATACCTTTTGAGCTTGTACACACTGGTCTTTGGGGTCCTTCTCCCTCCCCCTCTAGCTGTGGATACTTATATTATATAGCCTTTGTTGATGCTTGTACCAAATATACATGGATGTATCTTCTTAGACACAAGTCTGATGCCATTCAGGCCCTAACCCAATTCCTTAACTTAGTCCAAACTCAGTATAATACTACTGTCAAGGCCATTCAATCAGATAATGGGGGAGAGTTCCTACCTTTCACTAAATACTTAACCAACCTAGGGATCCAACATAGGTTCACTTGCCCTTATACCTGTCACCAAAATGGCACAGTAGAACGCAAACATCAGCAAATACTATCCCAATTCATTACTGGGACCACAGCTTTACCACTGCTGTGTATCTCATCAATAGACTTCCAACCTCAGCCCTTTCCTCTTTCATTTCTCCCTATGAAGCTCTTCACAAGTCTACATCAGACTATACGTCTCTTAGGTCATTTGGATGCACTTGTTTTCCTCTTCTCACTCCTTACAACAAAAACAAACTTCAGTTTCATAGTCAAGAGTGCATTAATTTAGGTCCTTCTCCCCATGACAAGGGTTTCAAGTGTCTAACTTCAAATGGTCGTATCTACATCTCCAAAGATGTCACATTCCATGAAAATTCCTTTCCCTATCCTACATTGTTTCCCTCTACAATACCTAAGCCTTGTACTTCACAAGAGTCACCTTCTTCTATTCCTATCTTAGCACCTCAACAATCAACTTCCATAGAAACCATTTCTCTTGAGTTCACTACTTCTCAAGCAATAGTCCCCCCACTCTCAATACTGACCTTGTTCCCGTAGTTTCTGTCCCTCCACCAGAACCTATTTCTCCACAACCTCAACAAGATTCTATTCCAACCACAGAGTCTTCTCCTGTCACAGACCCAATTACCTCATCCTCTACTGAACCCAATCCACCTTCTCCACCAAATGTCCACCCAATGTTAACTAGATCCAAAACTGGAAATCTAAAACCAAGACTGTTTGTTGCCCTTATAGAACCAACCTCTGTGAAGCAGGCTCTATCTCACCCTCACTGGCTTGAAGCCATGCAACAAGAGTATGATGCCCTCATGAGAAACAATACCTGGACTCTCACCTCCCTCCTTCCTAATAGAAAGTCCATTGGTTGTAAATGGGTATATAGAATCAAAGAGAACCCTGATGGTTCTATAAACAAGTACAAAGCTCGCTTGGTGGCAAAGGGGTACATTCAACAAGCTGGTCAAGACTATGGAGAGACCTATTCCCCTATAGTTAAACCCACAACCATTAGAATCATCCTCACCTTAGCTCTAACTTACAAATGGGATATTCAGCAAATTGATATTAATAATGCCTTCATCAATGGCCATTTGAAAGAAGACATCTATATGCAAAAACCACCTGGTTTTGTATGCTCTGACAAGTCTCTAGTGTGTAAGCTAAACAGGTCTCTGTATGGCTTGAAACAGGCACCACAGTCCTGGTATGAAACTTTGCATAAATCTCTCATTCAGTTTGGCTTCAAACACAGTCAGTGTGATCATTCACTGTTTGTGCTCAACTCCAAGGGTAGCCATCTGTATGCTCTCGTATATGTGGATGATATTCTCATCACAGGTTTCTCTCCTCAACTCATACAGGATTTGATCACTAAGTTGAATCACCAGTTTGCCTTAAAACACTTGGGCAGACCTGAATATTTTTTTGGGACTTGAAGTGAAGTACTTATCTGATGGTTCTTTGCTTCTCACTCAGTCCAAGTATATTCAAGACTTACTTGCTAGTGCAAATATGCTTCACCGGAGTGCTATGTCCACACCAATGGTGGCTAACTGTAAGCTCGATCGTTTTGGCACTGAAAAATTACCTAATCCTGCTCAATATAGATCAATTGTGGGAGCTCTTCAGTACAAAACTCTCACAAGGCCAGAACTTGCATACAGTGTTAACAAAGTATGCCAATTCCCTTTCTCAACCTCTTGACAGCCATTGGAGAGCAGTCAAAAGGATCTTGAGATATCTCAGTGGTACTCAAGCCTTTGGCTTGCTGTTACAGCCAGCACCACCTGATACTGCTTTTTCTCTCAGAGTTTACTATGATTCTGGCTGGGCTAGTGACCCAGATGACAGGCGCTCCACATCAGGATCCTGCCTCTTCTTTGGTCAAAATATAGTCTCCTGGAGCTCAAAGAAGCAATCTCTTGTTGCAAGATCAAGTGCGGTGGCAGAATACAGAAGCATGGCCAATGCTACAGCTGATCTTCTTTGGGTTCAATCTTTGCTGGTAAAACTTCAAATCTCTACACAGTCTCCTCTTCTCTTATGTGACAATCTCAGTGCAGTTCATCTCTCCCATAATCCCATTCTCCATGCAAGAACAAAACACTTGGAGCTTGATATTCATTTTGTAAGGGAAAAAGTTGCAGCTAAGAAACTTTCTGTACAACATGTTTCTAGCAATTTCCAGTTAGCAGATGCTTTGACAAAACCACTGCCTGCAGTAACTTTCACTGATCTGAGATACAAACTCAAAATTTTCAAGCACACTAGACAACATTTGGGTTTGTAGGGGGGGTAATAGAGATAGGAAAATTAATTGTACAGAATTGTACCAATTGTAATTCACTTGTATAGTTGTAACTGCACTGAACAGTAGGCAATTCAGTTACACATTGTAACAGAGTATAAATGTTGTATCTTCAACATCTATCAATGCATTGTACAGAATATTCATTCAGTTGCATTCTTTTACTTTCCCAATACATTGCATGTATATCACCTATGTCACATCATCTTATGTTTGTTGCTTATACCTTTTATTCCTTTCCTTTCTATTTGGTTAACTTTTTTTTCTTTCACACACACAATTTTTTTTATCAGTACACACGCATATAAAATATACTTTAAAGCGATGAATTACACTATTAAAATAAATAATTAGTTGATAATAAATAAATACATTAGTTTAGTTATCAAGAAAATAAATAAATTAGACCATCATGAATTTTAAATAAAAAAAATAAATTAGAATTTCAAGTAAATGTATAAATTAGGCAATTAAAACATAAATTAAAAAATTAATCTATATATATATATATATATATATCTTAATAGTTAGTTTAATTATCATGAATGTATAGCAAAGTAATTTATACATATTTTAACACATTTTATCTTTTTTGACTCAATTTTAACATATTTCATATTGATTAAATAAATCTAAATATTAATTAAACATGTCCTTTTATGTCATTTTATATTTATTAGCTAGTTCAACCGCTAATTTTACCAAACACAATTGATTTACCATCAACTAGCTTATCCGTTTTCTGCTAGCTTATCCGCTATCCGTTATCAACTCATCAGCTATTCGCTAGCTTATCCGCTATCCGCTATTTTTTGCCAACCAGAACCTAAGTTAAGAATCATCTTTAGAGGCAAAAGTTTTAAGTCTCCGCTTTAAGTTAGAATCCATCCTAAAAGTAAAATCAGTTCTACTCGATAACACTCATATATGTTAAAATCAATCTTATGTCTTCAAAATCCGGTTTTGCGGCTAACAAGAACGAATCCATACATGCACTATATAAAATTCATCTTTTATGAAGGGGTACACTTTAAAAACTACAAATGGAGATTATAATCATTAAGTGCTTGTTTGGTTACGCTTTAAAAGCCATGATACAAAAGTTTACACATTCGGAAGCAATTTTATTAGTATTTATAAGTATTTGGTCATCTGTTTCCAACTCAATTTTGTCTCCAAAATCAATTCTTAGTAGATGCTAGAAAGAATGGCTTTTATGTTGATCGGCAAGAATTGATTTTGTATTCTAATTATGGAGGATTGGCTCTTTTTGCTAACAACCAATACTAAAAAGAACATTCGCACATGAATTAGCTTCACGATGCACGTGCACAAAGCGAACCTCCCAGAGCAATTGAAGGAGTTTATGGATCTCTCTAACAATGTTTTCTCTCACAACACGCCCAACCACATTACTAGAAATAATATGTGAAAAAACATCAACCTGAACCACCAATCTAGAGATACCTCTCTTACGACATAGATTCAAGCCTTCCTAGGCACCCCACAACTCAACTTCAAATGCACGTTTCAAAGGCACTAGTGCAATTTCCAATCCTCTTAGAGAAACCTTAGATCCACCGACCCCATTGGTCCTGAACCAAACCACCACACTCAGCCAAACCAATGTTGGTCGTGTAAGCACCATCAATGTTGAGACTAATCCAATCGATTGGAGGTGGGTTCCAACGCACATCCACCAAAGACCTAGCCACCAGAGACACTAACCCATCAAATTAAGCACTAGAGCATATCTATAATTAGAAGTTTGGCGCAAAATGACCCTCCACGGATGGAGAGATCTAATGAAGGGAGAATCATGACTCTCTTTATTCTTATATGTCCATAAAGAATGACAGGTTATGACCCAAATACCACACTAATCTCAGGAGCCCAAGGCCACCAACAAAAAAAATTAACTCGATCTCTTTTTAGGTTTAACTAAAGCAAGCCAAACTGGAGAGGCATTCAGACAGTCCCTTAAAACATGCATGGTGCTCTCAACTTCATTATTACAGTGGCTACAATAAGGTTCGCCAGTATGTTTACTCTTGTTTAAGAAGTAGATCATGAACAACAACTCACATAAAACTACGAGTTCTTTTAAGAGCTGATAATTTTCACACCTTTCTCCAGATCTCAATGCTTCTCAAGGCAGAAGGTGAGTCGAACAAGGCATAAGTGTTTGATACAAAAAAATTACCACGAGAGTTATCTGGCCAATTCCTCACGTTATCCTCATAATCAACCCTTAATGGGGGAAGGACTTGAATACTGGACACAATATGGGGGGAAAGAAACTAATGAAGGAGACTCACATTCTAATCACGATCCATACCAATCAAATCACACGCTTTGGAATCCAACAATTCCGCAGGCAGACTAGGAATTAAATCAATGAACTTACACTTTGATGAAATTCAATTATCCTTTCAAGCAGAGATAGAAGAACCATCCCCAATAACCTAAAAGCTAAAGTCATCAATTTTAGGGAGTATTTTTGACAATCCGCTTCTAAAGATAAGAATCAAAAGTCGTAGCCATAAACTCATGCTCTTCGAGCCGTACATTACTATATTTATCCATAAGCAGTTCTAAGTTTGTTGTTACACACTACACACTTATAATTTGATTTAATTTAATTATTAAATTTTCAATACTAACGCTTCATCTACTATCTATCTATATCATTAACCTACTACCAAAATACCAATCTTACAATTTTTCCAACTAAACAATTTTAGGATATTTATGTAATTTCACTTTTTCACTCTCTCTCACATATTTTTTCAAACTTTTTCACTCCCTCACACTTTTTTCAAACTTTTTCACTTTTTCA
Organism: Astragalus membranaceus; assembly: GCA_039519185.1. Lineage (NCBI taxonomy): Eukaryota > Viridiplantae > Streptophyta > Magnoliopsida > Fabales > Fabaceae > Astragalus > Astragalus membranaceus. The sequence goes on along the minus strand of CM076851.1, from coordinate 18,200,594 downwards.
CTCTCTCTCATATACTTTTTCACTGTTTCTCACACATTTTTTTCACTCCCTCCTCCTCTTTCTTCCTCTAACTCTATCTCATTTTTCTATTTTTCACAATATATCTACTTTAATTTCATCTACATCACTACATGTCTCCATTTTTTTAATATTCTATTTTTTCTTCGTCAATAAGTTTTATTTAGTCTCTACGGGAAATATTACAATTTGTAAAATTTGAAACTTTACTACAAATTTGTTTTCTAATCTCTACAGGAAATATTACTTACTCATATATTTTGTCAAATTTTTCAATTTTTCTCACACATTTTTTCACTCTCTCCTCCTCTTTCCTCCTCTAACTCTATCTCATTTATCTATTATTCACAATATATATATATATATATATATATATATATATATATATATATATATACACTTTAATTTTATATATATATATATATACACTTTAATTTCATCTACATGTCTCCTTCATTTTTAATATTCCATTTTTCTCTATCAGTAAGTTTTATTTAGTCCACGAGAAATATTACAATTTGGAAATTTTGAAACTTTAATACAATTTTGTTTTCTAATCTCTACGGGAAATATTACATATTGTTGGTAAATGTTCACGGGGTAATGTTCGTACTAACTCAATTAAATTAGTCTAATGTTCACGGGGTAATTTGAAACTTTAAATTAGTCTTGATTTTCACGGGATAATGTTCAGACTAATTAAATTAAGCGTAAGTCTATTAATAAAAATAACACGACAACACCCGTGTGTATGCACGGGTATACTACTTCATGTATCGTAAAATCTGTGCATGCAAACAAGTATGGCGGCTAAAGCCCACTTGTCCTTGCCAACTGATGGCACGATCTGTTGTTGTAGTTGTCAGCTTTGTCATTTAAGTCTCGCTATTATTAGCTTATCTACCGGTATCCGTTTTTGGTTATAGAACTGGGCTGTCCCCGTGGATCCGGTTTGTGTTGTGGGCCAAGTCATGCAAGTCCCATATGTGATTTGTTTTTGGATTGTGGATCCGTTTGCTGTTTGCCCTTAGGGTGCTTGGTTTGGGCCTGGCCCGTCTAATGAAATCAATGCATTCTTGACAAAAAAAAAGGGGTTGAGTGGGGACAAAATGTCCCTCAGTCTCATTAACACATGATACAAATTAAGATGGAGTGGACCATGGTGTGCCATCAAGTTTTGAGACACGTGCTAGATATGTGTACCCTTGTAGGGTCTTCCAAGGGGAGGCACATATATAGTGGGACCAATCATGGGAATGAGAATGAAGATATGAGTGTGATGTGGCTTGTATATGGGACGTGGTTTAGAAAGGTGGCTATACTTTTAGTGGGGCCTAACTTTAGGTTTAAGGAGGTTCTGTACTGTAATCTAAGATGGCTGAGATTTTGCTTGAAACTATAGATATAGATGTATAAAAAGATGGGGGGATTTCTTTTGAGAGTTATTTTGACACTTTTGAAACAAGATTTGATTCGGCATAGTGGTTGACTATTTTTATATTTTTTCTATATGTGAATCTGTGATAGATATGCAAGGGAGACTATTTGTGTTTGTGTGTGTGGTTTGGTTATTTTGGCTTGCGTGTGAGATAGTGTTAGTTTGGTAGTACGCGTGCATTGCAAAGAGGTGGATATTCAATATTGTGCTCATAATGGATTGGTGGCTTGCCACCCACAACCGTAAGATTTATACTGCATCATTTCTACTTCTTAAAACTGCAAAAATTTTATTATCAAGTGTTTGCCGAATACGACGAACAGTCGAATGTACTCTTGTGAGCGAAATTGAAGTTAGTCAATTTTGAACTAGTCGATTGATCATAAGAGCCGAATCCAAGAACTTGTTATTAGATGATGAAATGATAAAAATAAGGTTCATATTTTTCCAAATCGGGAGAGCGGTACACTCGTGTTTAGCCAAGTTCGAATTTAAACAATAACTTTCTATCAAGAACTATGTAACCTTTGATTTTTTCATCACACCATGAGATATGTATGAGTAGGGACCATTAATGTCAAGTGCAAAAATAGTTTTCGAGATATTATTTCTGTTCTGTACCTTGCAGTGCTGGGTGGATTGCAGTTGGTAAGTCACCTGCTGCCTGGCCGGAGGTTAGTGCGAGCCCGGGAGGGCTACCTGCGAAGCCACTCCGACGCTGTCAGTATTGAGAATAGATGAGTGATTTTTCTAGGAATGAGAATGTACCTATTTATGGCAATGTGAGCCAGTATTTATAGGAAATCGTGCCCGTTGTAAGCCGTCGGATCAATAGAGTGGATCTGAGTCATCCAAGTATGAGAGTCATAAGTGGACTTGTATATTATGGACATGGATCAAATTGATTAGGCCAATCCATGTCCAATTGCTGAACGGGCCTCTTGGTCCTGTCCAGAACAATTTCTATTATTCTAGAAATAATTTCTTTTACATTAGCCAATAATCACAAAATTATCAAATAAATAAATAAAAATGCATATTTTTAAAGATAACATAATATTACACAATTACTTAGTGGTGATTTTTTAGAAAGGATGTCGTTGTAAATACATTTCCAGCGTGTAATTGACTCTCGAACCTAAATATGGTTTCAAGGACTATTTTTCATTAAAAAAAGATTTTTCAATGTTTTTCCTAACAAAGTCTACTACTATTAAGAATCACTTCAACAATTTTGGTCACCGATAGTGATTATTCGATGACAATTGGTGTTGAACTGTTGTCGATGTAAACGTGGCGTCAATTTACATGGCGATGAACTGCTGCTTATATTAGTAAGTAAACCATCTATTTGAAGTCATTTTGAGGTGATTTAGTGCATGCAATTTTTTAATTAGCAAGCTCTACAAATTGATGTATCGACCCATAAATTTTGTGCATTCCCCATTAAACCCTAAATTTTGCAACGTTTTTTTTTCATTTCCCATGGTTTTTTAACTAGCCAGCTAGTTCCCTGCTGAGGTTTCCATGAGTTTTCCCCAAGCCCTGTTCTTAGAGCCTAGAGGCTAAAGCGTCAGTCTCTGGATTCACTTTTGGGAGATTCGGAAGTGATCTCAAAGACATATAATTGATTCTGACATGTTTGGGTGTCTTTGAGTAGAATTGTTTTTGCCTTGAGAATTTATTCTAAATTGAATTTGATTTAAGGTTTTGTCTTTAAATGTGATTTTTACACTGAAATTTATTACTCAACTCACTTTTACGCAAATATATTCAAGTATAAATCACTTTCCATTCAAGTTACATTTAATCAAAATCAATTTTACAAAATCAACTCGATCAAAATAATCTTCGCCACCATAAAATCAAATACGCAATTGAGTCCCCTATTTCTATCATTTTGTTCTAGTGTACCGGCTTTAATTCGTATAATTCCCTTTTCATTATAAATAACACATTTTACTCTAATCATACTAATTAAGCGGTAGCCTTTGCATTGTTGGTTTAGGTTGAATTTCTAATATAGTTTTCACAATATATATACTCGTAAATTGAAAGAGAAGGAGGAGGCCACCTACATGATGGAGAAGTTAGCTCTAGATGTGTCGGCATAGACAAGCTTCCAAATCTTCCTATAAAAGACCATCAAAGCCACTAATTACTCCCTTCATAACTACTAAAAGTAGTTAAACATTATAATGCAGATCAACTTTATGTCCAAATAGGTTAGAAGAGTAAAGGTTTAGTTAAAACTTAAAAGCAGAATTGCAAACTGATCAACACATACACAAGTAGTCAGAAGTCAGAACAGAATCATATGTATGCATATGATGGTATTAAAAAAGGTGAACTTTCATATATTTTATATTTTAATTTTTTTATAAGAAAGAGTGAAGTTTCATGGTATAACATGCATGATGATGAATATTTGGAGTACACAAAGAATCCTTTTAGTTTAGATGCTGACATAGTGACATGGTAAACAAACAAGTGTGCATGCAAGATTTTGGGGAGTCCGGAGGAGCATCGAGAGCAACAACGAGTTAGATCACCAAGAGACTTGGATACCACATATATGGGTCCCATCTCTTAAATATCTTGCTCCTCTATCAAGCCGAACCATAACTTTGATACCACTTGCTTGGAAGTATGGGGAGCGGGAGCAACAATGAGCTAGCCAATTATTAGGACTATCAAGAGACTTTGACGCTACATCTCTACCTAAAACCTTAAGACAATGAGTATATGGTCATCTCTCTTATATATTCTTCATTCTCATTCCTAACCGATATGAAACTAATCATTCACGGTTGAATTCCCAACACGAGATTTGATAAATATACAGCAAACAAATCGATAAAATAATGATAATGCCACATTGCTACATGAAATTGCATGAAGAATAAAAATGATGTTGATGCTTTTCATTTCACGTTCGGGCCTTCCTAATTCAAGGATATATTCTCATTATTTACTTGCCACGCCTGATTTCTTTATTGTTGGTTTTTCCGTTTGGTTCTTTCTGCAAAATAATTAATTATTATTCCAACTCAAGAACACGATCTTGACCACACAATTCGGCTAAAGTATGCATACGTCTATGATTAGTGGCGGATCAAGGACCCTGGGTCGGGGGTGCGGGGGTGCAAAAACTTTTACACACATGCATCACTAAACATGTAATAAAAATAAGACTTTAATATGTTTAAATAGATTTAAATACATAAATTACACCCCTGATAATTGTCCTCTAAAGCGATTTCATATTTTGAAATCATTAAACTGGTGTATCCCTCATTCGGTTAGTAATTGTGTGAGTGTGGTGCATTGCTAGTGCAAAACTAAGGACTTGGGTGCAAAAAAAAATGTTTCAGAGTGTGCAAAATATTTTTTAATAAATGTATTGGTGCTAATTTTATTTTTTCATGGTGTGCGGTTGACTCTCCTGAGTTAGGGGTGGATCCCCCATTATCTGCGACTAAATAGCAACGGTAGATCCGTCTTATTTCAGAATGAATTAGAGTTTCAGTGTTACAATTAGTACTTATAATAATTCGGTTCAGATTACAAGAATACCCTTGCTCCCAGCCGCATTGATACTGTATATGCGTCATACTCAACAACAACAACATCAAATGTGGTGTTTTCACTTTTCCATTATGGAGTGCTCATTAACCGTATGTGTATATGCTCACATCAAACAGAATTCTAAGTGACTCTGCCATTGTTTTTTAAAGTTAGCGTTCTGTTTACAAAATGATCTGTTGACATCTGTTTTAGCCTATTGATATATAGTAGCGCTAATTAAATGTTCTAACTAGAGTTCATAATTATTGTCTTGCAGAACAAAGATACAATAACATGATCTAGGCTCTGGCTTCGGTTTTATGATTATGTTTCTATTTTATTAGAATTATCATTGATATAGTTAGGATGAATGTTAGAAGTTTATTTGTGATCGTATAAAGAAGTTTTTGATATGGTTTCAACACAATTATTTCTACCACTTCTCATCATCAGTTTAACTAATCATTCTGGTCAAATTAGCCCCCACATATCCTTCAAAATTTTAAGTTTATTTAGAATTACATGAAATTAAACAAATACTATAATTTTTGTTTCAAAATTGACATAAGACCAACGTCACGCAAGCTAACCCATGACGTAAAAAACTAACTTTTGGAATGTAAAACAATTTTTTGCATTAATCTTCTAAATTTTTGAAAACAACTCGAATTGACCGATCGCGAATGAGTGTGAATTGTCAAGAGATTCAGACAGTTTTTGAAATTTTTTGGTTAACAAGCAATTTGAGGAGTGTTTTTTTTTCTTCCGATGATTTATCCCTAATAAGGGTTTAAATCATAAGGTTTTAGCGAGACTCTTTTCTTTTAAAAAAATGAGTTCCACATGTTACATTTTTTTTGGCAGATTTCCCATTCATTTCAGACTACATGCAAGGAATGACCACGTCAAAGATTTAAATGTTCATAAGTAAGATTACTATTATATTTACAAATTATATTGGGTTATGCGATTTAACTACTAACCTATTGGTTCGACTAATCCAGTAACCTACTACTTTCACAGTTGGTCACGGGTAGGAGTGTGAGACGACCCTCGTCCTCATCGTAGTAACCCTTGACACTTAACCTCTTAATCTTAAAAATAAATTAATAACTTAAGATCTAGATATAACCAACATGCATCACATAGATAAAAAAACATAAATTTAAGAGGTTTTACAAAAAAATGTGGTTATGCTAAAATCATTCAAACATATATCAGAGTTTTACAAAACAGCGAAAAAATAAGAACTTAAAGCAAAGCCAGTTAAAAAGCTATCTTAACAAGACTCAAAAAGACTGACACACCGGCTAAACAAAATACAGATTCTCTCAATGAGACACTTGACTCCTCTGTCATATTGCACCGGCATCCTTGATGCCTTCAACATCCATCGTGGAGGGAAGAGTATCTCCTTCTGCTACAAGTGGCTCCTCGACTGGATCTAACCGATACAATAAATATACAAAAGAAAAACACGTGGGGGCTAAGATACATGTATAAGTCAGAAAAATGGGAAGATAAGGTAAAGCTCAATTTAAACATGTTACAGGTGCATTAAATTCTTATCTTCTATTCTTTATTAATATCTTATCTTGCAGACACCATCTATGAGTATGTGTCAATACTATATGCTGACTCTGGCCCTCCTGATGCCACAAACGTCCCTACTATTCTTCGGCGGCGCCCACCCGACTGTCACAATGGAGTCCAAGTGTTATAAGCCGTTCCATATCGGAAATTTGATCAGAGTAATCTAAACCTAACATTACCCCATCCGACCGATAAATATAGATATGTCCTACTAAGGACCCCGACCCGGTACTTGACCTCGTGTGTCCCATACCACACGGCTTGTGGACTTACAACATATATGCAATCTACATGACTCTCTGAGAAGCGATATCTCACTACAACAGAAATGTTAAAAAAAGGGCGCACCCATTAGTGGCACTTTTTAAAAAGCGCCCCTTAAACCAAAAATACGGAGGGCCTTTAGAGGCGCTTTTTAAGAAGCCCCTGATGCCCAAAATACGGGGGGCCTTTAGAGGCACTTTTTAAAAAGCGCCCCTGATGCCTAATATTCTAATATCCCCATCTCCCTCTCATCAGTTCAGTCTCTCACTCTCCCTCAACGTTCTCTTCTCAGCAACGTCTCTCCCTCAACGTTCTCCCTCTCTCATTTACGAAACCCAAACCCTACTCTCTCAACATTCTCACTCTCTCTCCCTCAACATTCTGATTTCGTCCATTTGCGAGTTTTGAGTTCGTCTCTCTCTCTCTCTCTCTCTCTCTCTCTCATTGCTCACTTTTGGTTACGCGAAAGAGACAAGAACGAGTTCGTCTCATTTGTAAGTCGAAACCCTTCTCATTTGTGGCTTCGATTACATTATCATTTCTGAGTTCTGAGTTTTGTTGATCTGCACAGTCACTTGTTTCATTCTGTTTTGCTATTATTTTTTCTAATACCACCATCGTTTTGTTCTTTTAAGAAGGCATGTCAATTGTTTGTTTAAATGCCTAAATGAATACAATCTCACTTATATTTCGTTCTAATTTGTGAATTTTGTTAACTATGATTTGGAACCGTATTTCAAAGCTGTGATTTGTTAACTGTGATTTGAAATAGAAGCAATGGACTATACTAGTGTTTAGCTTTGTTGTTATTGCTTTAAGTTCACAAATAAAAAAGATAATGTTGTTATTGCTGGATCTGTATCAAATGTTTAATAACTTGTTGTGCCTATTATATTCATTCCACTCTTCAACTTTCCTTTTTGTATGTTAGAAAGGATCATAACGATGGAATTGCGTTTCGTCAAAAACAAAGTACCAAGAAGCGAAAAGGAAAATATCATACAAATAAACAAGTAGCTAGTAACATTAGATCGAGGAAAAGGTAAAATATCATGCATGTTTCTTTTTTATTCATTTTTCATATTGTAAAAATTAACTTACTTTATCATGACTATAAAATAACATTTAGCCTAATAACAATGATTATATTTTGTTGCAGGTGAGATGACTTCCCACAGTGATGATAGTTCACATGACAGTGGTCATGAGAGTGATGATAGTGCACATGACAGTAGCATGAGAGTGAACATCAGCCCGAAAAAAAAGTTCAGTCGTCGTGGAATGACAGTTAAGAAGAAAATCATCAATCGGGAGAACAAAAGGCTTCCTAAACTTATAGTAAGATACTCCACCATATCTGCCTTTCAAATGAGGAACTGAAAGAGGTATATGATCACAAGTGGGCATCTCAGGCTGCTATTTTAATATACATCAGGTATTATTATTATTATTATTATTATTATTATTATTATTATTATTATTATTATTATTATTATTATTATCATCATCATCATTATTATTATTATTACTATTATTATTATTTCTTAATTTATTTGTATACATATTAACTATAGGTATTTGTACCATGAGATTATGATCCCCACGGAACGAACAAAAAATTTATCTTCTTGTGCCCCGAACGTACTTTTCTACGCAACGTCCGCTTTTGAAAAGGCATCTCAGAAGTCAAAGCTCAAGAGTTGAAGAAAGCAATTAAAGATAACAAGGAAGCGGTAAAAGCCTATATCGATAGATGTTTGGCTTTGACACATGAAAGCAGCTGTGATAGCTTGTTTTTGGCACCCATCCTCTTAGGGTAAGAAATTTAATCTATATATGTATATATAACGTGTTTTTGAAATATCTGTTATTTATTTGGTTATTCAAATTTTTTGTAGGGAACATTGGGTATTGTTGGTAGTTGATCCTAAAAGAAATAGAATATTTGGATTCTTGTCATGGTGATTATAGCAACCACATCAGGATGAAAGGAATGTTTGAAAGGTGTATTACGTTATGAAGTTTTTGAATGACATAATCACTCACAATCAAATGAAAATTCCAGAAAAAATATGTAATTTATATAGTTTGTGTAACATTACCAAAATAATTAAGCTAATTATTTTGATGTTTAACCCAATTAAATTAATTTAATGCTTGATTGATAAATTTTATTAATTGAGTGTTAGATTAATTATTAATTGGTGTAAGGTTTTCAAGTGAATAGTAGATAGAAAGGGTATTTATGGGATGTTAGAGTTAAGTGAGGGCATAGAGGTATTTTCACCCCACACCCTCACATTTATTATAAAAGGAAATAAAAGAAAAAGAAAAGTGAGAAAAAGAAGAAGAGGTCGAAGAAAAGAGAAAAGAGAGGAAAAGAGAAGAAGAAGAAGAAGAAGAAGAAGAAGAAGAAGAAGAAGAAGAAGAAGAAGAAGAAGAAGAAGAAGGAGAAAAAGAAGAAGGATGAGGAGGAGGAGGAGGAGGAGGAGGAGGAAGAAGAAGAAGAAGAAGAAGAAGAAGAAGAAGAAGAAGAAGAAGAAGAAGAAGAAGAAGAAGAAGACGAAGAAGAGGAAGAGGAAGAGGGAGAGGAAGAGGAAGAGGAAGAGTAAGAGGATGAGGAGGAGGAGGAGGAGGAGGAGGAGGAGGAGGAGGAGGAGGAGGAGCTATCATCATCATCGTCATCTCTTCCGTTTTTGTTTTCCTTCAAATAGGTAAAATCATCTCCCTTTTTCTTCTTTTTATTGGATTTCGAATTTGAGGGTTTGAGAAAGGGTGAGATGTGATTTTTGATTTTTATGATGATATTGATGATTTCTTTATGATTAGAAGCGAACCTAAGGTAGATTGAGCGAGGATTGAAGTTCGATTCGTTGATTGGAAGCTAGTTGGTGATCTAGTGTTTCAAATTGGGGGTTTTTGAGGGTTGAAGCAAATTGGGTTATTAGGAAGGGACTTGATGCTTCAAGCTAGGAGTTTCTCGTGTATGTGACGTGTTGGAATCGAAAATCGAGGTGAGTTCTTCGATTTAGTTGAGGTTTCGCTAATTGTCGAGGTTTATGAACATTGTGAAATTTGTTTCCAAATTGAGGTTTAATTGAGTGAATGCCTTGAATTGATGTGATTTGGTTGCCAATTGATGTTTGATCGGTTAAAGTTAAGGTCTCGATTTGTTATATGTGCCGAGAAATGTTTTCGCGTAAAAACCGTTAAAAACGTATTCGAGGTCAAATTCATTTTTAATTGTGTCATGGATATGATTGATTGTTATTTGATGTTGATTGGACATGTTTTGATGTTGTTATGAACTGTTGTTAAATTAGGAATGTTAAGGAATCGGTATTGGAATCATTTAGAAAGTGAAACGACACAAAATCGAGTTTTGAAAAGTGAAGAAATGGCCATTGTCATCAGGACACGACCCGTGTCCATTTGAAACGGGTACCCGCGTCCAAATCTGTTTGTTGCAAAAAAATTTAAAACTCAGGACACGGCCCGTGTCCAATTGACACGGGTGCCCGTGTCCAAAGCTGACTGTTTAAGGATAATTGAATGTTTTTATATATTGAATCTCATATGTTTCACGCTACAAAGCGAGGAAATAATTCATGAGTTGAGGAAAAGAATACGACTTCGTGTCGAGTAACGGACTTAATGTCCGAGATAAAAGTAAAAGATATTGAGGGGGATGACGATCCCGAGTTCATGTATCATACCTAGCCGAGGAGAGTCATGAACCCAAAGCTAGGGCCCTGGCATTATTCGTATAGCTGTATTGGGGTTTCTGTTGGTATTGGGTATTCTGGAATACCTAGCATTATATCTCGGATTATGCTAAGCCACAGACAAGATTAAAAGACATGAATGATAATTCACATACAAGGACAAGTATGAGCGAGAACGGCTCATAAGAAAAAGGAAAACACCGAGAAAGGAAATGTGAGGGGGTGCGAAAGAACTCAGAGATTTATAATCTCACGGTATATGTTGTGGTGTTTTTCAGATGTGCAGGGAAAGCAAAGCAGATTGAGGTGAAGTGGCGTATGCTGTAGCTGCTTAGTTAGAGGGAAGATTCCTTGGAGATCTTCATTATGTACTTTGCTTATTTCCCTACTCATGTATTGTAGGTTTAAATCCTTGAACTGTTATCCAAGGTCTTGTAGCGTTTTATAACTTTGTCTCATAGATGGACCATAGTTATGTTATGTTATCGAATATTGTATTTGAGAAATATTTTATCTCAAAGCCAAGTTAGTGGTTGTAATCCGCTTTAGTTTTTATTTGGTCCATTATTATGAGTAGGTTATACTTTGATGTTTATGATTATGTTAATGTCTTCTTGATCACTATGTGGTGATATATAAGGTGTTTCATTTTGGTATCAGAGCAGTTCGACCTTGTTGGGCTTAGAGACCTAACGGCCAAAAGATTAGATAGATTGAGTCAGCTAGGGACTTAGGCAATTGACTGTCAGAACCTTTTAGTATTTTGTGTGAGACGTTGAGTTTGGATCCACTCGATATTTCATGCAACGTACTGAGAATATGATAATCAGTTGCCTCGGCCCTGAAAATGTCCAAAACCATAAACCCTAGGATTCCTAGACTTCTGGTTTCATTAGAGTATGCAGCGGGAGTAATAGGCATCCGAGTTGGTTAGAAGAATTTTGGGCGACCATCCAGTCATTGAAGCCAGTTTGACCGTTGTGTCATTCCGTAAGTTGTAAAAAGGGGTCACCCAGAGAGTTATGAGCTTTGAAACCTTACGGTAGTGAAGTGTTAGTGTCTAGAATTACTCAGGACTAGTGAGCACCGTAAAACTCATATTGTTGTCAGATCAGTTTCTCAGTTACTGAGATGACGTCTAGTAGTCAATTATACAGTGTATCATAGATTGACTCTAAGTTATGTTTCAGCTAAGTAAGATCCTTCGGGATAGTCATGGTTTTAGAATATGTTTTCCTTTCCTAAGAACACCTTTCACAAGGCTATGAAACCGAACAAGTAAACCATCATTGTGCCGATAGTTTTGATAAGCAGTATGTTGTGTGAAAACAATTTTTGCAAGTATACACAGTCCAACAAGTAGTATAATGATAAATAGAGATCGTTCCCTCGAGGATTGACATTTAAAAAAGTGATTAATGTGGCTAGTAAATTATTGAAGTAAAATAATAGTAACACAAGTTTTTGAAAACATTTTAAATAACAAATTAAGTAAAAGGGTGTGAAAATCAGATTTTAGAGTGAGTTGGAATGTGTTCACTATGCAAATCCCTATTTGTGCATTAATGCTGCATCTGATGCTGTAGCAATAGATGTTGTCGCAATAGTTGTTGTTTTGTCAAACACTTACACTAGGATTTCGCTACAAGAGTCTATGTCTAGACCCTAAATAGGTATTCCCTAGGCTACTTACGTACCCACCGTGTTCATCTCATGGATTTTTCCCTCCTATGTCCAGGGTTTACTATCCATGTTATCTTTTGAGATCTATTTGTAAACCATTTATGAACCTACAAATGCTACTTAAAATTAGATGGCCAATCATAACTTAAGATGGAAATATTAGTTTCACAAAAGATAAATTGCTAAACATCAAACACATTTCATTAAATGCACTAAAAATTCATTACATAGATTCCAACATTCCAACTATGAGTATTTAGCTCATAATGGGCAAACAAGACAAGATAAACAACTTTAACATAACGGTTAAAATCATGTCCACTAAATACAAGAGAAGAAATATACTAAATAGGGAGATCCGAAGGTAGACTTCAAGAATTGAATCTCGAAGAAACGATTCAGCTCCCAAATAGAAAAATCAACAAGTATTGTTGGCTCCTGTCGTTGCTACAGCAACACTTTCAGAAATGATCTTCTTCAATTTGGTAATGGAAGGTAGCTTAGGTAAAAATGGTGGAAATCCATTTCTAAACTTTCTTATTCGAACCTAGCATGCCATAAATGACGAAGGAGGCTCCTATTTATAGAACTAGGGTGCATGATCCAAGAAAACCCTAAATTTGAGGCACCCATTGTCCTTTTGCGTGAACAATAGTACAAGTGCCCAAGAGAGAGAGGGAACATTCCTGCTTCAGGTGCTGGCGTTCTTGAGAGCGCGCTTATCCGCTGGCTACAGCTGTCATTTGCTCATTTTAGCATTCCAAACATTCTCTCTCATATTGCGCAGGAATGCATTGCTGTGGCATCTGTTGCTGTAGCAATTAAACACACAATCAAAGCACACAACAGGGCACCTAAGTGCCAAATATTTATAAATCCAAGATGCAACCCTCTCCACTCAAAACGTGGTATTTACAAACATAAACTAACTAATTAATTGAGAACACACAATGAATTAAACTCAAGAATGCTTAAATAACTTTTATAAATAAGAGTTATCACAGTACCACCTAGTGTTTATTAGACTCGTTACCTTATCAAAACTCTGAGTTGGGTTCCTATCAAGAAGGGACTAGTAGTTCATGTTAAGGAAAGTAACCATATCACCACTCTCTGATTAGGAGCACGTCAGTTTTCATCTGTGGGAAATTTTCGCTAGTTTTCCAACTGATTTTATCCGTAACTTTTGATCCGGAACTCCGATTTAGGTGTTCCAGGATGCGTTAGAAAGCTAACAAAACTGTCTACACATATCAATGAAGTTTGTAATATGTTTTTATGGATATCTTGTGTTGCATGTTAAGTTTTGATGATGAGGTAATCTAAGACAAAGTGACAAACGGAACTCCAAGACACAATCAACTCAAGAAGCAAGTCTGTGTCAAGGGTAGTCACTAGGAAGTATGGGTCGTGTCTTAGGAATAAATTGTAAATCGCTTTTGAGGATCGGATCAAGTCACTCATCTCACAACACTCACATAATTAACCAAACGTATGCATGCTAAATAGGTTAGGCACACAATAATGAGAAAATAGTTTTGAAAGCACATAATCGATTGTCCTCTTTATTTTGGACAAGCAAAAAATCGATTATCTTCCTGTTTTAAGAACTTGATTTTCAAAACACATAAATCGAGTATTCACTTGTTTTATAAAGCAAACAATCGATTTTGCACTTGACTTATCAAGCACAAAATCGATTATGAGCTTGTTGTTGGAAGCTACAAATCGATTGCATTCCTGTTTCTTTTGAACTTGATTTTTAAAGCAAAACAATCGATTGAATACTTAATTCATTAAGTGCAGAATCGATTCTGAGTTTCATCTTGGAAGCACACAATCGATTCATGGCCTTAGTTGTTTAAAGCACAAAATCGATCTTGATTCTATTTTGTTTAAGTAAAGAATCGATTTTCACACTCAGTTTTAGAAGCAATCAATCGATCATTTACTTATGAAGTTGTTCTTATTTTAAAGCATATAATTGATTGTCATGCTAAGTGGTTTTAAGCAAACAACTGATTTCTCACTTACTGAGACAATCTTAGAATTTGTCCCAACGGTCATATTTTTACGAATTCTATAAATAGGGACTTAAGGCTGCACAGAAAACACAACCCAAATATTCAAAAGTTGAAACGCAAAACCTGCATAGAAAACACAACCCAAATATTCAAAAGTTGAAACGCAAAACCCTAGCACACCATCCCTTCTGTTCTTCAGCTTTTTGAGCTGATCTCTCTCAAGGGTTAGATTGGGTTGGGAATCTTCAAGTTGTTGTATTGATCCACCTTCATAGAGGTATTTGTTATCTGTTTTGTAATCTGTTTTAACATTGTAATTGGTTCATACTAGAGAGTGGGGTATCTCTCTAGGGTTCTTTTTTATACTAGAGAGTGGGGTATCTCTCTAAGGTTTGTGGTTGTAACAAGGGTGGGGCATCTCTTGTTGGTTATAGATCTTGAGGGCTCTTGCAATAGGTGGGGTATCCTAGGTGAAGAGTGTCTGAGTCTGTAAGGGTTTTAAAGCACCCGGTTAAGCTTTCTTTTGTTAGTGGAAAATCTCACAAAGGTTGTGAGGACTAGACGTAGGCCACTGGGAGGTGACTGAACCAGTATAAAATCTCCTGTGTTCTTTACTGTTTTTATTTCTTTTTCATTTGTTTCATAAACCTGCGCGAAAAATTGATCTAAGACGTTAAAAGGGGAAAAGTTTTTAAAATCTCAATTCACCCCCCCTCTTGAGACTGAAGTCACGTGGTAACAGTTTTATCTTAGTTTCAGAAAAGTATTCCTATTCTACCCAAGCCCTTAGGCTCTAAGTGCTAGTAGAATGGAAACCCTAGTTGGGCATAAGATGCTTGTAGCGAATCCCCAACGAGTAAGACTAAGAAGGTAAGACCCGGATTAGGAAAGATTCCTTTTGGCGTCGTAAGGAGGCTATTTCTCGGAAATGGCCATTAGTAGTTATACCTTCCCTTAAGAAAATCTTAAGACATAGTGAAAGTCCTAAATGATTAGGCACATAGTTGAAAGTTGACAAAGGGAGAGTTTGGTTTATCTAAGTGTCCAAGTGATGTTGATCGTCCATGGGTAAGTCAAACTTTGGGTTTGGTTGATTACGATAGTTGTAATGATTTCGTCTGTATTGTGTATGGAATTCGGAAAGATGGAGGACCTGAGGAATGTTCAAAATAGTTAGAATTCGTTTTCCGAATCAACACAGGATGCACTACTCGTACGCCCGTTTGATTCCTTAAAGGAACTTTTCTATTTTCTCGTTTTTTTGATGCTACAGCTATCCCTCCCAATACAGTACGTAATCCAAATGTAAATGATTACACCTTGATTGATCAACAATCCATCATGATATGATTAAGTCTATAGGCTTTTAGTGAACCCTACTCATAGGGAAGCCGTTTAGCCTCACCAGTGAGATCCCTATTGTATAGAGATTCTCGTACCCTAGTGTATGGGTAGTTGAAGCCCAACGAGGGCTAGTAGTCCGAAAGGACGAGTGATAGACTTTCAGATTAGTTCTATCAGGAGGATAGCCAGTTTTGTAGAATTTTATCTGACTAGAAGTTTTTCCCCAAAGGTCTTTGCACTAGTGCTATAATTGTGGATTTTATAGTCATTGAGTTTAAAGCTCGATTCACGAGTTATGGAGATTCACTCCCACTAGTAAATTTGGGTTAGTTGGTAGAGTCATTGATAGGTCATGGAAAACTTATTTTTAAAGTCCTATCATTATGTGAGTCATTGAGACAATATAGTCGACTCCGATAGGCAGAGGAAAAGTATTTTTAAAATCCTATCAATATATGAGTCATTGAGACATTATAGTCGACTCCGATAGGTAGAGGAAAAAATTATTTTTATAAAATCCTATCATTATGAGGGTCATTTCGACTCTGATAGGTCATGGAAAGATTATTTTATAAAAATCCTATCAATACAAGAGTCACTGAGAACAGAGGTGGTTCCCGAGTTTAACCCAAAGAACTAGATGTATCTCCAATAGGACAGAAAGGTTATGTTCCAAAATTTTCTTCCGTTGCGAAGAAAATTTTGTTAGTGCATTGACTAATAAGGAAAAGTAGAGGTTTTAAGCACTGAGTTAGGCGTTAGTCCCTAACCAGGGATGCCTACACAAGTCTCCACTTTGGTGGCAAGATTTTAGTGTTAACCTCTCATTTGTGAAGGTTAACAATCAGATTGCATTATGTGATTTCCGTTTGACAAGTCAAACGTGAGTACAGTTATGAAAGGTGAGGTGACTGCTGACAGTGTTTTATAATAGAATAGTTGTCAAAGAATGAACTGATTGAACTTTATGCAATTGACTGAAATAGAGTAAGTGCAATTGTTAAGTAATGACATGAGATATATGCTTTTGTGAAATTGCATTTTGTCTGAGGATAAACAGATTGCGACCGAGATTTCCGAAGTGAAGATTGGCGTGCGGTATTGTGGTTTTTAAAAATCGCTTTGTGAAAATTCGCATGCTAATGTTACTTTTGGAAATCAATATGACTATTGATGATTGCTTTGCAAATGAGGCTTTGATTTTATGAAATGATAACACAACTCGTGTAATTTTGAAAATTCAGGTTCGATGATTGTGTTATTGAATTCTGATTGACTGCGATAATTTATATGTTTTATGACAAGATAGAGACAGACGATGTTTAGCGTGTTAGAAGTTAAGGTACGAATTAGGATAAGTGTGGTAACAAATGGAATGTACAATTCGAAGTAAAAGTTAATTTTGGAAACTGATCAAAGAGCCCGGACCATGCGCCTGAAAGGCACGGACCGTGCCAGACTTTCTATTTCGTATTTTCAAATTAATTCCAAATCATTCTGTTTCGATGCCATTGCTTGCCTAACCTTATCCCTAACCCAAGTTTAGACAATTCCCATTAGAATCGACTGATAGGATTCATGTTCGGTGTCACGAGAGTGTACAACGGGTTACGGGTACGTGTAAAGGTAGAGTTTATGTAGTGAGAACCAATTAGATCATAAGGTTATGAGATAACTTGTATGTGTTGCGCCCGAAAAAGTCCCCGAGAGAGAACCTTCCCTGTTCACAACTTTTCCTAAGACAATGAAGCCGCCACCAATATTTATTAAGGAAAATATTAGGAAAACCTTTTTTGGAAAGCGATTGGTCTTGCTAAACTAGAGAATAGGGTTCGGGGGTCGGTTACGCGTGGGGAAGGTGTTAGCACCCCGCACGTCCTCTCTACTGAGAGGGAACCTTTAATTAAATGTGTGGTTTTAGTGTGTTGACTTGAAAATACTTAATTTTGCCTCTCTACTTCTTATTGAAAAATTCTTAATGAAAATCTTTATTTATTATGAAAAAAGGGAAAAATGGTTTTTTAGAAAAAACGCTTGACGGGACATGGCCCGCTCCTACGTATCTCCCGGTGCGATGGAGAACTCAAAGCTACGTAGTTCTTTTTTGTCCTGAAAAAGGTTTTTGTCTTTTATCTTTTTAGTGAGTTTTCGAAATAGGACGAGCATTTAGTGAATGATTAAACTAACCAAGGTTATGGGTAATCACCGCTAAGTACTCTTGAAAATGAGAGTCACTACCACCAGTCAGACGAACAAAGGTTCTGATTGACTATTAGTAGCAACCCTTTTTTTATTTGCATTTTTGAAAGTGGTTTTCGAAAGAGGTTGATTGGCACGAATGATCAAACTAACAAAGGTTATGAGTGATCATCGTTTGTTGTTCTTTGGGGAAAGAGACATCACCACCAATGGCTAGACGAACAAAGGTTCTGATTAACCACTAGCGACGATGGGTTGAAAATGATTTTAGAAAGGAAAAGGTTTTTGTTCTGAAAATGATCTCGGTTTGTGAAAGTGATTCTTTTTTGTTACGAAAATAACTCTTTTCTTTTCGTTATATAAATGCTAAACTTTTTATGGTTGCGCTTGACGAGAATGTGACTCGCTCCTACGTATCCCAAATGGGAATCAAAGCGACGTAGTTCTAACGAGCCTTAAAAATGAAAATCTTTTTGATGAGGTTTTAGAAAATGAAGAGCGTTCATAGTGATCAAACTAACAAAGGTTATGATGGATCATTACTAGTAACCCTCTTTGAAAATGCCTTTTGTAAATGCAAGCTTTCATGGTGATCAAACTAACAAAGGTTATGATGGATCACCGCTAATAACTTGTTTTGATTCTTTGATACTTAGAAAAATGCTTTTTGAAATTGGACGCGTTCATGATAATCAAACCAACAAAGGTTGTGATGGATTATCACTAGTAGCTTGCTTTATACTTGCGAAAATTCTTTTGAAATTGAGGCTTTCATGACAATCAAGCCAACAAAGGTTGTGATGGATTGCCACTAGTAACCATTTTTATGCCAGGTTGTTTAGAAATGAAAACAATGAATGCAAGAAAGAATTGGTGGATTCAAGCATAACACAATCAGTGGAATCAAATCATTAAGCAACAATATTTGAATTCGCAAAGAAAAATCAAGTCTAAACTACACATATTAGATCACAACGCATAGATAGGCAAGGAAGGAACTTGAATTGGGCATTAAGCAAAAATACAAGCGTAGGCAAGATTGAACCTAAATGCACATCTAGTGGAAGATGCTAGGCGAGAACCATGCTCAAATATTTCTACAAAACGCAAGGGAATCTAAATGCACATCTAGTGGAAGATGTAAGGAAGGAAATGGAGTCGTCTAAGCATTGATGATATTCCACATGAGAGTAGACAAGGAAGTGATAGGCACAAATGAATTCAAAAGAGTAGCCGGGATCCAAAATATTAATGATTGAGATGCATTTTTCCTTCAACAACAGCAATTATACTAACATATTTACATAAGATGTAACTCTAAATGTAATGAAATGCTTAGTATGCAAAAACAAATTGACGATCTATATTTTTGATGCTAAAACTTTGATGATGATGCTAAGATTCAAGAATATACCTTAACTCCAAGCTAAATAAGCAAGAAATAAGATGAATGAGTGCTAAACCACTTGAATTTACTCTTTAACCTTCAACCTTGAGCTTGATTTTAGAGACTTGGGGATGAATCTTTGAGAAGAATGCAAGAATGATGAGGGGGATGTTGAAGTAAAACAAAGGGTGTAAATAGCACTATGGGCTTTTAAGAAAATAAAATAAAAAAAGCAAAATGGGGTTGTATGTGAGTAGAACAGGGGTGTAAAATAACAAAAGGGGGGTGAAATGAGTAAATAGGGGTGTAAAATAACTGTAGGGGTTGTATCAGTAAACTAGGGGTGTAATAAGCTGTAGGGGTTGTATCATGAAAATTGGGGTGTAAACAGCAGCCCATCTATCCTTAGCGAGCTGGCCCACGTTTTTCATTTTCTGATGGGCTTCAGGGAGGTGCGTGAAGTAAAACAAAGGGGGTGCAAAAAGCGACCCAGCCTTGTGTTGTTTGGACTCTGCGAACTGGGCTTTAAGTGATGAAGGGGGTATACCCGAATCATGGGGGTGTGGTTGGCAATCAGATATTTTGCAGAATAACATTAATATTAACTAAAGCCTACATGTGCAAAGCTGGAACAAAAATAAGCCTAATTTCTAAACTTTCCTCTCTCTCAGCGCCGTATCTCTCTTCTCCTTCTAACCCAATTTTCATTTTTTTCATTCTCTCTGTTTTCTTCCTTTTTCCATCTCTCACTCCCTCTCCTTCTCATTGTCCTAATCGTACCATCCTCTCCTCTCCTCACCAAACCGATTTCATTTTCTTCCCTCCCTTACCAAATCGGTTTCATTTTCTTCTCTCCCTCACCCGTGACTTCGCCTCTTTCCTCTCGCGATCTTTCTTCTCCTCACGGTCGCTGGCGGTGTTTTTGTCCCGATCTGGGTTTGCTTCGCGATGGGAAGGGGATCTGACAGTGGTTCGTAAGTGGTGGCCGTTTGGTGGTGCACGGTGAGGAGGGGGCGTTTTGTGGTGAGGAGAGAGAAAAGGCGTGGTGGTGCACGAAGAGGAGGGGGGTGGCGCGAAAGAGAGGGAGAATGGGTGGTGGTTCGGCCGAAGGTGGTGATTTGGTGGTTTGTGGTGGCTGCGGGAGTGATGGTGGTTCGCGACGGTAACAGTGGTGCGCTGTGGCGGTGGAGAGACAGAGAACGTGAGGTGGTGATGAGGAGGTATATGGCTTGGGGGTATTTGCGAATCCCATCAACACATGAACATGAGATAGGGATTTTGAGGTAGAGTTTAGAATGAAGAATGTGGTGTTCAACATCAGGGTAGAAAATGTCAATGTCATTTCTGTGAGAAGGGAGATAGGGTCGATTTGAAAAAGGGAAGAGTCTGATTTTGTGCATGGCTCTATGGTGGATTTACAGCTTTCGGTAATTAAAGCTTGGAAAAGTAATAAGAGGAATAATGTGATTCTTTGCATTGTTGCAATGAGGGCTTAGGATTTTCTCTCTTGTTTCCCTCTCTCTGAACTCAAAAAAAATGTCTTTCTTCATTCTGTTAGCTTGTTGTTATAGAGCTGGGCCAGTAATGAGACAAAATTTGTTGTTATGCTTTTGCAGAAAAAACAGTGTAGTGGAGCAGAGGAGGTGGGGAGCACCACTGTATAAAGCTGTTTGGTTTCAACAATTTGGGAAAAACATAAAAGCAAGAGGAAGGCAAGTTTGGGCTTAAGGCTCCAAATATCCTCTCCTACCAACACAATGCGCAGCATACTACCACACCATGTGATGACCTTTATTTTGAATCTTTTGTAATTTTTTGCTTTTCATTTTTTGTCTCTAATGTAACAAAAGTTGACTATTTGTATTGTAACAAATAAAAAACTGTTTATAATAATTAAAACAATTTTGAAATCTGATTTTATTTTTTATATAAATAATGATTTGATAAACTAATAAAAATATATGGATAACAATAATAAGTAACGAAACAAATATGTGTACACGACGAGACACGAGCGCGCGTAACATGAGTCATAACACGCACACAATTAGAAATAATGTGCGAGCACAACGAAACATATTTTTGAGTCCTTTTTGTAAACGAGGAAATACCCGTTAAAATAGGATGTTTACAAAAATCCTTTTTTCTATTTTTCTGAAAATTTTGAATTGATCGGACAAAATTGGGGTATGACAGCTGCCCCTCTTTATTTGGATTTTACCAAGAAATATGAATTGCGCGAGACATATTTCGAAGGTAAAATAGAAATAAAGAATTCAGAAATTATACCAATTTTGTCCATTTGGAGAAACCCGAATTTCTCTCTTTTTTTTTCTTTGGAAAGATGGACACTTTCGTGTCGATGCGAAAACAGTAAATGAACACTGACGTGCAGACAGAAAAGGTAAAATGGGCACTTGCGTGCAGACAGAAAAGGTAAAATGGGCACTTGGCGTGCAGACAGAAAAGTAAAATGGGCACTTGGCGTGCAGAAAGCGGTAAATTGCCCAGGCTGCCTAAAACCTGTAATCCTTAAACGAACTCTTAACGAATCCGAGTTTGCACGTGGCTTTGAGGAGCACGCTCTTCCTGTTGGTCTTTTCGAGCGACCGGGGGGATCGTTATCAGCTCCGGAACTGATATACTGATCAATGCACGGCGTCCACTGTATCTTAGGCTGATACAACTATTCCGTTGAACCTCACATGGGGCTGCGGTCCATCGCGTTGCTCGTACACGATGTGAGACCTGGGCAGAAGGGAGCGATGATCTCTGTGCTCCGATCCGCAATGCGCGCTTGAGCGCTCTCTTTTCTTTTCTCTCTTTCTTTTCTATTTCTCTCTTTTCCTTTTTTCTTTCTGAACTCCCAACATGGGGGGACATTTTCTGGGATCTGGGGGCGAGGGCTAACACCGAAGTGCTCACCCTCTCTTTGTACCTGTAGCTGAAAATGAACAAATGCATGCAATGCAAATGCCATGATTGCTGTTTTCTTTTTTCTCATGATGAATGATGAGTTTCTTATTTCCTTTGTCTATGCATGATCTTCTACTGTTCCTATATGCTTGATGAATGCAATGATTTTCCTTTTCTTCTCTTGTCTGTACGCAATGCATGATTTTCTTTTTCTTTTGCTTATGTCTGATGAATGCATGATCTTCTACTGTTCCTATATGCTTGATGAATGCAATGATTTTCCTTTTCTTCTCTTGTCTGTACGCAATGCATGATTTTCTTATTCTTTTGCTTATGTCTGATGAATGCATGATCTTCTACTGTTCCTATATGCTTGATGAATGCAATGATTTTCCTTTTGCATGATTTTCTTTTTCTTTTGCTTATGTCTGATGAATGCATGATTTTCTCCTGTTCTTATATGTCTTTTTCTCTTTCTCTGGCTTCTCTTCTTTCTTTTTCTTTCTCTTCTTTTTTGTTGCTCTCTTGGCTCTTCTCTTTTCTCTCTTTTGGCTTCTCTTTTTGCTCTTTTAAGAATCATGAGTATGCGAATGCAAAGCTTTGGTATTTGATGACATGGAATGCTCATGTATTCTAATGACATGCAAAGGAAAACTCTTTTTTTTTTATTATATTTTTTTTTTTTTATGAAATGGGGATATTGCTGTAAAATGATGAATGACATGAAATGATGAATGACATGGGATGTTCTAGCTTTCTTTTCTTCTATGAGATGCCAGTATTGATGTGATGCAACTGTATTGCTTTGATGTTTGAATGCAAATGTATGCGGTGATTGATGCCTTGATGAATGAAATGCTCCTGTTCTAACTTCTGTTTGTTTCTTTTTGCTTCTTCTATGAAATGCAAACATTAATATGATGCAATGCTCTGATGTTTGATGCAATGATTCTTGTTCTTTTTTCTTTTATGGAAATGCTAACGTTAATATGATGCATATGCACTGCTTTAATGTTTGATGATTGAATGACAAAGGAATGCTTTGTGAAATGATGAATGACATGGAATGCTTTTGTGTTGCTTCTGTGGTTTCTTTTCTTTGTTTTCTTTTTGCTTTCTTTGCTTTTTTTATGCGAAATATCTGATGCTAAATGTAATGCTCTAGTGATGAATGACATGCAATGATTTTGTTCTTTTCTTTTTATGAAGTGCGAACATTAATATGATGCCAATGCAATGAAAAGATTTCTGCTTTTTCTGTGCAACTGACGTGGAATGTTTTTTTTTCTTTTTGCTATGTGATGAATGCACAAAATGTGAAGACGCAAATGTAATGCTTTGATGCATATGCTATAATGCCTAGATGCATGAGGTAAACATTTTTGTGATGATGAGATGCGAGACTTTGAAGGCAAGGACTTGAGATGATTATTGACCATTCTGTTGAAAAATTGAATTTGATTCAAACTCTGGTGTTCTCAAGGTTTTTATTTACAAACAACCTCACTTATTTTCTCTTTCTTTCCATGATGACTGAATTTTAGATATCACGTAATCAACTGGTGTTCTCTCTTTTGAAGCATTATCTAGTAAGCAGGCATAAGAGTGCAAATGTGAATGAATGAGTCAGTTAACTTGGAATTGGTTTAGGGCATGGACATTTATGGCAAGTGAAGGAATGACAGACATGGTTATTGCCGAAACTTATGAGGGACCGAGAGATACAAGATTGCCCCAACTCAGGTCTTTGACGAGTGAACAACAACTAGGGGTGTAGAAGATGATGAATTGGGAACGCTTCGGCTCTTAGGATGAAAGCTGGAATAAAAGGGGTTTTGCTTCAACCCACAGAATTTTGATGTTGCCCCAGTCATAACAAGGACAAAGCTGCCCCAATCAGAATGACAAGGTCTTGTTTAGGATAGTGAGTTGAGAGATTTCCCCGGTGAGGTTTTTATGGGAATGAATGAGGTGAAGGAATGGGAATGCACTTGCCCCACTTTAGAATGACATTGACAACTGGAGTGACATGGGATGGGCATTGAACAGACTTTCCCAAGACTAGGGTGTGTGGGTGGTAAGGAGAATGCCCCAACTTTTGGGTCTGAGTGGTATTCTCAGTGCAAATCTTTGGTTCTCTACTGATGTCTTGACTTTTTGGTGCGAAAGAATCCTTACCTGGTGATCACTAAACCTTGTTTTAATGCATCTTGAATGTGCTTTGGAGTGCAAGTCCCTCTTTTTTATTTTGTCAGCTTTCTTTTTTTCTGACTGTTCGTTTTTGTTTCCTCAGTTCTCTTTTTTTTCTGAGGGTTTATTCTTTCTTGATCAGCTTTCTTTTTTGATCGTTTGTTTTTCTTTTGAGCAAACACATTGTACATAGATAAGCTTGTTCGTCCTAAAATTAGAATTTGAGTGGACAAAAGCAACCGGTCATTGATCGGAATGGACTTTTCGGGATTGTGGTGTTTTGTGGAGGAAGGAGGGTTAGGCTTAATGAAGTGTTTGAGGCTAATGGGAGGATGAGTTTTGTTCGGCGTTGATTGACGGTTAATGGTCTATGAGGAAGATGGTTATTGGGCTTGTTTGGGCTCTGTTAAAGCAAATTCGTGTCTCATGGTAGAATGACTAAGGGGTTTGATGTTGAGGCCAAAGGAAGTGTTTGAAGGTTTATGGAATCAGGTGTTGGAATGATGAAGTGTTTGAAGGTTTATTTAGACAAGGATTTCCTGTATTTTGTGGTAACATGTACCAGCTCACCACTTTACATTTCTTTTGTATTTTCTTTTGTTTTGGGACTTTCATTTTTGAATCCCCTTTTTTTGATTTTCTCTTTTTCCCCTTTTTTTTTCTTTTTTTTTTGTTTTATGATTCTTTTCCTTCTTTGACTCGGGTGAGCTGATAAAAAGTGATGCACTTTTTTTTATTTGGGGTGATCCTTGTCTAGGGTGATTTTTGGATTTTGGTTTTTCTTGGCTCAAGGTGGGTAGGAAAGGGACTTTCTGGGATTTTGGGGTTTTTGAGGAGATGGTCAAACTTCATTTCAAATCCCGATTGCTTATTTCTATAAGACTTAACTTTAGAACAATAAATTATCTATCTTCATGTGTTTGCTCTTTTTTCCTTTTTTGTGCCCTAATTTTTGCTTCGACCGCTCTTTGCGAGTTTTCAGTCCACCGGGCGCTCCTTTTTGCCTAGGCCGCCCTTTGCGGGTTTTCAACCTAGCGAGCTTGTTTTCTTGTTTATTATATTATTATTATTATTATTATTTTGAGAGACTTGCACTGAAGGAATATGATATTAATCAAGGGGAATTAATGATCACAGACTTGCCCCAGCATGGAGGACTTGAACCAAAAGTCAAATACGCACTGATGGGGAGAATATGCACTTTATGGGTGGACGGGGCGGGACTAGACTTGGACGGGAAACTGTGGTAAGGGAGGAAAACCAACGGACTCAAACAAGAGAATGTACTCATAGCATGCACGCTCATTAGAAGAATGCTTCACAGAAAGTTAACATCAGTTAAAAATTTGTTTTTTCTTTGATACGCTATTTCAGTCTTTTGTCATAGAATGGATGGGATGCAGTGCTTTTGAAAGAAAATGCAAATGAGCTATTGATTTGAAAAACTGAGTGTCTTGGAACACCTTGAGTTTGCAACCAAGTAAGGATAAACTTTTTCAAAAAAGATGATTGTTTCGCAAGAACGTCTCGCTTCTCATCACAACTCTTATTTTATGCAATGAATGAATGAACAAATTATGATATGCAAGTATGATGCAAATGCGTGGAGAATGACCACTCGAAGAGTGTGGCTTATTCTAAATAATTTTGTTATTTTTAATGCAAGACAAAATATGGAATGCCAATGCGAATGATGCAAGAATGATGCCCCCTTTTTTTCAAAATGATTTTTGATTTTGGTTTTTTTTATTTTTTTAGAGGCGAGACAAGGTACGAAATGCCAATGCCCCTTTTTTCTTTTGAATGATGAAAGATGCGGAAATGATGCTTTTTCTAAATGATGATTTTTGGAGGCAAGGCAAAGTATGAAATACCAATGCCCCTTTTTTTTTTTTAAGATGCATGCATGGAGGAATGATGTATTTGAACTAAAGTGATGAAATGATGGATGAATGCTACGTTTTGAATAAATTTGATGATGACTTTTGTTCATGATTATGAATGAGATGCTTTCTTGTTTTTTGTGCAATGAAATGCATGATACTCAAAAAAACATGCGTGGGAAGACATGGTTTTTATTGAATGGAAATGCATGCAAAATGAGAGGTTAATGTATTATTTTCATGATGTGTGAAAAAGGACAACAATAATGCATGAGACGCGCTCCTAATAAGACACGATTTTTGGGCCTTTCGAGAAAATTAGGAAAAAAAAGCCTTAGTGAATGGAAACGCACACGTGTGGAGAATGCACTCCCGACAAACCTAAATGAGATTGAGAAAAATGCATGTATGAATTTTATCAAGTTTTTGTTTTATGCCATGCAAATGATGCCTTTATATGAAAATGACGGCGATAATGTGACTTGACATGCATATGAAAAATAAGATGAAAACATTTTTTCGATTTTGGGAACATCACCTCTTGTAGCCCGGTAAAAGAAAAGACTATGATGATTTTTTTGAAAGTTTTGCTTTTTGTCTTTTTTGAAAATTTTGTTTTTTGTAATGCAAGGATGTATGCAAATGATGATGTGATGCAACCAATTGTCGTTACTCTGAGTAACTTGCATGAAACATTGAGTGGATCCTGACTCAATACTTCACGCAATATACTGAAATGCTTCGACATTTGGTTAACTCAAACTTATTCTCTTATTTGAAAACAAACCTCACTTGATAGGGTCAAAGTGCCCCGATATCGTAGAGTAACATCTCAAATTTGTAGTGCACAAACGAATTTGAGATATTACCCTTTGTCATTCGAAGGTGCACTTTTACTCATTGAGCTTTTACATGAAGAGCTTTTCTGTTTTTTCTTTGTTTAGAGAAGGTGCATGCATTGGAAACTTTCATTTTTTCATTTTTAGTTTTGGAACATGATTCTGAAAATTATTTGGAGATGCAAATGATTTACTGGAAAAAAGAGGTTTTAGAAAAATGTGCTTGACGGGGTATGACCCGCTCCTACGTATCCCCATTGTAATGAGGAATCAAAGCTTACGTAGTTCTACTGGGTCTTTTTTTGAAACAATGCTTATGCATGAATGCCATGTTTTGGATGAACTTGGCGAGGAACGAAATGCTTAAGCTATGAAGATGATAATTGTTTTTCATTTTTATGCAATGAAATGAAATGCAAGATGAATAATTTTTCAAAATTGGAACTTTATTTATTGCAAATGACGCAATGGTGTAAGGATGCAATGATGCAATGATGCAGGATGCAAGATACTTCTTTTTTTTGAGGTTTTTGCATAAAGAGGGTATTCATAGGCGGAATTTAGAAAACTTGCACACTATATGCCGCCTCATATAGGTGTTTATTGAAAAGGGAAAAGCATATCTCTTTTTTTTTATTTTTGAAAATCTTTGAGGGAAAAATTAACTGAACTAAATGCAACAATGCAGCACACAATTTGGGAAGCCCTTGTGACCTAAAAGGGGGAGAAATCTATGATCTAAGGCACTTAGAGGTAATCTTCACATGTAGCTCTATTCACACCCTCACAAAGGTCATCAGAGCCACAGTCCCTCTCATGAAAATCCCCGTAAATGCAGCAAACTGCTAGGTACAAGGCATCATGAAAGAGCACAACTCTGATTGAAACTTTCGCAAGTAGCCAAACGGACAAAGGTCCTGATGGGCTCCCACTACTCGAATCCACTCATCCTATGGTATCCTAACAGACCTGGGTTATGGTCTCTTTCTCTAATCATGTAGCCTCAAGGTACAACTGTGTGTGCGAAGGGAATTTCCTTAAAAACTACCCCACCTGCAAATAAAAATCCAGAACAGTCCAGACAATAGAAAGCAATAACATGTCGTCTACCCTAGGGTTCAATACCAATCAAATACAACTAATATAGGGTGCCGACAATGATGCACTACTTACCTCAAGAAAGCGAGTAAAGAAGAAGGGGACATGACAAGAGAGGGGAAGTATGCATGAGGGAACTAACCATTTAAGCAAAGAAGTAACTATCTATTATTTTAAACAAAAGCAAACATAGAAGAAGAATGCATATGGATGCAACATGCTTATGAAAAAGAAGAAGAATAGAGGCAAAACAAGATGTTCAAATCAATCACACAAACCACACACTTAATTAGTTAGGCTTGACCCACTTTTGAAAAAAAATGTTTTTTAGTCCCCAGTGAAGTCGCCAGCTGTTGCGCCCGAAAAAGTCCCCGAGAGAGAACCTTCCCTGTTCACAACTTTTCCTAAGACAATGAAGCCGCCACCAATATTTATTAAGGAAAATATTAGGAAAACCTTTTTTGGAAAGCGATTGGTCTTGCTAAACTAGAGAATAGGGTTCGGGGGTCGGTTACGCGTGGGGAAGGTGTTAGCACCCCGCACGTCCTCTCTACTGAGAGGGAACCTTTAATTAAATGTGTGGTTTTAGTGTGTTGACTTGAAAATACTTAATTTTGCCTCTCTACTTCTTATTGAAAAATTCTTAATGAAAATCTTTATTTATTATGAAAAAAGGGAAAAATGGTTTTTTAGAAAAAACGCTTGACGGGACATGGCCCGCTCCTACGTATCTCCCGGTGCGATGGAGAACTCAAAGCTACGTAGTTCTTTTTTGTCCTGAAAAAGGTTTTTGTCTTTTATCTTTTTAGTGAGTTTTCGAAATAGGACGAGCATTTAGTGAATGATTAAACTAACCAAGGTTATGGGTAATCACCGCTAAGTACTCTTGAAAATGAGAGTCACTACCACCAGTCAGACGAACAAAGGTTCTGATTGACTATTAGTAGCAACCCTTTTTTTATTTGCATTTTTGAAAGTGGTTTTCGAAAGAGGTTGATTGGCACGAATGATCAAACTAACAAAGGTTATGAGTGATCATCGTTTGTTGTTCTTTGGGGAAAGAGACATCACCACCAATGGCTAGACGAACAAAGGTTCTGATTAACCACTAGCGACGATGGGTTGAAAATGATTTTAGAAAGGAAAAGGTTTTTGTTCTGAAAATGATCTCGGTTTGTGAAAGTGATTCTTTTTTGTTACGAAAATAACTCTTTTCTTTTCGTTATATAAATGCTAAACTTTTTATGGTTGCGCTTGACGAGAATGTGACTCGCTCCTACGTATCCCAAATGGGAATCAAAGCGACGTAGTTCTAACGAGCCTTAAAAATGAAAATCTTTTTGATGAGGTTTTAGAAAATGAAGAGCGTTCATAGTGATCAAACTAACAAAGGTTATGATGGATCATTACTAGTAACCCTCTTTGAAAATGCCTTTTGTAAATGCAAGCTTTCATGGTGATCAAACTAACAAAGGTTATGATGGATCACCGCTAATAACTTGTTTTGATTCTTTGATACTTAGAAAAATGCTTTTTGAAATTGGACGCGTTCATGATAATCAAACCAACAAAGGTTGTGATGGATTATCACTAGTAGCTTGCTTTATACTTGCGAAAATTCTTTTGAAATTGAGGCTTTCATGACAATCAAGCCAACAAAGGTTGTGATGGATTGCCACTAGTAACCATTTTTATGCCAGGTTGTTTAGAAATGAAAACAATGAATGCAAGAAAGAATTGGTGGATTCAAGCATAACACAATCAGTGGAATCAAATCATTAAGCAACAATATTTGAATTCGCAAAGAAAAATCAAGTCTAAACTACACATATTAGATCACAACGCATAGATAGGCAAGGAAGGAACTTGAATTGGGCATTAAGCAAAAATACAAGCGTAGGCAAGATTGAACCTAAATGCACATCTAGTGGAAGATGCTAGGCGAGAACCATGCTCAAATATTTCTACAAAACGCAAGGGAATCTAAATGCACATCTAGTGGAAGATGTAAGGAAGGAAATGGAGTCGTCTAAGCATTGATGATATTCCACATGAGAGTAGACAAGGAAGTGATAGGCACAAATGAATTCAAAAGAGTAGCCGGGATCCAAAATATTAATGATTGAGATGCATTTTTCCTTCAACAACAGCAATTATACTAACATATTTACATAAGATGTAACTCTAAATGTAATGAAATGCTTAGTATGCAAAAACAAATTGACGATCTATATTTTTGATGCTAAAACTTTGATGATGATGCTAAGATTCAAGAATATACCTTAACTCCAAGCTAAATAAGCAAGAAATAAGATGAATGAGTGCTAAACCACTTGAATTTACTCTTTAACCTTCAACCTTGAGCTTGATTTTAGAGACTTGGGGATGAATCTTTGAGAAGAATGCAAGAATGATGAGGGGGATGTTGAAGTAAAACAAAGGGTGTAAATAGCACTATGGGCTTTTAAGAAAATAAAATAAAAAAAGCAAAATGGGGTTGTATGTGAGTAGAACAGGGGTGTAAAATAACAAAAGGGGGGTGAAATGAGTAAATAGGGGTGTAAAATAACTGTAGGGGTTGTATCAGTAAACTAGGGGTGTAATAAGCTGTAGGGGTTGTATCATGAAAATTGGGGTGTAAACAGCAGCCCATCTATCCTTAGCGAGCTGGCCCACGTTTTTCATTTTCTGATGGGCTTCAGGGAGGTGCGTGAAGTAAAACAAAGGGGGTGCAAAAAGCGACCCAGCCTTGTGTTGTTTGGACTCTGCGAACTGGGCTTTAAGTGATGAAGGGGGTATACCCGAATCATGGGGGTGTGGTTGGCAATCAGATATTTTGCAGAATAACATTAATATTAACTAAAGCCTACATGTGCAAAGCTGGAACAAAAATAAGCCTAATTTCTAAACTTTCCTCTCTCTCAGCGCCGTATCTCTCTTCTCCTTCTAACCCAATTTTCATTTTTTTCATTCTCTCTGTTTTCTTCCTTTTTCCATCTCTCACTCCCTCTCCTTCTCATTGTCCTAATCGTACCATCCTCTCCTCTCCTCACCAAACCGATTTCATTTTCTTCCCTCCCTTACCAAATCGGTTTCATTTTCTTCTCTCCCTCACCCGTGACTTCGCCTCTTTCCTCTCGCGATCTTTCTTCTCCTCACGGTCGCTGGCGGTGTTTTTGTCCCGATCTGGGTTTGCTTCGCGATGGGAAGGGGATCTGACAGTGGTTCGTAAGTGGTGGCCGTTTGGTGGTGCACGGTGAGGAGGGGGCGTTTTGTGGTGAGGAGAGAGAAAAGGCGTGGTGGTGCACGAAGAGGAGGGGGGTGGCGCGAAAGAGAGGGAGAATGGGTGGTGGTTCGGCCGAAGGTGGTGATTTGGTGGTT